>BSBM01000841.1:19118500-20519500 GCA_027924585.1 Larix kaempferi
GAATAATAATAATAAAAACAAAGCTTGCCTTCTTAGTCTCCAATGATGATTTCCATATCACTCAAAGTCAAAAGAGCAATGTGGAGAGTGTTGATTATAGACTCCAAATCCTATCAAGTCTCAAATATAGAGCTAGAGTTAAATTGAACAACTTGTAACCATCTACTGTAACACCCCAATTTTGAAACCCCTGATTTGATGATGTAATTATGTAAATCTTGATGATGAAATGCTTGAAGGGTTGAACAAGTGTATATGTAAATATTAATATAAAAAAACAGATGGTTGTGGCTAAGGCAAACGTTGAAGAGAATGGGGACCTATCAGCGAGAAGGTAAGGGAGCTGTAGATATCCCAAGGGGGGTTTATAATATGACCCTACCCTGACCTTGAACCCAAAGTGTTTTAAGATTATTTTAACCTTTAATAGCTTTTGAGCTTTAAAAACTTAATCCATATGCTAAACGAAAGTTTTTAGTGGCATAAAAAATGAAAGTGTAATGACACATATGGGATGTGAGTGTTTTGGGAGACCATGTGGGGGCAAAAGTTGGTCGTGCAACATGGAGAAAGAATTTTCTCTCACGATGGAAAGAAAAAAAAGAGATCCATCTTCTTGAAGAGTATGAATTATGGAAAAACTATCAATCGACCATGTCATAAAAACTGAAATTCTTTAGTTGTGAGGCGTGGACTGCTATGTATTACCCCTAGCTAATTATACCAGAGAAATGGAGACCCTGGTGTGAACCTTCCTTGGTGTAAATTCTATGGCGTTGATTAGAAATGGTGTGCCTAAGGTACTGTAGTGAAGGGTTACCATTGTTATGCAATTGGAATAGAAACCAAGGAAAGGGTCTGCATTGTTTTATGAGGAATTGGTTGGCACCAAGTTCCTGATCATGGGAAAGGAATTTATATTGTTCATTGTGGGTTTGGCATGAGCCAAAATTATGAGATATAACTATTGAGATATACCCTGTAAATTGTTTATTTCCTTTCCTATTAATTTTGAGTGTTCTCCTGGTGAATTCATAGTCCTAGCTTGGGGTGGTTCCTTGATGAGTGATATATGATCAAGGTGTCCTATGGTTGGGTGGAGCGTGCCTTACACACACCTAATTGTTCAAAGTATCATTTATTCAGATAAGTGATTGATGCTCTGTATCGACTATATTATTACTTGTATGAATTTGAATGAATGGAGTAATTCTTGGGAGAATTAGAATTATTATTTGTGTTGAATATGAATTTGTAAATTGAATATCTAAACTTGAACTCTGCATATATGTGTATGCATATCCTCATGTATGAGTAAAAATGAAGAATGCATATGGAATCTATCATTTTGGGTTAATGGCATTGTTGAGAGTGAAAATTATTTGTATAAGAAATTACTTAGTGGAATTTTGCCTCTATGAATGCATGTTTCCCGTGTGAAACCATTTAACCCTGTTATGTCATATTGTTTCCAAAATTATCTAAGTGTTGAGAACTGTATATGACAGAAACATTTATTTACAAAGTAAATTGTTTTAAAATAATGTTTCTAATATTCCAATTTCTTGTAAGAATGTTTGTGTGATCGGATGCCTTAATAGGGTTGTCCATTAAAGTTAAATTTATGTCTCTAAGCTTTAAGTATATTGTTAAAACTGAAAAATTGGAGGGTTGGTTTGCTTATAACTTTTAAATGGTTAAGTTGTAAATTTCCAGATTGGAGGCAAGAAATTGTATGTTCCTAAAAGGGATATCGATTTGGTACTATTAGTGATCCCATTATCCAAAGATCCTTATAGAATGAGCACGCCCCAATTGAAGGAATTGCATATGTAATTAGAAGAATTATTGAAGAAGGGATATATACGCTCCAATGTATCGCCATGGGGAGCACCTTCCCTCTTCATGAAAAAGAAGGCTGGTACCTTGAGAATATGTGTGGATTACATACAGTTGAACAAGGCTACGATTAAGAACAAGTACCCATTACCAAGAATCGATGGTCTATTCGATCAGTTGCGAGGAGCAAGAGTCTTCTCTAAGATCAACTTGATATTAGGTTATCATCAAGTACGTATTAAGGATGAAGATATTATTAAAACTGCTTTCAAGACCAGGTATGGGAATTATGAATACATAGTATTTCCTTTTGGAATGAAAAATGCACCAGCCACATTTATGTGCCTAATGAATGGTATATTCAGATAATTTATGGACAAGTTTATTACTATATTTCTAGATGATATATTAATCTATTCCAAGACAGAGGAAGAACATATGAGAGTAACCTTACAAATTGTGAGAGAGAATCGGATGTATGCTAAGCAGAGTAAGTGTTATTTCTATAAAAAACGACCGTTATATCTAGGTCACATTATCTCAGAGGAAGGAGTGATAGTGGACCCTACCAAAATAAAATCTCTACAAGAACGACCCACTCCTAGAAATGTATTTGAGGTAAGATCTTTTATGGGGTTAGATGGATATTACAAGAGCTTTATTGAAGCTTTCTCAAGAATAGAAAATCCTATTAGATCTTTACAGAAGAAAGGTGTAAAATTCAATTGGACCCAAAAATGTGAGGAAAATTTTAGACTTCTAAAAGAGTTGCTCGCATACGCACCAATTTTAAGGATTGCATATCCAGATAAGGAATACATAGTATGCACAAATGCATCTTCAGAAAGAATTGGTGGAGTTTTGATGCAAGGAGGACATGTGATTTGTTATGATTCACATAAATTGAAGGAGGGTGAAAAGAAATATGCAACGCATGATCTAAAGCTCGTTGCCATAATACATGCACTAAGACTGTGGGGGCATTACCTTATGGGAAGCATATTTGAGTTGAGGTCAGATCATCATAGTTTAAATATTTATTTGAACAACCCAACTTGAATGTTGGTCAAGCTAGATGGATGGAATTCCTAAGTGAATTCAATTTTGAAACTAAGCATATCAAGGGCAAGGAAAATCGAGTTACAGACACACTAAGTAGAAGAAATCAAATGATGAAAATTACAATCATCAGTATTTGGAAAACATATTTGAAGAGCAAATTGCTGGAAGCATTAAGTGTTGATGAACATTATTTGCAAGTTAAGATAGCTTTACAATCAGATAACATGCTGTTGGAATATATTGTTTATAACTTTGGAGGAAAAAGGAATTATCATGTACAAAAATAAATAAAAAATTGTACGTGAAAGAGATGAATTAAAGAGGATTATACTATAGGAGATGCATAATGTTCCCTATGCAAGCCATCTTGGCTATCAGAACATTATTATTTTTTTAACTAGAACGGATATATTGTATTAAAAATAATAATAATAGATGTGCCGTGGCTAGAGCCAAAACCGGCTGAGTACAATGGTCAAGAATTCAGTAGCATATTGCTACATGATGAAAATATTCTTGTTTTTTATTTTTTTTGTACAGTTGATGTCTGTAAGCCGTGAAGATGGTCTTTTGTCAAATGAAGTTCTCTATAATCAACGCTGATATATGGATGTTGTAGAGAGGAATCTAGCGTAAAGTCAACCTAATATAATCAGCGCTAATAGTCATTTGCTCAATGTCGTTGTAAGCTCGATGTCCTCGATCATTGATTTCTGGAGAGGAAGCAATCGAATAAAGGGGCTCGAAGTCCAGCGTGTGCTCCAAGACTTTTGCTTTCTGCAGGAGAGCGTAGCCAGCTGTAAGATATTTAGAGTCTCTTTGAATTCAGGATGGAGGCGCTGATACGATGGAGTCATTGCAATTGCATCTCTGAGTCGATTGTGGCAAGAATGGAGTTATTGCAGTTGCATCTTCGAATGAATTATGCAAGAAAGGGAGGCTTAGGGAATATGATGGTGGCAAGAATTTTTGTTGGTGAATTCGATCTTTCTAGAATCAAGATTAGTTCCGACGTTTGCTTCCAAATCTGCGTCATAATTTAGATCTCTCATAATGTGATATGCTTTGAATTTCCTGAAGGAATATTCTATTCGTCGGATTCGATGGATAGTTTGTTTTAAAGCCAAATTGTTGAAGTCTGTATTCCCATTGAGAGCTCTGATGATGACCATTGAATCTCCGAACACTTGTAGTCTGATAATTTTTTGTTCTTTAGCAATTTGGCAGCCTTTTAGCAATGTTAAGGCTTCTGCTAAATTGTTAGAACAAGTTCCCAAACCCCACCTGAATCTTAATCTCAGGGAACCTCCTGGAAAATTAGTCACGACAGATCTATTGAACAAGAATATCAATCACAAAGATGTAAAACAATTTGGAGTAAAAACTGTGCAAGAGAGATGCATCAATGCTTTATAATCCATAAATGGTAGAATTACAATACAATACTGTCACAATGAGTGAGCAATTCGAATTAGCCAAGGAGGTCATTCAATTATACTGCATGGTGTAGCTTGGCTCCAACTAGGAGTCCTCATCATCAATCAGTGGTGGTCATCAATGCACAAGTCACTGTCAGACAGGTGTCAAACTAAGTCTAACTGAGTCTAACTGAGTGTAATAAGTGTAATTGATGGTAAGGTGCAATAATGTAGGGATGGAGGCTCAGTAGAGGGTGCATGAGGAGTTAACTGCACTCATAATAGGTATTCAAGTCTCATCGGAGGTCAATTGGAGTGGTAACAACAGTTAGGAGTCAGTCAAGCCTCAAATCAAGGAAAGACAACTAACTAACTGAAGTGAACTGGACTGGTAGGTGAGAAAAGGTGCCCTTATCATGTGGTGGGTGAGAAGTGGGCGCCTCCCTGACTAGGAGGGCTAAAACAGAGTGGAAAGTGGCTCCCGGGTGCTAGAAGACTAGGGACTAGGTGCTAGAGGCATCAAACTGGTGACTGAGCAGCATGCAGATGCATGCATGCATGCAAAGTACATACTGAATGATGAGATATCCTAACACCCCCCCTCAAGCTATACTATGATGTAAAAAATAAAATGTAGGGCCCTGGTTACTGAGACCAAAGGTCACCCCAATACAATAATCCAAAAAATGCTGAAAATAAGCTAAGTGAGGAAAGAGGGAAAACCCAATGGGAAGAGAGCCCCCCCTCAAGCTAAACATAAAAATGGATCTAATCTGTCTCCACCATGATGGAACTCACCCCCAACAGTGAATGGAGGTAAGAGAAATTCTTCTCAGTGAAGCTCTTGGTGAAGATGTCTACAATTTGCTCATCAGTAGGGCAATATTGCAAAATGATGGTACGATCATGCACCAACTCTCGGATGTAGTGCATATGAATCTCAATGTGCTTGGTCCTTTGCCGATGAACTGGATCTGTGGAGATATTAATAGCACTTTGATTGTCACAAAATAGGACAGTCGAAGTAGTGCTACCAAAATAAAACTCGGAAAGAATGCCATGCAACCAAACTGCCTAAATGCAGGCATTGACTGCCCCTCGATACTCTGCCTCTGCTGAAGAAAGTGCAATGGCTGCCTTCTTTTTGCTTGACCAGCAAATAGGGCCATGGCCAATCATGAAAACATATCCAGAAGTGGACTTCCGATCTATGCTATCACCCACCCAATCTGAATCAGTAAAACCAATGAAATCTAGCTCAGAATCTGCAGCATAATGTATACCAAAATGTCTCGTACCTTGCACATACTGCAAGATCCGCTTGGCTGCCCGCCAATGAAGCTCATGGGGTTGTTGCATATACCTTGATACAACACTCACGGCATAAGAAATATCAAGCCTTGAGTGTGCCAAGTAGAGTAGTGAACCAATCAACTGTCGATACATAGTGTAATCTGCAAGCAGTGTGGAATTTCCTTCCTCAAGACTGATTCCTGAGAGGAATGGAAACGAAGCAGCCTTACATTTTTCCATATTAAAATTTAATAGCAACTCTTTAGCATAGTTTTGTTGAGATAATGTGATCCCATCAAAATTTCGAGCTATCTCCAAGCCCAAAAATTGCTTAAGCAAGCCCAAATCGCTCATGTCAAAAGCTAGATTTAAAGCGGTTTTTAGCTTGTTGATTGTAAGGAGAGTGCTACCAGTAATGAGAAGATCATCAACATAAAGAAAAAAAATCATCAAATTACCTTTAACTTGTTGTAGGTATACATTCGGATCAGATTTGCATCTTTGAAAATTCTGAGAAAGAAGGAAGGAGTCTATCTTTGCGTACCAAGCTCTTGGGGCTTGTTTCAATCCATACAAAGATTTCTTCAACTTGCAAAATAATGATGGATCTGATATGTATCATTCTGGATGCTTCATATATACTTCTTCATCAAGGTGTCCATGTAAAAAATCACTCTTCACATCCATATGGTGCACTTCCCGGTGCTTGGATGCGGAAATGGCCAAAACTAGGCGGATGGAATCCATCTTTGCAACCAATGCAAAAGTCTCAGTGTAGTCCACTCCTTGGACTTGGGAGAAACCTTTTGCCACCAACCTAACTTTGTATTTGCTGATAGAGCATCAACAACAACTTTCATGCGGTAGATCCACTTACATTGGACCAATTTTCTTCTAGGTGGAAGAGAAACTAGCTCCCATGTATGGTTCTTTTGAAGATAGTTGTACTCTTCATCCATGGCGGTTTGCCATCGTGGATCTTGGTGGGCATGATAGTATGATTTGGGATCTGAACCAATCATCAAATAAAATTTCTCAGATAATAATGGATCAGAAAATGAAAGAGCCATACCTTCTCTTTGATAGTCTGCTCTTGTTCTCCTTGGATCAGCAGGATTTCCAATGTTTGGAGCAACAGATTGTAGAGTGTTTTGGGCCCACTTTGGTAACTGAGGAGTGTTGATGTATATGTAACTTCGGAATGTATTTCACCCATGTATTTCATATATGTATATTGTACTCCTATAGAGATGTTATTATTCCTCTATACGGAAGTGTCGTCATTTATATTGTAAGTGTCGTAACTTATACTTAATGGGTTATTAGACCACCTTGTTGGGGTCGACCCTGTATAAGTCATGTGGGTCGAAGGGTTATTGGACCACCCTAGTGGGGGTCTGCCATGTGGGTCAAAGGGTTATTAGACCACCCTATTGGGTGTCGGACCAGTCAGCATTATGTTATGTGGTTAAGTTGAGGCCGACCTAGTAAAGGTTATTAGGAAAGTCAAGTCAAGTATAAATAGAGTGTGGGAGGCACTCTATTTTATCATTCTATTCTCACACACACTCTTTGGAGAGTGGCGCACTTGTGGAGGAGGAGAAGCTGCTGCTAGAGGATGTCTATCTCTTATGCTTGGGTTGTATCATTTCTCTATTTATCTCTGAGGAAGTTATTGGGGTTTTTCACCTTTATGGTTTTCCCCAAGTAAACTCTGTGTCTCTTGTGTGCTTGCATTATTGTGTCCATGATTGATATGTTGTAGATATGTTGTACATGTTGTTCTCTCAGTTAAGATCCTATATCAGATTGAAGTAAATTCTGAAAATCTAACATGGTATCAAAGCTAGCCTGAAAGAAGGCATGGTATGGCATGTATGACTCTTGTTGCACTTACAATGCTAGTGCTTGATATAGCAAAAACCAGTCATCGTAGCACTTTCGATATAAATCCATTTCGGCGACGTTTTCAGACCTGGAAATTTTACAAGTAGAAGATCAGATCCCCATGTACCTTTTTTCCAAAGGACAACTTCTAATTCATTGTACTTTGTGTTTTATGATTTGTACAATCTAGGGTTTCTGCCTCTTCCAGATCTGAGTCATAAACAAGTGACCTAGGAAAAAAGGTCATAACTTGGGCTAGGAAGCTCCAAATGAAATTTCATAAAAAATGACAGGTAGTGCATGGACTTTAATTTCTCAGGTAACTTTTTCAGAGGCTGAAACTAAACCAGTGACACGTGGCACTCCATACAAGTTCGATCTCCTATTTTATACCATAAATAGGTCACGTTGCGACACTTGGCATAACTCTCTCTCAGAGAATCCAATCGAAGTCAGACCTATGGGGTTGGAAAGATGACAGGTCGGGCTACCACAGGTAGAAGTTTCAGACCCTATGGATTGGAAAGTTTGGAGTTACACCAGAAACAATAAGGTACATATTTATGTCAAAACAGAATTATTTTTGAGCACCTTCATTCATGGCTTCGGGAATTTAGGGTTTCAGAGAAAGATGGAATTTTTGTAATCGGAGACCACGGCTGAATGCTACTCATAAAAATCAAAATTTAGAGACCAAGATCATAATTTTTGGTTGGACAGAAGGTCGGGCTTGATCAGACCCTAATTCGGGACTTTGATTAGAAAAGTGGAAAATTAGGGCTTCTGCAAAAATGGGAATTTTTGAAATCTGTGACCACGGCTGGAAGCTACTCAGAAAAATAGAAGATTAGAGATTTGGATCTAACCCTTTGATTGGGTAGAAGGGTGGGATTTATCAAACCCTAGTTCGGAGTCATGTCCAGTGAATCCGGAAGTTTCAAAGGCAAAATTGAGGGGTGAAACTTTGCAGTTTTCAAATTCTGAATATACCGGCTTGATCAACTCATCAAGGCGCATCTTTCTATCCTTTTAGAAGTTTGAAATTCAAAGTTTGAATTTTTAGGGTTTCTCTAACAAACCCTAATCTAGCTCCAGATCCAATTCCCGCAAATCAAGTGGATTGGGTTAATCCTAGAAGAGAATGGATTGGTCACCTGCATAAGTGAAGAAGTTCCTGTTTCAGAGGGAGATGAGGCTGAGGCCTTACATAAGAAGATTACAAGCAATCTCGACAGGTATGACTCATTCAAGTATGTTTCAAATTCTGTTCATAATTAAGTTTATGATATGTTTGTCTTCATATTATTACGGTTAGTACAATCTTGGTTAATTTTAGACTTGTCGTATCACCTTAATAAAATTATGAATGCATGATAAAAGATATTCATTGATTAGGGTTTTTGACACTTATGATTGTACTAATGCATTATGATGTTGTATGAGGTTAATGTTGTCCACTAACATGAAAGGTACATCAAGAAAGACAAATCATGTTCTAGTTCAAGAACATATGACCATGGTGACATGAAGACAAAGGTTCATCCATTGCCATTGATCACATAGAAGATCTACTTACGAGGTATGTATAACTTGGTTAACCTATGAGATATGCAGGTTACTAGCACAAGTCACTTAAGAGAACAAGAAGACATCATGTGGGTATGTTAACAATAACCAACTAACATATTAATCCAGGTATGTTTTTCCTATATCAAGTTAGAATCCTACCTTGTGTAAAGTATACATGGCATGATTGATAATGATTATTCATAGGTTTGAATAATCATGGGTGTATGCATATTATGTTTCTTAACCAGAAGAGTCATGAAAGTATAGGTTTGAGTAATCACGGGTGTAGGCATATTATGTTTCTTACTTTAATTTATGATATGACTAACCATAAGAGTCCTTGAATACTAATGCTTATTATTTCTGTTTGAAATGATCATGACTATACATGCTTAAGATTATTGTGTTTTGATAGTATTGAGAATATACTAATAAATGTATGATTATGTATGAGATCTCGAGGATATCACAATAATGATACTTGTAAGCATGCATAGTGATCGAGGATGGATATAAGTTCAAGGACAGGTAATCCAGGAAGCAAAGATCAAGAGGGAGCACACTCCAGTAGTTTCTTCAAGGATGCAGATATTCATAGGGAGTTGACCACTTCTCACAATCCACATCAGAATGGAGTTGCAGAAAGGAAGCAAAGACTGAGAGGGAGTCAACCCAACAAACAAACAAAGATAAGTATTTGAATTATCATTTCTTGCATATTTGATTGTTTAAATAATACTGTTCAATGATGTATATACTTATGTCCCTAGAATTAGGTTGTGTATTATGCATATTAGAATAGTTGCATTGATGAACAATATACTACTAATATGCATGTGATGGGTAAGTGGCCTATGGCATTGTACAACATTCCATTTCTACTTATCTAGAATGAAACCTCTTTGCTGACATGTTGGGAGTAGTGCAAACTCTTAACAATGTTCTAGTAGAGATTGGAAGGCATATAGAAAGTTACAAGATATGGATGAATGTTGTATTGAAGCACTGGTTAAAATAATTGCATGACTGTATGACATATTTCTTTATGTGTAAGAATTTGTTCTAAAAAAACTATGAGAAGTTTCTAATCATGCAATTTTACTTGTGTTGTAGGAAAGATTGTATACGAGCACCTAGAAAAGAAGGACTACAACATTTGTTTCAGCAACAAAGTTATCTATTGAAGATATTGAATATATTGAAGTTCCTAGGATTCGGGAAGAATGCCATGATCGAGGAGTACCAGTCGATCATGAAGAATGATGTTTGGGATGCAGTCCCAAGACCTGAAGGGAAGTCTGATGTGACTTCCAAATAGATCTATAAGATCAAGCATGCTGCAGATGGTAGCATGGAGAAATACAAAACGAGGTTTGTATCTCGTGGCTTCTCCCATAAAAAGGGATTGAGTATGAAGAGACTTCTACATGTATAGGCAGGCACACTTCCATCAGATCAGTACTTGCTATGGCTGCAGTGATGAAATGGAAGATACACCAGATAGATGTCAAGACAACTTTCTTGAATGGTGTAGTCGAAGAGGAAGTGTATGTGGAGCAGCCACTTGGTTTTGAGACACATGACGGGAAGTCAAATATGTGCAGAACTTGGTATGGTAGGATAGACAGCTTTCTATCCAATTTGGGCTTTACCAAGAGTAAAGCGGATTCCAACCTTTACTACAAGGTTGAGGAAGGAAATCCAGTGATACTACTATTGTATGTGGATGACCTGTTTGTAACAGGTGAGGATAGATTGATTGCTGACACAAAGATGAAGCTTGCTGCCAAGTTTGAGTTGAAGGACTTGGGGATGATGCACTATTTTCTAGGCATGGAGGTGTGACAGAGTGCAGATGGGATATTCCTTGGACAAGGGAAGTATGGAGTAGAGATCCTGAAGAGGTTCGGGATAATGGACTACAAGGCCATGGCCACACCTATGGCTTCGAACCCGAAGCTTCTTTATGATGCTTCATTTGATCCGGTTGATGTCACTATGTATCGTCAGATGATTGGGTCCTTGATGTACCTGACGATCATGAGACCAGACATTTTCTTTGCGGTGAACACATTGAGCCAGTTCCTAACGGATCCGAGGAGTGTTCACCTGGTTGTTGTAAAGCATATTCTGAGGTACCTGAAGGGTACAGTTGATTATGGGCTCAAGTATGATGTGAATCAAAAGTTTAACCTGCAGGCTTATGTTGATTCAGATTGGGCAAGCATTGCTGCAGATAGGAAGAGCACTTCTGGGTGCTGCTTCAGTATGCGATCAGGTGTGATCTCTTGGTTTAGCAGGAAGCAATCTTGTGTAGCACTGAGCATAGCCAAAGTAGAGTATGTTGCAGCATGTTCGGCTAATTGTGAGGCAATATGGATCCGGAAGCTACTATCTGAGTTATTTGATCTCCCGTTGGAGGCTACTGGTATCTTTTGTGACAACCAGAGTTGTGTGAAGCTGTCTGAGAACCCGGTGTTCCACGACATGTAGAAACACATTGAGATCAAATATCACTATATCAGGGATATGGTGTAGAGAGGAGCAGTGAATCTCCTGTATGTTGCGACAGATGAGCAGGTTGCAGATGTGCTGATGAAATCACTAGCCATAGTGAAGTTTGAGTACTTCAGAGAGAGGCTTGGTGTTCTTTAGATTGATGACACTTCGAGGAAGAAGTGATGGACACATTTGCAGGATCCATTCCAAGCATGGTGAGAGGAGGATCCTTCCCATGGTTGTGGATGTAAGTGCTGGATGATGAGCATCATGAAGATGCTCCAGTTACTGCTCTGTATATGCATCATGTTGGAAGCTTGTTATGATCAGTTAGATCATGTATATGTATATGCATCATGTTGGATGCTTGGACCATGTATATGTATATGTATTAGGTGGATACGTTGTATGATCAGGTAGATCATGTATGTTGATATATATATTAGGTGGATACATTATATGATCAGGATGATCATGGATGATGAGCTTCAGGATGTTGCTCCAGATGACATGCATCATGACGATGCAGTGACGATGATCAGGATGATCATGTGTGATGAGTATCAGGACAATACTCTAGATTATATGCATCAGGACGATGCTATGATGATGATCAGGATGATCATATGTGATGACATCTATCGGGTGGATACATTACATAATCATTTGGATTATGTGTGATGAGTTCCGAAGACACAGATGCACATGAGCTTTTCGGACATGGTTGTAGATGTGTTCTCCCATGGTCGCGATGTAATTGCTAGGATTTTCCGACATGGTGGCAGATGTGTTCTCCCATGGTCGTGATGTAATTGCCAGGGCAATTCGAGCATGGTTGTAGATGTGTTCTCCCATGGCTGCGATATAAGTGTTGGGACCATTCGAGCATGGTTGTAGATGTGTTCTCCCATGGCTGCGATATAAGTGTTGGGGCCATTCGAGCATGGTTGTAGATGTGTTCTCCCATGGCTACGATATAAGTGCTGGGCCATTTGAGCATGGTTGTAGATGTGTTCTCCCATGGCTGCAATATAAGTGATGTGCCATTCTCACATGGTTGTAGATGTGTTCTCCCATGGAGGAGATGTAAGTGCTGTGTGATGTGCATCTGGGTTGTGCTTCATGAACGATGATCATGAATATCAGGATGATACTCTATGGCCGTGGACAGGTTGTGCAGTAGCATGTAAAAGGTCCTGGGAGATCCGATAGGTTGAGCTATGTGCTCGTAATCAGTCCTGGGATGCTCTTTCAAGGTTTTGTTGACTCACGTAATAAGTCCTGAGGATTCCACAGTATGGCTAGTGATGATGAAGACCTGCAGGTGGTGGGCCTACATCCAGTATGAAAAAGGACTGGCTCTGTAGAACTTCCTATGACGAGTAGATTCAGAGATTGGTTGAGATAGTAGCAGTAGTGACGATGACGATGATGATTATCTAGTGACGATGATCCAGAGAAGAATACTTGTGCTATAAGACCTGTGTCGAGAAATACCTTCCTAGTTAAGAGGGAGTGTTGATGTATATGTAACTTCGGAATGTATTTCACCCATGTATTTCATATATGTATATTGTACTCCTATAGAGATGTTATTATTCCTCTATACGGCAGTGTCGTCATTTATATTGTAAGTGTCGTAACTTATACTTGATGGGTTATTAGACCACCTTGTTGGGGTCGGCCCTATATAAGTCATGTGGGTCAAAGGGTTATTGGAACACCCTAGTGGGGGTCGGCCATGTGGGTCAAAGGGTTATTAGACCACCCTATTGGGTGTCGGCCCAGTCAGCATTGTGTTATGTGGTTAAGTTGAGGCCGACCTAGTAAAGGTTATTAGGAGATTCAAGTCAATTATAAATAGAGTGCGGGAGGCACTCTATTTTATCATTATATTCTCACACACACTCTTTGGAGAGTGGCGCACTTGTGGAGGAGGAGAAGTTGCTGCTAGAGGATGTCTATCTCTTATGCTTGGGTTGTATCATTACTCTATCTATCTCTGAGGAAGTTATTGGGGTTTTTCACCTTTATGGTTTTCCCCAAGTAAACTCTGTGTCTCTTGTGTTCTTGCATTATTGTGTCCATGATTGATATGATGTAGATATGTTGTACATGTTGTTCTCTCAGTTAAGATCTTATATCAGATTGAAGTGAATTCTGAAAATCTAACAAGGAGGATCATTATGGTCGGATTCTAAACCTGATGTGTCATGGCCATCAAAGTCTGATAAAATATTAGAAATATCAAATCCAATGCTTTCTTCATATTCTCTCGAATCTTATTTTTGTGGAGGCTGTGGATCGGCAGTGTTTTCCTCAACTAGTTTCAGATCTGGCAGCGGTTCTTCAAATTTCACACTTCGTTCTATGAATATCTTTTTGGATCTGATATTCATGAGTTTATATGCTTTTGATTCTTCTCCATATCCTATTAGGATACATTCAATACTTTGTGGATACAAATCCTTTCTCTTACTAGAAGGAATTCTAGCTCATGCAGTGGAGCCAAAAACCCTCAAATTGGACACATCCGGTTTGCGACCAGTGAATGCTTCGAAAGGAGTTTTACCTTTCACGGATGAATGTGGAACTCGATTCTGAATGTATACAACAATATTCATGGCTTCAGCCCAAATAATTGCAGCCAAACCTTTTGACTCAAGCATTCAGGTAGCCATCTCTTTCAGTGACTGATTCTTCCTTTTCGCTACACCGTTCTGCTGGGGTGTGTAGGGAACTGTACGTTGGATATGAATTCCGCTTTCGGCACAAAGTTGCAGCAACTCAGTCTTGATATATTCTCTGCCATTATCATATCTAAGAGCTTTGATCTTTCTCTCAGTGGCGGTCTCAACATAATCCTTAAAATCCTTGAATTTTCCAAGCACTTCTGACTTGTTTTTGAGAAAAAATACCCAAGTAAAGCGGGAGAAGTCATCGATGAATGTCAAAACATACCTTGAACCATTCATGGACATATTTGGCAGTGGACCACTGATATCATAATGTATGAGACCCAAAATTGTAGAAGCTCTGCTAGCTTTGCCGGGGTCGAACTTGTGCTCAGGGTGCTTCCCAAAAATGCAACTGAGGCAAATTCCCTTCGAGGAACGGAGTTGAGGAAGACCATCAACCATGGATTTGTTTTGTAACAACAGCAAATACTTGTAATTAAGGTGTCCAAACCTTTCATTCCAATGCCTACTAACCTCATTACCATGTGTGAGAAGAGCAGTGGGATTTTCAAGCGGCACAAAGTGTGAAAACTCATCGTATTTTGCAGTATGGTTTGCCTTTTCGACTGCAATAAGTCTTCCACTTTATATATCATAAATTTCAACTTTGTTAGGGATGAATGTAGCTTGCTTCGATTCACCAGTGTGTGTCATTTGATACACAGAAAGTAGATTTGAAGCCAAGGAAGGCACATAGAGAACATTCTGAAAACTTCCATGCGCTAAATGGATGGTACCTTTACCCTTTGATGAAATTTTTGAGTCATCTCCCAAATGGATGGGGATGGAGCTGTTTGGATCGAATGAATAAAAGGAGTCAATATTTACAGCCATATGATTTGAGGCACCGGAATCTATCAGTAGAGTGGTGGGTTTCGAAACAGTTGCCATGAGTGCTTGACCTCTTTCATGATCATCATTCTATCCTTCTTCCGTGCACCATCGGGAAGACATATGTTATTCTTTTCCAAAAGGAGGGCCATTTGATCTATTGTTTTCTTCATGCATGAACTTTCAGGATGAAAGCCACGGTTTCAATATGAACACTTAGATTTTTCTTTACCCTCTTTACCCTTTTGCTTGTTCCTTGAACCGGATGGTGCATCTGATTGTTTGCTTTTCTCTCTTTGCTTGTTAGGTTCGAATTTGGGATTCTCTTTCTTTTGCTTTCCTTTGCCATTCGAATTCTTAGATCCTTGAATAAAGAGGGATGAATATTTGGAGCTTATGGACCCCATTTGAATTAGCTTATCATGCTCTTTGGTAACGGACTCAATGAAGGCATTCAAGGTAGGCATCTTCCAATTCGGGGTAGTTAGCCGACCGGAATTGAAAGTAGAGACAAATACCGAGAAATATTTACCAAGCTTTGAAAGAATGGAGAGGATCAATTGCTTATCCTCTTTAACAACTCCACTGTTCTTCAATTGCAAAGCCAAGTGCTTGAATTTTTTGAAAAACTCATTGATGGTCTCGAAATTCTCAGGACTAAGAGCAATCAATTCATTTCCAATTGAAAATCCCTAAGCTCGTCCTGCTTGCCAAAAAGTTTGTCAAGTTGCTCCCATACCGCTTTTGGAGAGTTCAATCCGCTGAGATGGAAATGAAGATCCTTGGAGATAGAGAGGAAAAGAAGACCATAAGCTTCATCAAGCTTATTGAAGTGTTTTGTTTATTCAAGCAATGTGTTTGGCTCCAATTTGAGGCCCATGGTGACTCTATAGAACCCTTTTGAGCGCAATATTATCTCCATGTCACCTTTCCAATCAAAATAATTGAAAGGAGTTAGCATAGGATTTGAAGAAGAGTATTCAATCACTAATGGCGAGTGCAAATGATGGAGAAGAACCTGCAAATCACAAGATAGCGAATGCACTTGATGGAGATGATTAACATGCAAATCACAATCAAAACAAGAACAGTAAGGTCGAACAATCCACCCTTTTAGTGTTGCATCACACTTGGGATTGGAGATCAAGAAAGCTTGAAGATCCAATGTATCATATCTAGGAATTCCGTGGAAAACTCAAACTTCTAGAGTGGATTGGAGTGTATTTTCCAGCCTTGCATGCACATGAGATTTTGCATGCCAAAACTTCAGTAATTTTGAGCAAATTCACTCAATTCTTCATGTAGAACACTTGTAGGAGAGAGATCTTGTCCCTGCAATGGTTATGATACCATGTAAAATTAGTCACAACAGATCTATTGAACAAGAATATCAATCACAAAGATGTAAAACAATTTGGAGTAAAAACTGTGCAAGAGAGATGCATAAGTGCTCTATAATCCAGAAATGGTAGAATTATAATACAATACTGTCACAATGAGTGAGCAATTCGAATTAGCCAAGGAGGTCATTTGAATATACTGCATGGTGTAGCTTGGCTCCAACTAGGAGTCCTCATCATCAATCAGTGGTGGTCATTAATGCACAAGTCACTGTCAGACAGGTGTCAAACTGAGTCTAACCGAGTCTAATAAGTGTAACTTATGGTAAGTGGCACTAATGTAGGGATGGAGGCTCAGTGGAGGGCTCATGAGGAGTTAAATGCACTCATAATAGGTAGTCGAGTCTCATCGGAGGTCAATCGGAGTGGTAACAATAGTTAGGAGTTAGTCTTTCCTCAAATCAAGGAAAGACAACTAACTAACTGAAGTGAACTGGACTGGTAGGTGAGAAAAGGTGCCCTTCTCATGTGGTGGGTGAGAAGTGGGCGCCTCCCTAACTAGGAGGGCTAAAATAGAGTGGAAAGTGGCTCCCGGGTGTTGGTAGACTAGGGACTAGGTGTTGGAGGCATCAAACTGGTGACTGGGTAGCATGCGGATGCATGCATGCATGCAAAGTACACACTGAATGATGAGATATCCTAACACCTCCGTTGAACAACAGTACACCTCCAACCATTGCCACTCCATGATTTCGTTTAGATGCTCCATCAAATGTAAATTGTCCATAGTTTTCTTATTCCTCTAGTTTTGAAAATCAGAGATGGGAAGTCTAATAAGCCATGATGGTGGATAATGAGATTGTAGGGCTATCAGAACATTATTACAACTGTTAAAAAGGAGTATTATTGGTTGGGCATGAAGAGAGAGATAAAAAAGTTCATTGAGAAGTGCCTTGAATTTCAAAGGGTGAAAGCATAGTGTAAACATCCTACAGGTATACTTCATCCATTGGCAATTCTAGAATGGAAATGGAACGTGGTAACTATTGACTTTATCACTAAATTACCAAGAATAGTGAAGCAACATGATTCCATTATGGTGGTGGTCGATAAATTGACAAAATTAGCTCATTTTATACATGTCCAGTCAACATATAAAGCAACAAAGATTACAAAGATCTATATGAAGGAATTTGCTAGCCTTCTAGGTTACACAATATTCCTAAGGTAGTTGTTTCAGATCGAGATTCCAAGTTCACTTCAAACTTTTGGAAAGTTTTGTTCAAGGAATTTGGAACCAAATGTTGGTTTATCTAGCAATACTGAGAGGGGGGGTGAATCAGTATTGGCTTCTTTTTCTTTTATTAAAACAAATAGTATTTAAAACAAAATATGTTATGAATCAAACAAGCAATGATAGAGAATTTTCTCGTGGAATCCTCAAAGAGCAAACCACAAAATCAAACTCATTAAGAAAATGATTTCTACAAAATTGTTTTTCTGCTACAACATAAAGGATGCATCAACATCCCAGTTTTCTATCTACAACAACATATAAGGATGCTACAACACCCCCGTTTTCCAGCTACTACTGGAAGGACACTACAACCTCCTTGACAGGCTTCAACTTGCCCCTAACACCTCCTTGCCTCCCTGATATTTTTAACTTCACAATCTTTTCTTAATTCATCAATTCTGCCTCTGGAAATTCTCCATGCTTCTTGGTCTCTTCTTTTCTTATTGTTGTTGTGATATGCACTTTTGAGACGCTTTCTTCTAATTCAAAAACTTCATTTAAATACCTCTTATATTTTAGGTCGCACCTCTCCAGTTTGTGTCTTTCCAATTCGTTCCTTTCTAAATATTTGTTTATTAACTTCTAATTTAAATATTTGTTTATTACTGATTTTTAATTAATTAATTAATTAAAACTTTGCGGGCATATTGACATCAATGCCAACACATATTTTAACATTCTCCCCCTTTGGCATTGATGGCAACACCAAAGATAGTCTCCCCCTTTGACAACAATGACAAGGGCCCCCTTTTGACAACTCCCCCTGACAAGGTATTTTCTTCTTTTTATCTACTGTAAGGAGATTACTCCCAATTTTTGTCTAATATACTCAAAGGCTTCTTTGAGTAATGGCTTAGTGAAGATATCAGCTATCTATTCCTTTGTATCAATATATTCAATTTTGACAACCTTTTGTGACACTTGATCTCTTAGAAAGTGATATTTTATTGGAATGTTCTTAGTCTTAGAGTGCATGACATCATTTTTTGATATGTTTATGGCACTGGTATTGTCACAATTTATCACTATGGGATGCTCATACTTCACAAGTATGTCTTCCAATGTATGCTTCATCCAAATGACTTGGGTGCAACATAATGCAGCAGCAATATATTCATCTTCTGCTGTAGATAGTACAATCGAGGGTTGTTTCTTGCTTACCTATGATACCAAACAGTCTCCCAAGTAGAATGTTGCTCCACTGGTACTCTTTTGGTCATCAACAGTTCCTGCCCAATCTACATCAGTGAAGGATTTTAAAGTGAAGTCTTGGCCTTTTGGGTACCATAAACCATACTCCATAGTACCTTTCAAATATTTGATAATTCCTTTTACTGATGTTACGTGTGTTTCTTTGGGGGCTGATTGGAATCTAGCAACCAATCCTACAGATTGCATCACATCTGGTCTTGTAGTTGTCACATATAGCAGACTACCTATCATATATCTATATATAGGATGATCCACTTCCAAATATTCATCATCTTTGCTTAACTTATAGGCAGTGATCATGGGGGTACTAACTGGCTTGGAGTCTTCCATCTTAAATTTGTTTAGCATCTCTTTAATGTACTTGGTTTGAGAAATGAATATCCCTTTGTCGGATTGAGTGACTTGTAATCCTAAGAAGAATGTTAGTTCTACCAAAAACATCATTTCAAATTATTTATCCATATCTGAAGCAAAGTTTACACTCAGAACTTGTAGATCACTTCCAAATATGATGTCATCAACATAGATAACAACAATAATCATATTCTCATTTTCAAATTTTATGTAGAGATTACTGTGAGTGGCCCCTCTTCTATATCCATGTTGCTTCAAGTAGTTGTCAAGTCTTGAGAACCATGCCCTTGGAGCTTGTTTGAGACCATAAAGTGCCCTTTTAGTTTGCAAACATAATCTCGGTTTTCTGATAAGAGAAAACCTTCAGGTTGTTCAATATAGACTTCTTCTTAAAGATTTCCATTCAGAAATGTAGATTTAACATCCATTTGATATACTTTGAAATTTTTGTAATATGCAAAAGCTAAGAACATCCTGATTGCTTCAATTCTTGCTACAGGGGAAAACGTTTCTTCAAATTCAATACCTTCCACTTGAGCGTATCCCTTGCATACTAGTTTGGCCTTGTTTCTTATTACTTTACCATATTCATTTAACTTGTTCTTGAAGATCCACTTGGTCCCAATCACATTCTTGTCTTTAGGTCTTGGTACAATTTCTTAGGATTGGTTCTTCTCTATTTGGTCTAGCTCCTTATTCATAGCTTTGATCCAATCATCACTTTTGCTAGCTTCTGCAAATGTTTTAGGCTCTACTAGTGAAAGTAGTGCTTGTTCTTGATCATATATTAACCTTCTTCTTGTTTTAACTCTAGTATTTATGTCACTAATAACTTGAATATCAGGATGATCTCTTTGAATTCTTCTTGATGGTTCTCTTGTATCAAGTTTTGGAGAATATTCTTTGTCATTTTCTTAAGATACCTCATCTTCCTTTTCCTCCTGTTCAATTTCTTCTTCATCTTGTGAATCCTCTTTCCTTTGTGAGTCTTTTTCGTCCTTATCATTATTTTCTATCTCATCATCTTGTGTTCTAGTTCTTCTTGGATTCATGTCATATATTCTTACATCTGCACTTTCTATGATCTTGTGTAGTCTTTGATTTTAACATTTGTATGCTTTCTTGGTGGATGAATATCCTAGAAATATTCCCTCATCGGTTCTGGAGTCAAACTTACCAAGATCATCCCCATTCCTCTTTATGTAGCACTTACTACCAAATACTCTGAAATATTTGACAGAGGCAGGTCTTCCATACCATAGCTCATAAGGAGTCTTGCCATAATTTACTCTCAGTTGTCCTCTATTGAGTATATATTGCTTCTCTCCAATATGCATATGAAAGTTTTGCTTCATTAAGCATAGTTCTGGCTGCTTCTTGGATTGTCCTATTTTTTCTTTCCACAACGCCATTTTGTTGAGGAGTTCTTGGAGCTGAAAATTGTCTTTTAATCCCATGGATTTCACAAAACTCATTGAATTCGTTTGAGGTAAACTCTCCTCCATTATCTGACCTTAAACATTTGATTTTCAGATTTGTCTCATTCTCAACCATCGCTTTAAAAAATTTAAACTTCTCAAAAGCTTCTGATTTTTCTTTGAGGAATGTCACCCAATTCATCCTTGTATAATCATCAATGAACAACATGAAATAAGATTCTCCTTGCAAGATTTTAGTTCTTATTGGTCCACAAAGATCAGTGTGAACTATTTTCAATGGCTGTGAGGATGTATATTCCTTGATTATGAAGCTGGCTTTAGTTTGTTTTCCATGTTGACAATGTTTACATATTGAATTTTGAGGCTTCACAATCTTTGGCAAGTCTCTTACAGCTTCCTTCTTACTCACCTTTATAATATTTTCAAAATTCATCACAATCTACGAACTTGGTTAGAATTTCATAACATAAGAACATCATGCTGGCATCCAGCGGATCTCAGTCAGAAAAAATGAATGGCATTGAAGAAGTTTAAAGGATGTTAGTATGACACCTTAATTGGGAGATTCGATCGCTGCCTTGGACATTCTTTCTAGCGATTGGAGCAGGATTAAAATTAGTTCTAGTCTGTTTCTTTTTTCGATTAGGTTCCATCGACAATTCAAAAGAGCATCTTTTTTTCTATTGTAATTGTTCCAGCGACTATTTCGCTGATCCTTAATACAATTTATACCCGTTTTTGTTTAAAAAAAAAGATTGTCAAAATTCAAGTGTCCCATCCTTCTATGCCATAGCCAACTTTCATTAATCAGACTCATGTGGCATTGCTCTTCATTTTCTAGGATGTATACATTACTTGAACTCTTTACAGCAATCCCAATAAGTTTTTCTTCATGATTTCACATTTCTCGGAATCAAATATGCAGATGTGGCCTTGATCACATGTTTGACTCACACTGAGAAGATTAGGCTTTAAATCTTCTACTAGCAACACATTTTCAACTCTGATTTTATTTCTGATAGCAACTATACATTTTCCAATTATCTTAGAAGACATATTGTCTCCAAAGGTGACTTTTTCCTTTTGATCTCTTCTTAGGATTATGAACTTGTTTGGATCTCCTGTCATGTGTTTTGAGCATCCACTATCAACATGCCATATATTTTTCTTTTTTGTTGCACATAGAGCTATCATGGATTCTGTCCTCTCTACTATTTCCTTTTTCTTCCAGACCTTTCTCTGCTCTTTGTCTTGAAACCTTTTTGCAGTATTCTTTTCTGTAGGAGTCATTTGTTTGCATTCTCTAGCTATATGTCCATGGTTATTGAATTTGTAACATTTTATATCATAGATTTGTAGAGGTGCGAAGGAGTTATGGTTTCCTCTTCTTTCTTTTGGATATTTGTTAGATGTATTATTCTTATGAAAATGAACCTTTCCATATGCTTTGCAATTTAGGGCTTTATGTCCAAAATTATTACATGAGTAGTAGTGACCCAAAAAGATCTGTTGATACCTGCTTGTCATTGATCTTCTAGGCACAATATTTGTCTCATGTAAGTGAGGATTAGATTCCTAACTATCCTTTGTTTTGGTTGGATTCATAAGTGCATCAACATAATTCTTTTTGTTGTATCCTAACCCAGTTTTGTCACTTGATGGTCTTTGGGCACTTAGGATGTCATCTAGAGTCTTCGAGCTCTTCTCAAATTTTGTTTTAATAGATTTCTCATAAAGTTTCCTTTTAATCTGAATAATTTTTGCTTCAAGTCTTTCAGATTCTTGCATTTTTTCTTTGAGCTGCAATTCTAGGTTCTCTTCAATATTCTTAGCCTCTTGGAGCTGGATCTTCAAATCTACAATGATTTGACTTGACTCCTTATCTCTTGCCTTTTTTCCTTCTTCATAATAAGCTAGTTGTGTTCTTAAATATTTAATCTTCCTTTTACTTTTTTCTCAATTCTTCAAAAGCACTTATGAGTTTGGCCTTTAGGTCCACCTCTCATTCCATATCTGATTCATCATCTGGAGCTTGAGTTTCTATTCCAATGAATAGAATTTTTGTTTCCTCATCTTCTTCTTCTTCATCTTCACTATCTTCCATAGCGTAGAATATCTTCTTCTTCCCATTAAACTTCTTCTTGTTTGTTGCGGTGTTCTTCTTGACTTTCTTAGAGGTTTCTCGATCATCACTATCAGATTGTTTGGGATAGGGACATTTTGAGGCAAAATGCCCAATTCTTCCACTATTAAAGCACTTCAAGGGTAGCTTTCCTTCGTACTTTCCAGTACCTTTCTCAAGTTTCCTGATGAAAAGAGCTTCTTCATCATCTGAGTTCTCAGAGTGGTTTTTGGGTAATGCTTCAGATTTCTTTGACTCTTCCGTGGCTTTAAATGTTGTCTCTTTTCTTGATGGTCTATTATGTTATGTTCTCATCTCATGGGCAGTGGATATTCCATGTAAATCATCCACTGTTAGAAAGTCAAGATCATCTCGATCTTCTACAGTAGACACTTTTGAGTCATACTTCATTGGTAGTGTTCTCGGTACCTTTTCAAGAACTTCTTTCTCTTGTATTTCTCCTCCCAGGCCTCTGATAGAATCGAAAATTTCATCTACTCTTAGAAGATATTCTGCAATGTTTTCCCCTCTTTCATTTTTAAACTTTCGAATTGTCCTATGAATGTTTGGAGTTTGGATTTTTTGACTTTGGTAGCTCCTTCATACACATTTTTTAATTTGTTCCAAGCATTTTTTGCTGTCTTACATTACATGACTTTGACAAACACTGAATTTGACAATCCATTCAAAATTGAATTCAATGCTTTTGCATTGGCTTCATATTTATCTTGTTCACCTTTATCTGTAGGTGGATTGTCTGGTATTTTATAACCCTTTTCAACAACATTCCAAACTTTGCATCCAAGAGACATTAGATGGCATCTCATTCTTACACTCCAGTATGCATAATTTTCTCCTGTGAATAATGGAGGTCTGTTAACAACTAAACCTTCTTGTTGATCCATAGTGTTTTAATAGGATCTTCCTTCCAGTGATTAAATTGTAGTGAAGGATCCTGCTCTGATACCAATTGTTGGTTTATCCAGCAATACTGAGAGGGGGGGGTGAATCAATATTGCCTTCTTTTTCTTTTATTAAAACAATTAGAATTTAAAACAAAATATGCTATGAATCAAACGAGCAACGACATAGAATTTTATTGTGGAAACCTCAAAGAGAAAACCACAAAATCAAACTCATTAATAAAATGATTTCTGCAAAATTGATTTTCTGCTACAACAAAAAGGATGCATCAACATCCTAGTTTTCTATCTACACCAACATATAAGGATGCTACAACACCCCTATTTTCCAGCTACTACTAGAAGGAGGCTACAACCTCCTTGACAGGCTTCAACTTGCCCCCAACACCACCCTACCTCCCTGATATTTATAACTTCACAATCTTTTCTTATGTCATCAATTCTACCTCTGGAAATTCTTCATGCTTCTTGGTCTCTTCTTTTCTTACTACTGTTGCAATCTGCACTTTTGAGACGCTTTCTTCTAATTCAAAAACTTCATTTAAATACCTCTTATATTTCAGGTCGCACCTCTCCATTCTGTGTCTTTCCAATTTGTGCCTTTCCAAATCTTTGTTTATTAACTTCTAATTTAAATCTTTGTTTATTAATGATTTTTAATTAATTAATTAATTAAAACTTTGCGGGCATATTGACATCAATGCCAACACATAATTTAACACCAAATTAAATCTCAGCACAACCTATCATCCACAAACAGATGGGAAGACTGAGTGAGTCAATAAATTCATTGAAGATATTTTGAGAATGCGTGTTATGGACATACCTACCAAGTGGGAAGAATATATATATTTGGTAGAGTTTTCCTATAACAATGGATACTAAGCATCGTTAAAGATGAGTCCATTTGAAGCCTTGTATGGTATAAGTTGCAATGTTCCAGTGAACCGGTACAAACCCGTGGAAAGGTTGATGATTGGACTTGATATGCTACTGGACCCTGAGGGACAAGTGGCCAAAATCAAGCAAAATTTGAAGATGGCATAGGATAGACAGAAAAGTTATGTTGCCAAGGGAAGAATGTATAGAGAGTTCCAAGTGGGAGATCGAGTATTTTTGAAATTCAAAGGCAAGAAAATATTATTAAGTCTGGGAAACTATAAGAAGTTAGCATCCACATTGTGTGGACCATTTGAGGTCCTAAGTAGAGTTGGACCAATAGCATACGAGATGGCACTACCTCCCACTATCAAAGTGCATAAAAAATTTCATGTTTCATTGTTGAAGAAGTATGTATATGATCTGAATCATATACTTGATTGGTCTTTGTTATAGGTAGAACCAAAAGGGGAAATTCAGGTTCAACCAATCTGCGTATTGGACCGAAGGGCCATGACACTTAGGAATAGAACCATAGGACATGTAAAGGTCCAATGGACCTATTACAGTCTTGAATAAGTTACCTAGGATATGGAAGAGACTATACATGATGAGTACCCATATTTGTTTTAAAAAATTTGAACTTTTTGAAATGTAAATAAGTTTTGAAACTATATTTTGGACAATGAAACACCAAGGATGGTGTTAATCTAAAGGGGAGGGGAATGTAATGCACCAATTTTGAAACTCATGATTTGATGAAGTAATTATGTAAATCTTGATGATGAAATGCTTGAGGGTTGAATAAGTGTATATGTAAATATTAATATTAAAAAAAAGTTGGCTATGGTTGAGGCAAATGATGAATAGAATGGGGACCTATGAATTCACCAGCAAGAAGGTAAGGGGGTTGTAGATAGCCTAGGGGGGTTTATAATATGACCTTAGCCTAACCTTGAACCCAAAAATGTTTTAAGATAATTTTAATCTTTAATACATTTTGAACATTAAAAACTTAATCCATATGCTAAACAAAAGTTTTTAGTGGCATGCAAACAAAAGTGTAATGACACATATGGGACGTGAGTCTTTTGGGAGACCACATGGAGGCAAAAGTTGGCCATGCAACATGCAGAAAGAGTTGGCTCTCACGATAGACAAGAAGAAAAAGAGAGCCATATGCTCGAAGAGTACGAATTATGGAAAAACTATCAATCAACCCTGTCATAAAAACTCACTAAAAATTGAAATTCGTTAGTTGTGTGGCATGGATTGTAATGTCTTACCCCTAGATAATTTTACTAGAGAAATGGTGACCCTCATGTAAACCTTCCTGGGTGGAAATTATGTGGTGTTGATTAGCAGTGGCATGCCTGAGGTACTATAGTGAAGGGCTACCATTGTTATGCGGCTGGAATAGAAACCAAGGAAAGGATCTGCATTTCTTGCTAAGGAATTGGTTAACATCGAGTTCCTGATCATTGGAAAATAATGTATATTGTTTGCTTATGGTTTGGCATGAGACAAATTTATGAGATATAATTGTTGAGATATACCTTGTAACATGCTTATTTCCTTTCCTGTTAATTTGAGCGTTCTCCTAGAGAATTCAAAGTTTCAGCTCGGGGGTGGTTCCTTGTTGAGTGATATATGAGAAAAGTAGCCTATGGTTGGGTGGATCATGCCTAAGATGCAACTAGTTGCTCAAATTATCGTTTATTCAGATAAGTAATTGATGCTTTGTATCAGCTTTATTATTACTTGTATGAATTTGAATGAATGGAATAATTCTTGGAAGAATTGGAATTATTATTTGTGTTGAATATGAATTTGTAAATTGAATATCTAAACTTGAACTCTGCATATTTGTGTATGCATATTCTCACGTATGAGTAAAAATGGATAATGCATATGGAATCTATCATTTTGGGTTAATGGCGTTGTTGAGAGTGACAATTCTTTGTATAAGAAATTGCTTAATGGAATTATGCCTCGGTTACTTAACCTTGTTAAGTCATATTGTTTTCAGATTTATCTAAGTGTTGAGAATTGTATACAAAAAGAAAATTTATTTGCCAAGTAAATTGTTTTGAAATAATGTTTATGATATTCCAATTTATTATAAGAATGTTGGATGAATTGTGTGATTGGATGCCTTATCAGGGTTGTCCGTTAAATTTAAATTTAGGTCTCTAAGCTTTAAGTATATTGTTAAAACCTAAAAACTGGAGGATTGATTGCCTTATAACTTTTAAATGGTGAAGTTGTAAAATGCCATATTGGAGGCAGAAAACTGCATGTTCCTTTATTAGTTTAGTTTTCATGCATTATCCCATTTTTAATGAATTTGGCTTGTTCCAAATGAAGAGTTGGTAAATACCTTTCATATAAAATTTGTTTTGTTAGCACGTGCATGTGCTAACACCCCACAGGCTCCATGGTTCATGGGAACTGTCAAGTGTTTTATAGAGTCATAATGGGGTATGCTACATGTACAAGCTAATATTTGATAAAGGGAATTCTACACACCTAATCCTAATCCTTCCATGAATTTCTCATAATAATGACTGATGACTCAAACATCATAGAATCAAGAACTATAATTTGAATTTCATTAACAATAATTTAATCAAAATGATTAAAATATGCTTGATCCTTGGGAATCTAATATCTAGTTTGCAAGGAAAATATATCCTGAATGGTTATAATGCTTTTATGAAATAAACTCATAGTTGATAAAAAAGGGTTATCAGTAAGATATTTTCCCTCATTAAGGATAACTAGTCGCCAACCTAGGTAATGTTCATTAACAAAAATATCACTCTTGAAGTGCATGCCACTTTCCAGCGAAGGCGGGGTTTGACAACTTCCCAAGCCTTCTAAATGTTGTTGGTGACAAATGAAACCTTGATCTTGACAAGGGTATGGATAGTGAGGAGGATTGAAAATCAAGTCCTTGGCATCATTTTTTCCCATGAGGAGATTTTAATGATATACACTTATGAAGGAACAAGTTCTAAGCTTCATCCCCTCACGTGGATTGGATAATACATTTCATGCATTATTTACTATATTTTTAGGCATTTTTGATCTATAAATACGCTTGGATATTCTAATGGACAATTTGTCACCATAGATATTCATATTTATATTAAAAATACAAACACGTTATACTATTTTGTGAAATTATTTACTTATGTATGATCTGTAACAATATTGAAACAAATAGTCTATATTCTCTAAACCAAACAATAAATAAGTTTATAACTATGATAGTAAAAACATGTCATGGATGTATGATATTCTCTAGAGAAACTTATAAGAATAAAACACTAGACATAAATAAAATATTGTGCATTGCTCCTATTATTCATAGCAAGTAGGTATGGTCCATTGAATAGTGATGCGTTAACCTCCATGTATGTGTACACCAAAATGCAATATCAATTGGTTGTTGGGAGCTAAGGTAGACAAATGTGAGTGTAAAATAAAGACAAACAAACTAGTCTAATTTATAGTATACTAACTAACAAAACCATTCAAACCATTCAAAAAATAAATTAACAATTTAAACAAAGTATGGGGTGGTGTGAGGGGGGAGTAAAGCAAATATTTACTAGCTAATGCAAAGGCAATAACAACCAACTAATTACCATCTAAGGAGTGGCTTGTAGACATGATCTCTAATCCTGCTCTATGAGAGGGTCCTTTTTTTCCTCCAATTATCTCTCTCTATTGAAGAGGTAATCCAATAACTCTTCCTTTTATACAATCAACATTTTGAAGAGGAATTTGAGCAACATGAAGCCAAGGTAAGGGATAGAATTGTGAGTGGAAGCAAGGAACTTCTCACTTTTTGAACAAATCTCAACATCATAACAAAATCACATGAAAATCTTAAATAATGCATGGAAAAGGGATATATTTATAAGCCAAAACTAAGCTTAAAGGTGAACGAGATCTAGTGGGAGTACACCATAGTCAAGTATGGGTGCCCATGTGAGATAATTTACCCAAAGGAAGCCAAGTACCATCTTACTGAATGAATAATTATGGTGGGTAAGAGCCTAAACTCACCCACCAAATTTTCGAAATGACCTTAGATATTAAAGGGTCATGGAAATGCTTAAAATCACGCTACTACACAAATGATACAAGTATGGAAAAAACTCTCGTGCAATTGCAAGTCCAATAAAAGTGAGGTTGTATTACCCCTATATAGTTTAGATTGGAGTATGACTTGGATTTGAGGTAATAATTTGCTTAAATTTCACGTTTTTTAGATTAATTGGTGCGATTATTGCTAATTTGGGATGCATATGGCTAAAATCGCTTGGGTGTCACAAGTGGACAGATTTGGAGTTATAACAAAGGTCACAAAAGTATGGTGAGTGATTTTGGGTTCGTGGCTTACCCATAGTGGGGGGAAGGGGTGACGAGGGTTAAAGCTATATGCTCATCAAGTTAAACAAGCCTTTCCCATAACCGATTGTAGATTAATGTGAATTTCATATTATTTTTTATCCACGAGGTTGGGTGGATCTTATCCCTTGTGTTGCATGGATTGTACATAACTCCCCACAAACTTGATGCAATATTGAGTTTAGTTTTATATGTTTTGAAGCTAAGATTAAATAGAGACTCTGCAAAGGTCTTATAAAGATGGGATTCCCAATTGCATGACACTATTTCAGTTATTGCATCAACAAATTCTCTAAGATACCCTCAAGAATTTTGTGATAAATCCATCTTTATCTCCAAGTATAAGCTCTTTAATCATAAAAACATTGAAATTTGTTTGGAGGTCAATGGAATTCTATATTGAGAGCTTTGTCGCATTGATGATATTGAAGTGATGTTACACTTGATTCCCTAAAATCTCAACCTCTTCCTCTGGAAAGATTTGGTTTCAAAATGAAGTCCCATGTTTTGTGCATCCCTTTTCTTGCACCAACTGCCTCATTTCATTTGCAAACTTCATGAAAGTTTCATCCATAGCTTCCTTGGTAACAAAAGATTGAGGTCTAGTCCTTGAAAAAAACATTTCAAGAATGAAACATGACAGGAGCGGAATTCCAATAAGATATGATACAAACTTGTTGTAGACATGTCACCAAATGGGACCACTACTACAACATAAAAACAAAATGAACAATAATCACATAAAATAAGCAAGAACTTGCACACCTGAGAATGGATTTCTATTGCAAATATCTGTAATGGAGGAAAATGTCTCCAATAAACACCAAAATTAGGTTGATTTGAATTGATAAATTGATAAAGATACGTATGAGATGGGGGACCCTATCATTGAGAGGTAAAAACCCTAACTAAAGACTTAAGTCACTAAATAAGTCCCAAGCCCTTATTATATTAAAGCGCCCTTTTTACAGTTACAACACTATTACCAAATCATGAGATTGTACACAAAATGGCTCACGTAAATAAACCTTATTACCTATTATGGATGTTTTGGTTAGGTACACAACTATATAGCTACCTCTACAAGTACAAAATTGTCACATACACACCAAGGTAGGTTATATGGATTGATGGGTGAGACATAGAGCCTATTATAGGTGTTTGAAGAATCCACAAAATAATCAAATATTCTTCCTATGAACTGTTTGGATTCATTTTTTAACCTTCCAAGTCCTCACCCTAATCCTTATAAACACAAAAATAGTTTTGTCATATACACCATAAAATTCTACAAATTCTAGATCTTTCATGAGGATAGGGTACCAACATTGGATTGAATAGTTGTCATGATTCCCTTAATTACTCTTTGGGAGTATAGGGTATTCATTTTAGAAGCACACGCTTGCTATCAAGTATGCCCTTACAAATAAGTAGTTGCTCCTTTTGAAGTTCCTAAGTTGATAATCAACAATATATAAAATAGTATCTTCCTAGTATGAGGTGACTAGGTTGTTATTATGTGTGAATTTTTGAATTAAGTAAATAAAATCCCTAGAGAATTTGGAGGTGCTTTATTGTACCCATAACTTATATAACATCTAGGTGAGGTTGGCATAATGATATTTGAGGATTCTTAAGTCACAGTGTTGGGTTATAAGTCAACCCTCCCAGAGGACTTTTGTTGCAATCATTGAGTAACTCACAAGAGCTTATAAATCACCCCCTTGTATTGTTTCAAATAAATTTAGTGTCTTCATAATCAAAGAGCTTATACCTAGGTATAACAATAGATTTCTAACAAAACCTTGAGGGAATTTTACTTAATTTTTTGATGCATTAAATGAAAGAGTGGCATGCAACTGGGAAAATCCTCATTAAGTTCAATGCATGCATTTTTTCCTAGAGGGACATGCATATTAATGAATTTTAGAGAAGTTTCAATTCATTGAGTCTAATACCAAACACCCTCTATATCAAGTGCAGGACATCTATTGTTCAAATATACGTTGAGAAATATTAATGGAGGTAAAAATGTTTAAACCTTACAATTATGAAAAAAATATAATTATCAGGGGTGGCAAGAACGGGGCTCAGAGGGGAGTTCCTTTTTGGACCCGGAGGAAATTTAGAATTGAATTATGCTTGGGGATTTGGGAGAACAACCAACAACCAAGTATAAACCCATGATCTTTATCTTGGAATATCTCTTCTACATTCTAGATATATCAAATCAATGATGATATTTGGAAATTCCTCCCTAATCATTTGACTCATCATAAAGAAGAGGGATACTAGCCAATCAAGACTATTTCAAATGCTACAAATAATATATGGTCTTCTTGCATAATTTGAATCAATTCACTTCTTCCACATTCAAAGGGAAAAAAATTATAATTCCAACCTCATGGCGAAACAAACAACATATTTGCATAAGGTGATTCTTGTTAAAAATGGGGGAACCCTATATATATTTTGGTTACCTTACCATTATGACTTGGGTGGTATCCAAGATCAATTATTATCATAACATTATGAAATTGAAACTGGTAGGATACATGCATGGTGGGAGACATGTGGAATTGGACAAGGATATGAAGGCGAGAATAAAGGGAAGAGCCTTAACTCTCCCACGTTCCCTCATTAAACCCTCAAACTTGAACTTTGAATTGTTTGATGGGATATTTAAAGTCAATTTAATGGAGAAGAAAGATGTAGATGGGAAAATATTGTTTGAGGTGGTCTACATTGGAATTCTATCCTAGGATGATGTACAGTGATTTATGTCCAAAAATTGTTTTTGTGATCATTGTTTTGTTGGTGTGAGGACTATGGTTGTAGTTGGTCCCTATGTGGGGAATGAACACTTTATCAAGGGACTTGGAGAGTAGTTCAATGGAGGAAATGTATTCTACTATATCTTTAACAAAGGAAAGAGGTTTGATTTTCCAATCTCCAACTCCATTTTGAATCCATTTCTATTTCACAGTCCTTTAGAAAAGGTTTTTGGTTGCAACTTTGTTTGGTCTAAAATCTTGGTAGTAATCCCTTGATATATCAACTTGGATTATGTTTTGAGACTGGGGCATTTGTAATCAATAGAATTAAGCGCTACCATGTCTTATCACAATGTGCCTGGATGAAATAATGGGGAAGGGTTGTATGAGATTAACAAAGCATTGAGACACCTAGCTAGTCATCTTGAAGGTATGCAAAAGGTAATTGAGTACTTAAGCTTGAATTTGGATTAACAAGTGCTAAAGCGAGAGGAATTGGAAGCTCATATTGGAGAACATAAGCTAAAATTTGAAAAAATGGCTAGTGAAATGGATATGCAGTATAATAACAGCTTGGGATTTACTTGGAGCTCACAATCCCTAGTGGGACCTCCTCCTATTTCTATTCAATTTGTAAAGGATTGAGGTGTTGATGAGGACACGATGTAGTAGTTTGAAGACATCCTAATGGGACAACAAAGGATATATAGAGAACCTAATTTTGGAATGGAATATGTTTCCATGGAGGAAACTCAAAATGAGCATGCCTTTGTCCAGTAATAATTTTCCATATGAAGTGTACTTGTATTTTGCACTCTATACAATTCATCAAACAATATAATTATAGATTTAGTAGGATAGATCTAGAACTTATATGTAGTAGGCATAATTTTGGGTAAACAACAACCTTTTGATTTATATATGTATGGAACTATCTTTAAAATACTCTGAATTATTTGTACTTATGGTTGTTTGGTTTCTCCACAACCTCCCTTTATATATATAAAAAATCTACATGTTTCTATTAAAAAAAACATTAGTATAGCTAGAAGAGCTACAAGTCATATTGAGGCTACTAAGGGAAACATGCTTAGTTTTGGGGAATGAGGTTATACACATGATAGAAGGGTTGAGGAAGAGGTAAATATTGAGTCTCCACGTAAGAAAATTCATCCTTTCCAACACAAAAAAAAACATATTCCTCCAACATCAAACCCTTGTTGTACATGTCTCAACCTTGGTTTAAGGGTGATGTTTGTAATACCCCAAAAAGAATATGGCCCAAGACTTTGTTTGTGGACAATCCATCAGTGCAAACACAAAACAATCTCCCTAGTCTGAATGGTTCAGATCTAGAACAAAATTAGTACACAATACAAATTAATTTCCTAGATTGATCGAATTACAAAGGGTATCAGAAGATAACTCACCTTATGAGTGCAATACTATCTCTGATGTAGCTCTTGATCTCAATATCTTCAGCTACAAAAACAATATATAACAAGTGGAAACAAGCAAGTAATAGTAACATATAAACATAGATCAATCTAAATTAGCAGTCAAAGAAGCCAATTCTAAAGATCTTACAATAATAAGATGTTTATGGAAAGAATCTACATTAATGTAATTATAATAAGTACATAGAGAGAGGTTACAACTGAGCTTTGACATCGTAACTCCTTCCAAATGATCCTAGCCTCAAAGATCCAAGCTTTTGCCTCCTAATGGATGAAAGGGAACCAATTCTAGCAGAATTTTACCAACATTTAAGTGCTCTATCTTTCTCCTCCTAACCATGGAGAGGGGGTTTGTATTTATAGGCCTAAATGGATAGTATAGGTTGAATAGTTGTGAGAGAAGCTCAAGGGATCATCCCACTAGGTAAGGGGATCGATTGCCACCTTTCCTAGTTCATAGGGATAAGCCTCCACATAACCAAGGGTTCTAGAAGCCACTCGAAGCTTCTCTTTATCCTTTTAAACCAATAGTGCCGCACTTTGCACACAGGAAAATCGTGTCTTTGGAGGGTGACGCACCTTGTTCAAAGGAAACATGTGTCACTAATGCGCTCTGTCAATGTGTAGAGTGCACCACCAAAGGTCTTACGCACCTTGTTAATGAGCAAGGTGCATCGGGGTGTCAGTAAAATGTAAAATAAGCAACAACAACTCTGCTTTCAATCATTTGGCCCAAGTGCTTTAGGAATTAGGGAAACCAGAGGACACATAAATCATGATGACTAGATTTTGGTGTAACATAATGCCCCCCAAATCATGATGCTAGCAAAATAGGATAGCTGAGATGCTTTGAAATATGGAAGTTCAAGGCATGGACCACCGGCTGGAGTGACGGACAAAGACTCCTGCAATACAACAGAATCTAAGATACATGTCTCAAATGATTCATAACATGGTTGCTGACCAATACATTGCAGATCCATGGTAGTATCGACTGACTGAACACAATCATGGCTACTAGATACATGAGTAGATCCATGATGAGATAATTACATAGCCACGACCAATACAAAAGTGGATCCGTGTGATATGACTAAAAAAATCTCCATCATAACTTGGGTAAGATACATAAGTTAACCTAGGGTCTTCAAGCTGAACCCGCAATGATACAAATCTAACCATGTGATTACAATGTGTTGAAGTCGAACATGGTAGAAACCACTTGATTACTAGTCATTGATGTAAACGATTAACAAGTGTGAGGGAAATCATCATTGATTTCAATGATCCCCAAGGGATCACAATACATACCGCCAAATGTGAATCAATGAGTTGAGGTCAAACACTCAGTGGAATCTTTCAATCAGAATTCATTAATATGAACTTACTGTTGAAAGCGAGGTAACCTTCCATTAAGGCATGCGGGCCCAAGGTACTTGACTGGTTTCTAGGTTCAATCCTTGGATGATGTGTTGAAGTCGACAAGGATAAACCAATCGAAGGAGGGCCATAATGTTTCCCCCATCATCGACACAAAACAAGATCAAAGATGTTTTGGAGTAGATCGGACTGTAGAGCAATGCTTGAGACTGACTCAGGGGTGACTGACACAATGGAAGGTATAATGACTATAGAGATTGACTTGATCAACAGACTTCTCTTGAACACATAATGGCATGACTTGGTGGCATTGACATGACAAGTTTGACACCGATACCTAATGCAACTAATGATTGATGCATTCTTCGAATGACCCAAAGGAATATGATGACTCATGGAATTGGTGATACTCGAGGACAAGAAGATTATCCAAGCGGTTTGAATGACATGCAAATGAGTGCCATGTTCAAGAGCGACTATGTATTGCCACTACAAGTAAATGCAAACTCTTTCCTTATTCCCCATCATGATTGAAAAGTACCTCTTTGTTTATTAACGAGCTTGAGGAGGGTAACAAATGCTCAGTGTAGCTCATACTTAAGATGAGTCTGATCTCATATGTTTAATGAAACGTATATAGGAGGGGTTTGTCCCTAAAAGGGCCCTTCAATTGTCAAATTTAACGAGTCCAAAGAAGGTAAACTGGGCCTCTTTTCATATTTAGAGAGTCTGAAAGGACTAAAGAAGACTCCAATGAGTACTTTTTCATAAATTTTAGTCTCCTTTCCTGAAAAAAGGGTAAAACAATGTGAGAGAACTCTTCTAGTCATGTTTAACTAGAGTGCTCATTTTTCGTAAATAGTCTCGTTGGTCTGAAAAAGGGGTAAACTATCACCAGAAAGATGACCTTTCTAATACTTTTACAAGCGTGAAAGAATCAAGTTTGCTTGGCAATCTTTTATTATTTATGGAGTTTGAAAAGAGCTTAAAGGAGAACTCCAAGGGGGTTCCTTTTTCATAGGAGTTTCACGAGCCCGAAAAAGAGACAAAAGATAACTCGGTGACTTATTCTCATGTATTTACGAGCATGAGAAGGAACAAAGACGCAGCTTGATACCTTTAATACTTAGTTTTAATGAGCGTGATAATGGTATAAAAAACGCTCATTTTCACACCTTAGAAGGAGTATGAAAAGTCAATGATGGTTACCATCATAGTCAAAACACCACTTTCCTTTACCTGCAAGCTCCGTGAACCAAGTTAGGATCCATCATAAGGTTTTAAAACATAAAATTGGGATCAACTATAGTAAAAAACCCATGAAATAACAAAAATAAAAAAGGAATATTCATTTTTTATATAAAAAGGGTGGATAGTAAAAATTATTTACCATTTCATTTTTACCAAGTTGAATAGTGAGAAAAAACCTCTTTGGAGCTTGATCTTTTGACAATGGTTATGGGAGCCTCAATCATTCATTCAGCCTCATGTCAGTTCCATGTAACTCTAAACTTTATTCACTTTGTTTTGATGGTTAAAATTTTGTGTTTAATGCAAGTTTTTTGGGATTTTGAGATTCATTCAAAAGGGGGAATTGTGCGCCTTGGGTGACGCACTTTCCCCTTTCGGGAAGTGCATCACTCATGAGTGACGCGCCTTCCCCATGGGAAAAGCGCATCACTGACTCCCTGTTTGCAAAGACGGGGTGCGTCGACGCAATTGACCCACAAACTTGGGAATGGGGCCCAAAAAACAAACTTTGAAGCAATGAAAACGATCTAATGTCCACTATTTTGGTGTTTATGTAGGGTTTAGCCATCAAAATGGTGCAGTGGAAAGAGCGTGAGAACGAATTAGAAGATGTAGAAGCTGCAAATGATTCTCACTCCGTTAATGATTTGAGGAAGTGTGGGTTGCTCAAATTCTTTCATGTCTAAGGAATGAGAGCCCAAATACAGTTGTTGGATTACTTGATTTGGTTATGGCATCCAGATCAACAGTATTTCAGAGTAGGGGCTCATATCCTCACTTTGGACGTTGAGGAGATATACTTTTTGACAGGATCATCCAGGCGTGGGGCCCCCGTATCACTATCCGTACTCCATGCACACATATGTTGGGTGGGAATTTATTCCCATAAAAAATGTACGGGACCGTCCTTTGAGGACTCTATTGTTTACCATCGATCGGGTAGTGGGCAGTAGGGCCCCACATCAGGCCACCAAGGTCCATATGTTATATGCCATCGAGTGTATGGCGCCTACTGTGTTGAACTTGTAAGAGGGGATCCTCGCAAACCTAAACGACCAACTGACCAAGTGCCGTAGAGGGGAGTTGAAACAGTTCATATATGGCTCCATCATGGTCTCTTTCTTCATGGAGAGGGTTCCACTTCTTCGTCCTCAGGTTGAGATCGACGATCTCGATCCACAAGATTTGCGCATGCAGAGGTGGGCCAAGGTGATGGCCAACCATGGTGGTGGTGGGCCAATGATCACATATGGGATGAATTTCTTCGGGTAGTTACGCGGCCAGCTCCTCATGGTTGAGGATTATGCTTATGCGAGGGCATTTTTCAGAGGAGATCCTGATTTAGCTCTTCCAGATGGAGAGCAGTGGGGAGAGATTGGTAAGAAAAAGACTCTTTTGTTTTTATATATTTTATGATTTATTATTATTTTTGTGTAGTATTGATATCTCATATTTTGCTTATGCAGACATTGGCCCATCTAGACTGGTGAGGTCCTCACCTATCAAGAGGCGAGGAGTGGTTCGTGAGATGGCAGCGGTCCATCAGGAGGTTGTGGAGGATTTGGATGAGTTGGAGGAGAACCTCCAGCGGCTGACTGTTGATATTCCAGACATCTCCATAGATGATATTCCTCGACACTACCAGCGTAGGACAATTGGAGTTTCGGGACGTTTTGGACGGTTGCTTTGCCGGGTGGCTAGGGCCATCATCTATTACCATGAGCACCCTCGGGTATAGGTCGCATATGTTATGAGGTACTGAAATTCATAGGCTTCATATTTTGTAGATGTGACATATTGAAAGCCACGAGCTTCATAAATTTTGTATCAGTGCCTTTTTGTACAACATTTTTCCATACATGATATATATAAAAAACTATCTAGCGGTTTATACACTGTGTTTTTATGATGGATTTGGATCTTATGCATGGATGCCTATACACTATGAATAGTTAACATGTCATGCTGATGAAAATGTTTCTTTGATGAAAATGTTTATGAATGTGCAATGTGCCAATCTAATACAAAATTAGCCAATGAATCGACAACCATATTCATACTTCTTGGAATGTGTAGGTATTGAATGGATTCAAAAGACCTTTCCAAGAGATGCACCTGCAGAAACAAGCAAAGTAATATAGGGTCACGGATGGCGTAGACTCAGTGAAAATGAGAGACCACTAGTTGAGAATTGAGGTAGATGACAACATGGTCCATACCAAGGGAAAATGCATCAATCAATAATCCGATCACTGCGTGATATTCAACGATGTTATTAGTTGCGGGACCTAGGCAAGTTCCTCTTGAGCGTATTAGTTCACCAACCGGGGAGTAAAGTACCCATGCTTCCGAGGAGAGGATTAGGGTGTGTCGGATAACATCATCCGCGAATCCATAGCAGGTTGATATCTACACATCTAGGCAGAAAATGGTATAAGCGGAAATCAAGATAAGACCCTAACACACCAAAAGAAAGTGTCACACCAAACACAAACACACGTGATGTACAATATATACAAAGTACTAATGAGAGATAACTTAAGCATAGTACCATTTTAGGTAGATGCCATTGCGAGGCTCCCCTAAGGATATTTAGTCATAGTCAACCAAATCATAAGCTCATTTTTCCAAGACATGTTTTACGATATATGGGCCATGCCACATGGACTCAAATTTACCTGCCCCCAGCTTATCGTGTTTTTGGTCGTAAGGACCAAATCACCCTCGCTGAAAATAAGGGGTTTTACTGATTTGTCATACTAGACCTTGATGTGTTTCTTATGTGCTTCATTGGCTAGAGCTGCATCACGGTAGGTTTCGTTGAGTTTTGCCACGTATAAGAATCGTTCTTCCTCAACAGTTGTTTTTGGTAGAATATCAACGGCTAGTTTCAAAGACGAAATTTCACACTCAATAGGCAATACTACCTCTAGTCCATACACCAACTGGAAAGGTGTAAAACCAGTGGTGGTTTTAACAGAAGTCCGGTATGCCCAAAGGGCTGAAAAAAGCATCACATGCCAATTTGACTTGTGTGTGCCTACCATGCGCCGAATCATGATTTTCAAGACCTTGTTAATGGCCTCCAATTATCCATTTGATTGAGGATAGTAGGGGGTTGAGTTTTCATGATGAAATCCCGACTTAGCGCTTAGTTCATATACCATCTTATTTTGGAATTGGGATCCATGATCGGTGATGATGGCTTGAGGGGCTCCAAATCTAACGATGATATGATTGAACATAAAGAGTGCGATAGTTTTGTCGTCTTCCTTGTATGTAGGCATAGCCTGGACCCATTTGGTAAAGTAGTCTACAACGACAACGATGTAACCATTCCCCTTGGTCGAGGTAGGCTTACAATGCATGAAGTTGATGCCCCATTTTGCAAAGGGGACAACGACGATAACTGGATGTAGTGGGGTTGGGTGTGAGCACTGTTTATGATGAAAAAGCTAGCAAGAAGGACACTTCTTGACTGCTTCCATACAATCTTTGAAAATGGAGGGCCAATAGTATCCAATGCGCAAGATATTCTAGGCTATAGCCATCCCATAAAGATGACCTCTACATTCCCTCAAGTGGAAATCATTTAAGAGATGCTCGGCCTATTCATGAGTTAAACAACGTTGTAAAATGGAATCAATGTCGTGACGGTATAGCGTATCATCGATGATTCGGTAATATTTCGTGTGGTGATGGATGCGATGGCATTCATCATGGGATAAGTGAGGACCAAAGCGTTGGGGGTTTGGAGATAAAATGTTATATCTCTATACCAAGGGCTAGAATTACTAATAAAAAACAATGATTCATCGGGGAGAGAGTTAATGGGCTCATATTCTTGATCAGTACGGGGAAGATCACAAATGAGCTCCGTGAATACCAATGAATTTTTGGATTTAGCCTTTTCAAAATGGAGGTCAAATTCTTGGAGAATTATGATCCAACGCGAGTATTTTCCCCCTAGTACCTGACGTGTAAGGACATGGTACATAGGGTTAGAATCGACAATGATGGTAGTAGTGGGGAGAAATATATAGTGATGAAACTTATGGACAACAATGACTGCTTCCAGAGCTAACTTCTCTACATGCAAATAACGAGGTTCAGAGTCAATGAGATCGTTAATAAGCTAGTAGATTAGATGTTCCCATGTGCTGCTATATTTATGCACTAAAACCATAGCGATAGTTGAAGTAGAGGAACAAGATAAAGGATGTAATCCTTGGTGTAATCCGATGGTTGTAACACAGGTGCATGGGTAATAACGTGCTTGAGATTATCAAAGGCCTTTTGGGCATAGTCATCCCAAATAAATGGGACGTCCTTCTTTAACAATCGCATGTAACCCTGTGTTTTTTCTGCAAAATTACACACGAAATGACGCACGTAGTTTTCCTTCCCTTGCAAACTTTGAAGTTCCGTAATATCCGTGGGTGGTGGTAGGGAAACAATGGCCTCTACCTTGATGGGATCAATGTGGATCCCATCTTTGGAAATGATGAAGCCAAGGAGGCGTCCGGACTCCACACAGAATATGCACTTATGGGTATTTAAACGGATATTGTACCATCAACATCTGAGAAACACAGCCGTCAGATGATCGATGTTGAAGTCACGATGATTTGGATGAGCAGGAAAATCGTCAAGGTAGGGTTCCAAAAAATCCTTTATATCGTGAAAGGCATACGACCTGGCCCGTTGAAATGTGGCACCAGCATTTTTAAGGCCAAAAGGTTATTTGCGATCTGAAAACGTACCCCATGTGTAGATGAAAGCAGTTTTATGTTGATCGGCTAGATGGATCTGAATCTGATTATAGCCAGAGAAACCATCCATAAATGAAAATATTACACTTCCGGTGCAGTTGTCAATAATTTGGTCAATAAAGGGGGTAGGGTAACTGTCCTTGGGACAATCCTTATTAAGATTCCTGTAATCAATGCAAACTCTAATGGTTCCATGTTTCTTCATAACCAGGACGAAATTGGTGACCCAATCTGTCAAAGGAACAAGATAAATGAACCCAACTTTCAACAGCTTTTCAATCTCTGCCTTGATGGCCGCAGTCTTCCTAGGGTGCACTGGATGTATTTTTTGCCGAATAAGTTTTGCATTGGGATAGGTTTGGATTTCATGCATAATAATAACAGGATTAATCCCAAGCATTTTCTCGTATCTCTATGCAAATACGGCCCAGAATTGTTTAAAGAAGACCGAAAAAGTCTTGATTTCATGAAGAGAACAGGTTTGGCGTATGTGGATGTTCCATGGTTCCTGGTTTTATTGAGATGTCTAAAGTGATGGTAGGCGTGATGTTTTCTAAATTCCCCTTGGTTTCCATATCCTGGATGAGAATAGGATATTGAGTATGAGGAAAGACATTTGGTGAAACAATAATGTGAATCGCTTTCTCTACCATGTCAAGAGGCAGAAGGAAAGACGATCGATGATGAAGGTCTTCCCATGGAGGCTCATCCAAGCTCATAATATCCATGATCGATGCATCAGAGTAAAAAATATGGAGTATACAATCTGGTGATGGTGGGGATGAGTTCCTCCAGGGTGGCAGAGAACCTGAGTTAGATGCCATGGAAGAGTGGGCATCCATTAAATCGGGTGCTGATTGGATGGCCTCATAAGTAGCTTCAGTGGGGCTGGGAGGCATCACATCTCCAATCAAATCCAGGTGATTAAGATCATGCACAATCCATTAGTCTGTTGATTTGGAGGAGGATGGGATCATGTTCACCATGGCAACATGTGTTGGGGGATCTGGTGTTGGAAAGACTCCCATCATGGATGAATATTTTAGGAGTCCTACGCCCACACTCTCATATACTTGCGAGGAGTGTACCGGGAGAGGGACATTATCCGTAGGATGAGTAGTGGTGTCTGGTGTACAAAAATATAACTGGTCGACAGTGACAATTTTCCCTTAATGGGGAAATTGCACAATGCAGAATACTGATGATGCGAGCCCGGTCATGGCATATAACCAATTTCGACCAAGTAAAAAATTATAAGCCAGTGGGGTGGCGACTACCTCCAAGTTAATGGAAACAGTCTCGCATCCCAAATCAACGTATAAATCTTGTAACAACTCGTGTGGTTGGAATCTGCATCCGTCAAATGCTTTCAAAGTAGTAGGGGAACAGTTCAACTCGGGAGAGCCGATTGCTCTCCAGTAGGATATCGACATAACCGAAGTAGAGGCTCCTTCATCTAAAATAGTGCGACGGATACTTTTCCCATAAACATTGGTAACGATTTGAAACGCTAATTGGTGGGAAAGCCTCGGCTTAAAGTACTCTAATCTAAACATAATAGTGTTGGAGGAATCGAGATCTATTGCTCCTATAGAAGATAACAGAGTCTTACGCTGATTGGGGCAATTCTGTAAGATTTCAAGCGTTGACATAGCACATGGAGCCTGGGCTAAATCTTCGACGATGCTGTAGTTTTGAGCGGCCTGGGCGTTAGGGTTGAAAATGGATTTTTGAATTGTGCTTTTTGGTGGATGCAATACTACATCTGGTAGAGGTTTATCTATGGTCAAAGGACCTTGTGGGAGAGGAGCATTAGAAGTATATGTGGCGGATTTTTCAATATTACCTCCATCGGATTCCTTGTCGGTAGGAGAGTCGTATGTACCTGACCTGGTAGATAATTTGACTGTTTCACTGCGCATCATGAGAACGTGAGCGGTTGTGGAAGGTTCTCCTTGAGAAGGAGGTGGTGGTTGTGCAACCATTTACTGCTGTTGTGTGGGGAAGGGGTGAGTTAAAACTGCGGGTGTGGGGTTTCCCTTGAGAAACTTTTGGACTTCGTCATGATGTGGACATTCTTTTGTGAAGTGATCCTCACCGCACAATAAACAAGGATATTTGGCCTTTCGTCTCTGTTTTGTGTCACTAGGATCATCATTGTTTTTGTGCGCTTGTTGGTTAGAAGACTTCTTGGATTTTCCTTTGTTCTTCTTTTTACCATTGGATTTCTGAGTTGAAGCAGATTGAACTGAATTCACCTCCGCAGTGGAAGCAAGGTTGGGTGACCGATTGGTGTTGTTTCCAGCCTATGAGGATGATGGATTTGAACTAATGTGGTTTTGTGATCCACTTGATTGAGTAGCATGTTGGGTATGAAAGAAACCAATGATGCCATCGACATGGGATCCATAGGAAGTTTTTTTAGGTCGTGGGGAATTAGGAATGATGTCATATAATGTGCCATATTGAGCATAGACTAGGTATAGGTACTAGGCACGCGAGATGGCTTGTTCTTCCATAACAACCTCTCCCATAGCAACGTCTTTAGCTATGATGGGTAATAATGACTTCATGAGCCAATCGACGAGTAGCTGATCCAGAATGTGATCTTTTATGAGGTGATGTCTCCTTCTCCACTCATTAATATGATCAGAAATGTGAGTGGAGGTTGATTTTTGAAGGGATGTCAAAAGATCAATGCCGGTTTCATAGCGGATAGGTAATTGAAAGTGAGTAAAAAATGCCATAGCTAAAGATCTAAAATCAACGAAAGAGTGTGGTGGTAACTCGATGTACCACTTTGCGGCAGTACCGGTGAGGGTTCGTTGAAAAATACTTAGACTGATAGAATCATCCATTAAGGAATTGGAGGAGCACCACAAATGGTATGTCATTGCGTGGTTTTTAGGATCCTCACCAGGTTTTCCATCAAATTTAGGGATGTATGATGGTAACTTCACAGGAATAGGTGGCCAATTTATACCATGTTGGATGGGATCGTTGGTTAAACATGAAAAATCCAACATATCTAACGTAGACATAAATGGTAGTTGTCGGTTTGGCTGTGGATATTGGTAGTATTGATAATGCATCTGGGTACCAATAGGACCATGGATCGAATGATCATAAGGTCTTCCCATAGAGTGTTGGCCATATGGAGGTGGACCTGAAGGGGGTCCTCCTCTAGATTGTGGAGGTCCTCCTCTAGAGTACGGGGGTCCTCCAGGTGGTGGGGGTGGTGGTGGTGGGGGGGTCTGACGCTGGTTGGAGGTCCAGCTGGCGGAACATTATGATGCCCCCATGGGGTTTTCATATTTATGGGATAGGGTAGTCCAGGAAAAAATTCCCTGGGTAATTTTGACCTATTACGATATTGTGATTACCCAGGTATGTATGCCCCCATGGGGGCTGGATCCAAGTAGACGGGCCCCCCACATGATGGGACCACGTAGGTTGTCACATGGCCGAGAGTGAACTTTAAACCATATTGTAGTTCATGTATGAAGGATATCCTCCACTTACATTATGTCCCCTAATTGGAGGTTGACCCCCAATTATATTTTGTCCACTGACTAGGGGTTTCCCCCCAGTTGAAGGTTGTCCACCTATTGGTAATGACCAATAAGCATATATTTACCACTGTAGGTTGAACCATGATCATATGTTGACCACAAACTAAAGGTTATCCTTCGCTTGAATTTTGAGGCGGAGGTGGTGTTCTAGTTATGAAGTTGATAGTAGCTGAAGGTTCCCCTCAAGTCGTTGGGGTCAAGTGGGGTGTAGAACCATTCGAATGATTTTGAGGTGTACTAGATGAAAAACAAGGTTGGACTGGTTCATAGGTGGTCATAATGGGTGTAGATATTTCCGGTGAAGAGAAGAAAAATAATGTATAGGGGAATGTTGTTCAATGGTTGGTACCTCTGGATTGGGTCGCTGAGGAAAACTATGGAGCCTAACCCGCTCACTAAGTGAGCGTAAACATTCGATGGTCTCGTAAAATGGTGCGAGGATTACCTCGTTTGGATTCCATCGGGAAGAGAATAGGCGTGGTGGAGTTTCCACCATCGGAAGTGAACCAAAATCAGAAAGACCATGACCTAAGGAGGTCCCCCAAAATTATGCAGTTGGACCAAAAACAGTCGCTATTGGGTCGACTTGAGGTTGGGTGAAAATCCAATCGACGGCTCCAGGTTTACCTTCAAGTGAGTGATTAAATGATGTGTCATGCAGAGGATCTTGTTCCACCAACAAAGGTCCCGTAGGATCAGCGATGGGCAGATTTACAGGAGGAGAGTAATTTACTCCCGATTCAAGAGTAGGAGTTCCTTCTTCACATGATTTAGATGTTGTGGGTTGATCCATGCTTGCTCCTGAGTTCTCCTCCTGGCTAAGAGGATATTCAGGCGGCAAATTTAATATTCCGCGGGATATTCTTAAGGGTTGTTCAGCCAGGGCGGCTGATGCAAAGCTTCTCCTAAAAGTATCCTAATAAGAAAAACACACTTCAAGTCCTACTCAAGCTAAAGCCACAAGCACACTTATGTGATAGGTGGGATTCAAAAGTTTGAAACGTCACGAGAGTATCAAGGCATCACAACTCGCGATATACTACAGGGTCCAATAGTAATACTCAACCCAATTTTTTAGAGCACTAACCAGGGAGGATTAGGTTCGTACCCATGACTGTATTACCTGACTACCTAGCAGTATATGTGTAGTATCTCCTTGAGTGTTTTTCTTTGTGTATTTCCACGCCAAGACTACCAATGTTTAACTCGAATGGTTACAGGAATCCTAGTGGGGTATCTCGATATACTCAAGGTACGTGGGAGCTCCAATCCATAGTAGTGTTGTCTATTGTACAACTGTACTATAGGAGCCTTCCGATATATTATCGACTATGTGAAGTACCTTTCTATATACTCGAAGGTACATGAAAGGCCATTTGATATACCGACTGGTACGTGGAAGAATTACAAGCCCTCGGGATGTAGTGCAGGCAGATAATGACAGCTGCTACGTTTTAAGATGCTGGAACACGTCTCTACCCTATCACTCGAGTTTCTATACAATCTTTACCTAGGGTACCGCTTGATTTTATCTTGTATGATTAGGTGAATGCATGAAGTGTAGACTTGTAAAGTAAACAAGATGCACAACTAATTTGAATGAAATGCAAGTCTAAGTTTCATTTTTTTTTCAAGGAAAACTAATTAAGGTAAGGAGAAGTCTTGTCTTTTCCAAAAGAAAATGAACAAAGTACCCCTTTTTGTTTTCTTTTCCAATTTAACCAAAAGACTAAAAACACTCTTTCATTTAATCTAACAAAATGAAAAAAACACACCAAATCAAAAGTATTTTTTCTTTTTTCTTTTCAACTAAGCAAATTCTATGAGAAAAATGAAAAGATGAAGTTCACTTTCGATTGCAATAACTCTACTTCGAAAACAAAGACTAAAAGAAGTGAAAAGAAAATCGAAAATATGAGAGCATTCACTAGCTTTTTAAATACTTCGAGAAGGCCTAAATTCACTTAATATTTTCAAGGAGACGAAGGATGAACTTTTCAAAACCAAGAGAACATAAGCATTGACAATTTTTTAGCTTTTCAAAGTTTCTTAAACAACTATTCAAAGCATGAAAAACTCTTCACAACAATATCAAGTAATCTACTCAGAATGAATATAGTAAAGAATTTTTTGGCTTTCCAAACTAATGTACTAAAAAAAAAATGAGAATTATGCCACTTCTTTAATCTTTGTTCAGACTACTAGAGAGTATTTACCACTGCAATCCACAAACAACTAGAAGTTCTCAAGAAGTTAATCACCCAAAATCATAATCCAACACAAAATCCACACCAAATTTTGCAAAAACCACAACAACTTAAATTTTGGAGGGCTTATAAATCAGTGTGAACAAATCAGAGATACTGAGGGAGTCACAAGACTAGTTGTACTCGCAAGGGATTGAAATTGCCCATGACTAGAGAAACATCCACTTGACTAGCTAGGAATCAAATCAAACTCTAAATTCCAAAAATAAGCCAAGGACAAAGCACACTGGGTGTGAGTGATACTGTGGGTGTAATGGACAAAACAAAAACCTCAGCAAACCAAACCAAAACCAATTTGTGGGATTTTTTGACCCTATGCACTAAGTCTTGTAGAGTGACGCACCTTGCAAGTGTACACAAAAGCGTTGGAAGCCCAGCGACGTGGTTTGCACACACAGAAAGTGTGTTAGTGACGCGGGTTGAACACTGACAAATCGCATCAGTGATGCAGTCTGCTTAAAGGAAATAAGCGTTCGAATTACAGTGACACATGCACAAAACTGCCCAGGTGCGTCAGGAAAAATCCAACCATGAAAAATGAAAAATCCCAATAACAAAAAGGTAAATGGTTAAGTTAAATGTCCCAATAAGAGTCTAGATCACCCAGTAACTCTTTGATAAACAAAACCAATGAAAAGGATGCAATTAAGACGCAATTGGAAGAAAACCAAGAAATAAAAAATTACAAACAAATAAAAGACTATGGGCTATTCTCCCCACTATGGTTGCCAATTTTGTTTGCGTACAATCCGTCAATGCGGACACTAACCAATCTCCCTAGTCCAAATGGTTCAGATCTAGAACAAAAGTAGTACACAATACACATTACTTTCCTCGATTGATCAAATTACAAAGGGTATAAGAAGATATCTCACCTTATGAGCGAAGTACTATCTCCTTGCTTGATGTAACTCTTGATATCAAGATCTTCAGCTGCAAAACAATATATAACAAGTGGAAACAAGCAAGTACTAGTAACATATAAACATAGATCAATCTAAATTAGCAGTCAAATAAGCCAATTCTAAAGGTCTTACAATAATAAGATGTTTATGGAAAGAATCTCCATTAATGTAATTATAAGAAGTACATAGAGAGAGGTTACAACCGAGCTTTGACGTCGTAACTCCTTCCAAATGATCCTAGCCTCAAAGATACAATATTTTGCCTCCTAATGGTTGAAAGGGAACCAATTCTAGCAGAATTTCACGAGCATTTAAGTGCTCTATATTTCTCCTCCTAACCACGGAGAGGGGGTTTGTATTTATAGGCCTAAAGGGATAGGAAAGGTTGAGGATCTGTGGGAGAATCTCAATGGATCATCCCACTAGGTAAGAGGATCGAGTGCCACCTTTTCTAGTTCATAGGGATAAGCCTCCACATAACCAAGGGTTCTATAATCCGCTCGAATATCCTCTTTCTCCTTTTAAACCAACAGTGCCACAATTTGCACACAGGAAACTTGCGTCTTTGGAGGGTGACGCACCTTGTACAAAGGCAACATGTGTCACTAACGCGCTCTGTCAATGTGTAGAGTGCGTCACCAAAGGTCTGACGCACCTTGTTAATGAGCAAGGTGTGTCAGGGTGACAACAGAAGGTAAAAGGAGCAACAACAACTCTTCTTTCAATCATTTGGCCTAATTGCTTTAGGAATTAGGGCAAGCAAAGGACACATAACTCATGATGACGAGATTTTGGTGTAACAGTCTTACATCACTCTAACTCATATTATAAACCTGCAATAGCTACTCTTCCCAATGAACATGTTAATGACTCGAGTGCACAAGACCACCCCTTACAACATTAGAATCAAGAGAATCCCTCATTTCCCTTGCTTCCATGATTGGCTTGGGAAAAATTTATACATTGAATTTGTATTTCCATATTTAAATAAAGAGGGTCCTTGTTATGGTTGATCTCGGTAGTACACTAAACATTCACTGCAACCAGAGGCCCTTTTTCTACCCATGAAAATTGGAAAATAATGGGTTTTCACCTCGAATTTTTTACAAAATAGCTTACAGAAAAGAACATCAAAATACATGTTTGAACAATTTTTGACCTCATTTTTTGTGAAATTTTGTGTTCAAATTAAAACATTTGTTTACTTAATGGTCGAAATTTGTTAGGTTGATATTCTAGTTGAAATGGAGGTCAAAACTACAAATCAAAATGTGTTAGGATGATATACTAGTGGAAATGAAGGTTGTTTGTATTTTTTCCTTGAAATTAAGGTCGACAAGTATTTTTTTGGCTTTAAATGGCAGTGAATTTGTTATGAAAATATTGATTGAAATTTGTGTTTTACATAGAAAACATACTAAAAATGTTCAAGGATTATGTTGAAATTCAATTTAATCATGTCAAAATTCCTTATGATCCATTGGTTGAATTTTTTAATTTTAGTTTTAGTTTTAAATTTAAATAGTTTGTAGTCCTAAGTTGAGTAAGGTCCAAGTCTCAAGCACAATTAACATTATAGTCTCAAGTTTAGGTAATATCTTGGTCCTTGACTCAAGTAAGATCTTGGTCCTTAAATTTGCTCAAGCAAGTAAGGCCATGATCTTGATCTCTACTCGGACATGTATGGTAATGGTCATGAGCTCAAGTAAGGTCTTGGTCCTAATATCTACTCAAACATGCAAGGTATTGATCATGAGATATAAAGCTAATGCAAGAACAAGCTTTACAAAGAAAATAAAATCATTCTTGTATACATAGAAAAAATATTTCTAGAATGATTATGTTGTATTCATGACACCTACTTTGTTGTATTATGATGCAACTTATTATTATTGTTGAGATGACTACAAGAGGAATTTGAACAAATGAGTCATATATGTTGCAGTGTGAGGATGACACTAACCTGATGGAGGAAGAAGAGTCAAATTTCTCTGTGGATCCTTATGAGGGTCTTTACATATGTTCAACTCATATGATTAATATAGGGTCAGATGAAGGAGGAGGTTCGATGTCCAGGGAAAAACCATTGGGTTCAAACCACTTGAAAAAGAAAACCTTGTATATTTTAGCAGATGCAGATAAGGAGATCGATAAGGGCGATTGGGTACATTCTTTCAAAAGACTTGATGTTGTAGTGATCAAGGATAATATTATTAGAATCAATCACGTGGTCATCAATTTTGAGGTTGATAGTACATCCAAGTGAGCACCTATCTATGTGAAGGAGGGTAGGATAGTTGAATCCAAACAATGGCCTTTATTGTTAAATAATGATGGTGATACAAGTGTATTTGGATGGGAAGGAAGAGGGAAGTTAGGGTTCTTAGAGTTTTTGTCTGCATCATCTCTAGACTTGGTAATTCCTTCTTCTCAGGAATGTTCTGATAAGGATTCTTTATCATTTATTTTTCAATATCGTAGACCTATAAACTACGAAACCAATGAATCTAATGAGATTTCACAGAGATTTTTATTTATGTTGGATTGGATCTATCGAATCTGAGAGGTTCTATAGTCTTGTCCCAGTTGAAGGCCCTCTCTTTACCATTGAAAAATTCCTCTTAGTAGCCCATATCTTTAGGATTTCAAGGGATACAAGGAAGAAGAGGAATTGTGTTAAGAAGAGATTAACTCCAATAAATTTGACTCTAGGAGAGGAAGTAAACTTAATGAAGTTCTAGAAATGGTGGACAAGGCGCTGGTAGAAAGGCTTCGAGTGTACAAAGTTTGCATTAAAATTAAAAGGATTGCACACATTGTAATATATTTCCTACCATAAGATATCTTCCACACTAGATGGTTTTATCTAGTGGGTGGATAGCTTTGATGTTTAATATAGTGAAGGATTAAGAGCTTGTACGAAGAAATGTTGGTAGATTGGATCATACCTATTTCTTTGGAGAAAAAGGTCACCTTCGTTCAATGCCAACCTTAAAGGGAGGATCAGACTCTTGTTTGGGTTCAACTATTGAGTTGATCACTCATATTCTGATCGGAAGAAGTTCTTTTTGAATACAAACAATTCAGTGGGTACCTTATTTGAAGAAAAATTATGATATAAAATGCTTAGAGTGTATTCAATAGCTCAAATATACCATCACATTGAAATGGAGTTAGATAGGGAAATGTCATCTCTTGGACTATGAAGGGGTTCCATTCCATTATGGTCTATGTCTCTCTTACAAAAATCTAGCTTATTGATTGTTATCTTCCTCACCAAAGACAAAAATGGGTTAAAAAATCTACCAAGAAAAGTGAGATAGTTTTAGGGGGAACGATTGTTGAGTAGAATCGAGTGGGTGAAGGTTTAAAAGATATCGAAAAGGGTTCTTGTTGGCCTGCCAATTTGAAACATTTCACATCATACATTTACCTATTCTGGCTCGTTTTCCCTAGTCTTTACACCCAATTACCATGCCTATTACCCTATATATTCATATTTATGAAGCTAATATGCACAACAAGCATAATGAGGTAATATGTTGTTAATTTCCTTAATTTCCTTTGTTTTTAATGCTTTAGAAAGGGTTTTGGAATTAATATTGTTAATAGTATTTTAGTTTATGTTGTGCTTGAATATTTCTTGTAGCAAAGTTTAGTTCCTGCAACACCATCATTGTTTCTCATACTCCCATGTGTCCAATGGAGAAACTAGAACATATGTATTATAGTTGGATGCTTCTAGATGGTTATATGTCCATCAAATCATGCCCATGTCGCGCATGTGAACCTCCAAGCACTTGGTCAATGATTTGGTCGAGATTAGCAACAACTTTCAAACAACTAACTTATGGTGCGATTTCAGAGGTGATGAAGATGAATCTTCGAAAACTAAAACATAGTTTTTGTTCAGAGTATGATAAATTGAGTAATGCAAAAGAAATTTCTTGAAATAAGGAACGATTTAGGAGATTTAGGTGGATATTCAACAAGAATTTGTCCATATTGAATGTTGCGCCCATATTTGTAACAAGACAAATTTATTTGTTTTTCAATTAGCAAATGACTTGCTAAAATTGTGAAGTTTATTTAGAGTTTGTTTCCCACCTCTCATGTATAAATAAATGTAGATGGAAGATATACATGATCATTACTCTGTTTGTAATATTGTATTACCGAATCTTGATTTATTAATATAATGGAAGTTGAGCCGATGTCCTAAATTATATTAGCATAGCTATGATTTGTTCCTATTTTTGTAGTTTTCTTGCAACATCGACTTGGCCCACGTTGCAATATATTTCGTTTAGATTTAGAATTAAGAATTATAGTAAGTTTATACTATGTTACAATAGAATTAGATTAATTAAATGTTAGATCAATCATTTATGTTTTCAATTATTCATTTGAATGTCTAGATTCTCTTTATGAGTTTTGTGTGTGGAATTGTATAGAGAACAAGTCTTATATTGAAGGTTGAGAGGTAGCTTTGAATTCACATAATATTGCAAAACATTTGAGTTCGATTCAAATGAAAGAATGTGATTGGTGCTTTTAAAGTGACTCTGCAATTGTCAATTCAATAGTAAAATACATCTTTATGAAATCTCACTTTATACAGTATCTTTGTTAATCCTTTCTCTTATAAATTCTTTGTAACATACCCATATTTATATGTTAGAATTTTCAGAAGAAAAAAAAGTATGATTTTTTTTCCCTTTGAATATCCAATAAACAATTACATTAGTCTCATTGTTACACATAATTGTTAATCATAGTACAAAAAAACAATACGTTTAACCATCATACTTATTGATAGGCACATGCCTAAAATATTTTATCCCTATGTAGAATAAATATGTAAAATAAGTCAACTGACAACATAAATCCATTGTCCAATATACTAGCAAAAATCCCATTCGCCATAACTTAAAACAATTTCCTTAGAATCATTCTAATAGGTTTACCACATATTTAGGAGTCTATGAAAGTATCAAATTCCCTTAACATCATTCATTAGAATAGGTGAAATGGTACGATACAATCCTATTTCCGTATTCCTAACTCCTAAATGCTATAATAAAGTGCAGAACTCATAAGTGCAATACTGTAAAGACATCGGTAGGGTTCACACCTAGCATCACAGTTATAACTTCTTTGCATAAAGCATCAAATCCTATAGTCTAAATATTTAATCATTCTAATGAGTATTTTCTTGTCACTCCATGATATTAATCGAGCAATATGAAAATGATATTCGTGAATTATAATAATCTCTTTCAAACCATGAAACACTAAGTATACATTTGAGACTACCACTAGCCAATATGGATTATTTCAAAGAATTACTCCTTTAGTCTATACACATTTATTCTTAAATCAACCCAATGTCTACATACATCTTTTACCACATAAACCACATCATTATTAATATCAATCTTATGAATAATTGAATACAAATATCTCCGAGGAAAAACTGAATACAAATATTCCATCGAAACACAATCTACAACCAATATAGCATGCCATCAACACATGTGATAGGTTTCCGCATTCTCGACTTCCGCATTGCGAACCTTCAGTTATAAGGATGAGCTTCAACCATCTCTGCATTCCCGATTTCTGCATTGCGGATTGCGGGACATTAACTTATAAGGATAAGTTTCAAATTGTTTCCGCATTCTTGACTTCCGCATTGCAGACTGCGAGACCTCCAACTTATAAGGATGAGTTTCATCGTTTCCGCAATCCTGACTTCCGCATTGCGGAGTGCGGGTTGCAGAAACTTCAATTATAAGGATTGAGTTTCAACCATTCCGTAATCTCAACTTCTACATCGCAGATTGCGGGTTGCGGAACCTTCTATTATAAGGATTGAGTTTCAATCATTCCACAATACCGACTTCTGCATCGCGGATTACGTGCTGCAGAACCTTCAATTATAAGGATTGAGTTTCAACCGTTCCGCAATCCCGTCTTTTGCATTGCAGACTGCGGGTTGCAGAACCTTCAATTATAAGGGTTGAGTTTCAACCGTTGCACAATCCCATCTTCCACATTGTAGACTGTGGGTTGCAAAACCTTCAATTATAAGGGTTGAGTTTCAACCGTTCCACAATCCCGTCTTCCGCATTGTCGACTGCGGGTTGCAAAACCTTCAATTGTAAGGGTTGAGTTTCAACCATTCCGCAATCCCGACTTCCACATCGTGGATTGCGGGTTTCAGAACCTTCAATTATAAATTGGATCTGGAATTTTGAAGAAATACTGCTCTATCCTTTTGGCATTCGAGTATTTTTGTCTTCCACTGAATTAGATTAACTAATCTGTTTACAGTTTTAATTTTAGGAAAACTATGGTGATACAAGCCCTAACAGGCCGCAAAATTCCTTAAAGGCTTAATCCAAACAGAAAGATCAGGGTTTTGACTCTTTGATTTAGCAGGATCAAGAGTTCTCGAATACTATTATAGTTAAATATCTATTTATTTAGTAGGGTTTTACTATCTACCAAGGATCCTTTGAAGACCAGTCATGTTACTATCTCGATGAGATATGTGCATAAGAGTTCTAACCCCGCTGCTATCTTGATGGGGTTAATAGACAAGAGTTTGTAACTTGAGAGAACAACTTAGCAAATTTTAAGGTGAATATTCGATTATGTACTATATACCACTATTTATTAAAACAAACAAGACATGCAACAACATTTTGATGCTTTTCCTAATAAAATACTGAGAAGCAAAATATGGCATACAATAACATTTTTAGGATTCCTTTCCTAATACGATACTGAATCTGAAGAAAATTCAAATTAACATGAAAACAAGAATCCATTCTCAGTTATCAATAGTTATCAATAAATCACACGAAATTTAAAAGAACCATGGAATCTAGCAGAAAATTTTGATGCCGAATGAGGTAGGAACAACCATGCTCCTCTCAACCATAGATCTAGATCTGTCGCCTGACACACTCTAATCTCCCCTGAGCCAAATCGTGCATCCCAAGAGTGGAAACTAGTTAACCTATGTCAAGTTTCAATTCAACTTTTTTCCTAACACCATTCTGCTCACACATCAAATCATTCTTTTTCCTAACCCCATTGTGCTCACACAACAAATCATTATTTTTCCTAACACCATTGTGCTCACACAACAAATCCTTTCCTCTCCATGACATATTAAGCGGCGTCCTGCCTCACGCATATGTCCTTTTGTTTGTTTCCTAGGTCTTTTGCAAACAACTGATTCCCTTCATAATCTCGTGGCTGCTAGGATCCCTACTCTTTAGGGAGTGTGTCTAGTGCCATTACTGCACTCTTGACACTTGCTTGACTTCTAGAGGTTAACTCTTCTTGTCCCCCACCCTTGAGATACACGATTTCCTCTTTCAGTGTGTCTGTCCTCACCAAATCCATTTATTTTATTAATTCAAAAATGTTTTTCTTACATCTGTCCATGTGCGGGCACTTGGCATCTTTCAAAACTGGCCAAAATTATTCTTTATCCAAATAACTATTGACTAATAACTTAATGAAATAATCAAATCAACAAATTCGAATTGTTTTATTTGGGGATATTACATCTTCACCCCCTTATTTTAAACACCGTTCTCAGTGTTATTACTCTTCTTCCATTGGTTCTAGAAACAGATCTGGATACTTTTATTGGATGTCTTTCTCCAGTTCCCATGTTGCTTCCCCAGGGCTAAATTGCTTCCATTTCACCTTTACCTAAGCGATGACTCTATTCTGAAGTGCTATTTCTTTCCGTTCCAGAATGCGCATAGGTTCCTCCTGGAACTCACCTTCTGGTTCCACCTGCACCATATTCCAGTCAATGATGTGAGTAGGATCATGGATGTATTTGTTTTAATAAAGAAATGTGAAAAACATTATGAATTCTTAAATTTGTCGGTAGTGCAATTTGGTAATCTATTGGTCCAATTCTTTCACGAACTTGGAAAGGTCCACAAAACCGTGGTGCTAATTTTTTGCAGTTCCCCAACCGAAGTGAACTCTTTCCAGGCTTAACTTGAATATACACGTGGTATCCGACCACAAACTCCTTATGCTTCCTTTTTAAGTCACCGTAACTTTTCTGGCGGTCTTGTGCCTCCTTTACCTTCTTCTGTACCTTGCGTACAATCTGTTCGGTGTCATGTAATAATTCTGGTCTTACCATAAGGTGGTCCACTGGACTATCCCGACTAACTGGGGTAGTACACTTTTTTCCGTATAGAACTTTGAATGGGCTCATCTTCGATGAGGCTTGGTATCCATTATTCTAGGCAAACTCTTCGAGGTGAATATACTCTTCCCATTTAGTGGGTCTTTCCATGACGTACATCCTTAACATATCTTCGATAATTTGGTTGGTACGTTCTGTCTACCCATCTGTTTGTGGGTGGTAACTAGTATTGAAATTTATTTTGGTCTCCAATCCTACAAACAAGGATTTCCAAATATTTTACGTGAACTTAACATCCCGGTCAGATATCACCATTTTTGGTACTCCGTGTAATCTGAATATTTCCTTCAAGAATATTTCTGCAATATTCATAGCTTTGTGAGTTGACTTTATAGGAATAAAATGTGTAGATTTTCCTAATTTATCTATTACAACCATAATGGAATCATGTTGCCTTTGTGTTTTTGGAAAACCTGTGATGAAATCTAAGGATATAACCTCCCATTTCCATTCTGGAATTGGTAGAGGTTGTAATAGACCTGCTGGATGTTGATGTTCCACGTTCACCTGTTGACATTCCAAACATTTAGATAGATAATTTATTATATATGTTTTTAAACTTGGCCAATAAAACTGTTTTCTTAAGGTTGTTATATTTTTTGATAACCAGGGTGGCCGACATAAGATTGTTTATGCATTTCATTATAAAATCAACAACTTTATTTCTGCTACATTGGGTACATACAATCTGTTTTTGAACCATAACACTTCTTCCTGGTCCACTTTGAATTATGTTCCATTTAAATTAACTTCATATGTTAACAGTTTGTTCAACAAAACCCCATATTCTGTGTCGTTAATGCTTGTTGTTTTAATCTTACTTTTGAGATCGCTTCTTCGTTGACTTATAGTCATCTTGTAAATCTCATGAGTTCTTCGACTGAGTGCATCCGCCACCTTGTTCTCCTTTCCCTTTATATGTATTACCTCAAAATAGAATTCACTTAAGAAGGTTATCCACCTTGCTTGACGAGCATTAAGTTCAGGTTGAGTGAATGAGTGTTTTACCCCAGTGTAGTATGTCAATAACAAAAACCTTTTTCCTAACAAGTAGTGGTGCCACATTTTTAAGGCATGTACTACCGAGGCTAGTTCTAGGTCGTGGACACGTAATTCCATTCATGTTCCTTGAGTTTACATGATTCATAACACACCACGTGTCCTTCTTGGGATAGTATTCCTTCCATACCTTCTTTACTTTCATCAATGCAGATCGTATAATCTTTATAAGGGTCAACTACCTTAAGAATTGGTGCCGTCGTTAGTAGCCTCTTTAATTTCTTGGAACTTTCTTGACATTTTGGAGACCATATAAACTTTATTCCCTTCTTTTGCAGTGAAGTGATTGGGTACGCTACTTTGGAAAAACCTTCTATAAATCGTCGATAATACCCGGTGAGCCCCATGAAGGAACGAATGTCTGCCACATCCTTGGGTACTAACCATTCTAGAATAGATTTTATCTTCTCAGGGTCTACTGCGATCCCTTCATCTGAGATTACATGGCCTAGGTACTGTATCTTCTTTTTGAATAACTCACATTTCTCAAATTTTGGCATAAACTCGGTGTTCTCTCAATGTTTGTAAAACTATCCTCAAATGTTGTTCGCGCTCTTATTCTATTCTTGAGTAGATCAATATATCATCAATGAATATCAGTATAAACTGATCCATATAATTGTTGAAAATATTATTCATAAGACACATAAAAGTGGCAGGAGCATTCATCAAACCAAGTGGAATTACTACAAATTCGTAGTGTATGTATATTGTTCAAAAGGCAGACTTATTGATGTATTCTTCTTTAATTATGATATGGTGGTAGCCAGATCACAAGTCTAACTTCGTGAATACTTTAGCTCCACCTAATTTATCAAATAAGTCATTTATCCGAGACAATGGGTATTTTTTCTTAGCTGTCACTTTATTTACCTGTCTATAATTAATACACAGTCGCATTGTTCTGTCCCTTTTCTTGACGAATAAGATCGATGCTCCCCATGGTTCCACACTAGGTATTATATATCCTTTGTTTAATAATTCTTGAATCTGGATTTTTAATTCAGTTAGTTCCGGAATACTCATCTGGTACGGTATTCTAGACACAGGTGCAGATCCAGGTATGAGCTCTATGGAAAAATCTATTTCTCGTTGGGGAGGCAGTTCGTGAATTTCTTCCGGAAACACATATGTAAACTCACTTAAGATGGGGTAGTATTTCAGGTTCATAATGTTTCCCCTGTTCAGAAAATTGATATCTCGGATTGCATATATCTAACAACCCTTTCTCATACATTTATTTAGATGCATTGCAGAGATTTGTCTCATTGAAACAAGCTTGGCTACTCCTTTCACTGTCCTAATGATTTTATCTTCTGTTGTATATGTAAAAGTTTTATTATAACAATTTAAGACAACTTTTTTTGTTTCCAACCATTCCATATTGATTATTCATGTCATAAGACGCTAGAGGCAATATATTCAAATTAATTCTAGTCTTATGCTCTTGAATTTCAAACTCACAATCAACAATAAAATCTGTTACGTTTTGTTTAGCCCCCGTGGCTAGTTGGACTAGCCAATATTTTTGATGTTTTACCTTGGTTAGGTGACATACCTCCACCATTTTTGGAGTGATATAACTCAAGCTATCTCTTGGATCAATCAATACATAAAGTTTTTGATTAGAAATTTTACCTTCGATTTCCACAATAGCAGATTGGTGATCTGCCTGTCTACCATCCTGAGATGCATGTTTTCTTTGTATACTTCTACCGATATATTCCCACAGTTGATGCCTATTGAACGTTGCAAATAGTTCTATTTGTACCGTTGAAATGTGGACAGTTACGACCATCCTTAAAAAACATGTACGTTCAAGCCATCCAACGGATCAACATCGAAGTCAACAGTTGACTTCGCTGCTTGTCTGTTGGATGGCTTGAACGTACATGTTTTTTAAGCTCAGGGGACAGTTACGACGTAAATGGGGTTCCCCACACTCCCAGCATTGCAGTGGACCCTCAGTAGCTCCCGTAGCTCCTTTCAGGCCTAGGTTTGCAGGTTTGTTGACATTTTCTGTCGTTTGCCTGTTACTGGGGTAACTGTTAGTAGGGTAATTATTCCCCTATTGATTTCTTGTTAGATTTCTATATGGAGGTGGCCTATAGTCGTTCTTGCGCTGGCTGAGTTTCTCTTGCTTTTTATCCCTCCATGCTTTAGGTGTTTCAGTCCTTTGTTTGTACTGTTCATAGCAAAGTCTCACCTTCCTTAGTACTTCATCTAATGTTCCGAGGTTGTCAAATTCTATGCAGTCTTTGTACGACTGTGGTAAAAAGCTCAAGAATCGTTGAACCTTTACCTTTTCATCCTTGATGTAAGGTACGAACCATAGTAGATCCAGAAATTTATTGATTAAGTCTTCCATAATCATTTGTCCGAACCTTAATTCATAAAATTCTTTGGTTTTTCTTTCATAGTAGCTCTTTGACAAATACTGTTTCTTAAATAATCTCTTGAATTCATACCATTCCAAAACTTTCTCCTTCAGTCCCTGCACGATTTTTAGGTCCTGCCACCAGATACTGGCTTTCCCCTTTAAGTTATAAACCTCCATCCTGAACTTCATATTGCTGGAGTAATTATAGATATGGAAGTATTTTTTAATATCTAATAACCAAGCTTTTGCTTCCTCTCCAGTCTTTGATTCTCCTTCGAAAGTGGTCGGTTTAATCTTTTTAAATTCGCCTTCTAGGTGATCAACCTTTCTCTTCACAGCTGGGTTTGCTTGATATTCTGATTTCTGGGTGTCATTGGAGGAATTATCCTTTTGTTAAAAATTTCCAGTAGTATTCTTATCAGCCCTTTCTTCTGTTCTTTGATTTTCTTCCTAGTTTCTTTCATGTAGGCTGCGAAGCAGAATTTCATTTATCTCGTGTTGTTTCTCTTAAGCTTTCCTCAGTTTTTCATTATCTGCTTTATAATTCTGTATTTTGACAATCAGATGTCTCATGGTCTCTAACACTCGACTGGATTCGGAGTTGCTTTGATTTGGCTGTGCATTATCTGTGTGTTTGTTTTCTTCTGTGTTTTCATTACCTTTGTATTGTTGCTGCAACATCCCCCCAAAATTTAAAAAAATATTGGGGCCCCTCCTCCTACACTTCTGTATTGATTTTTTCTTTCTCTTTCTTTTGAAGGTTATCCTGCCACTAACTTGGCAAAAATTTAACACCTGTTTCCCAAATAAGTTTTCTAAAAAAATTTCTAAGGCAAAGTCACCTTTAGCCTTCAGCGCAAGTTATAACCATAAGTCTTCCACCTTCAGCGCAAGTTCTGACCATAAGTCCTCTGCCTTTGGGCGCAAATCTTAAACCAAACCTTACTTTTTCGACGAAAGTCTTAACTGTAATTTGACCATTGTTTTTTGATCCTCGCTTGCGCAACTTTTAGATTTAAGCTGCCCGCTTATCACGCAAAGTCTAAAACTACCTTGGCCGCTTTAGGCACACTTCAAGAGCTTATTTTGGCCGCCTTTGGCACAATTTCCTAGCATTATTTTGGCCACCTTCGGTGCAGAGTTTAACTTCATAAAGGACATTGGCACAAGAATCTTCTAAGTCTTTGGAACTCTTTGGCGCATGGCTTAGCCTTAAAATCGCCGATGGGTGGATTTTTATGACCAATCTTCCAAAGATTTTTTTTTGGTTTTTTACTAAGGAAAAACCATCTTTAGCATTAAGCGCAGTTTTTAGTGACAACTTTTGCGACATAAGCGCAGGAATTATTTTATTTTGGCAGACACCGGTGCATGGCTTAGCTTTAAAATCGCCGATGGGTGGATTTTTATGACCAAATTCTGCGACAAAGCGCAAATGTTAAAATTAATCCTCACACTGCGGCGCAGCTTCTAACGATATTTTTTCCGACCTTTTGCAAACCATCCAGCGCAAGTCTTGATGATATTTTCTCCGCTATGGTGCATAAGTTAGCCAAAAAAAAAAAAATCACCGCTACATTCACGATCCTGTTCACTTGGTCGTTGGCACATATTTTGGGCACAGGTCCTAGTGATAATTTCCTTGCTGCGATCACAAGCGCTATGATTAATAATGCCACCACACCATTTATCCCAAACCATTGCAAGGTTTAAAACCAATCTTTGCGCTGCAACACAATTTTTAAAGATATTGTTGCCGACCTTTTGCAAACCATCCAGCACAAATCTTGGTGATTTCTTCCCCGACTATGGCGCATAAGTTATCCTTAAATTTTCCGCCGTTGCGTCGCTTCCAATCATAAAACACCGATAAGCTTTAAGCCCGTGGGCTCGACCCTTGATCGCGGGAGTTTTAATCATAAGCTTCCGCCCATTGTGCATTAGTTAACGCTATCTTCCGCGCCACGGCGTAGCCCGCCTATTTCGGTGTGCGTGTGACTACACATTAATTAGAACTTATGGTAGCCGTGTTAAATCAACCACCTTTCAACTTTGAGCCCCGTGCCTATTAAATTGGCCAACCTGTGGCCCAGGCGACATAAATGTGTCCCTTTTAAATATAATGAGGCTCGAGGTGTGCAAATATTCGTTTAAAGTCCTTGTCAAAATCTTTACTTACGTTATTTTGCTATTGCAGGTTTTGACATGCTTAGGAAATCCGCCCGGCGCAAAGCTAAGCTCGTGGAGTCAGACTCAGACGTAGAAAGAAAACAAGAAGCCAAGCAGAAACAGGAGGCCAATGCAGCTGAAAAGGCAGAATTAGCAAGATTGCAGGCAGAAAAGGAGGCAGCCGAATTGGCAGAGGTGGCAAGGCTGCAAGCAGAAGAAGAAGTCAGAAAGGAAAAATAACAAGGTCCATCTGATCCACGACCCATGGACTTAGATCTGCTGAAGAAAGACCCACCAGGGATAGCTGATACTGGAGTTGTTCCTACTGATGAATTAGCACTAACCCCGTACAACCCCAAGCAGCAGCGCCAAGTGGCCAACCTGGATTCCGTTTATTTTCATGAAGGGAAGAAGGCTATTATTGGTAGATCGGTTAAGAAAGTGGAAATTGGGCCAGTTATATCCAATTAGTTGAGCCACCCATGCAAGCCGAAGTAGAGGAACCATCGGGAGTCATAGAGCCGGCACAAGCAAACATCCAAGCTGAAATCGGTGGACCAGCGGAAGTTGAATAGTCAGCAAAAGCCATTGATACATTCGGTCCTTAGTTGGTTTTAAATTAAATAAATGGAAAAGCACAGTTGGAATTTATTTTGGTTACATATTTTGTAAAAGGACAACTCTATTATTAGTTTGTCTTATTAGTCACTAGAAGTAAAAAATTTTGTTCCCTCCTAGGCTTAGGGTTAGGTTTTGGGAAAAGTAAAACATTGTAAATCTATAAATAGACAGACAGAAGAGAATGAAGAGACTTTTTGCAGGTTGGAAAGACATTCTCTGTCTTGTACGCAGACTACTTTACTGCATGTATGTGGAATTCTTTTTTGCCTAATGAAAGCTTGGAGGACTGCGTTTTGCCAAAATAACGTGTCAAATCTTTGTTTGGGCTATCCCTTGCTACGTTTACGTGTCTTTTGTGAGATCTTTCCTTACTTCAATGCAAATTATTTCCAGATGTGACGAATGTTTCTCATAAATATCTTTCTATGCAATTAAGGTTCACTTCAAATGAGAAATTGGAATGTTTAATTTGAATCAGAGTTACCTTTGAGATCTTTTATTTTCTGTTGGAAAAGACATCTTTATGGTTGAATGACTATCTGTGAAATCTTTGGGTGCTTTCTTTCAGGTCATTGCTCATATCTTCATTTTTCTCCTTGCAAGGATAGAATAGATTTGCTTATCACAGTTTTAGATTAAGATTTGTTTCAGTTTTGCATTTATATTAAATTAGTTTACAACACTTGCATCTCATACAAAAATTTAAAACACATAAATGGTGGATCGGGCAGTAATCGGTAAAGAACACAACAAATATTTAAATCTTACTCGGTAGCCAGAACCATTAACCGGACGGATTCCCCACACCAAACGGTGAGCGATCTAATTGGGATTGCCTATCGAGGAGAATCCCTTGCTGCTTGATGCTGTGATTTTTGGGGCATCAACACTTTGTTATCGGAAGCCATAATTCAATTCGGTTTGTATCAACCTTGCAGAAAATTTTGTAAGCAACAAAAGTTTTTCATTGGTTAGAAATATTATATCAATTTTACATCATATTTCAGAGATACATTCTTAAAAGGCCGTAGTATTGTAGTTGGGCTCTAATACCATATGTAACATACCCATATTTATATGTTAGAATTTTCAGAAAAAAAAAGTATAAATCTTTTTCCCTTTGAATATCCAATAAACAATTACATTAGTCTCATCATTACACATAATTGTTGATCATGGTACAAACAAACAATACGTTTAACCATCATACTTATTGATAGGCACATGCCTAAAATATTTTATCCCTATGTAGAATAAATATGTAAAATAATTCAACTGACAACATAAAGGCGTTGTCCAATATACTAACAAAAATCCCTTAGCCATAACTTAAAACAATTTCCTTATAATCATTCTAGTAGGTTTACCACATATTTAGGAGTCTTTGAAAGTATCAAATTCCCTTAACATCATTCATTAGAACAGGTGAAATGGTACGATACAATCCTATTTCCATATTCCTACCTCCTAAATGCTATAATAAAGTGCAGAACTCCTAAGTGCAATAATGTAAAGACATGGTGGGGGTCACACTTAGCATCACAGTTATAACTTCTTTGCATAAAGCATCAAATCCTATAGTCTAAATATTTAATCATTCTAATGAGTATTTTCTTGTCACCCAATGATATTAATCGAGCAGTATGAAAATGATATTCGTCAATTATAATAATCTCTTTCAAACCATGAAACACTAAGCATACATTTAAGACTACCACTAGCCAATATGGATCATTTCAAAGAATTACTCCTTTAGTCTATACACATTTATTCTTAAATCAACCCAATGTATACATACATCTTTTACCACATAAACCACATCATATTAATATCAATCTTATGAATAATTGAATACAAATATGCCATCGAAACACAATCTACAACTAATATAGCATGCCATCAACACATGTGATAGCTTTCCGCATTCTCGACTTCCGCATTGCGGCCTACGGGTTGCGGATCTTCAGTTATAAGGATGAGCTTCAACCGTCTCCGCATTCCTGACTTCCGCATTGCGGATTGCGGGACTTTAACTTATAAGGATGAGTTTCAAATTGTTTCCTCATTCCCGACTTCTACATTGCGGACTGCGGGTTGCGGGACCTCCAACTTATATCGATGAGTTTCAACCATTTCCGCAATCCCGACTTCTACATTGTGGACTGCGGGTTGCGGAACCTTCAATTATAAGGATTGAGTTTCAACCGTTCCGCAATCCCGACTTCCGGATCGCGGATTGCAGGTTGCAGAACCTTCATTTATAAGGATCGAGTTTCAATCATTCCACAATCCCGACTTCCCCATCGCGGATTGCGTGTTGCAGAACCTTCAATTATAAGGATTGAGTTTCAACGATTCCGCAATCCTGTCTTCCGCATTGCGGATTGCGGGTTGCAAAACCTTCAATTATAAGGGTTGAGTTCTAACCGTTGCGCAATCCCGTCTTCCGCATTGCGGACTGTGGGTTGCAGAACCTTCAATTATAAGGGTTTCGTTTCAACTGTTCTGCAATATCGTCTTCCACATTGCAGACTGCGGGTTGTAGAACCTTCAATTATAAGTGTTGAGTTTCACCCGTTCCACAATCGCGACTTCCACATCGCGGATTGCGGGTTGTAGAACCTTCAATTATAAAGTGGATCTCGAATTTTGAAGAAATACTGATCTATCCTTTAGGAATTCGAGTATTTATGTCTTCCACTGAATTAGATTAACCGATCTATTTACAATTTTAATGTTAGGAAAACTATGGTGATACAAGCCCTAACAGGCCGCAAAATCCCTTAAAGGCTCAATCCAAACAGAAAGATCAGGGTTTTGACTCTTTGATTTAGTAGGATCAAGAGTTCCCGAATACTATTACAGTTAAATATCTATTTATTTAGCAGGTTTTTACTATCTACCAAGGATCCTTTGAAGATCGGTCATGTTACTATCTCGATGAGATAGGCGCATAAGAGTTCTAACCATGCTGCTATCTTGACGAGGTTAATAAATAAGAGACTGTAACTTGAGAGAACAACTTAGAAAATTTTAAGGTGAATACTTACATTTTGTACTATATACCACTATTTATTAAAACAAACAAGACATGCAACAACATTTTGATGCTTTTCCTAATAAAATATTGAGAAGCAAAACAAGACATACAATAACATTTTTAGGATTCCTTTCCTAATATGATACTGAATCTGAAGAAAATTCAAATTAACATGAAAACAAGAATCCATTGTTAGTTATCAATAGTTATCAACAAATCACACAAAATTTTAAAGAACCATGGAACCTGGCATAAAATTTTGATGTCAAATGAGGTAGGAACAACCACCCTCCTTCCAACCGTATATCTAGAGCTGTCACCTGACACACTCTAATCTCCCCCGATCCAAATCGTGCATCCCAAGAGTGGAAACTAGTTAACCTCTATCAAGTTTCAGTTCATCTTTTTTCCTAACACCATTATGCTCACACAACAATCATTCTTTTTCCTAACACCATTGTGATCACACAACAAATCCTTTCCTCTCTATGACATACTAAGCAGCGTCCTGCCTCATGCATATGTCCTTTTATTGTTTGTTTCCTAGGTCTTTTGCAAACATCCGATTCCCTTCAGAATCTTGTGGCTATTAGGATCCCTACACTTTAGGGAGTGTGTCCAGTGCCATTACTGCACTCTTGACAATTGCTTGACTTCCCGAGGTTAGCTCTTCTTGTCCCTCACCCTTGAGATACACGATTTCCTCTTTCAGCATGGCTGTCCTCACCAAATCCATTTCTTTTATTAATTCAAAAACGTTTATCTTACATCTGTCCATGTGCAGACACTTGGCAACTTTCAAAACTGGCCAAAATTATTCTTTATCCAAATAACTATTGACTAATAACTTAATGAAATAATCAAATCAACAAATTCAAATTGTTTTATTTGGGGATATTACATTCTTTGTATGTTTTGGATTTTTGAATTAGTAATCTATAGGAATATAACTTCCATTGAAGATACGATTTTAATATTTTCCTTATGAACATTTACAATAATATCTAAAGAACATGAATAAAAGAAATTATGAAATCTTTTTACTAGTAAAACACTTCTTTGATCAAGCATCCAATGAACTAAACATCTATGTGGTATAGTTGTCTTGGTACAATTATGTTGAGTGCAGTAACTAGAATTCCTTAGTTCTTAATCACAAGAACACTTCAATCTATTATGTGAAAGACCATGTTATAAACTTCTCAAGGAGATTTAGATCAAATAACTAGTTACTAATTTTTAAGCATTGTTAATCATTTTAGGAAATATTTAAGGACTGAGACATTAGTAAGCTACTCTTGAAAGATTGCAAGAGCACATGTGCATGAAAGATTGTGATCCAAGCCCCCCATAGCACTAATTTGTTTCATGTTTTTGTGATAAGTCTTGTGGTGTTATTTTTAATTTGTCATCTGATTTCATTTGAACTTGTCAATTTCCGTTTGCTTTCATTTTGAAGAGTGCTTCAAGTAGTTTGCCAACATTGGGATAGTTTAGTATAGGCTATGATCTTGCACACATTGTTCTTGCATCTTGAAGTTTATGAACACTTGTTTGACTGATAGTTCTAAGCAAACAAAGGTATATATTTAGGTTCAATATGAAGCCTAGTCACTTGCTACAAATCGAGACATGGTGAAGAAAAGTGAAAAAGGTGTATCAATACTAGTAAGTTCATCTTATGATTATTAGAAGGATCATCTTAGTTTTGGATAAGGTAAGGATGACTCAACTCTGAATCCTTCCTTAGTTTTTCCCTCTTAATTTTTGTAAAAATATGGCTTTGTAGAAGGCTTACTGGAGGTGAATAAAATTAGGGTGCCTAGGGATTTTTTGGATAGTTTTTGGGTGTAAAAGATCCACATCCACCCTTCTTGGAAACTGTCCCTATTTGTACTAGGGAAAAAAAGAACCATCCTCTTCCTATATTATAATTAATTCAATGATGATGAGGTGGATATGGCTAAGAGAGTGGAAGAGGAAACTTATGAATGATCCAAATATAACTTAAAGTTGGGGAAAAAGGATCATTTGGGATAGTTAATGAACTAGAAGGAGGATTGGGTATTATGGGTGAGAAAGGAACAAAATGATGTATGAGAGGGATGAAATTCTTTTCATCTTTGGCACAAAAACAAGTTAGTGGTGGAATTGATTCTAAGAAACAATTATCTTTAAAAGGGGCAGTTAGAGGTAAAAATCCCTTGTCTAAGGTTCTCCGATGATAATTTTGACCCTAAACCATTGAAAGTTAGTCAATCCCTTCAAAGAATTAGCTATAAAAGACTAGTAAAGGCTCATAATCCATATGCTTTATATTTACAAGAATTAATTACAGACGGGGTTACATTATTGGTTGAATTGAACAAAATTTTGGGGACTAGAACTTATCCTTTGTAGAATTAAGAGTTAGTCCAAGAAACTTGATAATGGTGTGGAATAATTGCTCCTTCAACCTCACTAATTCGTGGTTTGTCTCTTCAAGTTTGGGAGTAGTCCTCTTTTATATGAAGCTGGGAAAAGACATCCTTTTCCTAAATATGTATGGGTCAAATTTGGATAGAGTTGACTTATGGGATTGTTACCCTCCACATACTCTGCAGTGTGCCGTACCAAATTGCCACAAAGGAGGGGTTGTTTGTTTCTATGTAAAGGCCAAGTTTGGGCTTATTTTATGTAAAAATGTTGGTCTTGTTGGGCACTAGACTTGTGGTCTGTTCATGGTAGGTCCTCTTGATTTTAATTCTAGGGAATGTTGGCTTAGTGGCACAGTTGGTTTCCCCTTGATGTGGTGGAGGTCCCCCATCATGCAGGGCATTTAGTTCCACGGTTGGTGTCCAGTGCTTCTTGGGATGAAACGACTGGGACAAATGGCTTAGGGCCTCCCCAACCACACTTGTTTTTTATGCTTTGGAGAGGTGATTGTGTGTGTAAGGGTTGTCAAAACCATCTTAGAACACCCCATTATCCCTACTTGGAAATACATATATTTTTATGTATTATCCCTCCTCTACGCTCAAGAAAGCCAAATTGATAAGGATTTCATCCTTTGAAGAGGTTGTACCATCTAATGGAGGAGTATGTTGAGGGAAAAAGCAAAATGTTGGGGTTAGATGCGGCATTACACCCTCCTCCCATGCTCAACATTTTCATCCAAGTTGCAACAATTCATCATATTTCATCATTATTTTATGTCGTATGAAGTTTAATCCCCGACTTGTGGGTGACAAACCCTAAAAAACTCATTGAAAAATCATTTTGAGTTATTTTAGACATTTTAGGTTGGTCGACTTGTAAAGGAGGTTATGATGGCCTAAGTCACATATAAATGAGGAATCTCCTCCTCATTTGAACTCGTGATCATGGGATCAAATAAAGTCATTTCTATTTTTCTTCTTGTCTACTTGGGATAAGTGGTGCACACTCTCTTCTTGGAATTACTCAAGCTTCAATTTGGCATGTTTTTTGGTGATTGAGGTTAATACTTAATCTCACAAATATTGTTTAAGGAAAGGGATTCACAGGAGGTGACTCTTTTTTCCCTTCTTATTCATTTGTGGTAAGATCTCTAGTTCTCTTTCTCTTGCATTGTTGGAGAAATCGAAGGTAATAGTAAATTACGGTTTTTTATGCATAAAAGCTATGTGTTGTAAGTGAGACATCCCTCTTTGAAGGGTCTCTTTTCTTAGGCATTTGGCACCTCTTTTTCCCTAATTAGGTCAAGACCAACACAAACAAGGGTTTCTTGATTTTGCTTCGATTCATGAAAATAGGATTGTCAATTCTCAAGAGGAACACTATCTACAATTCCTCTCTGGCCTTGAAGGGAAAATACTTAAGTATATGTTTTTCTCATCTTCACTTGGAATATTTTTATGAAATTTATGTACAATATATATATATATATATTTTAAGTAATAGGTTTTTGTATTATATTTTGAAAAAGGAAGTTACAGAACAGAGATAGTAGGTTGAAGCCCCGTGGCTATATTGCATAACCAGACTGCCAAAACTTGCATCAGGAGCAGACTGAGAAACCATACTACTCAAGAGACCTAGACTTAAAAAAAAAAACTTAAGCTTCACGACCCGTCATGCAGGCCTATCATAAGATACAACAAACCCAAGACAACCAAAGAGTATCGATAAAGCATCTGGGACCCAAAAAACACAGAATTACTGTCGCCGGGACAGAGGATAACCATACTCCATAACAAAACAACCCAACCAAAACTAAGTAACCGAGAAATCCTATCAATCATAACTTAAAGAAGGATGTAGGGAATATCATGAAAATGGCCCGGAGGAGGAGCATCTGGACCCGCCGAAGTCACTGGAGGAGGGCAGAGCTCCATGGATTGCAAAAGGAAGTCTAACTTACGATGCAGAGCTTGAGTCTCTTCCAGAATGTTCTACTCATGAAGAGTTTGCACCCGCTCCGTCTTAATCTCCAACCTATCATGGAGAGCATACCCAACCAAATTCTTCATAACCCAGTAGAGAGCCATAGTGCGCTCATACAGGCTTAGCCTTTTGATCGTGTTTCCTGGGTCCATCACCCAATTTTCCATCTTTCGACGTTCTTCGCACAGAGTATCTGGATCAAGCTGATGCCATAGCTGTCATTCCACACCGTGAATATCTTGTTGAATAAAGGAAGGAAGGTCTAGATCAAATATTCGGGCCTCCCAACAAGCCTTCTGCTGAGCACGAGAAAACTTCCCACCAGAAACCCCCGAGGAATCCTCACTATTGAGGCCTTTTCCATGACCAATAGATGGTATTTTCCTATCCTCGTTACGGTAATCCCCCATATTTCCTACCCTCTCACTGTTACCTCTTCTAATAGATGACAAAGTAATCTGAATGTGCATGCAACGGATACTTGGTCTCATACGATCATGGCTACCACCCTGACCACCTATATAAAGGAAATCGCCACCCCAAGTCATAATTACCTAGGTACCAGTATTTAAAATTGAATCGTGCTGAAAATAAAAGTGGTAATCATTCTGATCAACCCAACGAAACCTCCACCTTCTCGCAATCATGGTGAAAGTATAAGCCTTCTTCCTGGACAGGACATAAATCATGCTTTAATAAAGATGCCAAGATTTACTTTCGTCCTCCCCTCGGGGGAAGGAAAAGAGATATAAAGGAGAAAGGCCATCACGTGGCTCAGCTAGCATCAACTTGACGTCGTCTCGCATGAGCAGCATGGTAGTTCATAATATCACGGGAAAGAGTGTCCCTACAATTGTTCCTCACCACTAGATCCTGCATGCATTCCCACGAGTGAGCACAAAGATCTAAGTGATTCGCACTCCCAAGGTTTGCCAGCAAATCTGCCAGTTTGTTCCCATTTTGTTTGACATGGGAGAAGATTAAAGCCATGCCTAAGCGAAACAGAGACTCCAGCCTCTCCAATATTCCCTCCAATTGCCACGATGACGCCACCTTGTGGCTTTGTTTGCCATTGTATAGTTCAGAAGCCATATGGATGATTACTACAGAGTCTCCTTCCACAATGAGAGGGGTCCAATTCCAGGTTCTTGCGAATTGGATGCCTTGAAGTAGGCCCTCTAACTCTGCAGCGTTGTTAGAATCAATACCAAGATAGCCAGTTTTGAAACCAACCATAATGTCATCCGCATTCCTGATAACGCATCCATAACCAACCACACCTGGGTTGCCTTTCGAGGAACCATCAAAATTAAGTTTGAAGAAACCCAGGAGAGGAGGCGACCATACCTCCGAGCTATCACAGACCATAGACGGTCCCTTTGGTTTACCTAGACAAGGGAGAATACCAGAAATGCCCCAAGCGCAAAGGATTAACGACTCAGCTTCGTTAGCTTCCAAGTCTGAATTATTCCAGGCATGAGATTTAATAGTTTCAATCATCTTGGTTTGAATGGAGACCCAAACTCTTTCCTCTGAATTAGCTCTTTCTCGAAATATTCTGGAGTTACGCTCCTTCCAAACTTCCCAAGTCAAAAAGTATGGGAAAATTTGCCAAATCCGATTGACCATAGGGTTCTGAAAAGGTTTCTCAGTCCAATCACAGAGAGTTTGGATGGGGTTATCACAGATTCTCTCGGTCCTATGGAAAGCCATTGCTCCCCAATCCCATAGGCAAGAAGCAATCAAGCACGAATCCAAAAGGTGGTGAATGGTTTCCTCCACCAAGCTACACGTGACACACTGGTAAGGACCTCTCAAACGTATTTTATGCAAATTATCACTTGCTAAGATGCATTTTTTAATAACCAGCCAGATGAATATTGAAAATTTAGGCCATAGTTTAGCATCCCACATTCTCTTCCATTTCAGCACCGGAGCCTGGTTATTGAAGCCCATCCGTAAGCCATAAGCTTCCTTGATAGAGAAGACACCTTTAGGTTCAAAACCCCATTGTAATTTATCCTCCCCAGTGTGCACTTTGATTCTTCGCTCATTCAAAGCTTCAATTACCTGGTTTAACTCCTCCTCAAGGCTGAAAGTTTCCCACTAGTCACAGGCCTCCCATACCCCGAACTCTTGTTCCGGGACTGTTGCATCTCGTAGATCCTGGACCCGGATTTTGGTGCTATTAATACACGCCTGAATGAGCCGAGGAGATTCAATACTTCTAGCGATAGGAGGTAATTGTTTCTAGGAATCATCCCAGGCCTTAGCACATCGATAATTTCTTATTTCCCAAAAGCTATTATCTTGGAAAATGTCCTTGCCTTGAATGGACGTCTTCCATATATGGTAGCCTGTGCTAGTCTTAGAGCACTCCCAGAGAAACGAATCAGGTCACTTTTATCCCATCCATTTGCATATTTGGAATGCTAGAGTTTGGCCCAGGGTTCCTGGTTATGTGAAACCCATCGCCACCATATTTTGGCCCCAGAAACATAATTTACTTGTTCAGGGTCCCAGAGGTTAATACCACCCAACATCTTGGGGGAACAGAGGGTATCCCACTTGACTAGGGCCCATTTTCGATGATCCCCTGGGCCACTCCATAAGAAAATACGATGAATATTTCTTATTTCCTTTAGAACAGATTTAGGGGCTGTCATGACCGAAAACCTGTAAATAGGAATAACTCGCAGAACCGCTTTAACCAAGACCAGACGACTCGCAAAGTTCAGGGGGCGAAGAGTCCAGTTGGATAATTTGTTTTTCATTTTATCTAACAATTGTTTCCACGAGCTATGCCTAGCCATGGAAGCAACCAAGGGAACACCTAAGTATTTGGACGGAAGGGAGCTCTCCTGGAAACCCAAAATACGACAAATGTTTCTTCTCATAATCTTGGGGGTGTTGAAGCAAAATACCTGAGAGTTTTGTTCATTAACCTCAAGCCCAGACGCTTGACCAAAGATAGTAAGGCACGATCCGATATTCCTAGCCTCTTGCACAGAGGGATGACCCATTACCATAGTATCGTCCACAAACTGTTGATGAGTCTGACACTCTACTCTAAGATGGATAATGAGCCCTTACTAATAATGGTTTCCTTGCATAGCCTTGATTGTTCTTCCTAACCCCTCTGCCATAATAATGAAGAGGAAGGGCGAGAGAGGATCCCCTTAACGAATCCCCCTGGAGGGTTTGAGAAGGCCAGTAGGAACTCCATTGAGCAAGATTGAAGAGAAGGTTGTTGAAACAAGGTTCATAATCCATTTGACCCAGTCATCCGAAAAACCAAACGCTTTCCCTTCATGAATTGCCAGTTTAACTTGTCATAAGCCTTCGTAATGTCAAGTTTTAGCATCATTCTTGGGATTTTTTCCTTCTTGATGCAATGGAGCACCTCATGAACAAGGATAATCCCATCCATAATTTTCCTCCCTTCAACAAACGCCGACTGTTCAGGAGAAATAGGAGAGAGAAGGATAGGTTTCAAGCGGTTGCCTATCACTTTCATCACAATTTTATAGATCACATTGCATAAAGCAATAGGGAGAAACTTGTCTGGAGAGTCATCCCCTTCACTCTTGGGGATGAGGGCTAGGAAGGTAGCATTGAAAGATGGGAGGATTTTCCCATAGCACCTAAAAGATTCAACAATGTGACAAACCTCTGCCTTGACGAGATCCCAAAAATTATGGAAGAAGTTAGTCGTGAAGCCATCAAGACTAGAGGCCTTCCCATCCTCCATTTGATGCACTGCTTCTTCAACTTTCGTCATATATATTGGCCTCATTAGAAGATCATTTTGCTCCTGAGTAACAAGGGAAGGAATATTTTGGGTGATCATCTCAATATGTCTACTTCTGTCAGGAGTAGGTTCAGTCATTATATCTTGGAATAAATTACTCAGCTCATTCGCTATCTCCTCTCTAGTTTCGACTCTTTCCCTCGACCTGTCTTTAGCTTAAGGATCCTGTTCTGCATTCTATTTTGAAGGATCGAACGGTGGAATAATTTTGTGTTTCTTTCCCCAGCGTGGAGCCAGTTAATTCTGGCATTTTGATTCCATAGGATTTCCTCCCGGCGCTCCCTTTAAAGCAGTTTATTATAAACCTTGGTTTCCTCATTCTGGAGCTTGGAGGTGTAACCAGAGTCCATATCCATTTTCTTGATCTCCTCAAGATGAGATTCCAGGGCTTTTTTGTCCTCAAAGATATTCCCGAACTCTTCCTTGTTCCACTTCTTAATTTTTCCTTTAAGACCTTTCAGCTTCTGCTGAAACTAGAACATACTCCGACCCTCCTCAGAACTGAGCTCATCCCAACATTGAGCAACCTTCCCCTTGAAATCAGGATGACCCAACCAGAATTTTTCAAACTGGAAGGGTTTCTTAAATTGAGATCCCAACCCAGTGCACCAGAGATCAACTGGCCAATGATCTGATCCAGAAGTTGGGAGAATGGAGGAAGTCACCTCACTCCCTGATTCCATAACTGATTTTGAAACTAGGAACCGATCCAGATGAGAGGCAATATGGAGATCCCCCTTCCTCTTGTTTTTCCAAGTAAAACAACCTTCCCCCGGGACCACATCCACCAGTTTGAGGAATTCGATGGAATCCCTAAAGTGAGCACATTCATTTTCAAGATGACGACGTCCCCCTTTCTTCTCCTCCAAAGAAGTGATAAGGTTAAAGTCACCTCCCAAAATCCAATGCTGATTCCCTAATCCATCCCCCATACACCTCAGGGAGTCCACAAAGGCCGTTTTCTCCAGGGGGGTATGGGGGCCATAAAAATTAGTTACAAGACTAGAAACTTGGAAGCCTAAAACCCTAAAATCGACAGAAAGGTACCAATGATTCCCATGGAATCCCGACAAATTAACTTTACAGGGGTCCTAGACAATACCCAACCCACCTGCCATACCTCTGGCATCTATGCCCATTGCTTCACTATTTTTCCATATTTTTTTATAGCGCTCTTGAAGTTGGGTCTCCGAGCATTTTGTTTCTTGAAGAAACACAATGGCTAGATTTTTCCTCTTAATCATCTTCCGAAGGGATTTGATTTTCTGTGGGCCATTAATACCCCTAATATTCCAGGATACAATCTTCATTACAAAAAAAACTTAAAGTTGTAAACCAAGAGCAACCCTAATCATAGGGTACTGACCTGATTCCACCAATTTCATTCCTTCTGTTGCAATACGTTGCCTGTTGGATTTCCTCCCAGGTTTCTTCATGTTCTCCTCATGTTTCCTCTTGTGATCCTTAAGGGAACCAGAACAAATTCCTAGGCGATTCGACTCCCGTGCCCTGATGATAGCCTCTTTCAGGAGTACAACTTGCTCTTGAGGAACATAACCTTTCCATGCATCCTCGCAGGCTTGTTCAATTCCATCCATATCTAGATCACCTATATCCATATCTTTCGTATCTTCAACAGCATCCTCTCCATGATCATTAGATAGGGTTTCAATTGCTTTAGACTGATACGTCTGGGGGTTTTCAACATCCTTATCCTGTTTGATCTTGCCTTTCTAATCCTGATTCGGGAGAGAAGCAATATCCTCCGGTTGCTCTCTGAGAGCATCAAATTGATTAGAAGTCAAAATTTTCTTGGATCCCTCCATTATTTCCTGTTTTATCCCACTTTGCTTGCGATTTGAGACCTTAGAAAACCCCTGATCTTTGCTTTCCTCTTCAACCCTAGGGGAGGGTTTAGGGTTATTCATGGGACAATCTTTGAATAAGTGCCCATGTTCATGGCAGCGTCAACATCGGAACGGGATTTGCTCATAGTCCAAAGGTTGAACCCAATCTTCGTCCTCGCATGTCATCTTGATTGCTTCTGGTAGTTCTTTAGAGAGCTCCATGTACACACATATCCGAGCATCAGCTGTGTACCGTTGAGCTTTGGTTTGCTCTAAAATTTTAACAAAGTCTAGGTTATTCCCAATCTCCTCTAGGATTTCGGCATCCAAGTATTCACTTAGAAGGGAGTATAGAATAATCCAGATAGGAGCAATCCGCATGTCCTCCTTTTCGAGGTAGAATTTTTCTTTCCAAGGTCGCAAGAAGAGGCCTACAGAGTAGAAAAAATAGGGACCGCCATTTAGAATCCTATTTCTATCTTCTAGACTAATGAAAGAAATCGTAAAGAAACCCTTGGATCCCAGTTGGAGATCAAAATTCCCTTTTGGTTTCCATGTGGAATTAATCCACCAGACCAAGGATTTTTCCGAGGGCAGCATCCCAACGAACTTACCTATGAGCGCATGGTCTTTCATATACTGAATCCATTCTCTTAACTTGCTAGATCAAATCTTCATTGAGGGGATTGAAGCCGATTTGGGTATGCATTGTCCAACCTGCCTACCCAAAGAGGGGTCTGCAGCCCCCAGATCGAGCGATTTTTTTCCCATACCACCCATTCCATCAAGAGAGATCGGGATCCCACCAACCTGAAAACCATCGAGAGGGGTATCAAGGGGGGGTGGAGAGCCTCCCCGCACAGAAGCAACCATGATCACCGTCAGTCCTTCCGCCTGCAAAGGTCTCCGAAAAACCTAGCTCCACTCCCTACTCAAAAAATCTCAAAAGATAATCCTCGGATATATTTATTTTAAATTTATGTACAATATATTATTAAAAATACCAAAAAAATAATATATTGTGAAAACCCTAAAATTTTTACATGTTTGCAAAAAATCCAAAAATATTTGTTTTATGTCCTAGATTACTTTAATTATGATTTTCTGAAGTATGCAATTGCAATGATAAATTTCAGATATAGATAACATACAAAAAAATCAAAAAAAGATTAAAAAATAGTGCAAAAAGTCAATTTTGTGCTAAAAGTGCCCTAAAGGAAGTGTCATCATCCTAGGGTTAGGTGATGACAGTCCTAAAGGGTTGTTTCAGATCTGTTTATTGAATTATTTTAGGTCCATCTCAAAGGAAAATTAAAACCCCAGGGGTTTGAGGAAGTTTGGGTCAAATTCTAGGTCACCCGGGAGGACCCTGGGGGGTTTGAGGCCAAGGAATTATTTGACTTGCTTTGACTGCGTCAAGTTGCATTCATGTAGCTTAAATCAATGCTAAATCATATATTCCATCCAACAAAACAAGTGTACCCTAGGAGGGATAGGTGCGCCCCTCTTTGCTAGTTGTTGGGAGGTCAATTTCACGCAATTCCATTGATTGGTTTGAGAAATATCTTTGGTTTTCTATTGCTGGTTTTTACTACAGAAGATTGCAGCAATGAGTTATGCATTTATAATTTCTCCTAATCTTCCAATTCTAAGGGTTCACTATACTTATATTTCATTGAATCCGTTAGGCATTGGTCTACAGACGGTAGGAAGGTTTTGTAGGGATATAATTGTCTTTTGTCTCGTTATTACAGGACTATCCTCGCCTCATTCAGGGAGACTCTCGTGGCCCAAGGATAGGGGTATAAAGAGGAAATGGTTTACATCAAGGTGATAGTGGTGTACCTCCTTGAAGAGTTTCCAATCATAACAATGAGTCCACATATCACAATGGGGTCCACACATTACATTTGGATCCACATATCTTCAATCATGGAAGAGTGATAGTTTTTGAGAGAATTTTTTTTGGTGCCATTGCTAGGGACATATTTAATTTTTTGGGTCAAAGAGTTATCTCTCTGGAAAGAACAACATATTTGGTAAGAAGGTTGATGTAAGTTTTTGTTTTGTACTTTGATGAGATTATTGTTAAGGACTAGCCTTGCAGGTCTTATTTGGCGACTTCACTGAAGAAAACAAAACAAAGAAGTACATTGCAAAATATAACCCTCAAATATTGTTGGGTGTGGGGGCGAGCACATCCGTCAGTCAAGAAGAAAATCTCAATTTGGTGGCTCCACACATTTTTTGCATCGATAAAAAAGTAATATGGAGTTTCTTAAGCGTCAATCACGTCTTGGTTGGTTCGATCCATTGGATTTCTTGAGTATCACGGGATATCCAAATTAATTTGATAATGATGATTGGAAGGAATCCATCCCAAAATTTCATGAATATGAGAGTATAGTTGCAATTCATATTATGTTATTCAAGGGATTTCTTATAGTATCAGATGCGGTGCATGAGGATATTAAAATGAAGTTGTTCATAATGTCTCTTGATTCACTCAATAACAAGGATGTGATGGATTGGTATTATTAAATTTTTGATAAAGGGATGCCTCTGCTCATACATTTAGTCAACACATTTGGAAATGAATGGGATCCTAATCTTGATGAAAAAATTATCAAAGCCATGATTACCCCTCCTCGAGAAAAGCAATATGTCAAAGAGGAAACCCTTGAAAGTGAAGCTACTAATGAATATCAAGCCCTAGAAGACTCTCATGAAGAAGCCATTATTGAAGAGTCTTCCATTCAATATTTTATTGAGGAAGTTAAACACGTCGACATCTCGAGTCCTATGATCCAAGAAGGAAGTAATCTTGAAAATAAAGATGAAGGTGCTCCGGAAAGTGAAGTTCAGAATGCCTGTGATGAAGGCCAAGAGAAAGAATATGAAGAAGAAACATATGAAGATCAACAAGCCCTAATTGGAGGAGAAAATGATGATTATTGGAGCTTTCTTGACCCTCCTATTTATGATTCTTCAAGGACTGGAAGTATTGTTCTCGAGCATTTGGGGAACACAGTATGTGAGGTAGGTGGCTATGATTTTTTCTCTCCATGCAAAAGTGAAAAGGGTGCCAATTTGAATAAGATAGAGTGGTTTTTTTATGCAGATTCAGAACAAATTGAAGAAAATCTTGAAAATCCATCCTCTATTAAAAAGAATCATGAATACATGGTGGATGCATCTCTTTGTTCTCTTGAGGATGACACATATGGGGATATTTTTTCTATTGAATATGATCACCACAAATGTGATTTTGTATATTTTCCTAATGAGCATGATATGGTATGGTTTCTTGGAAATTTCTAGGATAACCCACTTATGATTCTTCCAATGAGGAAAGTGAAAATTTTGAATACCTTGGAAGACCAATATCAGATAATATTCCTCAGGATACAGTTCAATCATGATTGGTCACCATTGATAATAATAAAGGGATAGATATGGGGACATTTGTTTATGATGTTGAGCAACTGAGTTCACATTCTCATACAGTTATTTCGGCCAACATTCTCGGCCATGCGTTTTAGGGTCTATTGCAGGTTTTGGACAACAAGAAGCTACTTGTAAGTTTTGGACATTGAACTTAAACAAGGTCAAATCCTGATAAGGTATGAGTGCAGGTATCGTATTAAGTTCCCCATCTGGTCATGCTTCTCTTTTTTTTAAGAATTTGATGATGCTAACAATATGGTTCAGTATGCGGCTCCTTTGCATGGATTTGAGTTAGCTAAAGATTGTGATATTAAATTGTTAAAGGTTATTTAAGACTCTAATCTTATCGTGATGCAAGTAAAATAAAAATTTTCTTGGAAAAAGGTAGAAAAGGTACAGGGATTCATTACACCTAGCCATGGAAGATTTCATTGCTATATATTTAAAAGTGGTCCCCAAAGCTCAGAACCAATTGGAAAATGCATTAGCAATTTTTGCTTCCAACCGTTTTCTCCGTGATAAGGTCTTGTAAAATAAGGGACGGTGGAAATAATGTTCAAATCATCCATGCCTAATAATATGGGACATTGATAGGTGTTTGATGACACTGAGCAGATACACATGTTTATGAACAACACCACAAACTTTTTTCAACCTCATTATGCAAACCTCCCCGTTGTTTTTGAAATACATTTGGGGTAGAAAACATATAAAACATGTCTATGATCAAGGCAGTTCGTACTTGAGCCCAGTCGAAGCATGGATAGAAAAGGCTCATGAGAAAATAAGTTCTATGTCAGAAGCATTTGAAGGCTTCCAGTTCCATGATATTTTCTATCCTTACAACTAAATTCTGATGAAGGTAATGACGTCTACTCAATTAATCATTGACATTGTTTTGTCTTGGATTATTACCAAAGGAAAAGGAAGAAGTCATTGTATGAATGATATGCTAAAGTGGCTTCATTGGTAGTATTATTTCACTTGAATTATCTCTCTCATCATGCTTAGAGTGGGTAGGTAGGTTGCATAATCTATTGCATAAAAATTTGATTTCACCATTTACTTTTACCCATGCATTGCACTTGTTATTTTCTACATCTCATTTTGATTTGAATAAGGCACGATGAAAGTGTCTACCTTTGATGCATTTGATGAACTTGTTGTTTAAAGTGTGTGTAGTAGGTCTACAAATCCAAGAAAATTTATAGGTTGTCACGCATGCCCTAGAGAAGCACATGTCCCACAGTTGGAGCCATTTGTTACCCTCCAGATACTCTACAGTGTGCCATAGAGGAGGGGTTCTTTTGTCTATGTAAAGGCCAAGTTTGGGATTATTTATGTAAAAGTGTTGGTACTTTTGGGCTCTAGACACGTGGTCTAGTCATGGCATCTACTCTTGGTTTTCATTCTAGAAAGTGTTGGCTTAGTGGCACAGTTGAATTCCCCTTGATGTGTTGGAGGTTCCCCATCATGCAGGGAATTTATGCCCAGGGTTGGTGTCTGGTGCTTCTTGGGATGATGCCAGTGGGACACATGGCTTAGGGGATCCCAACCACACTTTTTTTTTTATGCTTTGTAGAGGTGATTGTGCGTTTAAGGGTTTTCATACCCATCTTATCACACCCCATTATGCCTAGTTGGAATTATATTTTTATGTATTGACCCTCCTCTTGTATCAATCAATCCAAATTGATGATGCTGCCATCCTTTTAAGAGGTCGTACCACACAAAGGAGGGTGTTGATGAAAAAATGAAAATATTGGGGTTATATGTGGCACGAAACCCTCCTCTAATGATTAGCATTTGGTCCAAGTTGTAGCAACTCATCATATTTTATCATTATCTTATGTTGTATGAGGTTTAGTCCTTGGCCTGTGGGCGAAAATCCCTAAAAAACTCATTGAAAAATCATTTTGAGTTATTTTAGACATTTTAGGTTGGTCGGCTTGTAAAGGATGTTAAGTTGGCCTAACTCATATAAATAAGGCAACTCCTCCTCATTTTAACTAAATATCATGGGATAAAATAAAGTCATTTCTATTTTTCTTCTTGTTTACTTGGGATAAGTGTGCTATTTTTTTCTTCTTCAGAATTTACTTCAATCTGATCTAAGATCTTAACTGAGAGAATAACATGTACAACATATCTACATCATATCAATCATGGACACAATAATGCAAGCACACAAGAGACACAGAGTTTCACCGGGGAAAACTAAGAAGGTGAAAAAACTCGCAACTTCCTCAGAGATAGATAGAGCAATGATACAACCCAAGCATAAGAGATATACTCCTAGCAGCAACTTCTCCTCCCCCACTAGTGCGCTACTCTCCAATGAGATTAAGAGTGAGAAGTGAATGATCAAATAGAGTGCCTCTCGCACTCTATTTATACTTGACTTGACTTGCCTAATAATCTTTACTAGGTCGGCCTTAACTTAACCACATAACATAATGCTGACAGGGCCGACCCCCAATAAGTTGGTCTAATAACCCTTTAACCCACATGCCTTATACAGGGCCGACCGCAAAAAGGTGGTCTAATAACCCATCAAGTATAAGTTACGACACTTACAATATAAATGACGACACTTCCGTATAGAGGAATAATAACATCTCTATAGGAATACAAACACTTCCGTATAGAGGAATAATGGCATATCTATAGGAATACAATATACATATATGAAATACATTCCGAAGTTACAAATACATCAACACTCCCTCTTAACTAGGAAGGTATTTCTCGACACAGGTCTTCTAGCACAAGTCTTCTTCTCTAGATCATCGTCACTGGATCATTGACATCAAATCATCATCATCGTCACTGCTGTTGCTATCTCAATAAATCTTCGATCTACTCGTCATAGGAAGTTCTATAGAGCTAGTCCTTTTTCATATTGGATGTAGGCCCACCACCTGTAGGTCTTCATCATCTGTGCGAACGGTCCGATAGAGGTGGTCTCTCAAGACTGATTTATGTGTTGATGTAATACCTGACAAGAGCATCCCAGGAACATTTATGTGCCTAAGCACGACCGACAAGATCTCCCAGGACTGATTACATGCATCCCCTTCACAATACCTTTAAAGAGCATCCCAGGAACATTTATGTGCCGCAGCACGACCGACAAGATCTCTAAAGAGCATCCCAAGACTTATTACGAGCACACAACTCAACCTCTCGGATCTCCAGGACTGATTACATGTGAATAAACAATACCTTTAAAGAGCATCCCAGGAACATTTATGTGCCGTAGCACAACCGACAAGATCTCTAAAGAGCATCCCAGAACTTATTACGAGCACACAGCTCAACCTCTCAGATCTCCAGGACTGATTACATGTCTCCATAGCAATACCTCATCCCAGGACTGATTATGAGCACACAACTCAACCTATCGGATCTCTGAGGATTGATTACATGCTACTTGCACAACCTGCCACATATCATCTTTGAACTCCAAGTATCAACCTGATACTCATGATCCAATTGATCATCATCGCACGAAGCATCATCTTGATGCTTATGATCATACTGATCATCATCACACAGTACATCATCCTGATGTACATCATCCAGAGTATCATCCTGATACTCATCATACGTGATCATCCTGATCATCATCACTGCACTGTCCCGATGCATATCATCGAGAGCATCGTCCTGATACTCATCATACGTGATCATCCTGATCATCGTCACTGCATCGTCCTAATGCATATCATCTGGAGCAACATCCTGAAGCTCGTCATCTATGATCATCCTGATCATACAATGCATCCACCTGATGCATACCAAGTATCTACCTAATACATATCACATACATGATCCACCTGATCATACAATGTATCCACCTAATACATATCATGCATCTACCTGATGCATATCACATACATGATCCACCTGATCATACAATGTATCCACCTGATACATATCATCCATCTACCTGATGCAAATCACATACATGATCCACCTGATAATACAATGTATCCACCTGATACATATCATGCATCTACCTGATGCATATCACATACATGATCCATCTAATCATATAATGTATCCACCTGGTACATATACAAATACATGATCCACCTGATCATATCAAGCATCCAACATGATGCATATACATATAAATGATCCAACTAATCATACCAAACATCCAACATGATGCATATACATTTACATGATCCAACTGATCATACCAAGCATCCAACATGATGCATATACATATACATGATCCAATTAATCATACCAAGCATCCAACATGATGCATATACATATACATGATCCAACTGATCATATCCAGCATCCAACATGATGCATATACAGAGCAGTAACTGGAGCATCGTCCTAATGCTCATCATCCAACACTTACATCCACAGCCATGGGAAGGATCCTCCTCTCACCATGCTTGGAATGGCTCCTGCAAATGTGTCCATCACTTCTTCCTCGAAGTGTAATCAATCTGAAGAACACCAAGCCTCTCTCTGAAGTACTCAAAATTCAATCTGGCTAGTGGTTTCGTCAACACATCTGCAACCTGCTCATCCGTCGCAACATACAGGAGCTTCACTGCTCCTCTCTGCACCATATCCCTGATATAGTGATATTTGATCTCAATGTGCTTCGACCTGTCGTGGAACACCGAGTTCTGAGATAGCTCCACACAACTCTTGTTGTCACAAAAAAATACCAGTAGCATCCAACGAGAGATCAAATAACTCAGACAATAGCTTTCTAAGCCATACTACCTCACAACTAGCAGAACAAGCTGCAACATACTCTGCTTCGGCTATACTCAGTGCTACGCAGCATTGCTTCCTGCTAAACCAAGAGATCACACCTGATCCCATTCTGAAGCAACATCCAGAAGTGCTCTTCCTATCCGCAGCACTGCCTGCCCAATCTGAATCAGCATAACCTTGCAGGTTAAACTTTTGATTCGCATCATACTTGAGCCCATAATCAATCGTTCCCTTCAGGTACCTCAGAATATGATTTACAACAACTAGGTGAACACCTCTTGGATCCGTCAGGAACTGGCTCAATGTGTTCACTGCAAAGCAAATATCTGGTCTTGTGTTCGTCAGGTACATCAAGGACCCAATCATCTGACGATACACAATGACATCAACCGGCTCAGATAAAGCATCACACAGAAGCTTTAGATTCGATGCCATAGGTGTGGCCATGGCCTTGCAGTCCATCATCCCGAACCTCTTCAGGATCTCTATTGCATACTTCCCTTGTCCAAGGAAGATTCCATCTGTGCTCTGCCACACCCACATGCCTAGGAAATAGTGCATCATCCCCAAGTCCTTTATCTTGAACTTGACAGTAAGCTTCCTCTTCATGTTGGCAATCAATCTATCATCACCTGTAACAAACAGGTCATCCACATACAATAAGAGTATCACAAGATCTCCTTCCTCAACCTTGTAGTAAAGGTTGGAATCCGCTTTACTCTTGGTAAAGCCCAAACTGGATAGAAAGTTGTCTATCCTACCATACCAAGTCCTAGGAGCTTGCTTCAAGCCATACAAGGCTTTCTTCAACTTGCACACATATGACTCTCTGTTATGTGTCTCAAAACCAAGTGGCTGCACCACATACACTTCCTCCTCGACTACACCATTCAAGAAAGCTGTCTTGACATCCATCTGGTGTATCTTCCATTTCATCACTGCAGCCAGAGCAAGTACCGATCTAATGGAAGTGTATATGGCTACAGGAGCAAAATTCTCTTCATAGTCTATCCCCTCTTTCTGAGAGAATCACGAGCTACAATCCTCGCTTTGTATTTTTCTATGCTATCATCTGCAGCATGATTGATCTTATAGATCCACTTGGAAGTCACAACGGACTTCCCTTCAGGTCTTGGGACTGCATCCCAAATATCATTCTTCATGATCGACTGGTACTCCTCGATCATGGCATTCTTCTTGAATCCTAGGAACTTCAATATCTTCAATAGATAACTTTGTTGTTGAACAAATGTTGTAGTCCTTCTTTTGTAGTTGATGGTATACGATCTTTCCTACAAAACAAGTTAAATTGCATGATTAGAAACATCTCATAGTTTTCAGAACAAATGCTTACACATAAATAAATATGTCATACAGTCATGCAATTATCTTAGCCAATGCTTCAATACAACATTTATCCATATCCCGTAACTTTCTAGATGCCTTCCAATCTCTACCAGAACATTGTTAAGAGTGTGCACAACTCCCAACATGTCAGCAAAGAGGTTTCATTCTAGATAAGTAGCAATGGAATGTTGTACAGTGCCATAGACCACTTACCCATCACATGCATATTAGTAGTATACTGTTCATTAATGCAATTATTCTAATATGCATAATACACACCCTAAGTCTAGGAACATAAACATATACATCATTGAACAATATTATTTAAACAAACAAATATGCAAGAAATGACAATTCAAATACTTATCTTTGTTTGGTTTGTAGGGTGGACTCCCTCTCAATATTTGCTTCCTTGCAAGAACTACTGGAGTGTGCTCCTTCTTGATCTTTGCTTCCTGGATTACCTGTCCTTGAACTTATATCCATCCTCGATCACTTATGCATGCTTACTAATATCATTATTGTGTTATCCTCGATATCTCATACATAATCATTCATTAGTATAATCTCAATACCTTCAAAACACAATAATCTTAAACATGTATAGTCATGATCACACAGATAATAAACAATAGTATTCAAGGTTTTAGGGAATACTTCTTTTACTCATGCATATTCTTATTTGACCATAGGACTCTTCTGGTTAGTCATATCATCAATCAAGGTAAGAGACATAATATGTATAAACCCTTGATTACTTACATTTCTAACTTCATGAATAATTATTATCAACCATACAACAGTATAAGATCCTAACACAAGGTAGGATTCTAACTTGATATAGGTAAAACATACCTGGTTATCATATTTGCTAGTTATGTCTAGCAATGTCTTCTTGTTCTCTTCAATGACTTGTGCTAGTAACTTGCATATCTCATAAGTTAAGCATTGTAGAACCAAATTATACATACCTCGTAAGTAGATCTTCTATGTGATCCATGACAATGGATGAATCTTTGTCTTCATGTCACCATGGTCATATGTTCTTGAACTAGAACATGATTTGTCTTTCTTGATGTACCTTTCATGTTAGCGGACAACATCAACCTCATACAACACCACAAAGCATTAGTACAATCATAAGTGTCAAAACCCTAATCAATGAATATCTGCATTCATAATTTTATTAAGGTGATACGACAAGTCTAAAGTTAATCAAGATTATACTAACCTTAATGAAGACAAACATACCATAAACTTAATCATGAATAGATCTCGAAACATACCTGGATAAGTCATACCTGTCGAGATTGCTTGTAATCTTCTTATGTAAGGCCTTAGCCTCATTTCCCTCTGAAACAGGAACTTCTTCACTTATGCAGGTGACCAATATATTCTCTTCTAGGATTAACCCAATCCACTTGATTTGCAGAAACTAGATCTGGAGATGGATTAGGGTTTGTCAGGGAAACCATAAAAATTCAAACTTTGAATTTCAAACTTCTGAAAGGATAGAAAGATGCGCCTTGATGACTTGATCAACCTGGTATACTCAGAATTTGAAAACTGAAAAGTTTCACCCCTCAAAGTTGATTTTCAATCTTTTGGATTCACTGGGAGGACCCTGCATTAGGGTTTGAGTTTCTTGGAGCTTCACCCAACCAAATAGTTTGATCCAAAGCTCTAAACTTTGATTTTTCCAAGGAGCTTCCAACTATGGTCACAGATTTAAAAAATTTCCATTTTTGCAGAAGCCTTAATTTTTCACTTTTCCAATCAAAGTCCCGAACTAGGGTTTGATCAAGCCCGACCTTCTGCCCAACCAAAAAATTTGATGTTGGTCTCTAAATTTCTATTTTTATGAGGAGCATCCAGCCGTGGTTTCTGATACAAAAAAATCCAACATTCTCTGAAACCTTGAATTCCCGGAGCCATGAATGAAGGTGCTCAAAGTCCAATTTTGTTTTGGCAGAAATATGCACCTAATTTTTTCTGGTGTAACTCCGAAATTTCAGATTTACAAGGTCTGAAAATTCTGCCTATGGTATCCTGACCTGTTATCTTTCCAACCCCATAGGTCTGACCTTAAATGGATTCTCTGAGAGAGAGTTATGCCAAGTGTTGCAGCGTGACCTGTTTATGGGATAAAACAGGAGAGCGAACTTGTACGGAGTGCCACATGTCCCTGGTTCAATTTCGGCCTCTGAAAATCGTACCTGTGAAAGTACAGTCCATGCCCTATGTGCCACTTTTTACTAAATTTCATTTGGATCTTCCTAGCCCAAGTTGTGACCTTTTTTCCTAGGTCACCTGTTTATGACTGAGATCTGGAAGAGGCAGAAACCCTATATTGTACAAATCATAAATCTGAAAGTACAACGAATTAGAGGCTCTCTTTCGGAAACAAGGTACATGGGGATCTTATCTTCAACCTGTAAGATTTTTAGATCTTTAAACCTCTCCGAAATGGATTTATAGCGAAAGTTATATGATGACTATTTTTTTCTATATCAAGCCCTAGCTTCGCAAGTGCAACAAGTGTCATAAATGCCATATCATGCCTTCTTTCAGTCTAGCTCTAATACCATGTTAGTTTTTCAGAATTTACTTCAATCTAATCTAAGATCTTAACTGAGAGAATAACATGTACAACATATCTACATCATATCAATCATGGACACAATAATGCAAGCACACAAGAGACACCGAGTTTCACCAGGGAAAACCAAGAAGGTGAAAAACCCCGCAACTTCCTCGGAGATAGATAGAGCAATGATACAACCCAAGCATAAGAGATATACTCCTAGAAACAACTTCTCATCCTCCACTAGTGAGCCACTCTCCAATGAGATTAAGAGTGAGAAGTGAATGATCAAATAGAGTGCCTCCCGCACTCTATTTATACTTGACTTGACTTGCCTAATAACCTTTACTAGGTCGGCCTTAACTTAACCACATAACATAATGCTGACATGGCCGACCCCCAATAGGGTGGTCTAATAACCCTTTCAACCACATGCCTTATACAGGCCCGACCCCAACAAGGTGGTCTAATAACCCATCAAGTATAAGTTACGACACTTACAATATAAATGACGACACTTCTGTATAGAGGAATAATAACATCTCTATAGGAATACAAACACTTCCGTATAGAGGAATAATAACATCTCTATAGGAATACAATATACATATATGAAATACATTCCAAAGTTACAAATAAATCAACAAAGTGATGCACACTCTCTTCTTGGCATTCTTGAAGCTTCAATGTGACATGTTTTTTGGTGATTGAGGTTGATACTTAATATTGCAAGGCTTCTTTAAGGAAAGGGAGAGGTTACTATTTTCTCCCCTTTTCTTTGTTTGTGGTAAGTTCTCTGGTTCTCTTTCTCTTGCACTGTTAGAGACATCCAAGGTAAGAGTAAATTAGGGTTTTTAATTCATGAAATCTATGACTTATAAGTGATACATCCCTCTCTAGAGGGTGTCTCTTGTTATGCCTTTGGCACCTCTTTTTCCCTAATTAGGTCAAGTCCAACACAACCTAAGATTTCTTGGCTTTTCCCTAATTCATCAAAATATGATTGAAAATTCTTGAGAGGAATGCTAACCATGATTCCTCAATAGCCTTGAAGGGAAAATGCTTAAGTCTTTATTTCCCTCATCTTCACGTGGAATCTTTTTATCAAATTTTTGTACTATATATTGTGAAAACTCTAAAAAACATAGATGTTTGATAAAATTTCAAAAATATTTATTTTGTGCCATATATTATTTCAATTTTAATTTTCTAAAGTATTCAATTGCAGCGATAAATTTCAGATATAGATAAAATACAAAAAATCCAAAAAAGTTGAAAAATAGTGCAAAAAGGTCAATTTTATGTGCTAAAAGTGCCCTAAAGGAGGTGTCATTGTCCTAGGATTAGGTGATGAGAATCCTGAGGGGTTGTTTCAGATATTTTTATTGAGTTATTATAGGTCCATCTTGAAGGAAAAGTCAAAACCTAGGGGTTTGAGGAAGTTTTGGTTAAATTCTAGGTCACCCGAAAGGACGCTGGGGGGATTTAAGGCCAAAGAATTTTCTGATTTGATTTGACTATGGTAATTTTCAGAAATATAGCTTAAATCAGTGCTAAATCATTCCTTCCATCCACCAAAACAAATGTGCCCTAGGGGGGATAGGTGCGCCCCTCTTTGTTGGTTGTCGAGAGGTCAATTTCACGCAATTTCAAGGATTGGGTTGAGAGATATCTCTGGTTTTCTATTGATGGTTTTTATTGCTGAAAATTGAAGCACTGAGTTACATATTTATAATTATACATGATCTTCCAAGTCTAATATTTAATTTTAGTTATCATTAATTGAATCCATTAGGCACTGGTCTACTGACGGATGGAAGGTCTTGTAGGGATAGAATGGTCTTTTGTCGTGTTATTACAAGACTATACTTACCTCATTCGGGGAGCCTCCTGTTTCCCAAGGAGAAGGGTCTAAAGAGGAAACATTGCATGTTACATGGAGGTGACAATGGGTGTACATCCTGGAAGAGTTTTTTATCATAGAATTGGGTCCACATATCATAACTGGGTCCACACATCTAAATTGGGTCAACATAACTTCGATAATGGAAGAGTGCTAGTTTTTGAGGTAACAATGTTGAAGTCCTCCTCCGTTGGAATTGAATCTTTCAAGGTTTACTTATAATGTTGGGGATTTAAATATGACTTTAAGATATTTTGAAATGTGGGGTTAGAGTGAATCATTTCAATTTCTTATCAAGGTATTTCTTACAAAAATGGGATGAGGTAGGTCTTGTAGATGTAGTGCCAGCTCATCTCAATCAGACTTGGCGAAACAATAGGGTAGGAGAGGTAAGGATTTCCAAGATACTTGACATATTCTCGAGCTTATAAAATTTCATGGAAGATATGGAGATTTAGACAATGGGTATCTCAAGGAGGAGATTAAGATCGCTCTCTAGTACTTTGAAAGTTGATAGTGAAGAACAAAAACCTCCTATTTCTTTCAAATTAAACCCCGAGTGAGTAAAAGAGGAGGACGTCATAAATTTTTTGAGGAAAGTTGGATAGATTTCAATAGATTTTCTACAATCTCATCTACTAATTTTTTTGGGTAATTGAAAGTATGGTAAGTAGGATTCTATAACTTGGTCAATGTTGAAAAAACAAAGGGAGGAGAATAATTTGTAAGAAGTGGAGAACAAGTCACAAAATTTGTACAACAGTAATAGTTTTGTCTTTCTTTTAGAAAAATCGAAAACTGAGTTGCATATGTTAGAATCCACTTAGAAGCAAACAAGAGAGAGCTACTCCTAGATTAGGAAAAATAATGGAGGCCAAAAATTAAGGCTTTGTGGCTACAAGTAGGGGCCAAGAAAAAAAATGAATTTCATAGGTATGTAAAGATGAGGAAAAGTAATAACTCGGTCTGAAATATAGTCAAGAATGATGGAGAGATGATCAAAGGATATATTGGTATTTCTCAAGAAGGGGTAGAATTTAAAAAATATATATCTATCAAGAAGAGAGAAGAACAACAATAGGCGAGGTCTTAAAGTTTCCTTCCATCTTTCCAAACTTTGCGAGCAATCAGGATAAATAGGACTTCATGGAAGAAGTTAGTAAAGTGGATATGTTATTAGTACTACAAAAGTTTTATAAAGATAAAATTCTATGTCTAGATGGATTTCCGATGGAATTATTTTTGGGTTTCTTTGATTTTATTGGCGAATATTTAAGAGGAGTGATGGAAAAATATTGAGTTACAAGTAATATTTCACCTACTTTTAGTGCAACAATTTTAGCTCTCCTACCAAAGATTGATAACCTTGTGCCTTTTGAGAAGTTTAGGCATATCTCTATTTGCAATTGTATTTACAAAACAAGATCTCTAAAATCATTGTTATGCAATTAAAGAGTGCCTTGTCAAACAATATTCTTGAATATCTATTTGGGTCCTTAAAGGGGGGACATAGCCATGAAGTTGTTGGATTGGCATAGAACGGTATAGATACTATCAAGATAAAGCGACACAAGGAAATGTTTTACAAGTTGACATCTCTAAAGCCTATGACAATGTAAATTAGCTATATCTTAGCCTTATTTTGATTTAGTTGGGACTTTGTGCTCCTTTTGTTTATTGTGTTATGAACTCATTTTCTTTAGTATATCTCTCGGTTTTGGTCAATGGATTAGCTACAAATTTATTCAACCTAGGTTGAGGTACCGACAAGGTTTACCCCTTTCACCTCTTCTCTTTCTTATAGTGGTAGAAGGATTTAGTATACTGTTAAAAGAAGCTCACATGGTTCGGAACGTCAAAGGTTTGAAAATAGCCAATGCTTTCTATTTGAATCACCTTTTGTTTGTTGATGACATATTAATTTTCTGTAAAAAAGATCGGAGGGATTTTGTCAAGCTCAAAGGAATTATTGAACTTTTTGTTTAGCTATAGGTATGAAGTTCAATTTCGAAAATTCAATCATTTCATTTATTGGGTTTGAGGAGATGGACAAGGAATACATTGGAATTGTGCTACCAGATCAACAAGATGATATGGAAAATGGAGTTAAATGGCTTGGTTTTTATCTCCAAGCAAATGATTACGATAAAGATACAAGTATTGGGTAATTACAAAAGTGGGAGAAAGGGTAAACATATATAGTAATAGGTGGTTATCTAGGGGAGGTAGGATGGTTCTTGGGAATGTTGTGTTGGAAGCATTGGCAACCCATTAAATGTCATCTGACGGCCTTAGTTGGAAATTGGTTAATCTGGAAACTAGGAAGGGGTTCCAAATTTTGGGTGGGATTGGAACCATGGGTTGGATGTGGAGGAAACTTTAGAATGCCTATTCATATGATTTTACATTTGCAAGTTATAAAAATGGTCACTATGTCATAGGTGGCTAACCTCAACAACACAACTATTTTGGAACATGCTTGGATGACTGGAAGGGATCCGGGGTTCAATGATGAGGACAATGAGATATGGGAGCTTTATACTGATAAGATACACACAATTCTAGTAAAAGGATGAGGAGGACTCCGTCCTTTGGTCAAAACATCCAAATGGTTTTTACACACCAAAGAAGGTTATAAGGATATAATTGAGTAGGGTGCCCTAGAATCATTGAAATGGAAATGGAAGGACATATGGAATTTTAAATGTTCTTCTAATCCTGAATATTCATGTGGACGCTTATTAATAACAAAGCCCCAACTTAGGAATTTCTTCAAAACAATACTTTTGTAGGAACATGGAGGTGCAATATTTGTCAAAATCTATAGGAGACAAATTTCACTTAATCACGAGTATTCCATACACTCAATAGGTCTAGGTCAAGGTAATAAGTATCATTGGTCTAGCAGGTATATGGACCATGGATTCCATTGAAGAGATATTGCAGAAGTTGCGTGATCACGCAAGAACACATTTTTTTAGAGCTTTAACACGTATCATGGCATGGGGCATATGACTACCTGGAAATTCGATAATGTTTTATGACAAAATCATACACCCTTTAGTTGTGGCAATGCAAGGAATTGATATAATGAATAATTTTAAGGAACACATAATTGTTAGAAATTGGAGAGTGATTAAGGAAGAGACTGTTGTCAAAAGTAGTGCTTGGGCCTATTTCGATGGAGCCTCCTAAAGGGAAGCTCAAATAGGAAATGATAGTGGTATGTTACATATCTTGAAGACTCACTTTTTATTTTTAAAGTGGGGATTGGTTCAAGTTCAATCTAACAGATATAGGGATTTAAGGTTAATTCTTACATTTTCAGTTGGATATGAGAAATATTCTCTATAGGTCTTTTGTGATTCTATATTTGGAATCAAATGAATAAAAAAGGAATATATGATGAGGAACTTCCATTTACAACCTTTATTGGATGAGACAATTATATTAGAAAATACTTTCAATAACTTATATTTCAATCACATTTTTCAAGAATGGAACCAGGAGGTAGATTCTTTGTTTAAGAAAGCTCTTCACCTTCCACGAGGGGACTAGCTTATTTTGGAATTAAAGGATGGCGTGCACTTTGAATTTCAACATGCTTCTCTTATTTTGGAATTGAAGGATGGTGTAAACTTTGAATTTCAACATGCTCAAAATCATGGCTACTTTTTAGAACCACCTCAAATGCTTCTATTGTTCTTTTTTATGTTATGTATATTAGAGTCCTTTTGGTAGGTTGATATATATACAAACAAGATATATGTTGGTTAAGTGGATGTATCTTATATTCAAAATATATTCAAGTCTATTTTGGGTTTTGAGGAGAAACTTGTGATGATGTATGACACTTTGTTGTTTCTTAATTATGAGACGTTAAGACAAGTTGTTTACTTGAGTGCTTTTAAAGCATTTATTTGATATAATTTTAATATGAAAGGAATAAAATTATGGTTTTTTTCTATTGAAAAAAAAGAAAAAAATTATTGAAAAAAGTGGAATATAGAGACTAAATATTGCAATTATGAATCCAAAAGTATGTAACTTATAAACAAAATAATGCACATCATAGAGAAGGTAAATGGCAATAAAAGCATCATTGGTTTTTCAATGTCACTCTGATACAAGTATATTAATTTCATCGGTCATACAACTCAACAATGTCATTAATAAACAACAATTATGATATAAGTGGTCTCATGTCCATTATGATGATAAACAAATAATAAAATGATTATATTTGTTTATCATCATAATGGACATGAGACCACTTATAACAATTATGATATAAGTGGTCTCATGTCCATTATGATGATAAACAAATAATAAAATGATTATATGGAGGAAAAATGATGTAGAGGCCAGACATGTGAATTCAAAGCGTGTACCTCTATAAATATAAATGCACGACAGTTGGACATATAGTAAATATATAATTTTGAAAATTAAATGCTTCAATATATTTTTTATAAACATATCTCACATACATACTTGTTGTTCACACTCATTTGATCTTATCACTTGACCATTTTTGAACCTTTACTCTACAGCCTCAATTGTTTCCTTCTCCTTGGTTGGTTAAGGTGGTTGGATAATGTAATGTTGGGACTAAGCAATTTAGGGAATTTACTTTATAAAATCCCTATATAATTAGAACATTGTGGCATACCTTATTTGGATCCTCAACATCAAGTACATGGGAAACTTCATTAAACATAGTAAAGGCACCACTTTGCCTTTGACATATTATGTAATGCATAATTTAAGATTTATTTATTTATTGAGATGATTAAATTTGTATTAAAAAGGTGATGCAACTGCACTATTAAACTTGGTAATACAAAAAGGTAGGGTTGTTCAAATGCCATTTATAAAAAAATATCCAAAATTCCATAAAGTTCACTATAGAGAGTATTGCTCTATCTTTCACATAAAAATAACTATGTGACCTATTGGTATGTACTCTAATATATTGGCCTAAAATCAAATTTACTTTGAAAAACATAATTAAGCCTATATTTAAACAAACACATGTCCACTATGGGCTTCATTATGCTCCTTTCGGGGGGATTGTTCTCATGTTCTATGAGCGCTATATCCAATCCCCAGTGTATTTTCTAGACTAATTCTTCTTCTTTTTCTCCTTTAGGTGTTGAGCCAATTGATATTATTTGTTGATATACCATAGATGGTGAGCACCTAACTAGGCATGTAACTATTTGTTGCAACATGCTACACTCTATCTCTTATTTTGTAAGTTGTCTCTTTTGTTGAACCACAATCTCCAAATTTTTTACATGATCCAGGTTTTGGGTTTCCTCTCGAGAATACATTTTGTTTGTCAAAATATAGATTTTTAACTGATTATCTACAAGAAAAATCCCATGCCTTTTAAACACTCATTGACTATTAAATACTTTGCATAACACATATCTTCGTGAATGATTATGGTCCACCTTATTCATTGAAGTCCAAGCAGACTCAAAGAAAAAATAAAAGCATGCTAACTATTTATGTCACACCAAATTCCAACTTAAGGGAATGTCTATGCTCCACATTGAATCCCATATTCCAGCCCATGAATCATGAGAAAAGGGGACTTCTGATTGCATCGGAAAGCTATAACAACCAACTAGGACACATGAAATTTCCATCAAGCCAAATGTGTGTGAGTGTACTTTGAGACTTAAGAGAAATAATGCCCATCCTTTCCAATTGAGTTCGATCGAGCACTTGGCATTGCATAGATTTGTTGATTTCAATCCACAAGTTGGCATTTCAAACTTTGGATTAATCATTTAAAATGTTAAGGGATTGCAATGGCAAAAATCCAGTTTTTTTTTAAGTTTTCCTACCTCGAAGCAAGAGGTCTCATTAGCCAAATGATCAACTTGTTGATTTAGGGCCCTCAACACATAATAGTTAGTACTCCACTAATACAAATTGCTTTGCCTCTTGATAAGTTCTCTATATTATTCTTGACAATTTGCAATCCAGAGGAGTAGTTGAGATTCACATGTGTCTTGTTATGAGAGATGAATCCCTTATGACTATCCAATCCTTCATTTGACTTGATTTGAGAACCCTAAGCTCTTGATAGGCGGCCAATGCCTTAACTTGAATATTTTATGTTTTTCAAGACCCATTCATAACTTATTTATATTTTCCCCTCGAGATCAAGGACGATCCATGTCACACCTACCAACAACGACATAATTTAACAATTTTAATACAATATTTTAATATCATTAAAGTATGGATGAAATCACTTATAAAATGAACTAACCATTATTGCACCGAGAGAAACGAGGTGCTCTACAACCCAGTGTGGGTGAGATGTTGTAACGTTTGTTACTAACAAAATAATAATAAAAAATTCATGTCGGCTCATAAAATAAAAAATTATGGAAAGTATTTAAAAAAAATCCATGTTGGTTCATAAAATAAAATATTATGAAAAGTAATTAAAAAATAGATGTTCGTTTATAAAATAAAAACTTAAAACTTAAACCCGGATCTATCAATCAAGAGAGATCAAATTTCTTGAGTTTAAATTTTAAAAAAAAATACACCTCAAGAAATTGGACCCCTCTCGGTGCTTGATAGATACAGGTTTAAGATGGATCTATGCTGGTATATATTACAATGACACTACAAATTAATATTGATTATTCAAGATTGTGATAATTGAATGTGCGAAGGTGACTAAACCTTTGCGGTAGTAAACCTAGTGTGAAATGCATTATACTTGTGTTTCTAAAAGAGAACAAAACTCAAATATCAATAAAGTGACATTAAATCTCTAAAAATGCATGGTTAGTATAATGAGGTCAAGTCATTGAAAGTACAACATAACATCTATGCGATAATACTAGCAATAAAAGTCCATCAAAACACATGCATAATCATAAAAAATAATTATGCATGGTAACCTTGATTTGGTTAATGATGGGTTTACTATTGGTGGTTTATGAGCCCATGGTATTGGGTAACCCACACTATTTGACCATGGTATTAGCATGTGATGAAGCCTATCTAAATGATCGAATAACTCCATTGTAAAATGCCTCATATGGTTGGATAGATCAAGGAAAATGAAAGATATCTTTTGAAAGGATGGTTTTCTTGGTAAAGGGTTTCCAGGATAAAGCACGCGCGTATATTTATTTGTTTTCTTGATATTTGTTGTATTTATCTCACTATGCTTAGATTACATCCGACATCACATCAAGTAGACTTGGATTCTCGACCAAGAATGGTCTAATGCCAATAACCATGGAAGTGTAGAGTTATGAGCTATAATAAATGACACAATAAATTATGGGGTAAGGATACATACGTATCTGGCCTATTTTATTGTATTTGGAACATGAGGGATGTTGGTAATGAAGCAAGTAGATGGTTCAAGCATCAGATGCTTTGGTGTACAATTTTAAGCATTTATTTTTGGAGTTAAATACAATAATCATATGCAAATGGACATATGGAAGTAAGACCTATATAGGCATGCGTACCCCTGGTTTATTGGAGCACTGGTGTAAATCCTACATATAGATATAGGTGATAATTAAGGGGGGCATGTTGTATAATTGTATACATGTTTATAAACTTTGAGGGGGGTAGGTGATTATCCCAAGTCAATTTTAAAAGGGGTAATGTTGGGTTAACTTGACTTGGTTATAGAGTAACTAAAATAACCTTGATTTATTATGATGGGTTTATTATTGGTGGTTTATTGGACCATTGTATTTTCCCATGGCATTGCCATTTGATAAGGCCTATTTAAAGGCTTGAAGAACTCCATTGTAAAGTGCCCCAAGTGGTTGGTGTTGGATAGATTGGCCAAAGGTAATGAAAGACATCTTTTGAAGGTTAGTTTTCTTAATGAAGGGGTTCCAAGATAAATTACCTTTGTATATTTATGTGTTTTCTTTATGTTGTTTTATTTATGTCACTCTCTTCGGTTGTGCATAGGACCACCCAACCATTGAATGGATTTGACTTGGGAGTTGTAACTCACAGTAAAATCCAAACTAGGCATGAGATCAATGCACCACAAGTTGTATTGGACTCATGACTATAAACTAGCACTATGGGAATCCTTGTCAAGCACATTTCCTTGCTAGGAAACCATGTTTTATCATGGTTTGAAGAATCAAGGTTTTCCCCATCGGAAGACATTACAAAATTTACATTCAAGGTTCAACTTTTTACATCTCTAGACCAAAAGGGGATGCACAATGTGTTGGACAACCTAGATAATTGTTTACCCAAAACATAGGTTTTCACAAAGTCGTAAGACTATGTATGGGGAATGACATCTTCCCAGTTCCAGAAGGTTAAGGAAGTTGGTTACTTGATGACAGGGAAGCAAGTGGGATTGACACAAAAGTAGAACAATGGAAATAGGCCACTAAATTCTTTAAGGACCTTTCAGGACCTCAATTCAAGAAAATTTAGCCTCACCAAAATACACTTGTAGGAACTAACGAGAGGCAATTCCGCTCCTTTATTTTTTATTTTTTCTCTCAGTAACAGTTCAATTTGTTTCCTTAAATAGCTCCGACCCATGAGTTTTTTTACCCCCCATTTTGCATGGGTGTCCACATGTGAATTTTATCACATTTTCAACAGGAGGTTACATCTTGATGTTGATTTGGATGGCTTAGTATTGATGCTTGTCGAGGCCTTTTCTTGTGGAATGTTATTGATCCTTGGCATATAGATGGCATCATATAACTTTTGGGTATCATCTTTGGTTGAGAGCCATCCTTGTTTCTCTTGTGGCATGTGTGGTGGCATTCTAGTGGCTTGTAGAAGGGGCCATCTCATTCCTCTTGGGTTGATTATCTATTGTGGGCACTTGTTCTTGAGTTTGATGCTCTGTATTTTTGTTGATGGTCTCCTTGGTTCATGGATTGAAGAGTGGTATGGAGGTTGGGGTTTGATTGTTATGTGGACATTCATTACACACATGTTGAGGTTATTCCCCACTTAACAGAGTATTGCAAATATATTTATTTGATGGTTGACGATTTGACCCCTTGATGTATGGAAGCAATCTCTTTCACCTATTGACTTGTTCTACATTCATTAGATGAGCACCCACTCTTTAGGGTTGTTTAAACACTCATATATGCCATTTTTTATGGGATGTTTTTGAAAGGGATCCAAGCTTTAGGAGTAGTTATATTTTAACAGAGTGCCCAAAATTTGCTATCTCACTGCCATAGATGTAGAGTGGCTGTGGGATTTCCAAAAAGTGGTTATAATAGAAAATCAGATAAATATCGAGGAAGTTAGCAAACCCAAAATTGTCATTTAAAGAGTTGCACTGTATTTTTTCGCTCTTTCTTTTTGGAGCCTTTTCATGGAGAGTGTTCACCTTATTTGAGGAAGCACTCCACCTTTTGAGGCCTTTTACTTGGAGTGTTACTTTTGGAGAGCCTTTGGAGTCTAGGTTTAACTTCTTCTTATCATTATTCACCCCTATTTGATGGATGCACCCCACTCTTGGGGCCTTACGCATCTTTGACATTGTACATTTGGCATTGACCACCTCATACTATGGATCTAGTTAGAGTTTTTTAGGGTTAATGGAATATTTTTTTTTGTTTACTCCACCCTAGTCTATATCTAGGATTTTATCATTATTTTATTGTAAAGGAAGTTGAGCTTCTCTCTTATATAAGAGAGCCTCTTCCTCATTCATTTCTCATGTTTGGATTTGGGGGAGAAATCCCACTAAGACTTATGAACTATCTCTTGGTGATTATGGATAGTTGATGCTAGCACTATGATGTGGATGTCTTGCTAATGCTTTGGTTTATTTTTGGATCAACAATTGTAGCTATTTTGGGATTATTTGCAAGTAATATCTTTACTTTGTGAGGTTAAGTTTTTTAATTGTGGATGAATTGGTAGCATGGTATTGGATATTGATTATATGATCACATGGTCAAGGATATTTTTGATACTATGGATGACCATTTACTAGAATTAAAGCATGCTTGTACTAGAGATTCTTGGAGATATTTTGGAGATCCTACTTGTGATACTTATACTATTGAAAGTGATGAAGGTTTCAATCCATATGAGCATGCTAGTATCATAAATTTGGAGTTGCATGAAGATATTTTTGATGCAGATTGTGGTAGCCTGGTTTTCTCTCTTCTAGGGTAGATTTGGGCCATCATTTTCAGCCATATTCATTATAGAGTATTGGGTTTGGGAAAACAAGATGATGGCGCCCTGTTTGCAGGTTTGGAATAGTAATGTTTTCCCTCTTCAAGGGAAAGCTTGGGGCAGTTTTGTTTTCCCTCTACTAGGGAAATTATGGGGCATCATTCCTAGCCATGTTTCCCAGAGATTGATGTTGATCTTGATGATGATTTGGGTCAACAAAAAGGTATTGTTTATGTATGTTTTGATGGAAAACACTATGGTGGAAACATTTACACAAGAAATATCTAATCTTGGATAGAGGGACCTTGTAAAAAGGGTTACCTTGGCAAGGGTTTGAAGATTTGGATGTATTTTCAAATATGCATAGTATCAAGTACCTTTTTAGTCCTATTTCCATGGATATTTCAACATGCATACAATTTATGAATGTTGTCTTATCTTGGTCCATCAATAAGGACAAGGGAAGAGGCCATACCATGGATGAGATGTTAAGGTGGCTTAACTGGATATTTGATTTTACCCAACATGCATTTTTCACTTGCTAGAGTCGGTAGGTAGGAAAATGAATAATCTCTTACATGAGCATTTAAGTAGGTTGAGATGTTTTTGGCATTGGTGGCTTGTAAAAAAAAAAAAAATGAGGTGATGTGATGCTTGGTTTTCATGCATTGATGGTCATGGATAACAATTGCATTGCAAAGATTCTAAGGTTCTCATGCACTCCCAAAAGGAGCACATGTCCCACAATTGGAGCCAAATGTCACCCCCCATTTTGCATGGGCATCCACGTGTGAATTTTACCACTTTTTCAATAGGGGGTACATCTTGATGGAGATTTGGATGGGCTAGTATTGGTGCTTGTCAAGGCCTTTTCTTATGGAACGTTCTTGATCCTTGGCACATAGATGGCACTAGAGCACTTTTGGGTATCATCTCTGGTTGAGTTCCCTCGTTTCTCTTGTTGCATGTGTGGTGGAATTCTAGTGTCTTGTAGAAGGGGCCATCCCCTTTCTTGTGGGTTTTTATCTATTTTGTACACTTGCTCTTGATTTGGATGAACTTATTTTTGATTGATGGTCTCCTTGGTTCATGAATTGAAGAGTTGACATGGAGGTTTGGGATTGGTTTTTATATGGACATTCATTGCAAACATGTTGAGGATCTTCCCCACTTGATGGAGTATTAATGAAAATAGATATACTTCTTGGTTGAGTGTTTGAACCTCATTTGATGGATGCACCCCCTATTAGGGACTTATGTATCTTTGCCATTGTACATGTGGCATTGGCCACCTCATAGTGTGGATCTAGTTATATTTTGTTAGGGTTAGTGGTGTAATTTGATTTGTTTAATCCACCATATGATATATCTATGTAGCATCCCCATCCATCATTCTGACTATAGGAGGGGCATGTTTCTAAATTTTTCCCCATGGACCATTATTCGAATTCATAGTTAATTTAAGCCACCCATGGGTAAAGTAAACTAAGAAATGCATGTGCAAGTGCATGAATGTAAAACACACCAGAATTAAAACTCTATCCACACAGACATTATGCATAAACAAAAATATTTATCATAGGAAGTAAATAAAATTATTTCACACTCATAAACAAAGAGAATTCTTATCTCTTAACAGAAGAATATCCAAGAAACTAGTTGTGCAAGAGAAATTTTATGCCCAAACTTAGGTATACCACCACCAAGTTGGGATATGAGGCCATGATAGTGAAGGAAACACCTATAGGCCCCTTTCTCTCTTTCTCTCAACCCAAAACCCATTTTCTCTCCTAGTTATCCAATCTGCTCACCACGAAGCACTGAAGGAATCTAACTTAACCATCCCAACCATGGAACTCTCTTTCACTGCACCAAACAACACAAGGAAGGCATACTCTTTCTCTGCTCAATAGTCCCTCAGAGTACCCAACCCTTACAGTGCTCTTCAATATGTGCAGAAAAATTCCAACCCGCTATATGCTTTTAGAGCCTCTTATAATCATCAATTCATGGCTTATAAAGCACCCTAGAGAAACATATAAACAATGGATAAAGGTTCCTATATTTCCCAACCTCTATGCTTACCTACCACCATCCATATTCACTCTAATGTCTACAATTTCCTCTTCACAATGCTAATTTTTTGGTTAATTTCATAGTCTGGTAATTAGATATGGAGATGAGAGGATTGGTGAAAACACAACTGAAATTACTTCTAGACCTACAATGAAGGATTCTTACAATTGTCATAGAAGTGTATTCATCCCATGCTTCCATAACTACATGAGAAGACTTTTCCCACCAACCTCACACATGCTTTCAATGATTGGATTTAATAAGCCAAAAGGAAGTAACTACCTCATTTATGGCACATGGATAAAATGGATGAGTTCCAAGGTTGACACTTGGTAATACAGGATTTAATCTATTGTAGTCCTCCTTTCCTCTTCCCCTCGAGTGGAATCATAACTCCTCTAGTGCTATTTACACAACTGCCTTGAACCATTTTATTATATTCCAACATAATATTTACATAGCTTTTGAGTCATAATAACAAGCTAGCCACATGGACCATATATAAATATTTACATTATACACACCTATTCATTCACTAGTTGGGCCTTGTCCTTGAGCTCCACACTAGGAATCTATACTAACATATTTACATAATTACATAATACATTCCAAGGGTCAAAACTGGGGGTGTTGTTTTTTTTAATAGAAACAAAGTATAAGGGTTTGTATTAAAAAAGTTGTGCACAACCATTCATTACATAAAAGAAGTTCCTTGTAATAGAAAGAAAATTCAAAATTGGGATTATATGACTGCCCATATTGGCTTTGTTGTAAATTCTAAGCTGTTGTCTATTGTTTGTAGTTGCAGTGGAGGGATAGACCCTTACATACTCTATATTTAACAAAATACAAAAACAAGTTTAAACATGAAACTGAGGACTGAACCCATCTAAAAAGGAAATAAATCTATCCATAATTCTGTTGGTGCACCGAGGCTTCTTCTGCAGTTTTCATGTCCACTGTGGGAGATTCTTGGAAATGGCTACATTGATACATTCTAGCCATTTTTAGAACTTCTTCTTTGATAACATCTACGGTGCCCATTAATTCAAATAATTTTATTTCCAAATCATCTATCCGGGAGTCTTGACATGTTAGTTGTTGGGATATGTACCTGACATCCGTTGCCGTCTCACTGTGAACGTTCATCCCTGTGCAAAAAACTTCGTAAACCCTGCAGAGGTGGTCCTTGAATTCCGCAATGCCCACCTTCATAAATGCACTGCCTTTGGCAAGACCGATCATTGTGCTGCAGTCTTCGTCGACCCGAGGAGGGGAAATTGAGGAACAAACAGAAATCGAGAGGTTATCCAGACTGTCGAAGAGCCGAAGGGGAAGGTGGACAGAGAAAACGGAGCGGGAGGAGCTCGTCATAATTCTAGAACTGTGGTCTTAGTGTAGAAGAAGGGCCTTATTAAATGTCGGAGCATGGCAACTGCCATCGAGAGGACAAGTGGAGAGGTGGCCATGTGAAGGCCCATGTTCCCACTATGAAAATCCTCACAGTAGATCTAAGAGATGATGTATACCTCACAAGAAAGTAATTGATTAAGCAAGAAAATAGAAGAAGAGTGGTCAATGCAGTATAATGAGAAACATAATAATAATACAGTAGAACTCGGATAGAAGCAAAAATACTTCACACACACTAATTAATTAATCACAATATGGATAATAAGTAGTACAATGCATGAGGATTCGAATGCCAAGGTGGAAATTCGAATTAGCCTTCATGGAGTGATCAAAAGATCACTGGAGTGTCATCGGAGCACAATTAGTAGTCTATCTCATCATCGGCGGAGTCATCAATGCACAAGTAACTGTCAACCGTCAGTAAAACTAAGTCTAACTGAGTGTGGTAGGTGTAACTGAATGTAACTGGCACATGGAGACACTAACTGAATGAAGGAGGCTCCGTGGAGGGTGCATGAGGAGCTAACTGGAGTTAGAACAGGTAGTCATGTCTCATCGGAGGTCAATCAGAGTGATAACAATAGTGAGGAGTCAATCTGGCCTCAAATCAAGGAAATATTGGTGGCTAACTGAAGTAAACTGGACTGGTAGGTGAGAAAGGCGCCCTTCTCATGCAGTAGGTGAAAGGAGGGTGCATGACAGGCTAGGAGGGATGAAACTGAGTGGAAGGAAGCTTCGGGGGCTAGCTAACTGAGGGCTAGGTGCTGGGACTGATGAATGGAATGCATGCAAACCCTAAATGATGCATGCAAACCCTAAAAGTGCATGCATGACTGAAAATGTAAATGATCAAAATACTGGTGGGACTAGGATGGAGTATAGGAATATCCTAACACCCCCCCTTAATCCATCCTGGGCCCTGGTAACTAAGACCAAAGGTCACCCAATACAATGAATAATAACAGTCAATAAACCAAGGAAGTGGGGAAATTTTCATGGGAAAAATACCCCCCCTCAAAACATACTATAAGGCACACATAAAAAATAAATGCTCCAAAACTCAAGCAGGTGTGATGCTTGGTCATATGTCTGGAGGTATCTTCTTCTTGGGAAGAAGTGGATCATGCTCAAAAAGCATGTGCTGGTACTTGCTCTTCAGATCGAATGTGATGAGAACAAATCCAAAAGTATGAGGATGATCCTTGAACCTGTGATTCGAATCAGATGAGGTAGGATCAAATCTATGAATGTGCAGATAGTCTTTTGTCTTCTCCTTTGAGCCATCATGGGTGAGATTATGCCAAAAAGAACCATCAAATAATAAAGATTGCTTGGAATCCAAATCAGATCCAAGACTTGAATCATGGTTGCTTAAGATCTCCTTTGAACCATTTGAGGTGAGATCTAAACCAGTAAGTGCATGAGAAATTTTCTCAAGCAAATGGCAATGGCCATTATCTTCAATAAACATCTGAGAACATGAAAGAATGATCTTACAGTAGTAAATGAGAGGTGATTGCTTGGAATCCAAATCAGATCCAAGGCTTGAATCATGGTTTCTTGAGATCTCCTTTGAACCATAAGAGGTGAGATCAAAACAAATAGATGCATGAGAAATTATCCCAAGCGGATGGCAATGGTTTCTTGAGATCTCCTTTGAACCAGCAGGGGTGAGATCAAAACCATGATGTGCATGAGAAATTATCCCAAGTGAATGGAAATGGCCATATTCTTCAATAAAATTCTGAAAGCATGGAATAATGATCATATAGTAGTAAATAAGAGGTGATTGCTTGAGGAGAGCGAATGCATTACCTCCAATAGTTGATTTTACCTTAGAAATAATCATCTGATCATGATGCAAACCAACAGACTCTGGTGCAAGAGAGGATTTAGGACCTTCTGCAATATCTAGAGTGTGAGCTGGCACAGAAAGAGAAGAAATTTGGAGCATGAGTGTAGAATCTGCAAGTTCTTATTCTTTGTGGACAACTTCAATATGAGATGTGTTTGATACTAGTTCATGATCAATGAGATCATCAAGGAGAGCGAATGCATCACTTTGCTTGCTCTCGAAGGGGTTTGGACCAAATCCTTCATTCTGCTTGCCAAATTTTTCATCTTGTTGGGCCCATAGCTCTTTTGGAGTTTCAACAGAATCAATGAAGAGGTACATCATGTAACGAGAAATAGAAAGCATCATTCTTCCAAGGGCTTTGTCACATTTATTCAACCAGTCAATCTTCTCTTCAGAGGATTCGAACTCTCTTTCAAAATAACAATAAAATAGATCATGGCTCTTCAAATATGCTATCATTTTTGGTTTCCATTCATCATAGTTTAATGGAGAAAGAGGAGGGATTTCTTCTGAATTAAATGAAGCTATAGAAGACCTACAAAAACAATAGATAATATCTGCAACTGCTAATGCTGCAAAAATGCAGAAACTGTTGCACTCGAAATCTTGATAATAACCTGTAAAAAACTCTCAGGAATGGAGATAAACAATACTCTCAACATGCTCTGATACCATGTGAAAATGCTCACAACAGATCTAAGAGATGATGTATACCTCACAAGAAAGTAATTGATTAAGCAAGAAAATAGAAGAAGAGTGGTCAATGCAGTATAATGAGCAACAGAATAATAATACAGTAGAACTCGGATAGAAGCAAAAATACTTCACACATGCTAATTAATTAATCACAATATGGACAATAAGTAGTACAATGCATGAGGATTCGAATGCCAAGGTGGAAATTCAAATTATCCTTCATGGAGTGATCAAAATATCATTGGAGTGTCATCGGAGCACAACTAGTAGTCTATCTCATCATTGGTGGAGTCATCAATGCACAAGTAACTGTCAACCGTCAGTCAAATTGAGTCTAACTGAGTGTGGTAGGTGTAACTGAATGTAACTGGCACATGGATACACTAACTGAATGAAGGAGGCTCAGTGGAGGGCGCATGAGGAGCTAACTGGAGTCATAACAGGTAGTCATGTCTCATTGGAGGTCAATCAGAGTGATAACAGCAGTGAGGAGTCAGTCTGGCCTCAAATCAAGGAAAGACTGGTGGCTAACTGTGGCTAACTAAAGTAAACTGGACTGGTAGGTGAGAAAGGCGCCCTTCTCATGCAGTAGGTGAAAGGAGGGCGCATGACAGGCTAGGAGGGTTGAAACTGAGTGGAATGAAGCTCTGGGGGCTAGCTAACTGAGGGATAGGTGCTGGGACTGATGACTGGAATGCATGCAAACCCTAAAAGTGCATGCATGACAGAAAATGTAAATGATCAAAATACTGGTGGGACTAGGATGGAGTATAGGAATATCCTAACACCCACTCCAATGTGATAGGTGGATCCATTTCTATTCTAGCTTTAGTCGAAATAATCCACCCTAAAGACCAATGCCTAGGGAATGTTTTTATAGTTTTCCTTTACACTACTATAATTGATTTTTCCCATAGGGAAGTTGGCTCCTTGGTATGCAGCTTCATCTGCTTGTTGATTATTTTCCCGAAGAATGTGAAGATAAATAACTTTTGAAGGGGATGCAAGCTGTTTGATCCTCCTTTGCATTCTATTGCTTCTAGGGTATCCATTCAAGATCCCAGTCCTCATTTTTTGAATAACATGTTTGGCATCTCCAAAAACCATAAGCTTATTGATATTGAGTGTCGAGATAATCTCCATGGAGTGACATAAATCTAACCATTCAGCTTCGTTATTCATTTTCTTTCCTAGTCCCCGGGAAAAGGAAATTATTTTATTTCCTCCTGGATCAAAGAGAATCCCTCCCGCACCTTCCTCTCCCAGGTTTTCTCCGAAAGCCCCATCAAAGAAAACTGTGTAACTTGAATGAGATTTCCACCATTGATTGAAATATGTGATGTATTTTCTAATTTCCCAATTAGAGCTATTCTTTTTTAGTTTGGACTGAAGAGAGCTCACCTTAACAAAGCTTTGGCACCATTGGAATTATTTCCAAGATAAAGCTTCATTATTAGGGAGGCGAACACCTTTGACTATGAGAACTTCATAAATAAAATTTGACGCTTTGTAGGATCCTCTGTTATGGTCTGGTTTCTTATTTTAAAAAATACTTCTATTTCTTTCCATCTATATCTGCAAGCACATATTCATTGGGAGCAGTTTCCAAATTCGGGCCATAGTAGGTTTAGATTTCATTGCACCTCGAAAAAATTCTTCCACTTTTCTATCATGATTGTGACTTGCTTTGGAGCTTTTGAGTCCTTCCAGAGAAACCCCAAGACAGATCCCCAAACCTAAAGTGTGAAATCACATTCAAGAAAGAGGTGTTGGGCGTTCTTGACTGACTTCCTGCACAGTTCACATCTGGAGGGGATTTATATACCTCTTTTCCTTAGGTTATCAACAGTTAGCAATTTATTGTGTGCAAGAATCCAATAAAAGTAATTTATTTTAGGGATACAATCATAATTCCAAACCTTTGTCCATATATTTTGAGGAGGATTTCCATTAGTGTTGGTTAATCTTTCATATCCTTCCTTTACTATGTAATGGAGTACTCCACCCCAACCCATGTTGTCTTTGACCCTTAAGTTTATAGGTGCTTTCCCATGCAAGGACTTAATGAGAATAAGATAGATTTGCTTGAGATTATGTGGAAGATCCATCCTCTGCCATCCTTCCCTGGCCCCTGTATTCCCCCAGATTGAGAGGTCTTTAAGCTTATGAATGCCTTTATTTTGCATCCAGAGTCTGATTTATATTAGCTCTGGAATTGTGCTCAAAGGATTTGATACCATTATGTTATCCGTCCAAATATTGATTCTTTTCTTGTTTCTTGGAATCCAGTAAAGTTTGTCTTTTGTTAGACCAGTAGAGGAATATATAAGGTCCCAAGTGCAAGTGCCTTTCCTTTCCAAAGGGTTATCCAGACAACTTAGACGTGATTTTCTTGTATATTTTTTCCTGATAACTTCCTTCCACCATTATTTTTCCCCCGAACTTAACCTCCATGCTAGCTTAGCTCCTAAGGATTTGTTCATTAGCGCTGGTTCCCGTATTCCTAGGCCTCCTTTCTTTATATTTTCCTTTACAATTGTCCAGTTGACTAAGTGGAATTTTCTACTTTGGGTTTTCCCTCCTTGCCATATAAATTTCCTTATCTCTATGCTAATGATGTTCATAACATTTTTGGGAGCCACTAAGATAGCGCCGGTGAAGATGGGATAGGAGGATAAGACTACTTTGGTCAGAGTGACTTTTCCTGCTAAGTTTAACCAACATGTTCCCCAAGAATGCATTTTGCTTTTTTATTTTTTGAATAATTGGGCTCCATAGAGAAGAAGTGGCCTTTTTAGGGAAATCGAGATTCCCAAGTACTTAAAGGAAGTCCAGTCGGCGCTTATCTTGAAATCTAGAGCAGTTTCCAAATTCTTATGGTTGTTATCCTGTAGTTCCAACCATATATGTTTCTCTTACTACTATGTATTTTCCCTCATGAGGCTCTTAGATAAATATCCAGAATGGATTTGAATCTTTTGGCAATCTGAACTGAAGCACTTCCCAATAAGATGGTGTCATCATCAAATTGAGCATGATTGATCGATTGAACTCCCCTTGTTATGACAAGCCCAAGAATTGATCCATTGGAGAGCGAGTGGTTGATTTTTCTGCTAAGGGAATCCTCCACGATAATATAAAAGAACGGGGAGAGAGGTAAACCTTTCCAAAGGCCGCGTGACAGATGAAAGAATGAAGTAGGTATTCCGTTCACTAAAGGAGAAATCTAGGGGGATTCAATACAGGATTTGATCCATTTTATAAACGCCAAGGAGAACCCGAACCTTTCCAGAACAATGTAAATATATTCATGTCTAAATCTATCAAAAGCATTTTCCATCTCAAGTTTGATGGCCATGCCCGAGTATTTGTTCTGACGTCTTGAATGGATCACCTCTTGAACAAGGAGGATGTTGTCGTAGATTTTCCTTCCATAAATGAAACCACCTTGGTTTGGAGAAATTAAGTTAGGGAGGAGTCCTTTGTTTCGATTGGATATGATCTTGTAGGAAGAATTGCAAAGGGATATTGGTCGGAATCTCCATATAGAGGTGGGATTCTTCTCCTTGGGAATTAAGGCAATAAAGGTGGAATTTAGCATTATGATAAGATATTTCTTGATCAATGAACAACATCTCCTGAAGAAATGAATAGTAAACCCATCAGGCTAGGGAGCTTTGTCTGGATGGAGGGACCAAACAATTTTTCTGACTTCCTCCTCAGAAATTGTTTCAAGAAGGTTTTTGTTGTTATCTTCAATGATGAGTTTGGGGATATCTCAACTCATTTGCTCCATCTCCTCTCTAGATGTTTCTTCCTCATCTTGGTACAAGTGTTCAAAGTAGTTTTTGATTTCCTGCTTGATTCCTTGTTGTTTGTCTACTCTTTCTCCATTTTATTTTATCAATTCCAAGATTGTATTTTTTCTTTGCCTTTCCTTACATTGGGTATGAAATATCTTTGTGTTTTTATCCCCTCCTTGTAACCACAGGCTTCTGGATAGCAATCTCCATTCTTCTTCTTCTTTTCTGGTGAGTTCATGAATATTTTTGTCAAGCTCTTTTTCCTTGCTCAAAGTTTCTTCTCTGATTGGGGCTATCTCCATTTTAGTTTGAAGTTCTTCAAGTTATGCTTGAAATTTCTTTAATTCCGTTCCCGAGGCTTTATAATTTTGCTTTGCCCAGATTTTTAAGATTTTTTTAACACTTTTTAATTTGGTTTCCCATATAAATCCAGGGGATCTTGGGACAAACCGACCCCAAACGGATTTGAATTCCTCCATACATTCTTCACTTTCGAACCAGATACGGTTGAATCTAAAAGGTAGAGGACCACGATTCCCTACTATGACGAAGTGAAGGAAGATAGGCCGATGATCTGAAGTTGCAGAAACTAGAATTTTGGATTATGGAATGGAAGGCTTCGACAAAAAGGAGGAATTTACCATAAATCTATCCAGCCTTGCCGCAATGTGTCCAGGGCCAACTCTCTTGTTGTTCCAAGTAAATTTCTATTGCTTTGGTTTGATATCTATTAGGTTCCACGAGATTTGCAAATCTTCCAGATTCTCCCCAAAGGGTTATCTTATTTTTGTCCCTCCTCTTCGCTCATCAGCAGAGATGGTGACATTAAAGCCCCCAACTAGAATACAAGGAATATTTTCTCTACCTTGTCACTGTGCCATTAAAAGGATCCAAAAAATTTCTTTCCGTCCTATTAATGTAGGTCCATAGATGTTTCCCACCCAAATTTTTCACTTTTGAGAAGATCTTCCAATTCAACAAAAATCCAATGCCTATTAGCCATGAATGAATGACATTTGTAAATACCTTTACTCCACCAAGTGATGAGGCCACCAGAAGATCCTGTAGCCCTCACAACTTTCCCTTCACCATTTGTCCAAGCCTTATTCATGGTACAAATGATGTCTTCTTCTTGCATTTTAGTCTCCTGGATCAAGAAGATTATATTGTTTTTCAATTTTTTGATTCTTCTAATTGCTTCTATTTTTTGCTTCCCTCCTAATCCTCTACAGTTCTACGAGACTATTTTCATTATTTCCCGAGTGTATGGGTTGTGACCTTTTCCTTCTTTTCATCTGTTGCGCCTTGAATCTTCTTTCCATTTGAGAGTATATTTATGTGTTGATCTAAGTTGGTTTGCTTACCCGCCACTTTTTTTCTAGATACTTCCTATTCCCTCAGTGTTTTGTTAAGCTTTATGCCTTTTTTGGATTGTGGTTCCATCTCTTCCTCCCTGCTTTCTGAGGTATCTTCCATGTTTACCTTGGCCCTTGATCTGGTGACTGAACCCCCTGAAATGTTAGAGGTTTCATTTCTTGTTTCTTCGATTTGATGAATAGGTATGTCTGAATATCCTTTTTCTTCTTCTTCTTTATCATTGTTTCCCAATGGAGCTTCATTGCCTTTAATTTCTTTATTTCTTTGTGACAGACCTTTCTCATCCTCTTTGTCTTCACATGAGAGGGCTTGGAACCGATTTGTACCACCCTTATTTTTATTGGGGGACTAAGGGGGGTTTTTATTTATAACTGATTTGGCTCCTTTCTTCCTTGAAACCTCATTCCATTCCCCCCCTTGGGTTTCTTCAGCTTCCTGTTGTTTCTTTTTGGGGCAGAGTTTTGCAAAGTGTCCGTATTCATGGAAAACCTTACATTTGAATGGGATTTTTTCATAATCCCTCCATTGAAATATTTATGGCTTTCGACAGTCCTTTCTCTACATCTACTTCGAAACAGATTCTTGCACATGAGAACATAGGAGGTCTAGGCTATGATTTGTCTATATATTTCCCCAAGGAGTTCCCAATCACTTTTAAATCTTCATCATTCTAGCAATGGAGTGGAAGATGTGGGAGCTTGACCCAAACTAGAACCGCAGAGGGAATGTCTTTTTCTGGGTCAAAGGAAAGGTCCCATTTGTTAATGTACATTCCTCGCGGATCCATAAAGTAAGGCCCATTCCTGAAAATCAAGTCCCGATCTTTTTTTTTCAAAAGAGAATACGAAGAAACCCTTGCCGAGGAAAATTTGTTGGGCCTCACCCTATATTAAGGGCCGCCAATTTTTTTTCAGCCATGCCTCAATAGCTCGGGGGGATGGACATATACCAATGAAATTCCCAACCAAACCTTTTTCTGAAAGTGCTACGACTTTACATTTGGACGCAGTGGACAAAAGTTTGACCTCGGGGATATCTGTTTTCTTGACAAATTTGGATTCATTTGCAGGAGCCAACTTATTGGTAACTGGTTGAGAGGAAACCACTCTACGTAAGCGTCATAAAGGGGGAGGCTTCGCTCTTCCAGGCCCGAATCTGTCGAGGGAGGATCCATGGAAAAAGGATCGCGCTAGACCCTTGTACCATAAACCCTAGCTCCATTCACCGCTTTAGCAGATAAACTGAGTTGGTGGAACATATTAAATTCTACTACTATTGAAAATCCAAAACTAGGGGTATTAGAATCTAGAGTTTTATCATTATTTTATTGTAAAGGAAGTTGAGCTACTCTCCTAGATAAGAGAGTTTCTTCCTCATTCAGTTTTGATGTTTGTATTTGGGGGAGAAATCCCACCAAGAATTATGAAATATCTCTTGGTGCTTATGGATGGTTGATGCCAGCGCTATGATGCAGATGTCTTACTAATGTTTTGGTTTATTCTTGGATCAACAATTGATGCTATTTTGGGATGATTTTCAAGTAAGCTCTTTAATTTGTAAGGTTAATTTTTTTAATTGTGGATGAATTGGTGGTGTGTTCTCAACTCTAGATTGTATGCCTAGGATTCCATTTTTGAAGTATATTATGCCAAAAGTAGTATTGAAGATACCACTCCAATTATTCCTTTGTAGATCCTTCTTGGAATTGGTAGGGATTGGAATTCAAGCCCTAACTATTCTTTGATGCTAGCAAGCTGCTCTTCACTATCCTCGATTGACGCCATTTTCCCATATAATAAAAAATTGGTCTCTAATCCCTTCATCACCATAATAGTTCACTTTCATAAAACCTTGTTTTACTAAGGTTACTATTCGAATTCACCTCGTGCTTCATTGATAAATTCTAGTAATCCTATTTAGGGACTCCTCCCTTGAGCTACAGAAGAGATAGGATAAAGAGTATAAGAGATTTAGTGAGGCGACAATGTCCCCCTCTTAGTTATCCAAAAACTATCATTAATTTTAGGAATTTTAATCTTAAGATGCTAGTTTGCGTGGTAACAATTTGGTTCCACTGCCATGGATAAAATCCATTTCTCGGATTTGTAGTCTTGTTACATATGACATCTATGAGTACATATTTTTTAATATCCTTTGCTCATATGGAAACTCCATGAAGGGACAAAGGCATTGTTCCTTTGTATATTTTGAAGGTTTGTTGTTTGTAGGCTGAAGAGAGCAACATTGTGAAGGCATTGAATATTCACCTTGGTGACTCCAGACTTTGATATTTGGTATGAGGTATGATTGATTGCATTTGTATATTTATTGAAGAAATATTGACAAAGCATCTATGGGATAAATTGGCCTTTTCATGTATTCTGGGGTCTCCACATGAATTTCCTTTGCAAACATGGAAGGAGCATGCTCCATTAAGGTTTCATGGAAACCCTCTTGAAGCTTCAAAATTATTGGCAACCATTCATTAATTTTCTTGCATATTTTGACATAATACATGATGATGTCATGATGAGGATGTTGTCATATTCATGGAAAGGGAAACATATATGGGATTGGTACTAGAGTTTTATCCCTAAATCAATATGCTTTGTTTCCATATTTCATCAAGGCTTTTCAAGAGGATTGGTGTGAAATATTTTTCTATTTTGTTCATTGGGATCATGTGTTAGTTGATATTCATTCTAAGATTAAAAGACAATGTGATGTTTTGAAGCCTGAATATAAAGATAATTTCTCACTTTTTGGTAAATGGAAGGACAAAGAAAAAGTAGCACAGACATTGGAAAGACACATCAAAGAAAACTATGATGCATATATGTTTGATGAAGTTTTCTCATTTCATGTCCCTATCGTGTTTGGACATGAAGAGGATAAGGTTGAAAAAATTATTGAGGATGATGTTTTATCCTCTCACAAGGAAGGTATTGCAGATTTGAAAATGGAAGGCAGTGAAGACATTCAAGATCTTGTTGTGTCCCTTCAAGAAGAACAAAACGATGAAAACCTTTCTCTTATCTCCCTTGAACACCAAACACAAGAAGGAAGTGATGTTGAAGAAATCCCTCAAGTACATGAAGCACCTCAAGTTTCTCTTGAAGATCAAGAAGAGTCCATGCATGTTGAAAAAACACCCCGTGACTCCATTTTCCTTGATGGAGAATTCCGTTAAGGCATCCAAGACAATAATGAAGAGCAACATGCCCAAGAAGAAGATCATGAAGAAAAACTTGTCAAAGAAGAATCCCTTGAAGGTATTGGTGTTAAAATCTAGTTTGCGAAGACACTTATTCCACTCATCATGAAGACAAGGGTTTGGTTAGTTTTTTTTCTCAAAATTTTGGAATTTTTGAAACATCTTGTGATGGTTTTGAGAAATGAAATGATGAGGGCAAACCCTTATTTGATTATATGTTTGAGGATATTTTTGATATTATGGATGATGATTTCCTAAAAGTAATGCATGCTTGTAATGAATTCTTGAAGATATTTTGGTGATCTTGCTTATGATACTTCTAGTGCAGAAAGTGATGAATATTTCTAGCCATATGAACATTATAGTATTACAAATTTGGAGCAAGAAGAAGATATTTTTGATGCAAATGTAGGGCATCCTGGTTTGCCCTCTTCTAGGGTATATCATGAGCCATCATTTTAAACCATCTTCTTCATATATTATTTCAAGTTTGTGACATCAAGAAGATGATGTCTTGTTTGCGGGTTTGGAACAACTTTTTTTTCCTCTTCAAGAATAATCTTGGGGTAGTTTTGTTTTCCCTCTTCTAGGGAAAATGTGGGACATCATTCCCAACTAGGTTTCCTAGAGATTGATGTTGATATTGATGATGATTTGGGGCAGAAATAAGGTACTGTTTATGCACATTCGATGGCAGCACTATGGTGGAAACATTTACACAATTCCTATCCAATCTTGGATAGAGGGAGTTTGTAAAAATGGTTGCCTTCATTGGAAAGTGTTTGAATATTTGGATCACTTTTCAAATGTCTATGTTCTCATGTAGTTTTTTCAGTCCTATTTCCATGGAAATTTCAACAAGTATACATTTTATGAATGATGTTGTCTTATCTTGGCCATCAACAAGGAGAAGGGAAGAATACATATCATGGAGAGATACTAAGTTGCCTTAATTGGATATTTTATTTTTCGTATCATGCATTTTTCACTTGCTAGAGTATGTAGGTAGGAAAATGAACACACTCTTGCATGATCATTATAGTATATTGATGTGTTTTTGGACTTGATGGATCACACTTTCTATTTATTTTTAAATGAAGTGATGTCATGTTTGGTTTTCATGCATTAATGGTCATGGATGTCAAGTGCATTGCAGAGATTATGTGGTTCTCATGCACTCCAAAAAGGAGCACATGTACAACAATTGGATCCATATGTCACTCCCCATTTTGCATGGATGTCCACATGTGAATTTTATCACATTTTCAATAGGGGGTTACATCTTGATGGAGATTTGCATGACCTAGTATTTATGTATTTATGCTTGTTGAGGATTTTTCTTGTGGAATGTTCTTGATCCTTGACACATAGATGGCATCACAACACTTTTGGGTATCATCTACAGTTGAGCACCCTCCTTGTTTCTCTTGTGGAACGTGTGGTGGCATTTTAGTGGCTTGTAGATGGGGCCATCCATTTTCTTATGTGTTGGTTATGGATTGTGGACACTTGTTATTGAGTTGGATGCTACTATTTTGTATTGATGGTCTCCTTGGTTCATGGATTGATGAGTTGGCATGGAGGTTGGGGTTTGGTTCTTATTTGGATATTCATTGCACACATGTTGAGGCTCTTCCCTAGTTGATGGAGTATTGCAAATAGATATATTTTTTGGTTGAGCATTTGACCTCTTGATGTATGGAAGCAACCTCTAGCATTTATTGAGTTGTTCTACATTCATTAGATGCACACCCAACCTTTGGAGGGTTGTTTGCACAATCATCCTGTCCATTTTGTATTATATGTTTTTGGAGGGGTGTCCTAGCTTTGGGAGCAATTATATTTTGGTAGAGCGCCAAGAATTGTGCCATATCAACGCCATTAGATATAGAGTGGCCAAGAGATTTCAAAAAAGCGTCTATAATAGAAAATCAGATAAACATTGAGGAAGTTAGTGAACCCAAAACTATCATTTAAAGAGTCACACCATATTTTGGTGCGCTTTCCCTTTTTAGCCTTTTCATGGAGAGGGTTCACCCTATTTGAGGAAGTGATCCACCTTTTGAGGCCTTTTTATTGGATTGATACCTTTGGAGAGCCTTTAGAGGTTAGGTTTAAATTCTTTTTGTCATTATTCAGTCACATTTGATGTATGCACCACCCTATTAGGGCCTTGTGTATATTTGACATTTTGCATGTTGCATTGAACGCCACATACTATGGATCTAGTTAGAGATTGTTAGGTTGGTGGAGTATTTTGAGTTGCTTACTCCACCCTAGGCTATATTTAGTATTTTATTGTAAATGAAGTTGAGCTCCTCTCCTATATAAGAGAGCCCCTTATTCATTTCTCATGTTTGGATTTGGGGGAGAAATTCCACTAAGACTTATAAAATAGCTCTTGGTACTTACAGATGGTTGATGCTAGCACTATGATGTGGATGTCTTACTAATGCTTTGGTTTATTATTGGATCAACAATTATTTCTATTTTGGGATGATTCACGATTAAGATCTTTACTTTGTAAGGTTATGTTGTTTAATTGTGGATGAATTGGTGGTGTGTTCTCAGCTCTTGATTGTATGTTGTAGGATTCCATTGTTGAAGAATATTATGCCTAATGTAGCATTGAAGATACCTCTCCAGTTATTCCTTTGTAGATGCGTGGGTAAATTGTATCCTTCCTTAGATTTGGTAGGGATTGGCATTCAAATAATAACTATTATTTGATGCTAGCAAGCTCCCCTTAACTATCCTTGATTGATGCCATTTTCCCATCTGATAAGACACTGGTCTTCAATCCCTTCATCCCCATAATCTTGTACTTTCATAAAAACCTTGTTTTACTAGGTAACTCTTCAAATTCACTTTGTGCTTCATTTATAAACCCTAGCAATCCTATTTAGGCACTCCTCCCTTGAGCTGGAGAAGAGCTATCCTAAAGAGTAAAAGAGGGTTGGTGAGGTTACAATGGTGCCCTCTTAGTTGTCCATAATCCATCATTGATTTTAGGGATTTCAATCTCAAGATGTTGGTTTATGTGGTAACAAGTTTCAACATGCTATAAAGCATAAATTGGGAATTGAATTGATGAGACATCAATTGCATTAGACCTATGACTATGGACTAGCACTACGGGTGCCCTTATCATGCATGTTATGATGTCCTGTCTTTGTCACTCAATAATTTTCTATAAAGTAGACCACTATCCTACAAATAACTTTTGAACCATGTTAAACCAAGGCCATGTGTTATACACCGTTGAATCCAAAAGATTATTCATAATTTACAAAAGGATATAGACATATTGAATATTAATGAATTTAATGCTATGATTATATTAGGGACATTTGTTTCTTTAAAATATGAAATAATGGCACAAATTTGACTTTTAAGCAATAAAAAAAGCACATTTAAAAAATGAGGATGTGGTTTTAGAATTTGACTATAACATGACACATCGTGTTATCAAATTATAGTGATACAGTTTGAATTGTTTCACAACATACAAGGGGATATCATACTTCTTATGTCTTTGACTCTAGTTGCATTTGAAAATGGTGAAGGCATAATCTATTTTTGTTGTCTATAGTGAAACATTGTCTGCATTTTTTGACTGAGTGTATGGTGAAATTCATTGTTGCTTCATGCTTAATTCACTATTCATCAAAATTCAATGGGAAAGATACTACTCAAAAGTGTGTACATACTTGTAGTTTTACTTTGGCTCATTTTATTTAAATGTAATTCATAACTATGACATTAAGCTCATCCAAATCTGAAATAGGAATAATGTTAAAGATAACGCATGGAAGTTTACAAGTAGACCAAAGTTAAAATTACCAATATTGTTTAGATCCGATAGTAAATAAAGATGCGTTCCACTCCCTTCTCTCTTTCATGCATCAATGACACATTTCTTATTTCAATCTAGTGTTATGTGTGATGACACATTTCTTATTTCAATCCACTATGGTATGTGATGTTTGTGTTGCCTAATTTGTAGAAGTGTTGTTAGACATCATATATGGTCTAGCGCTTATTTTTATTTAAAAAAAAACTAAAACGAAATCCAAAACTACATTATATTTGAAGTGGATAACTTATTGAAAACATCACTTCTATTTGCTTTTTTTAAAGGACCACGTAACACATATACAACAAAAATTGTTTATTTATTGTAAGTTGAAGTTAACCCAAAATTGATCTTAACTAATCATCCATCTTAAAATAATAAATTAAATTATTTTGATAAACTACAATACACCCTCCTTTACTAGGTGTAATAATTTTTCTATTTTTATAAATAGTTATATTAAATAGTACACCATATTCCTTTACTGGGTGCAATATTTTTTTCTATTTTTATAAACAATTAGATTAAATAGTACACCATATTGGTATCATGTTGACTAATAACTAGTTAACATTTCATGCGGTAGATTTATGTCATGCCCATGCACAAGCTCAATGGCCACTCAAGTGTGCATGCTGTAATTCTATTAATATTTCCCACGAAATAGTAATAATGGCAAGTTAGGATAAATTATTAGGTAGGGTTGCTTTGAGAAAAAATGTCAATTTATACATCGTGGTTGGAGAAAAAGGGTGAAATATAAATTTATACATCGTGGTTGGAGAAAAAGGGTGAAAGATACTCGTTAACAAATGTCTTGTCACATTTCATTGAACATGTTTAGCAGGTTGATAAATTATTAAGGTTACATGGTAGGATGAACACTTTAACACTTCTTTTTTTAGTTGATAAAAATAATCATCCCGCAGACCCTCCCCGGAAGGGAGAATCGAGGACGACGTCATTGTCCTCCAACCAATAAGACTTTGAAAAAATACTAATTTTTAATTTTTAATTTAATACAATATAGTTTAAACTATAGCCTGTAGATAGATTTAGAGAAATATTTATAGGTTGTAGGGTAAACTAGGGCAAAATAATAGGAGCTCCACGAAATATATATGATCCCCTTCGGGGACATAATAATCATTCTCAGTCGCCATGGATGAGCATGCTTCTTCATCTCCTCCACTCATTGATAATATGGTAAAGAATACATTAAACCTATTTACAATTAGACACTAATAGAAAATACTCATATCCAATAAATAAACACTTCTATAAAAGCCAAACTTAAAGGCTCCATTATTAACATATTCTATATAAATGTCATCATCATGACGACACTTCACAACCATTTACCCATAGAGAAAATTGTGTGGAGGGAATTTCTTGAACATTTCAGTCGGCCACATGAGAAAAAGGAAATCATTTGTGTTAGTAAATTGTATCAATATATGGAATATTGAATGTAACACTTAAGTAATATCAATTTTTATGTATTTATCTTCTAAGATTATTTTCCTCTTTTCACTTGATAATGCAGGACATACTTCTTTATATTTCTAATATGCACACATATTTCCAGATTGAGAAAAAACAATATATCTTTTTATACATTATTCTAATATGCACAGATATTTACAGATTGAGAAAAAACAATGTATCTTGAAATATTTATTAATGTCAATGAATCCATTTTCATCCATTAATATATGTATGAAAGGTTGAAATTAAATGTTATAAACTTGTTTTTTCTTTTAATTGTAGGGGTGGCTTGCCACCCTAAGCTTAAGCAATTTCTTTAACATTCACAGATGCTACCAATATCTTTTATATTTTCTTACTCATCTTCGAGAGGTTGTATTCCACCCTTTTTCTTTAAGATTTTTTTGTTCAAAGTTTATCGTGCAGTGCAGTAAAAGTCAATGAGGTTTACTTTTCTCCATGACTTCATCAACAAGACTATTATAAGAAAAAATATAAACCAACAAAGGAAACACGCACGGAATCATTCTACCATAATCTAACAAAAAGCAATAAACAAAACAAAGAACTAGGATATTCATGGAAGAAAATCTATATGTTCATTTTGTTCCTCTCTTACATTGTAATGAAACTCAGTGCATAATGCTTTTGGATATGTAACCAAATAAGGTTAACAATAAATTAAAAGTACATTTGATTTATTTTAGAAAAGTAATTATAAAATTACATTGATGAAATATACTACTCACATATGCTATGAAGTCTTTATCCACTTCTTTATCATTCTCGTAAACTATCTTATTTGTACCTTTATCCTTGACCTCCTTGCCAAGAAACCCTTAAGGGCATTTCTCCTACAAATGCATCTATGGTAGTTAGGCCTTATAACTAAGAATTCTATTGTTAAACTAAGAATAAACTCATAACTTGCCATTAAACAATATAAACAGACATTGTGAAGGAAATATCTCTAATAATTGAAAGACATTGTATGTTGTATCCATTTTTCTTGATTGTTACATGGGTTGTTACTCATAGTGAACATGAAAAATAATATTTAAGGATGTGAACTTAATATTTTGTGGCTATCATGTCATGTAATGCATTGTGATAGTTAAATGGAGAAAGATGACTCTTCCTTGAAGGGAGGGTAACTCTTTGACGCCTTTTTGGTGCATGGAATTTCAACCGATGTTTATTCTATAAGGTTTGTTTGCATGAAACCATGTTTGTAAGAAATTTATATGCACCATGGTAAACTGTTTCCAAAAAAATCCTTTAGATTAAAATAGAAAATCATACCAATCATAACCTTACATAAAAAAAAATTGAAATACAATCAAAATATCTAGACACAATATGAATGCAAATGCAACTACATCATATTTTACAATCCAAACAATTTAACAATGGTTGAACTTGAATTTGTAATAAATATTACTTTCTCTCATAGTCAATTTAGAACCATAGTTGACTTATTTCCCACAACAGAGACACAATTTAATCTTTAAGAAGTTCTAGCATGCCATATTATATACCATCTATTATTGGTGTCTTCTCTTCCTTCTTCATTATCTGGACTTTCTTGAGGATCTTAATACATTTTTATGAAAAAAAAGAACTCTACACATTTTAATATTATTTTAAAAGTACAATGCACATTTTTTCAATAAAAGCATGAGATATCACATACCATTTTAAACTGTAATTTTTATTATCTATTACATCTCTAAGTATACTTCTTTTACATGTATATACCATCCTAAATCCACAAATTAAATGATGGAATGCATATGTTAATTTAAATCTAGCAATAGAATATGCCCAAGTTACATGGAAATCTTAATGAATGTTTTAGGAGTAGCTTCCCAAAAATGTAAGTGACATTAATGGCAAGTTTCAAGGAAATTTTAGGAAGGAATCACAATATATGATTATGATTTTCAAGGAAATGTTATAAATGAATGACAATCCTATTATGGTTCATATATGATCTCATCTTATGGTAATATCAAAATAAAAAAAAGTTGTTGTTGAAAAAAAAACCTTTTTAAAAAGTTGTCAAAATGGCATTGTATTATTGATCAAGTTGCCCTTAATATGTTTTTTCAGTTGACCATCCATGTTCGCTTAAAATTGACTATTTTAAAACAAAAATTCAAGCTAGTAGTAGGGCCAAAAAATTAGCAGTTTGATTCAAGAGCCCATCATCCATCAAATGTAACTTTGTGAGATGCATAGTTTAAGAAATTGATTCGCTGGAGCCTTCCTTGCTTAATATTAGGGTAGCCGAGATGGCCTTCATTCATGGTATCACGAGTTGGTCTGGTCCAAAGAGATTCCATTAGTCGAGACGGTCTCCAAAGAGAAAGAGTGGTATACCAGTGACGGACTTTTACGATAGAAAGCCAACAGATAGCTGATATATCCTGCTTTTACAGACACTTATAATTTTAAACACTAGGCTTGTCAATCACTACCTATATAGCCTTGATAAAAATACTAATTATATTATTATGACACATGTGAGGTTCCCTTGGAAATTCACTAATAAGGGGATGATAGTGGAAACATATTAAGAAGATTATCTTCATGTACTAGTGCAAGATATATCCTATAAACATTAAAGAAGAAGATCCTTGGTGTCACAAGCCATAAACTTATTTGTAAGATGAACAACTCACATATGAGCAAAACATTATAGCCACTTTGTGGCAATCCCATGTAGCCACTTTGTGTGAACGATCTACCAACCATCTTACAATGGGACACATTCAAGACTATGACCATTAAGAGATTATACTCTCTTGTGTAGTGCAACAGGTTTTCCAAGTAAAAGGGAATCAATTATTAACCTATTTATTTCTAAGGTTTATTGCTATTTCTTTTGACGCTATAATGCTATGTAGTTTCGTTGTAATAGGTCATTTTTTTTACACTGAGTGTGGCCACAAAATTAGATACAAATGGTTTGAAGCAGGTGGCTACACTATCAAGGATGTTAAGAATTTACTAGTGTTATATTTAGAGATAACCTAGTATTTGATAATTCATATTCGCAGTTGGTCAACCATATATTTATTTTGTAAATGGATATCCACCCCATGTTGTTATATCATCTTAAGCAAAGTCTCCATTTACAAAGGGTTCATTCTACTATTATTATCTTATCTTCAAGTTTATATCATCTTAAGCAAAGTCTCCGTTTACAAAGGGTTCATTCTACCATTCTTATCTTATCTTACAAAGGGTTCATTCTTATCCATTCTTATCTTATCTTAACCCACTTTAGAGCAAGAAGATAGAAGGGATGATGTATGATCAAAAAGAGGGCATGATGGCAGATGGCAAAGTTATATTCATGTAAGTTTGAACTCATTACTTTATCTATGTCCAAGCATGTAAGATTATGGTACATTTAACATGATCAATATTTAAAGAACAAAAATTTAAGATGGTTATGTTAATACATGTGAAATAACAAAAAATTAAGATGGTTATGTTAATATATGTAATTTCATATTTTTTCTAGGTCTCATTTTCTTGAAATGAAGATAACAACAAAACCTACTTTGAAATCTATAACATTCAACACTTACCTATAAATCATTGCTTACTAACAAAACTATAATAAGCAATGGTTACCTTAAGGGTTTATTCAATGATTGCCTCTTGAAATCATTGAAACATGGTTACATTAAAATCTCAATGGTCATACCAATAGAGAAATCTTTGTTGGTTAGAAATGATTTGGGTTGTATGGTTGGAGTCTTGATAGTTCTTTTGGGTATTCACCTAAAGGAAAAATTAGTGAAATGACCTACCAAATCCACTCTTTCATCCCACAAATTGACCAACCCAAGCCTCGAAATTGCACCATCCATGGGCTTGGATACCAAATATCTGCATTGAAATTCCAAATGAGGAGACAAGGTGCAATAAGGATACATTTTGGAATAATAATGCATAGTCTTTTGCATGAATATTCTCATTTTTTCACTTTAAATAAATTTGGAAAAAATAGGTTTTGATTATATTTTGATGGGTTTTTCAAATTAAAACAATTTTATTTTTTTTCTTATGAAAAATAAGTCAAAATGACGTTTAATTATTTTTAAGAATATTCATTCTTTTCTTAAGTGAAATTACCATGCGTCCTTGTATTTCATGGCTTAAAATGACCTATGATGATGGAGTCATTGTGCATTCTTTAAGATAGAAGCTACACACTAGCTTAAGGTGTTATGTATATCATCTTTGCCCTAAACATTATGACATCATCACCATTAGATGTTAGACATTATAGGTTCGTAGTCATCGATATTAAATGGTGGTCATTGTTGTTTTAATCAATGTTCATTATTCTTATGGAGCCTTATTCATTAAATGTCAATGACATGCTATGGCTAATCCATTAGGTCTCAAGTTTACTACCTAGTGGATGAGCCATAACCTTATGATGACGAAATCATTATGGTGTCATTTTGCATTATTTGAATATATAAGTTACTGTTATAGCATCAATTTACACAATGATGCTCAAATTCCTCCTACTTACCCCTCGTATATCAAGTGTGAGCAAAGTCCTTCAAAAAATGCAATTTTGACATATGTACGCATGTTGCACACTAGCAACATGCATATACACGGGTTGACCTTTAGCAATATGACTTCTCAAAATTCGAAAAATAAAAAAGAAAATCAATTTCTTATGGTTGGCTTGGAAAGTTGATGTCCATTTTGATACCGGTTACACTAGAACGAACCACCCAAACTAGTATAATGAAAGTGTAAAACAAGATGCAAAGTGAAGGATAGGGACTAATTTCTAAGAGAGCAAGTAAATGTAGGAGAATTAGGATCATAGTTTATTGCCTCAAGGTTTTTACAGACATTTTTCCCCTTAGTGCACATATGTGCTTAGTGTGACCTTCTCGCTAAAGTGAGTGGGGTCTAGTCATATTAGTCCCTTTTATTCTTAGTTGGAAGAATTTCATGGAAGAAAAGTTGTCAATGGCTTAGGAAAGGAAGAACCAGACTGGTGATGGAAGCACCTCATTGAGAACTCAAGTATCACTTGTTGTTTCAATTACTTCTTGAAATAATATAAGATCACTCTTCTCCCCCCAAACAATCTTGTTTATGATATGGTTCATTTTTGTAGTATATGTTTAGGTTGGAATTGATATTAATTCTTAATGATCAATTTATTTGTTTCAATCATTGAATCTAGTATTACTTTTGTCATTATTTTTCCAATATCCAACAACATTTGAGAAAGGTATTCTGATGCTTCTATGCAGGTGTACGATAACTTCAAGGACGATGTTCAAGGTCATTTTCTTGCAATGGTTTCAAGTGTGGAATACAAGTAAGTACATCTTACCTTTCTCATCTGATTCTTGTTTGGTTGAATAAGTAGGAAAATAGAGGCTTGTCTTCTCTTCCTAGCTATTAGGTGAGTAAAATCTCATAACAAAACTAGTGACCATACTTGTTTCATGTCTATTTTCACAATTGGGTAGTAGTATTGGCCATATAAATTGAACCATGATTTAAGTCCTAGCACTCCTCCAGTTGGTTACTCTTCCAACCACTATGGAGTAGTTTTCATTGCCTCATTGTGTCATGCTCTCATTCAAAGGAAGTCCTGGCATGAGTTGGCCATTCCTCAAAATCTTTGATTTTGCATGTCGACCTTCCCTATAGTAAAAAATTGTTCTCAGTATCATTTCATCCAGTGTGAGTCAATTCCTTCAAAAAGTGAAATTTTGACATATGTGTGTGGGTTGCACACTAGAAACATGCACATACATGGGTTGACCTTTAACAACACATGTACACTTCTAAAAGTTCAGAAAATAAAAAAAGAAAATGAATTTCTCATGGTTGGTTTGGATAGTTGATGTTCGTTCTGATACCAGTTACACTGGAACAAATGACCCAAACCACTATCATGAAAGTATAAAACAAGATGCAAAGTGAAGGATGGGGACTAGTTTCTAGAGAGCAAATAAATTTTGGAGAAATAGGATCAGAGTTTATTGCCTCAAGGTTTTTACAAACATTCTACCCCTTAGTTCCCATATGTGTCGAGTGTGACATTTTTGCTAGAGTGACTGGGGACTTGTCATATTAGTCATTTTTATTCTTAGTTGGAAGAAGTTCATGGAAGGAAAGCTGTCAGTGGCCTGGGAAAGGAAGAACCAGACTGGTGACAGAAGCACCTCACTAAGAACTTAGGTTTCACTTCTTGTTTTAGTTGCTTCTTAAAATAATATAAAATCACTCTTCTCCTCCCTAAAACAATCTTGTTAATCATATGGTTCATTATTGCAGTATATGTTTAGGGTGGAATTTATATCAATTATTTAATGATCAATTTATTTGTTTCAATCATTGAATCTAGGATTGATTTTGTCATTATTTTTTCAATATCCAAAAGTATTTGAGAAAGGTATTTTGTTGCTTGTGTGTAGGTGTACGAGAACTTCAAGGACGATGTTCAAGGTCATCTACTTGCAAAGGTTTCAAGCATGGAATACAAGTAAGTACATCTACCCTTTCTCATATGATTATTGTTTGGTTGAACAAGTAGGAAATTAGAGGTGGGTATTCTCTTATGTATATTGATAGTTGAACCCTAGCTATTAGGTGAGTAAAATCCTGTAACAATTACATTGTAACTTAAGGTGTTATGTAATTCAAATTTTTGCTAAACACTAAATCCCCGTTGCCATTAAATGTAAGCAGTTGTAGTCTTTGATTGTTATTCATTGTTATTATTGAGACTAATTAATATCTTGTCATTGATGCATTATGGTCCATCCATTACTTTTTAAGTTCACTACCATGTGGATAGACCATAACCTTATGCGACAAAGTCTTTATGGTGTCATTTGGAACTCTTTGCAGATACAATTATATCCTAACTTAGGTGTTATGTAATTCAACTGTCTTTAACATTTATTCTCGTCAGTATTAAATTTTAGACATTGTCAACATTAACCATTATTTATCATTTCCTTTTATCAATATTCATTATAATTATTGATCCTAATTCATAAATCATCATCGACATTGTATGGTCAATCCACAAGGTCGGAAGACACTACCTTTTGGGATAACATATTCCCTTTGTGTTCATTTTAAAGACTTCATAATCTTTAAAGTGCATTGTGGTGTTATTCTCCCTAACAACTAACCCTTACCAAACTAAATATTTAACCTTAATCCCTAACTTTACATACTAATCTAGTAAACATTTAAACCTATTTTTAATTATTAACCTTTATAATCCTTAATCCCTAAATTACTATAACCCCAAATCCATGAAACACCTAAAAGCCCTAACTCTGTCACCCCTTACACTTTTAACACATTAGCTTAATAATTAATAACTTTTAAAACAATAACCCTAATTCTTAATTAATAGTAACTCACTAGCTCTTAACCACAAAATAATTACCTTATCCATGATGGGTGACCTTTACCACTAACTTGTACCCACTAACACCATGTCATTATAAACATTATTAGCATTTCTTAAGTCTTATTACTTAACACTATGTCATTGTAAATATTATTAGCATTTCTTAGGTTTTATTACTTAACACTAAGTCATTGTAAATATTACTAGTATAGATCCATCTTAAACCCGTATCTATCAAGCACCGAGAGGGATCCAATTTCTTGAGGTGTATATCTTTTTTTAAATTTAAACTCAAGAAATTTGATCTCTCTTGATTGATAGATCCGGGTTTAAGTATTAAGCTTTTATTTTATAAACGAACATCTATTTTTTAATTACTTTTCATAATATTTTATTTTATGAACTAACATGGATTTTTTTTTAAAATTCTTTCCATAATATTTTATTTTATGAGTCTACATGAATTTTTTTAATTATTTTGTTACAAACGTTGTTTTGTTATTGTGTTACAAACGTTACATCACATTACAACATCTCCCCCATATTTTTTTTTAAATACTCTCCATAATTTTTTATTTTATGAGTCGACATGAATTTTTTTAATTATTTTGTTACAAACGTTATTTTGTTATATCACGTTACAACATCTCCCCCATATTGAATTGTAGAACACCTCGTTTCACTCGATGCAATTAACATTTCTTAGGCTTATTACTTAATTATTTGTATAAAAAATTTATCGTGAAACACAAAAATGGAATATGAACTCGAATGATCCTATAATGCATGAATTTGTAAGTTTATATTAACTTCGACCCATGTTTTAAAACAAAGACTTATATAAGAACCTTAAAATTAGAGAGACAAATAATAATACGAAATACAATATTTACATAATTTCTTACTTATATTTACATAATTTCTTACTTATGTCATTTTGCAGCCATCAAAAACAAAAAAGTACTATTACCCAAAGTTTAATAATGATCTTCATCATGTGAGTGTCATATAATTATGCTCACACCAAAATTGAAAATAGACACCTATACACTTTTGCAAATGTACTAGAGAAACCCTTGTAGTATATAATACTAATAATAATAGTATGTTTCTTGATCATCTTGATATAGCCATCTAAAGAAAAAAAGTGTTCGTGTTAGTTCCAATTATAGTCTTTGTAGTGAATTCTGTATTGCAAGTATAATATAATTATGCTGGTTGCAAATTTGAAAGACACCTATATAAACTTTGGGAAATGTGCTAGAGATACATGATAATACAAAATATTACTAATTTGTTGATTGATCATAATTAGTTTTCAAGACCCTAAAACAAAAAGCACTAGTAGTACTTCTCAGTGTACTTTTCGTTATGATTAACTTGTTGCCCTAACATTGTCATGTATGATAAATCATGCACTTTTAAAAGTATTCTTATTAATTATAACATAAATTCATAATTCATAGGAAATATAAGCAAATTATCTAAATCAAGTCAATCACATCACGATGGTGATGATCTTCGAATTCATGAAACAACTAATAGCATATGTTTCATTTAGGGCATACACGTGATAAATAAATGATTACTATTTGATTTCTATCATATATAGTTTTTTTCCAAGGAGATCTTGTAGGGAAATTTCTAGAAAATTCCTTGCATTGGTGGATGGTACACAAAGCAAACTTATGGATGTTGTTTATGCTTCTTAACTTGGATATTGTTTATGCACCTTAACCATGTTGTTTATGCTTCCTAACCTGGATATTGTTTATGCTCCCTAACTTGACAACCTAATAGAGACATTGAATAAGGTACAAAAAAAAGAGGCATCCATCCTAAGGAAACAATCATGAGACCTCTTGCAAGAATCTCAATGCACTCAACCTCTTGAGTTATCTCCTTGGGTTCTTTATATAATATATCTACTTTTATATTCGATTTATAGTGATTTACTATAAATTATGCAGGTTCATGCCTCTCATAATGTAATTTTCCATAATGCAAAGAATTGTGTTTTCACAATGATGTCATTAAAAAATCCATATCAAATAAATTGTTGGATCACATGCATATAATTGGAAAAAATTCCTGGGTTAATAAAGTTGTTCAAATGGAAGTCAATGGTCAAATCAATGGAATGCCATGCATTCAATAGAAGCAATGATGGAGAGATGAGAATCTTAGAAAATTCAATTGCAATGAAATATATAGAATTTGATTGGCTAGAAATTTTTTATTGATGAGAAGTGGAGCATATTGTTTGGTCTTGTAATTGACAGTGTTAATCCCTACTCCTAACAATATAGTGTATGCAACACATGGCCCTAGTTTTGATTAATTACAATTTTCCACCTTGGATGTTAATAAGAAGTACCGCCTAATCATCAATCGGGTCTAGCCCTGGTGGTTGAGAGGGGGAGTGTTATCCTCCCCACCCATGTTACATTCATGTAGGTGATATGCCAAGCTCTTAATGAACATATTGTTGTAATGACCTTGAACCCCATGTTGACAAAGCCTCGAGATTTTCTAAAATATGATTTACAATGGGTACCATCCTCATAATGAGGGAAAGCACTTGGTGGGTTTCCATTATATATATATTTCAGAAAGAAAAAAAGAAAAAACACCACCTAATAATGGTGTTGCTAGTACCTTTGAAGCATCAAGTGATGAAGTGGATACATATTTGACACCTATGTAAGATGAATTTCAAATTTTATGGAATGAGATTAGAATGCATGATGCTTATAGGTTATTTAATGTACATGATCATTCATTCATCGTGTCCTCAAGTAAGTGTTAAAGTTACAACATCATGAATCATTCTTCAGGTCAATATTGTGTGTCAAGATTAAGCCTCATGTGTCGAAGTGGTGCCTTATAGGAGCCTAATTGGACTCAGGAAGCTTGGAGAAGAATCTTGAGTTGGACTCAAGAATGGTTAATCTTCATGTGTTGAGGAAAGTAATCTGTATGTCAAAGTGATGATGATGTACAATTTTGCTAGTCAAGGCTAAGGTCTTGTGTGTCAAGACAGATCCTCATGTGTTGAGGTGATGCTTTGCATGTCGAAGCATGTATGGTGTGTGATGTACTACTAACCATGGTTCAGCTATTAAGTCTCCTCAAGAGACTGAACATCTCTAGACTGAATTACTTTAGCATACAATCACTTGGAACGATAATAGAACAATATGAGCACATCATTGGGAAAATATCCTTAGTATATTTGATATGATAATTAAGCTGGCACATGTGGACCATGTAGATGAGACAAGAGATAAAGATAAGATGTGATAAGATATGAGAGAATTCAAATTGCACATAAAAAATTAATTAAGAGAGAATTTGAATTCTTAAACTTCATTAAATCAAAGGAGAGCTCGAATTGATCACTACAATGATGTTAATAGGAAATAATCAGTCAAGATAGTTAACTAAGTGATAACAAAGAAAATCTAGTTAACTAAGTGTTATTACATGACGACACTTATGTTAAAATAAAAGATGACACTTATGTTAAACTAAAAGACGACACTTGAGTTGGGACACTTTCATGGTGACACTTAAGTTAGACACCTAACTAAGTAGGAAAGATTTGAATTAAGGGGCGAGTTTATCTTGAGAGTCAGTTCAGTGAGTTAATGCATTGCATGAGAAGTGCGGCACACTTCTTCATGCAAGATTTATGCATCCAGATGGAGGGAGATGTCATCCTGAAGTCAGAAGATAAAAATATAAGCCGATGCATGAGAAGAATATATAAATATGTTATACAAGATTGATGAATTCAATGTGAAACGAATTCTCTTCTCCCTTGAAGGCAATGCACTTTTCTTTGTGTAGGATATTATTTTGAGTCTCTCTTCTTCATCTTTCTCTTTCTCTGTAATTGCACCGGGGGTGCTTTATGTAAAATATTTTCTCTGCTATCTATCAATATACTAAGGAAGTTTTTTTGGGGGTTTTCTCCCTCAATTCATAGAGGGTTTCCCTAGGGTAAATTCATGTGTCGTATGTGATTGCTTATGTGTATGATTGCTATTTTATTTCTAGTATTATTGCATCTTTGACTTAAAGATAAAAAAATTAACATGGTATCAAAGATCAGGGCGTGAAAGAGCTAATTTAAGCAATCAAGCTTGAGCCTATGTAGATCATGAGTGTGCACAATACTTAAAGAACAATGGCCTCAATCTCACTGAGACCAGAAGACCATCTTGAAGGAACTTTGAACTTCAATACTTGGAAGGACATGATCTTGAATATCCTGGAAGAGCATGATTTAGATGGATATGTATCCAATGTTATTGAATAGTCTACTTCTAATGCAGGGTGTATTACCTTCAAGAAGAATCAATCCAAAGTAAAGAGAATCATTTATGATTACATGAAAGACAACTTGATGCCCGTGATTACTCCATTGAAGACCGCAAAGGAATGCTTCAACACTTTGACAAATATTTATGAGAAGAAGGCACCCAGTCAAAAGAGAGCATTAAAGAACAAGATTTGAAATCTGAAGATGGAAAAGGATGCAGTTGTGGCTTCCTTCTTCACAAAGATCTCTCAAGTAAGAGATCAAATCATGAGCATTGGTGTGACGGTTGATGATGATGATCTCATTCCGACTGTTGTCGATTGTATTCCATCCTCAAGGGAGACATTCTTGGCTGCAGTAAATGGTCGCAAAGTGAAACCTAAATTTGAGAGACTGTGGCATGATTTCCTACAAGAAGAAGGGCGAATCCAGAGCAAGTATAACGCCTCCAAAGAAGAGAACCTCACTCTTGCAGAAGAGATGAAAAGAGGTAAGAAATCTCACAAGAAATTCTCTCATCAAAAGGAGAATGATTTCAAGAACTTTGATAAGTCTAAATTTAAATGTTTCAATTGCAATAAGAAGGGTCATTATGCAAGAGAATGCCATGCAAAGCAAAGAGGAAAGTTCAAGGAGGGGTTTCATGCTTCTATTGCTATAGAAGATGAACCTACAAGAAAGAATTCATCCGATGATCAAGAGATGAGGAAGGAGTACTATCTTGTCTCGAACCTTTATAGATCCATTACCACTAGTGTTGAGACATGGATGGTGGACAGTGGTGCATCCAAGCACATGACTGGATATAGGATCACTGTCACAAATCTAAAGGAAAATAAGTTTTCCTGTAAGGTGGAGCTTGGAGATAATACCACCTATTCGATCCAAGGTATTGGATCCACTTCTTTTTTCAGTTGTATTCAAAGGATGTATTGCATGTGGATGAAATTATGTTTGTCCCTGGATTGAAGAAGAACCTCCTGTCTATTTCGGTTCTGGATGATAAAGGAGTTAGAGTTATCTTTATGGACAACAAAGCACTCATGTGGCCTAAGCATGAAGACTTGAACGCTGCATCTGTGATTGGAGTTAGATAGGGAGGTCTCTACAAAGTCCCTAGAAAACTCATTCAAGCCATGATCCATGACACAATCAATCCTTGTGATATTTGGCATAGAAGGCTTGGTCATCTCCCTTTCAAAGCGCTACCTGGATTGCAGAAAGTGGTGAAAGGTATGCCCATATTTAAATCTGATTTTGATAGTGTTTGTAGAGGTTGCGCTCTTGGCAAGGACATTAAGAAGAGTTTTCCAAGTAGTACCAAAAGATACAAAGGTATTCTTGACTTGATTCATTCCGATCTATGTGGTCCTATGTCTGCACCCTCCTTGAGTGGTTATTTGTATTATGTGCTTTTCATAGATGACTTCTCTCACAAGTCATGGGTTTATTTTTTTAAAGCAAAGAGTGAAACTTTTAACAAGTTTCAAGAGTTTAAAGCACTATTTGAGAATCATACTGGAAAGCACATTCCTTCTTTAAAATCTGATAATGGAGGAGAGTTTGAGTCCCATGACTTCAATGAATTCTATTGATATGCAGGAATAAAAAGACAACTGAATGTACCCTACAACCCCTATCAAAATGGGGTTGCTGAAAGAAAGAACATAACAATATGTGAGGCTGCAAAAGCCATGATGTATGACCAGGATCTGCCCACATCCTTATGGGCATAAGCCTATAACACTACTGTCTATATTTAGAACATAATCCCTAATGCTATCTTGGGTGAAAATAATCATGTATACATTCATGCACCAAAAGTGAAGAGGAAAAAGATGGGGCCATCCGGAAAGAAAGGAACATTTGTTGGATATAGTGAATCCTCCAAAGCTTACATAATCTATGTTCCAGGACGAAGAAACATTGAATTCGGCAAAGATGTAACATTTCATGAAGAGGTTTCCTTCAAGCGCTCCAAATAACTTTAGTGTGATTCATATATGGAAGAGCATGATACTCCTATGATGGAGGATCCAGTTTTTTATTTTCCCCTTTCAGATGTTGAGAGGGAGAATCCATAAGAGTTCGTAGATACACTTGAGACAGAATATCTAATAGAAATATCACTTTATGAACCTCCTTCTAAGAGGATATCTTCATGGTGTCGAGACATACTACAAGAGGCAGAAAAACATGGTGCACCACTAGGCTCATCTAGAGAGTGAAAGAGACCTGAAATATTTTCAGGATATGTAGCACAAATTAATCACACCAATTCTTCAGAACCCTCTACCTATGAGGAATCCTCAAAGAAATAAGTATGGAAAGATGTTATGGTAGAAGAATACAAATATATCATGAAGAATGATGTGTGGGAAGTGATTCCTAAACCTGACGGGGCGTCCATAGTAACTTCCAAGTGGCTTTATAAAATAAAGCATGCGGCTGATGGAAGTATTGAAAAGTATAAAGAAATATTTGTGGCCTGTTGTTTATCACATAAATAAGGGGTAGACTATGATGAGACATTCACTCATGTGATCAGGTATACTACTATCCAAACCATAATTTCCCTTGCTTCAGTTTTGGGTTGGAAACTTCACCAGATGGATGCGAAGACTACCTTCCTCATTGGTGAGGTTGGGGAAGAGGTTTAAATATTGAAACCTGAAGGGTTTGTAGTTCATTGGAAGGATTCACATGTATGCAAACTTAATAAATCCTTGTATGGGATTAAGAAGGCCTTGAGGTCATGGTATTCGAGGATTGATAGCTATATTCTAAGCTTGGGATTCTCCAAAAGCGAAGCTGACCCCAACCTGTAGTTCAAGGTTGTGAAGAACCAACCATTGATATTGGTTATCTATGTTGATGACTTGTTCGTTACTAGAGAGGAGAAACAAATAGATCAGGGCAAGAGGGAGCTCACTTCTGAGTTCAAAATGAAAGAATTAGGACTTATGCATTATTTTCTTGGTCTAGAATTGGGAAAGGAAAGATGATATCTTTCTTTCACAAGGAAAGTACACAGTTGATGTGTTGTAGAGATTTGGTATGGTGGACTGTAATTCCATGTCTACCACAATGGTGTCTAATATAAAGAACCTATATGATTCAGATTCTGGATCAGATCTAGTTGATCCTACCATGTACAGACATCTCATTGGTTCCTTGATGTATTTGATACATAGTAGACCAGGCATATGTTATGCAATGAGTATCTTGTGTCAGTTCATGTCCGAGTCAAGACATAGACATTGGGTTGTTTCCAAGAATGTGCTTAGATACCTTCAAGGTACTAAATATTATGGAATCAGATATGCTTCTAGTGGTGGAGTGACGCTACTTGGATATGCCGACTCCTATTGGGGTGGTAGTATTGTGGACCAAAAGAGTACACCCATATTTTGTTTTAGCTTCGGATCAACTATAATCTATTGGTCCAACAGGAAGAAGGGATCAATAGCCCAAATTACAATAGAAGAAGAGTATATAGCAACTAGTACCACCTGTCGAGAAGCTGTGTGGCTTAGGAATCTACTTGTTGGGTTGTTCGATGAGAAGCTTGAGACTATTGTCATTCACTTTGACAATCAGAGTTTCATTAAGCTCTCAGAAAACCCTGTGTTTCATGACAGATTGAAACACCTTGAGATGAAGTATCACTACATTAGAGACATGGTCCAGAGAGGTTCCATAATACTTCAATACATTGCTATTGGTGAGCAGATTGCAGATATGTTGACTAAGCCTCTGTCCGTGATTAATAATAGGTGCTTCCGAGACAATCTTGGCATGGCAAAGAATTCCTCCCTCGCTGAGAGGGAGTGTTAAAGTTACATCATCATGAGTGTCCAGGTCAATCTTGCGTGTCAATATTGAGCCTCGTGTGAAGAGGTAGTACCTTATAGGATCCTAAGTTGGACTTCGGAAACTTGGAGAAGAATCTTGAGTTGGAATCAAGAATGGTTAAGCTTCATGTGTCGAGGCAAGTGCTTTTTATGTCAAAGTGATGATGTTGTACAGTCTTTCTAGTCAAGGCTAAAGTATTGTGTGTTAAGATAGATCCTCATGTGTTGATGTGGTGCCTCATGTGTTGAGTTGATGCTTTGCATGTCGAAGCATGCATGGTGTGTGGTGTACTACTATCCATGGTTGAGCTATTAAGTATCCTCTAGAGACTAGGCACCTCTAGAGTGAATTACTTTAGCATATAACCACTTGGAACGATAGTAGAAAAATATGATCACATCATTGAGAAAATATCCTTAGTATATTTGAGATGATAATTAAGCTAGCACATGTGGACCATGCAGATAAGACAAGAGATAAAGATAAGATGTGATAAGATATGGGAGAATTCAAATTGCACATAAAGAGTTAATTAAGAGAGAATTCAAATTGTTAAACTTTAGTGAAGACTTCAGTAAATCAAAGGAGAACTCTAATTGATCACTACATTGATGTTAACAAGAAATAATCAATTAAGAGTGTTAACTAAGTGATAACAAAGAAGATCTAGTTGACTAAGTGTTATTGCATGACAACATTAATGTTAAACTAAAAGACGACACTTGAGTTGTGACACTTGCATGACGACACTTAAGTTAGCCACCTAACTAAGTGGGAAAGCTTTCAGTTAAGGGGCTAGTTCATCCTAAGAGTCAATACAGTGAGTTAATGCATTGCATGAGAAGTGGGGCGCACTGCTTCATGCAAGATTGATGCATCCAGATGGAGGGAAAGTTCATTCGGAAGTCAGAAGATAAAAATAGAAGCCGATGCATGAGAAGAATATATAAATATGTTATACAGGATTGATGAATTCAATGTGAAGCGAATTGTCTTCTACCTTGAAGGAAATTAAATTTTCTTTGTGCAGGATATTATTCTGAGTGTCTCTTTTTTATCTTTTTCTTGCTCTGTAATTCCAGTGGGGGTGCTTGATGTAAAAGACATTCTCTGCTATCTATCATTATACTAAGGAAGGTTTTGTTGGGGTTTCTCCCTCAAGTCATAGAGGGTTTCCCCAAGGTAAATTCATGTGTCAAATGTGATTGCTTATGTGTATGATTGCTATTTGATTTCAAGTATTATTGCAGATCCAGATTAAAGATAAAAAATTAACAATAAGAATAGTAGTGTTAGAAAATATATATAGAGGAAATTAATGAATTTATATTATATATAGGAATAATTAATTTCAAAATGGAAAGTATAATGGATTACATTACTATCTAAGTATTCTAATATTAATAATTTTGCATAATTTAATGTCCAAGGCTCAAGACAAAGGGCTATCATGCATGCTGACATTGTGGTGACCAATTAGAGGTGAAACATTCAAAATATTTGAACAGATTGGTCTCTGAAGACCAATTAGAGGTGAAACATTCAAAATATTTGAACAGATTGGTCTCTGAAGAACATAGGATGATTCTTCCTTTAAATCAACATTTTCTTTGATTGAAAAAGGGGGAGTTTGTACATGATGAGTATTTTTAACCACCTCTTGTGATTAAGACACCAATTGATTGGTCAAATTTGTATAATGTATGTTTTGGGTCAAATAAATGTCTTGTTAGAGTGAATAAATTATCTAAATTTTATTTCCCTATTTGAAGAGGACCTACAGATAAAAAAATGTTAGACCCAATGCACTTAAAAAAACACATTTTCCACTTTTTGGAGACATGTTTCCTATGATAAAATGGGTAATCATATATATCAAATAGAAATAATTTGAAGGTATTATATGCAAATAATTATGCATAACTAAGTATGTTGAAGGAAGGCAAGATTAATATAATATGTTGGAAACAACGACATGGTTGTTGGATAAAATGAGATACATAATGTAAAAAATGTTATGGTTACCATAACGACTCTAACATGGTACGATTCTTGATTTGAAAAAGGATTTAGTGTTGATAAGAATGACACCAGTATTAAGTCACATGACCATCATAATTATTATTTTTTTGAAGGAAAACAATGCATTTTTTTATGAAATACATATCAAAGGAGACCCTCCGAGCAGTTCCTCTCCCTTCGAGGATGGTACTAGGGTAAATTGTTTGGTTGCATTTTTGGTAACCTAACCTAGTGGGGACAACAAGTAAGGTCCATAATATTTACAGAGGAATCCAACTTGAGGAATTGACCCCGCGTACTCCTACTTGCAATTCAAATCAGTCAACCAGTTGAGAAAACCATCAAGTCGTAAAAAAAACCAAAAAAAGTAATCCTTTATTCCAATAGAGAATAAAAAACACTCTCTTTCGGTGCACATCACAATTTCATATATACAAGTTTTTCTAATATGATTGATGTCCTCAAAATGTTGGTCATATAAGTAGAATTTGTCTAAATAATGAACCCTAAGTTTACATATGATATCTCCTCATGAATCTCTAGTGGCCACTTCAAAGACATATTACAATAATCCAATACATCATCCTATATATTGAAAAAAGAAGAATAAGGAAAACATTGCATATAATCTCTTAATAACAAAATCTAGATACTAGATATGGAATCGATAATAGTGCCATCCCAAAACTCTTCGAGAAGAAGATGGCCCAAAGGAAGAAGAATACCAACTTTAGATAAACCATGGGGATTAGAAGTAAGGTTCTCATAAACATGAGTAAATGAAATTGAGTTAAAATGAATAGTGATATCCTTGAGATGTTCTGCAAGAGGAAGAAGTGAGATATTCTTAACTTGGAGTGAATTCATCATCTAATTGATAAACAATAATAAGTCATTAAAAACTTGAAGCTTGTGGCACCCCTTATCCAAATATATCTTCAACAAATGTTTAAGAGCGATGGACTCACTATAATTGTTTGTTCCTTAACCCAATTTATATTTGTACTGAAAGTAATCATTTTCACTAATAAATAGTATTCCCCCTTGTTACTGGTTGAATTAGGGCCTTCACAAGCCCCATCAAAATATACGCAAGGAGTGGGCTTGTGAACCACCACCTCACCTAACTATCGTAGACACCTATACTTTGTTATATATTTTCACTGGTGGAAAATATAATAGACCTAAGTAGTGTCTTGAAAGGTAGGAATATATATATCTTCAAATAAGGATGGATTATGAGAAATCCAAATACCACATAGAGGTAAATAAGGAACGATTCTAAAACTTTGCATGTTAGATCTCTCATAACAACTCTTCATACATTCCTTAATTTATTACTTGTCTTAGACCAAATGTTATTAAAACCCATCCAATGACCCATATCCCTCTATAATTGGTGAGCATAAATACAATCTCCAATCAAATAAGTAGTCTTTTTAACAACCTACTTGCACAAAAGACAAATATTGAACCTTCCTTATTTCTTTTATAAAGCATATAGCTAACCACATAAAAATTCTAGTCTTCATGGGAGCCATGTTCTTCCAAATCTTATCTGACTACAATTTTACCCTGACATACGAATATGGATCAACTTGGTCAGTTTGCTTTGGTTATACCTTTGCAGGATATATTGTAGGATCATGGATTAACCAATTATTTTGCTACTCTCATCTCTGTGAGTACCATTTTCCTTTAAAAGCTTGTATCCCAATTTAGCAGTATAGTAGCCACTAGGTTTTCTTTCTACCCACACCAAAATTAGATTCATCCTTAAGCTAGACACGAGCTTTACATAATTCATCCTTGAAGGCGTTCCAAGATTTATATTCTTTTTATACCACACCAATATCTTGGGTGGATAACCATCCCCGGTGCCAAATGTTTGTGGTTAAATTTGCTATCAAATTTAGTGTGCACCTACCTATTTTCTACTAGGGAGATAAACCTCATTTTCAAACACCATGATATCATCAAATCCAACCCTTACTTGTTGAAAATGACCAACTTTCCAAGTCAAATACTTTCTAATAATTGGAAAATCAAGTGTCAATGTTTTCCATTGATTAGATACAACGCCAATGATTTTCCAATAAATTTTAATCCAATCCAATAAATATCCCAGAGAATATATATTTGAATGATAATTCCTTTCCAAAGACTCTCTTTTGTAATTGGATTCTAAAGATATTTTATAACAAGAGATATGCCAAAATTATGAATGTTCTTGAGTCCCCAACCTTGTTCATGTTTTTTTCTAACAACAACCTACCATTTAGATAGATAAGTACCAATCTTATCCCGATTTCCATAGAAAATTAAAGCAAGAACTTCTAATTTTCTCCATAATTCCTTTAGCAATATGAGCCAATGAGTTCCAATAAACATGGATGGACTCTAGTACTAATTTGACTAATCCCAATCTACCACCTCTAGATAGAAACCTATTGCACCAAAAGATGATCATTCTCTTCTTAATCTTAGTAGGCAGCCAATTCCTATCTTTCTTCCCATAACCATTAGGTTTAAGATTGAATCCTAGCTTCTTTAATCCTTCCTAGAAATTAGAGAGTCTCAACGTCAAATATTATTGAAATCTTGTTGAACATAGGTAAAATAAATCCAATATGAATTTAAATTAATCACAAATAGAGATAAGATGAAATTTAAGGATTAACAAATAGAGCCAATAAAATCTGTCATAAGCTTTAGATAAGCCCAATATGATCACCATTGTTGGCAAATGTTTGATTTTAATAGTATGTAGACCCTCTTGAGCCGAACCTATGGCTTTATGATTTTTTCGACCTTCTAAAAATCCTAATTGTTCAAAAGATATGTATTTGGACAATAGTTTCTTCAATCAAATAACCAAAATTTTATATATAATCTTGTATACATAGTTACATAGAGCAATAGTTTTGAAAGCTTCAAAAGACTCGATATGATAAACTTCAGGAATAAATGCAATAAAAGTAGAATTGAAAGAACCTATATTGGCCTTCCTTGTAGTCCTTACCTCATCCAACACATAGAGTAAGTCATCTCTCAAAATATCAAATAAACCAAGAAAGAAATTTATGCTCCACCCATTTGGGCCAATACTCTTATGTTTATGGAAATATGACAACACAAAAATAAGTTCATCCTTTGAAACCATCTCGACAATCAATTAAGTATCTTCCTTAGAGACAAGTCTTGGAAAACAAAAAGTTATTTTGACAATATCAACTATATTTCCGTTTTCTGATTCTTTATAAACATTTGAAAATAACTACTACCCACCTTAGCTAGACCTTCAAAAATTCTTATTGGAATCCCTCCTCATTCATCATTTCCAAAATTGTGTTGACAATCTTCCAATGATAGCGAATTTTTGAAAATATTTAGTATTATGGTCACCTAGTGGAAACTAAGTAGTCTTTATTTTCATCCTCTAATCCATCTCTCTATCCCTCAATAGATTCAACTTCTTTGTTTCCAAACTTGTTAGTCTTAGAACCTCCTCCTTAGAAAATGTTTCATCAAAATTCATAGAGAAAATCTTTGATATATCCAATTCGAGCTCCTTAAGCCATGAATCTATTTTCCTAAGTCATTCACCAGTCTAGGCTGCAAATTGTTCACTTGTAGAAAATCCTAGATTAGGACCATAGGGTTTCCATACTCCTTTGGCTAGAGATAGAAATTCATCCTCTATAAGCCATTTGAGATTGATTTTAAATGGTGCTCTAGGTTTAGGATTACTAAGTTCAAATATTTTTTTTGTAAGCTAGTACCCACGGGGATTTGAACTTGTGACCTTACATTTACAACTTATCATCTCAATTAATCATTACCAATTTCTCTACCCCTCGTGGGATTACTAAATTCAATTTATAGAACAATACGATTGTGATCCAAACACCTCTTTGGGTCTATCCAAGATGTATATTTGTCCACCCCTTGAAGTATAGAATCAAAAACCAAATTTTATTATTATCTTTCATAATCGTTAATTTATTTCCCTCTTATTCCTCTAGGTAGGGCCCATGCAGATAGGTTCAACATCAACTAACCCAACTACCTCTATTTGATAACTGAAATAATTTGCAAGTCTGTCGGTCCTGGTAGCTAAACGCCCAACTTGCCTTTTATTTAAGGCTAAGCTAGTATCCCCTCCCATGATCACATTACCATCCTCAAAACACTATAGATAAAACATTTCTCCTCGAATGGTGTTTTTTCTTCATATGCATTAGAGCAAATTTGGGGTCTAAAATGCGCCTCATAAGAATACGAGCCACCTTGAAAGAAAATGAGCCATTGAATTCAAGAACCAATATAATTTCAAGAAAAGAGTCAACCATAATGGTTGACATAACATATTTGATATTAAAATAATTAAATAATATTTATGAATTTTGGAGGAAAAGAGAAAAAAACTACATTTTTTCTTCGTATTTTCAACATATCTCTTTATCGTTTTACTCAAATTTCGAGTGGGAGCACTCGTTGGATGTGGAATTAAATTACGCATCCAATGAATATACACGATGCATACTTTTGAGGTACCCCACCCCATGAAAAATGAGAAATACATTAAAAAAAACGTGTTACTTTTGAGAGTAACACATTTTTTTTTATGTATTTCTCATTTTTCATGGAGTGAGGTACCTCAAAAGTATGCATTGTGGGTACGCGTTGAATGCAAAATTTAATTCCGCATCCAACATGTGCTACCGATCGAAATTTGAGTAAAACGATAGGGAGATATGTTGAAAATACAAACAAAAAATGTAGTATTTTCTCTTTTCCTCCAAATTCATAAAAATTATTTAATTATTTTAACTATTATTTAATTATTTTCCTTAGGAGGCCCATTTTAGACCTCAAATTTTCTGTAATGGTCCATACATATTTAGTAAATCTATAAGAAATCCCCAAAAAAATTTAAATGACACCATGGACAAAGCTGAAAAAGTAGCATAAGCAATAATCATATCCAAGATTTTGGTCCACCTTGTAATAATACCACCAGATAAACACATGGAATCCAATGTAATGAAATCTTATCCCACTAGGCATCTTCTTAGTTCACCCACTAATGTATCACCCCTCCCATTGTCTCTTGCAAAAATAAAATTTAGAGCTTCTCTACCTCCAGAAACCATTCGAGAACCAATTTTTTTTATTTTGACTTCCCATACCATAAATGTTCAACAACAAAACTTCATTTTAAACGTATGTTATGGGGAAATCTCGATCTAATAACCCCAATGATTGGATGTTGGTAATCTTGTTGTATTTCCTTAATGGATTTTACCTAGACATGGTGTAATACTAACTTCCTATCGACTTAGATAAATTTGAAGTCAATAAAATAATCCTTACCGAAACCCCTCAAAGTAGAACCCTCCAACACACTTTTACACTTCTTAAGTTTTAAATGTCAATGAGCACCACCATGATAAATAGATCCAATTCAATCCTCCCCTATCTCTCTTATAGATATAGATTTAAGAGTGGATTGAGATTCAAAATACGAAGACAAATGGACGTGTTTTCCTCCATCCTCAATCAATGGCTAAGTCAATTTTTAAGGCTGGTTGGTGTTCTCCTCCTTATTTAGACTACCACTCTTAATATATATTTTTGGCGAGGGTGAGACCAGGTATGTTTACAAGTGATGGTTATATCCCGGAACATTTGGGTTATAATTTTTTCATCTGTCAAGGGAGCCTGGATTCAGACCTGATCTTGTTGGCCTAATTATTTTCTTTGTTCTACATATTATTTGCTCATGTACTACATATACTTTGTTAATAAAGTATAGTTTTTTACTTGTTAAAAAATATATATATATATGTTTACAAGTGATGACTCACCTGGGTCATCGCATCCAACAAAAGAAATATGATATTTGGAATCTTCGACCACCTTTATCACTTCCATAATTTCCAATGTTACAATACTATGTTGTTTATTCATCAAATAAGGTGGATCAAGGCTTGCAGTCTAATGGAAGGAAAGTAGAAAATCACCAACTACAAGGGCACAAGATTATAATCCCGTCAAACCGATTGGATTAGATTGTTTAGGAAGAAAAGAATTCCTCGACACTAGTCTTGTTAATCCTGTCCTTATCTTCATTCACAACTTTAGCGTTCTGTAAATCCATTTGGTACACTTTTTTATCCCCACCAATATCCTTACGCTTCCAAACTTGCCTTACAAAAGGAAACTCACAATCCTTAACAACGTGGCCATAGTTAAGACAATGTGCACACTGGAATCATGACCATAGTCCAAAGTTTGATTTAAAATTGTATCACGAAAAATAATATCTACCGAATCATATAAATCACTCCTAACATCGATTTTCATCAAAATACAAGCTATAAAACAAAAGGGGTTGTCTTATATGAATCGTCCACCATAATAGTTTTACCCAAAAGATTTATAATATCCATAAGGATTTATTGGATCAAAACTCAATACGAAGACCTCGAAGTTTGAGCCATATTGAAGTACTTGATGCATTCTCTAGTTTGGAATTAAAACAAGGGTGCCAAGGATTCAGTAAGATGAACCGTCAAGCCACTTTTCCACACAGTATATTCTAAGAATCATTGATGGACCTAAACTTAAATCCTATCCATCCTCTTGACACGACATGAAAGATATTCCCATATCCCATTACAAGAATCCAATGTCTTTTTATCCATTCACTTAAGGAGTCTATCAAAAATGACTTAAAGCAATAATTTATTGATCAAGGTCTTACCAACATACTACATTATTGGATCAGCCTCCAAATCATCCCCACTATCAAACTAACCCTATATTCTTTATGACTCATAACTTTTATACAATTTTGAACCCTACTAAGCCTTTTGAAATCCCCGTACATCTTGCCAAGGAGACCATATCAAGCTAACTCCTAATAAACCCTATGCCACACTAAATCTTGAATAAAATAACAAAACTCTTATGCATCGCTGAAGTAATGTCATGAGAACCTAAGTCTTTATCCAAATGAGGTGAATCAATGGTATTTCCTTGTTTAGTCACAACATCAACCTCCACATTAAAACCATTAATGTGGGTTTTACCTAGAGCTATGTATCATTGAGTATTTTATCAACAAATTCCCATTGGCCCAACAAGACCACATCATCCATAGTATCCTTGAAGCCTAATTTTTGTGAAGTAGATTCTAATGGACCCCCTTACAAAATAACCTTGTCACCATCCAACTTCTAGACTAGGGTGATACTTTAGGGTATGTGAGAAAAAATGATCTTCAGATAAAAAGTGTCTGAGTAATCCACAAGTTGATTATCATCCTCCGTGATCAACCCAACTCGTATAAAATCCCTAGATACCAATACTCTCTTACAATATTTTGCTCCTTTATGCATATCAACCTTTTCAAAGGATGCAACATACCACTCTTCAATTCATAATATTCTTATATAAACATTGTACATATATATTATTACAATATATCAGTTGTTAGAGGGAATACATACTGAAATAAAAACTGCACAAGTTGAACACATATACTTCTCTCATCCTTGGATCTAATTGAAGAAATACATATTCCCTTATGCCCTATTTTATTTGATGGTGCACACTCGTCCTTCATATCATCTCTACCCCGATCCATCAAGTTGGTCGCCTATGATCCTATCATATGCATGGAAGCCTTGTATCTATTTGAAGGCATACCTTTTCCATAATTTCTTCAATGATGCATGCTAGTCCTTCAAATCGTCTCCACTTTGATCTAACAAATAAACTGGATACCACAACAAATTTTTGGCAAATACCTGATAAATGACAATGGATCTCCACAGAAAAAGTGGCGGCAATGGGTTTGTTCTTTTATCTTTGTTGTGGTGAATGGTTGGGACATAGTAAGAGAAATATTTTCATTGACCTAGCTAGTATAATGGAAACAAATCTATGTGGAATAAGGTATGGAGGTGGATCTATTCCTTTATGTATACTGTTGTAAATGGTCAAGGAAAAGTAAGAGAGTTTGGAACTTCAAGTTCTTATTTTCCACCACCCTCATTCCAGATTAGATTCAACTGATTATCATCTAGCTCAAGTCCCCCCCACATTCTCACCTCCTTAAGGAAGGATTACTATCCTCAATATATTCTGAGCCATAGATCCATTCAAAGTGGTTAGATTATCGACAGTGGTGAGCATTTTTCGAGGATTTCGGTGCGGCCTATTTGGTACTTAGTGCTTTCTCTAGATTCAAGTGTTGAGCTTGGCAAGTCTGCTCTAAAAATGATAAATCCATTCAAAGTTAAAATAAACAAAGGATTTTTTTTATAGATAAATCATACATGCATTTCCTACTAGTCTTATCCTATTTGAGAGGATCTTAAATTAGCAATTTCAAGAGAAAATGATGGAGAAAAATCCTCGATGTTGTCATACTAGGGTTTGTTGTTGTAGTGTTGGCTTAATTTTATCATCAACCAGCTAGCACTACATACCTTTGTTAGTGGATTTTCCTTTGATTGCACTGATTGAAACGAGGTGCTCTACAGCCCAGTATGGGGGAGATGTTGTAACATTACATGTAACGTTGTCTTCATTATCGGCTAAAAAGTAAAAAGTAATACTATGAGGGAGAAATTGTAACGTTACATGTAACGTTTGTCTTTATTATTGTCGGCCATTAATTAAAATGTAAAAAAAAAGTAAAATGTAATAAATATTTTGTCGACCATTAATTAAAATGTAAAAAAAAGTAAAATGTAATAAATATTTTGTCGGCCATTAATTAAAAGACGTGTATTTTCGATTGTGTATTTACGATATTATGTTTTTCTAATTAAAACAATTCATGTCGGCTCATAAAATAAAAAATTATGGAAAGTATTTAAAAAACCATGTCGGCTCATAAAATAAAATATTATGAAAAGTAATTAAAAAATAGATGTTCGTTTATAAACTAAAAACTTAAAACTTAAACCCGGATCTATCAATCAAGAGAGATTAAATTTCTTGAGTTTAAATTTTAAAAAAGAAATACACGTCAAGAAATTGGATCCCTCTCGGTGCTTGATAGATGCGGGTTTAAGATGGATCTATGTTGGTTTAAGAACATTTATGCAAGCATTGAGTACATATCATAAATATGTGTATCCTTGCATGACGCAACTCATTTTTGGCAGTTGTGTGTGAACACTTTGGCAGTTGCGTGCAAACACTAAGTCACAACCGCCAAATCATTTTATGAGAAAAAAGATTTAACTATCAAAGATGTATAATTCACATGATTATCATAACCTAGTAAATGTATGTTATTGATTTACCTAGTAATTGTAAAAAATAACTCAATCTATAAGCTACACACAAATAAATGTATGTATGACTACATTATTGATACAAATTCCAACATTTTAATAGATGATCCTTCTTTTATTTTTAATGAACCTTATATATCCTCTAGCTTCATAGGTTGTTTCAATGGAAATTTCCTTAAAGACCTACAGACCTACAAGTAGTGATGGAAAGGTTGTCATATTTTATAAGGTAAATATCACCAACTTCCTTACTAGTTAATACATAATATAATAAAAAAATATTGACATTGATGACAATATTATTCACCATCAATCACAACTAACTCTAAAATATTTGTTAAATGTTATAAATATTTAAATAATAAGAAATATTTGATATGATATCATTGTGTTGTGTTTCAGATGAATTCGAATATAGGTTGACCACAATATTATTCACCATCAATCACAACTAACTCTAAAATATTTGTTAAATGTTATAAATATTTAAATAATAAGAAATATTTGATATGATATCATTATGTTGTGTTTCAGATGAATTCGAATATAGGTTGACCACTTCGAGGGATATCCTCATAACATTGGCATGTAAATTTTTTATCTAGTTATAAGCCAACAAAGGTCCCGCAATGGTATGCCCTTATCAACATGGTCAGTTTTAGAAGTTGGAGATTAGAAGGGTTGTTCAGGGACTTTTGGAAGCATGGATCTTGACTCCTAGTAGGAACCCTTACGATGCCTCAATTGCCTTAACAAGAGAAAAATATGGCTCTTACCACCTATATATTGATTATAGAGAACTTGATCACATTTACATAAATAATAGGTTACCCAAGCTTCACATAAGTGCTTTGATGGATGAGCTACAAAGTAACCAATTCTATTATAAGATTTGCTTCCTTACATGATAATACCAAACGCCTATCTAGTTTCATGAGCAAGTGAGGACTACATTTAGGAGTCACCAAGGCCACTTCCACTTTGTGGTGATGCCATTATTCCTTTCCAATGTTCCGACCAACTTTCAATATTTAATGAACAAGGTGTTTGATAATTACCTCCACACATTTGTTATTGTTTTATGTGATGATATGCTCATATATATTAGTTAATTCATAGGACATATAAATCATTTGAATCTTGTCTTTTATACTCTAATATAGCATAATATTTATGAAAATGATTTTAAGATTCATTTTCCTAAGATACTCATATAGTATCTTGGACACATTATATTTGTAACGTCCCCTAACCTCCTTGGTGGTCTTCCGAGGTCATGGGATTTCTTCTATTCACTATATTCTTTTCTTTTCTTTTCTTTTTTATCTTTCTTTTCTTCCAAGTCCACACACACCGCAATAGGCTCGGATCCACAATCCACCATTCCGATCCGCAATCCGCGTTCCGCAATTGCTATCCACAATCCACAATCCGCGTTCCACAATTTATATCCGCAATTGCGATCCGCAATCCACAATTTGCATTCTGCAATCCGCAATCCACAATTGTGATCCGCAATCCGCGTCCGCAATTGCGGGATTCAGAATGTAGAGTCCTCAGAAGGATCCTTCCGACGATTCCTCTTTCTGCATTCCGGAATCCACAATCCGTAATTGAGGATGTGGAAATGCGGAAATCCCTATTCCATCTCTAAAACGACTTTTCCTTCTGCAATCCGCAATCTGCATTGTGGATGCGGAATGATCCTTGCGAGTGTGGAAAGGTCAAAACCACTGACCCCTGCTCCCGCAAGCTTCTACGGCAACTTCAGAGGGTGATAACTTCCTCATCCTTGGTCCAAGTTGGACAAGTCTGGTACCGTTGGAAACCTCTTGGAAAACTCTATCCAATGGTGCAAATCCCCACCCCATCTGAGCACTTTAACCATGCCAAATTTTCCAACTTAGTTTCTATTCATAATCCCACCAAGGTGACTTAGCTTTCTGCAAGGTTTCTGCCTCCTTCCTGTCATAACTTCTTCCTCCACCTGACCTATAGAGGGGTCCTAAAACCCACTTAGGGTTACCCCCTTTCCTTCCCCAAGTCTAGGTGGGGTCCTGTCATCCTTTCGAAGGGAAATACCATGCATAAAACAACATATCTACTGAGCTAAGCTAGTTAACATATCAACTACCTGCAGGGGTTAGCCATGCATATCATTCATGGGATAATGAAGTATTCCAACACACATTCAATTGTGCATTCAACCTCATACCATACTTATCTCTCTAATGAGTAAGTTCATGAAACCATCCATTCATTAATCTAGGGAATGACAAGCATAACCATGCATAAGGTGTATGAGGTTAGGTATGAACAATACATCTACTACATAGGATTTATAATGCATTAAACTCATGAAAATGGAAGAGGCATCTGACATGAATTCAACCTTATACTTAGGCTTATACATAGTGCACCTATTGCTCACATTCATACAAACATTTATTCATCAACTTGAACAAAACAAGAATAATATAAAACATGAGATAACAACATTCACTCCGCAGAAACACTTATCTTTGGATTTTGGAGCTGTCCAGGCGACTAGCTAAGTGAGAGCAACATTCCACCCAACCTTAGGTCTCTCTCCATCCTATACTCTTTCAGCTGAGATACCACCCCCGAACTGGGTTGTGTATCCACTAAGGAGGAATAACTAGGATCTCTAACCGTCAAGATCCACTTCAATGCTAAGCCAACCTACAGTTGGGTTTATCAAGCATAGAGGGCAGCAGGGAGGATATTGCTAAGCCAGTGAGTTCAATCCACATAATTATAGGCATATCAACACTCAGCAGACATGGCACCCACATTATCTACCTCACCCAACACAAGGAAGGCCCTCTTCTCTGCCACACAGTCCCTCAAGGCCCCTTCCCTTCCAGTGCTATTCAGAGTGGGCATAGGAGGTCCAACTGCTAGTTCTATGAGATTACAGCCTTCACTGGGTTTATCAAGCATTCCAACCCTAGTTCTGACCCTTTATCTCTATTAAACAAGCTGGGCTCTTCACAGGGTTGCGGATTCGACTCTGTCTCGCAACTCGGCTCTCTGCACCCCGATTCCAGTCTTCTCACGGCTCCCTCTAGCTGTTAACGCTATGCAACTTATTCTAGGGTTTGCTTACAAGGAATTCATTAATAGATGATACATCCGCACAAGGTTTTCTATAACATTCAACTCTGTAACTTCGGTTTTACACAGAATCGCGTTATCTTTTCTATTTCACGGCCAACTCTGCATCTCGTGATGGCTATCAAGTACGGGTTCACATTAACCTCTCATGACATTGAAATGAAACATTAACCTCTCATGACATTGAAATGAAACATTAACCTCTCATGACATTAAAATGAAATGGCTGAGTGAAAGGGGACACATTTTTATGAAGGCAATAGTAATAAAAAAGAATAAGGATGTAAGAAAGAGTGAGCAAACTTTTAGGATTAAGCCATACAAAAAGGTTTTAACAAATTATCTTTTGGAAAAGAGAATCCATTTTTACAGGCTGATCAGTTATGCAATAGGTTGGAAGAGACCTGTTTAGAGTTTATTAAACCCAAACAGATCTCTTCCAACCTATTGCATAAATTATCTTTTATCAATGTGTACAATGGATAAAGTGATAAGTCAAAAGCATTATATATATATATAAGAATTAAAGTTATTTTTCCTATAAACTCTCTATCCTAAGTCCTACCCCTCCCCTTGCCTTCTTAGTTTCATATTTTTGGTATTATAGTATTATTTCTTTATCCTTTCAAAACCATATTCTTTATTAATTTTATTTTTAGATGTATATTTAATTAATTTCAATTAGTTAATCATTCTTTATATATGTAATTAAGTTTTTATATGTAAATATATATATTTTTACTTTATAAAATCAAATAAAATGTCAATTACATCTCAATATATTTGATTATTCTTAATGTATGATATATCTAGAATTAAAATAAATAAAATACACATAATTATACAATTTAAATAAAGTTTATTAACATCTCACATTGTTATTCTTAATGTATGATATATCTAGAATTAAAATAAATAAAATGCAAATAATTATACCACTAGAATAAAGTTTATTAACATCTCACATTGTATAATTCCGTTTGATAATATGTGTGAATCACATTAAATTTCACATTGTATAATTCCGTTTGATAATATGTGTATAATCAAATTAATCACATTCATTTTATTACATGACGTGATGTTTTTCATCACTTGTCTTGCTATTCTTGTTATTCATGGTATTCATGGTGTATACCATACTAAAAGAGAATGTATAATTCCCTTAATCACATTCATTTTATTATATTACATGATGTTTTTCATCATTTTTCTTGCTATTCATGTTGTATATCATGCTAAAAGAGAATAATGTACAAAGTGGCACGGTTTGAATTTAGAGTCGTTAACTCAACAATTTCGATAGATAATATGAAGATTAGTCCTTTTTTTGTGATTGGGAAATATCCCATCTAATAACAATAGCGGAGGATGATGGTATCCAAGATGGACAAGCCGTCCTGAACCCCTTTCATCTTTGGCTTTCCATCTTCATTCCCTGACATGAATTTTTAGATTGGGATAAGTTTTTCATCTCCAGTGATTTAGAAATTCCATCAAAGTTACAAACTCCATGATGCAATGACATATCAGTGTCGTGAATAGAAACCAAACACCATTGAGCTATTCGCATGCGTTTTACTTTCAGTCATCAGAAACTACTCAGCAAAACCAACAACTACAAGGAAGTTCCAACTACTTGTATACAAAATCATTTACCGCAATAAATACTCTCTGTATGCAGAATCGCTTACACATCTAACTCAACTAGTCTTATCCAATTTGGTCTCTTCTCTGGTTCTGAATTGTTTCACTAAGTATGCGTTAACGTGCATGCATTTTTCCCAATATAATATTTTTATCACTAGTCGAATACTCCCAATCCAAACCTGGTCTTCCTCTCTCTCCTGTGTAAATCTCGCAATTCTTCCTCCTTCCATAATAGAAAAGATCAAATCCAAACTTGTAGGATTGCTCTCGACTTCCATTGATTCACAAGTGGCTCAAGCGGGTTGTTGTTTGAAATGGCTCCTTCCTTTTGTACTGAGCAACTATCACTTCTGATATACCACTTCCTTGTTGTAGCGGTCACCCATAAGTGTTCTACCATGTAAAACAAATTATTTTCCCAAATTCTATAAAAACACATGATCTCTCAATTTAATTTCAAATAAAACCCGCCTCTTTATCCAGTTCATTGCACAAAGCTCGGAGTGGGGCGTCCCATTCCATGAATTGGTGTCAATAAATGTAACAACGTGATGTTTTAATAAAATATAAATATTTTAATCATTTTAATTTAATAAACTTACTTTTATAAACTTGGGGAAAAGCCCCAAGAGTTAGCTCAATCGATCAAGCACCCGTAGTTAGGCCTCCCAGCATGTGAGGTCACGGGATCCATTCTCCTCGACACTCTTGGGGTTATGTACGCAAAATGTGCCGAGGGTGTGAAGGCCCCTTCGGGTGGGCCCGCCAGCTATTATTTTGTGGATGTAGCGAAGCCGGCCGGTGGGACCGGTACGTGAACCACATTGAAAAAAAAAAAACTTTGGGAAACGTGGATGTTTACAGGGGAGGCGATGGCGATTTCGGTGCGTCATTGTTGTTCCAGGAGAGTTTACAGGAACCATAAGCATTAACACTACTTTTTTACCAAAGAATGCCATTTTTCAGTCCATGGACTGTTAGGTTTAAATTGGGTTAATATTATCCTCTGACAGTTGAAGGCCTAACAATCTTGGGGTAGGTCTCTAGCAGTTTGTCACTGTTTCCAGGTTAATTTGGGAAACTTTCCTCACTCACTCCTGTTTCCGGCATCTGATGCCTGAACTCATGAGCTCCGGGGGGGGGGGGGGGGGGTAGGGCTACCCTTAATATTACCATTTTTTGTTAGTTTCCTCCTTTGCATGCGGGCGGGGTTTTTGGTTTTTTCTTAGCTTTTCAGTGGACCACTTGCTTGTTAGAAAAACAGGATCGCGGAGCAATAAAAATAAACAAAAATGCAAATATAATCACACACACATTACAATAGAGACACATATATATCGTGGTTCACCCCAACTTGAGCTACGTTCACACTGAATTTTTCAGTCCTTATTATTATTACCGTCCAGCAAGGTGAAGGTACAACCTGCAGCATAGCCACTGCACTTCCTCTTCACTGTCTCACAATATCTCTCCTGATCTTAGAGATCTTTACAATGCATAAAACCTAATACATCAACCCTAGCCATATTACAATGTCTTTCTTTTATAGGAAAAATACCACGGGATACCCTGAACCCCTAAAAAATGCAGAATGGGTGTACAGTCCTCCGGGGTGCACGGCTAAGACAATATCATCTATGAGACTAGAAGATCTGGCTTCATAACCAACAATCTCCCACTTGGATACTAATCACAGCAACTCCACCGTTGCTGCACTTGTTGGACATGGACTTGGAAAAAATTTCCTCTTCACCTTCATGTTAGAAGGCCAACTGAAACCGAGCAAGAACTCAGTTTCTCTCTGGTCACTACCTTTGTGAACATGTCTATAGGATTCTGGATAGTATGTATCTTTTCCAACTTCAACAGTTCATCTTCCATAACAGAGCATATGAAATGGTACTTGAGTTGTATATGTTTAGTCCTCGAATGGAATGCTGAGTTCTTTGCAAGATAAATGGCACTCTGGTTGTCACTATACAACCTGCTATCCTTCTGCTTCTTACCCACTTCCTCTATAAACCTCTGCAACCAAATCATCTCTTTACTAGCCTCTGTAATAGCAACATACTCTGCTTCCGTTGTTGAAAGTGCAACAACCTTCTGCAGTTTCGAAATCCAACTTACTGTTGTTCCACCTACAGTAAACACATACCCTGTGGTGCTCCTCCTACTATCCTTATCACCTGCCATATCTGCATCAACATATCCCTGTAGAACAGTGTCTGAACCTCCAAAACATAATGCCTGAGTGGTGGTACCTCTCAAATACCTGAGAATCCATTGTACTGCCCTCGAGTGTTCTTTACCTGGATTGTTCATATATCTGCTCACAACTCCCACTGCATGTGCAATATCTGGTCTTGTGCACACCATGGCATACATCAAGCTCCCAATTGTTGATTGATAGGGAATCTTGGACATGTAATCTGTCTCTTCCTGTGTCTTGGGACACATTTCCTTACTTAGACTGAAATGGCTGGCCAAAGGTGTACTAACTGGTTTTGCATTCTGCATTATAAACCTCTCCAACACCTTTTGTATGTACTCACTCTGAGACAATGTCAATTTGCGATTTTTCCTGTCTCTCGTTACTCTCATACCAAGGATTTGCTTTGCAGCACCCAAATCCTTCATCACAAATGAATTAGTTAGCTTCCTTTTGAGTACATTTATATCCTGCATGTTAGACCCTGCAACAAGCATGTCATCCACATACAATAACAAGATAATACATCTTTCATTGTCTAGCTTCTTGAAATAAACACAGTGGTCAGAATGACATCTACTATAACCTTGTTCTGTCATAAACCTGTCAAATTTTAAATACCACTGCCTTGGAGCTTGCTTCAAGCCATACAAACTCTTTTTCAACCTGCATACCAAATCATCCTTCCCTTTGACCTCATACCCTTGTGGTTGTTGCATATATATCTCTTCCTCCAAATCCCCATGGAGAAAGGTTGTTTTTACATCTAACTATTCAAGATGCAAATCTTCTACCGCCACTAGACTTAAAATAGTCCTAATTGAAGTCATCTAAACAACAGGAGAAAATATTTCATCAAAATCTATACCTTTCTTCTGAGCAAACCCCTTTACAAAAAGCTTGGCCTTGTACCGCTTCTTGCCTCCTTCTTCTTCCTTCAACCTGTAAATCCATTTGTTCTGCAATGCTCTTTTACCAGCATGCAACTGAACCAGATTCCAAGTCTGGTTTCCTACTAATGAGTCCATCTCCTCATTCATGCCTTGCTCCCACTTCTTTATAGTTTCCACCTGCATTGCTTCTTCATAACATTCTGGTTCACCAGCATCAGTCATCAACAAATAATACATTGCAGGAGAGTATCGTTTAGGGAGTCTACTTAACCTGGTAAATCTTCTTGTAGTTGCAGGAGTTTCAAGTACTTGATGTTGTTCTTGATTTTCTGGCACCTTTGAAACTTCATTTTCTTGAATTCCATTAAGTACTGTGTACTCTATGGTTTCATTTTCCTGTTTCTTTCCCTGCAACTGATCTTTATACATGACCTTTTCATTGAATATCAGATCTCTACTCCTGATGATTTTGTTATTTTCATAATCCCATAAGCGATAACCAAATTCATCAACCCCATATCCAATAAAGGTACATTTCTTGGATTTAGCTTCAAGCTTTGTTCTATTTTCTTTATCAATATGGACAAATGCTTCACAACCAAACGTTCTCAGAAATGAGTAGTTTACCTTTTTATCTTTCCATGCCTCCTCTGGAATACCACCATCCAAAGCACTTGAAGGCCCTCTGTTTATTAAATAAACAGCAGTATTTACAGCATCCGCCCAAAACTGTAAGGGCAACCCTGCATGCAGTTTCATACACCTTGCATGCTCTATGATCGTTCTGTTCATCCTTTCTGACACACCATTTTCTTGTGGTGTTCCTGGGACTGTCTTCTCTCTACGAATCCCATGGTATGAACAGTAACTATCAAACTCCTTGCCGCAATACTCACCTCCATTATCAGATTTGAGACACTTCAACCTTTTCCCTGTCTCATTCTCAACCAAAGCTTTCCACTTCTTAAAAGTAGAAAACACATCAGATTTCTGTCTAATGCAATAAACCCAAGTTTTCCTAGTTGCATCATCAATAAATGTAACATAATAATGAGAACCACCAAGAGATTGTACCTGAGCCGGTCCCCATACATCTGTATGCACTAGCTCTAACTTTTCATTCTTCTTCTGTTTCCCAACCCTGAGAAATCTGATTCTCTTCTGTTTTCCATAAACACAGTTTTCACAGAATTCCAAACTTACCTGCTTCAAATCTGGCAGCAACTTCCTTGAGTGGAGAATCTGCATCCCCTTCTCACTCATGTGGTCAAGCCTATGATGCCACAATGTTGTATCTGTTCTTGTGGAAGCTAAAGAGATAAAATGGTCAGTATTATAAGGACATAAATACAACGTACCTATCCTGTCTCCTTTTGCTATCACCATTGATCCTTTAGTGATATTCCACTACTTCTCTCCAAATGTAGATAGACAGTCGCCATCTCCCAACTGCCCTATTGAGATTAGATTTCTTTTCATAGCAGGAATATGCCTAACATCTTTTAACAGCCAGTCAATTCCATTCTTAACTTTTATCCATACCTTACCCATTCCAACAATTTTACATGGCTCATCATCACCCAATAAAACATGTCCAAAATTGCCAGGAACATACTCATGAAAGTATTTCCTATGGGATGTAGCATGACATGAAGCTCATGAATCTACTACCCAATAATCACTAGTATTATCTAATGCAAGAATCAAAGCATCTTGTAACACATCACCTGCTACATTTGCTTCCTGGGTAGTTTCCTTTTGTGCATCTCCATTATTCTTTAGAGATCTGCAGTCTTTCTTCAGATGTCCTTTCTTTCCACAGTTCCAACACTCTATTTTTCCCTGTCTGGACTTGGATCTTCTCGTCTTACACTTTCCACGATTACCTTGGCTCTTTCCTCTCTCCTTTTGTCTTCCCCTTCTCTCCATGGTCAACGCATTACCTGATGTCTCATCTGTGCTTTTTCTTTGCATTTCCTTGCTAAGAATAACATCATCAAATTTCAAGGTGTTTGAACCAGAGACAGAGTTACTTACAGCCATGACCAAGCTATTCCAGCTTTCTGGCAATGAACACAAGATTAGAAGAGCCCTAACCTCATCATCAAAGTTCACACTTACAAAACTTAGCTGATTTGTAACCGTATTAAACTCATTTAAATTATCAGTAACAGATCCACCTTCAGACATCTTCATATTAAATAAATGTTTCATTAGAAATACCATGTTGGAGGCCGAGGGATTTTCATACAGCTTACCCAGTGCGCTCATCAAACCCTCCGTTGTCGTTTCTTTTGAGATATTGAAAGCCACCGACGAATCCAGGCTCAGCCATATTGTTCCCAGAGCCTTTCTATCAAGAACCTCCCATTCTTCGTCCTTCATGGCCACCGGCTGCTTTGCTCTTCCTCCCAACGGTAGGAATAGATCCTTTTGGTACAGATAGTCCTCCATTTGCATCTTCCATAATTGGAAGTTTTGGCCGTTAAACTTCTCGACCTTAAACTTTCCTTCTTATTGCTCCCACTCGAACCAGAAACCCTAGCTTCCTGCGGGTTTATCTGCCAAATAGACCTTTGTCTCTAATACCAATTGTTAGAAAAACAGGATCGCAGAGCAATAACAATAAACAGAAATGCAAATATAATCACACACACATTACAAGAGAGACACAGATATATCGTGGTTCACCCCAACTTAGGCTACGTCCACACTGAATTTGCGAGTCCTTATTATTATTACCGTCCAGCAAGGTGAAGGGATACAACCTACAGCACAGCCACTGCACTTCCTCTTCACTGTCTCACAATCTCTCTCCTGATCTTAAAGATCTTTACAATGCATAAAAACTGATACATCAACCCTAGCCGTATTACAATGTCTTTCTTTTATAGGGAAAATACAATGGGAAAAATACCACGGGATACCCTAAACCCCTAAAAAATGCATAATGGGTGTACAATCCTCCGGGGTGCACGGCTAAGACAATATCATCTATGAGACTGGAAGATGTGGCTCCACAACCAACATTGCTTTGGTTGTCAGCTGTCAGAGCATGTGATTCTAGGGTTTTCTGTCAACCCACTAGGTTTAGGTTTTCTCGTTTCATTGGCTCCGGTCTTCAGTTTCCAGTTTGTGAAGTTTAGGGGTTTTTTTGTCAACGGTTAAGACTATGGTTCTACCATACTTTACATGATGGCAGAAGGTTCTAATTCAGAAAAACCTTTTTGTCGGATGGTTGGTGGGAATGGGATGTTCTCCACAAAACAAATGAAGATTATCGTGCCCTCCTTAAGGAACGTGTTGAACATGCATCCTTGGATAGTGCTTCGGGTCTTCCAGGGGTCGGCACCTGTACTATTCCGGTTGGGGACAAAAATACATCAAACTAGACATCTGGTCCTTCTAACCGGCCATTTGGACCTTCCACTAACCCATGGTCTTATTCTGGTTATCGTCCTGGGAATGCCAACTTTCGAGGCCCTCGGGACTTGTCTCGCCCATCAGGGAATGTAAAAAAATGACGGAACTGGTTCCTAAGCACGAAGCTGGACAATATTCATATGGGCAAAAATACTGGTTTAGAAGGAATGAATGCACTATCTATCAAAGCTCTGGTTGGAAAGTTCAGCTACCGATCTATGAACCCAAAAGACATTGGTTCTTGGGTAGCCTCTACCTGGTCTACAATCATTGGATACTCGCCAGATGTACTAATTCTAAAATATGGCTGGTATGTTTTCCACTTTAGAACAGAGGACCACGCCACGTTTATTCTGGGACAGACCTGGTTAAAGGGTATCGGTAGTCTTATGCTTAAGAGATGGCATACGGAGTTCGACCCGGGCACTGAAAAAATCCATTTTAGACATTTATGGGTGCACTTGCCGGGTTTTCCTCTTACCTTTTGGAATAAGGAAGCTTTCGAAGCGGTGGCTAACCACCTGGGTAAATTTCTCCATCTGAACGAGGGACATTTGAAGGGTATGGACCGGAGGATGGGTTGGGTCCTCGTGGAGATAGATATGGCCAAAGGACTTTTGGAATCTCTGGAGACTCACTGGCGGGGGAAGGTGATTCATCAAATCCTTGATTATTGGGGTTTACCATTTCGATGTTCTCGTTGTGGGGAGGTGGGTCATTTGTGGCGGGAATGCTCTAGGTCTCTTCCATATTCGGAGGAGGACGATTCTTCTGATGGGGTTTGTGCATGGTCATCAGATTGAAGCTCGGGCTCAGGTGGCTCTTCCCTTGCCAAGGACACCAAGGCGTTATACTCAGGTCACCTCCCTGCAAAAGCCACATCTGTATCGACTTCTTTGTTGGGTATGTTATCTATTTTGGAAAAAAAAGGTAATAGACTCAGGGATGATATCATTGGGGGGGGCCTTATTTCTATCAGGGCGTTAGTATTGATCCAAATGTGGAACTGGCATCTTCTTCTCCACCAATGGCTCATGTTCCGACCATTGGGGTTGTGGATCTACTCTCTGCTACCAGTGAAACTTTCTCTGAGACTTGTAAGCCTACTTCTTGTGATACTCCCATCATGCCTTTATTATCTATTTCCTCACGGCCTATTTTGGTCTCCTGTTCTCCACCAACACATTCTCATTCTTCTTCGTCCCCACGTTTGGCCACAACGTTGAAGGGTTGTCCCCCAACTGAGTTTTCTCTCCAAACCCCTTTGACGACTTTTATAGGACATGTTCCTTTGAAACTAGACAAGGAAGATCAGAATGATTTTAGCACATATTTTCCTTCGTCCCTATAGGAAAAAGGTATGATTAGAGGTTTCCTTGCAAAAACTTTGTCCCCATTACATACACGTAGTGGACGTAAGGTCACTTCACAGTTAGCCATTTCTTCCCCTGCCGACACATCTTCTGTTATGATTCCTACCTCTCCCAAAACATCTACCAAGCGGGCTCTTAGAGATTTGAAAGCCCAAGCTCGGGTTAAAAGATGAAAATTCTCTCCCTAAATATACAAGGGAGTGGGGGCCCTCAGAAAATATTGGCCCTCAAACGACTCTTGGAGAGGGAGTCTCCGAACATCATCCATCTATAAGAGACCATGGTATCGTCCGAGAAGGCTTGGCTATTTTTTCACTCATTAAAAAAGAATTGGGATGTCGCTTCCATTGATTCAGAGGGGCTATCGGGTGGCCTTCTCTCGGCATGGAATCCCCAGACTTCTAATCTAACGGCCTTTTTGACCCATTCAGGGATTCTCCTAAAAGGGCATGTTGTTGGGTTAGTGGGGGACTGCAACTTTCTCAATATTTACGCGCCTTATCACAAAAGAAAAGAGTTTTGGGATTATGCCATACATTTGGAACTATTAACTCTTCCACATTTGATTCTAGAAGGTGATATGAACCTTACCCTCTCGTATGCAGAGTGTTGGGGGGGTCGGGTTGTTTGGTTCCATTGTCCACTTTTTTCAAAGATTTTTTCTCCTCGTTGGGACTCAATGATGTGGAACCCTTTCCACTTAATCCAACCTGGAGCAATGGGTGGTCTGGTTTGGCTTGTGTCTCCAAAAGACGGGACAAGTTTTTGATCGGGGACTCCTTTTTGGCGCAGCTTTTCAAATACAAAACTTGGATTGATACTACAAGGATTTCAGATCATTTTCCAATCTTACTGGAACTGGACTTTGAAGCACAAAAATTGAATTTTCCTTATAAATTTAATCACACATGGATAAAGGATCCTGATTTTGTGGACCTTGTTCAGAATACTTGGAGAAATATCACCAATGTGGAACTGGACTCGCCTTCATATTATCTGATTAAAAAACTGAGCTGACTGAAATCTGTGGTTCTCTAGTGGGAAAGGAAAAAAAGAAGGAAAATCATAGGGAACTGCATTCAATTGAGGCGAAGATTGCTAAGGTACAAAACAACAATGTGCAGGGCTCATTTCACAATACATCTCTCGATCCACTTATGCTGTTGGAACAAAGAAGGAATGCCCTACTAGCCCAGGAGGAGGAAACCTGGCGGCTAAAAAGTAGATCTCTTTAGGGGATAAAAATAGCAAATTCTTTCACAGGTTTGCGGATAGTCGTAGGATACAAAATTCCATTTGGTCACTTAAATCTGCAGAGGGGATTGTCATAAGCAAACAATCGGACCTACTTAGGGAGGTGGCTGTGCATTTCAAACACTACTTTGAGGATCCAGATATTTGCTCGGTGAATGAACAGATTAAGGTTATTAGAGATTACCCCCACTTTTTCTCGGATGAGGAAGGGATTGAATTATTCAAGCCGGTTACTCTCATTGAAGTTCATAAGGTTATTCAAAAATGTGCCCGAGCTAAGAGCCCTGGTCCGGATGGCTGGTCGGTCGAACTTTTCTCATAATTCTTTGATCTTATGGGGCCGGATTTGCTCACGATGGTGGAGGAGACACGCATTTCGGGGAGGATCCCCGTTGCTCTTAATTCGACTTCCATTGCTCTTATACCAAAATCCTTCATTCCATAATCTTTTGAGGATTTTAGGCCGATTTCTCTCTGCAACTTGGCTTATAAAGTGGTAACAAAGATCATAGCTAATAGAATCGAGCCGATGCTATCCAAATCTATCTCTAAGGAGCAGTTTGGTTTTTTGGAAAATAGCCAAATACTGGATGCGATTGGCCTTGCACATGAATCCTTCCATGGCATAAATACTCGCAACAAGAAAGCATTGATCCTTTAAATGGACTTGACCAGGGCTTACGATAAGGTTAATTGGGGGTTCTTGAAATTTGTTTTGATTCAAATTGGTATACCTTGGTCGGTCATGAAGTGGATTATGGGATGTGTGTCCTCAATCAATTATGATGTTCTTGTTATTGGTTGTCCTTCTGAGTTCTTTTCGGCTTCTCGGGGACTTTGCCAGGGTTTCCCACTTTCGCCACTTCTGTTCTTAATTGTGATTGAGGGACTCAGTCGACTGTTGATCAAAGCCCGTGAGGATCAGTAGACTTTGGGGGTCAATATTTCTAAAAACATTTCCATCATGCATCAATTCTTCTTGGATGATGTTATGTTGTTTGGTTTGTCCTGTAAAAATTAATGTAAAGTTTTAAAGGATATCTTGGATCTCTTTTGCAGGACCTCTGGTATGGTTATTAATGAAAAAAAAAATTTCTTGGAAAACAAATTGGACGGGGCCTTGAAGGGGGAAATCTCAACTTTATTTCCCTTTAAATTGCAAGAACTGGCTCAGGGAACCTTGTATATGGGTTACTTAATTAAACCAAATGCATACAACATATGTGATTGGACCTGGCTATTGAAGCGTTTTGATAAAAGAATCCACAAATGGTGACGACGATGGCTCTCTAGTGGGGGCAGGTTTACGTTGGAAAAATCGGTCCTACAAAATTTGGGGGTGTACTGGTTATCCATGAGCAAGGTTCCTAAATCGATTATGTCTGAGATGAGTAGGAAATTGCATAATTTTATATGGTCTAGACAAGGTCCGCAAAAATTGCATCTGGTGGCTTGGTCCAGATTGGATGCTCCTTATCAAGCGGGGGGATGGTCCATTAAAAATATCCATCATTTTTCGTCTGGCGAAGAGTCTTTGGCAGACACTTATGAATGATGGACTTTAGGGGGATGTGGTTTAGGATAAATATATAAATGGATTATATGTATCATTGTGGATCCATGCAGGTATTCAGAAGCTTAAAGGTGTGTCAAATATATGGGCGGGTCTTCTGTCGGCTCTTGGGATTATTCTGGAATGGTCCACGTGGAAGACTAGTAATGGTAGCCTTATCCGTCTCATAGAAGATCCGATCATGGGTGGCCCAACTGTTTTTACACTATCTCCAAGTTTGATTACATTCCTACATGCGGGTGGTTATTACTCACCACGACATGTGGCGGTACATACTCCTCCTGGTGCTCCATTTCAAGTTTGGTTAAACGCTTCTCAGCTAGGTATTTATGGTGGTTGGAAATCGGAATGGGATAATTATGTACTCGGAGTTCATAGGGGCAACATACAAATCTCCGCGGTCCGGATGAGCTCATGTGGTCGCGAAATACTACTAACGGTGTTGTTACTACACATTTGGCTTACCAAGCGTTTTTTCCATTCTGTGGCTCGGGTATTTGGTGGCACTCGGCTATCTGGAAATGGTACATTCCGTTGAAGATAAAGCTGTTAATTTGGTTGGCTTTGGACAACAAACTCTTGTTCTGGTGCAATTTACATAAACGTGGTTTTATAGGCCCCAACATATGCCCTCTTTGCAGAGTGGCTGGTGAATCGGATATGCACCTGTTTATCCAATGTTCTTTTACAACTCTGATTTGGATGGATATCAGATCTGTTTTCCCTGACTTTCCAGCTTGGCTTGGTTCTTCTTTATCGGATGGCTTACTCCAATGGTTCAAGTTAAATAAAAATTATGCGACCATTGCTTACTTTGTTTTCTAGGAATCTTGGATAGCTAGAAACTTGGCTATTTTCGAAAATAAGTTTACCAGTCCCAAGTGGATCATGTGCAAGGATTTAGCTGCTTATCGGGAGTATGGTTGTGTTTCTTCGGGTCCCGATTTGGTTAATTTTCCTTCAGCTTATCCAATTGGGAGGTTGGTTCCACTAAATTTCCCATGTCGATATGGAACCTTCGATGGTGCTTTGCAGAATGCTGCCAGCCAATGTGGGTCTAGTGTTCATATTGTTTTGGACGATCGTCGTTTCTACAACATTTGGTTGTTTGTTGGTCCCAGTTCAAACACAAAAGGGGAGATATATGCTCTATGGTTACTTCTCTATTTTGCCAATTTAAATCACCTGTTTCTCGTTCATGCGGTCGACGACTCCCGGGTTGTAGTTAATTGGATCAATGGACTTGGGTCTCTGGACGTCATTACTCTCTCTTGGATAGAAAAAATATCTCATCTTTTACAAGATTTTAAGGAGACACAATTTCACCATTTCCCAGGGTCCATAATTTGGTGGCGAATAGTCTCTCAAAAAAGGCACTTCTTGCGGTGGAGGGTTGCATATTTTTTGAGGACGGTGCCCTTTCAGAGGGTGGCTCATATTTTCTATATGATGCCTGATGTTCCATGTTGCGGCTGGGTCTCATTTTGATTGGTTTTGTGATCGATTCACTTGTCCATCTAAGCTGCTATTTTTTTTGTTTTTTTCTTTTGGGCCAAGGGCCGTTGATTGTTTTCTCAGTGGTATTTCATCTTTTCTTGCCTGTGGGAGTCGGGGGACGCTGTATTGTTTATCTCTGTCTTTGACCATGGAGCTGGTCGGTTTGTATTTTCCCTGTTGGGCGTTAGTGTCCCGGTTTCTTGTCCAGGTGGACGTTTTTTCGTGCAGTTTGTGTTGGTGTATGTTTCCATTTTATATTTAAGTTATACTTAAATATAAAGTATAGTTTCTTTTGCTATTGAAATAAAAAAAACTTGGGAAAACGTGAAGGCCAAAGTAATAAAAATAATCATTTAGTATTTTTTGGTTTCTTGCATATGAATGCACTCTACAAGAGAACCTTTTAATGGCAGCCGTGACGGACTGGTAAAACCTTTTTAATTTTTTAAACATTTTATGAGAGATTTACTCTTACACGACAATGACTCGACTACTTGCTGATCAATCATTGTCCGTGAGAACTTTTGAATGGCAGCCTTTACGGACAATAATTTATGAGGCGTCGTCGCGTCATACAGATTTTAGTTTACAGGACAAATGGCAGACTTTATAAATTTGCAGTGCATCACAAGCCAATTTCCAAATATGTAAAACGAGAAGAACATGATTCAGCATTGTGAAACATCTAATCAGGAGAGCATGACCGTATCTCTTAGGCTTCGCACATGGAGAGAAGGCGGCCGCCCCTGAGCTCAAATTTGAATGACGTAATAGAGCGCAAAGCCCTAGATTGTAGCCTGGATTATCAAATAAAATTCAAAATTTCAATGGTGATTTGTGAAATCAAAGTGTAATGAATGGTATAAGATGGAATGTTCAAACACTCATGAAGGAGTGGTGCAACCGTATCTATGGTAGAGCCCACAAGTTTCCCGATCCATTCTTGGTAAATGGAAGTCTGGAGTTACCTTTGATTCCTAAAGGAATAGCAATTAGGTCAGTCACTTTCAGAAATAAATAAAAAAGATGGAATGTTCAAATCATAGTACAATGTAGCAATCTACTAATAATAATAGTACAGCCTGTCGGGAACTATGCTTGGTTGAGGTTGCAACCAACTTTCCAAGTCCCTGGCAAAGCCTGAGCAATTGTGGACACGGTATGGCTCACGCGTTGCTTATCTGCAAATCCACAGGTTTTGCTTTATTTTCCTGAATTTTGTGATAATTTTGGAAACAGTTTTATCTAAAGCAGAAATGGTCGTCAACTTTGAATTGAATTTACATAAAATTAAAGAACATTTTTTAAATACTCTAAGCTTTTGTTTGTTAAAATTGTAAATTTTTTACCGAATCAAGTTTTAAGATTTATATGAGGTTTAAGGTTTTATGTGTTATTTTTAAATACATAAATATATTCAACATCCTTAAATAACTCTTTTATTCAAATAAACAAATTAAAAAATTGTTATTTAAAATCTTAATAAAACAAACCTTACCAAACCATTTGCCACTTGCAATATCTACACCCATACTACATTAAAAATGAGAAAACTGAAAACTATATATCTATGCACAGCAAAAACATATTAATACACTCATATATCAGTCTACCTATTAGTAGACTCAGTAATATCAATCTAACTACCAGCCACTTGAAAATTCTGTCTAATATAATGATGATAATAATTACTATTAAAATCTCATGATAAAATTTAACAATTAAAAAAAATAAGATAGTCTCATGATAAAATTTAATAATTCAGAAAAATAAGATAATATATTTATTAGGGTTATAAATTAAATAATCATAAATCATAAAAATAATAATTAATACACATTCTTATTATTATTATAAATATAAAAATAATAATTAATACATATGTACAAATTTTATTAAAATCTCATGCCGAAATTAACAACCCAAATTAAATAAGTTAACATCGTTCCTGAAATATAAAAGTTACTTTATCTATATTCACTTCACGAGGCAAGTCCATTGTACATTGGTCACATCAGATTTTAGGGAAGTCCACTTTCCATCGATGATCATGAGATTTTTGGATTTCCCATTTTGGGGTATGCATTAGGGGGAGTATCCACTTTTATCTATTTTCACTTCATAATCACCAGGGATCAAGATTGAAGGGCTGGTCTTAATTTCATATTGAAGGTTATATATTCATGCAGCCCTTCATTGATGAAGGGCTTTAAAAAAAACTCACATTTCAAATGACAGTAATAGATTAATTGCACACTTCATTAAAAAAATGTGCTAAAAAGATAATGCATTTCAATTAAATTTATGACACAAATTTTTTTTAAAATAAAACTTTTTTTTTTCACAGGAAAAAATACCAGTCTTTGTTATTCATATGAATCAAAAGACATATTATACATCAACCATCTTCATGACAGGAGGAAGTAACATTCCAGTTCAGCATATAGACAAATAGAAAGAAAAGTCTGCAAAGCTGTCACTCAACAAAATAGAAACAAAGTCTGATCGTAGCAGACTTTTCTCATCATCCCTGAATTATCAGGTCAGAATATGCTGTATAATCAAAAGTGACCTACAAACATACACTCCTAAGCAAGACCTGCTAGCTGATAGGTCTCCTATGTAACAGACAAAGAAAGAAGTACATCTGCATGTCATTCAAACGCTGAAAAAAGATGATAAACAGCAGCTAAAAAAGTATGAATTGGCCATGTTCAATGACCTTCCCATCCAATGTTTCAGTGAAATATCCAGATCCCAATTCCATTTTCAGAGCCTGCTTTTGAAGACCATCAGCTAGCATGTTGTGCTCTCGGAAGATATGTTTGAAGATTACCGGTGGGACAAGGTACAGCATATAGTTTATTTCATCACATCAGTGCATCAGAGTAGGAATTTCAAGGGCTGTAAGTCTGTTTATCCAATAAATAATCACCATCGAATCACCAAAAATCAAATGAATGGGCAGACCCATCAAACAACTCACTCTAAGAACAGCCCAAAGAGCTAGAAGTTCTGCTCTTGTATTCGTACCGCAACCACAGTCCAAAGAGAAACTATAAAAACTTATGACATCTTATGACATCTTCAAGTGGAAACAGTTTGCTAACTCTGGCTTAATGGACAACACAAACACAATAATGGCTGCCATTTCAAAAATATGTCAAGGGACTTACAATGAACATGCAATTAGTAGCACTCCTAAGTATAAAATATCCAACACATTGATAGTAGACGAGGGATTGCAATCAAAATGGCTATGATCAAAGTGAATGGAATCATAGTCAATCGAACAGGCATAGGAAAATACTTTTCACTTCTCTAATCCACATAGCACATACAATCACAGTCGCAGATTTCAAGTTGCCGCTAGCTACTCTGCAATCGGCATCAACAACTATCCAATTGAAATTAACTTTTCAACACAACACCTCATACAACTATCCAATTGAAATTAACTTTTCAACACAACACCTCATGCATCTAATTTTATGCATCTATACCCAATGCAATTAACTTTAGTCTATTCTGAAAACAGAATTGAATCGACTCATATTAAAGAGACCATATTTTCACTTACACATTGTTATATTAGAAAAAACATGGGAAAACATTATTGTCTATTAAAACTTCAGAAAACCAAGCCACAGTTCAGGGCTCTAACTTTCAAGAAGCAAATGTACGAGGCCTTTTTTTTGTATCAATAAATCTCAACAATTTTTTTCACTATCAAGAAGCAAATGTACGAGGCCTTTGGAAAAACAAAGAACATACCTGAATATCACCACTTCTCTCGCCAGTCACCACTGTTGAAAGAATACCTACCAATAACAATTAGCCGACAACCGATTCCAACCTGGAGACCAGCATCAACGCCCTCGCCCCTATTGCTATTTTCCTCGTCAACAACAATTCGCCTTTGCAGATCACCATTTGCAAGAGAGAAAAGCAATCACAAGCAACAAACGAGAATACCAAAATAATGGCCAAGCCATCGCAAACAGGGTTCAATCACAATTGCCATTCCGAGCTTAATAACTCTAGGAGATCCTTGACAAGAACATCTCGCTGATAAACCCCTCTTCCAGGTCCCGAGTGGCGGTATTCAGCGTTAGGTCTTGGTTCTCTTTCCTCCTCCTCTTCATTCGATGCAACGGTAACGGGAGAGTACAAGAATTGCAGGAGGATGGGCTCTAGAGCATACCTTGTTGGTGATGTGGGCGACGGGATTTAATCAGAGACCTGTGACAGATTTTTGTATGAAATCTAATGGTGGACTGGACTCTGACATTAGGATTGCCAAGGTTGAAAAATGCAAGCTGTCTGAGGAGGGATTTGGGTTCGTGTGAGTTTCATGTATGGATTTTGGTCATGGAGATGGAAGCTTCGGTGCTGGCGAACGAAGTATGGCGAATTTATTGAACGAACTGGGCGGGGACTCCCGGATTCGTGACAGCCGTAAAAAGGCTCAATATAAACCTTCAAGAGTTATACAAACCCCGATAGTGCTGTAAAAGAACAGACCAACACCTCCCTTTCACCAAAAGATGCCATTAAGGCTAGCACTAAGCCAATGCTGAGGTTTACATCATAGTACATGTACAGGGCGTAGCCAATCCTCTCTTCTACAAACAAACAAAACCAAAACTCTAACGAAGTTCGAAGGACTCGAACCCAACAACATTATGATTTGGAAGGAAAGGAGATGGTAACGAAGAGCTCAGACTTAACCCTCTTAGCATAGCCACGAATTTTCCAGGTTGTCCGAGTTACTACCTCCAGTATCTCCCTGCCAATACAAACCAAGCTAAGTTAGCATTTTAGCATGACCTGTGATAAAAGAATCAAGAAACCTGTAAATAAAGACTCGGCCATTGAAGACTTACCCCAACGAAACGAGAAGTAGCATTTGGATGTAGAACCAGGCTCACTGTAAAACGCCACCCAAGTGTGGAGAACCAAGTTCTACTTCTCCCTCTCAACAAACTGGATAACGAAGGGCAGAGTACGTTGATGAGATTGAAAACCCGAGGGCTTAGTTTCCAATACACCAGCTGGATGCCATGAGTCCCGACCGGTAGAACACTGAACAAGCCCGTTTTCCAGCCCGCTCGAACTTTCAAGACTCAAGGCAGTCAACCTCACCATTGCCAATTTGCCAACTTCGCGAGTGGAGTAGCTCTGGAATTAAATTCCAGAGTAAATGCTGGCAACCTGTCAACCATAAAAAAAATTAATGACGGGCGATTTTAATGACAGCCCTTTAAATGTCATTTATATTTGAATAAATAATTTTTTTTAAAATGTCAAAAATTCCAAACGAAATTTTATATGACGGGGAAAATTGAAATACCCCTTCACTGACGGGCTGAGAGGCCTTTGACGGGCCCTGACGGCCTCAATTTTGAACCCTGATAATCACATAAAAAACATACACATACTTCCACGGGGCAAGTACATGTACATTGGTCACCATCATATTTTGAAAGTCCACTTTACATCAGTCACATGAGATTTTTGGATTTCTCAATGTGGGGTCCTCCATTATGGGGAGTATTCATTTTATTAAGTGATCTTCGTATTAATATTAATTCATTTGTATTTATTATAACAACTTATATTTGAGAGCACACCTAATGGTTAAGAACATGTGTTATTTTTGTAGAGGTCATAGGTTCAAAATCGGTGGGGGTAGGGTTGCTCATTGACTTCCCAGATAACAAAAAAAAGACTTCAATAAGTAATTAAGGGTTTCTATTACAATATAAAGACTTCAACCACGAGGCAAAACATGAAGTACTATTGTTGTAGTGCAACAACTTGTGGGGAAAGAGACACAAAGCCTAATTAGCTAAGAATTCACTCATAGAGAAGAGACACAAAGCCTAATTAGTTATAAATTCACTCATAGAAAAGTCATAAATGCAAATGAAATGTTATACTATACCACATTGAATAAGATGTACTTGTTAATGCCAAAATGGTAACATCTCTTATAGTTTACCCACTAGGCTAACTTAGCATATGAAATTGACTTAAAATAACATATCATCTATTAAAAGAGATAAATTTACATATTTGTTTTCCTATATTTTACCCATTACCTAACTTACCACAACATGAAATGGACTTAGAATAAAATCTCCACTGTGAAAAGAGATAGAGTTACATAATTTTGTGTCATCAAATTCCTATTATAATCATTAAAATTTTATCCAATCGAGATGTTTATTGAGTAGGTAGTTGAGGGGTTAGATCACTATGAAAAAGACTCTAATTGTAATGAAAACCATTGAAGTAGATATTATGAAATGAATTCATTTCCTAAAATCAATATAAGGAAATTAATATAAAAACAAGGGAAATAGAAGCAAAGCTTCAAGTCCCTGCCAAGTCAAGGGATCGTGTTTTGAGCAGCCTCTCTACTACTTACTTCCCATTGCAACAACCGAAAAAAATAACTAAAAATATGTAAGTGACCGATTTCGTGTAAATGAAAACAGTGAAAAGAAAATATGTAAGTGACCAAACCCAAGTAATAGAATAAAATTGTTCTTATATGCTTTTGGGAAATTGAAAGCTTTGAGTGTGGTTCGTTCAACACTTCAAGTGAATTAAGTGAATACTAATTCAGGAATGTGTAGTAAGTTTTTTTTTAACTGAAACAGTTAATTTATATTGATAAAAATTAAAAAATGGTTAAGTCGTGGCTGAGGCCAAATCCAACTGAGTACATTATTTTGGAAATCTCAGAGGCGTTTTGCTATATGATTTGAAATCTTTCTTCGTTTGACCATTGACATCTGTAAAGAGCTTGAGATGGTTGTGTTGAACACGTTGATGTTTCTTTCCTTCGATTTCTGTAACCGGATTGCTCTGTGGTTGAAATTGTAGGTGGTTGCGTAGTGACAATTTCCCTTCAATCATTGCAACCATTTCCATCACATGAGGAATTGCCATGATCTCCTACTCGGTGTTGATTGTCATGCTCACCAATTCTTCACTTCTTAATCCGTTCATAGCCTGCGAATGTAAATTAATATCAGGGGATGTGATGATGGCTCATTTCTCCATTTGAGAATTCGATTTTCCCAGATTCAAGATTAGTTATGGCTTTTGCTTCTGTGTCTACTTCGTAATTTAAGTTTCTCATGGTATGGAATGATTTGAATTGATCAAATGAATTTGCAATTTGCTGAATAAGGTGAATAATCTATTTTATTGCCAAGTTATTGAAATATGAATGTGAATTGAAGGATTTGATGATTACGAGGGAATCACCAAAGACCTGTAATTTCTCAATTCTTTGATTTTTGGCGATCTGGCAACCTTTTAGGAGAGCTAAGGCTTCTGCTAAGTTGTTTGAGCAAGTTCCCAATACCCATTTGTATCTGATTCCCGCCGCTCCCCCAGCAGATAACAAAACCCCTCTCGCTCCTGCCACTCCAGGGTTTCTTTTGCACGCGCCATTAAAGTGTAGACTATCCATAGGTGCTTGTTTCTCCAATCCTGAAATTCGAAGTTAGAGAGTCTGATTTGCCAAGGTGGTGGATTCCGGAGTCGAAGGGCTATTCATTTTATGGGGCTTGAGGGGAGGGTCCCGATCCAATTTAATTCATCTGTGTTGAGGTTTTTTACTGTCCCGAGCTTGGAAGAGTTCAAGCATTCTATAAGCAATCCTTTGGCTTGTCCAGCGACTTGTAAGGGTGAGAGACAGGAGTCCTGGAAAATGGATTTGTTCCTGGCAATCCAGATTTTCCAACAAGTAAATTTAGGGAGAGTTATCAAGATTTGGAGGTAGAGTATTTTTTTCAAGAGGGGGGAGGGGTAGATGTATTTCCAATAATTGAGTAGGAAGGTAGTAGTGTTGAACATTGGAATGGTTATGTTAAGGTCATGAATCATGCAGTCCCATACTTTTTTTGCAAATTGACATTCCAGGAATAAGTGATGTACTGATTCAGAATTCTTACAGCATAAAGGACACCAATGTGGCCCAATGATTCCTCTTTTGTTGAGGTTGTCTCCAGTGAGTACCTTCCGGTGGGAAAGAGTCCAAATGAATAAGTTTACCTTGGGAAGTACAAATGGATTCCAAACCAATTCCCATAAGCTTTTTCTTGAGACTTCATGGTTTTGGAGAGCGCTGAAGCCTAGGGCTGCAATATACTTTCCTTTTGGGCCCCAACCGCGATCACATTTATCTTGGAGATGAGTAGGAGTGCATCCAGTCAAGTTTTCTATAAGGAGGATTATGGAAGGTTCAAGATTGGCTGGGATTGATAATTTTTTCCAGCTTTTCCATGTTCCAGTGGAGTACCAGGAGCTAAAATCATTCAATGTTCTAATTCCTTGGTGAGATCCATTGGGCTATATCATGAAATTCTTGTTTATTCTGGAGTGGTATGTTTCCCATAATTTTATCAAAAAAAATGTTTGTATTTATTCCATTTCCGGGAACCCAGTAGAGTTCTTGAGAGAAGAATTCCCACGAGGTTCTGCATAACGACCAAATCGAAGATCCTTTGGAGGTAGTCTTGTTGTCAAGACATCTTAGATTAGTGCCTCTTAATTATTTCTTTCTTAATAATTGAATTACCCGGTGTTGTTTGTTGTGCAGAATTTGCCAAAGGATTTTGCCTCCCATTGCCATGTTGTCCTGGAGAGGATCACGAACTTGGAGGACACCTGAAAGCTTTGGTTGTTTTATAATGCTCCAATTCACCAGATGTATTTTATTCTCTTTGTTTTTTCCATCCTGTCCAGAGGAACTCTCTCAGAAGTTTACTGATATGATCTGACACTCCTTTGGGCGCCAGAAGAAGAGAATATTGATAAATTGGTAGAGCTGATAGGACTGCTCTTACTAAGATCAATTTTCCAGCTTTGTTGAGCCAATATACTCCCCATATCCTTATTTTGGATTTGATTTTTCTTATTGTGTCTTCCCAGAATCCATATTTTGAATGTCCTTGTGCTATTGGGAGGCCCAAATATTTGAATTTGTCCCAATGCTTGTGGACTTTGATTCCGAGAATTTGTCCAATGTTGGATACGGAGGCGTTGTTCAGATTCCAGTCGTAGACTGCACTCTTGTGGAGGTTGATCTTACCTCCTGAGGTGTTGCAATACCAAGTCATGTTTTGCTTGAATTTTCGGGCAATAATGGAGGAACCCACTCCCAATAAGAGGGATCCATAGAGTGTGTGGTTGGGAGGCATGGAGTCAGGAGCTAAATTGAGACCTGGTAGGGAGCCTGTTCTTAGGTCTGAGTTCAAATTTTGACTAAGGGAATCTGCCAAAAGGATATACAAAAAGGAGGACAAGGGGCATCCTTGTTGAATTCCACGCGTGGCTTGGAAAAATTTAGTGGGCCGGCCATTTACCAAAGGGGCGATCCAAGGGCCTTTTATGCAAGCTGAGATCCAGTTTATGAAGGGTTCCCCAAATCCAAAGTTTTCCATGAGTTTAAAGATGAATGAGTGCTTGACACGATCGAATGTGTTGGCCATGCCGAGTTTGATCAACATACCTTTTTCCTTGCGAATCTTGCTGGAATGAATAGCTTCCTAAACGAGAATCACATTGTTGAGGATTTGTCTCCCTTTTAAGAAGCCTCCTTGATTGTCTAAGATGATTTTAGCAAGAAGAGGCTTCATTCTATTTTCCAACATTTTGGAGATTATCTTGTAGGATGAGTTAGATAGTGAAATCGGTTGAAATCTGCCAAAGGAAATGGGATTTGTCTCTTTTGGAATAAGGGATAGGAATGTGGAATTGGTGCAGCCTCCGATATTTTCTTTTGAGTGGAAATTTCTGACCATTCTCATATAATCTTTTCTAATATATTGCCATCAAGCTTTGTAGAAGTGAATTGAATATCCGTCTGGTCATGGAGCTTTGTTAGGATCAAAAGACCGGATTGCGTTGATGACTTCCTGCTTAGAGAATGACTTGAGGAGATCGGCATTGTTTTTCAGGCATGATGTTCTTTGGGACGTGCTCAAGGATAATTTTCTCTCCTTCCTCTCCAACGTTGTCTTCCTCCGTGAAGAGATTTGAGAAGTGATTATACACTACAGTTTTGATATTTCCTTGTCCTTTGACAATTGATCCATTGTCCGTTTTGATTTCCGAGATATAGTTAATGTAATGTCTGGATTTGGTTTGTTTGTGGAGGTAGGAAATGTTCCTATCGCCAGCTTTGAGCCATGTGCTGAGTGATTTTAATCTCCCAAATTCCTCTTCTTTACAAAAGCTTGGTAAGCCTTGATTTGATGCTTGACCTCTTCTTGGAGTGTTGTATTATCAATTGGGTGTTTGTTTAGTGAAGTTTGAATGGATTCCAATTCATCTACTGCCTTCTTTATGAAATTAGAAGGTGGGGGGCAATTAGCTTTGGCCCAATCCTTTAAATCCTTTTTGGTAATAATGATTTTATGTTCCCAAACAAATCTTGGGAAGCCTGATATGGGAGTTCTCTAGGTTTTATCCAGTATGTCCCAAAAACTTATGTGATCTAGCCATTGGGGACTGAATCTGAAGGGAATCAGACCAAGGTATTCATCTTCTTGAATTTGGAGTAGAGTTGCCATAATTTTTTAGATAATTTTCTGTCCTTCGGTCAAAAGGCTGCTTTGGACGAGAAATATGTCAAGCCAGGCCATAATATTTCCTTTACCTAGTCGCTTAGACCAGGTAAATTTTCCTTTCTTGGGTTTGATGTCAAGTAGATCCCATGTCGATATAAGGGCTTCTACATGAGATTTGAATACATCCTTTCCAATGAGGCCTCCATTTTTTTCAGCTGTGGAAAGAGTTATATTCATATCGCTGGCTAGAATAATATTTTGTGGAGTGCATGCATATAGAAAATCTTCCAAAAGTTTTCAACAATCTTTTTTTTCGAAGTATAGGTTAGGAGTATACAGATTGAAGAGTGTGATTTGAGTGTTTCTTTGGGCATGAGTGAGCTCTGCGAAGATCGGTGTTGAGTGGCAAAGGAGTTATGCAGTTGGAATTTGTCTGAAGACAAGAGGGTTTCTAGGCCACCGGAGGACCCTTTGGAACTGACAACCATACCTGCGTTCTTCTTCCACTTTTCCTTTCCAATGGCTCGGATGGCATTTTAATCGAGCTTGGTCTCTTGGAGCATGAGGATGTATGACATGTTGTTTTTTTGGAGATATTTAATTGCTTCTATTTTGATAAGACTTCCTAGTCCTCTGCAATTCCAAGAGACAAGCTTCATTATCTACTATTGTGAGTAGAGGAGGGGCCTTCCCCTGCTGAGTCTCCCATTTTATTCCATGTTATTCTGGCTTTGGTGTTCCTGCTAAAGGCCATGTCTATTGTTTGTTGATTTCCTTGAGTTTTCTCGCGTTCAATTTCTTATTCTCTTAGGTCTTTGCTCGATTTTCGTCCTAATTGTTTGGTGATCTGTCTATTAGTTCTTATGAAGATGCACAGGAGACCATTGGTTTGGATTTTGTAATTTCGGCGTAGGAAGGAGAGATCGTACCTTCATTCGAATTAGGTCTTTTGGGGCTTGGGGTGCTCTGGGGCTCGAGTTCTTTCGGGTCTTCTTGGATTTGGGGGGCTTCCTGAAATTCTTGTTGTTCAGGGATTTCTCCTTCTTCTAGGGCTTTGGGGATTTCCTGGGTTTCTGGAATTTCAAGAGCTTTGAATCTATTCCCGTTGTTAGTAACCAGATATTTTAGATGCTAATGGTCTGATTTCCTTGAACTTTGACCTTTTGGTAGGGTTTTTGGTCCCGATTTGGAGATAGGGTTTTTTTGAATAGTTGTACATTGTTCTCTTTTCCTTCCTGCCTACGAATCTACAGGATTCTTCTTTCAAGATCGAGCAAAATGCCCATATTCATGGCAGTACCTGCATTTAAATGGGATTTGTTCGTAATCTAAGTCCTGAATGTGAGACCAGCCTACCACTGCGAGTTTTATAGCTTCTGGGAGTCCATGTTCCATATCTACTTCAATGCAGATTCTTGCACATGAGAATTGATCTTTTCGATCTGCTTTATCTATGTATTTTCCAAGGGTATTTCCGATAGCTTCTAATGATTATAGGTTCCAGCAATAGAGGGGTAGATGAGAAAGTCTCACCCAAATCGGGACTGCAGATGTGATATCTTAGGATGGGTCAAAATCTGGATTCCATTTATTCATATAAAGCCCTTGTAGCCCCATGAAGTATGGACCATTCCTGAAGATTAACTCACGATCTTGTTTGCTTTCAAAGATGAATGCAAAGAAGCCCTTTCCTAGGAAGTAAGATTTTACTTCTTTCGAGATCAAAGGTCTCCAGTTCTTCTGTACCCATATTTCAATGGTTCTTGGAGAGGGCCATAGGCCTATGAACTGGCCAATCAATCCTCATTCCGACAGATTAAGAGTTGTCTTACAGGGTTGCTCTACCGACAACGCTACGGTGGGTATCTCGACAAGCTTTTTCACAAACTTCTGTTAGGAGGCTGACAGAGTCTTTTTCCCTTGAGGTGCGATCAATTTCATAAAGTTGCACAAGTCAGGAGAGGGGGGAGGGCCTGCGTATCCTCCTGAGGCCATCGAGGGAGCGTGGAGCTTGAGGGTCGGGCCCTAGCCGTAGATGGAGTCAGAAGCAAGCTTCGGATGGCTCACTTGCAGCAGGCAACGGATCTATGTGTAGTAAGTTAAAACCATTCAATTCGATGAATATTTTTAAATTATTTCTATCATGACCCCCCAAAAAAATCCTACATATGTACAGTTACAAGTGAAATCCAGTAATAACATGAAGAGTTCATTCCAGGACAAGTACATTCTTTAGTAAATAGGTATACAGGTAATGATGAAATGGATTGGTAATAAGTCTATCCTATAAATTTGCAATGAGCCTATAGTTATTTTGGTGGCAGGATGGTGAGCTCGTCTCGTACCACACTGGACTAACACTACTAATTATGTAAACCCACTACTAATTATGTAAACCCACTATAAATAGTCGCAACCACTCTAATGAGTTGCAGCCACTATAATGAGTCATAGCTCAATGTGGCTATAATGAGTCACAGGAAAATCAGGCTTTCTCAGTAGCGTGCTGTTATTCAACCCCAACTGGAGTCGTAGCTTAATCAATCACAGCCAAATGTTTAAGCCAATCGCAACCAAATTCTAAATCGCTAATAAGAACTCGTAAAACCTCTAAATGTTGGATTTCACAGTCATTTCCCTCTCTCTGGGTATCATCTAATTGACAACTATAGTTTGCAGCCTAAACACGAGTTCGATCAGAGATTGGGGCCTCTGTATTTCGAAACCATGTATAAATTTCAAATACTCCACACAATTACGAGCTGAAACTAAACACAACAAGAAATTACCTCTGTTACTTAATGACACTCGGTTTGGGAATGACTCAAGTGTTCTTAACTGTACAAGGAAATTCACACAAGTACAAAATAGAGACTCATTCACACAAACATCATTTTAACGCTTGCACACAACTCTAGCTGATAGAATCTCAGCTTTTCCCTCATTCAAATGCACAGTAACGCTATTGAACACACATAACTTACTAATTTCATTAATTGGTAGATAGAAATCGCATCCAGTCTCATTTTCCTCTGGTATTTAGGAAAATATCCCACTGACTCTCTCTCACATAGAGCTCCCCCTCCGAGTCTCTGTCTCTCCCCTTTTCACCCATTTGAAATCCCAAAACAGAATGGCTGAACAGAAAAACTAACTAACTAACTCTCCCCCATAATGAAGGAGTCCCCATCATTATTCAACAAACTACCTATCTGGCTTGTTCTCCACATAGGGAGTATCAATTGGCCACTATGTCCTATTTTTCTCAAAAACCTGACAATACACTAGTTGGTTACATATTTTTCAAATACTAAAATATTTGGAAAACAAATTCTCTTCCCCACTTCAGGACAACTTGTCCTCTTGCTAGCCACAACTTGTGAATACTCAATCACATTGGTGGCTTAGCATTGATGCTCCTGAATCAGACTCCCAAGGCTAAAACTCTAAACCCATGTTCAGTAAATTAGCTATTGAGAAACCTTCTGTCTCAAATTCTTTAGCACTCATCCATGTAGAATCTCCTACAGGATGTCCTTCCCATTTGATCAAGTATTTACAGCACAACTTACTATTTTTAGCAGTTTTTCGGGTCCTAAACTTTCGGAGCCATTTTGAGGCCCTAAACGACATTTTTGGGGGAATCTTGCCCAATTAATCTCCCCATTTGTGTGTTTTAGCGTATTCCTCGGATATATCTTTCCAACGAGGTATCATTTGCGTCAAACGGAGATCGTATGCCAAAGTTACGGCACCGGGAAATTGGTGTACCAATTTACCCCAACGAGGCCCATAGTTTGGCATGGTTTCATCTCCTAGGGTTAGGTTTTTGGATGTTTAGGGTTTTCCTTTATTTCTCAATAATAGAGAGGCTTCGAGCCCCATTGTAAGCAGAGTTTAGAGGCCGGTAGCCGACACATCTCTTCTTAGAGACAGCTACCAACGCTCTAGCTAGTTTATTTCCATTTTGTCTGTAAGCATATTTCCGTTATGTGATATTAATGAAATGAAGTCTTATTTCTATGCACCTCTGCGTTTATGTGCATTTCTATAACCTGTTGCGTTCCTTCATAAGTTCGGATTAGTGGTATCAAAGCAGTTCTGCTCTTTCTTGACCCTTCTTTGCATGTCCCCAATGAGTTTGGGGTATAAGGAGTTAGGGCTCGACCTGGTTGAACCCTTACAAGATCAGCCTCGCAAACCTCGACGGCCGCCCATGGCGGACAAAAATAAATATGAGGGAGCAGGAGATCCTATCAAAATATTGCTCGAGGAGGCCCTCGAGCAACAAAGGAATGCGATGATGGATAACTTTTCCTAGATCCTTCAACGACTTCCCAGTAGCAGCCACTCTGGAGGCGCAACCCCTTTTAAGGTACCAGTAAATTTTGACATTCCCATATTTGAAGGCCAAATAGATGCAGATGTCGTAGACAGATGGTTGAATCTATTAGAAGGGTATTTCTCGATGCATGAATTTTCCAACCGGGAAAGGATCACTTTTGCACTCCTCATAGCTACCCCCCATGTCAAGGACTGGTGGGAAACCTATTGTGAGCATAAGGACGAGAGGGAACCCTCTCTGTTTTCGGTCGTACCCACTTGGAATTCTTTCTGAGACACCATCAAGGAACAATATTATCCCATGGGAAGCTATGAGGACAAGTACATACAATGGACTACACTGCGACAGCAAAGGGATCAAGATGTGCATGAGCTGACGAACCTGTTCCATACCCTATGCACAAAATTGGGTATCAAAGATTCGGAGAAACATTTGGTGCTTAAGTACTGCAATTGTCTGCACATATACATTCAGGAGGAAATGGAGTTACTCGACATCTCCTCGCTTAGCGCAGCATATCGGTTTGCTTCCAAGATTGAGCAAAATTTCAAATAGAAGAAGCGAGACTTTGGATCTGCGACTCAGAAGCAAGGGAAAGGTTCCTTCAAACCGCAGAACAAAGGAAAACGCCAAGGTGGGGCGGCCCATGATAATCCGCCAAAACCGCAAGTAAAGAACAACACTGTGAAGCCAAAGAAGGACACGGGAGAGTGGTGTGAGTTTCATAAGAGCATCACGCACAACACAAGTGAGTGTCGGTCCAAGCAGTCACTGGTGGCCGAGTTGAAGGCCTCTGTATCGGATGCATGCTCCGACTCCGAACCAAAACCCAAAAAAGGGTAATGACAGGGGGAAGCAGATTATCGATGTGGAGCCCACTGCCACTGTTGCCACCACAAAGGTCTAGAAGGAGGAACCAGAAGATCCAAAGGAGGGGGAGGGCGTCTTCCATTCCCAGATGTGGGTAAAGGGTTCCACGCTGCGGTTCATGGTCGACAGCGGGAGCCAAAAGAACCTCATTTTAGCAGAGGTCGTGCAGCGGTTGGGCTTGCCGACGATAACACACCCACAACCGTACACCATTGGGTGGCTTCACCAAGGACGGGATCTCCGCGTCGGACAACAGTGTCGCCTCCCCTACAACATCAAGCCCTTCATGGATGAGGTATTATGTGACATTTATCCTCTTGATGTTTCTGATGTATTATTAGGCCAACCATACTTGTGGAAGCGACATGCTGTGTATGAGTCTCGGCCTCACGCTGTTATTATTACTTTGGGAAATAAGTTGTACAGGATACCGAAGGTAGCACCGCCTGTGGCCATCTCTTTGGTTACTACAAAACAATGTAGTAAGCTCATTTCTAGAATAGGGAAATTTGTTTTCCTGGTAATCCGCCCTCAGGGAAAGAATAAGACTGTGGCCACGACCTCTAGACAGAGCTCCTCCTTCCAACAACAACAGATGGACAAGGTCGTGGAGGAGTACGGGGACATCTTCACCTCACCCATAGGGGTGCCTCTGCACTGTCAGGTCAAGCACCCCATAGATCTGACCCCAGGTGCGCTGCTTCCCAATGGACCAATCTATCGGTGCTCTGTTCTGGAGAATGACGAAATCAAGAGGCAGATTCAGAAACTGTTGCAAAAAGGGCACATCCGACCAAGTTCATCGCCCTATGGGAGCCTGATCGTGCTGGTGCAAAAGAAGGATGGGACGTGGAGACTCTGTATTGACTATCGGGGGCTGAATAAGATCACTGTCTGGAATAGGTACCCGATCCCATGGATTGATGACCTTCTGGACAACTCGGGGGGGGGGGGGGGGGGAATGTTTCAGTAAGATTGACTTGAAGTCCAGATACCACCAGGTACCAATCAAACCCTCCGATGTGTGGAAGACTTCCTTCAAAGCCAAGGAGGGCCTTTTCGAATGGTTGGTCATGCCTTTCGGGATGACAAATGCTCCCGCAACCTTCATGAGGATGATGGAAGACATCTTGCAGCCATTCACCAACTCATTTGTAGTAGTGTACTTGGATGACATCCTGATCTTGAGCCAAACGTGGGAGGAGCACCTCCACCACATCCGACAGGTCCTCCAAACATTGCAGAAACACAAGTTGTGTGCCAATTTGGAGAAGTGCACTTTCGGCATGACCTAGGTTCAGTATCTGGGATACATTATATATGAGCAAGGGGTGCATGTGGATCCGGACAAGATCTAAGTCATTCGGGATTGGCCAGCCCCTACCACTCTAACAGAGCTCCGCAACTTTGTAGGTCTTGCCAATTTCTACCGCAAGATCATGTTGGGATTCTCTCATATCACTTGGCCCTTGAGCCAAGTCACCAAGGGAGGGGCGAAAGCGAAATTATTTTGGTCTAAATATCAACATGAGGCGTTCGTCGAGTTGAAACATTGTCTCTACTCTGCCTCAGTGCTCACATTACCAGACTTGCAACAACCATTTGAGATCGAGACAGATGCCTCAGACTATGCTATTGGGGTAGTTCTTACTCAACGGGGACATCCAGTGGCATATCACAGTGAGACCCTCTCTGACACAGTCCGGGAGTATCCCACTTATGACAAAGAGATGAATTCCATTGTGCAGGCTTGCCAACAATGGAAGCATTACATTTTGGGAAAGGAAATGATCATCCACACAGACCACCGACCCCTCCAGTTCATGCAAACCCAAGGGAAATTGCAGAATGATCGCCATCAGAAGTGGTCCACATATATGCAACAATTTCATTTGAATATCAAGTACAAGAAGGGAAGCACCAATAATGTTGCAGACTGTCTCACCCGAACACCGATCGTGGCGTTAACCACCGTGCTCAACTCTTGTGGGCACGAGACTTCTGATTGGCCACTTCTCTACAAGAGCGATCTAGAATTTGGCCACACATACACGACGCTCTCGGAGGGTAAGCAAGTTCCCAATTTTCACCTCCAGGATGGACTGTTATTTCACTAGGGACACCTTTGTGTTCCTTCAAGTGAGCGCACCAAGATGATTTGGGAATCCCACTACAGTCGGGTCGTTGGGCATTTCGGGGTCGAGAAAACAGTGGCAATGCTGCAGAAGTATTTCTATTGGACAAACCTTCGAAAGGATGTTGGGAAGTACATCAAGTCCTGCACTACCTGTGCCATTGCCAAACCGACCATCAAGAAGCAAGGCCTCTACACTCGTCTGCCTATCCCTAGTCGACTGTCAGAATCCATATCCATTGATTACATGTCGGTCCTTCCTTATACTAAGCATGGCAACGACTGTGTTTTCGTGGTCGTCGACAGATGCTCGAAGATGGCCATTATGGTGGCCTACAAGAAAAATATCACAGCAGAAACCACTGCTAAAGTCTTCTTTGAACGAGTGTGGGTACACTTTGGGATCCCAAAGTCTATCATCTCAAATCGGGATAGTAGGTTCCTCAGTACATTTTGGTCCAGCCTTTGGTCGATGCTGGACACCAAGCTCACCAAGTCCACAGCTTTCCATCCCCAAACTGATGGCCAGATTGAGGTCGTCAACAAGATGATCATACACATTATGCGCATGTACAACTCAAAGCATCCACGCACATGGGATGAGAGCCTACCCTATGTACAACACATCTATAATTGAGCCACTATGTCCCATTGATGTAGCCATGCCCTTTGCGGTCACTCCAATCGATTCGGCTCATGTCCAATCGGAAGCTGACAAGGCACACAAATTCATAGAGCGCATTCAACACATCCGCCAATAGGTTCATGACATATTGGACAGAACCAATGCAAAATACAAGCAGCGACATGATCAGCATCGGGTGCCACACAACTTCCAGGTGGGCGACAAAGTGTGGCTACATTTGCAAAAGGAGTGCCTCGCTAGACCCTACCGTAAGCTTTGGCCGCTCCGATATGGGCCATACACTATCATCAAGGATGTAGGGGACAACGCCTTGGAGGTCAATATTCCACCATCCATTAGTCTGCACCCAGTGTTCAATGTGGATCGCCTTCGACCCTACTTTCCACCTCTACTGGACATCTCCGACATTGCAGAACAACTCACAACGACAGAGTTAAACCCAGACTACAGGGAACAGGCCACCACAGATCGTATCATGGATATGCAAATCAAGAACACTCACCAGCAACATATCCAATTGTATCGGGTTGTCAAAGTTGGCCAACTCCTGCACCAAGGCAAGTGGCTCATTAGGGACCAAGTTCAGTAGAAGTTTCCTCATCTCATGGAGGAACTCCACGCAATGGGGACCATTGCTTCTTAAGGGGGGAGTAATGATCCAGGTGGATATTGGTGGCCACCCGCCTATTCTACTTGGGGCCCTAACATCGTTCTTTCAGTTCTTTTAGTTTCCTGATTTATAGCACAGCTTACTATATTTAGCAGTTTTTCGGGGCCTAAACTTCCGGAGCCGTTTTGAGGCCCTAAACGACGTTTTTTGGGGAATCTTGCTCGACGAATTTCCCAATTTAGATATTTTAGCATAGTCCTCGGATAGATATTTCCAATGAGGTGTCATTTGTGTCAAACGGAGATCGTATACCAAAGTTACGACGCTGGGAAATTGATGTACCAATTTACCCCAACGGGGCCCATAGTTTGGCATGGTTTCATCTCCTAGGGTTAGGTTTTTTGGATGTTTAGGGATTTCCTTTGTTTCTCAATAATATAGAGGCTTCGAGCCCCATTGTAAGCAGAGTTCAGAGGCCGGTAGCCGACACATCTCTTCTCAGAGATAGCTACCAACGCTCTAGCTTGTTTATTTCCATTCTGTCTATAAGCATATTTACGTTATGTGATATTAATGAAATGAAATCTTATTTCTATTGCACCTATGTGTTTATGTTTATTTCTCTAACCCCTTACGTTCCTTCATAAGTTCGGATCAGATAATATCCACTCTTCGGGTCTAATTTTGAAAAGCATCTTTCCCCACTCAGGAAATCCATCATGTCATCCATCCTGGGTAATGGAAACCTGTATCTGATGGTAATATTGTCGATGGACCTGGAGTTAGTGCACATCCTCCATTCACCATCCTTCTTTGGGGTGAGTACAGCCGGCACTGCACATGGACTCAAACTTTTCTAAATCAGCCCCTTGTCTAACAATCCTTATACTTGTCTTCTAACTTCTTCATTCTCTTGAGGTGTCAACCTATATGCTGCATTTTTTTGTAAGCTTGATCCAGGAATAAAATCAATATGGTGACTTATATCCCTCTTTGGTGGTAACTCATTGGGAAAATCATCTACCACAATGTCACTAAACTCACCTAAAATCTCCTGAATCTCCTCAGGCAGATCTGCAATATTGGTCTTCATTATTACCACTCTAGGCTTACATACCACAGCATAATTCAGTTCTTCATCATCAATTTGTTGCAAATACTCCTTCCCTGTCAACATTAGGACCTTAGATGCTTGTTGCCCTGTTGTAATCCCTTCTTGCAAAGGAAGAAGAACATGTTTTATCCCATCTTTCTCAAAACTATGAAAATTTATCCTACCATCATGTACCACCTTTTTGTCAAATTGCCATGGTCTCCCTAGAAGGATATGGAAAACATCCATGGGCATAACATCAAAGATAATTTTATCTTTATATGTGCCTACTTGCAAATCAACTTCGCATTGTTCACTTACTAGGATTTGATGTCCTTTATGCAGCCATGACACTTTGTATGGAACAGGATGTTTGGTCTTATTCAGACTTAGCTTCTCCACCATCTTTGTGGAAACAATATTGTCAGTGCAGCCACTGTCAATCACCATCTTGCAGCACTTCCCTTTGACTTTACACATGGTCCTGAATAAAGCCTTCCTTTGAGAGGGTTCCACTTTCTCCTTCTCAGGTTTCAATAAGACTTTGTTTAGCATCAAAGACTCCCCCATCTTTGGCATATTTTCAGCCATTGGCATCTGCTCTTGTTGTTGCTCATTATGAGCTACATAGGCTCCTCTCTGTCCTATGTCTTCCTTCTCATGACACTCAAAGGACCTGTGTCCCAATTTGTTACATTTGTAACACCTGTAGACAGTTTCTTTGCCTCTTCCTCTACCTCTACCTCTACCTCCTTGGTAAGGTCTTCTCCCTCTTGAGTCACCTCCTCTACCTTGTTGCTCCTATTGGTTTGAGTTGCTGGATTCTCCTTTTCGGGATGCAAACTTTCCTCTTCTAGCTGATGGCCCTCTTCCTTTGGTCGAACCTCTTCCCCTATTGAAGTCTTGCTTTCTTAATAACTTTTCTTCTGCTCTCAAGGCACATTGGTATGCCTCTTCCATTTTTCTTGGTGATATCATGTTGATCTCATCCTGAATCTCCATCCTCAAACCATTGACATATCTAGCAGTCTTTTCTATTTATTCCTATACATAGCCTGCCCTTAGGTTCACTTTGTAGAATTCTTCAGTATACTCTCTTAAAGTCAATAATCTTTGCCTAAGGTTCTACATTTGTCTGTACAAAGTCAGCTAGTAATCCTTGGGCAAGAATTTGGCTCTCATCTTAGCCACCATCCTATCCCAGCTCTTTGTCAATGGCTTGTTCTTCCTTCTCCTTTCAGCATGCACACTATCCCACCATAGGGATGCATTCCCTTTCAATCTTTTCACTGCCAATTTGACCTTCTTTTTCTCTTCAATTTCATCATACTCAAAGTACTTGTCTAACTCACTGATCCAGTCAATGAGATGTTCAGCAATGAGAATTCCCTCATAGGTAGGAAACTCAGGTATTGGCCTCGAAGTTGCTCCAAGAATTGACCGAAAGTATCTCAGCTCTGGTGTCTCTTGCATGGGTGCTGCTTCTTCTCCTTGTTCCTCTTCTTTAGGCTCACTCACATCCCCTGCCTCTGGATCTCTTCGTCTGCCCATCTCCATGGTTTCCATACTTGCCCGTAGTTATCTCATTTCCTCCATGACTTCTGCATTCGTTGTTGGTCTCCCTTTGTTATAACCTATTTCTCTGCCTACACGTATAGCCATGCCTTTCTTCTGTTGTGTTGCGCAAAGCCTGCTCTTATACCAAAATTGGTGGCAGGATGGTGAGCTCGCCTTGTACCACACTAAACTAACCCTACTAATTATGGAAACCCACTATAAATAGTCACAGCCAAATAATGATTCGCAACCACTCTAATGAGTCGCATCCACTATAATGATTCGCAGCTCATTGTGGCTATAATGAGTTGCAAGAAAATATGGATTTATCAGTAGCATGTCGTTACTCAACCCCAACTGGAGTCGCAGCTTAATTAGTCATAGCCAAATGTTTAACCCAGTCGCAGCCAAATTCTGAATCGCTAATGAGAACTTGTAAAAACTCTAAACGTTGGATTTCACAGTCGTTGCCTTCTCTCTAGGTATCATCTAATTGACAACTATAGTTTGCAGCCTAAACACGAGTTCGATTAGATATTGGGGCCTATGTATTTCGAAACCTTGTATAAATTTCAAATACTCCACACAATTACGAGCTGAAACTAAACACAACAAGATATTACCTCTGTTACTTAATGACAGTCGATCTGTGAATGAATCGAGTGTTCATAACTGTACAAGGAAGTTTACACAAGCAAGAAATAGAGACTCATTCACACAGACATCAGGTTAACGATTGCACACAGCTCTACCTGATAGAATCTCAGCTTTTCCCTCATTCACATGCACAGTAATGCTATTGAACACACAGAACTTGCTAATTTCATTAACTGGCAGCCATAAATCACATCCAGTCTCATTTTCCTCTGGTATTCAGGAAAATATCCCACTGACTCTCTCTCACACAGAGCTCCCCCTCCGAGTCTCTGTCTCTCCCCTTTTCACCCATTCGAAATCCCAAAACAGAATGGTTGAACAGATAAACAAACTAACTAACTCTCCCCCATAATGAAGGAGTCCCCATCATTATTCAAAAAACTGCCTATATGGCTTGATCTCCACACAAGGAGTATCAACTGGCCACTATGTCCTATTTTTCTCAAAAAACTGACAACACACTAGTTGGTTACATATTTTGCAAATACTAAAATATTTGGAAAACAAATTATCTTCCCCACTTCAAGACAGCTTGTCCTCTTGATAGCCACAACATGTGAACACTCAATCACATTGTTGGCTTAGCATTGATGCTCCTGCATCATATTTTATTAAGTAATTAAAGATAATTTAGGTTTAAGGTTAGGAAGAGGCAAAGCAGGCACGCCATTTGCAACCAACGACATAATCAAATTTAATGAAAAGAGATGAAAATACTTGTAGTAGAAAGGTTAATTCGGTAGGCATAGTAGAAAGGTTAATTCGTTAGGCATATCTCATTCATGGACTATCTTGAAATTCAACAACATATTGGATTTAGCTATAGAAAGTGGTAGGCATATCTCCTTCATCTACTATGTTGAAATTCAACAACATATTGGATTTAGCTATAGAAAGTTTAGAAGATAACTTTATTTTGCTTTATAAGTTTTACCAAATAAAGGGGTCCATTTCACATACGCATTCAAAATCATGGGCTCGAGCTCCCACCCAAGTTTGCCTGGTGGTGACGGTTGGCTACATTCAATATGAGGCAAATGTGGCATCGTTATGCCTTTACCATTAATTATTGGCACTGAACACTCTAACATTGTGTCCATGTTTCGATTGGCATTAAGGTGATTTTGAAGTTGTCCATTATGCGGATATACATTCGAAGCTGATGCGAGTATTTTCTATAAAAAGTAAAATCTCTATAAATAAATCTATATAATTTATAGAAAACTGCATTACATATTATATAAAATTTCTATAAATAAAAATATATTTTAGAGTCAATATATATTTTTACTTTTAGAGTGTATATTTTCATAATTAATCAAACTCAAATCATTGTGACATCTATAATAATAAAGTCATTATAAAATCTTTTGGAATAAACTGGAAAGGAGTATGTTTCATTCAGTTAACCAATTTATTACAACATAAGATTTCACAATCAAGATATATAATTAATTAATAAAATTTTATAATTTATCAATTTAGAAGCAAAACATAACTTCATTAAGAGTTGAAACATTTATAGGACATGAAATCAATGCTGTGAATATCATTTGCTTTTGGATTTCTTTATTTCGGATATGCTTCTGTAGCCCTAAAAGTAATGGGTCTCACGGATGCATTAAAACAAACAGTATAATTTTATATTCTATACCAATGAATCTATATTACAGTCGCAACAAAAGCTTGAAGATCCTCGAAATATGTTTGTCTTGTTAATGACATAACGTATGGATCCTTGACAATGGAGTTAGCTTAACAACGTAGCTATGAAGCCGCTCATAACTATTGAGAAACATAACTAATATTCCCATTTCATATTAAGCTAAAACAACGTATTCCCATTTCATATTAGATTTTCTCATCTTTGGGAAATTAAGCAAATCAACCTACATCAATTAAGTATTATTAATTATTCCATCCACTTCATTTGCTTATCTTTGAGCAATTAAGCAAATCAAACTATCAATTAAGTAGTTTTATGAAGGAAAAATAAAAAATAAGAAGGGAGAGGCGACAAACTTTACAGACGAAGATGAATGGGCAACATTCCAACAAATATTGTTTTGGGAATAAGAAAATAATAATTTGTTATGATTGTAAGAAGTCCGGGCAACGTGGTATAAAAAATCACAATGAAAGAACATTTCAAGGTTTAAAGGTCAATCTCTTTTTGCAATCTTATCTATATCTCATGGAAAATGGAAAACCAAAATAGTGGTTTTATACTTAGCGGCAATGCAACATGTGATACAATATAAGAAACTCTTAAAAAAATTTGCTATAAACTTCTAGATGGATACAAAGGTGTGATTGTAACTCGGACATGAAAGTAAGGGGTGAATTCAAGTTCTCATTTTGTATGACGAGACGAAAAGTTGTGGTGCTTTTTGCATACTTTTCACATATAGTTAAAAGAAACATAGACATGAGATAACTTACCATTGTGTATATTCACTATTGTTGTGCTTTTTGCATCTTTTTCTTATCTAGTTAGAAGAGGAATAGACGTGAGATAATTACAATTGTGTATATTCGCTAAGTATGTATTAGACCTCACTATTCAACATTGGGAACATCCATGTCAAGTTAAATTGGTTTCAACTTATATTATATTACCGTTGAAGTCCACCTGCACTAAAATTACTGCAATATAGTCCTTTGTCCTTTATTGTAGCCGAAGATCTGCGACGGCAATCGAAATTCTGGTCAGTGAATTTGTATGAAAGGGGTTGGAAAAAATCATCTGCAATAGAGTAATGAAAAAGGGTATTAGATTATCTGTTGCAAAAGAGGAATGGAATAAAGTAGGAACGAAATAAAGTGCTATATTATCAACAGATCATAAAACCCATCCACCGAGTTGAGAGGTACCTCCAACCAAAACAACCCTAGTGCACATACCTCCTAGAAAAAAATTGTTTTCCATAGTATTATAAATCCCACGCACAAATCGTCACATGGTCTTCATGCCCATAATTACCAACCAGATCAACAGATCTACTCCGGTGTTAGGCCTTGTACATTATACATCGATCACAAACATACCTTCAACTACAATCTTCACCTTTAATAATCAATATGTTGGTTAGCAACGGATCTCTATGTCAGATCAAAACTCCTGCAAATGGACACAAATAGACTTAAACAATAAATTTTTATTGATGAGTTGTCCTTCATCAAGAAAAACCATGGGAATAAAAAAACTAAAATCCTGCATGCGAACAACATAAATACAAAAAGGAAAAGTATAAACCATGTGGCCCTTCTATAGATTGTTGCTTTCATGGAATCTTAGACAAAGAATCTAAATTAACCAGTCTAAAACTATAATTGATTTCAATGACATGAAACTTGCAAAAGAAATCCTACGTTAACTTCCAATTCTATGCTTACTTTGCCAACACCATGATTTCGCAATTCATCAAATACTATAAGACACATGCATGGTAGTATAGTGGAGTGAAAGTACTACTTAGTTTTATTACAGGGAGCGATGACGGAGGAGGTCTCTCACTTGAGTAGATTTTTATTTTCTTTGTTAGGATTTTCACCTCCCAGCCACTTGGAACACAAGCCCATCGAAGGAGTCTTCGCATTTGATCTTGTGAAGCATCAAGAAATTTGACACCCGCAACTGCAGCAGAGCAAGTTTGAATTGCATGCATGCAGCCAAGTGCATGTCTGCCACATGGATTAACGTGTGTGATGTTATATTACATATACCTGACAGTATTGTGTCCGTGGTGAATTGTCTCTGCATGTATTGTGCATTGCCTATTCCCCATTGTGCACGTCATTGAAGTTGTATTCAGTAATAACGTTGGTGACCCCTCAAGCAGACCTCAAGTATATGGGTTTTCCCATCTACAATGCAACATAAAAGGCAGATGTAATCCCCGAGTGCTTCAATCAACCTTATCTTCTCTGAATATGATCACATGCACAGTTTACAGTATCAAGCTACTAATTTCTTTTTAAGACCTCAAGTATCTATCTTTTCCCATCTAGAATGCAATATAAAAGGCAGATGGAATCCCCAAGTGCTTCATTCAACCTTATCTTCTCTTAATATGATCACATGTATAGTTTATAGTATCAAGCTACTAATTTCTTTCTAAATGAGTTTATACTATTATCCATCCCGTGTACTTCTCATATTTGTTGAAATCGCAAACAGGACATTGGCTAGGAAGAGGTTTTCTCTTCTTCACAAAATACATTAAGAATAGTACTAGTGTTATTGTTGTCAGAGAAACTCCTCCAAATGAGAAACCTTTGGTACAATGAAGAGATTGTTGTCAGAGAAACTCCTCCAAATGAGATTGATATAATGAACTCATTGAATTGCAGATCATCGTTTTTAATTGGTATTTGAAGATGCGCTTTACGGAAGCGGGTCGCCTCTTCTGGCCTCCAAATATCGTAATACCAATCCTCGCTAGCAGCTGCATAACTTAAGAAATGTTAATTGATAAATTGCATCATTTCTTTTATCGCAGAGCCCCCAAAGTGTGAGATTGGTGTATCCATGGGAAATACGAAAATGAGAGCCATTAGCTGCAATTCTGGACATCGGCAGCTAATATATTTTCTTTAATTATTATTTTCTATAATGAACATTGGTGCAGCTAATATTTTTTTGGATAGGTGCAGTGTATTCGAAATCAAGTGCCTCACATACTTCGTGGAAATCAAACCCATTAAAACTCGGTCCATTCTCAGTCTCCTCCACATGCAACAGGTGATGCTTGAACCCATGGAATCCCTTTGTCCTACACTGAAGAGATAGCAATACGCACAGGGATTCAGACAGTTCTTTCAGCATTCCTGGAGGAATCAAGGTCTCAAGGTCTCGCAATCCAAAAAAGGCAATTCCATTTCCAGCCTAAGTATGCATGTAACCTTTGTCACTTTCACATGGAATACTGTAAACCAACCCCATTTTCCTTTCAATCTAGAGTTAAAATTGTTTCCTCTTGTACTAGGTCAAAAGCATATACCAATCTGTACTTTTAGTTAATCATTAACATTTTGGTATTTGACTCATGCTAATCCTTGATATTTCCTTTAACATTGGTCTTGTTGCTTGGTATATCCAGACACCCCAGGAGGGATATTGGAAATCAACAAAGAGGATACTTTGGTATATTTGGAGTGTAGTTTAATCAGGGATATATTATAGACTGTAGTTTAATCAGGGATACATTATAGTTTACGAAGGCTACTTTTTTCATTACTTTTGATTGCACCAACATCCCTAATGATTAGAATCCTACAATTGATCATGTTTTCAATCTTACGTCCAGAAATATCACATGTGGCTTTGATCCTTTTAGAGTTTGGATTCCAACATTATCAAGTGATCGCAATCTAGTGCAATAATCAAAGTGCCATTCAACTAACCAAATATCCAATTCAAAATTAGTGCAACAAACACATTGATTTACACATGCAATTAGTTAGAAATATTCTTCAAAATCATGTCCTCAAAATTCTGTATTGCGAGAAATAAGACATTCTAAAAATAACCTTACAGAATCCAAGTTTTCAAAGCTTTGAGCTATGTTAAGAGTTCAAGAAGTTGTGATTAAATGGGGATAGGCTCTATTGCCTCATTCCTTCACCTATTTGGCCACCTTTGTTATCAGATGGATTACCTTATCAATCATAAAGTTAAATTGTCACCATTATTTGTATTAATCATTTAGGATATTAGTGATTTATCCTAAATGATGGCTAAGAGATTTTAGTTAAGATTGCGTTGCCTAATAATGGTGTTAGGATCTAGATAAAATATCTCCATGAGGTGGCATCACCCATTTTACTATATATTTGTAGATTTGGTGTGAATACATTAGGTTGGCTAGTGAGCCTTTTCCATCACTTTGTTGCGCGTGCTTGTTTTTAACAACCTTTGCAAATCCTTCAATCCTATTCCAAGTTGTTATTAAAGCGAGATGTTAGGATTTTTAAACACTTAAGAGTTAGTTAAGTTTAACTTGATCTAATGTGCCTTAGGATGGTACCTAAGGTAAACCAAATTCTCTAAGGCTCAAGGCCAAAACAACAATATACACATTAAGAGCTCAATATTTCATTTTTGAGAATTAATCCTAAGTGGGGAGGATAACAGTACTCTTCTCAACCACTCAAGCACGACACAATCAATAAGTTAACATGGATCTATAATTGTTGAATGCAACATATGTTGTCGAATTAATACATGATTTATAGTAGTATTTTTATGTTATGGTGACCATTCATCCATGGAGGTATGTAATATCCTGGGCAAGATCTGACCCAGATATTAACTCCACTTTAAAACTTTTACAACTTTTACTAGTGAAATTTTGTGGCAAATCCTTCGAACCGGACGGGAGGTAAGTGAGGGGTACTGGTGTGCAGACTGAGGATGGTGGGATGAAAGTTTGATTCTGGAATTTATATGGGATTATGTGCAGTAGCAGAAAAATATTTTTTTAGCAGGAGTCCTTGGCACAAGGTACTAGAGCCATTCACTTTTCAGCAATAGAATGAATCTATTTCCTACTTCGAGGCTTCCTGGGCTTCTAGCATATGCCAACAAGAATGGGTAGGGGTTAAAGGTGTTTAGGAAAGAGGTATATCAGTCATACAACCCATAAGGAATGCTGGAATAAAGAATGGATTGACTTGGAAAGGTTTGGAACAATTTGGGGATTATTTGCAGATGGTGGACTGCTGAGCTAGTCACAATTCAGGCTTTCCAAAATGAAGTTAAAAGAATTCAAATTCTTATTACAGGGACTGATATGGATATTATATTGAACTAGAAACCTCCTCCAACTGACAGAATGCAAAATGGATCCTCAAAAAAGATTCAGCAGCAAATATGGTGAAACTAGTCTAGATTAAGCACCAAACTAGCTAATCTTACATTGTAATCCTTTAAATTGCTCCAATAAATGATAAAATCTGCTATGAAATTAAATAATGATCTGATATAACATACTGAACATATGCAGGTTGAAAATAATATATCAGAATCCTTCTTTTATTGATTTAACTGTCTCCCAACACAACAGTGCCTCACAGGCTAAATATTCATTACTTTAATGGAGAATGAAGAGAAGAAATAGAATATTACTGTGGATCTGCTATGGTGATAGGATCGGGTCATCTACAGGTCATATGAATGTAAATGGATGCTTACTGAGCTTCTGAACTTGTCTGGGGCGCATTCACTAAGTCAACCCTCTCCTTCAGGGAAAACTCCTCTAGATTTAGCTGTGAATGGAGAACGAGTGAGAAGAGTGTTGGGTATGTTATATCTCTTCACATGGTCGCTGCTGTATGTTATATCTTTTTGCTTTTTCGCGATTTTCGACCCATTGTACTCTATCTAATTCCGGTAAAAGGAATTAGGGTTGTAACCTAATTCGGGTAAACGAATTAGGGTTTTAGATGCTGCAGAATACCATTTATTGTATTGTACATGTAAAATAAACATATAATGAAAAAGGAGCTATGCGGCTCTAAGTTTTGCTGGTTTTTTCCCGGTTGAGGGTTTCCAGGTGAAAATCTCTGTGTAATGTGTGTGCCATTGTGTATTTTCTGTAAATGCTTAAGAATCGATATATGTTTGTACTTCACTGTTAAGGGTTAAAACTTACATTTGGTATCAGAGCATTTTTTGGGTTCAGAGGGACGCCTTTGTTTCCAAGGGTTTGGCTCGATCTTGGATTTGTGATAAACCTGGTTTCAGTGGGAGCTTTGCAGCGGTGATTTATTTATTTTTTCTTTAAAGAATGGCGAGCAGTTCTAGATTTGAGATTGAGAAATTTAATGGTCAGAGCTTTGAGCTATGGAAGCTCAAGATGGAAGATCTTCTGGTAGATAGAGAACAATGGATCGCAGTAGATCCAGGTACCATGCCCTCTGGTGCGGTAAAAGAAGAATGGGAAAAGCTGGAAAGGAAAGCAAGGAGCACCATTCGTCTTTGCCTTGCAGATTCGGTATTGGTGAACGTATCTGGAGAAGACACTGCAAAGAAGCTATGGGATAAACTGGGAAGTCTGTATCAGTCAAAGTCCCTGGTAAATAAGTTATTTCTGCGAAAGAAATTGTACCTTCTGAGGATGACTGATGGAGACTCTGTTTCAGAGCATCTAAACGCCTTCAATACTCTGGTAAGTCAGTTGACATCTGTTGGTATTACACTTGATGATGATGAAAAGTGTATTAGTCTGTTGTGCTCTTTGCCAGATTCATGGGATAATCTGGTCATAGCTATTGGGAGTAATGCAACCACGCTAAACTTCGATGATGTGGTTGCATCCCTACTATCGGAGGAAATGAGGCGGAAATCCATAGATAGTTCAGCCAAGGATGCCTTATTTGTAAGAGGTCGCCCTGGAGACAGATCTAAAAATAAGTCTTCAGGTGGTAGATCTAAATCTAGAGGGAGATCTAAATCTCCAGGACCTTCTGTAAGAAAATGCTGGAAGTGCGGAAAAGCTGGGCATTACAAGAAGGATTGTAAATCGAAAATTACTGATAAAAGTAGAGGACCTAATGACGCTCCATCCGCAGATGGGAAAGAATCTACAGAGGAAGGAGGAGATGTGTATCTGGCATCTTCAAGTACACATGCAGAGCATGATTCGTGGTTGATTGACTCAGGTGCGTCTTATCATATGACTCCCCACAGGGAGTGGTTTTCTGAATACGAAAAGTATGATGGAGGAGATGTATTTCTGGGAGACAACTCGGTAGCGAAAATCATAGGTCGAGGAAAGGTCAAGCTACTGCTCAAAGATGGAAGGGTTAAAACTCTTCCCGGGGTTCTGCACATTCCAAAGTTGGCTAGAAACCTTATATCTGTAAGTAAAATGGATGATGCAGGTGTGAAAACTCTATTTGAAAAGAACACATGCAAAATGGTTCGAGAGTCATTGGTGCTGATGAGGGGAGTTCGGATTGGAACTCTATACAAGTTGTTGGGAAGCACCTTCAAAAATGGATGTAACAGCACTATTGTTTCTGAAAGTAAAAATGAAGGAGACAGAGTCCTTACTGTCTCTAGTGAGAAGACATCGCTATGGCATCGAAGGCTGGGACATATTGGAGAAAAGGGTCTTCGACTATTACAAGGTAAAAGTATGGCTGAAGGCATGTCTGATTTCACATTATATTTTGATTTCTGTGAACATTGCTTATATGGTAAACAGAATCGAGTAAGATTCTCATCTGGTGTTGTAAGAGCTAAAGGAATCTTAGAGTTAATACACAGTGATGTTTTTGGACCTGTGCCTGTTCCATCACTTGGTAAATCTGTGTATTATGTTTCATTTATAGATGATTTCTCAAGGAAAACTTGGATTTATTTCCTGCATAAGAAATCTGAGGTTTTTAATAGATTCAAAGAATTTAAGGCTCTTGTAGAGAATCAAACTGAGAAGAAAATAAAAGTACTCAGAACAGATAACGGTGGAGAATTCTGTGAAAGTGAATTTGAGGAGTTCTGTAAAACGTGTGGAATAGCAAGGCAAAAGACTACTCCATACACACCTCAACAGAATGGGGTTGCAGAAAGGATGAACAGGACATTGATGGAAAAGGCAAGGAGTATGCTCAGTGGTGCAGGGCTAGCACAACAATTCTTGGCAGAAGCTGTTGACACTGCGTGTTACCTAGTGAATAGGACACCCACATCAGCGTTGGTTGACAAGACACCTCATGAGGTTTGGACTGGTAAGAAACCCTCTCTCTCTCATCTCAGAGTGTTTGGGTGTGATGCTTTTGTACATGTTCCAAAGGAGAAAAGGAGCAAGTTGGATAATAAGGCGGAAAAATGTATCTTCATTGGTTACAAGGATGGAGTGAAAGGTTACAAGCTGTGGAACCCAGTAAAAAGGCAAACAGTTTACAGTCGAGATGTGATCTTCAGAGAAGTTGAAAGCACTTCCAGGATTGAGGATGTACCAAAGGAAAAGGATTCAGAGAAGCTACACTTTGATATCAAGGATGAAAGAGGTGACTCTTTTGAGGAACCAGATTCGTCTGAATCAGATGAGGATGCAGAATCGTCTGAATCAGATGAAGAGGCGGATCCACAGACTCCGGTATTGAGGAGATCTGACCGAGAAAGAAGGCAAGTTGAAAGGTACAGTCCCCCTGATTTTCGTTCTAATTTTGTGTTATCTATTACTGATGATGATCCTAGAACTGCTAAAGAGGCAATGGATTCAGAAGATAGTAAACTATGGAAGAAGGCCATGATAGAAGAAATGGATGCCTTGGACAAAAATGAGGCATGGGATCTGGTTGAGTTGCCAGAAGGAAGAAAGCCTATTGGAAGCAAATGGGTATTCAAGAAGAAGTTAAATGCAGCAGGTAAAGTGGAGAAGTACAAGGCTCGACTAGTTGCGAAAGGTTACTCCCAAATTGAGGGCATCGATTTTGGTGAGATTTTTTCACCTGTTGCAAAATTGACTTCTATTAGATTTCTTTTATCTATTTCTGCTGCTTTTGATCTTGAAGTAGAACAGATGGATGTAAAGACGGCTTTCCTACATGGAAATCTTAATGAAGAGATCTATATGAAGCAACCAGAACGGTTTGTGGTGAAAGGAAGAAAGGAGCTTGTCTGTAAGCTGAAAAAGTCTCTCTACGGTTTGAAACAATCTCCCAGAATGTGGTATCAAAAATTTGATACTTATATACTGGGACTTGGTTTCTCAAGAAGCAAAGCTGATCACTGTGTTTATTTTAAGCTAATTGGTGATCATTTTATTTATGTAATATTGTATGTTGATGATATGTTGCTAATTGGAAACAACAAAGAAATCATCAAGGATGTCAAGAATCAACTGTCATCTGAATTTGACATGAAAGATCTTGGTGCTGCAAATTTCATTTTGGGCATGGAAATAAAAAGAGATCGTGAAAACAGGAAACTCTGGTTAAATCAGAGGAAATATGTTGAAACGATATTGAAGAGATTTAATATGCAGGAAAGCAAACCAGTGAAGGTGCCCATTCCTGTAGGTGTAAGGTTATCTGCAGAACAGTGTCCCACTACACAAGAAGAGGTAGAGGACATGTCTCATGTTCCATATGCTAGTGCAGTTGGCAGTCTGATGTATGCCATGGTCTGTACTAGACCAGATATAGCCCATGCAGTGGGAGTTTTGAGTAGATACATGTCAAAACCAGGAAAGGAACATTGGACTGCAGTAAAAAGGGTCTTCAGGTATTTGCGTGGAACTACAGATTCTGCAATCTGCTACCAAGGAAGACCCGGTCTAAACAGAGAGATAAATATACAAGGATTTGCTGATGCTGACTGGGCTGGAGATCTTGATCACAGAAGATCTACAAGTGGCTACGTTTTTAATCTATTTGGAGGAGCAATCAGTTGGATGAGTAGAAGACAAGCTGTAGTTGCACTCTCAACTACAGAAGCTGAATACATGGCAGCTACCCATGCAAGTAAGGAAGCTGTATGGTTGCAAAGATTGTGTTCAGGTATTGGATTTGTTCAGAATGCAGTAAAGATTGGCTGTGATAGCTCAAGTGCAATATTTCTAGCAAAGAACCATGCTTATCACTCAAGGACAAAGCACATTGATGTGCAGTACCATTTCGTCAGAGACATGGTTGAACAAAACAAAGTGTTGCTGGAGAAGGTTGACACTTTGGTAAATGTTGCAGACTCTTTGACAAAGTCTGTGAGTACTCAGAAGTTCTCTTGGTGTAAAGAGAACATGGGCATTGTTGCCCTGAATTGTTGAAGTCATAAATTTCTCCTGTATGTGAAGAGAACAACAAGTGGGAGAATGTTGGGTATGTTATATCTCTTCACATGGTCGCTGCTGTATGTTATATCTTTTTGCTTTTTCGCGATTTTCGACCCATTGTACTCTATCTAATTCCGGTAAAAGGAATTAGGGTTGTAACCTAATTCGGGTAAACGAATTAGGGTTTTAGATGCTGCAGAATACCATTTATTGTATTGTACATGTAAAATAAACATATAATGAAAAAGGAGCTATGCGGCTCTAAGTTTTGCTGGTTTTTTCCCGGTTAAGGGTTTCCAGGTGAAAATCTCTGTGTAATGTGTGTGCCATTGTGTATTTTCTGTAAATGCTTAAGAATCGATATATGTTTGTACTTCACTGTTAAGGGTTAAAACTTACAAAGAGAAGTATGGATCTGATCTGAAGCTGGTTACTGATCTTGAACACCTTTGATTTCTACAACAATGGCTGCACCAACTCTCCTTCATCCCCTGGGCGCACTCCCAAGTTCTATCTTCTTCAATGGATGGATCTTCACCAAAACTAGCTGGAGAATCACTATTGGAGGAACCTATTCTCCCAAATGGATGTAGATCTTCAATGGAGGCTAGAAACATATGTTACTGGCTGCAATATCTTGACATAGACCTGCACAACACTCTTTGGAAACTAACGGCCTTGGGGCACATCACCCAAGAAGCACAGTTGAGGCACATCACTCAACTAGAGAAGCATCAGAGCTCTCATGAGAAAACATAAATGATCCAAAGTTCTCAAATGGAGTTGGTTGGATTCTTTTATAAACTTCATGATGACCTACTGAGCAAGTTCTTGGCTTGGTGACCTGTGAGAGTAGGTTACCCACTTGCCCATTCTACTCCAAAGCCATGAGGGCACCTTTCTTGAGGAAAATAACAACTTCTGAGCTTTCAAAACGTTCTTTCCTTCACCTCCTTCACTGAATTTTGGCAAGTGCACTTTAGGTAGCTTTTCTAGTTGTTTCTATTTTCTTTCAAAAATATTTTCTGAATCTTTCCACTTTCTTTACTTTCCTCTTTCCTGCTTTTGTCTGATTTTGCTAGCTTTTGTCAGTTTCCTTTCTGGTTTCATCTTGCCAACCTGTCTCCACTAGATTCCTTAGCTTTTCTGATACTTTACCACTTAGGAAAGTTTGGCTCACTTACCAATTCGAATTTCCTAGCCAAGTCATCAACCACTTGGCACATTTATTAGCAATATTTATCAATAAAAATATTCGAACTCAGAATTAATTCCAAATTCAACATTTAAGCAATTAATTAATTCATGTGGTATAATAGCCTCAAAATTAACCCCTACTCCAATTTGGAAACATCTTCCACATGGGTGCCCTCTTGGCCCACTTGCTCATTATCCATTAATTTTATTTATCAAAATTACCTTTAATAAATAAATTTGCCAACTTGGGAGACTTAGGCCAAAATTAATTATAAGCAAATAGAACTAATACCATTTAACTCCCTTAGGGGTTGATTTTGTCCCCTTTCACCCATGGTACTGGATGAACCAAAATTGGGGACATGGCAAGGTACGATGTGTAGGATATTCTATGTTAGTAGTGTCGTGTTGTGGGTGTTGATGTTCATACTTAAATGTGGGGATTAGAAGGTAGAGAACACATGTAAGCATTATGTGCATGTGATATAGTAGTAGTGTTGTGCTGAAAATTTGAATGATAGGATTTTTTTGGTGTTGATGTTCCTACTTGAGTAGATATGTGTTGTGATATCTAAGGGGATTAGACATGCTGGTATCGTGGGCATGGTGCAAACTAGGTATCCAAATTATTGGTTTTTTTTACCAAAGTGGCCCATAGCTATAACACCCACCAAACTAAGAGGGTTGAATGAAAAGTTGGTTTTGTACCCTGATATTGGTAGGACAATGTGAGTGGACTCCCAAATCTAAGGATTCTCTAGTGGAAGGTCAGAGTGCCAATTTTGTATTCTATTGGGGGAGTTGACTCTTTGTTGGCACCAAGTTTAGGTGACCCAAATCTAGTTTTGAGATATCTTGAAGAACTAACTTGAAAATAGTGTGGCAATTTAAAGGAATAGCAGGGTATAATTTTCATGGTTTCCTAAAGGCTTTGACACATTACTACTCCTAATATTTGTCATCATTAAGATAAGTATTGTGTTTGTTTCATTGTTTATGCGGGTGCTTTGAAATTTTATGAATCTATGAAAACCCCTCTACTCTCTTAGTCAAAGTATATTACAAGTGGGACAACACTCTTCCCATAATCAAAACAAATTATTAGTTGAATCTTGTGTCCAATAATGATGGTTGTGATTTTCCAAGTTATGTCACTTTGTTTAATTGGAATTTATAAATCTACAAACGCCCCTCTACTCTCTTAATCCAACTATTATTACTAGTGGGACAACACTCTTCCCATAACCACACCCCATTTATTCAAAACCTAACCACCCCTCAAATAAAATTTAGCATAATTAATATATGAACACCGATATGAGAGAATAAGGAAAATTAAAGGTAAAGGTAGCGGTTGTCCACTAAATTAATATTGTTTTTCCTTATGCGTTAACAGAACTATATCTTCTGTAAAACTTTAAAAATGTGTTTTGGTCACAAATATGTAGATCCACCATGGAGAGGAAGTTGATTGGCAAACACAGAATCCTACCATTATCCAACATGCAACTCGCCCCAACATAATTGTGAGTTGAATGATGTTTATCAAATAGCACAGTAAATAAAGGATATGGAAGTTAAATAAAATCGCTTTGAATGTTCTCCTATTATAATTAGCTCCCCCAATCACCCAGACTTCGAGTGGCATTCTTTAACTCGCTTCTTCTCAAATTTGTGAAGGAAAATGGCATCAGCAACGGCTTCAACTTTCCAAGTAAGGAATTCCTATTCTATGACACTTGTTATTCCATTGTTTCATGGATATTACAAGTTACAAAACCTAGTTATCTATGGCTACTGTATACATTTTTATTAGTTTTGTTTGTCGTTAGTTTCTCTATATATAGTATATAGTACACCCTGATTTATTACCAATCCATGGGTTCCATTTGAATTTTCATGGTTTTTCTCAAGGCACAGTATACCCTTGTTGTTTGTGCTTTTGAACCTATCACCAAAAAGACCTAAAATACCATGTCAAGGTATTTCAATTTTTTATTGTATCATTACTGTGATTACTTCATTCTACACACAATCTTTGTACTAGGGTTTGTACTGTGACTCCAAACTGTTTGTATTAAGTGTTAATTACACTGCAATCCCACTGTTATCACTCCAGGAAACTCTCCTAGGTTGTATTTTCAGAGATGCCTGGTAACTTAACTAATATTTGCAATGTTTCCCTCACATACGAATGAGGGGTTGGATCGAGATGAATGTCTAACTAACTAAATTGTATGTCAAGACTATCTAAACATATCCAAACAATGCAGGGCCTTCAAGAGATACTATCAGATAAGTGGTGTATTAAATATGACAGAAATTAATCACATCAACCAAAACATATACATAAAAAATGATGCATATGAAGGGTTAAGAGACTAATATGATTGCTTATGATTCTTACTTAAATAGTCAAAAGTGAGTTGACAATCACCATAGGACATTTAAACACAGACAGAGAACAGTATTCAACTCATAAGCATAAATATAGAAGAAAAGAAGATCTGACAATTTCAAATAAGGAAGCTTGCAGGCTGAATATGGAATAGAACGGGTCTCTCTTACAAATGCAGTATAATTATCAACTCAAAATGAATTCCCTCTGTTTTTCATAAGTCCCAGGCTTTATAGCCTTTACAAAACATTTCAAGATCCTCAAAAACAGGATCAAATCTGCTAAAAATAGCTAGTTAAAACCGATTTCTGAAACGTAGGAAAGAGTCCTATTTAAAAGGGTAACTGCCATCTTGCGAGTCCTCATATCTTCGACAGTTGTAACAAGCCTTCAAAGGCAGATGAATAAGGTTGAACCCGCCACCTGGAGGATCGACATGCCATCTTTTGCCAAAAATAGACAAGAAGCTTCCTCTTTTCTCCTTGCTGGCGCTTTCAACACTGGAACAAAACCTTAATAATGATGCCTTTAATTATTATCTAACATTAGAAAACATCATCGAGACATCTGGATCAGAGAATCTTGGATCTGTGCGAAAATGATAACATTCTTCCCTGTTGGTGCTTTCGATGGCTTGTAGTCCTGAAGCAGAGTGGCGTTAGCTACCGAAAGCAGAGCTTTCGACAGCTAACGATGCCCCTTTGAAAAGGTTTTAGCAGCCAAATGCACAGTTTTCACACTTGCTTCAAAATTGCAAAATGCAAAAATCCTTTAACCCTTTTAATCTTTCATCATGACATCTTCAAGTTGTTCATTTTGATTTTTTGCACCAGATTACTGTTGTTGACTCGTTGTACGCTAGACCCTATAGTTCCTAATATTCATATGCCAACAACCCAGCATTTGTGGCATTTTAATTTGCAATAGTGGCCACAGGTGACAGCAATGCTTTGATGAGAATTCATTAATGCTTCTAAGCTGCAAAAGAGACCATCATTGATATGTTCAGGAGCTTTGGCAACTAATATTCTGCAAAAAACATCATACACCTATCTTAAATAAACAATATCATTCACCAGGTTGCACACGACCAGCACTGTCTCTCCTTTATGTCCATGTCATAATCCTTTTTATGTGCATGTCATAATCCTGCTTAAATCAACTAGTGAAAATTTGTTGTATTCATCAACAATGAATTCGTAGTTGAAATTCTTCAATGGTGGCCCATCTAGAGATCTCCCAGTAATCAGTTCCAAGGCACAAAATGAATAGTAATGTGTGCTAGCGATTTTTTTCCTTTCGTTCCAGTTTTCAATAGGGTAAGTGAAAGCAAGTTACCAATGACCTGGGTACTAGCTAACACTTCCCAAAACTCTCCATTGAAGTTTCCATAAAATAAGTGATCCTAGCAATAAGCATGTTTTTGACAGAAAAAGTTCTATCATATCATTGATTACCTCTGGATTGCTTTCCAAGGGCAGAAGTAATCTCCCAAAACGCAAATGTTGATGAGTTCATGATCAAACCTCCCTCTGCGTTCCAATATTTGCCAAATATTTGTAGGAAATTCTTCTGCCCACCAGGTCTCTGCCTGTGCGCCATATGAACTTACAAAAGGTTTATTGAACTCCTGCGTGTTCCTTTTAAACCCGTAGCTTACAACCTGATGCTTGAGCCAGTAATGATATCTATTATGGCCTATTCTCATGGCTCTGCATCACAACCTAATACCTTCCACCTGTCAAAGCTTCGAAACCCAACTATATTTACTATATGACAGATGCACACTCATTTTCTGCTTTCAAATCAGACATTTAACAATTGTTGACTTGTGGTTTGACTTGAGACTTAACTCATGGCTCCATCTTGTGCGACCTCTTGACATGTGGATAAGCTATATATTAATTTGCAGGCTGACTTATGGTTGATTCATAACCTAACCTGTGACTTGGCTCATATGTCGACTTAAGTTGTTGGTTTGTGGCTTGACTTGTGGGCCTTCAAATCTTTTATTAGAAAACCATAAGACCCGAGAGGCTAGAATATAGGTTTGCTATGACAATGATTATAACTCAGGATTTAGTATCAAGAATCTCGATTATGATATGGCTTGGTTTTGGAAGCACTTCGAGCACCCACCATTTTAAAACAAAATGTATATTATTGTTTGACAGTATAAAAGTCGATAAAACTAAGTTTCTAGGCAATATAACTCTTACGTGTTGGTGTAATGCAGGCTAAAGAGAAAGAGACCAAAGGATTTCTGAGCAAGAGAGATCAATGGGAACTGGATGAGGAATCTGGAGTTTAAGATACTGGCCAAAAGCAATAAATCAAATAGAGAGAGATGAAAATGCTCTCAAAAGTCAATTACATTTTGATAGCTAACACCCACCTTATATAAAATGTGGTAACATGTTTTAACTTATCATGTGTTATCTCTTTTGTAACTAATTCGAGGCATTATTTTACCCAAAAAAATAAATGATGGAACAAATACAAAATCGTGCTTTAATTTATTAAGGTACAAATTGTTTTAAGGTTCCTTTTATTATTTCGATTGTTATGGTATGGGTTAGATTTTGTGGGCTTCACAACACTCTTAAAAAGGAAATTATCTTAATCCATAGAAAATATTTTTCCTTGAACTGAAATTTGCATCATCAAATCAATCTCTTTTATTGTTCAAACCAAAAGCTCAAAATGTGTGATTTGATTGATCCCTATAGCGAGTTTCTTTGACATCAAAACCTTTTTTACAAAGTTGTTCATTTTTACAGTGTAAGTTAACATTGATTGGTTGCTTTGTCTACCACCATAAACTTAACTTGGATGCCTTTTTAACAAATAGGGAACATTACATCTATAAAAATTTGTGTCTGCATATTTCTCTGATTGCTATGTTTTTCACTTATTCTTTGGGGGTGCCCATGTTTTCTTATAGTTTAGACTGTGAATTATGTTGATTTAATTCTTGCTAGTTATAGAAACCTACATTAAATAAGATCATGTTGTCCCCGGGATTTTAATATCATCAATCGATGTCCCGGGAAGGATCAGTTGACGAAGTGGTAGACAACACTTCCTAAATGATGGTGTCAATGACCTGATGTATAGATCGGAAGGTTTGACCGAACCTTCCCAAATTTTGCATTCTCGTTGAGGGGTATCTAGTGGAAGGATTAGTCGATCCTTCCTTTGGTATCTGATAGATGGTTCACGTGACACTTACTTATATAAAGTTTCATTCTCCTTGAATGGGAAGGTGTCGCAGAAGGGTAATTTGATCCCTACTATATCATATAATTCTCATAGAAGTTTTGGTCGATCCTTTGTCCATCATAGAATTCTTGTAAAAGGGTCGACCAACACTTTCTCAAGAATAGTGTTCTCATGGAAAGATACAATGAAGAAGGGTAAGTCGACACTTCCTCGAGCATAGTGTTCTCATGGAGAGAGACAACAAAGAAGGGTAATTCAACACTTCCTCATGCATAGTGTTCCAAAGAAGGGAGACAACAATGAAGGGTCGGCTAACACTTCCTAAATGATGTTGTTGAAAACTTGAGGTAGACATTGGAAGAGGTAGCCAAGAATTCTTGAAGGCTACCATTCCCATCAATATGTATCCGATAAGGTTGGTCAATTCTTCCCTTGGTATCCCATAGATTGGTCACTTAACACTTCCTCTTCAAAAATTGTAATCTCCTCGAAAGGGGGTTGGTTTCAAAGAAGGGTCGATAGGCCCTTCCTCTATCATAGAATTCTCATATAAAGGTTGGTTGATCCTTCCCTGGTCATAGAATTCCTGTATAAGGGTCAATTAATCCTTCCTCAATTAAAGAATTCACATTTGGGTCGAGTGACACTTCCACCAACATTGTGTTCTAATTAAGGGAGACCATGGAGAATGGTCAATTGACACATCCTCAATGATGGTCTCAATGAATCAAAGAAGAAAGCTACTGAAGAAAGCTGCGCGCGCTCTGTGTTTAGGGTTTGAGCCGAATGGATCTGCCGCCCGACCCGGGCCGAGCGCCTCTCGATGACCTTTTCCGTTTACTGGTCGCGTCCCAGCCCTCGACCTCTAAGCCTTCGGGCCCGGGGGACTCCAGGTTTGTTAAAAAATCCGCCATTCTGGAAGTTAAACTTGGCTCTACGGCATCAAAATGTAAAGCTCTTGCCCTATCAGAAAAAGGTTTGGTTGGCCACTTTACTGGGCTTTGGCCATCCCCGAGATCAATCGAAATCTGGCTCAGCAAAAACTGGCGTCCCCTTATCCAAGGAGAAGTTCAACAAATCTTCTGTGGAAGGGGCTTCTTTGTTTTCTACTTCGAGAAAAAGGAAGACAGAGACTTAATATTCAAAAATGGACCTTACTTCATGGGACCTAGGGGAATGTATATCAACAAATGGGACCTATCCTTTGACCCTGAAAAGGACATCCCCTCAGCTGTTCCAGTCTGGGTCAAGTTGCCCCACCTCCCGTTGCATTGTTGGAATGATGAAGACTTGAAGGCTATTGGCAACTCATTGGGGAAATACATTGATAAATCTGAGCCAAAACCCCCAATGTTCTCCTGTGCCCGAATTTGCGTAGAAGTGGATCTTGAAAAGGGGCTTCCTGAAGCAATAAGTCTGTCGATGGATGGATGGAACCATCTTCAAACTGTGGATTATGAACAGATCCCATTCAAATGCAAAGTTTGCCATGAATATGGCCACTTTGTAAAGCTCTGTCCCAAAAGGAAGTCGCAGGAAGTAGAAGAAATTCAAGATGGAGACTGGAATGAGGTAAGAAAGAAGGGAGGGAAGCCCTCAAACTCCCAACCCTCTCAAACTTCTCCTAAAAGAAAGGAAATGCCCAATAAGCAGCAAAGCACAAATAGGGAAGTAAATAAGTTCCAGCTATTAGCAACAGAAATGGGTGGGGAAGAGAAGACTCTCCCTACAGGCCAAGCTCAAGAGGAAATGATGGGAAATGCCAGAGAGGGAGAAAGAAAGGAGAATGCCTGTCAACAACTTGAGGAAGGAGAAATACGCTTAGCGTCCCCAGCACAACAGGAGGAACCTGAAGGCGATGCCCCCAAATCTTTGATGGGCTCGCTCACAAGAGCAAAAGCTAAATTGTTTCAAGAAGAAACCTCAGAAAGTAAGGAAGAAGAAATAGAACCCCAAACAAAAAAAGGCAGGAAGCTGAACAAAGTTGTAAGAGAGCAAGAAGCGGCTAGAGACAAAGCGGCGGGTAAGCAAACCAGTCTTGACTCGCATGTAAGAATTCTTCCCAGCACCAAGCAATCTCAGGGAACAATGGAGGAGAAGAAGGAAAGAACAGTATCCAACCTCTCCAAAAAATAATGAAGATAGTCTCCTGGAATTGCAGAGGTTTAGGAGGCAGGAAAAAGACGGAAGCAATCAAAAGGATAAAAAAGCTGGAAAACCCCTCAATACTCATGCTCCAGGAGACTAAAATGCAGGAGACAGACTGTCTCAAAACTTTATCTCAAATATGGCCCAAAGGAGAAGGAAAGTCAGTCAACTCGGTAGGAGCCTCTGGAGGGCTCATCACTTGGTGGGATAAAGGTATGTACAAATGCAATTCCACTTTAAGTAGCAGAAATTGGCTATTTACAGAGCTAGAAGATTTGACAAAAAATGAAAAAATTTGGATTGGAAATGTGTATGGACCTACGCTTCATGGTCACAAAGAAATTTTTTGGGACAATCTCATAGATCTTCATCTTGGAAGAAACCCTTCCCCCTGCATAATCGCTGGTGACTTTAATGTCACCATAAGTGCTGATGAAAGAAGAGGGGGTTCGAAGGTCCGAGATCAGTTTGGAGAAAGGCTGGAAGATTTACAGGCTTCATGGAACCTGGTGGATATAAAGCCTCTGCAAGGAAATTTCACTTGGAACAACAAGAGAATCGGGCCTGGACATATAGCTGCTAGGCTCGACAGATTTTTGCTCAGCTCTTCCCTTCTTAATAAACCCCTTCTGCCCGATTCAAAAATATTGGCCTCTGCTGTTTCTGATCACCGTCCAATCGCCCTCTTCTTCTCTTTCCCCGGAAATCTTGGGCCTCTTCCCTTCAGATATAATCCTGAGTGGCTGGAGCATGAATCCTGTTATGAGGAAGTCAAAGTTATTTGGAAGCAATTTATTCCAGGTTCTCCGGGGTATATTTGGGAAACCAAAATAAAAAATACAAAAACTATGCTGAAAAGATGGGCAAAGCAAAGCATGGGGAGATCCCGGGATGAAATCAATACCTTGCAAGAGGAACTGAAATCCCTGCAAGAGCAAATTGAAAAGGAACGGACAACTGAAGCAATGCTAACGCAGGAGAAAACGCTGGAATCCAAAATCCAACAAGTGAATAGAAAAGAAGAGGAGGAATGGAGACTTCGATCAAGATGTTTATGGCTCAAATCTGGGGACAGGAATACCAAGTTCTTCCATGCTCAGTGCAAAGAAAGGTGCAGGAAAAACAATATTCTCAGTTTAATCAGAGAAGATGGAACAAAGATAGAGGATCCTTCAGCGATAAAGATAGAAGTCAGAAATCATTTTGAGTCTCTCTATAAGAAGGAAGAGGAACTGACTACTGCAGAGTTGGAAGGAATGTGTCGTGAAATTCCCAGCCTTGTTACTGCTGAAGAAAACAACATGCTTATGGAGAAGGTTACTGAAGAAGAAGTCAGGAAAGCGGTGTGGTCTCTTCACCCGGAAAAATCCCCGGGCCCTGACGGATTCTCCATTCACTTCTACAGAAAGTGTTGGCATCTGCTGAAAGCCGATCTCCTTAGAATGATAAACTGGACCAGAAATCGTGAGAAAATTGGAGGGGGCACTAATTCCTCTTTCATAGCTCTAATCCCGAAGGAGAAAAAAGCAAATGCAATAGGGAGGTTCAGACCAATTTCGCTATGCAACTCTTCTTATAAAATCCTCACTAAAGTATTAGCAAATAGAGTCAAGAAGCTTCTCCCCAAAATTATTTCTCCAAACCAAGGCGGCTTTGTTCCAGGCAGACAAATATACGATAGTATTCTTCTTGTGCAAGAGGCCATCCATTCAAGCAGGAGAAATAAGGATGCAGGTATGGCTATAAAATTAGACATGGCCAATGCGTTTGATAGAGTAAGACATGTCTTCATCTATGCTGTCTTGAGAAAATTCGGTTTTGATGAAAAATTTATCAGCTGGGTTAAAGCCTGCATTGGCGCTCCTTGGATCTCCCCCCTTATAAATGGAAGTCCTACCTCCTTCTTCTGTCTATCCCGTGGACTGAGGCAAGGGTTCCCTCTCTCTCCTTTCCTTTTTGTCATTATGGCGGATTCTTTAAGTAGAAAACTCAACTCTCTCCTAGCTTCAGATTCTCTGCCTGGCATTTCTTTCACCCGTAATGTTCAAGCAATAAATCATGCCCAGTTTGCCGACGATACTATTCTCTTAGGTAGTGCTTCTCCTCAGATTGCTGGAAGATTTAAAACCACTCTTGACCTCTTTCTCAGGACCTCTGGGGGCAAAACCAATGATCAAAAATGTAATTTTTATACCTGGAACTGTCGCCCTGCCACGATCAGACTCATTGCAGCCATTCTTGCCTTCAAGCCATGCACGAATTGGACCTCCTTCAAATATCTGGGCACCCCTATCTCTCTCAAGTACCCTCCATCCTCTGTCTGGACCCCTATTCTTGATAAATTCAAAGCAAGAATTAACTCATGGGGAACTCGATGGCTGAACCTGGCTGGGAAAGTTACCTTGATTAAATCTGTTCTGTCTTCTTTACCTGTCTTTTCTTCTGCCATAATGTTAGCCCCTGTCTCAATCCAAAATGCTTTTAGCATAGAGATAAGAAAAATTTTGTGGCAAGGGGGGAAAATTCAGAATAAAAAATTTCATTTGGTTAATTGGAAGATTGTCAAAGAAAAGAAGGAGCGGGGAGGGCTCGGAATCTGTGAGCCAGCTTTAGTAAGTAAAGCGCTGGGGGCCAAGTTAGCCTGGAGGATTGTTACTGGAAAGAAGGAGTGGTGGAAGGAGGTTATAAGGAAGAAATACACCAGAAGCTCCAGACAAAGATGTCTGGATAAGCCTACCTCTAAAAAAGGAACAGCTATATGGGGACTTATCACCTCCTCAGCGGCTTTAATCACTGAAAATCTCTATTGGATCCCTGGTAATGGGAAAAGAATAAACCTCTGGACGGACAGCATAAATGGAGACAAGCCGCTTGGTAAAGTTCAGGGGATTGAGGCCACTAGAGACTGGCTGGAAAACAGGGGCATTAAAAAGTTAAAGGACCTGGTGAATTGGAAAGACAATGGAGATTGGAAAAGCTGGAAGCAACTGGATCCTCCGGCCAACCTAGAAAGGGAGTACAATCTTCTCCTCGATCATCTGCATGGGAAAGCTCCGATCAGCATCAACGAAAAAGACCACCGGGGATGGGGGAAAGCAGGCTCGTATTCAGTTAAGGCTGGGTATGAAAAACTCTCCCCTCCCAACCTCCCGGCCCACAGAAAATGGAAGAATATTTGGAACCCAGACGGCATCCCCAAAATAACTGCTTTCTTCTGGCTTTTAACTCATGGTAAGTTGCTAACTGCTGAAAATCTTAGAGTAAGGGGAATCACTGGCCCTTCTAGATGCACCCTGTGTAAAAACGCTGAAGAAAGCTCCCATCACATCTTTCTGGAGTGTCCTTTTGCAGAGAAAGTTTGGGCTCAGGTCCTGGGTAGTCAATGGAGATCAGCCACTCTCCCCACTTCCCTAATCGACCTCTCTGATCACTGGGGACGCACATTCCCAGTAAGATCCAAGAAGACTATGCGGAGAATTTGGAATCTAATTCCAATGAATATTTGTTGGCATATTTGGTTAAGTCGAAACAAAAGTATTTTTGAGGATAAGAAAGTGGACAGTAATAGAGCTGCCATAAAAGCCATCGCAATGATCGGGGACTCACTTTCCTCTAAAAAGGTCTCTCTCCCTGCACAAGAGCCTCTAACTCTATCTGAACTTCAATGGTGTAGCATGTTTGTGAAGGGAAGCTTCCTTCAGTCCAAAAAAGAACGCCTCAACTCTGTTTGGGAAATCAGGAAAGACCCTGATACTTTTTCCAGGTGGTGGAAGGAGCAAAAAAGTCATAGCATATTCTTTGATGGGGCTTCTAAAGGGAACCCTGGGGTGGCAGGTGCGGGTGGGATTCTTTTTGATCCCGGAGGAATTAAAATTGCAGCCTTCTCATGGGGACTAGGTAGGAAAACAAATAATGAGGCAGAATGGTTAGCTCTCATACTCTCTTTAGATATGGCCTCCAACTACAGCTTAGACAATCTCAAAATCTACGGAGACTCCAGGCACGTCATTCAAATCATGAGAAGAGGGTATGCCTCGCCAGGCTCAAAAGCCGACAGATACATGCAAAGAATTAAAGCCCATACAATCCTCTCAAAGGCATCCTTCTTCCACATCCTCCGAGAGAATAACAGGATGGCTGATTCAGCGGCTAGCCATGGAATCATGCTCGAAATTGGGCAAATCAAGGATCATAATGGAGTTTTGGGGTTTCATTACATCCCCTAATGTTTAAATGCCTAGGTTCATTGATTACATGGTGGGTTTTTTGGTTAGGGCCTTGGTCACGAGGGACCACCCTTACCCTTTCTTATGCTATGGTCTTCAACCCCCTCCCTCTTCCGAGTCTTCACCCACACGCCACCCCGTTCGCTCTTCCACCTGTCACCTCATCCTCTCCCTCTGTGTCAGCTCCCATGGGGCTCTCTTAACTCTCCCACCCGCCCTCTCTTTTCCTCCCTCCGCGATGGCTCGCCCTCCCCATCTTCCTGAAGCTCTGAGCCGCCTCTCCCTCGGCGAGCTCGACACCCCTCCCCCCCGTCTCCTGCTGGCTCAGGCGTATAATTGGGAAATAATGCAATCCATTATGGCGGCCATAGCCGCCTTGAGCAGAATGTTGGTGGACATAAAGTTTGCAGTCCGGAATACATACGATGCGGTTTGCTCCAGTGTAAATCAGAATGCAGAGATGGCATCGGACATAACTCATGTGTGCTCACAGTTATCCTGCCAGGACTCCAGAATTGATGACCTGGAACGAAATATATTTGAATTAATAGGGAAAGTTGATAGGTTGCAGGAAGACATGGCCGTTTTCACTGGAGCAACTCAGGGGAGTTGGGTACATGAAAACCCAACGGTAAATCAGGAAATTAACCAGGTTATGGTGGATGCTTCTTCTGCTCAGCTAAGGAAGAAAGGCTAGGACTTAGCACAGCCCAGGTTTCAAAAAATTTGCTCATTTTGGTCAATGCATTTTGTATAATCCTTTGTAGTCAATTTGTTAAGGTTTATTCCAGCTCTATGCTGGATAATTTCTGGAAAACTAAGCTCAGAGCTTGTAATGTAATGCAGATAGTCATTATAGTGATAGTTGGTCCAGATATCTCTGCACTGTTAAAGACTCCCTTTGAAAGTTTGTAATGAATAGCTGTGCACAGCTTTATAAATATAATCCTTTACTCTGTTACTGTTAAAAAAAAATGATGGTCTCAACATATCAAGATATCCCATGGAAATATCGACCAACCCTTCCCCAAAGGATGGTATTATCGTCAATGATGGTCTCATTCTCTCAAGTTCTGCAATGTTTTTTTGTCCTTCCTCCATCATAGAAATCCCTTAGAGGGATTGGAAGACCCTTTCACGAGCATATGCTCTCATGGACAGAGAACATGTAGAAGGATATGTGGACACTTCATCAATGATGGTGTCAATTTATCAGGGTATCTAGTGGAAGGATCGGTCAACCCTTCCCAAAGAATGTTATCCTATGGAGTGGCATCGAGTGAATGGTTTGGGATATCCTTCTCTTGGTATCTAGTATAAGTGTATCCCAACAATTCCTCCTCTAGAAACGTGTTCTCTTCAAAGGGGGGGAAGCAATGGAATGACCAATCATGTCTCATTTATGAAGTTCTCATAGGAGTTTTAACCAACAATTCCTAAATAATGATTTCAAAGACACAAGATTACATTAGAAGGGTCGATCGACCATTCTCAAAAGTTGGAATTATCATCGAGGTTATCTTATGGAAGGGTTAGTCGATCCTTCACTTATTATCTAGTATATGGGTCACCTGAAGCTTCCTCCTCCACAATTGTATTCTCCTCTAAGGGGGGTGCCACAAAAGGGTTGGTCAATACTTCCTCCATCATAGAATTCTTGTGGAAGGGTCGACATAAACATCCTCCAGCATAATCTTATAACAAAGGGAGATAACTTCGAAGGGTTAGTCGACACTTCTTAAATGTTGTTTTCAATGACTCGAGGTATACATTGGAAGGGTCTTCTGAAGGGTCAGAATACCCTTCTTGAAGGTTTTCATTCTCTTTGAGGGGTATCCGGTGGAAGGATCCATCGATCCTTCCCTTGGTATCTAGTGGATAGGTCACATGAAAATTCCTCCTCTAGCATTGTATTCTCCTTGAAGGGAAGTGCCTCAGAAGGGTCAATCGATCCTTCCTCCATCATATAATTTTCATAGAAGGTTCATTCGACACTTCGTCAAGCATAGTGTTCTCATGATGGGATACAATGAGGAAGGGTCCTTCGACACTTCCCAAATGATGGTGTCAAATACTCGAGGTATTCATTGGAAGGTTTGGTCAACCTTTCTTGAAGGTTCACAGTCTATTCGAGGGGTATCCAGTGGAAGGATCGTCTAGTCCTTACCTTGGTATCCAGTACATTGGTCACTTTATACTTCCTCCACCCAAAATACATTCTCTTCGAATTGGAGTAGGTGCCACGTAAGGGTCGACCGATATTTCCTCCATCATAGAATTCCCATTGAATTGTCGATTGATCCTTCTTGTATCACGGAATTCTTGTAGAATGGTCGGATGATCCTTTATACATCAAACAATTATTACAGATGGGCACAATGGATATGGGTCAGTTGACACTTCCTAATTAATGGTTTCAAAGACTCAAGCTATACATTTGAAAGGTCAATCGAACCTTCTCGAAGGTTTGCATTCCCATCGAGGGGTATCTAATTGAAGGGTCAGTAGATACATCTCTTTATATCTATTGGATGGTTCACCCTACAATTTCTCTTCCAAAATTCAATTCCCTTTGAAGTGGGGTGGGTGTCACGAAAGGTTCAACCAATCCCTCCTTCATCATAGAATTCTTGTAGAAGGGATGGATAACACATCCACTAGCATTGTATTCTAACGGGGAGAGACCACTGATAAGTGTCAACTGACACATCCTTAATGATGGGATCAACCTCTCAAGGTAAACAATGGAAGGAGCATATGACCCTTCCTCAAAGGATGATATTATCGTCAATGATGGTATCAACGTATCAAGGTATGAAATGTCTATCAATCCTTCCTTCATCATATAATTCCCTTAGATGGACTGGTCGATAATTCCACTAGAATAGTGGTCTCATTGATGGAGAGCACGTAGAAGTTTTTGTGGACACTTCCTTGATATGATGGTTTTAGATTCTCAAGCTATCCATTAGAAGGGTCTGCCAACCTTTCCTGGATATTATTATCCTGTCGAGTGGTATCTAGTGGAAGTTTTGGAAAATCCTTCCCTTGGTATCTAGTATAAAGGTCAAGCAACACTTCCTACTCTAGGATTATATTCTACTCAAATGGGGGTAGGGGAAAGGGTCTAAGATTATGTATCCATTATATAATAAACATACAAGGGACGTCCATTATAGAATTGCAAGTGAAAAAATTTCAAGGTTTGTACCCTGGGTAACAATCGATCACAACATCAGAGAATTTAAACAAGATTGGTATCTTGATTTAGACGAGGTGTCCAATTTCTACCTAGATTTATATATTTTAATGTGGATGAAAAAACAATGTTATTGTTGGCATGGTTTCATCTACATATGTGATCAATGAATACATATTGTGTGTCCAAGTAGAGGTTATTGAAAAAAAATATTGTTTTCTTTTGCAAATTGACCTTCCAATTTGTAATTATTTGTGTGGCCTTATGAAAGGAGATCTTGCATAGAATATATCATGTGCAAAATAAGGGTGGGTTTTACCATCATAGGAATGATCAAACCGGTTAGGCACAAGCAAAGGAAACAAAAATTAAAAAGGTATTTTATCTATTTTAAAATAAATTTTTATGTCAAAATAAACCTCTTTTGTATTATATATGATGAATATGACGAACAAAATCATAAATATTCATCAAAAGCTAGTCAAAGCTTTGAAAAAATAGAAAGCAATCAGAAGGAACAAATTAAATATTTCGTATTCAATGAGAACGTTTTTTCTATTGATATCAACAGATGTGAAATAGCTCCTCCGAATTTGCAATATCGTAAAGTGAATGAGGAATAAGTGGTAAATCATGTTTTATCGCTTGTCACATCTTTTACAACAACACTCAAAGTGGCTATCTTATTCCCTTATGGCCATTACACAAGAGTTCCTTATGAGCCTGAAAAAAGAACACAAAGTTGAAAATAAAAACCTGAAATTATATACCTTGGATGGCCAACCTATTATAACGGGTCAAAAAAAAGTGAAACTGCCAAATATTGTTTATGTAATGCTTGTTTGCTTCATAAAGATGTTCCAAATACCATCATTACAAAATTATGCAAACATCAAAACCTTTCTAATAATGAATTTGTTGACACTCCTTTCATTGATCAAGTGATGAATGCAAGGGATAAATGGGTTTACAGTAATAGACCAACCCACCCTAGAAAGGGACACATCGGATAAGAAGATTGACCGGTATAAATTTAATTTTTTTAGAACCATTTTCCACAATTATATAAATTGATTTGTAATTTTAATTTTTCTTACTCTTCAAATTTATTTGTTTGCATAATTTTTTAAATGAATGCATAGATATTTTTTTATGTTTCAAGCAAGGACAACTTGAAAGACAAGATCACTCTTGTCTTGATATCAAATGATTTATGGAACAAATGGTGGACTTCCTTTTAGATTTATAAAAATGGATCCTTTGCATGCTTACCTAGGAGCATCAAGCAAGATTACTTCATTCAAAATAAAACAAAATAGTATGGTTCCAATTTTTTAGACCATTGTGTGACCTCGATGAGGCCAAATTAAACATTGTAGCAGATAAAATAATGAATGGATCTATCTAGATGTCTACAAAATTGAACATTATTTCCATGGGCATATTTTGTCACAGTGTTTCAAGTGTATAAAGATGAAACCATTAATCGGAATATGATTTGTGAACATGTTAATGGTATGGATAGTTCTATATTTCATTGAAAGTATCTAAAAGCAATGTGGTTGAAGTGTACAAAATTGTTGTAAATCATTTCATTCAGCTGCACACTATTATATGGTTGGAAAAGCAAACAAAACCTCTGACGAAGAAGAGAAACAGAGAGGAAGAGAAAGATGAGACTAAACTCCTTGAGGTTGCTTTAAATATTTTGGACCTATACATTAAGCAAAGGGAGATTAGTGTGATAGTGAACTCTGAAAATTATATGTCCCGCTTTGCTTTTCGGTGTTGCTTTCCATTTTCATTGCACAACACATTAATGGGAATCAGCTTACTTCAACTTAAAATCACCCATGAGCTCGTTGTTGTTGATACAAGTAATTGTGTTCATGAGGGGATGGAAAATCATGTTTTGAAATTATTAATTTACCTTGATTCATATGTAAAAAAATGTACCTTAATATTCCTAGTTTATGTAAATCTATCATATTTTGTCAATAGAGCATTCGTTCAATTCTCCAAAAGATCAAAGAATCCCATTAAATAGTACCCATTCATTGGAGTTTATAGGAATTATTTAGAAGCTTATTTTGTACGATTATTTGTTATACAATATTGGATAATTAGACTGGAAGGAGACAATATATCCATTCTTCACGTTCAAATCAATTGGCTCGATGGTGAGCCACTTAATGATCTTACATAGTTTATGAATTAAATGATATTGGATCCCAAAAAAAATCTCTTTGCAAATGAAAGGATTCCAACATTCTAGGATCATAGTGTCCATATGGCACTATATGTTGGATGTATATTTCTTTGTTCAGTGAACAAGTTAGGAATAGGTCGATTATTTCAGTCATGGAGATAGTTCAACGGGAACTGCATATGAAATCTTATTTTGAGTTAATTGCTCATCAAAATGGTATTTTCTATTGATGTTTTTAAAAACTTTTTATCAATATTTGTTCCGTATTTACTTTTTAAAATTAGATTGTTTTCAATCCCTAGTATCACCTATAAATGTTGAAGACAATAATACCTCAAAACAATCTTCCAATAAGAATGGAAGATCCAAACAAGATGATGATATCTATGAGGAATCTACTAAATATCGCAATTCACATTTGAATGCTCAATATAAAAATGGAAAATCCAAACAAGATGATGATATCTATGAGGAATCTACTAAATATCGCAATTCGCATTTGAATGCTCAATATAAAAATGGTGAAGACAAAGAAGAAGGTAATTATTTATGTTTGAATAAATGTATTTTGGAGCTTAAAATTTGTAAACTCTTTTCAATGGTTGCTAATTAGAAATGTATACCTTTATTTCTTTATTTCTTTTATTGTTATGTAGGACATGCATTACAAGCAAGAAGCATGGAAATAAGGAAATAGTCCAATCAAACATGGAATTTTGATCAAGTATAGCTAATCGCCAATCCACCCTTAGAAAAGCATCGATACGTAATAAGTACAATGAGTCTTTCTAAGTCCATCGAAAACTATATTACGTAATATATGACACATGCCTTATTTGGTGTAGATTCAGATAAGAATGTGACAATAGTGACATTAAATCCTCCACAAAGGCAAAAGAAGTAACTGAAATTTTAGAACAAGATTGTTATTTCAAGTACAAGTCAAAATTGTATCACTCATAACCACATGCATTAGATTTCTTGCAATTATGTGTTAGCAAATTCCAAGTTGGAATCTGATCAACCAAAAGTGGAAGTGATGGGATGGGTTTACTTTAAAAAAATTGGAGGACAAAAAAAAGATATTCATAAGAAATTTATATTTGTTTGGTTTGCTAATAAATGTTGTAAAGATAATGAAAGTAAACACGTCAAAGACTTTAAAACATTGTGAGATGAATTTGGAGAAGTTTTTTCTAAGAGGGAAACAACAATGGTTATTTTAGAGGATGATGAAAAACAAGGGTGTCCAATTAAAAATTGCATTGTGGATAAGCCTTACAATATATCCTCTAAAGATGAGATTAATCTAATAAAAAGACTATGTGAGGGTCTTAGTAAAATAGATCCAAAATATGATGTTGGAACCTTTCTTGCCCCCTTAAGGATTGAAAAAAGTGTGTAATAGACTTCAAACATTATATAATTATTGAAACAAATGTTATTTACATTAATTATATATTCTATTGAGTTAGTACATTATGATTAAATTATTTTTAGTTTAATGGTTTATACATGTTATTGGGTTGTTTCTATTTTTGTTGTGTATTGTTTATCTTGAGTAACACTTTATTTTAATACATATTCATTATGGGTGACTTTTTAATTTAATGACTTATTCATTATCTTGTTGTAGTTATATGTTTATTTATGGTTTTTGTATGTAGTCTGACTATCAAATCAAAAGAAATTTTTGGTATTGGGAGTAGAGGGATTGTTGTTTGGAGTTCGAGTGTTTACTAGAAAAAGACTTGGCTATAAACAACCTGGTTTTGTGTATGACATTATCGATAACTTGATTTGTACATGTTATTGGGTTATTTTATTGTTGTTGTGTATTGATTATCTGGAGTAACACATTATTTTAATTGCATATTCATTGTGCATAACTTCTTTAATTTGATGACTTATTTATTATCTTGTTGTAGTTATATTTTTAGTAATGGTTTTTGTATGCAGTATGAATATCAACTCAAAAGAAATTGTTGGTATTTGGAGTAGAGGGACTATTGTTTGGAGTTCAAGTGTTTACTAGAAAAAGACGTGGCTACAAACAACTTGATTTTTTATTCTCATAATATTATCAATGTTGCTCAAGAGCATTTTGATATTGCTATTTGGTTTGCTTATTTAGTTTGCATGTAAATAAGAAACTTCAAGAGTGAATTAGAATAGTTGAAGGTTGGAAAGGTCTTATTTAACTAGAGTCGCCAACAATGTATACATGCTTTCTATTGGTCACCTATGTATGCTTTCTATTGATCATGCTTTCTAAAGATCTTATAGTTGAAGGTTGGAAAGATCTTATTTAACTAATCTTTACAAAAAAAATGTTTGTTGATGTACTTATCCAATATGGAAATATCTATGAAAAAACAAACATGTTTATAGATGAAGGTCAATACCATTCAAAATACAACAACAAGGATAATTGTTTGAAATGGCCATCAAGTTGGACATTTTATATGAAATATATATAAATATGAAAACAATGTTGTATTCGCTTTTGAATCACCCGGGCCTCGTCAAAAAATGAGGCATTGGTTAAATACGTTCAAATTCATAAAAATAGTGAGGAGAATTGCTATATGTTGTGATATAGTAGGACATTTCACTGTTCATATGAAGGGATAGGCAAAACTAATTTTGTGCATTTTGATGAAACTTGCATTTGTTTTAATAAAATTGATTTTTAGCAAACAAAAATATAGATGGAGCTATTTAAGTGATGATGTGTTTGATAAATTGCATATCATATTGGTAATGAGTATACTTCATAATTCCTCTAGCAGGGTGGCAAGGAAAGTAACACTAGGAAGTATCATTTCATAAATTGGGACACGGTGTGCAGTCCGAAGAACTGTGGTGGAGCGGGTGTAAAGGACCCTACCATTATGAATCTTGCTCTAGGAGCAAAAATCTTATCGAGAATTTCTACGGGCAAAGATTCTTGGTGGAAAAAATCTCTTTAGAAAAAGTACATGACTGGAACTAGAAGCCGTTGTATTGAAGAAATGAACATGGAAAAAAAAAGGACTCCTATCTGGGATCTTTGCAAGAAGGCGGCCTCCATCATTTAGGAGAAAATCCACTGGATAGCAGGAAATGGTAAACATATCAAGCTCTGGTATGACAAACTCGGGCTAAACTCCCCTGCTAATTTCCAGCATGAGCTAAGAGATCTCAAGGAGTAGTTTGATCTCAACAACATCAACACTCTTTTTGACATCTCCACTTGGACCCCTAGCGGCAGATGGGTCGGGTGGAAGAATTTGGAACTTCCTGATCATCTGCAACCGGACTATAGAGTATTTCTCTCTTTGTTGCATGAGCAGAGTCCAACCAATAGATTTCTCAAAGACAGAAGGGGTTGGGGAAGGTCAGGCTCTTACACGGTGAAGGAAGGCTATTATCACATCTACAATAACAAGTTCATAAACAATAAAGATGCCAAATGGGACAAGATCTGGTGTAAATATGGTATGCCTAAGGTGAATGTTTTCTTTTGGGTCCTCGCACATCGAAAAACCTTAACCGCGGAGAATCTGAGAAAGCGTGGGATTGAAGGACCTCTTCATTGCATCCTTTGCAAGGAATCGAAAGAATCCCTGGAGCATATCTTCCTGGAATGAAAGTTCTCTTTTGAGGACTGGAGCTATGGCTTTAAAAGCTTGAATGTCAACATTGTGATGCCAACAAATTGGAATGATCTATTCAAGTGTTGGAAGGATTATTATCAAGGCTCCCTATCCCAGAAATCGGATTTTACTAGAGCCTGGGAAGCTCTTCCTAGGTTCATTTGCTGGAAAATTTGGATGGAAAGAAACAAAGAAATATTTGAAGGTATTCCCTCGAGCTCAAGCAGGGTCTCCTCCTCATCCAAGGCCCTATGGGTAGAAGCTATATCTTCGCGAGGAATGTTAAGCATCCAGCAAGAACCTCTGACTGTTGAAGAAAGAATTTGGATGGCTAAATTTCTCGCGCCACCCACCTCCCTCCTCTGGACAAAGCCTCTAAAAAATCCGAGACCCTTGGCCTGGCAGTTGCGGATGAATAAAGAATATTTTCAGAAATGGCGGATTAAGTTCTGCTACAGCTATCTCTTCTTCGATGGTGCCTCTAAAGGAAACCCAGGGTTGGAAGGTGCAAGGGGAGTAATCTTTGACTCCAAGGGAAACAAACAGAGAGAGTTTGCTTGGGGCATTAGGAAAAATACCAACACTGGAGCGGAATGGCTCAGTCTTATCAAAGGTCTGGAGATTGCTAGAGACTTGGGAATTGAGAATTTGACGGTTATAGGGGACTCACTAATCGTCATAAGAGAAGCCAGAAACATCATCACCAAACGAAAGCACCCCTCCACTAAGATGCACCATCTCCTAATTAGCATCAACAAGGAATTCAAAGAAGTAAATTATTTCCATACTCTGAGAGGCCTAAATGGGAAAGCGGACTGTATGGCCAACAAAGGAGTTGGGCTCACCTATGGTTCTCTTGAATGTGACAATGTCATTTTTGAAAACATTTGGATCCCATATCCTATGTCCTAACCCTAGAATAAGGACTCTCCACATATTAATGGCATTATCAATCTATAAATATCATGCTTATTTGTTGTTTGGAACCACAACCCTGCCCGATGGTCATCTGGATACGTGCAAGATCTCCACACACTCCTACATTAAATGCAACCGATCAGTTATCCAGTTGGCCGGCATGCAAAACCTGGGCATTAGTTTAAGACGGGACGGGTTGGTCTCTGTTCATATCATTCTATTCCTGATTCTTCTTTGCATTGGTTTTTCCTGTCTGGATACTATCTATGTCTAGAGCCAGGGTATTTGTGTGAAAATAGAACACCACATCTCTGGGCATTCTTCTCAGGAAGGTTCAGAAGTATATTCGAAGTGTCTGAGATGCAGCAAGCTCATCAGAAGCTCTCTCAGGGCCTGCATATGGGATATCCCGATGTTGGATGAAGATAATGGCATCCCGATGGAAGATGAGAATATCAGCACCCCTTTGCTTGGCCTCTGTCATCAGCAGGCCGGGTTTGGAAGGCCCCAGGGACACGAAAAGAGACATAGAAAAAGGCATGAGGAAGGAGAAATGATGAAACACATCCAGGATTTTGAAACTCAAATTTGCTTGGTTCGAAATGAGAATCTGGAATTCAAATAGGTTTTGACCCGTCTCTTATCCCTGGCGCAAGCAATACATTCGTAGGTTAAGCTCCAGAATATCAATGTTGCTAATAAGGTGGAACATCTTGAAGAGACTTCGGGCCTCTGCTCCCCACACTAGAACGGTAAAAACCCAAATGTAATGCTATGAGCAGCAAGATGGTAGAACATGGCAGGAATATGGAAAAGATGAAAAGGTTTATGGCACATCCTGGAAGCTACATCGACCTCAGCAATGAAAAGAACATGATGGAAGAGTCTAAAGGCGCAATCATGGACACTGGACTCCACCCTTAGTTGCTCGACGGTTGGCTTCTCAATGTTTTGGGTTTCGATATGCTACTACTTATGTTTTTATGTTTTTACTCTGTTTTTTTGAAAATTACAGGCTGGAAATAGTTCGTAGGCTTAGCACTCTCTTAGAAAGCTCCACACTTCAGTTTTTGTATAAGGCAGCACTGTAGCTATGTTTTATTTCTGCATTCTATTTCTTGGATAGTTTGTAAGGTGTTATAGTTTTCACAGAACTGGAAAATATCATACCAGCTATAATCTTGAAGAAGATGAACAAGGAGTGATGGATGCCACCCTGTTATGGGAGCAATCTTTCCTCTTTACTATGTAATTTCTGTTTTTTCTATATATAATCAAAGCTACTCAACCGTTTACATAAAAAAAAAAGTATACTTCATAATTTTGCAGTGTAGAAATAGAAATATTAATTAGATTGTTGTACTTTTTCGCTTGTAGATACAAGATTGTTAAATAAACAATGGATTAAATTTGAAATGAATGGAATATTTTTACATGAAATGCATAAAATATCATTACAAAACATGTTGTTGAAGAGAAATCCAAACATCCACACAAGTACAAAGATTTGCATTATACATCCATGTTTTAGATAATTTTTTGAATGATGCCTTAGTATTTTTGAGGTTGGTTTATGGACATATGTATAAGAAAAAAATGTGAATGATTTTTTGCCATATTTATTTGGAAAAAATGGATTAAAAGGGGATCGATTTAAAATCATACTAAAACAAGATGATTGTGACACCATACCAAGAAAGGTTTATGTTGTTGTTGGGAATCCAAATATATATCTCAAGCCTTTAAATAAAATCTGGAAAATCTTCAAGGGTGCTTAAGATGCTAGAAACATAGTGCTTGTAAAAGATTTGAAAGAAAAACATGCTTGTAATGATCAAGGAAACTATGCAATTACAAAAGGCTATGATTGTGACAATGTGAATGACACATACTTGTTAGATCAATTGTGACATTTCCTGCTACATCTTAATAGTGTTAGTGATGTGAGAACTGTTTTAAAAAGCATGATATTAGTTTGTAAAATAATGTAGTTAGTTCTTTTCTAAACAATATTTTCTATTTGACAATGTTATTAAAGTCTTCTTATTTTTGTATATTGTGTTTGCTTATTTAGTAGTACTTTTTTTTTCCTCGGAAAAAATCGAAATTTTATTTCAAATAGATGATCAAAATTACACTCTGCACATGTAGTAGAATCACTGAGATCCCTACATTGTCACATATTTTCTATCCCTTATTAACATCATATCGATCCCATATTACTGTTGTCCATACAATATTATTGCTGTCCTTACAACCGCATAAATCCGGTTTCATAAAAACAAATACTGTTACAAGAACGTAACCATCATTGGTATGCTGCGCTATTTCTCAAATATGTGCCTCAATTTCTTCAAGAAAAGGTCTGTGATAATAGCTGAAAGTGCCCCCAGGTGAATGAATTGTAATCCTCCAAGTGCCAAGAGATAATTCCTGCTGCGTCGCGACCTTGGATAGCTGATCAGCCATCCCATTCCTCTCCCGGTAAATATGTGTAAAAGTGATGTGATTAAAGGATGTCTTTAACCTGATCACTTCCTCCATAATAGGTAATAGTACCATAACATGACAGGAAGCTATCTCCTTTGCCCAGTTGATAACTAACAAGGAATCCCCAAAAATCTGTAGAGATAGACAGCCTTGTTCAAGTGCAAATAACATCAGCAGTTTAAGAGACATAATTTCAGCATAGTTATTTGACCCTCTCCCCAAACCAGCCACTAGATGAAAATAATGGGACTCAGATTTGTGAAGGACTTCCCCCCCTCCACACACCGTTTGATGATCTAATGAAGCGCCATCAAAGTAGGCCCACGGCATGGATTTATCGATCAGTTCCACTCGCACCGGTCGAGTTCTAATCGCTTGAACAGGAGCCAAGTAATGTTGTAAGACCGCCACCGCTTGAGCTACCACGGACTCCAACGGAACCCTTCTGTCATGAAATATAATCGAATTTCTGGTTATCCATATGCCCCAGGAAAAGATACACAGGAAGGCCCGATATGGTGATGCCTTATTAAATGTCCACCAACATTGGAACGCCTCCAGAACGCACTCGCCCCTCCACCGCATCTTAAAATCCATATAACTGTTAATTCCATCCCAAATAGCCTGTGAGAACCGACATTGAACAAAAAGATGAGCAATGGTCTCTTCCGCATCCCTACAAAGTGGACAGATTCCCGGACCCTGGAGAAATCGTTTTTGCAGAATGTCCCAGGTAGGTGCCTTATTTTCCAGTATAGCCCAGAAGAGTAATTTCGCTTTACCCGGACACCTAAGCTTCCACAGATATTTCCACCACCACACCAATTCCCTGTTATGGATTTCCACATTCAGCTGGATATATCCATTCTTTGGTGTGTAAATGCCCGAGGGATGGTGATCCCATATAAGTTCATCAACCCGATTGGTCAATCGAATATTAGTTAGTCGTAATATCCGCAGAAAATCCACCCAAGCCCCCTGCAATTCTGCAGAGATCTCAAGTCGCTGTGCTGATATCCACCCCTGATGCCAATGTGTAGATGTTCACGGATCCTCAATGTCAGCCAGAAAATTACATCCTCTAGCAGCCAAATAATTCCTCAATTCCATAGGAAGGACATGACCTCCCCTGCAGCCAACCCAAGGGTCCAGCCCAATACGTAGGAGACGCCCATTACCTATCCTCTACACTAATCCAGATCCGACCAAAGAGAAATGCTGCACCACCGCTTTCCAGACCACGGAGCAATTTGCCCTCGACTTATTTCCCATCCTTATCCATTCGAGAAGAGTAAGAGGGGCAATATATTTATGATATACCACTCTTGTCCAGAGACTATGTGTATGGATAAGACGCCACGACACTTTGGCCCCCAAGGCTTTTGCAAACAGAAAAATATTCTTTAACCCCCATCCTCCCAGTGCTTTAGGGACAACAATTTTTCCCCATCTGACCCACACCAATGCACGATGCTCACCCTTACCCTTCCAAAGAAAGGAAAAACACAACCTCTTAATCCGCTCCAGGACTCCAATGGGGATCCAATCAAGAGACATCCAATACACCGAAATTGCTTCCAAAACTGATTTAACCAGGACTAGCCTCCCAGCTCGAGAGAGCCATTTATGACTCCATCCATGTAGGCGTTGTTCTAATTTTGCAATTAACCAGTGCCAATCAACCTTCAGATAAGCATTCGATTTCAAGTGAAAGCCAAGGTACTTTAATCCATCATCAATATCCATAGTCCTATATGGTAGTATGTTAGCCATTCTATGGATCTCCTGCTCAGTTAATTGCGAGCATGTGATAGAAGATTTGTCAATATTTACCAACATACCCGCTGCAATTTGCAATAAATGGATGCCTTCAACCACCTTATCAATATCCTGTCGCGTTCCATCACAAAATATCAGAATGTCATCAACAAAAAGGAGATGTGTAATAAACAATACCTGTGATATGGATATGCCCCGAAAGGAGCCATCAGCTTTAGCAGTCAATATAAAACGGCTGAGTCCTTCAGCAACAAGTAGAAACAGCAGCGGAGAGAGGGGGCATCCCTGTCGTAGACCCCTTCCCGCTTGGAAGAATGGACTAGCAGAACCATTGATCAGTAAAGAAAAGCTCACCGTAGTGATGCAGGCCATAATCCAGTGAATAAATTCGTAGCAGAACCCCAGGTGAGTTAAAAGCATCCGGATATACAGCCAGCTAACCCTGTCAAATGCTTTTGAGAGATCAATCTTAATCACAGCACCCTTCTGTTTCCGTACTTTCAGAGTGTGTAATCCTTCCTGGGCCACTCCAATGGCCTCATTAATTTGGCGACCTTCCAGGGAGCCAAATTGCTCACAAGAAATATGTTGAGACAATATTTTTTTGAGTCTCCGCGCCATAACCTTAGAGATGATCTTATAGATACAATTGCATAGAGAGATAGGTCTGAATTCATCAAAGCTGTCAGGCTTGTCCGTCTTCGGAATAAGAGATATAAAGGTGGAGTTGAAAGGGCCATGGACAAACCCAGCCTTACGCGATTCTTCCACCACATGCAATAACTCCTCCCCGAAGAAGTCATAGAAACCTAAGAAGAATTCAATAGGCCATCCATCTGGCCCCGGGCTTTTATCTTTTTGAAAGGATTGCATTACCATCGAGAGCTCAATCGGCAACACCTCCTCCATCAGCATCCGATTATCTTCCTCCCCCACAAAACGAGGGAACATTTGAGTCACCCGAATAACCTCAGCTATGGAAGCTCTAGGTTGTGCAATGAATAAATCTCCAAAATGTCGGACACCCATCTCTGCTAATCCATCAAAGCTGGAGACCAGTTCCCCTTCTGCTGAAGATAATTCCCAAATAGTGTTTGTGAATTTTCTCCCTTTAGCATAATTTTGAAAAAAAATTGTATTCTCATCACCGCACTGAAGCTATATCGCCCTACTTTTCATTCTCCACATCTCTTCTCTCTCACACAGAATATCATTCCTTCGTCCCACTCCATCAGTTCGCCTTTTTGCTGATCATCCAGAAATCCCATTCCCAGACAATTAAGAATCCTATCAATATTCAGCTCAGCAGCCCGCAAAGTTTGCTCATCAATTGCCCTTTTCTCATGAGCCCAGGAAATAGTGGCCTCTTTAATTCGCATAAGATTGTGTTGAAAGTGTGCACCCGCATGCAATTGAGAATCATGTGGATGATGAACCCACAGATCCTGAACCAGCTTAAGAAAATCCACCTCCTTCAGCCAGCTAGGATTGAATTTGAAAGGGCTAGGAGGTTTTTTCCTTCTACCTCGTAGCTCCAGGAAGATGGGACAGTGATCAGATATCCCACCTGATCCTACCCACTGTCTGACAACATCAACACCCTGTGCCAATACATCGGCCACCAGAAACCTATCCAGTCTTTTAGCCACCCTGTGTTCCCCAGCTCTCTTATTCCTCCAAGTCGGAGTTAACTTGGGTGGTAAGATATCAAGCAGATCCTTCCTGGCAAATGCTTGTATGAAATAATTTGCTAATGTATCTGGAATAGCCCGAGGCCCCCACACTTCAGAAATCCCCAGAGTAAGATTTAAGTCCCCACCCAAGATCACATCCTTACCTTCAAACAGATCCATATCCAACAAGGAGTCCCAGAATACCACCCTATTTAAATAGGGCCCGTAGATATTGAGAACAGTGATCATCCGACTGATCTCTGCATCCCAAACTTCCAAACCTATTCCAGAAGAGATTCCCCAAGAACTATCACATCTGCAGCACTTTACCTTCCATCCCGATGCCAGATCGCCCCCGAGCATCCACTCCAACAAACTTCAAACCAGGAAGCAATGATTCTAAAGTCTGTACCACATCTACACTGCCACCCAAAGTTTCTTGCAACAGTAAAACATCCGGTTGATTTAAGTCTACCAACCTCCGAAGTGACGATTTTTTAATGGGACTCGCCAACCCACGACAGTTGAAAGACATAATTTTCATAATGAACCCCCATCCTGGGCTTTCACTGCTCTAAGTGCCCACTCAATAGAAGATTTTGTACCCATCACTAGATCCACTTTAGCCCGATCTTGAGCTTTAGACAAAAGGGATTTTCGGCCCCGACCTTTCCCCCCAACACTATAAGTCAAATCGGGAAGTCCCTTTCCCCCCGATCCAATGTTAGGTATCTCCCTACTGCGAAGAGCATAACGGATATTTCTACCCTCAGAGCTGGTAGAGAATTTGGTGGATACAATGGATGGCGAGTAAACTCTATCCTCATCAGTCAAACAACAAGTAGCAGCCGGACAAGGTAAGACCGTACGGGCGAGTGGTGTAGACCCAATCCTACCCCCCCCCCAAACAATAGTGTCATCAGATAAGGAAACAGTAGGAGATAAGAAATGAGACTTACCCGAGGGTTTCGTGGGTGAACCCCGTCGATTAATGGACAACTCCGATAGCATACTGGAAGTGACTCGAGTAGTAGGAGTCGCTGAAAACACCCCCTCAGTAACAGGATCCGCACTCCCAATATTCTCCTTTCCATCGTTCACCAATGGTGGCAACAATGCCTTTGATCCATGACGCGCACAAATATCTGATGTAACCACATAATCAAAGATCACCCCCCTGTCAATAGCAGACCCACTCCCATCATCCACCACCACCTGGGAGCTCGCCTTCGACAAAGGATCTGCACCTACTTTAGCATCTTCACCGGTCAGGGGCTTACTAGTCCGAAACGGTAAAGGGAAGCTGGCTACCAGATGTCCATGAACGTGGCAGCGGTGACACCTAAACGGCACACCCACATAATCCAGAATTTGAACATAGTCCCCTTCCTTTGATTTAACATTAATCTCAGCAGAGAGTCCCAGCCGAAGATCAATATTGACCAATATCTTAGCCACCGTGTAAATGCCAGTCTCAAGGTGGGAGGAATCAGAACACACATATTCACCAAGAAAATTTCCTATCTCAGCAAACCGCGTTTCATTCCATAGATGCATGGGAAACCCAGGAAGCTTCACCCACATCGATTCTTTAACAATCTTCTCCGATTTTGAATCGAAGAAGGGGGACCAGCTCTTCAGAACAAGAGGGACTCCCAACATCGACCAATGTCGTCTTAATACAGCGTCTACCTCCCCTTTGTTTGATAAGATGAAGGAAAACCATCCTTTCGTCAATACCCTGACTTCAGGGGCTGATGACACATAATTCTGCCACTTCTCAGCCGCCCAACGCTGAAGGAAACCTCGACCAAATCTTCTACCCCAAACATGTCCAACCACAGCAGTGAGAGAGAAATCCTCCACCTCTGCCATCGAAACATCCACCCCCAGCACTAACAGGTCCTTCCTCTTCCGTTCTTTTACCGTCTGAGCGGATTTTTTGAGTGAGTTAGCCTTATCAGAAGGCCCTGTTCGAGGACTATGTAGGGATTCGACAATTGGTGAATATTCTCCACCACCCTTGGCATCCTTTACATGACCACGGGAATATAAAGCCCTGGGAACGGGCCCAGAAATTACCTCTGTCCCCCTGCCTGTCATGGAGGGACCAGACAAAAGCCCCGACTGCGTCATCCCAGCAATTACTTCACCATCAGCAAAAGTCTCTCGGTCTCCTACTCCAACCGAGGTGTGTTCCACATCTTTCATCATTCCAATCCCTTGCACCAATCAAGTAACAGAACCGCTGACAGGACTGGAACCCCATAAATAATTAAAAAAACCCCAACACAGTAAGTGGCCGACCACCAATCCACAATCCCAGAGATCTGCAAACATCACCATGCTGCCCTCATCGATCCCCACACATCCCCAAAAAAATAAAGAACACCACCCTCATCCACTGTTAATAAAGCAAGACCAACCCACGTCGATCCCCATCAAATGCTCCACATGTCACCAGAATTCAGAATCCTTCGATCAGCAAAGCTCAGAATCCGTCATTCCAAATTCCAGGTTCTTGAACCGACCAAATGAATCAAGGGATGCCAAAATGGTGTTGCTATCCAAGAACCATGGCAGGGAAGGCCGCAAAGGATAATGCCGAGAGGAGGGATATTGAGCAGGTGTTTAATAATCCAGTCCCATCCTTAAATCCACAGTTGCAGGCGTCCAAGAAAGTCAATCTCAGGGCCAATTCCATAATTCTCAATAGAATTCGAGTCAATCAACACTTCATCAAGGGTAATCATCAGATCATCTGTAAAGCTGCTCACGGCCATCAATCGTTTCTCCTTGATGGTCCATGGCGGGAGTTGTTAATTCTTGAATCGAATTACACACATCTTGCAGCTCCAGCTTCCCGATCCCTTGCAAAACAGCTAGTTCTCCAGAAAACCTAACCCGTGGCAAATTACGAGAGGAATCAATACAAACGATCGATCCTCTGTGGGCATCAGCTAGTATTATGCACCAGTAGCAAGAATCTCCATAGTTTAGCGTACTCCTTTGAATCTCCCTTTCTTGGAACTCAACTCTCGTTCGGTGTTCCTCCGCCCCTTATTCATGCCCCTATTTAGTAGTACTTGTTAATGATGTGTAACCAAATTTAAAAGCTATGAATAATATTTGTTAAAAGTGATTGAGAATTTAATAAGTGCGAAATTGTGGTTTGTAAAGTACAAAATAATATTCTAAAAGTGCCAATATCAAATTTTAAAGATGCAAAAATATATTTTAAAAGTGCCAATATTGATTTTCAAAAGTGTGAATATCGGATTTCAAAAGTGCAAAACCCAGTTGTAAATGTGCTAATATCCAGTTCCAAAAGTGCAAATTTCGAATATGAAAGTGTAGTTTTGGAACTCGATACTGGCACTTTTGGAACTAGATTTTGCATTTTAGAAAGGTTGTTTTTGGACTTTAGAAAGGTTAATTTTGGCCTATTTTCGAAAAGTCTTAGACTAGAATTAGTCCAATTTAATGAAATAGGGGTTATAGCAATTGAAACGGGCAAAGTAGAAGTGTAAAACTCAACTTGTACATCATTAGTGATCTATATGTTTATAGTATTTTGTTCAAGATAGTAGTACAAATCTATGATCTTTTCCTTACTGTCCATTCTCAGCCTAGAGAAACCTAGAACCAAAGCAATATAAGTTTTTCATCACCAAATTTAGTTAAGAAAACAATTTTGAATTGATCCCAATTGGTGATAAAACTTGTGGATAAATTAAAATACCAAGTCAAAGCTTTATTCTCAAAAGCATATGGAAAAAGATGACAAACCACATCCTTGTTTATACAAAATTGATTAGTATATTATTTTTCATATGTTTTGGTTTTTTTAGGGTGGAAATATTAGAGGTATTAGCTTCTAAGGCCCATTTTATGTTAGGTTCTGCTTTGGTGATTTGGGGTCTAGAACCTTTTGGAACCTATTTGAGGCCTTAAATAGTCCTTTTTGAGATCAAAAATTTGTGAGCATGGCTCCCAACCTCTCAATGTTTATCTATGCATCGAGAGCTTTCCAATGGTGTAAAAATCACCACAATCAAATTTTGTGTGCAAAAGTTATGCCTCCTGCATTTTGACCTATCATGTTGACCACCATGGTATCAAGTGGGTACCACATCAGCTTCCATTACTCACACATGTGGACATTCAAGAAGATTCACTTACTAAAGGTCGCATAGACTTACTACCACATTCATCCATACAAGGGCATTCCCTCCTTCTAGTGCCAAAATGTTGACATAGACGTTTGTCCGTTATCAAATAAGGGAATTTGCCCAAAGAAAGCATCCAATTAGATTTTTTTTATTTAGGATTGCAAGCTCCTCCAATATGTTGGCCCAAGTGCCAAGAAAATATATGTATGTTATCTTTTGAATGCTTAAATCCTAAATGTAATCCTATGCTAACAACAGAATGTTGTCCCATATTAATCACCTATCTAGGATTTAAGAACATAGTTTGAGTATCAGAAAAAATAAGATCTTAACCATAGAAAAAAATAGTTTATTGTAAATTAATTATTTAAATGATATCATCAACTAGTTGTTAGAATCATGTCATCCTTAAATATAATAACTAGCATTAATCCTACATTCACAATTAGAAACTAATAGAAAGCAACAACAAGAGACAATTACTATTTGAAATGAGAATAGTCCACAACAAAAGTAAGCATCTTACTCACATTCTAGTATAAGCAAAAAATGAACATACACCAAAATGAGTGTCCAAGAGTGGCCAACCTTGGCTTCTTAATTAAAATTGAAAAGACAATTTAAAATCTTCAACCCAAAGCCTCTATTTTATTAAGTTCAACTTCTTTATACAAAAGATAAGGGAACACCAATAACTTTAGTTCCCCTCCTTGATTGTTTGGATTCTCAATTGGACCACCTAAATATTGAGCTTGATTGTTCAAATTTATTTATGGTTCACTCATCTCATTTGTTTGTTTATTAGTTGGATCAAATTTCTTTCTTATATATTCTTTAATAAAAATTTCCCAAGCCTCGAATTCCTTATTACAGGAATCTTCTTGAAAAAAGTTGTGTTGTTTGAAACGAGCCTTATAGGATGCAATGCTCTAGCTCATCCTTTTTTTCAAAATCCTCCACCTTGGCAAGTAATGTTTTGATAAATGTGATGTTGTTAGTAGGGATTCAATGAATATTTGAATGATAGCTTCAAGAACGATATGGATTGAATAAAAGATTCTTATATTCAATACAATGCAAACATTTAACACTTTGATCACTTGTTGCTAAGAAGTTATATTTAGTGTTGGTTTATCCAGCAATACTGAGAGGGGGGTGAATCAGTATTGCCTTCTTTTTTCCTTTAATTAAAACAATTAGTATTTAACCAATGTATACTATGAATCAAACAAGAAAGCACAGAGAATTTTATCGTGGAAACCTCAAAGAGCAAACCACAAAATCAAATTTATTAATAAAATGATTTCTACAAAATTATTTTTTTGCTGCAACGGAAAGGATGCTTCAACATCCCAGTTTTCTATATGCACCAACAGATAAGGATGTTGCAACACCCTTTTTTTCCAGCTGCTACTGGAAGGAGGCTACAACCTCCTTGACAGGCTTCAATCTGCCACTAGCAACACCCAACTTCCCTGATATTTATAACTTCTTGATTTTCTACTTGATTCATCAATTCTAGAAATGTTTCATGTTGCTGGTCTCTCCCTTTCTTTATGCTTCATGTTACAAACAAGTCTTGACGAAGCTACTAGTTCAAGATGGTAAACTTGAATTATAACCCCAAGCCTAAAAGAAAACTCAAACAATGATGAACTTACTCGTCCATCTGAGCCAGGGTTGTGAGATAACTAGGGTCAAACGGTTCTCCTTCAAACAAGACAAGACCTATTTAATTAAAAGAAAACCTACATCACTATTTCTAAAATCTATTAACTCATAATTTGATTTTCATATCGGTAAAGTAGAGGTACTTGAATAAATAAGAGTATACCAACCAGCTACTCGCAACCTACAAGGAGTTTGACCAAGGAATTAATTTCCTCTTAATACCAAAAAATAAAATGATAATGAATTGAAAACTAAAAGATAGATAGTTGAGATCCTTACCATGACTATGGAAGAAGCAACAAGTTTTGTGGAGCATTACATTGCGCATCTAACCCAAGATCGGTATATAGGCAAATGAAAACCAAGGCCGGTTTAACCTTGGAACAATTCTCAACGTTGACAAAGGAGTAATGGTGGAATAACAATTGTCCACATGCATATGTTATTAATGTTGTGATGTGATTTCTACACTCTTTCATCCATTGGAAACAATATGATCCTTGGACATGATTGTGTATATGCTATCAATGTTGTGATGACTACACTCTTTCGTGTGATGCATTTTCCTCACAACGAAAGCATTGTCACTATTGATCAACTTGTATTTGTTGATCCTCCTCATTTCCTTACTTTGGACCAAGCATCCCCTTTTTATGTTCCCAGTGTTTCGATAGACACTAGCCCGCCACGAGTGAATTATGTGGCCTTGTATCCCTCTTGTCCAATTGCTACTAAGAACAAGACTTTCCATTCATGATCACTTTCTTGGGACTTGGTTTCGACAGTTCACTAAGTGATTCATCCAATGGGGGCATTGGAGCCTATTATCCACCCTGTTGGTCCAAGTAAATGTTCTGACATGTGTTCTCTCTAGGATGGCATCCATTCCTTAGGTGAAGCTCTCCTAGAGGCTATGTTGAGTCTAGCGTTCCTTCAAATATTACATCCTTTCCAAATATCATCTCCATGGATTAAAACCTAATTGCAATCATATCATATCCCGATTTTCCTTTTGAGTATGATCTCAATGTTTGTGAATCATCAGATGCTATAATTTTTTAGGCTATGGATTCTGCCACTGAGCAGCAAGTTGGTGTTCCTTATGAGTTTAATTATTTTAGTATATTCTTTGAATCTTGCAATGATGAGTCTATTCCCTTAGACTCCATTATTACTTTCATATTCGATCTTCCTCATGAGTTTGATCTTATCGATTATAGGTCCTCAAGCATTGGTGCACTTGAGTCTTTGCAGGTAGACTCTACATTGATAATGAATACAGCTGAATACATTGAAGTTGGAAATATCCCTACCAAAGTGACATGTATTAGAAATTTCTTTTCATATTTTTTAGACATGATCATGGTATTATTGTTTCTCGGAAACGGGATTTTAAGTTGGATTCAGGGTTGCTTACGGAACATTCTTTGCACATTTCTCAATCTGGTCAGGTATTTTCAAAAACTTGCATACAAGTTTAGGACTCCCCCCTATTACGATGCATTTGAAACTTTTGCCACTCGAATTTTCCATAAGGTCAAACCTTTTGGATATTGGTGTGTCATCCATCTCTATCTGCAATTTGCACCAGTCCAACAGAACAACCTACCTAACATGGGACACCGTAGTTAGCACCCTCTTTCCCGTTTGGTGCTCATGCCAACTTTTTCTCATAGGCTTGGGAGTCTTTTTAGTTTTACCATGACTTTGAGAAGAAGTATCATGTCTATCTTTCTCATCTATTTCTGGCCATTCCCTATAAGGCTCCCATTTTTGTTCAGTATACATTTTCCTTTACTCACTACTACTTGCAAAACTATTCCTAATGCTTTGATGCAGCTTTCACACTGCCATTGCATTCATTATGTTGCTCATCACTTGCATCCATTTCATTTGCATAATGGATTTTATCCTTGGAAGAAACATGTTGACGATTCTCCACCTCTTTCCCAGCCCCTTTTTTACATTTTGTTTTGCATAGGTTTATTCCATGCACTTAGAACATAGTTGCATGCCATGCGACACTTGTTTCCTCCACTATACTATATCATTCTTTTATTCTTTTTAGGATTTATAATATGAAAAAAGATTAAAAAAAAATTGAAATATTTAAAAAAAAATGGAAGAGGGAAATATCTTAAATATATGTTCTATATCGGTAGCAAGTCATGTCATCCTTCAACAAAGCACTAGCCTTGAGTTTTATCAACAAGTTGGATCTTAGTATGGCCTTAGGAATTGAACCATGATTCCAAAGCTTTTAATCCTATGGTTTGTTACTCTTCCAACCATATGGAGAATATGTTAATGTATCCTGCATTACAGATTTATATCGTTGTTCCCTTTGTGTCAAAGTGTCTCCCAAGCCATTATTGTGTCGTGCTCAATGTTCAAGGGTTGAGATAGCTTGTGTCGGTCATTTCTCAATTTCCCTAGCTTCACATGTTGGCCTTCCCTAATATCAAATTGTTCTCGGTATGAACCATCATAACCAGTGTTTGTACTCATGCTAGTGTGGAAGCTCCCCATTGATTTCTCACTGGCAAGTCATGTCTCATCAATGATGACTCATGGCTCCAAAATTTTAACCTAGAGTAGTAGCATCCTGGGCTTATTTACATCATTATTAGGTTACCTTGCACTCAGTTGATGACACATCATCATTGGTCGTTGTCTAAGTGGTTTCCCATATGTTTTATGTCAAGATCTCTATTCACATTTTGGGATTCGTGTTGTACCTTGATTCCATTTTCACCATTAGTGGAAGTCCTCACCTCTGTCAATAGATTTCATTATTGGTTGTTGCTATGAGGGTCTATAATATTCACATTCGCTGCATGGGAGAGACATACTCAATAGTATGTCCTATAAAAAATTATCCAAGTCCTTTTCCATGTCAAATCAGTTCCCGATGTTTCTTCGTGTTGATTGATGGAGGATGCCTTAATGCCCCACTTTAAACGGATCTACTCCCATCACCCTTAACACATCCTACTTTGGGAATGGGATCTAGAGTCTCGATAGTACATTGGGGCTTGCATTCATCAGGGGGAAGTTCCCTCACTATTGGGTAGTGGGAATACATCAATGTGTCCTACTTGATTAATTCTACAAGTGTTCGACTCCAAGACATTTGTTCACACTTGATAGAATGTACTAGGTACCTTGGTGACCATTATCATCATCTGTGGGTTGCCTCGTGTTTCTTAATGGTACATAAATGACCTGTAATCAAACGGTGTCCCCCATGTTCAACTTCAGATCATTCATTCGTGTGTGTAGGATTCGTACCTTTCAGCAGTTTGGATGGAATACCTTGGGCCAATGGTAGCTTTCACATATTTTTCTATTGCCCAAGTTGTGCAAGACTATACCATGAGAGAAACAATTTCACTCATTTCTACAAAATTTATGATGGTTCATCTCCTAGGGTTAGGTTTTTGAATGTATAGGGTTATTTCCCTATAGTGTTATGATAAATAGGCCCTTTCGGCCTCCTTTTGCATTTAGCTTGTCATGAATGAGAGTAGACATCACATCTCTTCTCAGAGATAAGATACCACCATTCTAGCTGCTTTATTTTACAGCCTATTCTATTTCTGCCATTTAATCGAATTTGTGTTTACAGCCAATGCAAGACATGCTAGGGGAATTCACTAGTCACTGTAAGTCATAAAGGAGACAAGTGACCAGTCACTGATAATTATACTGGAGACAAGCAACCAACTGCTACAAGTCATGTTGGGGGAAAACAACCAACCACTGCAATTCATAATGGAAGTAGAAATATAGTTGAGAAACCTAGATGAATAGGTCTTGAGGCTAAGTTCCATTGTAATATTTGCAAGGGAGATCACCTTATTCATCTATGCCTACCATTATAGAGGTATAAAGAGTGCGGTCCATGTCCCGAGGATCTTCTTCCCTTGAACAACCTATAATTTCCCAATAACCCATTCAACCTGTGATTTATGAAGTTATCGAGACAATGAAATCTTTGACTAATCCCACTCTTCCTTTGGAGAGTGACAAGATTCAAGTGTTCAAACCAATGCAATCTATGGTTGATCTCGCTCTTCCTTTAGAGGGTGACAAGGTTCAAGTGGTTGAACTAATGCAATCTTCGATCGACCCCACTCTTCCATAAGAGAGCAATGTGGTTACTGCTCAAGTTTTCTTCACTGCCAGTTCAGAACTTTCTGGACAAGGGGGCACTCCATTCACTTTGAATAAGCCCACGCCAAGCTCCCTTTTATTGGAATAGACTTGTTGGATTCACCTTCCTTCTTTTGCACCCTTCCAAATAAAGGTTCAATTTATACACTAGACAGTTTTTCAATGTATTGTAGATGAAGGAGCCTCTGTTAGTATTTATATGCATATGCTTGGAGAGGTTTGGGCTCTCCCAACCTTGTGTTGATTGATATTCAGTCGATGGAATTTGATAGAAAACCTAGTGAACCTGTGGGGTTTCTTCCTCAATTTCCTATTACATTAGGTGGGAAGACTGTATTAGTCATTTTATGGTTATGGAGGGCCCATTGGACATAAATATGCTCCTAGGGCATGATTATGTATGTGTTAGGAATGTTGTGGTGTCTATGGTCTTTCTTGTGATGAATTTTCCTCACAACATAAGCTTTTTCACTATTGATCGGCTTGCATTTGTTGATACTCCTCATTTCCTGACTTTAGACCAAGCATCCCCTTTGTATGTTCCTAGTGTTTTGGTAGACACTACCCTTACATGGGTGAATTATGTGGCCTCATATCCCTCATGTAGAACTATTACTAAGAAGAAGCCCCTACATTCATGCTCACTTATTTGGGACTTTGTTCCAGCAGTTGACCAGGTGATTCATCCAATGGGGGCATTAGATATTGTTCTCCACCCTATTGTTCAAGGTGAATGTTATGACATGTGTTCTCTCTGGGATGGCATCCTTCCCTCGTATGAATCCCTCTTAGAGGCTATGATCGATTATAGCATTCCTTCAGATATCCACGTCCTTTCCAAAGATAATCTCCCTAAATTGGACCATCCAGTTGCAATAAAATCCTATCCCAATTTTCCTTTTGAGTATGATCTCACTGTTTGTGGATCCTTAGACGCTGGCATTTTTTAGTCATTAGACTTCACCATTAAGTTGCAAGTTGGTTTTCCTGATGAGTTTGATTCTTTTATTAGATCCTTCAACTCCTACAATGCTTCAACTCCCATGATGATGAATAAGTTCCAATAGACTCCATTGTTTCTTTAAGCTTTGATCTTCCTCATGATTTTGGTCTTATTGATTATAGGTACTCAAGCCTTGTCGCTCTTGAGTATTTGCTAGTAGACTCTAGCTTGGTAATCAATACTATTGAATACATTGAAGTTAAAAATATCCCTACCAAAGTGACCAATATCAAATCTTTCTTTTCATATTTTTTAGACATGATCATGGTATTGTTGTTTCTTGGATACATGATTTTAAGTTGGATTGATGGTTGCTTAGTGATCATTCTTTGCACATTGCTCGATCTAGTCAGGTATTTTTGGAAACTTGCATATAGGTTTAGGCCTCCCCTATGTTACGATTCATTTGAAAATTTTACCACCTGGACTTGCCATAGGGTCGAACCTATTCGATATTGTTGTGCCATCCATATCTATCTTTTTTTCGCAGCAGTTCGACAGAAGAGCCTACCTAAAATGGGACACCATAGTCAGCACCCTCTTTCCCTTTTGGTGCCCATGTTGAGTTTTTCTTTTAGACTTTGGATTCCATTTATTTCTACCATTACTTTGAGAAGAAGTTACATGCCTCTCTTTTTCATCTATTTATGGCCATTCCCTATAAGGCTCCCATTTTTGTTCAGTATCCATTTGGCTTATCTCATTGTTGTTTTCATAGCTATGCCTAATGTTTCGTTGTAGCTTTCATACCGCCATTGTATTCATTATGTTTCTCATCACTTGAATCTATTTCATTTTCATTTTAGACTATATCCTTGGAAGAAACATGTTGATGAGTGTCTACCTCTTGTTGAGCACCCTTTTTGCATTTCGTTTTGCATAGGTTTGTTCCATGCAATTGGAGCATAGTTGCATGCCTTGTGACACTCATTTCTTCCACTGTATTATAGTATTATTTTATTCCCTTTTAGGATTTATAACATGAAAAAGAAAAAAGAAAAAATATTTAAAAAAGAGAGAGGGGGGGATCTTAATTTTTGTTATATATCAACAACAAGTCATGTCATCCTTGAACAAAGCACTAGTATTGAGTTTTCTCGATAAGATGGGTCTTAGAATGGCCTTAGGAATTGAACCATGATCCCATAGTTTTTAATTCTCTAGTTGGTTACTCTTCTAACCATACGAAGAATATGTTAATGTCTCATGCATTACATATTTATATCATTGTTCCCTTTGCATCAAAGTGATTCAGAAGTCACTATTTTGTCATGATCAATGTTCAAGGGTTGTCCTAGCTTGTGTTTTCCATTTAAAAGTTTCCTTGAATTTGCATGTCGGCCTTCCCTAGTGTGGAAATTACCCATTGAGTTCTCGCTGGTGGTTCATGTCTCATCGACAACGACTCATGCCTCTTAAATTTTGACCTAGAGTAGTAGAACCCTAGGCCTATTTACATCATTGGTGTGTTACCTTCCGCTCATCAAATAACACCTCATCATGGGTCACTAACTAAGTGGTTTCCCATATTCAACGTCAAGACCTCTATTCACATTTTGTGATTCGGTTCAATTGCTTTCATTATTGTTTGTTTCTTAGGGTGTATTTTTCATGTGTTGCTCACATTTGGTGCATGCGAGAGATGTACTTGGTACTTTGTCTTGCAAAACATTATACAAGTCCTTTTCCAAGTCAAATTAGTTCCTGTATTTTTTTTTGTTGATTGGTGGAGGATGCCTTAATGCTTCCCTTTTAATGGATCTCCTCCCATCGACCTCAACACTTCCTTCCTTCGGAATAGGATCTAGAGTCTTGATAGTACCTTGGGGCTTGTAGTCATTTGTGGCAAGTACCCTCATTATTAGGTAGTGGGAATACATCAATGTCTCATTCCTAATGGATTCTACAAGTGTTCGACTCCATGACATCTATTTACACTTGATATAATGTACTAGGTACCTCAATTCCCATTATCATTATCATCGGTTGCCTTGTGTTTTTTTAACGGTATACATCAATGACCAGTATTCAAACGGTGTCCCCCATGTTCGACTTTAGATCATTCATTCCCATGGGTAGGATTTGTGCCTTTCGGCGGTTTGGATCGAAGACATTGGTCCAATGGTATAATTCACATATTTTTCTACCTCTCGAGTTGTGCAAGACTATACCATACATTGTCTTACAATAGAACCACCTAGAGAACTAGTTTTACTCATTTCAATTACAATTGTTCTCCTGATATATGTTAAGACATAGATCCACTATGTATTTGTTCGTGGCTATGGTCTCTTGATTGACACGGACCCATGGTGTATCATGTCCATGGTCATGATCCCTCACTTTATATACTCCATGGATATTATGTACTCTTTTCATGGCCATGATCTTACATATGCTATATGTCTGCATGGATCTGAAGTGTACTTGATTTGGCAGCTATGTTCTATCACATCTGAGCTTGGGTATGATCACTTCAAGGAAGAGATTTTTCTTACGCCTTTATCTCTACAAGTACCTCTTTGGACCAATGATTGAGAACCTTGACCTTAATATTACTTGACTCCCCTCCAATGGAATTATAATGTATTTAGGCCATCATCTCCCCTTTTGGCCTCACAAATTAGGGCTCATTTGTTATAGCGCAAATTGGCACTTCTTTGTTATGTGACGACAACATCCCTAGATAACACCTAAGTGTACATGATCAGTCACAAACACAAACCTTCAAGCATGGAAGAGCCCTTAATTTGACTCTATTTAATGGTTTGAACACCCTTGAGAAGAATCCATCCCATCTCCACTTGAAATAAATAAGTTTCAAGCAAAAAGAGGCCCCCACACACCTTTTGTTCTTGCGGGGTGCATGTAACACATGTTTCCCTTGAGTAGGGCACATGAGCCTAGAAAAATAGCTAAAAATGTATAAAATTTTGAAAAAGTGAAAGTTATGACCGTTTATGGGCAGTTGGTCTCATTTGCAGCCTCCATAACTATTTGGAAACCATTAAAACTATCTCAACCATTCCATAAAAATGGATTAGATTGTCCAACCAAGGGAGGACACCCATTGTATTGTGATGTTGGTGGAATCTCGCCACCATTCTGAATCCACTCATTGCCTTTTCCCTCAATGACCCCTGTCCTTGAGCATCATTTCCATAAGTGTTGAAGTCATCCTCCTTTTATGACTTCTACCATATACACATTTGGAGAATTTGAGTGTTCGGAAGCGAGAGTATAAGCGATTTATGAGCAAAGGAACCTGGCTGTTGGATTTGAAAGGTGCCTCAACAAAAATAAGGTAATTGATTGTATTACTTTGTTGCATTCAATAGACATCTACTATATTTCCCTCCCCGACATACAAGTATGCTAAATCTGTGATTATTTGAAAGTTTCTTATCATTTGCAAAAATATTGTTAAAGCTAGTTGACATTGCTTATATGATTCTTCCTTTGTTTAAGTTTTTCATCAAAATCACAAGGTTGTGAGGAGGGTATTTGGTGTTTCTTATAGGTATCAGGTTGCTACAACAGAGCAGGTGGAAGATGCAATGTAGGAGCAGTGAGGATCAAAATTCCAAAAAGGTTCCTCCTCTTCCTTTATCTCTTTCTCTTTTATGTTTGCTTGATGTCTTTCCTTGAAAAGTAGTGAAAAGATATATCATTGGATATGACTTGCCTATATAGGACGCCCTAAGACCAAGTTTCTATCATCCCAGTATGTTGGTGACCTACCCTAGTCATTAAAAGGTTTTTTCCCACAACACATTATGATGATGTTATTGTATTGTTCCATAGCTGAGAAACAATAAGGGAGAGAATTTTAGAGCATAATAGAGGAAGTAGGAGCTATTGTAGTAGTCATGCCAACCACAATGTCAGAGGTAAATCCATAGTGAGTACCACTTTCTTTGTATTTGCATTACATGTTGGAGAAGAAAAGAGCAAGGCATAGTCCTTTCTTCTGGCTAAGTTTTTCCCCATAGTGGTTTTTACTAAGGTATATCTTGTGTTATTTCTATGGATGTGTTATTTTGCTCCAGTTATTTTCCTTTTAGTTTCTAGTTTATTTATCATTCTATGGTATTCAACTAACACAATCAATTAAGTTGTAAGATTCGTTGCAACTAACTATTCGAGTGGAATATCCACGGCAGTTTACGGATCAATATGAGAAAAAAAATATGGATAAACATGTGTCTGTAGTCATGGTGTTAAATTTTTTAAAAACTCTAGGTATCGCTTGTGAAATGTTCATAAAGATCACGAAATGTAAGAGGAAGAGCATATTTTTCTTGAGAAGAACCTTAGGACTATATTGTAGCAAAAAATAAGATAAAAATATTTATACTTATTAAATAAATTTCCCTCATCTAAGATGTGTACAAGTATTAGATTATAAGTAAGTTTGGGTCCTCCTGGTAAAGGATTCAAGGTTTTGGTAATCAAGGCAACAAATACAACTTAAGCTCTTAAAAGTTAGTATGTTGATATGCAATTGAGTGTTGATATTTGTAGATGTGGGTAAGTATTTCTTAGGTCTATATCCATTCCATGTTTACTAATATATTTATTGAATTCAAGGATTGTGCATGCTACTTTTGATTGGATTTTTATTGAATCTAGGGATGAAATACACTTCTCTTTAGAATCCTTTGTGCAAATCATAGAAATTCTGAGGCCTATATGTTGGGTATCTGTTATATTATTTGCATGTGAGTTGCGCTAAAGTTGGATCCTCGATGGTGTACTAATTTTCACAAGCATATGGCTTGTTAAGGAGGCTACAAAGGGGAGCAACAACCCCCCTATTGGGGGGTTTGGGGCAGTGCCTCAAATTTTTTTGGGTACTTTTTGGCCCAATTTTTTATTTAATCCTAGTTAAAGGATTGGGGTTGTAATCTAATCCAACTTAACATATCAGGTTTTTGGATGCTACTGAATACCTAAATATTGTGTTGTGAATAGTTAAGTAAATATAATGAGAGAGAGAAGTGAGGCTCTAAGTTCTCCTGGTTTTGTCTGTTAAGGATTTCCAGGGTAAATATCTGTGTACTATGTGTGTGCCATTGTTTAATTTCAGTTTTGATTCAAAATCTGTATGCATTGTTTCACTTGCTTGATTTAAAACTTACACTATATTTGTTCCATGTTTACTGCTTGTATTTTTACTAAATTCAAGGATTGTACACGCTTATGTTGCTTGGCCTTTTATTGAATTCAAGGAGTGAATAAACTTCCACTTACAATCCTTTGTGAATCATAGTAAATCTTGTCTTTAACTTGTGTCTTCCTTGCCTCACCTTCACATAGCACAAACAAACTTGCCAAAATGTTTAGAAAGAATTTCTAAAATTCTTATAGAATGCTTTCATTTTTCCAATATAATGAAAGTAATAACATGAGACAATCTGCTTTAAAGGATAACCACCCACTAGACATCCTTGAGCAATATTTACATGCACCAAGTAAAGCATTCACCTACACCAAAAATATCAATACAAACAGGCTTTCACGATTCAAATAGACAAATAAACAATAATGAGCCTTCACATTTAAGAGGTAATAGGACTTACTTTGAAATATTGTTGCATTACATGTTTACAAGCAATCCAGATGCACTAGTGCATGGGGATAGCAACATATGCAAAGGGAATTTGAACTTGGTGTTAACTAGAATCATATAATCCCCATAAGTTAGAGGTGGTGTGCTAGGTAAAGGTGTGACTTTATTTATAGTGAAAAACCTAGCAACCCGTATAAAGCAAGGCAAGGTGGTGCCCTAAAAGCGATGGAAGGTGGTGCATTTGTTTCTTTTGGCGAATTAGTTTAAATGCCAATAAAATATGATAGTACACATATAGGGAAACCTCATGAGATATCATATTCCAAAACAATCAAGAGTGGCTAGAGAGCTAGACATTGTTAAAAGGGCCAGAAAGTGGCCAGAGATTCCAAACTAGTCATTGTTATATTTACAAAAAAATGTTTTTTAAATTAATTTTTAAATCTGATAATAAGCCAAAAAAATGCACACACTAGGGGAATAATGTCAAATCAAAGAAAATTTAGCCAATGAAAAGACCAATTTAGTGGATTACAAAATTAGGAAAATGCAATGTTTTTGTGGAAAAAATTCAAAAAAAAAAATCGAAAAACTTTGGACATATTTGAAAAGTTTACTAAGTTTAAAATCACATTGATTACACTAGTGCCTACTTTGGCAAGTACTAATAACATTTGACATTTATGATCTATTCACGGTGCCCTTTATGTATACTTGAATATGTTGACCAAATTTGAAAATATATATTGAGTTTGATATGTTTTTCCTCCAAAGATAACTAATGTTAATTGAGGCTTAAGGAAGGGCCTAGAAACCTCTAAGAATAGTGTGGATATTAAGATAGATTTTAACCAAAGAAAAGTAGAACAATAAATTTAACTTATTAATAATTTCTTTAATTATCTCTTTACTATTTAGTTTTGTCTCCCTACATCGATGATCCAATAAATAAATGATGCCAATACTACATTATTGTGGGTCAAATTTATCGTAAAAATAGTGTTGAACCAAGGCCTTGAAATATATGCACACTTGAAGATTTGTAGTGTCGATTTATTTTCCCTGAAATACCCTAAACAACATTGCGTTTATGTTATTATCATCCTTTCAACATTACTATGGGAAAGGAATGAGTCCAATTTGGACTTATTGTGGGGTTATATTCATCCTCACAAAGCAACATAATTTTCCAAATAACACTTATTTAAGAGTAATCTTCTTAATTTAATACCTATAGTTTTATTCATAAAAGTAACACTAAACTATAGTAGAGACCTACAAGCAAGGCATGCTTAGCATAAGTACTTATGTTAATGATGCCTTGCTTGTAGGTCCCATATATCTGTCATAAAAATGCTCCCCTCTTAAAGACAAATATGCTTTAATGTTCATAAAATATAAATAAAAGCTTATGACAGAATGTTAATAAGGATAATAAACAAGGTCTTAAGTATAACTTCTTAGAAATCATTAAATTATACCTTCTTAAAGTGAAATACTTATCTCTATAAAACATCCATAATTGATGTGTCAATATGTTGATTTTCATCTCAAGATTAGCATTGTAAACTAAGACTAACTTTGAGGTAGATCCTTTCTCAAATCTCTGATGAAATATTGATATAGTCATATTAATGTGACCTTTGTATCAACATTACTCTAAAATTAATTTGGAATTTTAGGAGAACGTTGTCGATTGATATGGATTTCCGATGGAAGTGTCTAATTTAATGAGACACTTATAAGATTTATAGGTTTGTAATGGAGTTTCTTAACTTCTAGGCTAGTTTTATCTTCAAAAGCAAATTACACGTAATGATCCTGACGTAGCCTAGTTTCCCAACAATCATTTCATCTTGACAATCAGTTGTATAATTTGCATGGCCTATTATGATCTATAATTGATCATTGTCAAACTAACGACATAAGTGTCTTGTGTCAAGTATAAAGAAGTCGATAAAAAGAGTGAAGGTCCAACTTGAATGCATTGAGACCCATTTGTTGTAGTGCACGGAACATAATAAATGGACTTGAGCTTGTGATCTTGTTATTTTATGAAATATTGCATATCCAAATTTAGTCGCCAACATAAAAATGTGAAGCATATCAATTTTGATCATAAAATTACTAATACTTAGATATTGTTTGTTGAAGGATGTCTTGAACCATGTTGTGGATTTTGGTATTATTTTACACAAAAGAATGAGTTTTTTCTTTCTCCTTCTACTAGTGGCATGCGGATGGAGCAAGAAGAGCAATTGAAATCCAATATGAAGCAAGAGGTTCATAACCAACATAAACCTTAGAAAAATAATGTTTTGTAGAGCATTGCTTTGTTGTAGTTGTGACACAAAATATACAAATAGTAATCACATTGTTTTGTTGGTGGTAGAAGTAGAGAATATGGACCATCTATTCTCCACTTCCACTTGGCCATCAATTTTTGCATGGAATGTAGTAGAGAACTAAATTTGACAATTTAAAATATTCCACGAGGATTTCCATATTGATTGATAAATTCGATGTTATCCATGGTTCCAAAATGGCTCCAAACTTGCTAGAAGAAAATTGTTACAAATGTAGATGCATCAATAGTTTTGTTGCATGGTATGGAAACTCGGTTATTAGAAATTTGCATACAACCACAAACATGGAATCAAATATTTGATGAATTTTTCGTAAACCACTGATGTTAGAGGGAAGTAACAAACATTGGTACAACCCAACATTCATATCGATATGTTTTCTTTAGTTTTAATATAAACATCTATGGGTGTAATCTTCCACATGATTCCACATAGAAAGATAAAAGAAGTAACTTTGCAAGTGCAGCAAAGTATTATGCACAACAAACTTCCCTCCATATGATGACGAGTGTACCTCTTTAATAAGAAGAAGGTGATTTCATCCAACTAGAACACACAACTGATTCAGCATGTAAATAACGACATATTGAACCATGTACTGTAGGAAGGGGGTCTAATTAACCATGATGGGTTGTTGGATGGCCTCCATGACTTGAACAGAGTAAGGGTTGGCATCATATTGGGATTCTAGTCCTCCTAGGTAGCACATTGTAGATCTAATATATAAAAGGCCTTGGTAGGAGGTCTACTTAGGAGATCAATCACTTTATTTGAGAAACCCTTCTTAGTTTCAATGACTAAATGAAACCGTTGAATGTTGGAAAACCATTTTGAATATATTTGCTCTTGTCTGTTAGAAAATAAAGGGGATGATGAGTAGTGTTGTAAGATAGTTTTCTTATTATCGATATGTGCCACCATATCTTGAGTTCTTGGACCAACATATGAAAATTCATTTTATCATTGTTATATTATAATTGATCTTAACCTATGAAAGGTATATGAATGTTACACCATTGGATGCACTCCATGCTTTAGAGCCGCACATATGATATATTCTGAAGCATTTGTCTCGATCTTGTAATATTGTTAAAAGTTTGGTAGAGCAAGCATTAGGGATTAGAAGAGAGGATAGTGCAATCTTTGAAACTCTTGTTATGCTTTAGGAGTCCAATGGATAGTCTTGCGATTTTTAACATGATTCAGTGGGTAAGCAATGTGGGAGAAGTAGAAAATGAATTTCTTATATAAAGTAATATCTCCTAAGAAACTATCTAGGCCTTGATTATTCATAGGTGTGGTTTAGTCCTTCAAAAATTAGACTTAGCTATATCTATGTGGACTATTTTCCCGTAAATCACAATGCCGAGGTATTGGACAAAAGATTGGAAAAAAGAATAAATTCTTCTCTTTTACCTACAATTTGAGTTGGAATTGGAAGTCCCAAGTTGTTTGGATGTTCTGCAAATGATTGGATCAAGTTCAATTGCTAGGAGTTTATCTATGTAAGGAATTACAAATTGATTGAGCTATAGGAAGAAGATTCCATTCATGGTCTAGATGAAGGTAGTAGGGAAATTGGTAATGCCAGAGGGCATTACCAACCACTAATAGGTACCAAAATTAGTCTTTAAATGAATTTTCCATACATCTGTAGGTTCCATTTGTACTTGGTGATATCCTAAAGCAAGGTCATTCTTAGCGAAGTTTTCCCCCTTCCAATTGATTAAGAATCTCATCAATTTTTGGTTAGAGGATAACAAATTTTAATAGTGGCCTTATTAGGGTCTTATACTCTATGAAAAGTTGCCACGCCTATTGTCTTTCTTGAGTACTATTAAATCATGATATATGCAAGAGGGTGTTTAGGACTAATTTTTTATCCTATAAAAGTCATGCGATCTACTTACCAATCTTTGCACTCTCCTCGGGTGAGGTACAATATGCAAGAACATTTGGTAGGGAAGAATTGTGAAAGACCTCAATGGAGTGTTGTATGTTCTAAAGGGGAGGTAAAGTCTTGGATTACTCAAATACATGTGTCTGAGTCAATGTTTTGTCATATATTAGAGGGAGGCAGCTTCCCTTTGTTGTCTTATTTGACTTATCGAACAATTGGAAATGACAATAATTTGTTGAGAGTTACACGTTTAACAAATGTTTTTCCAAAATGTATAGGTGGAATGATGGAAGGAGAAGTGTAAGTGAGTTTTTATGTCTTGCCATCCTTATGAAATCTATAGATGTTAAAGTGGATATCATATTGTGCATGCCTAACAAAATGGTATGGTTTGTTAAAGAAATGTAATTGCGGAAGATATTCTAGATGTACTTATCTATTGTATTATTGTATTCCTCCTTCGGGAAATGTCATTGATGTAATTGATAATGTAAGAGTCATTGAAAGAGTCAATGTAAACCCTAACTGTTAGGTCGGACTGGAAATAACTAGAAAATAATATTTTATTGGAAAGTGTACAGGTGGGCCCAGATAGGTGAGTGAAAGCCGACCTAATTAGTAAAAAGGTCAAGACACTTGTTAAGTATAAATAGGGGATTGAGATGCTCATTTGAAACACTCATCTCACTCACTCAGGTTCACATATGAGAGAGAGAAGTTCGCACAAGTGAAGGAGAGAAGTTGATTTTGTCTTGGGGTTTTATCTTGTACTTGTGAATTCTATATTGAGGAAGTTTTTTCTAGGGTTTTCTCCCTTGTGGTTTCCCCAAGAGAAATATCGTGTTCTTTGTGTTTGTTTTGCTTGTCTTTCTTTCAGTGATTAGATTGTTTAATGTTTTTTTTCCTCGGAAAAAAGTCGTAAGTTTATTTCATTAATGAACAAAATTACATTCTGCACATGTAATAGAATCTTAGAGATCCCTACATTGTCAACATATACTGTCCATATGACCAGACAGTCCACCGATATCCGGGTACATATGACAGTCAGAGATGACTGTCTATTGTCCCTTACATTCCAGATCTGAAAGTAGTCACTCAGCAGAAATAGTTCTCCCTCGATACAGTCCAATGTATCTGAGTTATCAGCTCGATACAGTCCACACTGTTCTGTGTAATGTATCCAATCAGCAGATATTATACAGCCAATAGGCAGCAAATCGCTCTCACAAAGAAGTCAATCAACAGAAATATTTCTGTCCATATAGCTCGATACAGTCCATTCTCAATGTCTGTCCAATAAAAGAATCCAATACAGCTCGCAATCAGCTGATACAGTCCACAAATCCGAACTTCTGTCCATACAGCAACATACTGTCTCAAGAGGTATCCAATCAGCAGATATTTAAGTTCTCCATACAGCCGATAAATAGCTGGTCTAATACAGCCGATATCTAGCTGGTTAAATTATCCAAGCAGCCGATGATTAAATTCTCCATACAGTATTAAAATGTTGGTCTAATTCTCCATATGGTCCACAATTTCCCCAAAGAAAGGCCTGTATATATAGCTGTAGATGCCTTCTGTTGAATGAATCGTGATCCTCCATGTGCCAAAATCCAATGATTGAGCTTCTTTAGATAGCAGGTCAGCCTTCCCATTTCGTTCCCTGTAGACATGTGTGAATGTAATGCAGTTAAAAGCCTGTTTTAACCGTAATATCTCCTCCAATATTGGTAAGAGTATCATCACATGACAATGTGTACGCTCCTGTGCCCATTCAATAACAATTAGAGAGTCTCCAAAAATCTGGAGTGTTAAACATCCTTGTTCAAGTGCGAAAAGCATCAGTAGCTTAAGTGACATAAGTTCAGCGTAGTTGTTTGAACCACTCCCCAAACCAGCCATTATATGAAAATAATGGGACTCTGATTTGTGTAGAACACCACCTCCACCACACACTGATTGTTGGTTAATAGATGAGCCATCAAAATAAGCCCATGGCATGGATTTATATATGAGTTCCATGATCACAGGTCTGATGCTAATCGCTTTTATGGATGACTTGTAGTGTAGAATAACAGCCACCGCTTGTGCCACAATCTGCTCCAAAGGGACCCGACAATCCTGAAATATGATCTTGTTTCGAGTGATCCATATGCCCCAGGCGAGAATACAGGGGACAGCCCGAAACGTTGGATGCTTGAGAGATGTCCACCACTGTTGAAAGGCGTCAGGAAAGTCCACTCCCCACCAACTCACATTGAGCGCCAGATGTTTGCAAGTGACAGCCCATACAGCTTGAGTAAAACTACAGTGAACAAAAATATGTGAATTTGTCTCTTCCGCTTCCCTACAAAGAGGACAGAACCCCGGCCCCTGAGTGAATCGCTTCTGCAGAATGTCCCATGTCGGTGCCTTATTTTCCTATATAGCCCAAGAGAGTAGTTTTGCTTTCCCCGGGCACTTTAGTGTCCACAGATGTTTCCACCACCACACCAAATCCCTGTTATGTATATTCACATTCAGCTGAATATATCCATGTTTTGGGGTGTATTTGCCAGATGGGTGGTGTTCCCAGATTAGTTCATCAATCCGATTTGTAAGGCGAATATTAGTGTATCTTAAATTCCTAATATAATTCTCCCAAGCTCCAAGCAAGTCATCTAGAATCTCAAGTTGCTGTGCAGAAGTCCACCCCTGTTGCCACAGAGTGGATGATCCCGGTTGTTCAATATCAGCCAGAAAATGACAACCTCTAGCTGCCAGAAATTCCCTTAAGGCCGCCGGTAGGACATGTCCACTGCTACAGCCTACCCAGGGATCCAGTCCAATACGAGCGTGTCTCCCATTGCCGATTCTCCATACTAAGCCCGACCCAATCAGATGAAAATGCTGCACCACCGCTTTCCATACCAAAGAGCAATTTGCCCGCATCTTATTGCCCTGCCGAATCCATTCGAGAATAGTTAATGGTGCAATATATTTATGGTACACCACTCTAGTCCAGAGACTCTGAGTTTGTATGATTCGCCATGCCACCTTTGCCCCCAAGGCTTTAGCAAAAAGGAAAATATTCTTTAGGCCCCATCCTCCCAGTGCTTTGGGGACCGCGATCTTATCCCATCTGACCCACACCAAAGCACGATATCACCCTTACCCTTCCAAAGAAAGGCAAAACACAACCGCCGGATCAGCTCCAAGACTCCTTTGGGAATCCAAGCGAGTGACATCCAATACACAGGAATCGCTTCCAAAACTGATTTAACCAAAACCAGCCTCCCTGCCCTCGAAAGCCATTTGTTACTCCATCCGCGAAGTCTCAGTTCTAGTTTATCAATGAGCCAGTGCCAGTCTGCTTTCAAATATGCATTCGGTTTTAAGTGAAAGCCAAGGTACTTTAAACCGGCATCAAAATCGAAAGTCTTGTAGGGTAGTCTCATAACCAATCTGTGAATCTCCATCTCGTTTAGATGAGAGCAAGTGATCGTTGATTTATCTGATTTATCTATGTTAACTAACATACCCGCTGCCTCTTGCAGTAAAATGAGACCTTCAGCTACCTTGTCGATATCCTGTCTCGATCCATCACAAAATATCAGGATGTCATCAACGAAAAGGAGATGTGTAATATACAAAACCTGTGAGATGGAAATGCCACGAAAAGAACCTTCAGCTTTTGCTTTCAAGATAAATCGACTGAGTCCTTCAGCTACAAGTAAAAATAAAAGCAGTGACAGTGGGCATCCTTGTCGTAGGCCCCTGCCAGCGTGAAAGAATGGACTCGCTGAACCATTTATTAGAACAGCAAAGCTCACCGTGGAGATGCAGGCCATAATCCATCGTATAAATTCATAGCAGAAGCCCAGGTGTGTTAGAAGCAACCGTATATAGAGCCAGCTAACCCGATCAAATGCTTTGGAGAGATCAATTTTGATCACAGCACCCTTCTGCTTCTGCACCTTCATGGTGTGTATTCCTTCCTGTGCAACGCCAATGGCCTCGTTAATTTGCCGGCCTTCCAAGAACCCAAACTGTCCACTAGAAATATTCTGAGACAGGATAATCTTGAGTCTCCTCGCCATAACCTTTGAAATAATCTTATAGATGCAGTTGAGAGAGAAATAGGTCTGAATGCATCAAAGCTTTCAGGCTTGTCCGTTTTGGGTATGAGAGCTAAAAAGGTCGAATTGAAGGGTCCATGAACAAATCCAGCCTTTCTAGATTCTTCCACCACGTTCAAAAGTTCTTCCCCGAACAAATCAAAGAAACCCAAGAAAAATTCAATAGGCCACCCATCGGGCCTCGGACTCTTATCTTTCTGGAAGGAGTGCATAACCTGCGAAAGCTCATCCGGCAACACCTCTGCCATCAACATAATGTTCTCCTCCTCTCCCACAAAACGAGGGAAGAGCTGAGCCATTCGAATTACCTCAGCAATAGAGGCCCCAGGTTGTGCTGTGAATAATTCTCCAAAGTGTCGTACTCCCATATCAGCCAAGCCATCAAAGCTGGAAATCTGTTCCCCTTCAGAAGAGGATAGTTCCCAGATAGAGTTTGTAGCTTTTCTCCCCTTTGCATAGGCTTGAAAAAATTTTGTGTTCTCGTCCCCACACTGTAGCCAGAGCGCCCTGCTCTTCATTCTCCACATCTCTTCTCTATCAGACAGAATCACATTTCTGCAGCATTCCCACTCCAACAGCTCACCTTTCTGCACTTCATCCAGATAACCCAAGCCCCTACAATGTAGTAGTCGATCGATATTCATCTCAGCATCCCTCAGCTTTTGTTCATCTTTCCCTCTTTTTTCAGAGGCCCAGCGAATGGTGACCTCTTTAATTCGCTTGAGATTGTGTTGAAAGTGTTCTCCCGCATGCATCAGAGACTCCGGTGGTCGATGAACCCACTGTTCCTGTATTAATTTGAGAAAATCCTCCTCCTTCAACCAGCTAGGATTGAATTTGAATGGGATGGGGGGTTTTTCTCTACCTCCTCGTAATTCCAGCAGGATTGGGCAGTGGTCTGAAACCCCCCCTGTCCCAACCCATTTCTTGAACACATCAACTCCCATAGCCAACACATCAGTTACCAAAAACCTATCCAGCCTCTTAGCCACCCGTTGATCCCCGGTTCTCTTATTCCTCCATGTAGGGGTAATCCTGGTAGGTTGTATGTCAAGGAGGTCCTTCCTTGCAAATGCTTGTATGAAATAATTTGCAAGTGGATCCGAAGCAGTCCGAGGCCCCCAAACTTCAGAAGTCCCCAGTGTAAGATTGAGATCCCCACCCAATATCACTTCCCTTCCAGCAAAGATGTCCATACTAAACAAAGAGTCCCAGAATCCAACCCTATTTAGATAGGGCCCATATATATTGAGGACTGTGATCCTCCTCCCCATCGATGCATCCCAAACTTCCAATCCAATACCAGAGGGAATGCCCCAAGAGCAATCATATTTGCAGCTTTTCATCTTCCACCCTGTGGCCAGCCCGCCAGCGTCCACGAGCATCCACACCAACAAACTTCCAACCAGGTAGCAATAGTTCCAATGCCCTAACAACCTCCTCACTGCCACCCAAAGTTTCTTGTAACAGTAGGACATCCGGTTGATTTCAATCCACCAACCTCCGAAGTGACGATTTTTTAATGGGACTCGCCAACCCACGACAGTTGAAAGACAATAATTTCATATGAAACCCCCTTCCTGGGTTTTCGCTGCTCTAAGTGCCCATTCGATAGAGGATTGTGTACCCATAACAAGATCAACTTTTGCCCGCTCTTGAGCTATAGACAAATGAGATTTTCTGCCCCGCCCTTTCCCCCCAACACTAACAGCCATTTCAGCAAGTCCCTTACCCCCCGAGGCATCAGCAGTGATCATCCTGTTTCGTAGAGCATATCGGATACTACGTCCAGTGCTGGGAGAGTGTTTAGCAGAAACAATGGACGGTGTGTATACACTATCCGGAACAGTACAAGGAGCAATGGGACAAATAGCAGATCGAACCGGAGGAGTTGTCCCAAGACAATCCTCCCCCAAAACAATAGGGTCATTAATTAAAGAAACAGCAGAGGTTAAATGAAACAAACCCAAGTTGTTCGAAGATGAGCCCCGGCGGATAGTTAACTGCTCCTGGAGCTTCCTGGAGGCTGCCCGCGTCAATGGTGTCGTGGTACCCATATTTGCCCCTGCTTCAATGGTTTCCATGTTCCTAGGAACATCCAACCCATTGTTCACCATTTTTGCTGAATGTTCCTTGTATCCCTGTTGCCCACTCAATGCATCGGGTACCACCGGAGATTCTGCCCAATTGCCAAGTGGAGGCTCGATAGTTTCATCTCCCATCGCCGATGTGTGCACCACCTTCTCTGTGCAATCAGCAGCTGCTGCCTTAACCTTCGGTCTGCTACCCTTAAATGAAAATGGGCAACCGGCAACCAAGTGTCCAAAATTGTGATAGCGGTGGCACCTAAACGGCACACCCACATAGTCCAGTATTTGAACGAATGCCCCATCCTTTGTTTGTACATTGATCTCAGCTGTTAATCCCAGTCGAAGATCGATGTTAACCAGAATCTTTGCCACTGTGTAAATGCCTGTTTCAATATGGGAATAATCAGAGCATACATAGTCTCCAAGGTAGTTCTCAATCGCTGCAAACCGTGTTTCATTCCATAGGTGCATGGGAAACCCAGGAAGCTTTACCCATAACGGTTCTTTGTCAATTTTCTCCTGTTTGGAATCGAAGAAAGGAGACCAACGTTTCAGGATAATAGGTACGCCCAACATTGACCAATGTCGGCGTAAGACAACATCAACCTCCCCAATATTCGACAGGATGAAGGAGAACCATCCTTTCGTTAAAACCCGAACAATAGGTGCCATAGCCACGATATCTTTCCACTGCTCGGCTGCCCATCGCTGGAGAGAACCTTGTCCAATTCTTTTACCACGGACATGGCCAACCACTGCAATTTTTGAGAAATCTTCAGCCTCCTCAATCGATACATCCACGCCCAACACAAGTTTATCCTTCCTCTTCCGTTCCTTGACCTTTTTAGCAGTGTTTTTGTGTAATTCTGCCTTCGTAGAAATCCCTGCACGAGGAGCTAGCATGGATGCATCTCCTCCACCAGTAACTCCCGCTATGTGACCACTGGAAGAGGAACCCAATCCTCCCCTACCCAGTCCCCTGTCATCAGAATCACCAGATTCCACAGACCTAGCCACATCCCCAGCTGATAACACACCACCACCCAGGTCCTTCCTCCGTCTGCCACTACTAGTCTTCCCCTCCACACATAAGGTATCCGAGCAGGTTGGGAAGTTTGTGAAATTCCCCAATCGTGGTTGTAGTGTCCGCCCTAACAGGTCTGCCAAGTCAGGCCGTTCATCCACTGGCCCAGGAAAGAACCCTGTCCCCCTGCCAGTCAAGAGTGATCCTGCCCTCGACCCAGAAGCCGCAGTAGTGATGGTTCCAAGATCGAAAATCCCTCTGGCACATTCTCCATCCGAGGTGTAGTCCACCTCCTGCTCATAATTGCTTGCCATATCGCCCCAGATCAACAGGGCAGACAGAATAGTATCCCCAAAGCCCAATCCCCAACCCAATCAGCACCGAATCGGCCTCAGCAAGGTTTCTCCCTCTGCTATCCCCGTCAGTATTCCATCCAGCTCCAAATATCAGTCAATGATCAGCAATGCCAACGAATTTGTATGCCCAGGTCTTCAGAAAGGAACCCTGTAAGTCATTCGGCACGTTCTCCACACTCATATCCTGTAAATCGATCAGCTACCGTAATCTTGGAGCTCGCCTTTCATCTGTCCAGTATCTGGGCGATATTGAAGGAGATCGGCTGGCCTACGCAATATCTTGGCTCCTGATTTCACCACAGCATCTTCCTGAATCCAGCGCACTCAAGATCCCTCCAACAGTATTGCCAACGTACTCCTGCGATTCTTCTTGGAGCCCATTTCTCATCCTCGATCCAGTGGAGTGTCCCCAGCCAATCTTCAGCTTTCCCAATAGAAGTTCCAGATCTATTCCTGCACCTCAGAAAGCCTGCTCTTCAACTGTTGAATCAATGATACCTCCCACGTACCCACTCCTCCAAGAGCTCCAAAAAAAACCTAGAGATCAGTTTCAGAGGCACGGCTCTCCAGCTCAAAGTTCCTGCACTGTAACCCTTCTCGGCCACTCTCAGCTCAGAATCAGTTCTTGGAGCGAATTTTTTCGATCACTCAAGATTCAGATCCATCAATTAGATTGTTTAATGTTATTATGCTAAACAACTGAAAAACTAACATGGTATCAGAGCGAGCATGAAAGAAAACATTGTGCAGCCTCCGCAATTGCAGAAACTAGGGCTTCTTATTCTGGGAGCTCTCTCCACATATCAGCTGAAAAAGAGGGCACATCTAACTCGCCTCACTAGGGCGCATCTTTTTGTCGAAGTAGAATTCAATTCCAATAATTTTCATTTTTGGGTCCCCCACTACATCCCGGAGAACTAGCGAATCAAGTTTTTGGAACATATGCTCGCAGAATCAGGAGAAGGAGTACTTTTCTCAACTCTCCTTGAGGAGGCGCATCTATTCATCCAATTAGTTTTCCAAAATCCTGAAGTTGGAAAATTAGGGTTTCTCTGTCAAACCCTAGGTCAAGGAAGAAGCAATTTTAAGAAGAACAAATTTACTAGCAATCCCTACATCTATTCTATTTCCATTTGAGGTTCTCATTTTATCAAAATGACAAACAATACCAAGCTTGATGAGAAGCTTGAAGGAGTTGAGAACTTCAGGGCATGGAAATATAGAGTCATGCTCATTCTTGAAGAACATGACCTAGAAGGTTTTATAAAAGAGGGACTTACAGAACCAAAAGGAGATGAGGCAAAAGAAAGACACAATAATAATATGATCAAGGCGAAGAGGATCATAGTTGATTCTATCAAATATCACTTTATTCCTCAAGTGTCCTCAAAGAAGAGTCTAAAATAGATGTTCGATGCCTTGACCATCCTGTTTGAAGGAAAGAACATCAATAGGAAGATGACCTTGAGAAATCAACTCAAGGGTGTGAAGATCCTGAAGTCTGAGGCTATGCACTCATACTTCTCCAGAGTTTCCCAGATCAAAGAACAATTAGAAGCCATTGGAGACATGGTAGAAGACGTTGAAGTTGTGATGGCCACTTTGAATGGTCTTCCTAGAGATTGGGAACCCTTTGTTCATGGCATATGCACTAGGAATAAATTAATCCAGTTCAGAAAACTATGGGAAGAGTGTTTGCAGGTGGAAGAAAGAATACAAGTAAGAGAGGAGAAATTAAATGACAATGAAGATCAAGCTTCGGAAACTCATGCCAAAGGTGGAAGGAAAACAAAGAGTGATGTACGTACCCGTGACCACTCTCCTAGAATATCTCAAAGATCTCAAAGGAGCAAGAGGTGAAAGAAAGACCTATCCTCAATTGAATGTTACTCTTGTCACAAGATAGGACACATTGCAATAAATTGTCCATTCAAATCTGGACAACCTAAGAAGCAAAAGAAAATATTTCATGCTCATGCAGTTGAAGATAGTGAATATGATGATGAAGTCAAAACCAAAGAAGATGAAGATTCCAGTGAAGAATATGTACTAATCTGAGCCCCTACTGGTTCAGTATCTCATGGAAGTGATACTTGGCTAGTGGACAGTGAAGCCTCAAAACACATGACGGGATACAAGGACTCTCTTTCACATCTCATGCAAAAAGATTATCCACACAAAGTAAAGCTTGGAGATGACTACCAATATCCTATCAAAGGAATGGGAGAGGCTACTTAGAAATTGGACTCTGGAAAGTCCATGAACATGAAGGAAGTATTATATGTCCCAGGTTTGAAAAAGAACCTTCTTTATATTTTAGCATTAGATAAGAAAGGTCTTAGAATTGCATTCATAGATGGTGAAGTTCTTATGTGGCCAAAGGGGAAGACTATCAATGATGCAATCGTCATTGGGATAAAAGAAGGAGGACTCTATAAACTTAAGGGTCATGCAGATTCAGCATTGATGACTAGTACCATGAGCCCCTATGAACTATGGCATAGAAGACTATCTCATGTACATTACAAATCCTTACCAATAGTGAGTAAGGTGGTGACTGGACTACCAGAAATCCAGGTTGATCATGAAGGAGTGTGCAAAGGATGTGCACAAGGAAAAAGTACGAAGAATCCATTTCCAAACAGTGATAGCAAAGCTAAAAGAATATTGGACATTATTCATTCCGACATTTGTGGACCTATGTCTACCACTTCACTAAGCGGGTATGCTTATTATGCTTCTTTTATTGATGATTACTCCCGCAAAACATGGATTTATTTTCTAAAGAATAAGAATGAAGTTTTTGAAAATTTTAAAGAGTTTAAGGCTCTTGTAGAAAACCTATCTGAAAAGAAGATCAAGATACTAAGGACAGATAATGGAGGGGAATACACTTCATGTGATTTCAAGGATTTATGTAAACAAGCAGGGATTCAGAGGGAGCTTACTATTCCCTATAATCCACCCTATAATCCACAACAGAATGGCGTAGCTGAAAGGAAGAACAAAACTATCATGGAATCAGTGAAGGCTATGATCCATGATCAAAACCTACCCATGCATCTATGGGCAGAAGAAGCTAGAACCGCAGTCTATGTACAAAATAGAATCTCTCACAGTGCTCTTGGAAACAAGACCCCAGAAGAGATGTTTACCGGTGTGAAGCCTGAAGTCAGTCATCTAAAGATATTTGGATGTCCAGTATAAATTCACATTCCAAAAGAGAAGATATCAAAGTTGGAGCCTTCAGGAAAGAAGGGAATATTTGTGGGTTACAGTGAGCAATCAAAGGCTTACCGTATCTGTTAGAAAAACAGGATCGCAGAGCAATAACAATAAACAGAAATGAAAATATAATCACACATACACATTACAAGAGAGACACAGATTTATCGTGGTTCACCCAACTTGGGCTACGTCCACACTGAATTTGCCAGTCCTTATTATTATTACCGTCCAGCAAGTCGAAGGGATACAACCTGCAGCACAACCGCTGCACTTCCTCTTCTCTGTTTTACAGTCTCTCTCCAGATCTCAAAGATCTTTACAATGCATAAAACCCTAATACATCAACAACACTAGCCGTATTACAATGTCTTTCTTTTATAAGGGAAATACAATGGGAAAATACCACGGGATACCCAAAACCATGGGCCCGCAAAACAGCTGGCGAAAACAGCCCCAAAAATTTCCTTCGGGGCGTTGCCCCCGAACCCCCGCTGGCCCCCGGACCCCCCAGCCAGGGGGGATGGGCCCCCCTGGAACCCCGTGGGGGGGCGATGACCCCCCACACCCCCCCGCTGGGGTGAGTGTACAGTCCACCTACACATCATATAGAACTGGGGTACAAACACGGCTAATACAATATCATCTATGAGACTAGAAGATCTGGCTCCACAACCAACAATCTCCCACTTGGAGACTGATCACAACAACTCCACCGCTGCTGCACTTGCTGGAATTGGACTTGGCAAATTTCTCCTCTTCACCTTCATGCTAGAAGGCCAACTGAAACCGAGCACGAACTCAGTTTCTCTCTGGTCACTACCTTTGTGAACATGTCTGCAGGATTCTGGCTAGTATGTATCTTTTCCAACTTTAACAGTTCATCTTCCAGAACAGAGCGTATGAAATGGTACTTGAGCTGTATATGTTTAGTCCTAGAATGGAATGCTGAGTTCCTTGCAAGATGAATGGCACTCTGGCTGTCACTATACAGTCTGCTATCCTTCTGCTTCTTACCCACTTCCTCCATAAACCTCTGCAACCAAATCATCTCTTTACTAGCCTCTGTAATGGCAACATACTCTGCTTCTGTTGTTGAAAGTGCAACAACCTTCTGTAGTTTCGAAATCCAACTTACTGCTGTTCCACCTACAGTAAACACATACCCTGTGGTACTCCTCCTGCTATCCTTGTCACCTGCCATATCTGCATCAACATATCCCTGTAGAATAGTGTCTGAACCTCCAAAACATAATGCCTCAGTGGTAGTACCTCTCAAATACCTGAGAATCCACTGTACCGCCTTCCAATGTTCTTTACCTGGATTGTTCATATATCTGCTCACAACTCCCACTGCATGTGCAATATCTGGTCTTGTGCACACCATGGCATACATCAAGCTGCCAACTGCTGATTGATAGGGAACCTTGGACATGTAATCTATCTCTTCTTGTGTCTTGGGACACATTTCCTTACTTAGACTGAAATGGCTAGCCAAAGGTGTACTTACAGGTTTTGCATTCTGCATTCTGAACCTCTCCAACACCTTTTGTATGTACTCACTTTGAGACAATGTCAATTTGCGATTTTTCCTGTCTCTCATTATTCTCATACCAAGGATTTGCTTTGCAGCACCCAAATCCTTCATCGCAAATGAATTAGCTAGCTTCCTTTTGAGTACATTTATATCATGCATGTCAGACCCTGCAACAAGCATGTCATCCACATACAATAACAAGATAATATATCTTCCATTGTCTAGCTTCTTGAAATAAACACAGTGGTCAGAATGACATCTACTATAACCTTGTTCTGTCATAAACCTGTCAAACTTTAGATACCATTGCCTTGGAGCTTGCTTCAAGCCATACAAGCTCTTTTTCAACCTGCATACCATATCCTCCTTACCTTTGACCTCATACCCTTGTGGCTGCTGCATATATATTTCTTCCTCCAAATCCCCATGGAGGAAGGCTGTTTTTACATCTAACTGTTCAAGATGCAAATCTTCTACAGCCACTAGACTTAAGATAGTCCTAATTGAAGTCATCTTAACAACAGGAGAAAATATTTCATCAAAATCTATACCTTTCTTCTGTGCAAACCCCTTTACAACAAGTCTGGCCTTGTACCGCTTCTTACCTCCTTCTTCTTCCTTCAACCTGTAAATCCATTTGTTTTGCAATGCTCTTTTACCAGCAGGAAACTTAACCAAATCCCAAGTCTGGTTTCCTACCAATGAGTCCATCTCCTCATTCATGCCTTGCTCCCACTTCTTTCTAGTTTCCACCTGCATTGCTTCTTCATAACATTCTGGTTCACCAGAATCAGTCATCAATAAATAATACATTGAAGGAGAGTATCGTTCAGGGAGTCTAATTAACCTGGTAGATCTTCTTACAGTTGCAGGAGTTTCAGGTACTTGCTGCTGCTCTTGATTTTCTGGCACCTTCGGAACTTCATTTTCTTTAACTTCATCAAGCACTATGTACTCTGTGCTTTCCTTTTCCTGTTTCTTTCCCTGCAACTGATCTTTATACATGACCTTTTCATTGAATATCACATCTCTACTCCTGATGATTTTGTTATTTTCATAATCCCATAAGCGATAACCAAATTCATCAACCCCATATCCAATAAAGGTACATTTCTTGGATTTAGCTTCAAGCTTTGTTCTATTTTCTTTATCAATATGGACAAATGCTTCACAACCAAACGTTCTCAGAAATGAGTAGTTTACCTTTTTATCTGTCCATGCTTCCTCTGGAATACCACCATCCAAAGCACTTGAAGGTCCTCTGTTTATTAAATAAACAGCAGTATTTATAGCATCCGCCCAAAACTGTAAGGGCAACCCTGCATGCAGTCGCATACACCTTGCACGCTCCATGATCGTTCTGTTCATCCTTTCTGACACACCATTTTCCTGTGGTGTTCCTGGGACTGTCTTCTCTCTACGAATCCCATGGTATGAACAGTAACTATCAAACTCCTTGCCGCAGTACTCACCTCCATTATCAGATCTGAGACACTTCAATCTTTTTCCTGTCTCATTCTCAACCAAAGCTTTCCACTTCTTAAAAGTAGCAAACACATCAGATTTCTGTCTAATGCAATAAACCCAAGTTTTTCTAGTTGCATCATCAATAAATGTAACATAATAATGAGAGCCACCAAGAGATTGTACCTGAGCTGGTCCCCATACATCTGTATGCACAAGCTCTAATTTTTCATTCTTCTTCTGTTTCCCAACCCTGAGAAATCTAACTCTCTTCTGTTTTCCATAAACACAGTTTTCACAAAATTCCAAACTTACCTGCTTCAAATCCGGCAGCAACTTCCTTGAGTGGAGAATCTGCATCCCCTTCTCACTCATGTGGCCAAGCCTATGATGCCACAATTCTGTATCTGTTCCTGTGGAAGCTAAAGAGATAGAATGGTCAGTATTATGAGGACATAAATACAACGTACCTACTCTGTCTCCTTTTGCTATCACCATTGATCCTTTAGTGATCTTCCACCACTTTTCTCCGAACGTAGATAGGCAGCCGCCATCTCCCAACTGCCCTGTTGAGATCAGATTTCTTTTCATAGCAGGAATATGCCTAACATCTTTCAACAACCAATCAGTTCCATTCTTAACTTTTATCCATACCTTACCCATTCCAACAATTTTACATGGCTCATCATCACCCAATAAAACATGTCCAAAATCGCCAGGAACATACTCATGAAAGTATTTCCTATGGGGTGTAGCATGACATGAAGCTCCTGAATCTACTACCCAATAATCACTAGTATTATCTAATGCAAGAATCAAAGCATCTTGTAACACATCACCTGCTACATTTGCTTCCTGGGTAGTCTCCTTCTGTGCATCTCCTTTCTTCTTTAGAGATTTGCAGTCTTTCTTCAGATGTCCTTTCTTTCCACAGTTCCAGCACTCTATCTTTCCCAGTCTGGACTTGGATCTGCCCGTTTTAGACTTTCCACGATTACCTTGGCTCTTTCCTCTCTCCTTTTGTCTTCCTCTGCTCTCCATGGTCAACGCATTACCTGATGTCTCACCTGTGCTTTTTCTTCGCATTTCCTCGCTAAGAATAACACCAATAACATCATCAAATTTCAAGGTATTTGAACCAGAGACAGAGTTACTTACAGCCATGACCAAGCTATTCCAGCTTTCTGGCAATGAACACAAGATTAGAAGAGCCCTAACCTCATCATCAAAGTTCACACTTACAGAACTTAGCTGATTTGTAACCGTATTAAACTCATTTAAATGATCAGTAACAGATCCACCTTCAGACATCTTCATATTAAATAAACGCTTCATTAGAAATACCTTGTTGGAAGCCGAGGGTTTTTCATACAGCTTACCCAATGCTTTCATCAAACCCTCTATTGTCGTTTCTTTTGAGATATTGAAAGCCACCGACGAAGCCAGGCTCAACCGTATTGTTCCCAGAGCCTTTCTGTCAAGAACCACCCATTCTTCGTCCTTCATAGTCGTCGGCTGCTTTGCTTTTCCTCCCAATGGTAGGTATATATCCTTCTGGTACAGATAGTCCTCCATTTGCATCTTCCATAACCCGAAGTTTTGGCCGTTAAACTTTTCGACCTTAAAGTTTCCTTCTTCTGCCATTGCTCCCACTCGAACCAGAAACCCTAGCTTCCTGCGGGTTTAACTGCCAAATAGACCTTTGGCTCTGATACCAATTGTTAGAAAAACAGGATCGCAGAGCAATAACAATAAACAGAAATGCAAATATAATCACACATACACATTACAAGAGAGACACAGATTTATCGTGGTTCACCCAACTTGGGCTACGTCCACACTGAATTTTCCAGTCCTTATTATTATTACCGTCCAGCAAGTCGAAGGGATACAACCTGCAGCACAACCGCTGCACTTCCTCTTCTCTGTTTTACAGTCTCTCTCCAGATCTCAAAGATCTTTACAATGCATAAAACCCTAATACATCAACAACACTAGCCGTATTACAATGTCTTTCTTTTATAAGGGAAATACAATGGGAAAATACCACGGGATACCCAAAACCATGGGCCCGCAAAACAGCTGGCGAAAACAGCCCCAAAAATTTCCTTCGGGGGCGTTGCCACCGAACCCCCATTTCTCGGGGGCGCTGCCCCCGAACCCCCGCTGGCCCCCGGGCCCCCCTGGAACCCCGTGGGGGGGCGATGCCCCCCCACACCCCCCCCGCTGGGGTGAGTGTACAGTCCACCTACACATCATATAGAACTGGGGTACAAACACGGCTAATACAATATCATCTATGAGACTAGAAGATCTGGCTCCACAACCAACAGTATCTACATCCCAGGATACTTCCAGATTGAGCTTAGTAGGGATGTTACATTTGATGAAGACACGGCCTTCAACAAGTCTAAGAAGACTCATGAGGATGAAGAGGAGCATGAAGCTCCTAGAGTTACCAAAACTAATGATGTACCAGACATAAATATTGAAGAGGAACCTATTCCATAGGATCATGACATGACAGAACCTCAAAGACCTGAGGAGACACCTCATGAGGAAAATCCACGGAAGAGAAGACCAACTTGGGCAAGAGAAATAATACAAGATGCAGGAAGATATTGTGCCCTAGAAGGAACCAGTAGAGAAAGCAAGAGACCAAGGCCATATTCCAGTTATGTAGCCTTGATGTGTAACCTTGTTGAAGAAGAACCTACATGTTTTGAAGATGCAGTAAAGAAGAAGGATTGGTTGGATGCCATGAATGAAGAATACCAAACCATCATTAAGAATGATGTTTGGGATGTCGTACCAAGACCGAATGACAAGTCAGTTGTTTCGTCAAAATGGATCTTCATAACAAAACACTCAGCAAACGGAAGCATTGAAAAGTACAAGGCAAGGTTTGTATCCCGAGGGTTCTCTCAGAAGGAAGGAATTGATTATGAAGAGACCTTTGCTCCTGTGGCTAGATATACCTCGATTAGAACCATCCTTTCCTTAGCAGCTAAGATGAAATGGAAGTTACATCAGATGGATGTAAAGACAACCTTCCCAAATGGAAAAATAGAAGAAGAAGTATATATCGAGAAACCAGAAGGATTTGAAACAAATAACAGAAAAACACATGTATGTAAACGAAAGAAAGCATTATATGGGTTGAAGCAAGCACCCATAGCATGGTATGGAAGAATTGATGGTTTCCTGATGAGCTTTGGATTTACCAAGAGTAAAGTAGATTATAATCTTTATTATAAGTTCATAGATGATGAACCTATGATATTTCTATTGTATGTAGATGATTTGTTCCTGACAGGAGAAGACAAGCCCATCACTGAATGTAAGAAGAAGCTTGCTGCAGAATTTGAGATGAAAGACCTTGGGATGATGCACTATTTTCTAGGTCTTGAAGTATGGCAGTTCCCAGATGAGATTTTCCTAAGTCAAGGAAAATATACTATTGAGATCCTAAAGATATTTGAGATGTTAGATTGTAAGGACATGACTACCCCAATCGTGACAAACTTGAAGCTCCTGAATGATGCTTCATTAGAGACAGTACATGTTATGATGTACAGACATATTATTGGGTCATTGATGTATTTGACCAATACTACACCAGACATATGTTTTGTTGTGAACACCTTGAGTCAGTATATGGTGGAGCCCAAACATGCTCACTTGATTGCAAAAAAACATGTGATGAGGTACCTAAAAGTTACGTTGGACTATGGACTCATATATGCTTCAGATAGTGAGTTCAGATTGTATGGATATACAGACTCAAATTGGGCTAGAAGTGTCGAAGATAGAAAAAGCACTTCAGGATGTTTCTTTAGTTTGGGATCAGGTATGATCTCATGGCTCAGTAGAAAGCATCCTTGTGTTGCTCTCAGTACAAAGAAGCTGAATACGTAGCACCATGTTCAGCTTGTAACGAAGCAGTGTGGCTTCACAAGTTGTTGGCGGAATTGTTCGATGCAGAGATAGATGTGACTTATATTCTCTATGAAAATCAAATTTGTATCAAGATGACAGAGAATCCATTATTCCATGATAGATCAAAGCATATCGATATCAGGCTTCACTATATCCGAGATATGGTGCAGAAGGGAGGTGTAAATATCAAGTATGTTCCTACAGAGGAACAAGTTGTTGATGTGTTGACTAAGCCTATGTCTTGCATAAAGTTTCAATACTTTCGAGACAAGCTTGGTGTGGTCCGAAAGAACCTCATTAGAAAGAGGGAGTGATAGTTATTCCAGTACTTTCCGAATGATAGTGATTCCAGTACTTGCTGACTGATAGTGATTCCAGTCCTTACCGACTGAAGATCAGTACTTTCCAACTGATAGTGATTCTAGTCCTTGCCGACTGATAGTTTTATCCCAATACTTGTAGACTGGTGATATGATTCCATTCCTTTTCGACTAAAGATCAGTACTTGCCGACTAATAGTGTTATCATAGTACTTGCCGACTGGTGATGTTATCTCAGTACTTTACGACTGATGATGTTATTGTTCCGGTACATGTTTACTGATTATTATTGTTGTTGTTCCAGTATTTACTTACTGATGATTGTTGTTCCAGTACTTTCCGACCGATGATTGATGTTGTTCCATTGTTCATACATTGATGATGATGTTGATGGTGATATTCCAGCAGACGATGATGATGATGTTGATGGGATATTCCAGTAGACGATGATGATGATGTTGATGGTGATATTCCAGCAGCAGATGATGATGATGATGCTGATGGTGATATTCCAGCAAACGATGATGATGATGATGGTGATGGTGATACTCTAGTAGACGATGATGATGATGTGGATGGTGATGTTCCAGCAGATGATGTTGATGATACCCCAAACATATGATGATGCTCCAAAAACTTCCTACGACATATAGAGATTCACAAGTCAGTTGGATAGTTGTTGATGTTGTTGATGTTTCCTGTAGAATACCTTCTTGGTTAAGAGGGAGTGTTAAAGAAATGTAACTGTGGAATATATTCTAGATGTACTTGTCTATTGTATTATTGTATTCCTCCTTCTGGATATGTCATTGATGTAATTGATAATGTAAGAGTTATTGAAAGAGTCAATGTAAACCCTAATTGTTAGGTCGGTCTGGAAATAACTAGAATATTTTATTGTAAAGTGTACAGGTTGACCCAGTTAGGTGAGTTAAAGCCAACCTAATTAGTAAAAATTTCAAGTCACTTGTTAAGTATAAATAGGGGATTGATTTGCTCATTTGCAACACTCATCTCACTCACTCAAGTTCGCACAGGAGAGAGAGAAGTTCGCACAAGTGAAGGAGAGAAGTTGATTTTGTCTTGGGATTTTATCTTGCACTTGTGAATTCTATATTGAGGAAGTTTTGTCGGGGTTTTCTCCCTTGTCGTTTCCCCGAGAGAAATATTGTGTTATTTGTGTTTGATGTGCTTGTCTTTCTTTCAGTGATTAGATTGTTTAATGTTATTATGTTAAACAAGTGAAAAACTAGCATGGTTTACCTAATATTATATTAGAGCAAATGAAAGGAGTGCATCACGTTCCACTATGTCATGGTAGGGTATAATGGAAACGGCCATTGAATACCAAGTGAGGAAGACATGTTTCCCAAACCTCCTAGCCCTCCAAATATAATACAACTTGTGATGAATAGGTTTCAATGGAATCTTTTGATATGCCACCAACTACTTTGAAATAACATTCTTTTATCTACCATCATCCCTAACAATGAAATTTAATTAATCCTTGATCCAAGATTTTTGAGTGAACAAAGCTTATTCATCATCATTTGTGTGGTACATGTCCATGAACATTAAATGCAGAAATGTGGAAAGGGGACCAGTACCTTAAATCTACATTTATAGAGAGTTTTTTTTGTTATTTTTTTTAGCTACAAAAACTTGTACCTTCTTAGTGATCTTAGCTGAGAATCTTGCACTTCGTATCAACCTGTCCATATTTTTTGTGGTAGGGGAACACTTCCCTCTTATTTGGTGTCCTTAGTGCAATGGACACACCAAAAGACTCAAATTTTTTCCATTTATATTGGGTTGAATGTTGGAATTTCTAGGTGGTTCAAAAGATGAAGTTGACATCTTTTGACTCATATGATTTTTTTAGGTAGCTTAACCTCTACCCTAGAAGCTACCTAAAAAGGGCATAATAGTGAGTAGTTACAACTTCTTCATTAAATGTGAAACTAATTACCCATGAATGAATGTAACAAAAGGGCATATTTAGAGAATCAATTACCTAGAGCTCGATGTACATTTTGTTGAAGAGATCCATAAACTATTAAACGTACTAACTTACAATTCATTTGAGATGTATCCATTTTGGAAATAAAGCATAATTGTATGATAATCAATACAACCGACCGTGGATTATATCTCCGAAGTCTCACTAAGTTTCAATTGCGGATTGGTCATTGGCTACCAAACGTTGCATGTGGGTTTATGACCATGTGAGGGCATAGTCCTTTATGTAATATTTATCAACTAGAATCTTGCTAGCCTTTGTCAGGTTTTATTAGGTTTTGAATTGAGCTTCCATGCTGTGGATCCAAAAATTGAGCTTGATATTATTTGATAGTTCCGTCAAATTTAGGCATCAACTACTTTATGTTCAACTTGAAGGCTTGTTAGACATTGGGAATGAGGTTGCGATTAAGCCTATGGTTGATGGGTCGTGATTTTTAGGTTGTGCTCATCATATCACATATTATTCCAGCCCATAACTCACATCAATTTTAGACTTATGCATATTGTTGAGTAATGAGTATTTTCATCCATAGACATCGTTTCTCCTACATGTGTTCAACCAACATGCATAAGTCTAAAATTGCTGTGAGTTATGGAGTCCTAAGAGCCTCTTAATTCGTTGGAGTTTTTATGGGAAGCCTTGGGACTTAAGATATTTTAGTGAATATAGGGTTTTATAACTAGAAATAGGGATCCATAGGTTATAGAAAAAATGAAGGAGACTATAAAAGTGAATGGCGAAAATGGTAAAAAATTGCAATTTTCCACTTTGAAATTGTTTGGAACCTTTCACCCCCTGGGTAAAAATTTTAAACTTACAATTATAGGACCATGGCTTGGAGATCTTGACAAATATTATAGGTAGGAAGAAAATCCTAAAGGGGATTTGAATGGTGAAACTTTTAAGAGGCCATGATTTCTAGGATCTTATACCAATAGATATGAATATAGTACTAACAATGTAGTAAGATACTTACAAACAAAAAATAACAAGGAAGCAAGTATGCAAATATGGGAAGAGGATCACTAGAATTGTACAGATGTTGCTCCCTCTTTTATTATTTTGTATATAGTACAAAATTATTGGGTGATTTATCAAAGTTAACCGAGTCTCCAATAAAATACAATAAAATGGGCAAGCAATCAATTTACACCAAGTCACCCAACATGCCCAAACTAGACGAGGATAAAGTACAAAGTGTACTAAATAGAAACCATTAAAATTAAATATATTGCATTTTCACTAGACTAAGTCTCATCATACGTCTTCCTATGTACTTTAGGAGTTGCATTGCAATCAAAATTGGGTGTCATAAACCCTTTTGTCGTTTCTCTTTATTGTTTTTTTTACAGTAATTGTTTGTTGTATTTATATCAAAAAAAGAGGATGTGGCATGACCAGGCATCCTTGAATTACATAGATGGCTACATAAGGAAAATACTGAAAGAGTTTTTTACAATTCTCCACATCATAGATTTCAAAGTATCTTGGAACAATGAGTTTGCTACAAAAAGACAATATTGTCGTGTTGCGATATATTCTACAAAATTTTCCTAAGAACAAAATACACTTGTAAGGCCTTTACAAATTTCAAAAATAAGAAAAACCTAGTCATTATAGGCCAGCTTCCATCCCAACCTGAATTTTTTCCTACTGAGCTTGGGAAACTTTATTTACTTCACCTTGTCCATCATCTTTATGAAGATGTTCCTCCCCTAAAAGATTGTCAATATATTCATTGTTGTTGATATGCACTTGGATTTCACCAATTTCAATGTTGGTTACTTTTAATACTCTATTCGCTTCTTTGAAACTCATAACTTTTCCTTTCAGGAGTTCTATTTCAACTTATTCCATCACAATTTTAGCTCTAAGTTGGACCAACTGAAGAATGACCCCAGGATGCAAATCCTACAACACTTGATGAAGATTGACCTCGGGAGCATGCAAATCCTCCCAATGGCCATGAATAAGCATAACCATACTACTGGGAAAACTCAAAGGAACGCAACACAAAATTCCTTCATTCCATTTTAGAAAAAAAAAACATCAACCACGGTCTACGCAAAGAGCTATATAATAAATGTGAGCCATCTTATATGCTAGACTGGACATATCATATCCATTATCGGAAAGGAGATCCATATAAGAGAACTTTATGGTCATTAAATTTTGATCCCTTAAATGCATTATTGCTCTACAATGCATGAACATCGAATGGCACTTGGAGTGCTTAGCACTAAATTCCAGAAGATTGAAGTTGATCAAAAAAATAGTTTTGATAACCAAGGTTTTGAAGAGTTGATACTCCGTAAGAGATTACATAATGATACAATCCCTACATCTTATCCATTAATTATAAGATGACCATGACCAAGGTTACATGCCAAATTTGGTTGCCTATCCGCTCAGGAGTTCAGGTCTCTGTAAACATGGTAAACTTTCACACCTTCCAAATCATAAACAATTTCTAAAATTCTCCAAATTATATTTTTTAGAGGCTCATCTCTTGGAGCCTGAATTAAGACGAGATACTAAATTATTGTCATTGAATCACAAATTATAGTTAAAGACCTTATTTCACCTTGTTTGTCTTGGATTAAACCTTGCCATAATGCCATGGCTTCTGCCAAATTATTAGTCTTTTCTCCCAATCCCCAAGAGTAAGACTGCTTCTGCTTTCCTTAGGGGTCAAAGAAGATCACCCCCCCCACACCAACCAACCCTGCTCATTTCTCTTTATTACTATTCCTATTATATTTGTTATTATTAATACTTGGCAGTGGTATTGTCCATTCGAATTACAATGACGCACCAAAGTCATGTTTACTCTCCCTTTTTTGTTTAAATAATGGGTCCTCATTGTATTTTGTAACTTTTAGTTAAATAATCTAATTTAGAATTTTGTGGCACTCAGATAAAGAAGATGAGCTTATGAATAATATGCAATGATTGTCACCATTTAAAAATGAATTTGAATAGGGTGGTTCATGGAGTATCTAGTAAAAATAAATCCATAAAGGGTCAAAACTTTAGCATTTTGGAAATTGAAACAGAAAAAACCAAAAACTGAGTGAAAGGAGGAATTAATCCAAATCATAAGAAATTATATAAGTTTCTAATATAGGGTTCATTGATCCCTTAAACTTGGGAGGGTCATATTTATAGAGTTAATGTTATAACAAAGAACTACCAACTCACCACCCACTCACATTAATTACAATATGTTGTTGAACTTAAGCTTATACTGAGAGGGGGGTGAATCAGTATAAGATACTTTTTCTTACTTTAAACATTCATCAATCATTTAATAAATAAACATAAACTCAAATCACAGGACACATAATTTAATGTGGAAACCTTTTCGAGAGAAAACCACAAAAGCTTATCTTTATAAATTCATGTAAGCACCAACCTATTGTTACAAACTTTGTAAGCACCAACCTATTGGAGACACCAATCCCCTCAAAATAGCACCAATTCAACAATATGTATGCACCAACCTACTAGAGACACCAATATCCTAACATGAGCACCAACTCAAATATATGTAGGCACCAACCTACTGGAGACACTCGATCTTCTCAACTGAGCACCAACTCAACAATATGTAGACACCAACCTACTAGAGACACCAATATCCTCAATTAAGCATCGACTTAGTAATATATAGGCACCAACCTACTAAAGAATAAGGTACAAGAATATTGACATAATCATCTTAAAGTGTACCTCATAATTAGCTTCAAATCTACTTCATAACTAGCCTCGCATCTACTCCATAAACTGCCTCATATATGCTTCATAATCTGCTACAAATATACCTCATAGCCTTCCTTAGATCTACTCCACAATATGCTTCAAATCTACTTCATAACTTGCCTCACATTTTCTCCATATCTTGTCTCGGGTTTATTATTGGAATATTATTAATACTGAAAGGGGGGGGTGAATCAGTATTAGCAAATTTATGAACGAATTTTACTTCTTATCAAATTTAAACATCAGTTAAATTATTCATTCACCATAAACAATAACATTCATCCACATATATGCAAAACATAGAACACAAGATTTTTAGTGGAAACCCAAACGGGATAAAACCACAGAATGATTTCTTATATGATAAAGAATACATTCATGGGAAGCACCAACTTGCAAAGTTCGCCAGCACTGACTAAAAGGAGGCTCCAAGCCCCTGATTTATAGGCTACAACCTGAAGGAAGCATTGACTTCCTGATTTACCAGCACCAACTAGAAGGAGGCACCGACCCCCTCAATTTATAGGCATTGACCCTAAGGAAGCATCGACTCCATGTTCCTTTCCCCATCCTGCATCCCTGATATGATTGTAGAAGATACTTCTTTGTTGTTATATTGATCCACACACTCTTCATATTTACTAAAATACATTTCATTGTGTGCACCTGCTATATACTCTGATCTTGCAATTGTTGTACCATATCACACACTTCACTTCACTGCATCAATATCTTTAGTATCATACATTGGTTATTGTATTTTATAACCTTCTGCAATCTGCACGTTTTTTCAACATACTGTTTTGTTTATGTGGATCTGCAAACTTAACCGATACTGCACAACGACACAGTTATGTTGTTTTGTTCCTGTGCATCTATATCAGATAGACTATGACCTCCTCTGCACCATCTGTGATACAGTCTTTCTATTCTTGCACACTCGATCCATACTACATCATCCTGCACATCATCTGTTGTATTGCATTTCTGTCTTTGCGCATCTAGCTCTCTACTAGATTGTGGTATGTTGGGTCAATGGGCCATTGATACCGCAATAATTAGAAGCTTTCCAAATCAGAGTATTACCACTTACGCATCTTCGAGCTTACTTCAACTCTCCAATTTGGCTTCTCATTTATACTTGAATTGCGTAGACCATGTGTCCACAAGTTGGTCGTAGCATCCCCTTTTTCCTTGCTTCAAGGTCAAGTTGCTTATGCATATGCCACTTGTCATGATATGCGCAACTAAGGTATCATCCCTTATGGTTCTTGTGCATACTTGGTCCTTTCAATTGTGGGTCTTGCGCACTTTGGAACCACTTCATGTGGGATCTTGTGCCCTTGAAGTATCGTCGCTTGTGGGTCTTGCGCACTTGACTTGTCCGACCACCTCTTGCTTCCGTGATTCTTGCGCACTTCTGAGACTTGCATACATGTCCAACCACCTCTTTGCATTACCTTTGACTAGATGGATTGTGACTTGTGCGCATACCTTATGTACTTCTTCAAACTAAATGTACTTGTTCAATCTATATGCACTTTTTCAAACTGGATTTTATATACTTCTTCAAACTAGCACAAGGATACTGAGTCATCTTTGACACTTTGACATCAATAACAACCAAATTTCAACAACCTCCCCCTTTTGGATTGATGTCAACACTTCATGAAGTTGTGCTCTTCTTGATCATGAGTTTCTTTGTTTTGTTTACACACAACACAGTACTCCCCCTGTGTTCTTTCCAATTTGAACATGTGTTCTTCTACGCATCCTTCGATTAGTGCTTTTCTACTACCTTTCTTTTCTACATAGTTTACTGCTACTGATGCATGCTTCATGATATTTGTCCTTTGTTCCTCTGTGCAACCTCTGATCAGTACTTCTCTATAGATTTTCATTTGTGTGTAGATTGTTGTCGTTGATGCATGCTTCATGATCTTTATCCCCCTTTGACATCAATGGCAACAAGGTGCTTTCCATGCACACTTTCAAGTTTTCCTCTCTCAGTTTTGCGCTAACCTTTATGCAGTTGCTTGCTCTGATTAGTCCCCCTGTCTTTGTGCTTCATTATTTTGTTGGCATTTGTGCGCAGAACTTAGTTTCCTTGTAGCCTGTACATTTAACATTGTCTCTATAGTTGTCTCGAATATGCTCCCTAGCGCGGTTGCCAATTTCCTTTTATCTTGATCTTTTGTTCCTATCACATTTCACTCTTATATGCTTCTTTATTCATCTTCTTGTTGCACTGACTGTGTGCACTACAAAGTTCCTTCTGCTTCTGGTTTGCATTATCTTTAATGTTGACTTCTTTCAGCAATCTACTGCGCTATGACACTTCTTCATCACATCTTAATATTAATGGCATACATGCCTTTTTTTTACTTTACACATCTTTCCACGTCGTCTAAAAATTAGTTCTTAATATCACACATGTTTCCTTCCGTCAGCCAGCTTGGCAATAAGTCGATGTGACTAATAACTCGTGTGAAAAAAATTACGTGTTGCTGTTGTACTCGAGATTTTAGGCGATATCATTTCGATCACACAGAACAATGAATTGGATTTCCACTTTTTGTCCTCTTACCCGATTTTATTAACTCATGCAATAAATTTTAACGTCTCCCTAGTCAGCTTCGAATTGTGTAGTCATGAATGCAATTAACCTCAATGTCTCTTCAATTTGTTTTCGCGCGCGCACGGGGAACCACCTTCCAATTCTATATATGAGTTGAGTAAGGCCTAGTTCTTCATCTTGGTTCATTCCTTGTCAAGATTGTTTTGAGTGTTCCATATTCATCCGCCATGTCTTCTTACTTTCATAGATTTAACAACTTGTTCGACAGTCTTCACTCAGTATTTCAGTCGCAGTAGGATGAATTTGCGAGGCTAAAGGTAGACATGGGAATCTGGCAATCACAAATGAAAGAATCTGACTTCATGCACTGGTATGCGTAGTCTCAATTCAACTAGGGAAATTTAGAGGAATGGTCAAATTTGAAGAAAATAATCGACTGCCTAGAGAAGTAACAACAACAAATTATTGACTTGTTGAATTTGATTCAGGCAGAGCAGTGTAGCATCAGCACGTCTTCTTCGACCCTGCAACTTTGTCCACTGCTGCAATATTCTGAGTTCATTAAGCAAGCTCCACTAGATCTTGAACTTTGCTTATCTCAACAGCCATCCAATTGTGTCATAGAATTGGACCTCAAGCTTCGGCTCTAAGTCAATTTTTTTCAACAACAACTCCCATCATTGTAATGTACTTCAATTGTTGTTAGGCCTTAGCATGCTTCCTCTTGATACTTCGACTCTGTTTTCTATGACAGAGGTATGATGTAATTTTTTAATGGCAACTTTTGAATATAATACAAACTTTGTTGTATTTGCGCGAAACTTCTATTTATCATTAGCAATACTTATTTGTACCCTTCTTTGAACAGTCACATGATGAGTTCTTGTGCGGCATTTTTAGTTCAACACTTCTTCAAAAATAATTTACTATGGCAGTATATGTTATATGCACATTTCCTTTGCAAATTTACATCAGTGTGACAACAAACTTCAAATAAATACTAATACATTCCTTGAATTCCTAATGAATGGCATGTTGAATTCAAGGATCTTCCTTAACCCCTTTGAGATTAGCAAGATGGGCAGAAATCACTTGCTGCTTGAGATGTACTTGGCTCATTTGCTTTGAATGTACATTCTTGAGGAAATTTCTTTACCCATTTCTTCATGTGCGCACACCCCTTTTGATAATGCATCTAACTGCTTTTCTTTTCGATCCATATGTTTTCGTTGATGTTATTTCTATTTAGACGATTTATAGTTCTTTGACAATATTGAGCCTTGTGTCCAAAACCATCACAAGTATAACATCTCACAGTATGACAGTATTTTGCAATATGTCCATTATAGTTACACCTCGCACACTTCAATGTATTGAACCTTCTTCTAACAGTGTAATAGAAAGAATTCTAATCATTGAAGGAACTATCATACCTGGATAGAAATGGGTTCATTTGACTTGAAGTGTACACGTTGTTGCAGACCTTCTCAGTTGTTTTGTCATAGCCAAGGCCTGATTTTTCTACTGGATATCTCTAATTGTTCAATCTCTTATCCAGGATTGATGTGTTATTTTTGAACTTGTTCTCCATATCTACTTCAAGACAAGTCATGTTACTTCCTGGATTTGCCTAGTTCGGAGTATCGTTCAAGAAGTGTTCTTGAGCATGTTTCCTTTTTTCATCTTAGTCAGTATCCCTTTGCTCAAGTTGATTTTTCAACAACTCATTCTTCTACTTTGACTCTCCTCTAGTGATATCTTCAATCCAGATCCATCTTCTTCTAGTCTCTTGATTTTATCTACTACACAGTTTAGTTGTTTCTCAAGATTCATCTCTTTTTCTCTCACTTGTTTTTCAAGTGATTCTTGAATAGCCTTAGTATTATTGACTTGTTCTTCATATTTTGACACCTGATCCTGCAAAAGTTTGTTCTTCTTTCTTGACTTCTTCAATTCTTCCAAGGCACTAATAAGTTCACCCTCCCAGTCAAGTTCTGTAGCTTCTTCTTCTTCAGATTGATTGTCTGACCCAATTTCTACGACAGGTTTTGGAGGTGAATTAACGGTTCCACTAAATAAGTACTTATCCAGAGTTCTTGATTGACCTTTATGTGTACTTGATGTCTCTTTCTTGATAGAGGAGCAACACTTTTTATTTTCCTTATTGCCTTCATATTCTATAAAGGTCATGAAGAGCACTTCTTTTGGACTCTCATCACATTCACTTTCTTTGGATGAATTGTTGTCTTCCTGGAGTACAAACTATTCCTTTGTTTAGGGAACTATTTGAGCTGATATTTTAGTAATAGGATTTATTTGTTTGACTTAGCAACTATTTCTTCTCCTTCTTCCTTAGCATATTCCAGTTCTTTATTCATAAGTATATTCTCTTTAGATAACTCCCCTTCTTGTTTAGCATCTTCCAGTTCTTTCTTCAGAAGTATAATCTCTTTAGATAACTTCTTATTTTTCTGCAGCTGATTTTTTAAGGTCACTATTCAATGTGTCAATCGTAAGCTTCTTAGATTGACAGGTTTTATCCATCTCCTATAATTGACTAGTAAAGTATGTTTCCATCCCTTTTAACTCTTCTTCTTTCCTTTTCAAAGTTTGCATGATATTGGTCGCAACCCTTTTGACCTCTTCTATAGTCTTTCTCTGAGTGTGAATAGCATGCCTTACTTCTGCGACAGAGAGATTTTCCATACTGTCGTTTTCATGTAACCAAGGGGCTTCTCCTTGAGATGATCTTTCCTTTCCACCCATAACTACGCAAGGACCTATCTTCCAGTTGTTAAACTGTTACTGAAGACACCTGCTCTGATACCAATTGTTGGAATCTTATTGATACTGAGAGGGGGATCAATTAGTATTAGTGCAGTTATGAATAAATTTTACTTCTTATCAAATTTAAACAACACTTAAATTATGCATTCACCAAAAACAGTAACATTCATCCACATATGCGCAAAACACAGAACATAATATTCTTACGTGGAAACCCAAACAAGAGAAAATCATGGAATGCTTTCTTATATGATAAAGAATACATTCATGGGAAGCACCAACTTCCAAAGTTCCCCAACACCGACTGTAAGGAGGCTCCAACCCCCTGATTAATAGGCTACAACCTGAAGGAAGCATCAACTCCCTGATTTACCGGCACTAACTGGAAGGAGGCACCGACCCCCTGAATTTACATGCACCAACCTGAAGGAAGCACCGAATCCCTATTCCTTTCGCCATCCTGTTGCCCTGATATGATTGTAGAAGATACTTCTTTGTTGTTGTTCTAATATGTGCACTCTTTAGATTTACTGCAATACATTCCATTGTGTGCACCTGCTATATTCTATGATCTTTCAATTGTTGTACCGATCACACACTTCACTTCACTACATCAATATCTTCAGTATTATACACTGGTTCTTGTATTTCACAACTTTCTGCAATCCGCGCATTGTTTCAACACACTGTTATGTTTATGTGGATCTGCAAACTTAATTGATATTGCACATCGACCACGGTTCTGCATTTTTGTTCTTGTGCATCTATATCAGATAGACTATGACCTCTTGTGCACCATTTGTGATACAGTCTTTATGTTCTTGCTCACTCGGGCCATACTACATCATCCTACACATCATCTGTTGTGTTGCATTTTTGTCTTTGCGCATCTATCTCTCTGCTAGATTATGCTATGCCTATTCAAGAAACCATTGATACCCCAATAATTAGAAGCTTTCCAAATCATAGCACTACCACTTCCTTATCTTCAAGCTTACTTCAACTCTCCAACTTGGCTTCTTATTTATACTTAACTTGCGCAGAACGTGTATCCATAAGTTGGTCATAGCATCCCCTTTTTCCTTGCTTCACGGTCAAGCTTGCTTAGGCATCTGCCACTTGTCATGATCCACGCAAGTGAGTTATCATCCCTTGTGGTTCTTGCGCATACTTGGTCCTTTGCATTGTGGATCTTGCCCACTTTGGAACCACTTCATGTGGGGTCTTGCGCCCTTGAAGTACCATCGCTTGTGGGTCTTGTGCACTTTACTTGTGCGACCACCTCTTCTTCTGTGATTCTTGCACACTTCTGATACTTGCATACATGTCCAACCACCTCTTTGGCATTACCTTTGAATAGATGGATTGTGACTTGCGCACATACTTTATGTACTTCTTCAAACTGGATGTACTTCTTCAATCTGTATGCACTGCTTCAAACTGTATTTTTTATACTTCTTCAAACTAGCACAAGGATATTGATTCCTCTTTGACACTTTGACATCAATGACAACTAAAGTTCAACATTTGCTCCATAATATACTACAAATCTACCTCATAATCTGCCCTCAAACTATCATGAGATCACCAAAATATACATTTGCGTATCATGTGTTGAAAACTGCTCCAAAATCTATCATTATCTCCTTATACCTTGGCCTCATCAAGGTACACTCCTTAGAAACCTTCACAATAAATTACGTCCTAAAAAAGATACACATCGATATGCACACCTTACAAACCTTCAAAATATATCACATCCTCATCAAGAGACACTCCTTGGAAACCTCCAAGATGAATCCCATATTCAGGAAAAGCTTCCTTCTCCAAAAGTTCCCACCTCCTAATAGAAGAACTGAAGTGATGAATGAATGAACAAATGAGGGTGAGAGCCCTCTTATTTATAGTGTTTTTAAGTCACCTTTCTTGGTCGACCTAACATTGTTCAGTATCATGGCAAGGCTCTTTTAACATTTCATATCTCCACATTCCTATGGAGTTAGAGGGAGTGACATACATTGTTGGAAAGGTCTTGGAAAAATATTTTCAATCATATATCATATGCTTCCATTTGAGCTAGGTATTTAGAGAAAAAAAAGGCCTTCAAAGATAGGGTATCCAAATCGGGCATCAATTACATAATATTTCCAACAATACTCATTTTGTAATCTTCACCTTGAATCTTCATCTTGGATGTCTACAGACTCCTATTGTCTTTGACATCAATGACAACAATATTTCCAACAATCTCCCTCGTTTTCATTGATGCCAACCCTTTAGCCAAATATGTAACAATCTTGTAATTACTCCCCCTATCTGCAACTCTCCTTTTGTCTATAAATCTCCTCTTATCTACAACTTCTCCCCTTTGAAATCAATGGCAAAGGGCTATTCCCACTGAGCTTGTGCTTCTCCTTGAATTTGCAATTATTTCCTTGTCTGTAACTGTCCCCCTTTGACATCAACAGCAAAGGGTTTCTCCCCCTGAGCATTTGCTTCTTCTCAAGCACTTACTGACGAGATGAGAGGGATATCACTCCCAAATAGATTTTTTTTTCCTTTGATTTCAATGATTATGTATACATTGTTTGAGGTTTTGATTGAATTTTCCACTAATAATCTTGAATCTTCTTTCCTTATCTCACACCCTTTAGAATCAAATGTTAGTTTGTAACCTTGATCACACGTTTGTTTAACACTTAGGAGATTATGTTTTAGCACTTCAACAAGCAAGACATTATGTGTTTTAGTCTTTCTAGTATCAAGACTAACAATACATTTTCCAGTTATAATTGCAGAGGCACTACCTATGAAAGTAACACTGCCTCCTTTTTCTTCTTTTAAGGTGAGAAACTTGGATTGATACCCTGCCATGTGTTTTGAGCATCCATTGTTAATGTACCATTTATTCCCTTTATTTTAGGCATAGAGTGCAAGTCCACATTCTTCCTTCTTATCTTCCTTTTGCTTCCAAGCCTTAGAGTATTCTTCTTTATGTTTGGAAAGAACATCTTCTTCTGTATTTTGTTTAGAAGATCCCATTATGTTGCTTCTATAGTAATGAGCTATGTGCCCATAGTTATTGCACTTATAACATTCAGTATTGTAATTAAGTAGGGGAGCAAATGAATTGTAGTTTTTGTCAACAAACCCATGAGCACTTCTAGATTTGGTGCTCACATAATCATGATTTGAGATTTTATAAGGACCTTTATTTATATTTCTCACATGATCACTTCTTGCATAAGCTCTACAATATATTTCTTTATGACCAAAATTATTGTGAGAAAAACAATAGCTAAGGAAGACATTTTGGTACCAGTTTGTGAAAGGCCTTCTTGGTGGAAAAACTCTTCTAAACTCATTCTTGTTTCTCTTGTGACAAGAATCAGGTTGTTGTTGGTCATCATTTCCTCTGTTGTTGCTTTCATTGTTGATGGAGTCTTTGAGAACATTGGCATAGCTTTTAATCTTTTCTTCATTCTCCTTGCTTGCATTTTCTTCAGGTGTCTTCTGATTCTCATCATAGCCAATACCTCTCTTGATGAATGGTGACCTTTAGTGGCAGAGGACTTCATTTAAAGTTTCAGTGCTCTTCAAACTTTTGTGTAATTGTGAATTTGAATTTTCAAATTTATTTATCAATGAGACAACGTTAGTCTCTAGCTTCTCACGGATTTATTCTTTTTCCTTGAGGTGACTTCACATTACTTCTTCTATCCTTTTTGCCTCTTCTAGTTGACTCTTCATGCTAATAGTTTTCCTTTCTATTTCATCAATATCATGAACCTTCTTTCCATATTTTTGCATTTGTTCCCTCTGCTTTATATTCTTTTTCTTCAGCTTCTTTATTTCTTCTAAGGCACAAGCGAGTTCAACTTCAAGATTCACTTCTCCATCAAATTCTTCTTCTTCTAAAGCTTATTTTTCTTTCCGATTGTCTTCATTTTATTCATCAATATATTATTTTTTTCAATCTAAATTTTCTTTTTATTAGCTTCATTTTCTTCTTCAACGGGATTTGTATCCATGTCTCCTTAAATATTTTATAGCTTGTCCCAAATCTCTTTGATGTACACTCCATTACCTTGTCAAACTCAGGGTCTAAAAAACCACATAAAATGTCATTAAGATATTTTGCATTATTTTCACTAAGACTTTGTCCAATTGCATCTATTGGTGGTGTTGTTGGAGTTTTATAACCTGTCATGACTGAATACCATATATCTTACCCAACAGTCATCAAATATGTCTTCATTTCTATGCTTCAAGCTACATAGTTTGATATATCAAACAAAGGAACTTTGTCCAAGAAGAGACTTTTCTCATTGTTGTTCTTTTATTTATAATTGTCACTATCTTCTTGTCCTGCATATGGACACTTGGAAGAAAAATGTCATATTTACCACAACTAAGACAAAAAGAGTAGTTTACCTTGAATTTGCTTGATCCCCTTTATTTCTCTCTATCTTAATCAATATTGGTTTTGATTTCCATGTGTGCTCTCGAGATCTGCGTTCTGGTGGTTAAATTGTTTCTGAAGAAACCTACTCTGATACCAATTGTTGAACTTATGCTTATGCTGAGAGGGGGAGGGGGGTGAATCAATATAAGATATGTTTTCTTACTTCATTCATCAATCATTAATTTACTTTTAAACAATAAATACACATAAACTCAAATCACACTACACATAATTTAACATCGAAACTCTTTTGGGAGAAAACCACAAAATCTTATCTTTATAAATTCATGTAAGAAGCAACCTATTGTTACAAAGTTTGTAGGAACCAACCTATTGGAGACACCAATCCCCTTAAATGAGCACTAACTCAACAATATATAGGCACCAACCTACTAGAGACACCAATCTCCTCAGCTGAGCACCAACTCAACAATATGTAGGCACCAACCTATTGGAGACACCAATATCCTCAATTGAACACCAACTCAACAATATGCAGGCACCAACCTATTGGAGACACCAATATTCTCTATTGAGCACCAACTCAGTAATACATAGGCACCAACCTACTAAAGAATCAGGTACATGAATGCTGACACAATCACTTCAAATAGTACCTCATAATTAGCTTCAAATTTGCTTCATAACCCGCCTCACATATTCTCCATAACCTACCTCATATTTGCTCCATAATTTGCTACAAATATTCCTCATAGCCTGCCTTGGAACTACTCCACAATATGCTTCAAATCTACTTTATAACCTGCCTCACACCTGCTCCACAATATGCTTCAAATCTACTTTATAACCTGCCTCACATCTACTCCATAACCCACCTCAGATATGCTACAAATCCACCTCATAATATGCTATACAAATCTGATCCATAATCTGCCCTCACCTATCATGAGATCACCAAGAAATTTGCTCCAGAATCATCCCTTAAATTGTATTAAAAACTACTCGAGAATCTGTCATGATCTCCTTCTACCTTGGCCTCATCAAGACACACTCCTTATAAATGTTCACAATAGATTACATCCTTAAAAAGATACTCATCAAGATGCAGACCATAGAAACCTTTAAATTATATCACATCCTCATCTAGATACACTCCTCAGAAACCTCCAACATAGATCTTGTATTAAAGAGAAGCCTCCTCCAAAAGTGCACACCTCCTAAGAGAATAACTCAAATGATGAATGGATGAACAAATGAGGGTGAGAACCCTCTTAATTATAGTGTTGTTGTCATGTCCCAAATTTTGCATTGGGTCACAATGGCCTAATCATATTGTCCCTATTCATTAGAGTTTGTCAAATTGATGCTAAAGGTCAAATAATTGCCAAGGAGGAAAATTACTAGTTTCCTAGGTTTGGGGTGGAAGCTTTGGGATTTGGAAAATTGGGGATAATAAATGATGTTTGAACATTAGAATGGCATAAATATTTAATAAAGGAGATAAATAAATATATACAAGTGAAAATCAAAGTGGCATTTGATCATGAAGACACATGGAGGAAGTGGGACCCACATATGGCTAGATTTCCCCACTACACTTGGCATCATTCTCTCACCAATTCGAATTCAAGGTGAATGGTAACATACTTGGGGGATTCCAAAAGGTATTATTCATGGCATGACTCATCCAAGGTCAAAATATAGAGGAAGAGTAACTCCCATGGAAGAGGAAGAGGCAATTTGGAGCTAGTGAGACACTTGGGCTAGATTCCCTAGCTCTATGACAACAATGATGAAGATGCTATGACACCTATGACACAAATCAGACCTGAAGGCTTAAATATGACATATATGAAATGTCAAGGCTAAAAATAGACTCCAAGAGGGCGCTCAAGGGTGTTAGGGCAGCTAAGATGCTTCCATATGTGATTTGGTGGAAGTGGGAGACTAGGAATTGTTGTACAAGTGGCATTCTTTGGAATCTCTTCCCAACTTGAGTTGGCATGAGTCTCTTGGAAGGAATTCAACCCATGGAGGACATTAGAACTTTATAAATGTCAATAAAAAATAATTAAACCAGCTTTTGATCATTTGTAGAATTTGCAATTGCATTTGTGAAGAGGGAGAGCTAGTGGATGACTAGTTTCTTGCCTTAGCCAATTTCGAGGGTGAAAGATTCCCATCCAAGTTGGTAATTGGAAAGTCCATTCAGACCTTTCATTTGGAGATTTAATGGATTATTTATTTTCAGGTGTAATATACAGGGCAGCTCATGGTTTCTTCTATTGCAGATCACTCCTTCAACCATTTCTAGTTTTGATGGCATATTCTTGATCCTTGAGGGAGGGCGTTTTTGGTGAGCTATTGTAATCTTTGGGGGAGATTATAATGCCCCATTCCTTTTGTAATATGAATTAAATACTTTTTTATTCATCTCCAGAAAGTTTCAGGTCGAAATTCCAAGTAGAAATGTATAAATCTCAATTTTAATGAAAGAACAGTGCCATTTCCCCACTACCTTGTTGTGAATCAATGTAATGCTGATGATTTCGAATGAATGGATGATTCTCTGATGGATTTGTGATTAATGGACTGAAATGGATGTATTTTACAAGTTTCATGTACTGTACTTGAGAATTTGAAGTATTTTTACTCAGTTTAATTGCATTGGGAGAAGAAATAGTGCCATTTCCCCAAGGGCCGAATTGGTGATTTTTGCAGTTGAATGGGAGAGGGTTGGAATAGATATAATAATCAATTAATGGTGCACACGAGACCTTAATAACATCCTTAATACATCCCCTACCTATGTTCAGAAATTTGAGTGGTTTGGAGGCATTTTGGAAGCCATTTTCAGTACTTACCCCAGGGGGATTTGAACCCCAAATTACTAGTAAAATTGCATACTTGGTCCAGAATCTTAAGAGAGTTTGCAGAGGTATTTTGGTGGCCATATGTCATCCCTGAACATCATATTCAATTCCTAATATCATTCATACACCTTACTTGAATATTTGAAGGCATTTGGAGTCAATTTGAGACCTAGAGACCAATACTAGTCAAAGGGAAATCACTAGTAGAGTTACCTACATTGACCAGAATTGAAAGAGGATTTGCAGAATTATTTTTTGGGTCAAAAGGCATCCCTGAAACACATATTTATGTTCTAATATCATTCATATACCTTCTCAGAATATTTGGGATCATTTGGGGCAAATTTGGGACCTAGAGATCAAAACTAGTCAAAGGTCGAACTAGGGAAAAAAAAGTGGAAAATTGCCATTTTAATAAAATTCCTAACAAGGGACATTACAGTTTTTAAGTCACCTTTCTAGGCCGACCTAACATTGTTCAATATCCTGGCAAGGCCGACGTAACACTCTTGCAGGGCTATTTTAACACTTCATATCTCCACATTCATATGGAGTTAGAGGGAGTGCCATACATCATTAGAAAGCTCTTAGAATAAGATTTTCAACCATATGTCATATGCTTCCATCTAAGCTATTTCTTCAAAGATAGGGTATCCAAACTGGGCATCAATGACACAATATTACAAACAATCTTCATTTTGCAATCTTCATCTTGCAATCTTCATTTTCCAATCTTCTTCTTGCAATCTTCATTTTGGACATCTACGGTCTCCCCTTGTATTTGGCATCAATGAAAACAATATTTCCAACATATGCATGCTCTACAATGATTAATGACATAACTAGTTTTATTGTATACAAGGATGTTTTTTATAACATGATCTGTTAATGATAAATTGCATTGACTATGATATGCATGCTCTATAATGATGAATGACGTAACTAATTTTTTTTTATATATAAGGATGAATTTACAACGTGATATGTTAATGATATCATTAGATTTTTTACCACTCAGTATGCACGGGGTGTTCACTAGACATAATACTACCTCTAGTTAGGGACCTTCCAAACCCCCCCCCCATCCACATCAGGCAGTCTTCTTCCTAGTTGCATGTCCTTTTGCACTTCCTTTGTCATGGTCAAAGGAAGTTATTTGTAAAATTTTGGCATCCATTACACGTGTAAAAGGAATAGCTTGAGTGATTCACTCATGTTATTGCAACTTTGTAGCATTTTGTTTACCTAGATGAACTTAGATCCCAGTGATAAGAGCTCATCCTGGTTTTTTCACTCACACCTCCAAAGCCAAAGTATATTATAACATAGGTTCCTCGGGATGGTCTCTAAGTCCTTATGGTACGATGTCAAAATTAAAGTCAGTCACCATGGTCCTATAAAGATGCATGACCTATTAGGTCCCTTGGGCGTAAAAAATTGACAATTAACTATGTAAAAGGAGTTAAGGGGGTCAAAAATTGAAAAAGGAGTATTCTGGGAACCTCTTCCCCTCAAGGGGGGTGCATGCAAGTGTCTTCCCTCATCCATGGGAGCAATTTGGCGCCCTCTCATCACCCATGCAACATTGGGATCTCCTCCCAAAGGTGGCACCCCCTCCTCACGATTCAACTTCTAGTGGTGGCATTGGCTCTCAATGAATGCATGTTAATCTCCACCAAAAGAGGGCGCCCTCCCTTGATTGTGGAGTTAACTCTAGAGGTTGCGCATATATCCTAGATTGCATGATATCCTCCTCTAAAGGTGGCACATATCTTCTTGATTTGCATGAGATCTCCCCCTAAATGTGGCACTTGGTGGACTAGTTCACTCACCTAGTGCTTGAGTTCTCCTCTAGGTGGCACATTAGGGTTTTGGGGTGCTCCATTAGGTTTTTGGAGTGCTCCCCCATGTGTCACCCTCTCCTTTGTGCATGCATGAGCTAGAAAGGAAGGTGCATCCTCTCCTTCTCCCTATTTAAAAGAGGTTCCCCCTCTCCTTTTGTTGTTAGTTATTATCGGAGGCAAACCTATTGTGATGATATCTTTCTCTCTTGAAGAGTTTATGGGAATAAATTGAATACTTTGGAGGTGATAGAAGTTGGTTTATTGTATGGTATATGTCTTTGCTTATTCATTTCATGTCTAATTAGTATGCTCTAGTTGTGTTTTTACTTCTTTCCTTTGTGGTATGTTGGCCATTGAAGGGGTATTGCTACCTAGTTGGCATATGTATTTATAGTTTGATTATATCTTAGTGCTAGGTTGCTTTAAAGATGGTTTTTGTTAGCTCTTTTTTCTAGTTTGGAGATTGTTGTACTAACATCTTTCAAGTAGACTACACCATCAAGCAACAAGAAGAGGAGATCCATCTCCTAGTCAAGTTCATATTTTGCAAGTTAACCATAAGCTCCAAGCATATCAGGGAATACCTAGAGCTTCCCTAATCTCTTGGAACCATTCAAGGCAAGAAAATGGTATACAAAGAATCTAAGTGACTCCATTGCTTTTGAAAAAAGCTCCCTCTTCTCCTCCTTTAACCCTCTTCCTTTTAAAATATTTCAATCAGCTACTTACAATGCATGCTTAGTTAGATCTTTCTTTATCAAAGTTACATATGTTTTAGAAATAATATTCTAATTCATGTCTTAGATCCTTCTTGCATACAATTTACATCTTATATCAAATCTAAGCTAAATAGTTTTAGTGCATGCACTTCAATTTACTTTAATATTGCACTTAGTTCATGTACTTTCAAAAGAAATGCAATTTCATTACTTACATGTTGTTGTAAATTAGTGCATAATAACTCTAATTACTCTATGCATAATATTTTAGATTGCTTCCCACTTGTTGGAAAACAAGAAAATATCATGATACAAACCCTTACATCTTTTTAGATTCAAAGTTCTAACCTTCTCCTTTTATTGGTTTTTAGTCTAACAAAATTTTTGCAAGTTAAAGCCCCCTCTAAAAGAGATCTAAGGGATTCATTCTCGGGCTTGTTTGTTGTTGTTTTATAACATTTATTTGCAGGTTTTGGATAGTGAGCATGCATCCTAAATGCATCCCAGATCGAACACCATTAAACCCCCCAGGGTGCCCACCAAACAATGGATCTTTTCCACCACTTTCTTACATTCATCCTCTAACTATTGTAAGCCTGATTGTTAGCCACAAGGACCAACGATAGGGATTATAAGGGTTTCTTATCCTATTGTAACTGATCAACAAGGGTGGTGGTGTCACATCACCCCTACCCCCCTCTCATCTCATTTTCATGTGTGTGTATTTTTGCTTTTCTCTTTCTTTTCCTACTTAACTTAGCGTAGTTTATATTTTCTTTAGTATGCTTTGAATAGTAATTACATCACACGTACTTTTAGTTGGAAAAACAACCTTATTGCATGTTGTTATATCTTGCATATTATTCATGCATGTCATAACAAATCTAATCAATCCAACAAAAGCAAACTTCTAAAAACACCTCCATTAATTAAACTCAAAACTAAGCCTTCCTAAAGATGTATTTCAACATCTATAAACATCCATAAAAATTTCATTTGTGGGAAAATTCTATAGTTAAGGGACTCTACTAGGTAGTAATCGTTGGGAGGCATCAAGATACACCCTCGATTGTGTTGATGTAAATGTAACTTCAGAAGATATTCAATTGTATTTTATATTGATATTATTATTGTATTTTATTTGTACCTCCGACAGAGATGTTTTCCCTCCAATCGGGGATGTCATTATTACATTTGGTCATGCAAAGTCATTGAGGTAAAACCTCCATTGTAAGTTGGGGCGATAGATACCCTAGACTCAAATGTAATAGGGCTATTGAGTCTTCCTAGAGAAGTCGTCCTAGTCAGTTATAGTGAGGCCGACCTAGTTAGGTAAAAGGTCAAGTTAAAAGTAAAGTATAAATAGAGAGCCTTGCTCTGTCATTCAAAGACACTACTCACTCACACAAGTTCGCATAGAAAGAGAGAGAGGACAAGTTCGCTGGTGAAGAAAAGAGAAGCTGCATAAGACATATTTTGGGTTTTCCACTTTTGGCTTGATATTGTATTAGTGACGAAACTATCTTTGAGGAAGTTGCGGGGTTTTCTCCTCTATGGTTTTCCCGAGGAAAATTTTTGTGTCTCTTGTGTTTTGTTGTGCTTGTTATTCTTTCAGTTAAAGATCCTAGATAATATTGAATGAAAGTACAAACTCTAACATGGGATCAAAGCTTACCTGAGAAGAAGACATTGTGCAGCAGCGGGAAACTAGGGTTTCCAAGTTTGAGGTTTTCTCTCCACAGATCATCAAGAAAAGGAGGCTAGGCTAACTCGCCCTAGGAGGGTGCATATTTTTGTCGAAGCAGAATCAAATTCTGAGAATTTTCATTTTTGGACACGTCACTACTGCCGGAGGAAAACTAGGGCATTAGTTATTTTGGGATTTTGTCCACAGCTTTGAAAAAGATAGTACATTGGACAACTCAACTTGAGGAGGCGCATCTTCCTGTCCAATCAAAAGTTCAAGATTCCAAGTTTGGAAAATTAGGGTTTCTCTAACAAACCCTAGGCCAACTAGCTCCAGAACTAGGTTGGGCATCTGAAATTGGTAAGATCTAAATCTTTGTTATTTCCATTTGAGGTACTCATTCAATATGTCTCACCACACCAAGCTTGAGGATAAGCTTCAGGGAGATGATAAATTTCGAGCATGGAAGTATAGGATTTTCGTTGTCCTTGAAGAAAATGATTTGGACAAGTATGTGAATGAAGAGGTTCCAGCACCAGAGGGAGATGAGGCTAAAGCTATCCATAAGAAGAACTTGGTTAAATCCAAGAGAATTATTGCTGATTCCATTAAGGATCATCTCATCCCACATGCGTCATCCTTGAAGACACCCAAGGAGATGTTTGATGCATTGACAAGACTATTCGAAGGGAAGAACATCAATCGAAAGATGACATTGAGGAACCAACTCAATAACATAAAGATCCATAACTCAGAGACCATGCGATCTTATTTCACAAGGGTCTCACAGATCAAGGAGCAACTTGAAGCAATTGAAGAGAAGGTAGAAGAAGGAGAGATTGTTATGACCACCTTGAATGGTATCCCAAGATCATGGGACTCATTCATTCAAGGGATATGTGCCAGGAATAAGTTGATCACATTCAACATACTATGGGAGGAATGTACACAGGAAGAAGCTCGACTTGTGGCACGAGAAGAGAAGATGGGAGCAAATGATGATCAAGCTCTCACAACTCACACTAGAAGAAACCACAACAAGAGGGAGCACCATCATCACAACAAGAGGGAGAACCACCATCAAAGTAAGAGGGAGAACCACTATCAAAGTAAGAGGGAGAACTACGATAGACAAAGAAGACCCAAACCAGATCTATCCAACATTAGATGTTATGCATGTGATGAGAAGGGACATTACTCCAGAGATTGTCCCAGAAATAAAGGCTCCAACAAGAAGACAAACAAGAAGAGACATCATGCTCACACCGCAGAAGACGATGAACCTACAAGGAAAAGAACTAGAGAAGAAGACAGAGATGATTCTTCAAGTGATGAAGAATATGTCTCGATCTCAACACTCATGGGCACTATTACACATGGGAGAAATGATTGGCTTGTAGATAGTGGAGCTTCCAAGCACATGACAGGATATAAAGAATCATTAGACAATCTATATGAGCATGAGTCACCTCATAAGGTGAAACTTGGGGATGATTACCAATACCCCATAAAAGGAAGTGGAGAAGCTTCCTACAAGCTAGACTCCGGAAAATCTCTGAAGATGAAAGATATGTTGTATGTTCTAAGACTAAAGAATAACCTTCTCTCCATATCAGCACTAGATGTTAAAGGAATGAGGGTTGCATTCATAGATGGCCCAGTCCTAATGTGGCCAAAGGGAATGATGATAGATGATGCAACTGTGATTGGAGAGCAAGAGGGAGGTTTGTACAAGTTGAAGGGACAACCTGAACAAGCATTGGTTCATGACTCCATGGAACCAAGTGAACTATGGCATAGTAGGCTTGCACATGTGCACTATAGAGAACTACCTATTGCAAGTAAAGCAGTTTCAGGACTTCCAAAAATCCAGGCTAAACATGAAGGCATTTTCAAGGGATGTGCGCAAGGAAAGAATGCAAAGAAAGCGTTTTCCAACAGTGAAAGCAAAGCGAAAGGAATATTGGAGATAATCCACTCCGATGTATGCGGTCCCATGTCATCCATCTCACTTAGCGGGTATGTTTATGTTTCCTTTATAGATGACTTTTCTCGTAATACTTGGATTTAATTCTTGAAAAATAAAGATGAGGTATTTAGTAAGTTCAAGGAATTCAAAGCCTTAGTCGAGAATCACACAGAAAAGAAGATCAAAACCCTTCGATCAGATAATGGCGGAGAATTCACCTCAGAAGAATTCAAGAATATTTGCAGAGATTTCAGGATTAAGAGGGAATTGAGCACTCCCTACAATCCTCAACAGAATGGCATTGCATAACGAAAGAACAAAACAATAATGGAAGCAATGGAAGCAATGCTACATGACCAGGATCTTCCAATGCACTTATGGGAAGAAGCTACGAGGACATCAATGTATGTACAGAACCATACTCCTCACCGAGTACTAGATAACAAGACTCCAGAAGAAGATTTCTCAGGTGAGAAACTAGAAGTCAACCATCTCATAATATTTGGCTTCCTAGTGTACATACATATTCCGAAGGAGAAGAGGACAAAGCTAGATCCCTCAAGAAAGAAAGGAATATTCTTAGGATACAATGAAACTTCAAAGGCCTACCGAATATACTTCCTAGGATTCAAGAAGATCGACATCAACAGAGGCGTGACATTCGACGAAGACTCAACATACAACAAATCAAGAAAACTACCTATTGAAGAGATTGAAGAACCTGAAGTTCCCAAGATTCGAGATTCAGTGATTGAAGAAGCAGTTCCAAAAGATCATGAAGATTGCGACATGGAAGAACTACAAGAACCTGTAGATCCACCTCGTGAGAAGAACTCCCACAAGAGGAGACCAACATGGGTACGAGAGGCAATACAAGATGTAGAGAAGTATGGCGCTCCAAATGGGATGCACAGAGAAAGCAAGAGACCTAAACCATACTCCATCTATGTGGCCCTGTTGTGTGACATCATTGATAAACAACCTTCCAATTATGAGCAAGTAGCATAAAAGAAAGAATGGAAGGATTCCATGATCGAGGACTACCGGGCGATTATGAAGAATGAAGTAGGGAAATAGTTCTGAGACTAGAAGGGAAGTCTGTAGTGACTTCGAAGTGGATCTACAATATCAAGCATGTTGCAGATGGCAGCATCGAGAAACACAACGCAAGATTTGTGACACGTGGCTTCTCCCATAAAGAAGGCATAGACTACGAGGAGACATTTTCACTTGTAGCCAGATACACTTCCATGAGATCTATACTTGCACTGACTGTAGTGATGAAATGGAAGGTACACCAGATAGATGTCAAGGCAACATTCTTGAATGGTGTAGTCAAAGAGGAAGTGTACGTGGAGCATCCACTGGGATTTGAGACACATGATAGGCAGACTGATGTGTGCAAATTGAAGAAGGCCTTGTACGGATTGAAGTAGGCACCCAGGACATGGTACGACAGGATGGATAGTTTCCTGATGAGCTTGGCCTTTACTAAGAGTAAAGCAGATTACAACCTTTACTTTAAGGTTGAAGGCGGAAGTCCAGTGATACTTTTGTTGTATGTAGATGACCTATTTCTGACAAGTGAGGATGAGCTCTTTGCACATGTGAAGAGGAGGATTGCCGCAGAGTTCTAGATGAAGGACCTGGGTATGATGCATTATTTATTAGGCATGGAGGTGTGGCAGAGTGCGGATGAAATCTTCCTTAAGGGAAGTATGCAGTGGAGATTCTGAAGAGGTTCAGAATGATGGACTGAAAGGCTATGGCCACACCCATGGCATCGAACTTGAAGTTATTGTGTGATGCTTCATCAAAGTCAGTTGATGCCACGATGTACCGTCAGATTATTAGTTCGTTGATGTATTTGACGAACACGAGACCAGACATATGCTTTGCTGTGAACACCCTAAGCCAGTTCCTGGAGGATCCAAGACATGTTCACCCGATTGCTGCAAAGCATGTATTGAGGTACCTGAAGGGTACAGCTGACTATGGCTCAAGTATGACGCAATTCAGAAGATTAATCTGCAGGGTTATGTTGATTCGGATTGGGTAGGCAGTGCCGCAGATAGGAAGAGCACTTCGGGATGTTGCTTCAGTAAGGGATCCGATATGATCTCCTGGTTTAGCAGGAAGCAGTCGTGCATGGCACTGATTACAGCCAAACTAGAGTATGCTGCAGCCTGTTTCGGCCAGTTGTGAGGCAGTATGGCTTAGGAAGCTATTGTCTTATTTTTTTGATCTCCAGTTAGAGGCGTGTTGTGGCCACAACAGATCCCATGCTTCAGCTGATCACGGGAGCCCCAATTTTTAGAATAAACACAAAGGTATTTGGGTAAGTGTTCTAATGAACATGAGGTTTTGAACTTTGTTTCTTGGATCTTGTACCTGTACCTTTGTTTAGCTTCATTGTCTTTTTTCTCTTGGAAACTTTCGAAGTGTTTTTAAGTTTTGATTTGCAAGAAGTCTGAAATTTTAAGTATTTTGTCATTTACTCCTGTCAACCTGAAACCCAACAGGTGCGGGTTGCGGGAATCCTATTTTGGTCGTGTGATTTTGGGCGACCCGAAACCCTCAACCTGAAAGGTGCGGGTTGCGAGAACCCATTGAAAATAATTTTTGGGAAATTTTCATCCCAAAACCCAAAACTCGTAGCTTCGGCTTTCGGATTTCGGAAATTCGTTTTACCCTTTTAGTTGCGTTGTGTGTTCCCGAAACTCGCAACCTGCAACCCGAAAATTTCAGGATGCAGGATGCAGGAAAATCTTTTGCATTTTAAAAGATTGTTTCCAGTTCCGAAACCCGCAACCCGTAAGTTTCAGGTTGCGGCTTTCGGAAACTCGTTTATGCATTTTGTGGTCAATTCGCAATCCGAAAACCGGAAACCCGCAAGTTTCGGGTTGCGGCTTTCAGGAATCATGAATAAGCTTGTAAATAAGTCTCCTCAACCCAAACACGCATCCCGCATCGGCTAATCTCAGCCGTTCGTTCCTTTTAATTGCACGGTCAAGATTAAATCTGGCAAATTGATAAATAACGGTTTTTTCTATTTTCTTTTTACCATTTTCATTGTTAAAAATTACTCCGCTGCGTCGATTTTTAGTGCGAATTTCATACCAGGGGTTGTTTTTACCAGTTTTCAGTTATTCCCAAGTTGGTTTGCTGTCACTGTTGCATTCCCAATTGATATTTTCGTTGTTTTGGATTTAGTTTTGATTTTTCTTTCTTTTATTTATCAGAATTTCCAAGCTTCACCACCATGTCGAAAAACACCCAATCTAAGACAGCTCACAGAGATTCCCTAACCAAAGACCCCAATTTTGGTATTTTCTCTGATACTAGTGAAAGGGTTACGGAGACCTATCAGATAGATTGGTCCAAAATATATGCCAGATTTGATAATGATGACCTTTCCCACATTGAAAATGATCGACCTGCGTATGAGAAGATTAGGGCTTCTCAGGTACACGTTATTGTTGCTCGCCTCGCCATTTTATCTTACACTGACGTCGTCAAATGGATAATTAAGAACGCAAACCCCACAGACCAGTCATTCAATGATAGCATGGGGGCTTAATTGACTCATTTCCGTCCTGAGGTCTTCATTCGAAATTTTGCTCTCAAACCGCATGTGCAGACCCTTACCCCCGAGTTCATACAATATTCAAAAACTTGGTATAATTTCCATGAGATGTTGAAATCATCGATGGTCAAGCCTAACGCCTTTGTTCATAAAGCCGACAACCTGTACCCTATCGTCTGGTTCAGGGAACCCTATTGCTTGCTAGCAGATATGCTTTGTAGGCTCTTTGGCCTTCCTAACTGTTCTGTCTTTAAAGCTGAATGGGATCCCATAACACAGCATGTGTTAACTATCGATGAGTCTTTCCCATGGGCTTCTATCCTGTCATCAGAGTTGAAGAAGGCCATTCAAGATTATCAAAAGGAACCTGCCCTAAAGAAACCACATTTCTACCTCTCGGCATATGTAATTGATGTCTTATGCTCAGAGTTCCAGTACCCAAACCTAAGTTGGAATTGGACCCCCTCAGACCCCCCTATTCATATTTATCACTCAGCATTATGGGATGGGAATTTTATCCCTTTATTTTATGATATATGTGATCATTTCATGGGCACTCTTTAATTCAAGATTTTCAGGCAAGAAGCACCTGCATTTTCAGCTGATGCCAAGGATTTCATCAATACCATTGTTGATTGGTATGTTTGTGAATATTTCTCATACATCAGAGTTTGGGGAAGTGATACAGTGCACCTTCTGCCCAGGATAGTTCCTGACAGGCTGTTTATACAAGAAGTTTATTTTCAGACTGTAACAGATGGTATGTATAAGAAACTTACAGGTCCGAGGAAGAGAGGATGGCCTAAGTTTGCTTTGAACCTTGGACCACTGGTTATCCCAACTTCAAATTGGGTTGCAGTGCTCGGTGATCAGATAGCTTCTCTACAGTTGGGTCTTTCCCCCAAAAGGAAGCATGATCCCAAGAAACTTCTTGATGCACACTTAAAGCAAATTCATGTTAAGATGGACTGTGTCCATGAGGTAAATACATATGACTCTATATACCAAGGAGTCAACACCTTTTATGAAGTACTTGCTAGGGCCAAGAATAAAGAAGATCAGCATAACATTTTGCAATATCATAGAGACCTTAAAGCTAGGACCCTGAGCTACAGAACTATGCAATTAAATCTAATGGACCAGGTAAGAAAAGAGAGAGAAGATAAGGAGGCTTAGAAAGCTAAACCTCCTCTAATGCTTACTTATTCGGATGGGGAAAAGGGTAAAGATCCCATGGAACCTCCTCCTCAGATAAAGACAGTTGAACAAGTCAAGGTTTTGCTGCAGACAGATCACTAGTTCAAACAGGGGTTGGCACAAATCACCTAAGTATTGGATACTCAGGCAGTTAGCTTCCTAATCTCATCGTGGATATCCAAGTGTCTACTGCAGCTACACGGGAAGAAGATGATCTAATGATAATCAAGGCTAGTCCAGCTAAGAGAGAGAAGCTCATTGCCCCTGCAGCACAAATTCCCCCTAAGGACGTTATTGATTGTGACCTTCAGAAGAAACCTGATCCTCCAGTATCAATAACAGATGAGGTGACTGAAGATTCACAAACAATTGTTGATTTGTTGAACACCATTGAGATGGACCACTCTTTTCCTGATCAACAAGAGTTAGAGGTTACAACAGCTCTTGATATCACAGCCAAAGCACTTTTGCTGCCAGCTATTCAAGAAATTTCTACCTTGACTTCGGGAATGACAATTCCACTTTCTCTATCACAGCTATTTCATACTCTCACCACTACCTCTATTCCATTCCCAGACAACCTAGTCTCTTTTACTATTCCATCATCTATAAGTGCAGAGGTTCAGTCTTTCACTGCCCCTCTACAATCACCCATATCCACTCCATTATCCTTCGCTACTGATGAATCATCCCTACTTTCCCTTTCATCATCAACTACCCATGTGGATAATCAAGTTTCACTGTCTGAAGCCTTTGTCTCAGTTCCTTATCCAACTCAGGTTTTATCAGTCACCCAAGCCACCTCTACACCTTTGACTACCCCTCAAGTCATTATGCCTATACCTAGTTCTGATGTCACTCAAACACCCTCACTCATCTCAACAGTAAGTGTTACTTCTACTTCCACAGGGTTGGTGGTTGAGTATGCAGATGATGATATAGTCCCTCTTGGGAGCTACTTCTACAACAAAGATGACAAAGTAGTGATGAAAAGAACCAGAAAGAGAGGTAAAGATCAAGCTGGATTAGAGACACATGTTCCAAACCAGGTAATATGGACTACCAAAACAAATAACCCTCGGATTGAAGTCCTCGAAACAACTGCAGCTCTAGGGGCCTTTGCAAGTGCAAATTTGGATTCAGTCCATGTTCTGGATAGGGAAGTTGATCTGAGGGAGGAAGAGATCAAGAGACTTACATGGGAACTACCTCAGACCAAAGAACAACATGCAGTTGAAGTTGCTGACCTTAGGAAGATATGGGCAGACATGTTACAACATTTGGAGCAGAAAAATTCTACTCTCCAGTCTGAGCTTTGCATAGCACAAGCTCAGAATGCTTCTGATGCAGAAAAGATAGCTATTCTGGAAAGGCAAGCTGAGGATGCAACTGCAAGTGCAACCTCCTCAAATTTTTCTAATTTTACATCCCTTGAGTTCAAGAATATGGCTCTCCAAGTTAATCAGGAACATCACAAGTTGCTAGAGAAGTTGTACATTGCCCTAGATGAAATCAGGGAAACCTATATCAGTTTCTCTAAGATGTCTTCTACCCTTGAAGAACAGAAAGACAAGAGACTCCAAGCATCCAAGGCAGAGGATAATGTCTCTGAATGGCAGGGATACATAAAGGATAGACCACAGGATATCCCAATTCTTAGCAGTTTCCAGTTTAAGAAGATTAAAGCCTCATTGAACACTTGGCTTGATTTAAATGAAACAATTGAGGAAATCATTCAAAAATCAAAGGATATCTGCACTAGGCGTTGGTATGCAGTAGACAACATCATGGAGGTTTTGCAGCTCCCGCTTATGGACCCCATTCTGGAGGCCTGCCCACCTAAATGCCGACTTGAGGAAATTGAACGCAGATGTGAAGAAGCTGAACAGAAGATCCGGGCCCTTGATGAAGTCAACATTGATGATGTGGATATACTGATTAGGAAACCGATCATTATGGAGGGAAAAATCCATATCTACCTTCGTACTTTGCATAAGTTAGCCAAGCATGAAATGGAAAACAACACATGTAACGCTCAGTTGGGCTTAGAATCTGTCAATTATCCAAACATATATGAGTTGTTAGAGATATGGGATAAGTGGCAGGATTTTCTGGATCAATAGCTAGATCCGAATTTTTGTAATCCCTATCTTTGGGGAATTTCCATTTGTATTATGTTGTAATTCTTATTTAAGGAGAAATGCCTCTCGATGTTAGGGGTTGATAATTGTTGGGTTAGAAATCAACAGGAGACGACTGGAGATACTCTGTCTTATCAAAGCTTTGCAATTTTGTTTAGACTTCATTAATACAGTAAAGTAATCCCTTTGAATCAGCTCTTGTTTATTGTTCAAATTTCTTTGACAGTACATGATTTCTTACTTAGATTTATCATATACAGTGTGTGACCCTTTTGCATATATGAATTGATGCACAATTCTGTAATACTAATTTCTCTTTATGACTGCTCTATGTATAAAAATATCTTGTTAAGTTTCTTTAATTAAAATATTTTTTCTTTATCGATTTCTGCAAATGATCAACATTCTATTTAATCAATGTTAATTTTTCAATTAACAAAGTGATTACAGGTTAATCTTGAACAGGTTTAATTACTTAAATTGTTGTCATTTAATTTTCATTAATTGATTAGGATCTAAGTGAATAAGTAAATGCATCTTTTAACGTTTCTTTTGAGGTTGAAAAACATACTTATCCATCTCACATCAAGATTGATCTACACAACAACAAGCTTTACCTTGGAACAGATCTAACCTAGAGTAGATCCTTTTTTCTTAAATAGGTTAAGTTAGAATAGACTAAGTTTTATACTTTTGTTTTCCTTAAGTGGAGAACCAATCCATTGATCAAAACACCAACTCATAGAGTGCCAGCGGAGGCCAAATATCTTTGGGAGATTTCCATACCAAACAGGTTGGGGATAGAACTTCCCTTGTGTAGGGTCTTTCGAAGCCTTTCAGTCTGGGTTTTCACCCTCTGTTGAGAGCTTAGGAACCTTATTCCAACACTTTTCATACCCTGCACATCCAAGGCCTTAACAAATGGCGCTAGAAGGAGGGCCAGTAGTGAACTATGCCTAAACAAAATACTAAGAAACCTCCTCCAGCAAGAATACCGATTGTCACCCGTAGCCACACTCAAACATCTACTTCTGTTGAGCAACCGGTGCAACAACCCACTATTATCCCTGTTACCCCAATAGCTCACTGAGATCCAATAACAAGAGATTTATTATTACATCACCTACTAGAGGACATATTTTACTTGAATAGACACTCAAGAGGTCTAGTGATAGTGCTGCTAGATTGCAGCAGAGACACTCTCTACAGAGAAATCAAGGATTAGCAGCAATTCACCAAGAAAACATTAATCCACGGGAAAACATTCAAGAAATTCAAGATAATCAAGATTCAGCTGAGCAAAATACTGAGCAAAAGAGTTTATCAAACCAGCAACAACTCCTTGAATTTGATCTTGATTTATTGTTCACTGAAACAGAACAAACATCACAAGCAATCCCTTCAGGTGGACCACCACCCTCTCCCCCTTCATCTTCATCCTCCTCGTCTGAAAGTGAACATTCTTCTAACTCTTCATCTGAAGAAGAAGAAGAACGACCTATGGCTGGGGAAGGCCATAACAGACCTTGGCTTGACCAAGATGTTGTGTGGATACTTTGAGACCAACACATATTACCTAAGAACCCTGAGAAGTGGCTTCCCAAATTTAACCCAGATGAAAAGTCCCCTACATTAGATCATATTAAAACCTTTATGCAGGCTATTAGACTTAGGAGTGTGATACATGAGGATGTGGTTTGCAGACTTTTTTCTTACACATTTGAAGGCAAGGCATCCACATGGTATTTTTCCTTGGAATCCAGATCCATAACATCATGGGATGATTTTGAAAAGTTGTTTATCCAAAAGTTTGGGGATGACAAAACACCACAGGATCTAATTTTGGAATTATCTTCCATAAAGATGAAAGGTAAAGAAAGGATTAAAGATTACAATCAAAGATTTTCTTAGCTAAAGAATAGAATCCCTGCTCCTGTTCTCCCAGCAGAAGAGCTTCTGGTTTCCTTTTATGAAAAGGTCTTTCTGCTCCTATTGCAATGCGGGTAAAAAGGGCACAAAAAAACAACTTATTTGAAGCCTATGCTGAAGCTATTCAAGTTGAAAAGGATATCTATTGTCTGAAGGATAGTCCTGATGCAGTAGAAGAACAACCCTCTACATCTACATCTAGGAAGAGAACTGACATTGTGCCCAAGACTTCTACCCAAAACAAGGATCCCTTTGGAATGACTGACATTAAGAAGTTCCTTCAAAAAATGTCAAACGAGATGGTTGATCATAAAAAGAACAATAATGAGGACCAGAACAACAATAGAAGTTTTGTAAGGCCGCCTTTTAGGAGACCTTATCCACCTCCTCAAAAACCACCTCCTCCTAATCCCAATGAAGGATTAACTTCTGAATAGATTTATTCCATTTTCAAAGCACTTGCCACTGAATCCCAAAACATCCCTGAGACTCCCGAAGGCCAAGCAAACCAAGATTCACATCTACCAGAAATAGAAGATGAAGAAGAGGACCCCCAAGAAAATACTGTTAGCTATTTCTCAGAATTACCAATGAATGAAGAAGAGGAAGAACCTGAGACTGTGTTTAATGTTCAACACCCCTATAACACTAGGTCAAAACCACAACCCACTCATGAGCCTTCGTCTTCAACACCTCCTCCCAACAAAAACAAAATTGTTCCTCAAAAGGATACAGTAATCCCTGAGTTGGAGTATAACTTAGCTGAAGATTTAAAAAGGGTTAAAGCAAACATCTCTTTGTTTGAACTCCTAAGAATCCCTTCCATGAGGAATTCTTTACCCAAAAGCATGGTGATCAAACAACCAAGAGAATCACAAAATAACAACTTTGACTTTCTTACTAAACCAGAAGATCAAAAATCTGGAAGCAAGAGGACACCTCCTTTCTTGCTAACTTTTGAAATCTTCAACAGGAACATACACAATTGCATGATAGACTCTGGTGCTTCTTCCAATGTAATTCCACTGTCTGTCTGTAGAAAACTTAATGCTACTTGGGAACCCTTCCCTACCCAGATTGTCCATCTTGACAGATCTAAGGTAAGAGTAGTAGGGAGATTGAGGAATGTGTTGTTGACTTTGTCTGTTGATCCTTGGATTCACCAAACAATTGGCATTGTTATAGTTGATCTCCCTGAAGCCTATGGGATGTGGTTAAGTAGAGACTGGTTAGAAAAGATAAAAGGATGTTTTTCCACTGACTAGTCTCACCCGTGGTTACCCTACAATGGACAACCCAACAAAATTAAGATTAGTAGGGAACCGTTCATGAAACAAACAGTCACAGATCTGAATGACTCAAGTGAGCCTGCTTGTTATCTTAACTTACACATTGAGCATTTCACATTTGACACTTTCTTTGGATATTTTCCAGCTGACTATTCGCCAGATTAAAATGTACACAAGGAATCACAGATCACTCAAGTTACCTTTGTACCTTTCTCTGGAGATATTGTACATAATGTTTTTAATGTAAATACAAATTTTAGGATAGATCCGATTGCTTGCACTTTGTTTTTTGATGGCTCCAAGTCTAAAGAAGGAGCTGGTGCAGGTTGTGTCCTCATTAACCCAAAAGGGATTAACACTATGATAGCATGAAGACTGGAATTTGACTGTACCAATAACATGGCTGAATATGAAGCCCTCATTCAAGGACTTAAAAAAGGTTGTTGATATGGGTGCACAGATGATTCATTGCTTTGGTGATTTTGAAATTATTGTCAAACAGGTAAGGAATAAGATACACTGCTTGTCTCCATGCCTGATGAATTATCAGAAACTGGTAAGAGACCTTAGCAACTCCTTTTCTGCATTTAACATTAACTCAGTCCCTAGGTCACAGAACTTCGATGCTGACCTCCTAGCAAACACAACATCTAGATTGATACCACCAGAGGGCTTTCCACCTCAAACCTTTTCAATAGAACTCATGTACAGGCCTTCCATACCTGACAATGTAACAAACTGGAAAGTGTTTGACTACAACTAGCAGATACTTGATTTTTTCACAGCTCAGGATACGTTTCAAAACATGGCTATTGACGAGGATGAACATGAAAAATCACTCTCTGATCCTTCAAACATCATCCCGAAATTTGTTATCAGTCTAGCGAAGTTCTATGATTTACAGGACAAGTTCAGACACAAAACCAATTGCAAAACCCAGAGCTCCTCACTTAACTACGAGCCAGTCAACTTTGGTACCGAGCAAGAGAACCCCGTTTTATCAATATAGGAGTTAATTGTTCTCCCGAGGAAAGAAGAGCTATCATCAGGTTATGTAAAGAACATAAGGACTTTTTACATGGACCTATGACGAATTGAAAACCTTTGATACGATCATCATGCATCACAACATACCTATGAAGCCGGAGGTGAAACCTTAGCAATAGAAACTGCGCAAAATGCACCCCAGCTTGGAACCTTTCGTGAAAAAAGAACTAGAAAAACTACTGACAGCCCGAATCATTTTTCCTGTCAGACACACCTAATGGATCGCCAATTTTGTGCCTGTGCATAAGAAGAGTGGCGAAATCAGACTGTGTGTTGATTTCCGAAATTTAAATCTGGCTTACGAAAAAGACAATTATCCTGTTCCACCCATGGAATAGATTCTGCAAAAGGTAGCAGGTTCGGAGATGTTCTCACTCCTAGACGATTTTTCGGGATACAACCAAGTCATGGTTGCTCCCGATGACCAGCTGAAAACTGCTTTTAGAACCCCTTGGGGCACTTTCTCCTACAGGAAAATGCCTTTCGGGTTGATAAATGTCGTGGCCACATTTCAGAGAGCTATGGATATAGCTTTCAGAGGTTTGATGCATAACTCTGTCGTAGTTTATTTAAATGATATCACTATATATTCAAAGAAACGACATGAACATCTTTTTGCCCTGAAACAGGTTTTCGAATGTTGCAGGAAGTACGGGATCTCACTCAATCCGAAAAAGTCTACCTTTGCAGTCACAGAAGGAAAGCTTCTCAATTTCATCGTGTCAAAGGAAGGTATGATTATTGACCCAGAACGTACCGATGCTATTTCAAAAATTGGCCTGCTCGGTTTGCGCAAGGCCATACAGTATTTATTAGGTAAGATCAATTTTGTACGTAGGTTTGTGGCTAATTTTGCACAGATTGTTAAGCCTTTACAGCAGTTAGTCAAGAAAGATGTACAATTCACTTGGTCACAGGAATAGAAAGATGCATTTGTCGAAATTAGAAGGGCTATTGCTGAGGCTCCTGCTCTTATGTCCCCTGACTTTGATAAGGATTTCATTCTCTATACTTTTGCTACTGATTTCTCTTATGCAGTTGTTTTGACACAGAAGCATGACAGTGATACTGAGATTTTGATATCCTTTATGAGCTCAACATTCAAAGGAGCAGAGCTTAATTACTCCCAAATTGACAAGCAGGCCTATGCAGTTTACAAATATGCTAAGCATTATAGGCCATATTTGTTAAAATCAGGAACAAAGGTTATTGTGCCATACTCTGCCATTAGAAATGTGCTAATCCAGAAGGAATTAGGCGAGAAAAGGGCCCATTGGAGGACAGCCCTGTAGGAATATGATCTGGAAATCAAACCGACCAAAATTGTGAAAGGACAAGGTCTCTATCTTCTTACTGCTCAGTCAAACGATCCTGCATAGCAGTAGACTTAATGGGAACAGGAGGAAGATGTTCCAACAGGTTCTGTCAATGCTATTGATACTCCTACATCCGAATGGTATGACCATATCAAGTTTTTTCTTAACCATGGGTTTGCTCCCGAAGCCCTTAACTTTAAGAAACAAAGAGCTTTAGCATTAAAAGCTGCTCCTTATCAATTCATTAATGAAGTTTTGTTTAGAAAAAAACTATGATGGGGTTTTCCTTAGGTGTCTGGAAAAGGATGAGACTAATGATATTCTCTTTCAATTTCATACCGGACCAGCGGGAGGCCATTTCTCAGGGGAAACTACAGCTCATAAAATTCTCAAAGCAGGATATTACTGGCCTACATTGTTTAAAGATACATATGCCTATGTAAGAAAGTGTGAACCATGTCAGAAATGTACAAGGAAATTCAAGAAACCTGCCTTCCCACTGCAGCCAGTCACAATTCAGTTCCCATTTCAATAGTGGGGACTAGATTTTATTGGACCAATAAACCCTGCCTCATCTCTGCAACATAGGTACATCCTTAACTTCACCAGATGGAAGCAATCCCACTTAGGAAATGTAATGCAAACCAAGTAATTTCCTTCCTCGACAGCCAGATAGTTATAAGGTTGGTGCCCCAAAGTATCTAGTCTTCGATAATGCATCCTACTTTTCTTTGATCGACTTGACACAATATGCCCTTGAAAAGGGGATTAAGTTAAAATTTGTTACCAATTACTATCCACGGGGTAACGAGTTGGCTGAGTCTTCAAACAAAAATTTGACAAATATTCTCAAGAAGACTGTAGCTTCTCATCATAAAGATTGGCACACACAGCTCTATAATGCTCTTTGGGCAGATCAAATTATTCCAAAGGCAGCAATTGGGAATTCTCCCTACTGTTTGGTGTATGGAAATGAAGTTGTCCTTCCTGCTAATCTCACCATCCCTTCATTGCAATTAGCCCAGTCTATCCAAGAAGATGACTTTTCCCCCCTTCAACAGAGAATTGACACACTGCTCAAACTGGAGGAAGATAGGGAGAAGGCAAATAATAAACTCTATCAACATCAGCAGATGGTGAAGAGATGGTTTGATGAAAAATATTCATCTGACAGGGAATTCTCAATTGGGTATTTGGTATTAAGATGGGGCAAACAACATAAAGATAAAAACCAGTATACCAAATTCCAACGCCTTTGGCTGGGACCTTTCATTATTACAGAAAAGATGGGTCCTAGTACTGTCTGATTACAAACACTGGAGGGAGTCGTGGACACCTACCCAGTGAATGTTTCATTGCTCAAAAAGTACTTCATCTGAACAATTTGGTGCCTTTGTACATAGGTTTGGTGTGTGTTTTCTACTTTATTTGTTTTGATTAGTTTTCTTTCAGTTTATTGATAATAGACTCCACACATTTGGTAATGGTTTAAAACCAGTTTTACTCAAAGATGATTTTAACTGAAGTTGCAGAATAGTATGTTAGTCTCAGTCTTTTTTCCAGCTGATATCAGAATTTGTTTTGTAAAGAACGCACAGCCAATAGATGCAGGACCTTGATTGATACCTTTCCACCTTGGTCATTATCTTTTACATGTTTTATCTGTTTAATTGAGATATGGGGAACAGTTGAAATATTCTTATCTTATGTCTCATTGTCACAACATATCATAATAACCTGATTAGCTTTATATGCTTTGGATCCTTTTACAATCAATCACCTTGATAATAATTTTATTAAACAATTAATAGATTACAAGGAGGGAGGTCTTATTTTAAGCCAACCCTTTAGGTTCATAGGTGTTTAGTGGAATGACATCTTCACATCAAGCCACCACACTTGGAAGATGACTTTCAGCTTCTGCTGAGAGGTGGAAGGTCCTATCACAGGTCAGTCCATTCATAATCTGCAAAACATTGGTGAGTAACGCTGCTATCATAAGGTTACCAAGCCTTGGCAGTGCCTTGTAGTCTATTCTTTGAATAAAATCTGTGTTTTTCTTTTATAAGATACTTGTTGTATATAAGGACAGGGGATTCTTATTACAAGCCATCCCTGCCATGATCATGGGTTTAATTTGGACTGAAACTATCATCATGGGGTCACCAAGCCACGATAGTTGCCTTCGGTATCACAATTGAAGGACAAGGGTTCTCCTTATCGAGCCAGCTTGATCAGTTTCCGGATCAGGCCTATGAATGGCACTGCTGATATCTGATTACCAAGTCAAGGCAGTGGTCTTATATCAACAAGGTCTTATGTGCAGCTGTTCATTTTTGCTTGTATAAAAAAATAAAAAAATGTGTATATAGCCAAAAAGAACTGTTGTATATAAAAGCAATTGATAAACCAAGGTGATATGTAATTTGGATATCCATGAGCAGTTTTAAGTTTGTCCCAGGTTCAACACAAGCTGGCGTTCAATGATTGCTTAATGACAAAGGATCTCTGTTATTTCTTAATTCTCCTTATCAGATTGGCATTATTTTTAACATGATCATCGATGGGAATATATCAATCTTATGTTTTCTGCTTATTGCTTGTCCCCTTTATAAAAAAATTCTAAAAAATACAAGTTGGAAAAGCAGCTAACTGATATATTTTCTCTAGTTGAAGTTTGTTTGCAGAGATAACTGGTTCTTCCCAGCCAGTCGCCATTTGTTGTGGCCACAATAGATCCCATGCTTCAGCTGAGCATGGGAGCCCCAATTTTTTGAATAAACACAAAAGTATTTGGGTAAGAGTTCTCGTGAACATGAGGTTTTGAACTTTGTTTCTAGGATCTTGTACCTGTACCTTTGTTTAGATTGATTAACTTTTTTCTCTTGGAAACTTTCCAAGTGTTTTTAAGTTTTGATTTGAAGGAAGTCTTAAATTTTAAGTATTTTGTCATTTACTCCTGCCAACTCGAAACCCGAAACCCGACAGGTGCGGGTTGCGGGAATCCTATTTTGGTTGTGTGATTTTGGGCGACCCGAAACCTGCAACCCGAAAGGTGTGGGTTGCAGAAACCTGTTGAAAATGTTTTTTGGGAAATTTTCATCCCGAAACCCGCAACTTCGGATTTCGAAAATTTGTTTTACCCTTTTAGTTGCGTTGTGTGTTCCCGAAACCCGTAACCTGAAAATTTTGGGTTGTGGGATGTGGGAAAATCTTTTGCATTTTTAAATATTGTTTCCGGTTCCGAAACCTGCAACCCGCAAGTTTCGGGTTGCGGCTTTCGGAAACTAGTTTATGCGTTTTTTGGTCAGTTCGCAATCCCGAAACCCGAAACCCGCAAGTTTCGGGTTGCGGATTTTGAGAATCGTGAATAAGCTTGTAAATAAGTATCCTCGACCTGAACCCGCATCCCGCATCAGCTAATCTCAACCATCCGTTCCTTTTAATCGCATGGTCAAGATTAAATCTAGCAAATCGATAAATAAGGGTTTTTTCTATTTTCTTTTTACCATTTTCATTGCTGGAAATTACTCTGCTGCGCCGATTTTTACTGCGAATTTCGTAGCAGGGGTCGTTTTTTACCAGTTTTCAGTTATTCCCAGGTTGGTTTGTTGTCACTGTTGCATTCGCAAATTGATATTTTCGTTGTTTTGGATTTAGTTTTGATTTTTATTTCTTTTATTTATCATAATTTCCAAGCTCCGCCACCATGTCGAAAAACACCCGGTCTAAGACAACTCACAGAGATTCCCTGACCAAAGACCCTAATTTTGGTATTTTCTCTGATACTAGTGAAAGGGTTATGGAGACCTATGAGATGGATTGGTCCAAAATATATGCCATATTTGACAATGACGACCTTTCCCACATTGAAAATGATCGACCTGCGTATGAGAAGATTAGGGCTTCTCAGATACACGCTATTGCTGCTCGCCTCACCATTTTACCTTACACTAACACCGTCAAATGGATAATTAAGAACGCAAACCCCACAGACCGGTCATTCAATGATAGCATGGGGGCTCAATTGACTCATTTCCGCCCTGAGGTCTTTATTCGAGCTTTTGCTCTCAAACTGCATGCGCAGACCCCTACCCCCGAGTTCATACAATCCTCTAAAACTCGGTATAATTTCCATGAGATGTTTAAATCATGGATGGTCAAGCCTAACGCCTTTGTTCCTAAAGCCAACAACCTGTAACCTATCGTCTGGTTCAGGGAACACTATTCCTTGCTAGCAGCTATGCTTTGTAGGCTCTTTGTCCTTCCTAACTGTTATGTCTTCAAATTTGAATGGGCTCCCATAGAACACCATGTGTTAACTACCACTAAGTATTTCCCATGGGCTTTTATCCTGTCATTAGAGTCAAAGAACGCCATTCAAGAGTATCAGAAGGCACCAGCCCTGAAGAAACCACATTTCTACCTCTCGGCATATGTAATTGATGTCTTATGCTTAGAGTTCCAGTACCCAAACCTAAGTTGGAATTGGACCCCCTCAGACCCACTTGTTCATATTTATCACTCAGCATTATGGGATGGGAATTTTATACAGTGTACCTTCTGCCCAAGATAGTTCCTGAAAAGCTAGTTATACAAGAAGTTTCCTTTCATACTGTAACAGATGGTATGTACAAGAAACTTACATGTCCTAGGAAGAGAGGATGGCCTAAGTTTGCTTTGAACCTTGGGCCACTAGTTATCCCAACTTCAAATTGGGCTGCAGTGCTCGGTGATCAGATAGCTGCTCTACAGTTGGGTCTTGCCCCCAAAAGGAAGCATGATCCCAAGAAACTTCTTGATGCACACTTAAAGCAAATTCATGTTAAGATGGACTATGTCCATGAGGTAAATCCAGATGACTCTATATACCAAGGAGTCGACACCTTTTCTGAATTACTTGCTAGGGCCAAGAATAAAGAAGAGCAGCATAACATTTTGCAATATAAGAGAGACCTTAAAGCTAGCACCCTGAGCTACAGAACTATGCAATTAAATCTAATGGACCAGGTAAGAAAAGAGAGAGAAGATAAGGAGGCTCACAAAGCTAAAACTCCTCTAATGCTTACTTATTCGGATGGGGAAAAGGGTAAAGCTCCCATGGAGCCTCCTCCTCAGATAAAGACAGCTGAACAAGTCAAGGTTTGGCTGCAGATAGCTCACCAGTTCAAACAGGGGTTGGCACAAATCACCTCAATATTGGATACTCAGGCAGTTGAACTTCCTAAGCTCACTATGGATATCCAAGTGTCTACTACAGCTACACAGGAAGAAGATGATCTTATGATAATCAAGGCTAGTCCAGCTAAGAGACAGAAGATTATTGCCCCTGCAGCACTAATTCCCCCTGAGAACGTTATTGATTGTGACCTTGAGAAGAAACCTGATCCTCCAGTATCAATAACAGAAGAGTTGACTGAAGATTCACAGATAGTTGTTGATTTGTTGAACACCATTGAGATGGACCACTCTTTTCCTAATCAACAAGAGTAAGAGGTTACAACATCTCTTGATATCAAAGCCAAAGCACTTTTGTTGCGAGCTATTCAAGAACTTTCTGCCTTGACTTCGGGAATGACAATTCCACTTTCTTTATCACAACTATTTCATACTCTCACCACTACCACTATTCCATTCCCAGACAACCCAGTCTCTTTAAATATTCCATCATCTATAAGTGCAGAGGTTAAGTCTTTCACTGCCCCTTTACAATCACCCATATCCACTCCATTATCCTTCGCCACTGATGAATCATCCCTACTTTCCCTTTCATCGTCAACTACCCATGTGGATAATCAAGTTTCACTGTCTGGAGCCTTTATCTCAGTTCCTTCTCCAACTCAGGTTTTATCAGTCACCCAAGCCACCTCTACACCTTTGACTACCCCTCAAGTCACTATGCCTATACCTAGTTCTGTTGTTACTCAAACACCCTCACTCATCTCAACAGTAAGTGTTACTTCTACTTCCACGAGGTTGGTGGCTGAGTATGCAAGTGATGATATAGTCCCTCTTGGGAGCTACTTTAACAGCAAAGATGACAAAGCAGTGATGAAAAGAACCATAAAGAGAGGTAAAGATCAAGCTGGATTAGAGACACCTATTCCAGACTAGGTAATATGGGCTCCCAGAACAAATAACCCTTGGATTGAAGCAATTGAAACAACTGCGGCTCTAGGGGCCTTTGCAAGTACAAATTTGGATTCAGTCCATGTTTTGGATAGGGAAGTTGATCTGAGGGAGGAAGAGATCAAGAGACTTACATGGGAACTAGCTCAGACCAAAGAACAACATGCAGTTGAAGTTGCTGACCTTAGGAAGATATGGGCAGACAGGTTACAGGATTTGGAGTAGAAGAATTCTACTCTCTAGTCTGAGCTTTGCATAACACAAGCTCAGAATGCTTCCGATGTAGAAAAGATAGCTATTCTGGAAAGGCAAGCTGAGGATGCAATTGCAAGTGCGGCCTCCTCCAATTTTTCTAAGTTTACATCCCTTGAGTTCAAGAATCTGGCTCTCCAAGTTAATCAGGAACATCACAAGTTGCTAGAGAAGTTGTACACTACCCCAGATGAAATCAGGGAAACCTATATCAGTTTATCTAATATGTCTTCTACCCTTGAAGAACATAAAGACAAGAGACTCCAAGCATCCAAGGTAGAGGAGAATGTCTCTTAATGGCAGGGATACATAAAGGATAGACGACAGGATATCCCAATTCTTAACAGTTTCCAGTTTAAGAAGATTAAAGCCTCATTAAACACTTGGCTTGATTTAAATGAAACAACTGAGGAAATCATCAGGAAATCAAAGGATATCTGCACTAGGCATTGGTATGCAGTAAACAACATCATGGAGGTTTTGCAGCTCTCGCTTATGGACCCCATTCTGGAGGCCTGCCCACCTAAATGTCGACTTGAGGAAATTGAACGCAGATGTGAAGAAGCTGAACAGAAGATCCGAGCCCTTGATAAAGTCAACATTGATGATGTGGATATATTGATTAGGAAACCGATCATTATGGAGGGAAAAATCCATATCTACCTTCGTACTTGGCATAAGTTAGCCAAGCATGAAATGGAAAACAACACATGTAACGCTCAGTTGGGTTTAGAATCTGTCAATTATCCAAACATAGATGAGTTGTTAGAGATATGGGATAAGTGGCAGGATTTTCTGGATCAATAGCTTGATCCGAATTTTTGTAATCCCTATCTTTTAGGAATTTCCATTTGTACTCTGTTGTAATTCTTATTTAAGGAGAAATGCCTCTCGATGTTAGGGGTTGATAATTTTTGGGTTAGAAATCAGCAGGAGACAACTGGAGATACTCTGTCTTAGCAGAGCTTTGTAATTTTGTTTACAGACTTCATTAATATAGTAAAGTAATCCCTTTGAATCATCTCTTGTTTCTTGTTCAAATTTATTTGACAGTACATGATTTCTTACTTAGATTTATCATATACAGTGTGTGACCCTTTTGCATATATGAATTAATGCACAGATCTGTAATAGTGATTTCTCTTTATGATTGATCTATGTATAAAAATATATTGTTTAGTTTCTTTAATTAAGATAATTTTTGTTTATCGATTTTTTCAAATGATCAACATTCGATTTAATCAATGTTAGTTTTTCAATTAACAAAGTGATTACAGGTTAATCTTGAACAGGTTTAATTACTTAAATTGTTGTCATTTAATTTTCATTAATTGATTAGGATCTAAGTGAATAAGTCAATGCATCTTTTAACGTTTCTGTTGAGGTTGACAAACATACTTATCCATCTCACATCAAAATTGATCTGCACAACAACAAGCTTTCCCTTAGAACAGATCTAACCTAGAGTAGATCCTTTTTCTTAAATAGGTTAAGTTAGAATAGACTAAGTTTTATACTTTTGTTTTCCTTAAGTGGAGAACCGATCCATTGATCGAAACACCAACTCATAGAGTTCCAGCGGAGGCCGAATATCCGTGGGAGATTTCCATACCAAATAGGCCGGGGATAGAACTACCCTTACGTAGGGTATTTCGAATCTTTTCAGTCTGGGTTTTCACCATTTGTTGAGAGCTTAGGAACCTTATTCCAGCACTTTGCATACCCTGCACATCCGAGGCCTCAACAAGGCGGCTTGTATCTTCTATAACAACCAGAGTTGTGTGAAGTTGTCCGAGAACCCGGTGTTCCATTACAAGTCGAAGCATATTGAGATCAAGTACCACTATATCAGGGATATGGTGCAGAGAGAAGCAGTAAAGCTCCAGTATATAGGGACAGACGAGCAGATAACCGATGTGTTGACCAAGTCGTTATCCAGAGTGAAGTTCGAGTACTTCAAAGAGAAGCTTGGTGTTCTCCAGATCAAGGTTCCTCCTAAGAAGGAGTGACGAGACCGGAAGACACATATGCATTGGTTCTCGCATGGTGGAAGACGCAGGTTGTCCATTGGGATGTAATGCACTTGGTGTTCCCCGGGCTGTACTCCCATGCTGGAGAATATAGAGCCATTCGCGCATGGTAGCAGGCGTAGGTGGTCCTTGGAACGTAATGCACTTGGTGTGCTCCTGATTTTCCTCCCATGTTGGTAGATGTAAGGGTTGGTTCTTGTATGGTGGTAGGCGTAGGTGGTCCTTGGGATGTAATGCAATTTGGATGCTCCTAATTGTCCTCCCATACTGGAGACGTTGAGAGGTCCACCGGTCGTAAGACACTATGTGTGCGCCTATGCATGATATCACATGGTGGTAGGCATAGGTTGTCCTTAGGACTTAACCTGGGGTGCTCCTGATTGTCCTCCCATGCTGGTAGACGCGGGTTGACCGTTGAGGGACATGAGATGTGCATTTGGGTTGTGCTCCGTGTGATGATGAGATGATATGGATACGATGACGCGATAGTAGGAGACATAGGTGATTTTTGTGGCAATGTAATGAATGGTCTTGGGATGTACCTACTTTATGGCTTGCTCACTGAGATGATGAAGACCTACATGAGGGCTAGGCCTACATCCAACATGGAAAAGGGTTGGCTTTGTAGAACTTCCTATGACGGATAGATTCAAGAGATGTCACTAATCAATGATCAATGAAATGAAGATTGTTGCAACAACGATGATGATGATCCAGTTTTGATGATGATGTTCCAGCATTGAAGATGATCCAGCGATGATGACTGTGTCCAGGGTGATGATGACTGTGGTGAGAGAATACCTTCCTAGTTAAGAGGGAGTGTTGATGTAAATGTAACTTCAGAAGATATTCAATTGTATTTTATATTGATATTATTATTGTATTTTATTTGTACCTCTGATGGAGATGTTTTCCCTCCGATCGAGGACGTCATTATTACATTTGGTCATGCAAAGTCATTGAGGTAAAACCTCCATTGTAATTTGGGGCGATAGATCCCCTAGAGTCAAATGTAATAGGGTTATTGAGTCTTACTAGAGAAGTTGGCCCAGTCAGTTATAGTGAGTCCAACCTAGTTAGGTAAAAGGTCAAGTTAAAAGTGAAGTATAAATAGAGAGCCTTGCTCTCTCATTTAGAGACACTGCTCACTCACACAAATTTGCATAGCAAGAGAGAGAGGACAAGTTCGTTGGTGAAGAAAAGAGAGAAGCTCCATAAGCCATATGTTGGGTTTTCCACTTTTGGCTTGATATTGTATTAGTGACGAAACTATCTTTGAGGAAGTTGCGGGGTTTTCTCCTTTATGGTTTCCCCCAGGAAAATTTTTGTGTCTCTTGTTTTTTGTTGTGCTTTCTATTATTTTAGTTAAAGATCCTAGATAATATTGAATTAAAGTACAAACTCTAACAAATTGGTGTACATCGTTGGACATTCCCCGTGACTCCGATCTAGTCCCCTCTTCGTGTGGTACCACCCTTGACATCATTCTTGGACTCATTTCCACATACCTCGCATATATCGAAAACTCCCCTCTCTTCCTAGTAATTAACAAGCAAAAAAAGGGGGTCTACTTCATTCCCTACTCATGTGAAAAAATGTATGTCGAAGAAACTACTTGTCCTTTCCAAACCAGAATAAAAGAACACTGTGCAGACAACAACTACAACCGTGTAAAAGGATCTGCACTCGCAGAGCACTCAACAAACATAATGCATCAAATTCAAATGGAAGATGCAAAAATCATAGCAAATATTGATCATTTCCGTAAACGATGCATTAGGGAATCTGTGGAAATTGAAAAACTTGATGAAACCCTAAATGGAGACGACGGTTGGAAACTAAGCAATACTTGGAAACATGCCATTTAAAAGATAAAAAATAAAAATAAATCCTTTGGTACTAGCCGACAGATATAATTAAAAAGAAAAAAAAAGATGTTTATTCGTATATTTATATCCATTATAACCCTTCTACACCCCTCGCCTTGATCTCCTTCTGGTGATTTGTGGTCCTAGATGATGGGATTTACATCTTAAGCTCGAAATGTTGGTTGAAATATTTTGAATCATAGGCTCCATTTATGCTATCTGATAAATTACCCTTGCAAAGACAATGAATAAAACAATGATTTCCCTCCATGGAAGGGAAATCTTGAAGGAAACCCGTCAGTTTGAGAAAATTAGTATAAAGAGGGTGCACAGAAGAGTGGATTTGTTATTTATGAAAATATTGTTGTGATGAGCATGGATCCTTCATCCTCTTAACCAAAGGAACAAAATGTTTTTTATAAAAGCAAGGCAAGAAATTCGTTCCACCAAATCGAATTTGGACCGCATCTCCAATCGTTTGTTTTCTTTCCATTTAAAATTACTGAGTGTTCTAGAATCTGGCTTGCGGGATGACCTAGGTGACAACACATCCGTGAAGGGGGAACATAAGTTTCATTACTTTGTCAACATTCACAATAAAAAGTTTGTTGATATTCGGCTCACGCGACTAGCAATCAACTTGGTAACCGAGAGCACATTGATAAAGGGAAATTGGTCAAATCATTATTTAGATTGAATCTCAATGAGGGTTCTTGAGAAAGGTTTAAATTTTGCATTTGCTCCAACATCAATCCCCGGCAAAGAACTAATCGGTTACATCAAAGACTCAATTCACTCCCTTCCCAACAAAAGCGCCAAGGATATAAAACAATAATGCATAGTGGCTTTAATAAAAATGAGACCTCCAAAGAGTAACATTAGTGACAAGGAAAGCTTAGCGTTGAAAACCCTAAAAAATAACAAAGACATAACAAATGTCAAAGTTGATTAGGGGGAATGCTGCAGTCATCCTCGGTACAAATGACTGTAAAAAAATGATCATGGAGCATTTAACCCTAAGCAACACATATAGGAAGATTGTAAGAGAACCCACAAACAAAATTATGAAAGAGGTCAAAGATGCCATCGATCTTCATCTATTGATGAAAGCACAAAGAAGAAAGTGAGATCCAGTGGGTCTATCATGCCCCACATTTATGGGCTTCCAAAAATACAGAAGGATGGAGCTCCCTTTACAATTGGCTCCCTAACGTATCAACTCATGAAATTTCTTGCTAGAACTCTTGCTTCTCTTACTGGGAACACTTCTACTTACATAAAGGATTCAACCCACTTTGTGAATAACATAAAGACTATGAAAATTAATGAAAATGATATCATTGTAAGCTTTGATGTGGTGTCCCTTTTCACTAAGATCTCGGTGAATGATGCTATCCAAATCATTGAAAACATCACTGACACCGAGACAACCAACCTGGTTAAAATTTGCTTAAAATCTATGTACTGTAGTTTTTGTGGTAAAATTTATGAACATATCGAAGGTGTGGCTATGGGTTCTCCTCTATCCCCCATAGTAGCAAACATATACATGGAGCACTTCAAGAACATAGCCATTAACACTACCCCTCTCAAACCAACAGTATGAAGAGGTACGTTGATGACACTAATGGAATCTAACCGCATGGTAGAGAGCAATTGAACACCTTCTTTAATCATCTAAATAACCAATCAGAATACATTATGTTCACCATGGAAATAGAAAAGGATGGCTTCTTACCTTTCCTTGATGTCTTGGTTACCAAGAAAAAAGATGGCTCGATATCCCACTAGGTCTACTAAAATAAGACACACACCGATAGATATCTCCATGCGGAGTCCCACCACCATTGAACTCAAAATAATGGGGTGATTAGCACTCTTGTAACCCGAGCATTGAGGATCTTCGATGAATAACACCTTGACCAAGAAATGCAAAATCTCTCTATAGTTTTTAAAGACAACAACTACCGTGACAACTAAATCAAGGAAGACTTCTGTAAAAAGTAGCAAAAACAAAGGAACACAAGCATCGATTACACATTAGGATCAAGGATCACTCTTCCATACATCAAAGGAACCTTGGAAAACTTGCCAGGATATTAAGAAGAAGAGATATAAAAATCGTTTTTGCCCCTCCCAACTCCCTCAGAAGAATGCTAGATAAGGAAAAATACACACTCAACCCTAAGCCAAAAAGGGGGTCTACTTCATTCCCTTAGAGAAATTTTGAGGTAAAAAATGGGCCTCAAAACAAAAAAAATTTACTATAAAAATCAACCAATAGAATTCAAGGTGACGATGTCAAACATGGGGGATTAATCACCATTTTTTGGGTAAAAGGGTAAAAAGGTAAAAAGGTCAATGTAAAAAAACTACTTCTTCAACTCGTATTTTCAACTTATCTCCCTGTATATTCACTCAAATTTCGATCTGGAGCAGACGTTGGATGGGGAATTCAATTCCGCATCCAAGGAGTACCCAGTCGACATACTTTTGATGGACCACGCTGCCCCAAAAACAATAAATACTTGAAAAAAACGTGTTGATGACATTTCCCCATCCAACGACTTGCTCCATATTGAAATTTGAGTGAATATACAGGGAGATAAGTTGAAAATACGATTTGAAGAAGTCGTTTTTTCTTTTTTTCCTTCCAAAATTTGATGAGATATGCTAATATTATTTTATAATTTTCCTTAGGAGGCCCATTTTAGACCTCAAAATTTCTCTAATGTCTGCTCACATGGAAAAATTTATGTTGAATAAATTGGTCATCCTTTCCAAGCTAGAATAATAGAGCACTATGCAGACATAACCCACAACCGTGTATAAAGATTTGCACTTGCATAACACTCGACAAACACAATGGATCAAATTCGAATGGAAGATGCAAAAAATGTAGCAAATATTTATCATTTCACCAAACGACGCATTAGGGAAGATGTGGAAATCAGAAAACTTGACGAAACCCTAAACATAGATGACAGTTGGAAACTAAGCAATACTTGGAAACCTGTCATTGAAAAGATAAAAAATAAAAAGAAATCCTTTGCAGCCAGTCGACGGATATGTTTATTCTTATATTTATATCCGTTAGAACCCTTCTGCACTCCTTGCCTCGGTCTCCTTCTAGCGACTCGTGGTCCATGATTATGGGATTTACATCTTAAGCTTGAAACATTGGTTTAAATCTTTTGAATCGTGGTCTCCATTTATGTTATTTGATAAATTAACAAGCATGTTAATTCTCTCTCCAACGAGCTCACAATTTGACTTCACTTCCTTATTTAGTAATTAGATAACTTTATAATTGGTAAATTATATCTCTTAGTTTAACTTGCAAGTATCTCTTGTTTTTTGCAATCATATCCTTTTTCCCAATGGTTAAAACACTGGTCTCTATGATATGCATGTTTAAGCTTTGATCTACTTAGTGGTTGCTTCTTTGATATACTATTAGATCAGTTTCATAGCTTTCTGTTTGAACTCCTAAGTTGTTTTTTTCTAAAGTGACCATCCTTAGAGATTTTTTAGGGTCTACCTCCCTTGCCTTTTGTTTAGGAGTTGGCCTAAATGGAAGGAGTTGAGTGTTGTGGTGATAGTTGCACCCAAGTCGTTGACTTGCCCCCAAGGCCGTTCTTACTGAGTTGATATTTTTCTCACTTCCACTTGTGGATCTGGGTGGAAACAAGATGAATGCTCGTAAATAATTGTAATATTTCATGATGGTTATAAGTTAAATTTGATTTATGAATGTTTCAAATGGTTAATAATAATAATAATAATAGTCATTTAGTCCATTAAATATCATGGTTTGGTGATTGAGATGTGAAATTACCACATTAAAATCTAAATTCATTTTTTTGGGGGGGAATCCTACTTCTTATATTCATGAGTATATTTATATTGATAAAGTTAAAAAAAAGTAGAGAATGTATACACATTGACACTTATATTATCTCCTTTAATGCCGCTAAAGCATTAATAAAGTTTAAATATGCATCTAGCTATAATAACTTTGGCGTCTTTAATAATCAAAATAGATTTAGCCAATAATTGCATGCATACCTCATCTCTTCACATATGGCAAAAATATGAGAAATAGTTCACCTCATTCTCAAAAATATACTCATCACAATTTTTTTAAAGGACAAAAAAAGCATAGATCCTCATAGAGTGCCAAATACCATTGAAAGAAGAATGAACCAAAGACTTAGAGTTCACAAACAAAACTACATGCCAATGTAGTCACCCCTTAAAGAAGAGTCAAATGCTACATTTCCACATGATCCCAACAACTCCCGATAATTTAACAATCCCACAACATAAGCTTCATTATTTCAGAACAATTGTAGATAGGGTAGAGACCATTAGAGAAACTGCTTTTCACCAGTTGAGCCTTGGAAGGTTGGTCCTCATAGATAACTAACCATGCAAACTATACACCCACACCAAACAAACCCTATGCAACCTTCCAATCCATTGACCCTTAGCATAAGAAGACACCCACTATGCATTGAATACATGGCATTGATGCAGGGTGGAGTACAACTTATGTGAGTCATACTAATATAGTGGATGTCTAAAACTCCACTCCCAGCCATGCCATATAGGTCCCAACATCTAAAAAGTAGGTGTCTTGATTCATTCGCATGAAATTAGGACATCTATCCAAATCCCACCCTACATGATTCCTAGGTATTTGCCACTTGATGAATCTCGTCACCTTCCTCCGACAGACCAAATACTCATGAAATCGAAAGAGTTTGATATTTAATACTGCTAAGGTACTTAAATGATATCACATAAACCAAAGGACCCCCATATCTTGCAAAGATGTTGAGATGTGAACAATCTATGTTTCAACAGAACCACCCATAGAAAAGATCCCTCTAGACAACAAACCACCCACTTGGTTGCAAGAATTCTCCCTTCAATAACCACATTAATGAAGCCAAGTTTCGATCATACTTGGGCATGATATTGACCTCCAAAGGCACAATTGGAAATCCCCAATCCCCACCACACTTGGATCATAAATATGATTGCAACATTGACTCCAACTATTGAAATTATGCCTTTTCTAGGCAACCAACATGAAACATAATAGATGTGAAAATCTTGAAGAATCCTCTTCAAAACTCTCATTTTCTCAACAAATAAGAGGCCCTTATTATGCTAAAAGATAAGTTTACACTGAAATGTTGAAGACATTAATCCCACATGGAAACCTTAGAAAGCCCCACACCAAAGGGAATGCCAAGATAATGCATAATAACACCTTGGCAAACAAAAGACCAAGTTGGAGGGATCTAGCTAGGAGGATGCTCCAAACCAACAAACAAATAATCAATTTTGTGATCATTAACTACTACCCCCCGAGACCTTACAAAAACTACCAAATAGTCCTTGGCTTGATCAATTGATCCATGGTTTGCATGCTCCACAAAGGAACAAATCAACTATAAAATGGCTGTTAACCATATCTAAACCACACGAGAAATAAATACATTATATGTGCCCATGGATGCCATCAACTTTAGGGGATTACCCAATGTATTTGTTGTCCACACAAAAATATAAGGGGTTAGGAGACACCTCTACCAAATAGACCGATGCAACAAAACACCTAGGAATATGGAGTTGTACATTAATACAAAAATTGAGGCATTAGAAAAAAATGTGTTCACCATCTAAATGCAGCAAGGACTAAATCCACCAAATCCAAAACAACTTATCACTATTAAAAGATCAATTACTTTGACCACATAGGTCTTATAAAAGTCAATCTTCAATGAAAGAAACTGGTAGCCAAACTCCCTAACCCACTGCATTTCTTAACAAACATAAAATTACAAATTAGCCAAATATAATTAATATCATTTATAATTGCGCAAGTGGCGTTGTCTACAACCTAAGTGAGTGAGATGTGTCACATCTGTAATGCTCACATGGCACATGTCGATTCCAAAAAAACAAATATAATCTATTTTTATAAAACCAAGCACATGTAAGTTAAAATGGATCTATGCATTTTATAGTAAAAAGTGATTACAGAAGATGAATTGACAAATCCCAAATATGAGTAAAAAACAATGTAATGTGATTTATTACTATGATCATTAATGTTTAGTGAATATGTTTATATGGATGCCTACTTAACACTATAAAGTAGTTTTTGAGGAATTCATGTACTATACTCTTGAGTGCCACTACATCTCTTTTTATATTAGTTTGGTGGGAAAGTGCAACTCCTTTTATATTAGTTTGGTGGGAAAATCCTGTTGTTTGAATTGCAATAGTCATGCCCAATACATTTGTTCTCATTATACTTTGCCCAGTAAGTTCATAGCTTCTCGTTGATACAATTTTTACAAGTTTTGGTCATCATTATACATGCCATGTCAATTATGTTGAAGGTTTAGCCCCAAAATGAGCAAAGTTAAATTGAATTGGTCAAACTTGCCTAGGCAAGTTTGATTAGTTTCATGTGTACTTGATGAATTTATCAACAATCACAGAGTTCATTCAATACATAGCTGATGTTAAATGAAAAGAGAAAAACAAGAAAAAACCTTTCATTCTTCTCATTTATGGGTTATCAAATCTCTCTACTGAATTTTTACACCCAACTTATAAGTGATTTTGAAAATTAATAAATGTATACAAAGAAATAAACATATAAATTATTAAACTAATTTTATTTGGTGAAATTAAAACATAAATTTAGTTTAGAAAAATAAATTAACATAGATCCATCAAAACTCTTATACAACCCAAAGAAAAATCAAATCTAAACTCTTATACAACCCAAAGAAAAATCAAATCTATTGAAATATGTTTGAATCTATATACTTAAAATGGATTAAATGGAGTGCTTAATTCTATTTTTACTATTTATTACACAGACTCTTCTCGAGAAAGAAATAAAGGTTTTGATATTTCAAAACCTTCCATGTATCTATTCTAATTGTAAACCCGCGGCGAAAGAATCGAGCGAGGCCGAGGGTGTTTCTTGGTTTTGTGTTTATGCAGGGTTTAGGGTTTAAGATCTTATTATTTTTGAAAACCAGAGTAGAAGATTGCAGAGCGAGCAATGGCACTGGCCAGGTTAGCGCGTACAGCTTTCCGTATATCACAGCCATGCAGGTCTCACCAACTGCGTAGTGCCTTCATGCCATCAAGTAAGCACCCTGCAATGCAATGCAGCCTCATCACTCACTTCTGTATGTATTTATGGGAGATGTTATGTTCACAATGCATACGTCCAAGGGTTGTAATATTGTTGACCCTTCTGCCAATGTACAAATGAGAGGAGGCTGGCAGTTCATTCCCTCTCTGGCTGGTTTCTCTTTCACCAGTAGCCTTTGAAACCAAATCAAATACATATGTCTCTCTATGATTCAAACAGTAACTTTAGTTGGTTCTGTGACTATGCTATCTGGCTGATAAAATTGCAGTACGGTAACTCAAAAAGTTGGTTTTTAAAGTTAAATAAACTATTCTGCTACACACAAGCGCACTAACTGAGAAACATGAAATAAAAACTTTGTTACCGTAACCATAAGAATGGCCCACGCAAATTGTTGAAGCAAGATCAAAATTAAGGGTCGATGCAAATTGAGGAAGAATGTTCTCAACGACAAATGGTGGCTAAACTCCTTAAAAAAAATTGTTCGGCATTTGTCTCACCATTGTTCTGAATAGTGCTCTCCATCCCATCTTTCTTTGTTCAGCCTCCATTGTTTTCTATTTAGTTTATTGTAAAATAAACCCACAAAAAAAAGTCCGGTTGTAACCATCTTTCAGTCATCCCATTGTTCTGTCATTCGTTACTGTCTCTCTCCTTCCATCCTTTGACCTGTGGCAACATTTTCCTTACCATCTTCTCTTTTTTTTCCCAAATTTTGAGCTGGCTGGAGTTCAGAGCCCAAATCCCAACTCCATACTTATTAGGCACTCATGTTCTCACTGTGGGAGTTCTGTGTCTGGCATCGTTCATTCATCGTTAAGTTTAAAAGTAAATGAAGCATCAGCATATCAGACAGGCTGAGTTCTAAACATAGACAGGTCTTTTTGCTCCAAAACTTGCAAGGGTATTGTTTTATATACTGTCCTTTTGTTAAAGTTACAGATTATAAATTAACAAAAGCATAATTAAAACCCTATCAGAGAGCGAGCTATTGACTTCATCTGCCCAGCAGTGTCGGACTTCCCCTGTGAGTCTTCTGGATTCTTATGATGAGAAGGGGCTGCCAGCAGCATGTCCTGTGGAAGGAGATTGATGAAGCTGGTCACTCTAACAAGAAGGTCCTGGATTGCTGAGAGGAAGGCTTCCAGTTCCACATACTTCATTTGGAGGATTGAGATGGAGCACTGGGATTCCTACTTCTATTCTCTCACTTCAAGGATATGTTTGCTTGATTCCGCACTGAACCCTTCACAGGCTCTACTGGCCTCCTTGACCTGTGATTCAAATTGAGTTCTCCAGTCCTCAACTGAGGCTGTCCTGGATACATTGTCTTGAGCATCTGCAATCAACATAGTGCATTGCTTCTCACAACTCCTTTACTCACAGACCTCTCCTACTGTGGCCCATCATTAGTCACAGTGATCCATGGCGAGTGCAGAGGTCCACTTGCTACCAATTTCCCTAACCTTAAACCCTGCAAATTTGAGGTCCTTTGTTAGGTCACAATTACATCAAAGTTATATGAGCTCATTCCTCATTATTTGTTTAACAAGTATTAGAAAGAAGATCCCTACATATATATAAGGTGAAAGAAGCCTAATTTTTCATTTAAAAAGCAAAATGCAGCAAGCATACAATTCAATTATACAACAAGAGTTGTAAGCATTGAAATAGGAGAGCGAATAAGCATATTGCCATCATAACAAATGAAAATAGTTAGCTTACCTCCCCCGTTCAACAAATGCAATTTGATAAAGTTATATATTTAATGGTCATGCGTAGTATGTTAGGAGTTTAAGTTAGAAAGTCTATTTCGTAATAAAGTTAATATGTGGTGACTTTAAATTAGATCAATCATCCCTTAGTTATATTTTTTTGGGAATATGAAGTGAATACTCATTCCCTCTATGTAGCCACATAATAAGCTGTTGGTAAAATAAATCACGGGCCTTAGATGAAAGAGACTTCATTTTTTAGTTGTCTTGTATATTAAGAGGTTTTAGGGAGATTTCACTATTTATAAAGAGATTTTGGAGGGTCCCTTGTTATAATTTTATAAAAAGTGGGGAGAATAATGTCCATCGGTGTAATTACTTGGAACATAGTTTTTGGGTTCTATCTCTTAGAGGCAATTAATCATTGATGATAGTTCCTACGGGTCTCATCTAGAGCCAGTTCTACTAGGCCGATCACTTCTTTCTTCTAGCCTATTTCAATGAATGTAGGTGTCCAACACCTTGTAGATACTCCCACCATGGACCTGAAGAGTGGATGGTTGGTGAGATGTTGTTCCCTCTATTGTTCTTTTAGGAAACCACCCTCATTTATTCTGAGATCATTGAGACATACTCATCCCAACACTTGATTCAGTCATGGGAATATTTTGCTATCGACATTGAGTAGTGAGGTGTCCATTACTAGATTTCTCTCATTGGCCTCGGGTGTTAAGAAATCTCTAGTAGGTAGCACCTAGCTCCCCCTGGAATTATCTAGACTGCTCCACTTAGGCCCAACCATTCCCCAAAGGACATTTTCAATATCTATAATAAGTATTGGTACTTTCACGATGGTTGATGTCGATGATGCTAACATATCCCTTGCGGTGTAGAATAGTGATTCTAATATTGTATAAAACGATACCCACTACTATTTCCTCTCTAGGGTTTGCCCCTTGTGTTTACCTCTATGTAATCTTTAGCTTTATTTGTGCTTGAAGGTTTCATTTGGCACTTTCATTTCCATTTTGACTTATTGTGGTTTCTAGTCCAATCGACCTATTTGGTCATTTGTGGACATCAATATAATTTCATTTGATTTCTTAGGGTTGTTTTCAATCCTCATCTAGAATTCCCATAATGAAAGTTTGTTGGTTGTTCAAGTAATTCATAGCCAACCACACCTTCATTACCTTTTTGCACGATAACTTAACACATGCTGTACTTCCTTATCTCTTGAGCTTTTTCTCAATTTTTTGCATTGATTTCTTCATAGTATGAATTTTTCATATGGTTGTTGTTCTCTAACAACTTTCTTCCTTGAACCTCTTCAATTCGACACATTGTTCCACCATTGTTCATGTGCGTTCCATTTTGAATTAAATTAAAGAAAAGAAAGGAAAAAAATAAGAAAAAGAAAATGAAATAGGAGAGAAAGTTGGGGAATGGGAAATGAAAGGACAAGGATGCTTGGCCTTCCCATTAACCCTAGCTTTGCATATATCTTTTTGTAGAGCAATCCACAAATGGTCTTTTGGCTGAGAGGTGAGGATGTAGAAAGGATCCTAGCTATGCGAATGACTAAATGGCCCAGAGAGCCATGAGCCTGCATTGTAGCATGAAATTGTCGAAATAAATGCCGAGCAACCATTCAAAGCTTGTTTTCTTGTTTGGGTTTCCAAGGTAAACATTTATTTTCTAGAGAAAAAAGTCCTTATATTTGATATTTTGAGAAAGAATTCAAAATATACATTCTTATGTTCAGTTGGACTCCATACCTATCAAAGCTTTCTGTGCTAGTTACTCTAGACAAATACACTCTTATGTTGGTTTCTCCTAAGGAAATTTTTTTTGTCAGTCTTCCTGGAGTTTCCCAAAACTATTTTATCCAAACAACAGTTCCAAATCACATAACAGGGGGAAACCCTCCAAAGAATCTTGAGTTGAAAATCATCGATGTAGCAAAAAACTAATAACATAATGCCCTAGGTCCTGCTTACTATAAGTATCTAACAACGGTTGGAAGGAGAGTGCCTTCCTTGAACTTGTTCAAGTAAGGTACCCTTTGGCAAGACCGAAGCCTCTTTACTCTTTAGATAACTTATTAGACGATATATATGAGTGAAAGTAACGTTTTCAAAGGAAACTTTTACCTCCAGTATTTGATTCATAATAGAGAGAAGCTCCAGGTTACTAATGACACATTGATGGTTTGCCTAATGTATTAGTAGTTTTGAGTCTCCAAAGACTTGGAGATTTTTGGTTCCTCTTTCTTCTGCCCCTTTCAACAGAGACCAAAGGGCATAAAATTTTGCACGATTATTTGAGCCTTTCTCTGTTGCATACTTTAACAGGAAGTGGTGGGAAGAATTTAGAAAGAGATATGCTCCGTAGATTCCAGGGTTTCCTTAGCTAGCTCCATCGAAGAAACCCAATGATTCATGATTTATACAAGGCCTGAGTAAGACTTTGGAAGACCTATCTTTTGGAAAGATTTTATGATCATCCTTTGGACAAGGGTGTAGGAGGTGTGTGCCATTAGTGAACCTTTGATAAAGGTTCCTTGCTTGGTTGATGATGACAAGTTCCTATCGGGCTACTTGTATGAGGCAATGGATAGGGCCAAGAATGCCGTCCATAGGTACTACTACGACAAGTGGGAGGGATTCAACAAAGGTTATGAGATACAATAGTTGATTGATGAGTAATGGAACAATGCTCTCCATCATCCCATTCTTGCAGTAGGGCTCTACCTCAATGTCACGTTCTCTTACTTCCGTGGTTTTAGATGTGATGCTGAGGTTATGGATGGATTCCTCCAATTTGTTCAAATGCTTGGAGATTTCCAAACAAATGGAGATATATGGGTTGGCCCCTAGAACATTTGGTTATGACATCGGTGCCTAAGATAAGATGACTAGGATGCTTGGTAAGCCTCAGTTTGTTCCAAACTTTTGACTTTCAGTGTCTTTCCTTTCTATCTATTTGCTACTTGTTGGGAATATTATTTATGTCTTTGTGGTTGTCATTGTTTTTTTGCCTCGTTTGTTCATTGTAGATGTTTTGTGGATAAACTATGGTAGAAGAGTATTGCATTTATAGAAAATTTCCGTTTGGGTGCTTAGTCAAACTTGTAGTGCTTTAGGGTGCAAGTGCAACTAGAGTATGTTTGAAAAAATACACACCAAGAAGCACAACTCGATAAAAATATTCAAATTAAATTTTAATATATTATAATTCATTAATGTATGCCTATCACCCTCTAATTGCAAGATAACCCTCATATAGGTTAGATACCCATGCCTTAATGACGTGTTCTATGTCTACTACAATTTGAGGCTGTGGGTGTAGTAGATTGACAAAGCACTTGACATGGAGGGCATTTTGTTGGATACGATTGACACCATAGCTTAGTGGAGGGTGTCTTGGTCTATCATCGAGGAGGCACATGACTGGTTGAAGGAGGATTTCGATGCATCGAAGGAGGTGGAGGAAGAGAAGGAGGGTGTTCCACTTCTAGTGCAGACACCTTTGGAGGAGAGATTGAGAGTGTGCCATGACCACTACCTTAGCCCTAGCACCTTCCACCTCAACCCCAACACCTATTGCTTCCAAAGAAAGAGTGGCGACATTCGTTCGTACAATGGGTAGAGGGAATCGATGATTCCATAGTATATTTAGCATTGTAGAATCTAGATGACTTTATGATGATGAATCATAAGATGTATTAATTAACGTTTTCATGTGATTTGTATCGGTTTGTCAAGACTTGGGACAACCATCAAGATTCAGTATAGGTGTGATGTATCACTTAACATCTTACAGATCTTATATATCAGTTTTATTTTCATATTTATGTGGCAATGTGTTTATTTGATGTTGTTGTTACATTAATATTTAACAAAATGAAAAAAATGAATGTTTTTGTATTTTTTCAAGTTTGCCAACATTGTTTGATATTTTTCCCAATTTTGTTGTTAAGTTATATTCCGGACCCTCATCATTATATTTGCCAACATGGTATTTGCAACATTGCAAACAAACATCCAAAGCTCAACCTCCACCAACATCTATAGTCTATACTCCCAATTTGTATAGTTGGAAGCACCCTCCAACCTATCACACTCTTCAAGACCGAGAGTAGTCATCTCTACAAAACCTGAAGCACACCTCAAATAACAAAACAGCCAACAAATCCAGTAGATCGGTCACCTATCCTAGTGAAATAACAAATCCAATCCTTGTAGCATCTAGGGCATCGCACCCAACAAGTCTTCATTGTAACACCTCAAATAACAAAACAGCCAACAAATCAAGTAGATCGGTCACCTATCCTAGTGAAATAACAAATCCAATCCTTGGAGCATCTAGGGCATCGCACCCAACAAGTCTTCATTGAAATATCAACTCCCTCTTTCACAAGAAAACAATTTCAACATAACAAGCTTTAATACCATGTAGAAACTACGAAAATCTGCCAAAATTTGAAAATGTCACCTCACTTCAGTGAGGTCATGAATTTATCACATAGAACTCTCAGCCTTGAAATATTTAGAAATACACTTGCAAGTATCTGAAATCTGTCCACCACTAGTCTAGTCAAGTTCAAGTAGACAAAAGATGCAAAAACACTTCAACACTAGATAAATCCAACATTCTTTAGGGCATGATCTAATCAAGCATGCCGATCTAAAAATTACATTGATTAACAATGGAAATACAATGACACATTTCAAGTCTGAAGTTTCACTAAGGCATGTCAAATCACTCAACTGTCCCGATAAATCAGCATATCGAAAAAACAACAAAACTTGCTCAAGACACATGAAAACCATATCTGAAAATCAGATTTACAATAAAAGAATTTAGGACAGAAATGGTACAACTCCTTGTCATCACAATATAAAGATTAAGTACAATACCTCAATTTTGCTAAATCTGGTATATCAAGTCCTTGCGCTCTATCCCAGGCAAGGAATTCTCCAAAGAACATCTTGTTGCCCGCTGATGTGCACACAACAGCGGAAATCTTTCGAAGCTACTTTTGGAATGTGTGGCCTTGGGGGTAAGCAAAGAGTCAGGTGCTGTCACTTGATTCCGACTCCTCCGTTTAGGTAAACTCCTAACGAAGCCAAGGTGGGTAGACCCTACAAAGAGTTACTAAGGCTCTTTAAGTGTTTTTTGTGGATTGGGATGATGGGTGTTTGTTTAGGAGTTTTGAGACAATTTGCAACAAAATTATATCCAAGCATATATTCGCAAGATAAAGCACATCCACAATACATGATGATAAATAACCAATTCACAGATGCATTCACAACATAAATTTAATCAAATTAGTGCAATTGTTTGATAGATAAATTAACTTTAGAAAAATAGTGAGACAATTGCTTTGCTTGAGAATTGAGACCAGTGCTAGTGGAGTCATTGTCTTTTGGAATGCTTGGAGTGCTTGGAAAATGTTGTGCGAATGTATCTTGGTAAATTTTATTGTAAATTTTAATGAATGAGGTGGATTATTGTGGGAAAAGGGGATCTCCAAGATATACCTTTCGGTACAGGAGATATGTCCGGAATGCAGTCTAGGTGGCTCTGTACAAGGACACATGGGGCTGGAACGGAGTCTCAAGAGCGGTGTTCAACACTACACCAACAAGGATGTCGTCTAACTAGTGCTCTGAGGTCTCTTCCCAGTGGTTCCCGCGTCCCCAGGCAGAATTTGCCCACTTTTGACTGTAGCGTTAAACGCCGGATTTTCGTTGGTTTATACAGGAGATTATTTTAATTAGGTTGAAGTAGATTAGTTAGATGTGAGGAAATTGAATAAGCTACACCTGTTTCTGGTATCCCACAACTTAGATGGACTACTGGTGGGTAGAGCATATGCAAGGTGAGTAAATAAGTTCGTTCCAATTTTATTGATTAAGTGAAAAGAGGAGCCATTGACTCTCCGACAAAGAGCACTCTTGATCCGATAAGGAACGATATTCAAGAGATTTTAGTTGTTTGTAAAAACTGAAAAAGGAAAAATTGAAAGCACTAAGTAAAACAAGACTCTCCGATAGAGAGTGCTCTTGATCCGCCTTATGGCAAGATTCAAGAGACTTTTGGGTTCTTTTTAGAACAGTTTATATCAAAAGAATGAAATAAAAACTTGAATTTATTGAAAGCAAAAAATGGAAACTAGTCTAGCAGTTTATCAAAATGAAACTATTCTAAACTAACAATCTATTTTACTTATGTAGGTATAGAGCAAATGAAGAAGAACTCCAAAGGACGATACAGGCTTCCCCCAAATGGGGGAAGAAGGTTGCGGGAGCCGTTATCCCGCTTGCTCTTTATTAATGTTTTTGTACATAATTCCTTCTGAAGGCACATGATAGAAAGGGGATGAAGAAGGGGGGAAAGTAGAATTGTTTGTGCCCTTTTGCTTTGCCTTAGCTCTTCTCTCTTTGTCTTTCTAGCCTTTGGGCTATTGCTTTGCCTTGCTTTCCTATGGATAAGAGCTTTGGACCGAAACTAGTTAGGATTTAGAGTTGTTAGTATATAAACAAATGAACAATCTTTTAAGTACTTGATAAATGATTTGAAAGCTGAAAGCTTGAAGTACAAACTAGATCTAAAAAAAGGTAAAGCTATAAACCAAGATCTAGATACTAAGTAGATTTACAAAAGATGAGACTTCTTTAAGACTTGAACTACTTAATCAAAGAAGAGCGAAAGGACCTCTATGAGATGTAAACCTTCAAAGGAAGAGATCAAAATCTTAAGAGCGAAAAGATCCAACTTTTGGAAGATGAAACTTTAAGAGAACTTGGACTAGAGCGAATGCTTGAAAGGGTTTTAAAACCTTTTAAAGGAATGAAGAACTCGCTTTGAACTAGTACACTTTTTAAAGATATGAAACTGATGAACCTTGAAGTACTAATCAAGAAGAGCGAAATAGGTTTTGAAAGCTATAACTTTAAGACTATAACCTACTTTGCATGGACAAGTGCGAAAAGGTAAGGAAGGTAGGATCTTAAAAAAAGGAAACCTAATGCACCTTAGATGAGCGAATGCATGAAGGATGTAAAGAAATGAAGCTAGATGATTCGCTTTGGTAACCAAAAAAAATAAAAAAGGAGTTTGATAATTTTGATTTAAAAGGTGAAAGAAGGAGCCCTTTAGCTGCGTTTTGAAGCAAGAGAAGAGGAGGTTGGAGATCCTGCAAACACAAGGAGATTAGATCCAAAGTTTTTTTTATGAAGCCAAACAAGATGCAGCTGAGCTCAAGCTTGTCTTCACACTTGGTGATCCTGCAAATCTACAAAAGAACTCAAAGCAAATGAGATCAGAGACTAGTGTGCTAAATAAACAAAGATTTAATCAACATCAGTATAACTTACTACAGTTTGTTCATTAAAATCTTGGGAAACCTCACACAAGTAAACAAATTGAAGCCTTCAAATGATTACTCTACGGACTAGAATGATAGTCTTCTAAGCTAGATAAAATTACTACAGTTGCATAAGAGGAAAGGAGATTAGAATGATATCACCTCAATAGTTTAAGCATGCATTCATCATTTGAAACCTTGCACCCATGGACCTCCAAAGTCTTCCACTTTTATTCCAAAAATATAAGCCAACAACATTACAATTCTCAGCAGAGATCTCTTGCAATCCACCCTGAATGATGGAGCAAGGGCCTTCTTTTATAGAGTTACAATGAGGAGAAGCGAATGCTCAAGAGAGGAGAGCGAGAGCTTGGATTGGAAGGCGCATGCCACAATCAAAGGAGTGATTCGTGGTTGATTGAAATGTTTGGAGCGTGAGGTTGGCGTGATTTGTAGAGGTGGCAACCACCTCACAAGAGGGGCGCCCCTCTCCTTGGAACAATCGCCCACCATATCTCGAGTTGCCATGCGTTGAATGCCGCCCATGTGAGACAAGGAGGGTGCACTTCTCAAATGAAATACTTCAACGCTATCTAAAGTTTAGTTTTGGCATTTGCTTTATTAACTTCATATGGTCGCCTTCCTTAGGAAAATAATTAGCCACCCTTTCCATATTTTTTAAATCATAATTTTGATTTTTTTTTTGATTTTTGTACTTAGTGCAATTTGTAGAACACTTAGTAATTTAAGTGCCACTTTGTAGCACCCTTAGGAAAAAGTGCCACAAATGCCAATTTGGTTACCTGAAGCCTAGGAAAAGTGGGTCCTAGGTTAAAGAGGACGCTCTGAGTGTCAAAATGAGCCTCCCCACGCCAAATTCTGTCTCCAGATGAAGCTTTTATTACATTTTGAATTTTTCCAATTAAACCATTAAAAAATGGTATAATTTACGGAAAAAATTACTTATGCCAGAATGAACTCAAACTCCTAGGGGACCTAGTGCATGTTCATACGACTCAATTTAGATGGCTAGCATGTAAAAAGTCCTAGACACGAAGACTTTAATAACCTCCCTAGGTTCGACCACCATGGTAAATACTCTAGCTTTGGAGGTATGAGTGAAAAACTTAGGAATTATACGTCACTGAAGAGTAATGTATAATTCCTAAGCAAAAAACACTCTAGAGTATCACCCTGATGGTTAAACCTAAGGTAAGCCAAGTCTTTTATAAAAGGACCATGCTTAGACCAACTTATTTCAATTCCCCCAAGGGGGTATGAACATGTAGTTTATTACAAAAGGGGCAAAAATTGCCCTGAAAATGATTTCTGAACTTCTAAACTCTGAAGATGAACATGTGTCATGTTCATGAAACTGGCAGCTCACTAGAAGTTCAACTATTGTACAAAATAGTTGGTAACACATCCCAAACCCTAACCAGGGCATCCACAATTACTGCAAAACCTAACTAGCAACAACAAGACCCAACAAGTCATCTCACCAAGCTATACTAGCCTCTTCAAGAGCTCAACAACAAACTAGCATCACACCAAATATCCAACCCTTAGATTCACACTTACATCTTACAAGATTTACTCTTCACTTGCATCACACAAGCCAAGTAACCCCAGCGCATGCCTCTCACAAGCATTATCCTTGTTATGAGAGTAAAAAATTGTTCTTCCAAGATCCTTCAATAGTTGGCATCCCACTATCACATTTTTAAGACAAAATACAAGTTGTATAACAAAGACACTCTCCTCCCTTTATATAGATCATAGAGAGGGATGCCTGTTGGATTATGTACAACTTCGGAAGATATTATTTATTATATTTTATTGTACCATCATTGTACTTGGTTATACCTCCTAAGGGAGAAGAACCCTATGTAAACAATTATGTAAACACATGAAAGAATCAATGTAAGTCTTGGGGTGCAAAAGAAATTAATAAAAGAATTAAAAATCAAATATTTATTGCCCCCAAAGACAAGTCGGTCCCATAAGGGAATTTCCAGTTTCGCACATGTATAAATATGAGGTTTGTGCACCTCATTAGGCTCATTCTCACACTTGTGAAGTGCGCATCACTTGGAGGAGCAGATTTTCGCATCACCTGAAGAAGGAGGTTTATTTGGTTTGGTTACTTGTGGAAGATACTATCATCTTCTCTCTCTTCATTTGTACTTTGATCTTAGAATTATCATCTCTCTACGAAGGTTGCTGGGTTTTCTCCCTATTGGGTTTCCCAGGGTAAAACTCTGAGTTGTTGTTTTGTGCTTTGTCTTTCTTCTAGTGATCTTGGTAATGCATTTATGTTTTATGCTATGAATGTATGAAATTTAACATGGTATCAGAGCCATTCTAGAAGAAGCCATTGTCGAAGCATTGTAGGAGCCCTGCCGGAATTAGGGTTTCATCTTGTGAAGTCTTCGCCCCTTATTTTTAAGAAAAAGAGCCATAGGAATTTCGTTTTTGGCTATACTAATCCATTGGTGAAGACGAAATTCAATTCCGAGAACTTTTATTTTTGACCTAGCTCCTGCTAGGGTTTCTGATCCAGATCCGCAAATCAAGATGATTGGGATGAAGGTTGAAGATCGGTTGGAAGGAGCTTCCAACTTTATCTCCTGGAAATCTAGGGTTCTGTTACTGCTAGAAGAAAATGATCTTCTACTATATGTAAATGAGAAGTTCCCCGAACCAGAAGCCGAAGAAGATAAATCTCAATGGAGGAAGAATGATGCTAAAGCAAGAAGGATTCTTGTGGATTCTGTGAGAGATCATTTGGTTTCTCAGATCTCAGGTAAGAAGAATGCTAGGAAGATGTTCAAGACCATTATGAAGTTGTTTGAACACACGAGCCTAAATGTCTCCATGACTTTGAGAAACCAACTCTCAAATATGAAGATAGCGAAGTCAAAATCCATTGCCTCATACTTTATGAGGATCGCAGAACTCAGAGACAAGCTCAGCACTAGTGTAGATCCTATTGGTGATAAGGAGCTTGTCCTTCAGACCTTAAATGGTCTTCCACCATCATGGGAGTCCTTTATCCAAAGCATAAGTGGTAGATCTAAACTACCAAAGTTTGACAAGCTTTGGGCAGATTGCTCTCAGGAGGAGACAAGGATCGCAGCACGTCAAAGAATCCATGGAAATCAAACTGAAGAGACTCAAGCATTTGTTTCTCATACCAAGAATGGTAAGGGAAGAGGAAAGAAGTTCCATAAACACAAGCACCAAGAAAGGAGATCAAGTCCTCGTTAAGATCAAAAGAAGAAGAAGGATGTATCTCAAGTTCAATGCTATAGGTGCAGGAAGTATGGACATTATGCCAGTAGCTGCCGAAGTCAAATCAAAAGGAAGCATGAAGCATCCACGGCTGATGTAGAAGAAGATCATCATCACAAGAAACAAAAGAATGAAGATCACACAGAATTCCTATTCATATCAACACTATCAGGTACTATTCCTACCACTAGTGACACTTGGCTCATAGATAGTGGTGCATCTAGACACATGACTGGGTATATAGAGAATATTTCAGAATTAATTGAGAAAGATTCACATCTCCGTGTTGTAGTTGGAGATGATGCAAATTACATTGTGAAGGGATCTGGAGTCACCACCCTTCAATTGGAATCAAATGATACATTACGCTTAAGTGATGTACTATATGTACCTGGTATGAAAAGAAATCTTGTCTCCATCTCAGCATTGGAGGACAAGGGTTATAAAGTAGCTTTCTCAGAAGGGAAAGTCCTTGCTTGGCACAAGAACTCAAGCATGAGCACAACCAAGGTTATTGGCATAAGAGAAGAGAGCTTGTATAGGCTAAATACTTCTCCAGTCGAAGCTCTAATACATGATGCTACAAGTATGGGCGAGTTATGGCATAGAAGGTTAGCTCATTTGAACTATCAAGCTCTCCCAGTCCTGAAGAACATTGTAACAAGTTTGCCAGGGCCCCAGGTAAACCATGATGGAACTTGTAGAGGATGTGCACTTGGCAAGGATGCCAAGAAGTCTTTTCCAGATAGCGAGAGTAGATCCAAAGGGATTTTGGATCTAGTACACTCTGACTTGTGCGGGCCCATGACAATTGTGTCATTAGGTGGTTACCACTACTATATCACCTTTATTGATGATTACTCACGAAAGACTTGGATATACTTTCTCAAGTCAAAAGAATCTGAGGAAGTACTCAGCAAGTTCAAAGAGTTTAAAGCGCAAGTTGAAAATCTGTCATGAAAGAGGATCAAGGTCTTGAGATCTGATAATGGTGGAGAATATACCTCTACAGAATTCAATGATTTCTGCAAGGAAGCAGGAATTAAGAGGGAGCTCACAGTTCCCTACAACCCTCAACAAAATGGGGTTGCAGAAAGAAAGAATCGTACAATTGTGGAGGCAGCCAAAGCTATGATACATGACCAGAGTCTCCAAATGTTCTTGTGGGCAGAAGCATCCAGAACTGCTGTATATGTACAGAATAGATGTCCACATAAGATCTTGAAGAATATGACTTCGGAAGAAGCGTTCACAGGTGTGAAACTAGAAGTGGGCCATCTCTAGATTTTTGGCTGTCCAGTCTACATTCATGTGCCCAAAGAGAAAAGATCAAAGTTAGAACCTTCAGGCAAGAAGGGTACCTTTGTGGGATACAGTGAGTCTTCAAAGGCTTACATAATTTACATTCCAGAATCTAGACAGATTGAAGTCAGTAGGGATGTAACCTTTGAAGAAGAAATGGCTGTCAGGAAAGGCAGAGGATTAGATATGGAGATTGATGATGCATAAATGCTAGAACCAAAAGAGATGAGATCATCTCCCCCTCCAGCTCATAGGGAGTCAGTAGAAAAGGATGAACCTATCAATCCCATAGATCTAGTTGATATCCCCAGAGATGTGACAGGTCGGAAAAGACCTAGGTGGGCACAACAGACACTGCAGGATGCAGAGGGGCATGATGCTCCACATGGCACTTTCAGAGAAAGCAAGAGACCTCAGAGATTCTCCAGCTATGTAGCTCTAATGAGCAACATTATTGATTCAGAACCCACAACTTACGAAGAAGCATCCAAACATCAAGTTTGGAAGGATGCCATGATGGAAGAATATAAATCTATCATGAAGAATGATGTGTGGGAGGTTGTGCTGAGACCTGAGAAGAAGTCAGTCGTAACTTCTAAGTGGTTATATAAGATCAAGCATGGAGCAGATGGCAGTGTTGAGAAATACAAGGCCAGATTCGTAGCCAGAGGATTCTCTTAGAAAGAGGGAGTTGATTATGATGAGACTTTTGCTCCTGTGGCCCGATATACTTCCATCATATCCATTATCGCGATTGCTTTAGCTATGGGATGGAAGTTGCAATCAGATGGATGTGAAGATAACTTTTCTCAATGGTGTTATTGAGGAAGAAGTTTACATCGAACAGCCAGATGGGTTTATTGTCCAAGGAAAGGAGTCTCATGTATGCAGACTGAAGAAGGCATTGTATGGCCTCAAGCAAGCACCTCGTGCTTGGTATGGACGGATAAACGGATTCCTGGTGAGCTTGGGATTTTCCAAGAGTGATGCAGACCCCAACCTTTACTACAAGGTTGTAGATGACAAGCCACTGATCTTGGTATTATATGTTGATGACTTGTTTCTCACTGGAAATGAGAAACTCATTGTATGGTGTCAGAAGAATCTCGCCTTTGAGTTTGAAATGAAGGACCTTGGTTTGATGCATTACTTCTTGGGATTAGAGGTATGGCAGAGGCAAAAAGAGATTTTCCTAGGACAAGGAAAATACACCATCGATATATTGAAGAGATTCGGAATGTTGGACTGCAAGTCCATGGCTACTCCGATGGATGCAAATTGGAAGAAGTTGAGAGATTCTACTTCAGAGTCTGATTTGTTTGATCCCACCATCTATCGCCAGTTGATTGGGTCATTGATGTATTTGACCAACACCAGACCAGATATATGTTTTGCTGTGAATGCCCTCAGTTAGTTCATGTGCGAACCGAGGCAGATTCACTGGATTGCTGCAAAACATGTGCTCAGATACTTACGTGGCACTGTGGGATATGGATTGAAATATGTTTCAGATGGTGACCTGATATTGCAGGGGTTTACAGACTCAGATTGGGCCGGATGTGTTGCAGATCGGAAGAGTACTTCTGGATATTGCTTCAATTTGGGTTCTGCAGTTATTTCCTGGTGCAGCAAGAAGCAGAACTCGGTAGCACTCAGTACTGCAGAGGCCGAGTACATGGCTGCTAGCACAACAGCTAGAGAAGTAGTTTGGCTTCGTAAACTCCTAGCAGGATTGTTCGGCCAGATTCCAGAGCCGACCGTGATTCACTGTGATAACCAGAGCTGTGTGCAGATGTCAGTGAATCCTGTATTTCACGACAGGTCGAAGCATATTGAGATTCGATATCACTTCATTCCTGATATGGTGTAGAAAGGTGCGGTCGAGTTACAGTACGTGCCAACAGACAACCAGACTGCAGATGTTCTCACCAAGGCACTTCCCAGAGTGAAGGTCGAATACTTTCACGGAAGACTTGGAGTCGAAGAGAACGTTTCCCTCCTTGAGAGGGAAAGATGAGATGCTTACCCTGCTTGCCCTGGGTGCCTCTATAGTCCAGTTACTCAGCCAGATATGGGAGAAATCTCATAGGCAGATGAGTAGGACAGTCAACAGTTGGCCGGGCTCACCCAGGTACCTTCTGCAGTCCAGTTACTCAGCCAGATATGGGAGAAATCCCATAGGCAGATGAGTAGGACAGTCAGCAGTTGGTCGGGTTCACACTGGTGCCTCTGCAGTCCAGTTACTCAGCCAGATATGGGAGAAATCTCATAGGCAGATGAGTAGGACAGTCAACAGTTGGCCGTGTGGTTGCACAGGTGCCTCTACAGTCCAGATACTCAGCCAGATATGGGAGAAATTTCATAGGTAGAAGAGTAGGACAATCAGTAGATGGCCGTGCCCTTTTGCTCGTTCGAGATCTCAGCCAGATATGGGAGGACCCCATTGGCAGATGAGACAGACAGGTAGCAAATTGTATAGCAGAGATGGTATAGCTGTATATCTCAGATATCCAAGATTGAGTGATTCTCCTGGATCCAGGATTGAGTGATTCTCCTGGACTCACCGAAGGACTGGTGATGATGATACACAGAGATTGTGTGGACAACCTTCAGCATGCAGAAAGATGATAAAGACAGAGTTGAGTACAAGATGAAACCCAGATGATCGTGATGCAGATGAAGACAAAAGAATACCTTCCTCGTTGAGAGGGAGTGTTGGATTATGTATAACTTCGGAAGATATTATTTATTATATTTTATTGTACCATCATTGTACTTGGTTATACCTCCTAAGGGAGAAGAACCCTATGTAAACAATTATGTAAACACATGAAAGAATCAATGTAAGTCTTGGGGTGCAAAAGAAATTAATAAAAGAATTAAAAATAAAATATTTATTGCCCCCAAAGACAAGTCAGCCCCATAAGGGAATTTCCAGTTTCGCACATGTATAAATATGAGGCTTGTGCACCTCATTAGGCTCATTCTCATACTTGTGAAGTGTGCATCACTTGGAGGAGCAGATTTTCGCATCACCTGAAGAAGGAGGTTTATTTGGTTTGGTTACTTGTGGAAGATACTATCATCTTCTCTCTCTTTCTTCATTTGTACTTTGATCTTAGAATTATCATCTCTCTGCGAAGGTTGCTGGGTTTTCTCCCTATTGGGTTTCCCAGGGTAAAACTCTGAGTAGTTGTTTTGTGCTTTGTCTTTCTTCTAGTGATCTTGGTAATGCATTTATGTTTTATGCTATGAATGTATGAAATTTAACAATGCCTACAATAATACATGGACCAAGTCCACAAGTAAACCCTAGGCTAAGTTAACAACAAAGTCCCAAGTGGAGCACTACACTAAGCATGAATGCCACAAGGCATGATAGGGTTTGTACAACCCTCGAGGTGGTGCACCCTCCAAGTCTAGGTGTCTACATGTCAAGCGCTCTAACCAAGATGGTGCATCCTCCGATGATGGCTCCTCTATTGAAGTGTTGGATGGCTCCTCTACTGAAGTGTTTGTACTCAACATATGTATAAGGTGGCTCCAATGCTCCTAGGGCTCCCTACTCAACCTCCAAGTGCATAACGCCCTCCTCCAAGCTGGTTACTCCACATGTTGTAAGCGCCCGTCCTCCTCAAAAAATTTGCCCTTATAGAAGATGCCAAACCACCACATGTGTGTCAACTACCACATCAAGAAGTCCACCTCCTTAGCATTGATGCCAAGGTAAGCATACACCCACTAAGCTCAACAAAAGTATGCCAACCAAAATACAACAAGGGGGCTAGGGAACCACAAACGCTCCATATGACATGAAGCACTCCCCTAGCTAGGTGAAAATGATTTTAGTGCAACCATAAGCTAATAGCTTGAGCTTCATTGATTGAATTCGATACGTGCTCACGAGAGGCACATGGACCTGCAATAGGTTGTTGTGTGAGATGTAGAAGATCTTATAGTGATTGCAAGGTTGATTTTAGATGCCCTACTTGTGAATTTTCCAATGCCTAGGTGACCGAAGTCCTTATGTTCACAACTAAACAAATCTATTATTTAATTGCAAAAATTTAACTTCTTCATATAGCAACAATCACACAATTATTGGAAAGTAAATAGTGGAAGCGTAAAACAATTACACACATACACAAGGAATTTCTCCTTCAAATCAAATTATTATTCAACTAATCAAAGATTACAAGGCAACCTCCACAACTACCAAAAATTAACAGCTGCATGGTAAACAAATCCACCCCAACTTGAGGTGTATGGATCACACCAAAAACGAGAAAACAATAGCTGTTGTTATATAGCCTATTGTACGACTGTACGGTTAGTTGTACGATATGATACAGTTTGCGGTAAGGATTTGTTGTACTACTCCTCTTGATTGATGCGCACTGCTCTCTCTCTCTCTCTCTCTCTTCCGGTTGTTGTCCTTGTCCCACATAAACTGTGTCTGAACTCTATCTTGACCTATCTTCATACTTGTGCTAAAACACTAATCTACCAAAACTCTAACCTCTCAGTGAGATGTATGGTTGAGATTAATCCTAGTCTAAGTCATAAATGTAGTAAATACACTTTATTAGACTCAACAAGTAAATATAAGACTTTTACTTTTTCCTAAAGTGAATTACAAAATATAATTACTTTTTGAAATATCTCGAACGACTTTCAATGCATTCACACTAAACTTGTGCAGAAGTTCTTGTCCAAGTTATATTTCTCAACACTCCCTCTTAGCTAGGAAGGAATTCTACATCAATCCAAGTTTGTTTTTTAATGCTTCAACTTCTCTTCTACTAAGGGTTTAGTTAGAATATCAATTACCTGTTGATCTGTGGGAATATATTGGAGCTTTATTGCTTCCTTCTGAATCTTGTCTTGTATGAAGTGAAATCTCATCTTTGGGTGCTTGGAACCTACCAAGAAACACTAGATTCTCATAAAATTTGATACAACTTTGATTATCATAGTAAAATCACCAGGGATCCAACTCTTGATCAAACAATCCTGTAAGCAACTTGCAAAGCCAGATGGCCTCACAATTAGTAGTTCTGGCTACTATATACTCTGCCTCAACTAAGCTAAATGCCACATAACTTTGCTTCTTGCTGAACCAACATATCACTGCTAAGCCAAAGCTAAAACAACACCTTGAGGTGCTATTTCTGTTTAATGCATTGCTTGCCCAATCTGAGTCTGTATACCTCTACAACTTTACTTCACCATTGTCAAGACATCTTAGACCATACTCCCACTTTTCCAATAAGAGAGTTACCATGAATTTCCTGTTAATTTTTGAGCAAATATGATGAGATTTGAACTTTTAAAACTTTAAGTGCAGAAATACTAAATGCTTGAATCAACGAACCATTCAATCACATGAAACATTCAACCATAACACAAGATGTACCCTGGGGAAAACCCTCAAAACAATGAGGATGAAAAACCCCAACAAATCTTCAGAGTATAATTATGATAGATAGTAGAGAATGTCTTTTACATCAAGCACCCCTGGTGCAATTACAAAGCAAGAGAAAGATAAAGAGAGACTCAAAATAATATCCTGCACAACTAGAAGTGCCTTGCCTTCAAGGGAGAAGAGAATTCGCTTCACATTGAATTTATCAATCCCGTATAACATATTTATATATTCTTCACATGAATCAACGTCTATTTTTATCTTCTGACTTCAGGATGAACTCACCCTCCATTTGGATGCATCAATCTTGCATGAAGAAGTGCGCCCCACTTCTCATGCAGTGCATTAACTCACTGAATTGATTCTTAGGATGAACTCGCCCCTTAACTGAAAGCTTGCCCACTTAGTTAGGTGGCTAACTTAAGTGTCGTCATGCAAGTGTCGCAACTCAAGTGTCGTCTTTTAGTTTAACATAAGTGTCGTCATGCAATAACACTTAGTTAACTAGATCTTCTTTGTTATCACTTAGTTAACTCTCTTTAACTGATTCTTTCTTGTTAACATAAGTGTCGTCTTTTTAGTTTAACATAAGTGTCATCATGCAATAACACTTAGTTAACTAGATCTTCTTTGTTATCACTTAGTTAACTCTCTTTAATTGATTATTTCTTGTTAACATCACTGTAGTAATCAAATCGAGTTCTCCTTTGATTTACTGAAGTTTAACAATTCAAATTCTCTCTTAATTAACTCTTTTATGTGCAATTAGAATTCTCTCATAACTTATCACATCTTATCTTTATCTCTTGTCTTATCTGCATGATCCACATGTGTTAACTTTAATTATCTATCATATCAGATTATACTCAGAAGATTTGTCAGATGCTGTGATTATATTATATTACTCTCGGACCATGGTTAGTAATATATCACACAACATTAATGCTTCAACATGCAAAGCATCTACCTCTATAATTGGAGGTCCACCCCATGGGTACCTACTATAATTGGAGGTCCACATGAGAATCTAACTTGACACACAAGTCCTGAGCCTTGTCCAACAAGACTTTACAACATCATCACTTTGATACATCAAAGCATTCACCTCAACACATGAGGAATAACCTTTTACAACTGAAGGATTAGTCCTTCTTGAGTCCAACTCAAGAATCTACTCCAAGTTCCCGAGTCCAACTCAGGCTCCCTACCTCAACACATGAGGCCCAATCCTGGCTGCACAAGATTGGCTTGGAGAATGACTCGTGATGCTGTAAATTTAACATTTCCAAGATAGGAAATTTGTGGCACCTTCCAATTCGTCTTCCAACTTGAGGCTAGCTGATGCCATCTTTGAGCTGTAACACACTAACTCCCAAATATGATAGGTAAGTAAGCACTACCTTTGAAACCCTCTAATTGTTGGTCCTAGTTATTGGCATTTGGTTCCAACAATTGATCTATTACCATAAACTCTTTAATCTTCAATCATAGAAGCTCTGGTATCATGTAAACTTCCCAATGCCTAGGGAACTGAAGTACTTATGTTTTCAACCAAACAAATCTTTTATTTAATTGCAGAAATTTAACTTCTTCACATAGCAACAATCACACAATAGCTGGAAGAGAGGTATGACCTGCATCAAAAACGAGAAAACAACTACTGCTATATTGCCTATTGTACAACTGTGCGACCTACTGTATGGTACAATATGGTCTACTGTACAGAATCACAGATATGTATGACTGTAATGATCTACTATAAGGCTCCTCCTGATCAATGCACACTGCTCTCTCTCTCTCTCTCTCTCTCTCTCTCTCTCTCTCTCTTCCGATCGATGCACCTATCTTCTAATTGTGTTGAAACCCTAATATACAAAAATTATAATCTCTTAGCAAGAAGTATGGTTGAGATTAATCCTTGTCTAAGTCATTATTGTAGTAAATATGCTTTATTAGACTCAACACCTATATATAAGACTTCACTTTTTCCTAAAGTGAATTACAAAATAGAATTACTTTTCAAAATATTTCGAACCACTTTCGGCACATTCACATTGAACCTGTGTTGAAGTCCCTGTCAGAGCTATATTTATCAACACCACTTTCATTGACCTTGCAAGCCTCCATCGACCATAAGAAGTGTTCAAAAAAAATGGAAGAAAGCTGAAAACAATTTTAAAGAGAATCATAATAGAGCAAAAAGCTTTTTGTCCAAGGGAGATGCATCCTAAATAGCAGTGGTTACAAATATCGGCCGAATTTATCGGCGACTCGCGATAAATTGCGATTTTTCAAAGAAAAATCGGCCCGATTTTTGGCCGATTTTTACCCCGATTTTTTTGGCGATTTTTCGCGAGTCGACCGATTTTTTGATAGTGGGCGGAAAGGTGGGTTTTAAAGTCCGCGGCCTCTGTTTTTTCTCTTTCATTTGGATGCTACAGTGCAGGAGAGGAGAGCCAAGGAGACTAGGATAGGTTTTAGTTTGCCCAAGGAGGATTTTAGTCATCATTTCGCTCGCCATCAACCATCAAATTTGAAGATTGGAGCTTTGCATTTGGAGTTTTTTCCAAGTTTATCACAACTGAAGGTATGTAGAAAAAATTGCCCATAATTCCTCATTTTTCCAAGAGGGTTCATGTTGGTTTGCATTGGCAATGATTTCTCCATCCTCATTATTGTTTTCTGAAGGCTCTTAAACAATTTTTTTCCATCTTAATGTAATTTGCAGCAGTTATGTAACACTATGTTAACCAAAAAAAGTTTTTTTCTTGCCCTAGGTCTTTGGAAAACCTCGCAAAAATTGAAAAATTTCTATTAGTATTTATTTTCCCTCATCAAACCAAAGATTGAATGTATCTCGATTCTCTGATTTGTTGTTTTTTATTTTTTATTTTTATATTTCCATCAATCACATATGCTAATTTTTTGTTGTTGTTGCCCTAGGTTTACTTGAAACTTCATTTTTTCCATATATAAGATGTCGAAAGGTTTGGATCCATTTTGGGAATATGGCACAGCTGTTGATTCAGAAAATCGACAAACTCTCACTTGCAATCTATGTGGGAAAAGAATGACGGGTGGGATAAGCAGGCTAAAATATCACATTGCACAAATACCGGGGCATGATGTGATTCCTTGCACCACAGCAAGCGAGGATCACATTGACAAGGCCAAAAAAGCAATTGAGGGAACTAAGCAAAAGAAACAATACAAGGAGGTCGTGAGAAATCAAATTGCCTCAAGATCCGTGTCCGGATTAGGAGTGGGGGCTAGTGGGACGAGTCCAGAAACCTTCTCCACATAGCAGTCCGCAATGCCTTCACCTTCGACTACATCACCATCACCTTTCTTTGTGTCGAGTTGCACACCAGGTGGACAACCTTCTCTAAGGTCCATGTTGAAAGTAAAGGAGAAAAAAGAAGCAGATAGACTTGTGGGTCGATGCTTGCTATGGAGTGATATTCCATTTAAATTTGCCAAGAACCCATTTTATGTGTCCATGTTTGAGGCAGCTACTATTGTTGGACCGGGGTATAAGCCCCCCACTTATGAGGAGCTGAGAGGGCCCATCCTCCAGGACGAAAAGGTCGATTGCACTCACAGGTTGGAGGATCTTCGAAAATCATGGGAGTTAATAGGATGCAAAGTGATGTCAGACGGTTGGACTGTTATGAAGGGTAGGACCCTTCTCAACTTCTTGGTTCATTGTCCCAGGGGCATTATGTTTATGAAATCCGTGGATGCATCTGCACATGTCAAAGATGCGGCTTTACTATGTAGCTTGTTGGATGAGTTCATCCAAGAGATTGGCCTGCAGCATGTTGTCCAAGTCATAACGGACAACGTTGCGAACTATGTGTTTGCTGGTAGGATGCTTATGGCCATGTATCCTTCACTAATCTGGACTCCTTGTGCGGCCCATTGCTTTGATGTTAGAGGATTTAGCCAAGATTGATTGGATCATGGATACCATTACTTCAACACGGAGCATCACAAAATTCATATACAATCACGTAGCGGTGCTTAGCTTGATGAGAACTTTCACAGGTGACAAAGAGTTGGTGTGTCCTGCCATCACACGCTTTGCCACTAGCTTTATTTCTCTCCAGTCCCTCTTGGGTTCTATGTGGGACTTGCAGCAGATGTTCCTTTCACCTGAGTGGCGTGCTTTATCATTTAGCACTAGACCAGAGGGGCAAGCCATATTCAGGTTAGTTACATACCATCAGAGCTTTTGCGATGAGGTGAAGGAGGTTTGTGCCGTCATTGAACCTTTGGTAAAGGTTCTCTGCTTGGTTGATAGAGATAAGCCTGCAATGGGATACCTATATGAGGCCATGGATAGAGCCAAAGAGTCCATTCATGCCTATTATGAGGACAAGGGAGATCAGGGGAAGGAGAGACAACAAATTATATGGGGGTTGATTGATGCGCGATGGAACCACACACTCCATTGCCCCATTCATGCTATAGGGTTATACATCAACCATGTGTTTGCTTACTCTTGTGGCTTTAGATTTGATGGAGAGGTTATGTCTGGATTCTATGAGTGTGTCCATAGGATGGTGCCGTCTTCAGCTGATCGTGCAGAGCTTTCCCAAGAGTTGGAAGTGTATAAGAGAGCCACAAGATTACTTGGGTTTGATATGACAGTATATGACAGGACCAACCTGATGCCAAGTAAGCTTCACCTTGTTTCAAATTTTGTTTTCTTTTTCTAATTCTTTTTTTTTAAATTTCATTGTCTTTTCTTATGTTTCTTTAATTCGTTGTAGATACATGGTGGGAAAACTATGGTGGTTGCGTACCTATTCTACAGAGGCTTGCCACTCGAGTGCTCAGCCAGGCATGTAGCTCTTTCGGTTGCGATCGCAACTGGAGTGTATTTGAAAAAGTACACTCCAAAAAGCGCAACAGGTTAGAAAATTTTCAAATTCATTATAAATTATTGAATTCTAGTTTATAATTTTATCATTTATCATTATGCCCCTTTGCCTTCTAATTTATGCATTACAAATTATTAAATTTATAATTTAATATCTAATTCTATGATCCTCCTATAGGTTGGATACTCCGTGCCTTAATGATTTGGTCTACGTCCACTACAATCTTAGGTTGTGGGTTAAGCAATTTGAGAAAACAGTTGATGCGAAGGCCATTTCATTAGATGAGATCGACACCACTGCAGCTTGGAGGACAGAGTGTGAGGAGCCTGCTATGGAGGTAGCCCCTGATTGGCTAGCGGATGATCATGATGATGTTACAGAGGCTCCATATGAGGGTGATCCAGTTCCAGAGGAGTTTCACACTGAGTCTGGGAGTGTGCCACAGTTAGAGCTAGAGCCATAGTCAGGGTTAGAGGGAGATAGACCCGATAGTAGCACTGGTACTGGTAGAGGAGTAGCTATAGGACTACCTCCTCGAGCTCCTTCTTCTTCTTCTTCTTCTTCAGGATACTAGTTTCAGCCACCTTCAGTTTCTAGAGGACATCATTTTGCAGGGTCTTCTTCTAGAGGAAGTCAGATACTAGTATGAGGCCCACAAACCTCGAGGGCACTTAGTCCTAGAGGAAGGGCAAGGGCCGTTTCCACAGCGATTACCTTTTCCCGTAAAAGGGGTAGAGGGAATCGATAGTTTATTTACTTTATTTCACTGTAGATGACTCATGAGTCATGATGATGATCGTGAGATACATTTGTTATAACTTATATTTTTGATGATTTAGTATTCACTATTCAGGAGTAGGACCGGGACACGATCCATTTTGATGTGTGATGTATCTCTAGACATCTTATATATCTTATATATCGGTTTTCTTTCCATATTCATGTGGCAATGTGTTTATTTGATGTTATTGTTGCTTTAGATGTTTAAAAAATTGATAAAAAATGAATATTTTTGTGTTTTTTAAGTTTGGCGATTTTTTGCCGATTTTTGCCGATGTTCTGCTGAGATATCCTGAAATGATGTTTCCTGGACCCTGCCGATTTTGTCGCCGCGCCAATATTTGTAACATTGCTAAATAGTATCGAAATGGTCTAAGAACATATTTACTCAATCTAAATGTGGAAAAAACACAGTCACCATCAAAATCAACATAAACAAAAGTTCAAGATAGATTAGATTGGAAATTCATATAGCCAGTAATAAATAAAATGGGATTCAAATGAAGAATCCTAGTTTTACCTCCAACTGTATATCTACAGTAAAAGTTGCAATCTTGATTCATGGGATTCCAAGGAAATTCTTTAAATTCAAAAGATGAATACGGCAATAGTTCCCTCTATCTCCATCTTTATTTATATGGCAAGTGATGCACTCATTCATAGTCTGAAAAAGAAGAAAGTGGAGGGAAGTTAAGGATTCAAAGTAACAACAGTTTGAACCTTGTGCATGTTGAAGCATAAGGGTATATAAGTATTTCAACTCTAAGTATTTTTTTTAACTAAAACGGATAATTAATATTAAAAAATAAAAAATAAAAAATGGTAAAGCCGTGGCTGAAGCCAAATCCGGCTAATTACAAAATTCAGAGTTTCCAGCAACATTTTGCTTTAAGAACTAAAATTATTTCTTTAGTTGAATTCGCTTTCAAAATCCAAATTGTTGATCTTCCATTGAATTATTTTGCTAGCTGTGAATTCTCTCATTGCATTTGGATGGAAGTTTGTGATTTCATTTTCAGAAATGAAGCTGAAACACCTACAAGAACTAGACCTTTTCCACCTATCTCACTTGGTTGGATTCAGCCATTTTTCACTTCATTAGTTGGGGGTTATGGCCAGGACTCCAAGATGGCCTGCAAACTTATCAATGCAAACATCATATATGAACCAAAGAATACACAAGATGCACCCAATAGCCTGGACGTTTCCTAGATATGTCTCTGAAAAGTGCCTAGCACTTTCTGTCTTTAATTGAACGCTTTCTGAATCCAAATTTCTGCTAACTGCGATTTCTTTCTTTGATTGAAAGTTTGCAGATTCATTTTCAGTTTTGAAGCTGAGTGAAGCCTTGGAGCTAATGCGTGTTAGCACAGTGTCCCACTATGGACTGCCTGATGTTGTCTATGTGTTCAAAAACCTGCGAATTGGCTTGGTGTCTTGAAACCTTAGCTGCGTAATTTGAATATGTCGATTCCATCAATCATAATCTGCGAATTTGAATTGGAGACATCATATCATTCATTCGCTGCATAATCACTCAAGGGATGTGATAATGGCTAATTTCATTGTTGGAGAATTTAATTTTCCCGGATTTAAGACTTTTCAACTCTAAGTATTATTACACCTGCAAGTAGAGCAATTTGAAGCGATTTCTGAATGTCAATCTCAGCTTTGGTTTAGAATTCAATGAGTGTTCTCTGTCATTAGGGTAAAATGTTTCCCTTCATATTATAGAGGTTTCCAATCAACTAAATGAGGTTTTAGAGTCCCACTGACCTATCTTGGTTATTAGTGGACATCAATATAATTTATTTTCTTTCTTTCTTTCTGGTACATTGATTGCATATTGTTTATTGCAAAATGGGAATTGAAGATTCTTTCTATTTCATTTGACTTCATTGTTTACCAGGATCAAAATTTTCTTGCTCAAAAGACCAGTGCTTGAAGCATTAAAAGATGTACTTCATAGAAAAACAATGGTGAATAACTCTGTTTTTAATGCTCAAAAGTGCATGATCTGATAGCATTTTATTGTCGATATTTTTAATCTGTTGATATGGTTTAACAAGTTTCTATATGGATTATCAGTGGAACATTCTAGGTTCGAAAACTCATATAACAGTCTTGATGGAGCATTGGCAGAAAGAGCTAGGAGTGCATTGAATTCCCATAATCAATCTGGATTATCGATCTTAAAGGGTACCAAGTCTTTCCAAGTCAGATTTTCATATTATTATAATCTTGTATTCAAAATCTGCTGCAGATTATTGGAGTGATTAGGATTGTAAATATATGAGAAGATGTGGGTAATTGCAACACCTTTTTGCTATACTGCTTCCTGATTTTGATTTATTTTCATCAACATTTTGCATGGTAATATCTTATCTTATGTTGTTTTTCTTACTCTACCATTATGATTTTGTGATAGGCTACAATCTTCACGTCGGTTTACGGGAAATTTCTTCTGGCCTGTTAAGACATGATGCAGGGCATGTAAGACGATCCGACTTCTTTTGTAGTAATGAAAGGATTGATTGATTTGTAGCATTAATCACATCTCTATATATATGCTGCTATTGAATGAATTTCATTGTTTTGGTATGGACTTGAGTAAATTTTCCCAGGACTTGTGTTTTGTGTTGAATCTTGTTCCTTACCATAGATATCAGGTCGTGATTGATGTTCAAGTTACTACGATCAATGAAGGATAAAGTTTTAGACTATCATTTGATGGCTGTGGTGTTGCCCCTAGGATGGTTATCTTACCGATTTGGGCCACCTCAAATTTAGTAAGATAGCAAAGGGGTGTGCTGGAATTTTGTAGTCTGTTGTCTATACGCTTCACCAAACCACCAACATGATCATCAATAACGAGAAGCGAGTCTCCTCCACCAAAGATCTGCATCAAATGCCAAGAAGAGAGAGGCTCCATGAAGAAGTATATCCCCAATTCAATCCAATGCTCCAAAGCTACCACCTGAAAACTCAGTGTGAAACCTCGTACAATATGAGGTGTAACAGGCAACACAAGTGGGATGCCAATGTCACCACATAAACCTTCTTCTCACTTAAGACCAACTCTCCTCTGGTACAAGGGGGGTGTCCCTAGGATTAGCATTGCTAAAGAATAGGCTAATATGGCTCAAGGTGATGTGAAGAGTTCCTTTAGCAAAACAGAAAATTGGACGATTAAATAGGCTTATTTTGAAGGTGGTTGGTGCAGCTAGATCAATGCCAAATATCCAAGAGGGCATATAGAGTCAAGGGTTCGCAAGAGGGCTGGAAAATATGGATGGACGAGGGTAAATCTGCTGTTACAAACACACAGAAATCTACCTAATGAATGGAGATTTATGTTGTAGGCTCTAACTACATGCTCTACTTATGCACATGCATACGAGAAGTGATTTTATTATAAGCGGAAATACATCAACCGATCCTTCCTTGAAGTGACATAACATCTATGCTTCCAACTTAGAGATAAAAACAGCAATGAAATGAAATAGGGCTTCCCTCATTTCACCTCCTTTCTCAATAGCTGGCCACCCTACTTGAGATCCCTATTGCATCAGATTTTAGTAGGTGGTTTCGGCATATATCAAATCAGCAAGATGAAAAATTATGGACAGCCACACATAGGTAGAAATCTCCTAGATTCACATAGCTTCAAAAGGTCTTCAATCTAAGCTAGTCCAATAGAAAGTTGTCTCCTCAAATCATCAACAACCATTACAATAGGAGGAGCTCATCTTATTTAGAAGAAGAGCTCAAAATCTCAAATAAAATAATAATATCCAATGCAAAATCCTAGATCTATCCTAGGGAGGAGCAAACAAATAATATCCTCCTAACTACCTCCATTACAAGTAAAAAACCCTATAATAATGAAATAATAAAATAAAAGGATAAATAGTGGAGAAGCCACTTGTCCTCTCCTCATGCTAAATGCTCCATGCAAAATGCCACTTGGCCTTGGTGCACTCTCCAACATAACCTGTCAACAACCTCCAATAAAATAATAATACTTGCCAAATCAAAGAGACGAGGGTGCTCTTCAAGAAGGACTTTCAACCACCAAATAATATAAAATCATCAAAGGGAGAGGTGCAGCCTAGATAAATCATAAATGTGCAATGGGACCACCTTGACCAATCAAGATAATATAACATTTCTTGAGGAGATGCGTCATAGGGAGATGTGCAAATGGCGACTAGATCTTTTCAATAGATGTGCCAAACCAACTCCAAGGGGGGAATCTCTCCAAATCCAACCATGATAAAAAATGGAAAGAGCAAATCCTTATATAGATTTGAGCTCAATCTCCTTTACAATAAAATATTATTTATTGGAATTAAGATCCGCTTTATTCTGCAAGAAAAATACTAGAATATGACTACATAATGGGCTCTTCAAGGAAAAATATCCTCACAAAATAATAAAATAGTGTGTTGACAATGAATGAGTGCCATATGTATTCTTCTCCATGCTCAATGCTCCATGCAAGATGATCTTCAACAACTACCTTCAAATAAAATATTACTAAATGCCAAGTTAAAGGATGGGAGCTCTCTCCAAAAGGACCTTTAAAAGTTAAAACACCAATATAATATAAAATAATCCGTTGAATAAGTGTGCCCTTAAAGCCCCTAGGGGTGTAGACCAAGTGGTGATAGAGTGTATTGTTAAGACACTCCTTGTGATGTCATGAGTTCAAACCTTGGCTTGCTTGCCCCATGCTGGGGGGTTGTGTGGGTGGAACTAGGGGTATAGTGGTAACGGACGGGAATCGACCCCGTGTCACGCGAGTACAAGCCCCGCCCTAGTTGCCGATTCCCCTAGTAAAAAAAAAGAAAAAAAGAAGCGTGGCCTTGTAATATGTGTTGGAAGGTTTTGACTTACTTTATATAAAATAATCCATGAAAAGAGATGTGCCTTTGAGAAGTGTGCCGATGGTAGTTGTTATCTCCCTTGGATCTAGGGCCATATCAATAAAATAATACTCCATAAGGTTGTGCCCTAGATAGGTGTGCAAGAAAGTGTCTATGGGATCACATTAACCCAACCCAATAATATAAAATAGGTCTATGAAGGCTGTGCCCTAGAGATGTGAGCAATGGTAGTTACATCATGAATAAATGTGCCAAGATACCAACTGGGAGAGCGCACCACTTGTTTAATGAGTCACAACCTTGAGATGCTAAAAAAATGCCAAAGATAGCAAAGTTAGTTAAGGTTCTTTCTCCAATACAATAACCACCTCCTCCAACAATGGATCTCATAGAAATATCTATGAAGAAGGTTCACTTTGGTTCTTATAACAACCCCCATGGGTAGGTTGACCTCAAAGAGTGTGCTAAGCATAGATCCATTTGCAAATACCATCAATCTCCTTGAACCATGAGCCATAAGTGCGACAAACTAGAAGAAAGTGCATCAAAAGGATGTTAAAATAATCAAATCCAAGTGTCATAAGGAGAAACCATGTGTCAAAGACTCAAAACCATAAACCGATTTCTAAAGACTAAAACCATGAGCGCAAGCGGAGGGAAACCTAGGATATCGTGCAAGGTAGTTAAGTCTCCTCAATAAATGTGCCACAAAACCATGATAGAAGAAGCTCTCCACTATTTTAGAGAACTAATCACCTCAACATGCTCAAAACAATAAAGGCTAAAGTGCTCTACAAAACTGTTCCAACACATGAGAACTTGACCAAATTCAATCACTGATGACCATCACAGTGGAATGCCCTAGGAGAGAATGCCAAAGTGGGACGCCTTCAATAAATCCCCCAAAATTCCATGGAAAAGTTCATAACCTAAGTTGCACGAAATGTGGAAATGTGTACAAGTTTCTGAAATGGGAATGCTTGGAAATGTGAGCCCCCCCAAATGGGTACACGGGGGAAATGCACAGATAAAAAGTACAAAAATAGAGATATATAGTTTTTTTAAATAACACATCATTTTGCAAGAAAATAAGAATGCTACACATAAATGACATTTTAGAAGGAAACCCATGTCTATATTAACTCTCATAGCTGATTACATGATGTAAAATCCTATAGCTTGGTGGTCTTGACTAATGCCAATCCTGTACCCTCATACATGATAGAGTCCGGTGGAAATACTACAATCCTGCCAGCCCCGAAATCCTGAAAACTGTTAAGTCTGCTGAATTCTGAATGGGATTTGAAATTTTACTTTCTCCATATGTAGTCCGATGAGGTTAGAACCACTCTCAATTGTCCTGAAACAATTCATGGTATTGTTAAAAATTTAAGTAAAAGGATAGAAAAGGTAAGATCTTACCTTTTCTATCCTTTTACTTTAAGAATTTAATATTACCATTAATGACAAGGTGGCAAACTCCTCAGATCTCAATCCCCTATCTCCGATTTGTCTTAAAGTGTCATTGGGACAAACAAAGTGATATTTTAGTATGTGTCCCACATCCCTCATGGGCACTTGGGTGGCCCTAGAAACTTCCAAAAACATGCTTGAAACATTACTAAAAATGGCCGAAATGCCTTGGAAACGTCATATGGTATTGCCAAGGATTTTTCCAAGTGCTTTTGTACCCGTTTCTACGTTTCCTTGCATTTCCAGGACGGGTACGCTACCATTGTAGGTGTTTTCTGCAACTTAGCTCATAACCAAATAACAAGCCATATAACTTAGGGAAACAATGTAATCGCAGCAAGCCACCAATGCATAACATCAAGGAACATCTATATTACTTACGAAAACCGTTAGTTGATGGGTATTCCTTCCACGAATGTGCCAGGGGTTAATCAAAAGTGCATTATGCTAATAAAAAACCATGAGGGCACCAAACACTCCAAACTCCACATGTGCAAGATGCAAGCCTCCAGAGTCCAAAGTGTGAGATGATGATGCCATTAGAAAATGATAATCCACGAACAATATGTATCTAAGGCCCTTCGCCTTGGTGGCCTCATAGCCTAGCTTGGGGGTTGTATTCGTAGTTGATACCTATGGTTGGGTGGAAAATCACTCTTACACTACCAGTTGCTTGGACTTTATTTGTTAAAAAGATAAATATTCTCTTGTATATGAATGTGGAATGATTTTATTTTATGCCTGTGATGAAGGAAAATATGGGTCCTAAGCCATCGTCCTCCACATGCAGCCTGCTTGGGGAGGGTCTTCATCTTGGGACAATTCTCATACAATATGAGGTGTAATAGACTGAAAAGCATTGGGGGATCTACAACAAGCTCTAGCTCTTCAAGTTGCTTAGAAGTTCAGATTTCATGTTGCTGAGTAAATTTGTTCTTATGATAAGGTTGTTGTAATGTTATGCTGTATGATCTTGTGATTACCTGATAGCAAGTTCTAACCTAAGAAACCGGATTCATCCAAAACCCCCCTCGTGTCCCGTGGGGGTCGAATCAGACATGATTCGATGTCAAATCGTGTCCGATTCGACTTTTGGTTGTGTTTGAAATCGAGACACGACCAAAAGTCGAATCTAACACGATTTGACATCGTATCCCCGACTGTCGGATTCGTGTCCCGAAAACAGGACACGATTTCCACGGAAAAGTAAATCGGGTATTGAAAAGTGAAGAGAAATAGGTACTAAGCTTGCATGTAAGCTTTCATCGTCGTGCGATCTAGCGGGATATGGCAAGTAGTCTGTGGTCGGTGTTCCTGCGAGTATGGCAAATATAACGTTCCTGTGTTCCTGCGAGTATAGCGTTCCAGGAAGTATACTCGGCGGAGACGAGAACACTTGGATGTAGTGTGCATTTTGCAGGGCACTCAGCAGCGGCAAGTATCGACGGAATACTTGGCAGCAAATATCGGCAGCAAAATCGAACCCTGAGTATATAATTTTAGTTATTAAAATGCGGTGGTATGGATAGTTGATGTCTTAGGTGTAGGTACATGCTTACCTATATTTATTGTTTGTAAGTGTAAGTCATATATAGATTATCAAATGTTTTTTAATATATTATATATTAAATACATTTTTTTATATTATGTCTTTTTTTAATATTAAAGGTTATAAATATTATATAAAACTATATTAAATGTTATTTATTATATATAAAATATATATTTTTATTTATTATGTGTCATCATTAATGTGTTTTGATTCTAATTTCTATTGAATATTTGTAAATGTTATAGTTTCTAAAGATTTTTGGATCTATATGTCTATATTTTTAAATTTTAATATATTTAAAAAAAAATATATATATGTATATAAAACGTGTCCTTCGTGTCCTGATTCCGGGGGTCACTGTGTCCGTGTCGGACACTCGTATTTTCGTGTCCTTCGTGTTCCGTGTCCTCGTGTCAGGTGACTTAGGTTCTAACCAATAACTAACCTCAAGGTTAATCCTGACATTTTAGCTGTGTGGTGTTTCTCTGGGCCTGGGCATTCCAGTGATTTTACTGCATTTGCTTCCAAATGTAGCGGCAAAACTTTTAATAATGTTTAATGCCAAATGATGGAATATACATTAATGAACGACCTGTTTTCTATAGAAGCAATTTAAAATCCAAGTAGACATTTTGTGCATAGATCTGTTCTAATGACAAATAGCCATAGGCCAAATATGCCAACCATAATAGCCAGGTCTTATCCACTAGATGAAAGCAGTTAAACCTTGGCCATGGAATACAGAGTAGGGACTCAAGGTTTAGTCCATTATTAAAAGATATATAGGGCACCTAACCCATTCCATTTGGAACTAACAACTTTTAGATCAGAGTTGGATATGCATATGTCAGCCAGGAATTTTGGGAAATCTTAGGATTCACCTGAGGCTGGAGCTAAAGCAGACATGCTTGCTCTCTTTGCTAATGTAGGTAGGAAAAACCTGTGTGACTGCCCTCTGGCTCTATGATGTATCGATCTTGATGTACATTTCTACTGTTTAGTAATGAAATATCAGATGCCTTTTCAGAAAAAATAAAGATTACTTATTGTTAGGTGCTGAAATTGAGTGTGATTCTTTGCTTGTTAGAACTTCTTTCGTGGACATTACAATAACTTTACTAGTGACTTTTTCATATAATCTTTGTCCAAGAACTTCTTATCCTTGATGTATTTTATTCTGAAATGATACAGGCTTATGACCAACTATATTTAGTAAAAGGAAAACGAACTTATGCAACGCAAGTAAAAGCACCTTCTCAATTCAGGCAACAGGTAAGTACCCTGTGTCTTTTTTTTTCTGTTCTGTAAATAAGTTAGGAGGTATAAGTATGCATCCCTCTTTCTCTAATTCAGTTTAGCTTTCTCCTCTCTATATTTTTATCATGTGCTCCTATTTTGATCTGATACGCATTTCTAAATTATTTTCAAGTAGAACGAAACTCGTTAATGTGGTGCTTAATAAGGTTATGAACATGGCTGATGCATTTGCGGTGATACTGAATTACTTTTGACATTGGTAATCGCACGTCAAACTTGAGTCTTCATCTTTGAGCTCCCTTCATTCAGTTGGCTGAGAGTGCGCTCACAGCAGTTATGAGTTGAGATGGATCACCAAACCCTATGGAAGGACATAATTTGCTGTCTTTGTTCTCTCCAGGAGGTGAAGATGGAGGAGTATTTCATTTTCAGATGCCTCATCTATTATGAGATCTGGGTGAGACTTCACTGTTTATACAAAGACTCTAGTAGGCCCCTTGCTACCTTCTTCCATTACCCTGACCAGAGATGCCTTGTCTTGTACGCTTGAGAGGCAGTACTTTTAGATGATGGGTTTTTCAGGAACCTTCGAGGCCTACTTGGTTGATTACCTCCTTCTTTTTGTCCCTCTCGGCCATTGAAGGTGTTAAGTTCCTGATTGATGTTGGTTTCACTGGCACAAACATTCATAAATACACTGGCAGATTTCAAGAAAAAGTCTGTCAGTAGTGATAACTCCATTCCAGTTTCCTCTTACAGAGGTGGGCAATGGAAGTCCTCAGATGGAGAACTTGATCAGTCTTCACTACAATATAATGAAAATTTCTCTCGTATTGTTTGTGAATTTTATTAAATTCTTCAAAATCTATCGTTAATAGAGATGCTAATCCCTTTAAACCACTTAGTCTAAGGCAATCGTGTTGAAGGAGCAATACCTAAAGGGATTACAATCACAGATCATCAAAACATCTCATGAATAAAATAAAAATTTATACTTTAACTGTTTTGAGGATCAAAATAATAGATATAGCTAAATTGGAGGTTACAAACCCCAAGATAAGGATATTTTGATTCTCAGCAGTCAGTCAATTATCTTATTTGATAGAATTTCTTGATTCCATTGTTACAAACCTAACCTGATAATTGCTAATGCGCTGACTGAAAAGTGCTGTTATGATTAGAAAAGAAACCTGCTAAAGAAAATGTGAACTGATAATTGGAAAAACTTAGAACTGAAACTAAAAATATGAGGTTTTTATACTGAAATTGGAAAACTGATTTTTCTAGAGGTTATCAGTTGAAGGAACAATGCTACATGGCTGGAAAATAGACTAAAACAAACATTTTAAGTTTTTCGAAAAATTACAGAAGATAAAGTATTTTTGAACTCATGCCCAGATTATCCAAGGTGCCTGTTATCCCTCAAAATTTACTTGCATTTCTTCTTCTCTGGGGGTCTCAACTACAGTAATGGGTTTCTGCTACACTGGTTACCAAGACACAAGTGTCATCAAGCTTCAACATGTTGATCATCTTGCCTTTACTACAATATGTCAGATAGTTCTGGAAAACTATCAGTTTAAACTAAATTTGGATGTTCATGGATCCATTTGGAAGGACTGGTTATGATCTTATGGGAGGCCTCTGCTGAAATATGAAATGGAACATCAGTGATTCGGAGACCAGGTGAACCCAGAATGTATTGAGGTGGTTGATTTTCCATAAAATTCTCACAGTCGAAGATCAGTGACATTGCTTTGAGAGACACTCAGCGTTCAATACCTATTGGAACACTGGCAGCGATTGGTACTACTGCTGCTATGTATTTGATTTCTGTATTGATGTTTGGAAGCAATGTGCTCAAGAGCTGTTGAGGACTACAGTAATTCCAATGTTTCATAGAAGTCCAGGTTCATTGCCAAAATTGGGGTTGGGGCTGGTTATCAGGTCCATTGATTACACTCTTAAAGGTCTAGTCTTCATATTGATAACAGGCCCTGGTTTACAGATTAAGATTTCTCACAATATTGAGCTGGAAACTTATGTTAAAGCATATCAGAGTTTGTTTAATTCTCACCAAATTCAGACTCTGCTACTTCACATGATATCTGTTTCTCTGGAAAAGCAAGGGGTTTGATATGGAGGCGGTTGTTGCTCAAGTTATTGAAAGATTGCAAATAAGAAGTGAAAAAGTTGGCATTTCCAGACTGGGCAAACAACATCACCACAGTCTTATGGTTACCACTCCGTGCAATTGATGATATGTTTGATAGACTGATGTGCAATCGAAGTCTTTCCTCGCGAGGACAGTCATAAGTTTCCCAAAAGCTTGCTATTGGAATGAAATGTGGACTCTGGTTTTAGAGCCATGAAGCATTGCATAGGAATCTCGAGCAGAAGCGCACAGGAAAAATACCAAGACGAAGTTACAGCCTCCTGTAGCAGTTTTGGAGCAGAAATACAGTGGTTGCAATGAGAAGTTGCATCCCCCCATAACGATCTATTTTATGATGTTCTCTCTACGGTTTCATTCTGGAAAAATCACCAACAAATTTGCAGCAGCAGAGGTCACGAATGGTCCATTGTGAAGCAGCCGATTGTTTTTGCAGAACTCGGGTCATCAGTTCGTCGGTTTTACTGGGAGCCGATAGCAGAGATAATGCATCTATCCACGATGGCGTTGGTCGTTTTAATATTTCAATGCCCATACATGCCCATACCTGGGTGCGTCTCTTTCACATGGAGCTCGACTATTCCGTCCTATCGTGCTTAATTGATACAAAGTTTCGAGCGTGGTCAGTGATGCTATCGTCATCTTTATTGGCCGACGGCATGGAGCTTGGCTTGCGTTACTTTAGAAGCCGATTGCAGGGTAATAGAAGCGGGGGTTTGAGAGGCCGATAGGGGCATCCCGACTTCGGCAGATAAGAGTTGGGCACATCTCTTTCACGTCTTCATCGGCAGCCTATAGAGAAATACGATCCACCATTGCAGGCTAGAATTCAGCGTTTTGACGGCAGATTGATGCAGAATTTAAATGAACTCGATGAAGCCGGCGTGGTGGAGGTCACACTCTTATCAGCCGAGTTCGTTGTAGAACGCCAGAGTCAGACAAAGATCTATTTCTCCACGAGTTTTGCAATGAATTGTGTAACACCTTGTTCTGCCACCGGTCGTCTCCTTACGGCTCTGCCCAATCTCTGTTTAGACATAAAGTTTGCTAAGGAGCAGTCGAGTATCAGCTAAGAGAAAGCTCACACTATGTGTTAGGTAGCAGATCGGGTTTCCACGAATAGTCAGCCGGATTCACATGAAGTTCGGATCCGTTCTCACTGACAGCTGATCTAATTCACGCTGCTCACGGCCGAGCCATGAAGTTGAGTGTGTATTTCTTTACCACCCTATTTCGTCCACCACATCTTCATTGGCAGCAGAGTTCATCTTGGATGAGGCGTTTTTATTGACAGCCGCGACTAGATTTTTGATACAGGTTACCCTAGCAGCCGATTTGCATATTTCGAGCATATGACAGCGAGTTTCAGCAAAAGTTTAGTTTAAACCGCCATTACACTTCCACGCCGTCTTTTATCTTTGTTACGTGGAGCTGCCCAGGGCTCTCTCAAATAATTAAGGGTGTTTTATTTTATTTTATTATAACACTTGGCTTTTGGAGCTCGGTCCACCCGATTTTGGAGAACAGAGCAGGTTAAGTCGAGTGTAGAGCACCGATTCAGGGTTTTTGGGATCACATTTGTGACAGCTGCCTCTTTTGTCTGCTGGAGTGTGTTACTTTATGGTTGGCTGTCCACGTTTGGCAGGGATCTCTTTTAAATAAAATACAATTCTTAGGGATTCGATGGGAGAGGAAAGTGGATCTGGGATCCTACTTTTCCTCAAATATTTTATTATTTTTTCTTCATTTCTATGAGAGGTTTGGGCCTATAAAAAGACCATCCTCCTGAATTGTAAAGCATGGAAAAAACTGGGGAGTTTTCTTCTCCTTGATCATAATGAAAAATATTATGGGATTCTTTGGATAAATTGAGCATATGTGGCGTGAGTTTGTGATATTTTAATTGAGTGTGAGCATTTCCAGATTCGGCATTTTCTTTTCATTGTGTAAGAGGCCATAGAAGGGTGACAATCCACCATGTTGGAAGGTGAATGATTTTTAGTAGCCGGCTTTCTTCTTCCCTTTGGCGAAGAACTCTTAGTGTCTGCTTTCTCTTTCCCTTTGAGAGCGTGTAAATTCAGGTATTGATCTTTGCATTTAATTTGATTGTGCAATATTGGTGTTTGGTTTGCATAGCGCACCTCCCGCACTTAGAGAGGAAGAAGCATTCTTTCTGATCTGTCAAACACTAGACTGAGCATGGATTCCCCCTCAGTCATATATGACACAAGGCCCCTTTAAACCCTCTTTTGACTCCATTCACCCCTCTGATATACTGGCACTGGCCTTCTCCTCGAGGACTGATCCTCCCACCTTTCCCATCACCTATTTAAAACACATCTTTTTGTTACATTTGTTTCTCTAAAGCAGCCTCTTCCATTTCACCTTGCTCTCCGTTGCATATGCCTTAGTGATCCTATCTTAGGGATACCTCCCTAGAGTTGGAGAAGAGCCAACCTGAAGCGAAGAGGAGAGGAGTGTGGTGACATTGGCCTCTCTCCTGAGAGAGTTGTCATCCAGCTGGTGTGTTACATTTTGGGCTTCAACACACGCATGCCATTTGGGGAGACAACAGTGCCCTTGGCCTAGGTTAGTGACCTTAGAGGTACATGCTAAGGTCAAAATTCTGCTCGATATGCCTTGCTCAAATGCCAAGCCTTCCACTTATACTTGTTCCTGCCCCCTAGCCTAGGCAGTGAGGTAGTTACTTCATAAGTATTTTCTTTCTGTTACTGATTATTCTTGCACTTAAAGTTACAAAGTCCTAAAGTGGTGCAAGCTTAATGATAACTCAAGAGGGTTACCACTTTCACCTAAATAACTCTTCTCTCTTGAGGGCGGCTCTCCTCCAGCACGAGGGGGGTTCACCTAGTATTAGGATTGCTAAAGTTTGTGTAAATAAGGCTCAATGTGATGTGAAGAGTTACTTTAGCAAAACATAAATTTATATGATTAATTAGGGTTATTTTTATGATGGATGGAGGTGATTGACCAGTGCCAAAAACCCACTTGGGTATATGGAGTCAAAAGACAGGTAAGAGGGCTGGAAAATAGATGGTTATGGGTTGGTAAAGGTGCTGTTATAAACATGCAAAGTCTACCTATGATTGCTGATTAGATCTCTGGAAATTACAAACTTGTAGGCCCTTCCAAAGGTGCACTACTATAAACACGCTAATACAATTGTAAATTTTTGATTGCTGTCTATGTTTCTCTATAATTAAATAAATCAAATCTGAACTGATTTAAACACAGAAATAAATATTTCTGAACATGCACATTCACATTCACACATATAGCTGAAAATGAATAGCAGGAGCATAAATACGATACATAAGAAATCTGCCCTTCAAAGCAGCTTATCATTTAATAATCATAACTTACAAGGACACTGCAACCTGAGGTTTACAGCCTGCTGGAAAAGAAACAATATGCCTGTAGAGAAATTTGAAAATTGCTGTACCCTGTATGACACTGTACAATACTTTGCTTGCAGTCTTCAACCTTGATGGTCGATCCTTTTCCTGTTATCTACATTCTCTCCTCCTTGGCTTCACTTGGGTGTGTTCCTCACACAACTTCCTTTGTGTGTTCTCTACACAACTTCTCCTCCCATCTTGTCCTATTCATGCTTTGAGAGAGATAATTAACCTCCTCAATTCTATCAACACTCCTTGATTCTAGCAACCAATCTCAACTAATCTCCTTAATCCTAGCAACCACCTTATCTTAACAATGAGGTGTATGGCTAAGATTGTATCAAATCCAACTCCTAATATTTTATAATCTCTAGAACATGCATTTAGATTTCTATTACTAAGAGATCAAAAGAATTTTAAACTTTCACTTTTATTTATTAAGTGAAATTACAAGATGGTATTATTTCCCACTTTTACTAAGTGGTCAATAAGTTGCCTCGAGCTTATTCTCATATGTTTGTTAAGATATAAGGATATGCATGTAATAAAGTCACTTAAGTGGCTTAGGTCAAAAGTTAGGTGTTTAGGTGTCTTCGGGTTTATGTATTAGGGTTAGGGTTTTGGTCACTTAGACTCTTTATAAGAGCGAGGACCCTCAATGTATTGTTGTATGGTATAGTCTAATAATAATATTGTGTTGTATGTTATTGAGCTCTCATGTCTTCGGTAATGTAACCCGCTCTAGGGTTTCTTGCTATTTCAGTTTTCGTCATATGGTATCAGAGCAAGAAGATCCTTGTGGTACTGGTTTAATGATTCACGATTGTTGAAGAGGTTTGATTGTGGAATATGAAATGCATGTGATTTATCGTGCGTTGTTGCTGTCTCGATTTGTCTAGTAGACATAGGTTGAGCCATTGATTATGAGAGCCACCATTTGCTGAAGGAGCCGTCGATCAATGGCCACAGTCGCCATTGTAAAATAAGAGTCGTTGGTTTAATCGGAAGCTGTAGCCAGCTGCCACTGCTACCCACAACCGTCGATTGATTAAAAAAGTGATATGTTGATTTGCAGAAATGTCAAGAAGCTGGAATTATTGAGTCGTTGAATTGCTGAGCCGCCACTTTCGATTTCCAGTTGTTGTTGTGTGCATGTGTTGCCATCCGTTGCATTCTTCCATCGAGTTGATCGTCCCTTTTTTTTCTCAGTAGTTATAGAGTTCATTGTCGTTTTCCTGTACGATTTTTCATCTACAGCCGCTGTCTTAAGCCGTACGTTTTTTTTTGGGTTCTCTCAGCCGCCGTTGTCCGTCGAAGGATCTACAACTATCATTTGCATCCATACATCAAAATTTTCCATCTGTACACCGAAAATCGGCCATAGATTCGATTCGTATGTCGTACATTTATTCATCAAAATGATCTATACAGTACTTATAGTAATTGATTGAACAATGTAGCCTTCGTGATTCATATGGAATTTTCAAGATGGGTCACATAACTTGTGCTGTCGGGTTTATCAGGGAAGAATCATGAGACACTGCCAATTGTACAGTCTTTATTGAAGAATAAACATAGATTTCCCGTAGGCATTTGTAACATTGTGTATTTCTAGAAGTTTTTAGTTTTTTTGATGTGAAATTACTCGCTGCAAATATTTCAACATCCATTAGCTTTTTTTGTCTTCTTAGGGTAGAATACTATTTTGTTAGCAAGATCTTTGGCGGATTAGTGGCAGAGCTGTGCATTTCTTGACTGTCCTCGCCTTGTTCTATCTATTTGTGGCAAAAATGAATCATGAATGAACAAATATGGCTATCTAGGGAAAGCATTAGGATTTAGGCCTTCCATGCCCATTAACAATAGATTTGAGGTTAAGATCATAGTAGTGCAACATAATTTGTTTATGTTGTAGGGCAATACACAGATGAATCTTTTATGCATTTTAGGAAGCCAGTGCTTTGAAGACAAGAAGGGATTAGTTAAAAGCTTCTGAAGTGGATGATTTTCCAGAGAGTTCAATAGTTGTGGATCTAGGGAAAGATCCCTCATTGGTTGAGACATGCATGTGGATTGCAGTCTACTAGTGAGGTTACACGACATGCATGTGGATTGTTGTCCAGTAATTGAGTTTGGGAGATCCGTGATTCGGGAGTTTGGGGAAGTGGAATTCGGGAACTCGGGAATTCAACGTAGGAACTACACCTTTGTGAGGGTTACGAGGTAGCCCAATGGAGCTCAACCTGGTCTAGGAATTGTGTTCAAAGAAGAAGCTTCGAACAGAGGTTTAGCTTTCACTTCCAGCTTATGTGTTTTCATTCAAGTATATGTATTTGATTTCAGTTTGTTATTTTTCAACAATGTACGCCTTTTGGGGGGTGTTAAGAAATAGGGCTACACATGTAATAATGTCACTTAAGTGACTTAGGTCAAAACTTAGGTTTTTAGGCGTCTTAGGGTTTATGCATTAGGGTTAGGGTTTTGGTCACTCAGACTCTTTATAAGAGCGAGGACCCTCAATGTATTGTTGTATCATACAGTCTAATAATAATATTGTGTTGTGTTATATTGAGCTTTCATGTCTTCGACAATGTAACATGTTATCACATACATTGTAGCTGGAGTTACCATGATGCAGTCCTGATTTTTTCAGTCCATTGAGCCAGTCCCGTGGTTAAGATGAGCCTATTTTTCACTGGTGATATATATTTTTGAGCTAGCATTAGCAGTATGCCCCCTTGTCATGACTGAGCCTACATGACCCCATTGAGATGATTCTGGTATAGTCATGGTCCATTCAGTGCAGAGGAGTCAACTGGTGATGATGATTAGATGTAGATGTTCCAGGGACATGTATATGGTTGAGCAGAGGTGTACATTTATTGCATTTAGATGTTTTAGTTGCTCTATAGTTTATTTTAGTAATTGTGACTATGCATGTTTACTGACAGTGGCATTCTGAGCTTCATGGTTTACAACTTGTGTGGTGAGTAGTTAGAGAGTCTCTAGTGTAAGGTTATTACATATGCTTGGTTGTATCCCTTACTTCACATGGACTTAGCCTTATTTGCTTTGATGGCATCACTATCACTTTCTTCATCCATCCGTCTCTTCCCTTTACTGGTTTTATCCCGACTTGTACTTTGAATAGTGATGTCAAGGACTTCCCCCACTTAGACCTCTGTTGGATAGACTCCATGTTTACCTTGTGTCTCGGCTCTAGAGTGTGTGGCTTTTGTCACTGGGTGTTCTCTTGTAGTCCTTGAAAACAAGTACTCCTAATAAAGTGTTTTTAGACACTAAAGCATCAGAACTTAAATGCTATATCTAAACGGATGCAAAAGTCAACAAAAATAGTGTTGCTAAACACTAAATGCAAATAAAATGTCTTCCGTAGCTAGTCAGTTGCCAAAGGACGAGCATTCATCCTTTGTATGATGTAAGGTTGTTTGCCCCTACAAGGCAATAGGGTGGTAACTCCATCGCACCTATGGATGATGGTGGGTAATGGTGGTTAGACTGAGTCATTATTTGAGGCCCGCAAGGCTATTCGGGACACTTGCCTTAGGAGGATGGCTAGTGAAAGATGATCATCTGTGAAATGTTAATGTCGAATCTTAAAAGTGCAAAGCTGACAAATTATTTAAATGCAAAAGGTTGCTTGTCTAGAGTCTGTAGGAAGCATTCCAAGCACTCTCCCCATTTGTGAGACATCGCCATTCCTTGAGTGTTCTATGTCTGATATATGTCTGAGTGGTTTCCCTTTTTCCCTCTTGTCTGAGAAATTACAGTGTCAAAGTTACAAACTTACAAGTCTTTCCATTATCTTAGCCTTGTTTTCCACCTCAACCATTCTAGTAGTCTGTCTAAGTCTGTGAGCAAGCATATGTAGGGAGCTTCATGAAAGACTTAATGGTTTTTCTCATACATGTATATTTTTATTGGATTATATTAGCCACTGTTATGTATTTCATGTTTTAGTTCGGTTTCTAACATAAAATTATGGGCATTGTTCATCTAACATGCATACATGATCTTCCAGAGAGTTGCTCTACCTTCAGTTTGGGTGCTTTCACTTGGTCAAACCCAGTTTGACTTGGTCAACACGTTTCCCGAAGCAGTGACTACAGATCTCTAGATTGATTATTGTGTTCCAGACACTCCAGCATACCCCCACCAACTTCAGTTTGCAACAGATGGTCACAGTTTATGAGATACAATGATTATTATTATTTTTACTGTAGTGGCCATTTTTTTTTTTGGCAGTGATGTCCCTTTTTCTCCTAGGGCGCTACAGGATTGATGGGGAGTATGAGTAGTCATCATTACCATATTCCTATGTTTCCAGATTCATTTGTGCACTCAGTTTGGTGCACGGGAAACTTGGCAGTGAGTTATGGGTAGTTTTATTTTTCTAGGATGATTTTATCGGCAGTTTTTTATGACCATGGTTGTACTGGGAAGATCGATTTGGCTATTGTGGGTGTAATGTCCTCTTCTGCTTAAGAACAAGGGACCATCCCACTAACCTATTTAATTCCCATAGGTTCGAGCGGGTACTGACATTCAGGGAATTGATTGAGGATTGATACCATTCAAAACAAAAGAAGATCTTAATCATGGTTATTAGGTCACCAGTAGATAGAAAAGGGCCATAGGAACTAGGGGCCACTTGCATGCATTACATGTGGGCCATATTTCATGATGCATGCACTGAAACACCTTAATTAAGCTTGCATGCGTATAGAAAGCAATGCATGCAACTCAACTGAGAAATAGAAGAGAAAAGCGACCTAGGGATGCAAAATGTTAAGCTTCAAAAGTTAGGGCAAGTTAGGGGATGTAAATGTTAAGCTTCAAAAGTTAGGGCAAGTTAGGGGATGTAAATGTTAAGCTGCAAAACCCTTAAAAAACCATAAAAATTAAAATCTACAAATTTGACCGTAGGAATTCCATTTTCTTTCCAAACCCGCTTATTATTTGCCCTTAAAAGCTTATATCCCAAGCTTGGTTAGATTTCGACTCCATATGCCCATAGAACTAGGCACTAGTCCTTCACCAATTTCGCCCTACCTGGGCAAAACTGTCAATCTGTTTTTTGGGTTAATTTTGGGGTTATGGGTACTCTTTAATCTGGTCCGTAACGTCATTTTACCTTATAATATCAAGTATCAGCAGCTGGAAGTGCTTAAAAACGTCTTTTTTTGACTGCCCTAGGTCCATTTTACCACCGTTTAACCCATTCCCCTAGGGCTGTTCTATTCACTGCTTGCTGGTCTGTTTTTTGTGTCTTAAATCAGCCATTTAATCAAGTTCTAATTGCTGGAATATGTGTCTAAATCATTATCCACTGCTGCCATGTATTGATAAATCATCACAAGCTCCATTCCCCCATAGGCAGGGTCCCTAACCACTATTCTAGCATTTTCTGTTTGCTGATTTAATTTCCAATCTTCTAATTCTTCATTTTATTCATCATTCACATGTGTAATCAGATCTGAGTTTGTTTCACTTAGTTTATCTTTTCATCCAGAATCTCGATTCCACCAAGGCTGGAAGAAACCTCACCTTCAGTCGTCCATTTTGTCTATTGCTTTGCTCATCTTTTTTGGGTTTGGGGTGTTTGATTGTTGAGTCTCGACCTTCACTGGTCGAGAGGCTCTCCCCCTTGACTAGGCCAAGTGCCTTGTCTAAAGTGACTGCAGCCTTGTCCGGTGTGACTTCTGTCCCTTGGACAGAGGACTTGGGTGTTGTTGGTTACACCGGCCTAGCTGTGCTCCTCTACCGTCCCTATTGGGATACATGCACTAAGCAGCTAGAGTTTGTGTGATAACATTTTGGTGCCGTTGCCGGGGAGGTAGAGGCCTACCCGTGTCTGTGTTTGAGTTTGAGTTTTTTGCTAGCTTTTTGCCTCTATCATCGCATCAGAACTTAAAACTTAGTTGGCTGATTTTGTTTTGCTTAATTCTACAGTCAACACATTTTGTTCACTCACCACTTCTCCCCTCACGACATTCCACCTTCGGTGAGCAAGGTATCCCGCTCACCTGGTGACTCCACCCCGCGGCTCCACTGGAGACCGAACCCATCCACCACAACCTTCATAGTTTAGAGCATTCTGACACTTTACATGAGACTCCACTGGGAACTCTTAAATTGACAAATCATAATGGACCCAGTTGTTCTCCTTGGCCTCTCACAAGCCGTAAAAGAATTAAATGAACATGTGAATAGATCTGAAAGGAGACACAAGGAAATAAATGAATGGGATGCACAATCCCAGTATGGGTATGAACCTGAATATCTTGATGTTTGCGATACCCGCGATGCCCCTCATCACTCTAATGGAATCTTTTCCTATCCACCCCTAATAGATTGGTAAGTCAACTTGAACCTTGTCAATCCCAACCAAGGATTTTTAGCCAAAATGGTCGGTCGAATCATCATATTAGCCAATATCAAACCCAGCCGGGACCTTCGGTAAATCATTCTCGCCCAATTCAAGCAACGAGAGCCTTTAGGAAACCCAAGCCATCCCCTTTTGATTTTTTATAAATACAAGGGGCACCTCATCTTATGCCAAATGGATACATCAAGAGGTTGCCTCGCTTTTATGGAAATAATGGAACATCTATTGAAAGTCATTTGGATGCCCTCTGGGACCATATGGAATCTCTGGGTGCTGATGGTGAAGATGTCTATATGCGAGCCCTTGGTGCGCCCCTAGTAGGGGATGCCTGTTTATGGTTTGATAATTTGGCCCCAGGATCCATCACTAGGGATGACATTTTCACGAGATTGCTAATATATAAATGGGGTGAAAGCATTGATGAGTCTTTAGAATGTCAATCTAGCACTGATTGTGTCATGGATGAAGATTATATTGATGATCTGCTTTCCCGGTTGGATCACTCCTCTCCTGAGATGTTCCAAATCATGAGTGTGCCTACAATCCACAGGAATGTCACAGAGTATCTTGAGAACAATGCTGCAAAATCTCATGCGGAAGTTAAAAGAAACATCAATCGAATCATCAATCTTGAGAACATTAATCATAAGAGTACTTTGTTACTCTTACCTGAGGCAGTTGCAGGCCGAACCCTATATCTAATTTGCCTTTCCAATGGTGACTCTAGTGAAGCATCACCTGAAGAGCAACTTCACAATCATCGCGTGGTTGACAATTGTCCTGTTAAATGTTCAAACAATCCAAATTGTGACTCAGATGTCAATCATCTCTCTGAAGAGGGCGAGAAAGGTGAGGGTAGTCAGATTCCATGTGAGAAACAGTCTAGTGATCATCATGTAATTGAAAACCAACTTGGTGAAGATGAATGGGGTGAAAGCATTGATAAATCCATGGAAGAACAATTAAATGAGGATTATGTGGTGGAGGATCAATGTCATGAAGACGAGCAGGATAGCAACGATGAAATGGTCAGTGATTGCCCTTATCAGTTTAAATTCTCCTCCCCCGAACCAATGGTGAGTGTGCCTTTGATTCAACTTCTAAATGAGCCTTCAATCTATAAGAATGTAGTAGAGTATTTGAAGAATATAGGACATGAATCTCATGATGAAGTTATGTATGATAGTGAGAAAGTCTCAACCCCTCAAGATTTTGACCTTGATATTGACTTAGAAGGGGAACTTACTAAAATCATACAAGGCACTTTGTCATCTTTACCCAAAGAAGGCACAAATGAAGAAGGGGATTCCATTGATCATCAAAGACAAAATTCCATGGTTGAGCTTTCAACCAGTGAATCCACTAGAGATTCTCTTGAGGGGCAACCCCATAGTCATTGCTTTGTTAGCGATTGTTCAGGTCAATGCCCAAGTGATCTGACCTTGTTTCACTTTCCAATCATACCTTTGAAGGAGAAGAAGAAAGGGAAAATATTGAAAATAATCAGACTTCTGTTGAGAATGGATCAAATGATCATCATGGGCTTGAAAGTCAAATGTGTGAAGATGATGGGGGTTTTAAAATTGACTATATCGATATACCTCCCTGTCAAGATGATGATGATCCAGTCATGTATCAACTCGACCTTGAGTGTTCTTCGCTGCAACATGCAAGATGTAATCAATGTCACAAAGAACCTTCAAAAGGTATCATGCTTAATGCCAACACAATTCTTTGCTCTCTCCTTGGTCAAAACGAAGTGATTGGAAATTTGATTCAAAGTCAGTTTTGTCTTTGGGAGGTTGATATTGATGTTGATGATTTCTTTGACAAATTCCTTTTCTCTCATGCGGAATTGGGGGTAGCACCTTTGGGAAATGCCGATCAAGTTTCTTTCTATTTTTCACTCCTCCCTCCCATCCCAACTCATGAAGTTAATGCCTCTTTCTAACCTAATCTCGTTGTGCAAAGGGTTCGATAAGGAGTTTGTAGAATGCCGGTTGATGGTGAAACCTTCTATTTTCTTTTTTTTGTCATCTTGGGTTAACCCTATTTTCCAAACGGATAGTCTCATTAATGGGTTAACCAAGAAGCTTTTCAAAGACCGATTTCATCTTTTCGCAATTTTTGAGCAACAAGTGGGAGTAATTTTGATCTTAGTTTAAGTAAACTCCAGTTTGTCCCCACTTGGTTCTCTCATCAATCCAAAGATGAACATCATTGAGAATACGAACTTGATAGATGAGGAGAACAACATGTCCCAGGGGGGGTTGAGTCAAGTGTTATATCATTTTCTCACATCTAATTTAAAAGAAACTCACACCATTTTCATGATCCTTTTGGCGTATTGATGGATGTGTCTTGCGAAACCCAGTCTCAACCTCGCCATGATTTTATTTTGCACCACTCTAACCCTTTTCCAATCTGTGAACAAGTCAAGAGAATTTTGATCTTAAATTCATTAATTCTTGACCCAGCGTTGACTTGTTTTGCTAAGCAACATCAAAGAAGAACTATTGATCTCTTGGATGAGTGGTTGCACTGGATCTATGATTTTACTTAGTAGTTCTCTGAGTTGGTTAGAGTAGGGTAGGTAAATTGAATAAGCTCTCGTGAGCAGTAGTTAGTTGTCTTGTTGCCCTTTTGTTTTGATTTTTCACCTTTGACACCATTTCCCCCTTTTAGTTTGTTTTTATATCATAGTTTCCATTCTGTTAGGATATTCCTATACTCCATCCTAGTCCCACCAGTATTTTGATCATTTACATTTTCAGTCATGCATGCACCTTTTAGGGTTTGCATGCATTCTAGGGTTTGCATGCATTTTGCATGCATCCCAGTCATCGGTCCAGCACCTAGCCCTCAGTTAGCCAGCCCTCAGGAGCTTCTCACTATTCAGTTTTAGCCCTCCAGTTGCTTAATGCACCCTTCTTCCTTGATTTTAGGGAGCAACTCGCCCTCCTTCACCTACCAGTCCAGTTGTCACTCAGTTACACTCAGTTACACTTAGTTACATTCAGTTACATTCAGTTACACTCAGTTACACTCAGTTACATTGAGTTACACTCAGTTACACCTACCAGAGTTAGTTTGACTGATGGTTGATAGTTACTTGAGCATTGATGACTCCACTGATGATGATGAAGACTTCCAGTTGCGCTCCGATGATCATGAGGACACCTAGTTGTGCTCCGATGACACTGCAGTGATCCTTTGATCACTCCATGAAGGCTAATTCGAATTGCCACCATAGGCATTTGAATTCCTCATGCATTGTATTATTTATATGTCCATTTGTGATTAATAATTAAGTATGACCGAAGTATTATTGCTTCTATCTGAGTTCTACTGTACCATATTATTCTGTTGCTCATTATACTGCATGTATCACTCTTTTTCTATTTTCTTGCTTAATCATCATTATTCTCTTGTGAGATACATCATCTCTTAGATCTGCTGTGAGGATTTTCACATGGTATCAGAGCATGTTGAGAGAATTGTTTATCTCCATTCTTGAGAGTTTTTTTGCAGGTTATTACCAAGATTTCGAGTGTAGCAGTTGCAGCAGTTTCTGCATTCTTGCAGCAGTAGCAGTTGCAGTTATTCTATATTGTTTTTGCAGGTCCTCTACAGCTTCAATGTATTCATCAGGAATTACTCCTCTTGATCCACTCAACTATGATGAATGGAAACCAAGAATGATAGCAGACTTGAAGATCCATGATCTTTTTTTATTGTTATTTTGAAAGAGAGTTCGAATCCCCTGAAGAGAAGATTGACTGGTTAAATAAAAGAGACATGCACTTTGCAGCAATAATGTTTTCTTTGTGTGCATACCAGAGATTCCAATTCAAATATCGTGATGGTGTTGAAATTTCAAGAGAGTTATGGACTCCAAAAGAGATATGGGCTCACCTGGATGGAAAATTTGGCAGAGAGAATGAAGGACTTGGTCCCAACCCATTCGAAAGAAAACAAAGTGATGCATTCGCTCCTCTTGATGGTCTCTCAGATCATGAACCAGTATCATCTCATATTGAAGTTGTTGACAAAGAACTTGCAGATTCTCCGCTCATGCTCAAACTTTCTTCTCTTTCTGTGCCAGCTCACACTCTAGATATTGCAGAAGGTCCTAAATCCTCTCTTGCACCAGAGTCTGTTGGTTTGCATCATGATCACATGATTATTTCAGAGGTCAAATCAGCTAATGGAGGTAATGCATTCGCTCCTCTTCAGCAAACATCTCTTTTATACTACTATATGATCATAAATTCATGCTTTCAGAAGGTCATTGAAGAATATGGCCATTGCCATTCGCTTGGGATAATTTCTCATGCATCTACTGGTTTTGATCTCACCTCTCATGGTTCAAAGGAGATCTCAAGAAGCCATGATTCAAGTCTTGTATCTAATTTGGGTTCTAAGCAATTACTGCTTGGGAAAATTTCTCATGCATATGATAGTTTTGATCTCACCCCTGCTGGTTCAAAGGAGATCTCAAGAAACTGTTTTGAAAGTCTTAAATCTGATTTTGATTTCAAGCAAACATGTAATAGTTCTTTTCGGCATAATCTCACCCATGATGGTTCGAAGGAGAAGACAAAGGACTATATGCACATTCAAAAATTTGATCCTACCTCAGCTGATTCAAATCACAGATTCAAGGATCATTCTAATACTGTTGGATTTGTTCTCATCACATTCGATCTGAAGAGCAAGTACAAGCACATGCTTTTTGAGCATGATCCACTTCTTCCCAAGAAGAAGATACCTCTAGACATATGACCAAGCATCACACATGCTTGAGTTTGGAGCTTTTATTTTTTATGTGTGCCTTGCAGTCTATTTTTTGAGGAGGGGGTATGTTTCCCATGAAATTTTCCCACTTTCTTGGTTTATTGATTGTTATTATTCATTGTATTGGGTGACCTTTGGTCTTAGTTACCAGGGCCCAGGATGGATTAAGGGGGGGTGTTAGGATATTCCTATACTCCATCCTAGTCCCACCAGTATTTTGATCATTTACATTTTCAGTCATGCATGCACCTTTTAGGGTTTGCATGCATTCTAGGGTTTGCATGCATTTTGCATGCATCCCAGTCATCAGTCCAGCACCTAGCCCTCAGTTAGCCAGCCCCCAGGAGCTTCTCACTATTCAGTTTTAGCCCTCCAGTTGCTTAATGCACCCTTCTTCCTTGATTTTAGGGAGCAACTCGCCCTCCTTCACCTACCAGTCCAGTTGTCACTCAGTTACACTCAGTTACACTTAGTTACATTCAGTTACACTCAGTTACACTCAGTTACACTCAGTTACATTGAGTTACATTCAGTTACACCTACCAGAGTTAGTTTGACTGATGGTTGATAGTTACTTGAGCATTGATGACTCCACTGATGATGATGAAGACTTCCAGTGGCGCTCCGATGATCATGAGGACACCTAGTTGTGCTCCGATGACACTGCAGTGATCCTTTGATCACTCCATGAAGGCTAATTCGAATTGCCACCTTAGGCATTTGAATTCCTCATGCATTGTATTATTTATATGTCCATTTGTGATTAATAATTAAGTATGACCGAAGTATTATTGCTTCTATCTGAGTTCTACTGTACCATATTATTCTGTTGCTCATTATACTGCATGTATCACTCTTTTTCTATTTTCTTGCTTAATCATAATTATTCTCTTGTGAGATACATCATCTCTTAGATCTGCTGTGAGGATTTTCACACATTCAGTTGTTTTTCGCCTTTCTTACGCCTCCAGTATCGGCTTAATAAAATTTAAAAATGCTGTAGAAGACTTTCATTATTGATGTATCATTATTTTCAGCATTGTCATTTTGTTCATTTTTGCTGGATTATTATACATGTATATTGTGCGGCCTGACGTGTGGTCTGTAGAGATTGGTATAGTGTCTGCATTTTACAGGACTAGGTACATATTGATGATGATGATGCAAAGGGCGTGCAGGTGCATGTACGTTGATGATGATGATGGGGGTGCTACGGACCAGAGATTTTGTGGTTCTCAAGCACTCTCTCCCTTAGAGCACTTGTCCCAGACGGAGCCAGATGTTATCACATTTTATGTTGGGAGCAGCTTCCACACTGCAGACTGTGCGGCCGAGGACCGCACAGTACCTTTTTTTTTCCAGATCGGAGATCAACTGCCTTTAGAGGAGGCATTTTTGTTCAGATTGCCCCTAGCAGACATATCGGAGGGGACAGACAGTTGGACTTACCATCTACCACAGGGTTACCTTTCCTTGCCAGGCTTTGACACAAGCCTATTTGAGACAGTTGCCTAGTCTTATTTTGATCGAGACTGTCATAGTACAGTGCTGGTTTATTACATGCCCGGACTCAGGAGAGATCCAACTCAGATACAGGTTCAGTAGCAAGAGGTATATGGTGCAGCAAGTATTGCATATATTGATTATTGTTCATGTTGTAGATTAGACTCTTTTATACTTGCTAGTACACTAACTTTGCATGAGGTGATCTGATTATGATATGATGTGTTTGGGCCCCCTTGGTGATGTCAGTCCACCCCTCCGATTAGACTTATGTATATGCACGCTGAGTCATGTCCTATATACTTGGCATAGACTTGATCATTGAGCCCCCCCAATAGCTGACTTTAGCACCATTATCACTTTCTCCACCCATCCGATTCATTCATGACACTTCTCCCTTGACTTGGATTCTGATTTGTGATCTCGAGGACCCCTTTCCCCACTGATCTCTGAGTTTGCCACGACTCCCTGTTTATTGTGCCTCGGCTCTTTAGCGTGTGAGATACACGGTTAGACCTGGGATTTGCTCCTGTCGGTTGCCCCCGATGTTGCAATACAGTTAGGATTGTGTAGCCTCACCGGGTGCTCCCCACTTGTCGTCGAAGCTTGTATTGCCCACCCCCATTACCTTTGCAGTATGAGCGCCATGTTTATATCTTTTGAGATATGTATGTAGCCCAAGAGGGCCATGAAGAAATGAAGAAATGAAATGTAAATCTGGCTAAAAAGGCCATTATATTGTAAATTGTAAATCTAGCCAAAAAAGGGCTAAGTATGAAACTCATTGTAAAATCCATGCAATGTGTTTATGAACACACATGGATTCTGGTCAGCTATGCATGTCAGCATTTGTAGTGGTTATTCCTCACTTAGTCCTGCGGGACAAGGAGGTGAGAAGGAGCAAGGGACAAGCTCAAGATTGCCCCCTAGAGTCTTAAGTTACGGTTTGCCGGACACCCAGTTTGGTGGCTCTAGAAAAGAACCTCACGGATCCTTCGGATACAGATGTGAGTTGTGGGATACTTGTTAGATGACTAGTGGTGGTTTTCCTGCATTATACCCATTTGTGAGGCACCGCCCTTCCCCGTGTTTTGTCATGGCATGCTTACCTCAGTGGACCCCTCTTTCCCGAGTTGTCTCAAGGGTCACACGACCTTTATCCTTGTCTTCCCATGTCCTTTACCTTGTTGTCCACATCACCTAGAGTCAACAAAGTGGTCAATTCTATAGAGGTGTATAGCATCTTAGTCTTTTGGAGGTGGTGGGCCCACTTCACCAGGGCCTTGTACTATTTCGAGATTCAATGAATTTTTGATCACCATGTTATCATTTATTGCTTAGTAATGTACTAACTTGTTTAATTGAGCCTTGTCACTTCATGCTTGCATACATGTTTCAGCTAGCACTATGGTTGACCAGATTTGACTTGGTCAAATTGGGTTGACTAGGCCAAAAATGGGCCCGAAAAAATGTTGCGATCGGAATTTCGATTTCGGTCATTTATTATCTACAGGGGTTCCATATGAGCATGCAACTGACGGAATTGCAAAACATTGAACCATTTGAGAGATTTTTAATTATTATTGGTCAACTTTGACCTGTTTTAATTAAAAATCATGGACTTGGGGCAAATATTGCCAAAGTGATGGATCGGGGTAGTTCGAGTGGTCATCCCTACTACTTTTGGGGTCTACGATCACATTGCAGCAGACGGTTCGGCAATCCGGGCAATAAAAGTGGGTCAAAAGCCCAATTTTCATCTCCAGCCATATAAACCAGCAGAAAATACATGGAAATCAGAATTTGACTAAGGCAACTATAGAGAAATGTCAAAATCAAAGGTTGGCAATGGTAAAGGTAATTACTAAGGTAATTTTGGTATGTTTTGACATTGTATTTCATGTTTGTGGGGCCCTCATTTGCCTAGCTCACTAGAGGACGAGTTTGCCCATAGGAGGGGCGTTTTCTCCACTAGGGGAAATTCGACTTGGTTGATTTCATGGTTGTGTTGATGTGTGGGGCCCATATTGTATTAGTTGGGGGGATAAAACATCCCATAGACACCCCCCAACTCCACCTTGTTGATGTATGGCCCACAATGGGCCGCTCTCTATCCACTAGTGCGCTCTCCTTGGGGCAACTTGCACCCCCCTCTTGGGATCAATCTCCACCATTCGATTTTGTGGATGGGGAGATGATCTCAACCCTCCATTTTGGGGGGAAACCTAGTTGAGAGTGAGCCATCTCTATAAGAGAATGGACTCACCTCCATTGTACTTCTTCTTGACATTTTTGAGACTTGCTATAGAGCTCTTGAGAGAGACACTTCTTCATCCTCTTGTGCATAGTGATTGAGTGTTTGCTGTTGATTATTAGCATATTGCTGGTGTATTGTTGAGTTTTTATGCGGTATCTCCACCTATCCTTGGCCAAACGAATCTGCAGGTGAAATGACCATCAGAGGAGGGCGCACTTCTTGAGCTAGCAGCTCTGTCTTGGGCTCTCTCTCCGTGTTTCAACAAAGGGAAGTGAATTTATACTTATTATCTCGCTTTTCTTCATCATTTGTCGTTTATTTGTTAGTATTTCTTTGTCATTTGCCATAGTTTCTGATTTACTTCTCTCTCTGGCAGGTACAAGGGCGCACTTGGTCATCTGGCTGCTCCAAACGCTAGGGAAATCGCTTGGCTACTCAACACTTGGACTCCAGCAATTGTTTTCGGCATCAAATTCTTATTCTCTATTGCTTCAGGTAGGCCATCACTGCTTCTTTCTCTTGTTCTCATTCTTCTTGTAAATGTTAAGCTGCAAAACCCTTAAAAAACCATAAAAATTAAAATCTACAAATTTGACCGTAGGAATTCCATTTTCTTTCCAAACCCGCTTATTCTTTGCCCTTAAAAGCTTATATCCCAAGTTTGGTTAGATTTCGACTCCATATGCCCATAGAACTAGGCACTAGTCCTTCACCAATTTCGCCCTACCTGGGCAAAACTGTCAATCTGTTTTTTGGGTTAATTTTGGGGTTATGGGTACTCTTTAATCTGGTCTGTAACGTCATTTTACCCTATAGTTCCAAGTATCAACAGCTGGAAGTGCTTAAAAACGTCTTTTTTTTGACTGCCCTAGGTCCATTTTACCACCGTTTAACCCATTCCCCTAGGGCTGTTCTATTTATTGCTTGCTGGTCTGTTTTTTGTGTCTTAAATCAGCCATTTAATCAAGCTCTAATTGCTGGAATATGTGTCTAAATCATTTATCCACCGCTGCCATGTATTGATAAATCATCACGAGCTCCATTCCCACATACGCAGGGTCCCTAACCACTATTCTAGCATTTTCTGTTTGCTGATTTAATTTCCAGCCTTCTAATTTTTCATTTTATTCATCTTTCACATGTGTAATCAGATCTGAGTTTGTTTCACTTAGTTTAACTTTTCATCCAGAATCTCAATTCCACCAAGGTTGGAAGAAACCTCACCTCCAGTCATCCATTTTGTCTATTGCTTTGCTCATCTTTTTTGGGTTTGGGGTGTCTGATTGTTCTCGACCTTCACTGGTCGAGAGGGTCTCCCCCTTGACTAGGCCAAGTGCCTTGTCTAAAGTGACTGCAGTCTTGTCCGGTGTGAGTTCTGTCCCTTGGACAGAGGACTTGGGTGTTGTTGGTTACATCGACCTAGCTGTGCTCCTCTACCGTCCCTATTGGGATACATGCACTAAGTAGCTAGAGTTTGTGTGATAACACTTATCTCATATTGGCCTACATCACAAGCACTGTTCATTGGTACGTACATGCATCATTTCTATCCCTATTTTATAGCATATTTGAATATTTGGGTCATTTAGGGTTTTGGCAACCCCATGCACTTGCATGCATTCTCATGCAATCATATCTAGCACATGCATCCATAATTTCTCTAAGTATTGGGTAACAAGACTTCAAGCAAGCAACAATCACATTAGAAAATCTTCAAAAAGACAAAAAATATCAGTTGTAATATTACAGTGGTATCAGAGCATGTACCTTGCCAGCTGTGGGAGCATACAGTGGAATTAGAGCATGTTCCTTGCCAACTGTGGTAGCATGCAGTGGTAAACAATAAATGAATACAGAGGACTTGCGCAATATTTCCTATAGAAGGCAGAGGTTCAGGCATAGGGGCAACAGTGAGGAAGAGGTAGAGTTAGAGGATATAGAACTAGAAGACACAGAGACTCAGTTTGGGAAAGGCAAGGGTAAAGAAACAATGGCAGACGATGATAAAATGCCTTTCACCAGTCTCATTTCCGCTTTGAAGGAACTCACTACAGGTGATAAAGAAATGTTGACTGCCATCAACAAATTGGCAGATAAATCAGGGTCCACCCCAAACATTCCCCAATTTCCCAATAGTGACTAGGTATCCGCAAGTAGCAGTGGAGAGAATTTGCATACTAATATGCAGAGTCACCCTCATCTCTACAACAGGTCCTCCAGACCTACCATGCCACAGTTCTTGGATAGCCAGATAGCAGTGCCGATAGTAGAGGTAGAGCCAGAAGAACCAATGGGGGCATATTTACGGGAGTACAGAGCATAGGGAGAGGATTTTCAGTTAGCCATGTCCTTTACGGACTTTTGTCATTTTAAGAGTAAGAACTGCCCGAGAGTCTATAACAGGGCATTCAACTAGAACTGCGAGTTACAGTGCACAGTAGGGAAGCTGACTATTCCTACTTTGATGGGACCCGGAGTGGCCCAGCAGGGATTTGGGTACAAAAGTTGGACACTTACTCCCAACTAACCCCATGATGGAGACAAATGCCATTAAATTGGCTACTTTGCATTTGGACAGGGAGGCCCATGAGTGGTGGTACCACGGACTAGTGACATTGGGTCACAATACCATCACTTCTTATACTGATTTTACACAAAGACTCATCGAGCACTTTGACAGGAAAGACCCTGAGATACTTTTCAGAGAGCTAGCACAACTCAAGTAGACAGGTAGTCATGAAGCTTTTATATCAGAATGTCAAAGGATAGCGGTTATGGTGACAGATATTTCAGAGAGCAGGTTAGTTATGTTGTTTATTGAGGCTCTCACTGAACCCTTGCGTAGATGGGTTAAGGTTTAAAGACCCACCACTTTGCATGATGCCATCTATTGTACCAGAGACTTACAGGATTCCATTCCAGAAAACAAGTTTATTCCTAAGACAAATTTGCCTATTAAAGATAAGGAATAGAGACCTTTCCAAAAAGAATGTCCCAAAAGAGAGTGGATGGATAATGATACCCGCCAGGAACTTAGAAGAAAGAAACTATGCTTTAGTTGTTAGGAGCCATGGGTATCAGGTCATAGGTGTTCTGGGATGGGAAAGGCTCATTACATAGAGGTATATTCTAACAGTGGAGAGGACGAGGATGATTAGGAGCAGGTACAGAGAGAGGCACTTCACACAACAGAGGAGCAGTTCTCAGAGGATATAAAGGGAGGTGTCATTGCTACATTATCTGGAGTTCCTAGATTCCACACTTTCCAGATAAGAGGTGTCATACAGGGTAACGGGGTTGGAGTGTTGATTGATGGTGGGGCATCTCATAATTTTATTGATGCTGCATGGATAAAAAGGAGAGGTATTCAGACCGAGAAATATGATGGATTTACAATGGCCATAGCATGCAACCACAGCATGGAGTGCACTCATTGGATTCCAAAATTAAACGTGACTCTAGGGAACTATACAATGATAGATTCATTTTATGTGGTTGATGTGCCGGATATGAATGTGGTGTTGGGAGTTCAATGGCTTTATTCAATTGGAAAGTATTATACGAACTACCAGACCATGGAGATGGAATTTCAGGGAACAGATGGACAGAGGGTTGTTTTGATAGGTATGCATACCTACCCTCCTAGAGCAGTATCATTACACAAGATGGAGGTTGTGCTCCGACAAGGAGACATAGAGTCGGTAGCTGAGTGCTTGGTTACATTCAGGAAGCCACCGGATAGCGCCACACACCATCCAACAGACATACAGGCACTATTACAAAAGCATGAGGAAGTATTTAGAGATCTTCCTTTAGGTAGGCCTCTGGATTGTGGATTTGAGCACATTATTGAGTTGGAGGAGGGGACCCAAGCAGTCATTACTACCCCTTATCGACACCCCAAGAGGTATAAAGATGAAATTGAAAATACAATCAAAGAGTTGTTCAAATTGGGCTACATAAGACCCAACTCTAGTCCATTCGCATCCTCAGTGGTTTTAGTAAAAAAGGATGGGACTTTACACATGTGCATTGATTACAAGGCCCTTAACAAGAAAACCATTAAGAACAGGTACCCAATTCCAAGAATAGATGAATTGATGGATGCGTTACTGGGGGCAAAATACTTCTCCAGAATTGACCTTCGATTAGGGTACCATCAGATATGGGTTAGGGAACAGGATGTTCTAGAGATCGCCTTCCGTTGGCACTACAGACACTATGAGTTTATGGTGATGCCATTTGGGCTCACTAATGCACCGACTACTTTACAGTCATGTATGAATCACACCTTCAAGGCTCAATTACGTAAGTATCTTCTGGTATTCTTTGATGATATATTAATTTACAGTAAGACTTGGGAAGATCATTTAAAGCACCTTGATGAAGTACTTGGAATTCTAAAGGAACAATCACTATATGCAAAGATGTCCAAATGTGAGTTCGGTATGCCAAATTTTTTATATTTGGGGCACGTGATAGGAGCAAATGGGGTACAAGTACACTTAGAAAAGATTAGAGCCATATTGGATTGGCCTACACCTAAAAGTGTAACAGAGTTGAAAGGATTTTTGGGCCTTTGCACTTACCACACGAGGTATGTCAGTGGGTTCTCATAGATGACAACTCCACTCACAGATCTCCCAAGAAAGGGGCATTTAGTTGGTCAGAGGCACCATGACAAACATTTGAGAAAATGAAGAAGGTAATTAGTTCATGCCTAGTACTAGCCTTACTAGATTTTACACAACCATTCATATTAGAATGTGATGCTTCGAGAGAGGGTATTGGAGCAGTATTGATGCAGAATAATCACCCTATTGCATTCGAGAGCAGAAAGCTTAAAGACTATGAGCGCCACTACTCAATATATGACTAGGAAATGTTAGCTATTCTCCATGCTCTAACCAAGTTCAAACAATACTTAGTGGGTGGCAGATTTAAGATTAAGACAGATCATAATAGCTTAAAGTACTTCTTGGAACAAAAAGAATTGAATGAGAGCAACAAAAATGGGTGAGTAAGATCCAAGCTTATGATTTCGAGATTGAATATAGAAAAGGGAAAAACAATGTGGTAGCAGATGCACTTTCTAGACGACCAACCACTTTATCTCTTATGAGCATTTCCTCGGATTGGAGATCTCATCTTTTGGTCGAATACTCCAAAGACAAGTTTGCTTGCGAAATATTGGATGGATAGATACAAGATGACAGGTACAGGGTGATAGATGACATTATCTACTATAAGAACATGATCTACTTAGTTCTGGAGTCCACACTTATGACAAAGATTCTACAAGCTTCTCATGATTCACCTTTAGCAGGACACTGGGGGTTCATTAAGACTTACAAGCAGATTAGAGAGAGGTTCTCATGGAAGGGCCTCAAGAACGATGTAATGCAGCATGTGAGGGAATGCAGTGTGTGCCAGTAGAATAAGATAGAGCATACTCATCCAGCAGGTCTACTTCAACCATTACCCATTCCCAAGCAAAAATGGGAAAGTATTTTAATGGACTTTATTACAGGGTTTCCCAAGGTACAAGGTAGAGACTATTTGTATGTGGTGGTTGATAGGTTGACTAAGTTTGCTCATTTCTTTGCTATTCCTTCCGACTATTCAACCGCACAGGTAGCAGTGTTGTTTTTCAGAGAGGTATTCAGAATGCACGGGTTACCTAAGACCATTGTCAGTGATAGGGATAGTAAGTTCACAGGAGTATTCTGGCATGAGCTTTTCAGGCTGGTTGGGATAGAATTGGCTATGAGCACAAGTTATCATCCTCAGAGTGATAGACAGACAGAGATAGTGAACAAGTGGATTGAGGGATACTTGAGGAACTATGTAGTAGGATAGCAGAGGACATGGATTAAATGGCTACACCTAGGAGAGCACTGCAACAACACTACATACCATATGTCCATCGGTATGACTCCTTTTAAACAATTGTATGGTTATGATGCCTTATTCTTTTGCAGACTTGATATTTGGTGACAGCAGGGCTCCTAAAGCCAAGGAGTGGATTCAGGAAAGTCAAGATATTTTCAAGATACTCAAAGAAAACATATAGGCTGCCTAGAATCAACAAAAGGTATATGTTGACAGACACACGATTAAGCGCAGTTTTGAGGTAGAAGATTTGATATATTTACGACTACAGCCTTATAGACAATCATCCCTTAAAAATTAAGGAGTAGAGAAACTAACGCCTTGCTTTTATGGTCCTTATAAGATAATCCGAAAAGTGGGAGAGGTAGCATATGAGCTCGAGTTACCAGAAGAAAACAAGATTCATAATGTATTCCATGTGTCTAGCCTCAAGAAAGTAGTAGGTCAACATATTGTTACTTCATTAGAGCTTACACCCTTGATGACGAGGGGCAACTGATTTTGGTTCCAGAACGAATTCTACAAGTTCAGGAATGAAAATTGTGGAACTTGATTATTCGAGAATACTTGGTTCAATGGAAAGAATTACCAACAAAAGAGGCCACTTGGGAAGGAGAACAGGTCTTGCAACACCCAGCATTACAATTGCTTAAGGACAAGCAATTTCGAGTGGGGAGGACTGTAATGTACTCTTCTGCTTAAGCACAAGGGACCATCTTGCTAACCTATTTAATTCCCATAGGTTCGAGCGGGTACTGACATTCAGGGAATTGACTGAGGACTGATACCATTCAAAACAAAAGAAGATCTTAATCATGGTTATTAGGTCACCGGTAGATAAAAGAGGGCCACAGGAACTAGGGGTCACTTGCATGCATTACATGTGGGCCATATTTCATGATGCATGCATAGAAACAACTTAATTAAGCCTGCATGCGTACAGAAAGCAATGCATGCATCTCAACTGAGAAATAAAAGAGAAAAGCGACCTAGGCATGCAAAAGTTAGGGCATGCAATGTCAAAGTTATAAAAGAAGGATAAAGTGAATGATTAGGTCTGCTTATTGATTATTGATTTGAGAATTCGATTTGGAGAGCTCATAGAGCCAAGTTAGGGTTGAGGGCACACTACTCAACCAACAAGTGTATTTCGGTAGTGAAATCCATCTGCCCTAGTCGCTTTCAGAGTTGGATCATACAGGTTCAACATTGTTATTCATCCGTACATCTTCATTCACCATTCAGCAGCAGGATTTGTACCTATTCAATCTGAAGACTTATTCACACACAAAGATCAAGGAGGATTCACATTACTCTGCATCGGTGAATTGGATCATTAAGGAATCTTGATAAATTGATCTACATCAGTTATCTGGCTTGCATGCCTCATCTATCCTTGGAGAGTCCTTATTAGCCTAACTACTATATATAGGCTTCTATATCAACTTCCTAAGAGAGATATCATCTATTTACTTATCAGAAGGGTGCCTTCTCCTTGCATGGGCGACTTTCCTTGAGGAGTCTATTCGCATCAAGCCTTAGACTCACTGCATGGCTTGCATACACTCTCTATATTGATCAGAAGGGCATTATAACCCTATTACCAACTTTATGGAGCAACATCACATCATTGGAGCAGTTATTATTCACTTTCTAGTCTGAAGAGGGCGCCATTATTGCATGGGCGAATTGTCTAGTAGAGTCTCTCACATATCTTGGACTACTCTCAACATATTGCTTGCATGCTTATCTCATATTGACCTACATCACAAGCACTGCTCATTGGTACGTACATGCATAATTTCTATCCCTATTTTATAGCATATTTGAATACTTGGGTCATTTAGGGTTTTGGCAACCCCATGCACTTGCATGCATTCTCATGCAATCATATCTAGCACATGCATCCATAATTTCTCTAAGTATTGGGTAACAAGGCTTCAAGCAAGCAACAATCACATCAGAAAACTTTCAAAAAGACAAAAAATATCAGTTGGAATATTACAGTTGGCAAGGAAATGGCATGGGGATGATCTATGGTGATATGTTATCGCTCTAGTTGCACATTACATGGCTTTGCTTCGTCCGGGATGTTTTCTTCATGATGATATCTTGTCCTAGAGAGGATGTCTTCCTCCCATGGGGTGCACTTGATGAGTTGATCATTTGTATTATCATGTCATAGTATTATATCTTTGTAAAAGGTTGATTCCTAGGGTGATTTATGCCCCTAGTGATCCTTTATGATGTTAGCCCATGATGTATTGCGATGTTATATTATTTTGGCCCCTCCTAGGGTGTCCTTGGAGAAAGTGCGCCCCCCTCTTATGTCTTAGTCATTGATCCATGTAATTGAAAAATAGAAAGATCTCCTCCGTTGATGATCTATGATGTATCTTTTAATCTCAACCACTCATTCAAAAAGTGGTTAGGGTTTTGGTCTCTCTCGAATCTATTTAAGAGAGAGGACCCCCTCATTTAAAAGGGACTTTTGGCTCTTGGAAAATTTGAATAAAAAGATTTTTGCAAAAATTCTTGGATCTTCTTTGTGGGATGTTCTTGTACTTGATTGGAAAGTCTATTTCTCTTAGCATTTGAGATATTGCATGTGGATCCAAATATTTTTTGTAGAAGATAGTGTTTGCATGTAGGAGGCCGACTTCACTTGGGCTTTTTTGTGGGCTTCCCCAACTCATTTCACTTGAAGGCGTTTCGTAATCAGGGGGTTTTCAGTAGCATCTTTGATCTTTGATATGCTCTCTATTATTTCTTTTGCATCTACAGTTCTTGTTCCTGGTGCATCAAATCTTACATTTGTAGTTTGCTTGTGCAGGGAAGAGGGGCGCACTACCTCCTTTGGGTAAATCGATTTCACTTGGGGACACTCTCAAATCATCTCAAATTGATCGAGAAGGGATAGATCATCATTTGCAAGGCATCTACAAGATTTTTCGAATAAGATCTACTCCAAATCTTTTGTTTTGAATTTCTAATCCATTGGTCATATAATTTAACTGTTCAAACCCTAACTCCTAAAATTATAAAAATTCTCTTGGTCACACAACATAAAATTTTGGCGATTCCTTTCTGGGATTTTATCTTAAGGCCTAGCTCGAGGTGGGTTTCCTAGGGCGTCACCCTTGGAGGACGCCATCTGCCCTTTTCCTTGGGCATTGATCTCTAACCAATTTGTCGTCTTTGGATTTGCTATCTTTTGGGTTGTTTCGGGATCCATTCTTGGCTTGTGTGTGTGGACACTATCATATCCATCATCAAACTACATCTCTAAGGTGCTAGAAAGCCCTAACCTCATCTAGATCTTCTACCTTGGCCCACTTATCAAATATTTAAGTCACGTTTCCCAAGGCAACGAGATTTGATCTTTTATGCTAGCACCTTGATCCTAGATCCATACTTCAACTTCTAAGTCATTGAAATCAAACATCTTGAGTTGATATTTTACCAATCATAAGCCATCTCAATCGAAGCTTAACCCCTAACGTCGCTTCATCCCTTAGATCTAGGGTTTCATATATCAGTCACCTTACGTAATCTATTGCATTAGTCTGATTTGGTGATCTGGTTTAGATCTATCCCGTTGGGATTAGATCAGGGTCTCCCCCTTTGCTACCTTGGGCTTTGGTAGCATAAAATGAAGAGTGCCTCGATTGGCGTGACAACCGATCCATCCGGGGATCAAGGCCCTCTTAGGTCACCTCTTTAGTTGCCTTCCTCCTCTAGCATCCTTGATAGGACCATCTTTTAGTGGACCAACACATTGTACTGGCCTCAAGCCCTATGTTTACTAAGACTTCAGCTTTGGCAGAATCTAGTTTACCTTGGGTACCATCCTTGGAATGAGGGAATGTACTATAAAAACAAGTTGCAGCTTATTTTTTTTTATCTAAATCACTAGTGTATAAAAAATACACTTTATTAGACACAATAGCTAAATATAAAACTTTCACTTTATTGCTAATTTAATAACAAAATAGATTTGTTTCGAACTACTTCCAACACATTTGACATTAAACTTGTGTGGAAGTTCCTGTCCAAGCTACAATCTTCAACACTCCCTCTTAGTGAGGAAGGAATTCTACACCAAATCCAAGTTTTTCTTTGAATGCTTCAAACTTCCCATTTGCTAAGGGCTTGGTTAGAATATCAGGAGCCTGCTGATTTGTGGGTACATATTGGATCTTTATCGCTCCCTTCTGAATCTTGTCTCGAACGAAGTGATATATGATCTCAATGTGCTTGGACTTGTCGTGAAATACTTGATTCTTAGAGTGTTTGATACAACTATGATTATCATAGTAAGTTATTGTGAGATCCAACTCTTGATCAAATAATCCTACAAACCTAAGTCACAAGGTTTGGGTTCGAGTTCGAATTCGGCAAAGATGAAATTCGATTCGAGTTCAAATTTTTTGATGAGGTTTGAATGAGATTTGTCCATATACATATTTTTACAATATAAATTATATTTTATAATATATTAATTATCTTATATATATTATATTAAATTGTTATTGATTATGTATATCATATATATTATATGATATACATAATAAATAACAATTTGATATATTATATATAACATATATAATATACTTGATTTTTAATAGTGTCTACATCAAACAACTTATAAATTGTACTTTATAATACATCTGCCCCAAAAGAAAAACACTAACACACAATTCGTAATATAATATATAAACTATATAATGGTAATACCGCTTGTGTGTCTGCCCATATATAAACTATATTATACCTATACTGCAGGTAGAGAAATATGTTGTCTGTATATAATACGACCATTGGGGCAAAGGAATACAATCACCGTTTTTATGGATATAGTAAACTGCCATTTTTATTGAGCTATGGAGTTAGAACTCACAATAGGAAGTTTCATTGCAGGCCATATGTCACCCGTTGCCAAAAATATCTGCATTATGATTGAGGAAACAAGCTTCCCCATATATACAACATGCCTTTCATAATTTCATAGGGGCCACTATTGTAAATATGCCAAAAAAGAAATCGACCAAAGTGTGCACGTCGGAATTAGACCTAACATTAGGTAAAATGGTAGAACTTCAATCATTTGGGGAGAAAAAATCATAAATGAGGGGAATATATACCCCTAAACAATACTTTGAATTCCCCATGAATCTCAGTGACCAGGCCAAACCTTAATGAATGATGGGTCGAACCTCAATGAATTTAATCTTTTGTTTGAGGTTCAGTTTCACTGAATTTCGAATCTAAAGGTTCAAATTCGGTGAACCCTATGACATAGCTGCAAACAACTTGTGAATCTAGATGGCTTCACAATTAGTAGTATTGGCTGACATATACTCTGCCTTTGTTGAGTTGAATGCCAGGGAAGTCTACTTTCTGCTGAACCGGGATATCATTGTTGATCTAAAGCTAAAGTAGCTACATGAGGTGCTCTTCTTGATTGATGCATTTCTTTGGCAATCCAAGTCTATATATCCTTGCAATTTCACCTCACCTTCTCCAAAATATCTCAGCCAATACTGCACTGTGCCCCTCAAGTATTTGAGCACATGTTTTGCTACTACCCAATGCTCTTGCCTTGTCTCCATCATGAACTGACTTAAGGTGTTCACTGCAAAACACATATTTGGCCTATTGTTGTCCAGATACATCAAGGAACCTTCAATTGCCCGTACAACGTGGGATCCACCATATTTGAATCTAAAGTTGTTACCTTCTTTAGATTGGTGATCATTGGCGTGGACATAGGTTTACAGTCCTACATCTGAAATCTCTTCAGGATCTCCACTGCATACTTACCTTACCCAAGGAAAATCTCCCCTAGTCTCTACCAAACCTCCAACTCCAAGAAGGAATGCATCATGTCAATGTCCTTCATCTCAAACTCGACTACCATATATGCCTTGCATTCTACAATTAGCTTCTATGAACTTATAACAAACATGTCATCTACACAGAACACCAAAATAAGCAGATCAACCTCAACAAATATGAAATATGAGTTTGAATGTGCTTCACTTTTGGTGAAGTCCATACTCTGCAGGTATCCATTGATCCTGGAATACGATGCTCTCTGTGCTTGCTTGAGTCCATACAAGGCCTTTTTTAGCCTTCAAACATGGGACTCCTTCCCAACAATCTCAAATCCTCAAGGTTGCTCTATGTACTCGTCTTCCTCAATTATCTCGTGGAGGAAAGTTGTTTTTACATCCATTTGATGAATCGTGCATCCCATAATGGAAACAAAGGACATCACCGTTCTAATGGAAGTGTACCTTGCAATTGGAGCAAAAGTCTCCTCGTAGTCCACTTCCTCATTTTGGGAGAACCCTCTCGCCACAAACCTCGCTTTGTTCTTCTCTATGCTACCATCTATTGCATGCTTGTTCTTTTAGAGTCACCTGGAAGTCACTATTGATTTCCCCTCTGGTCTAGGCATAATGTCCCATACATCATTCTTCATGATGGAGGTGTACTCCTCCACTATGGCATCCCACCAAACTTGCTAGTTTGTTGCCTCTTGAAAATTGGAAGGCTCGGAATCTATGAGGCTGCTCATCAACGCCAACTTCTTTAGAAGTCTATTTCCTCCCTTGAATGAATTCCTAAGAGTCTCAACATGCTCCTGAGCATCCCTCAATGTCCGTGTGAACTGTTATCCACTAAAATTGCACTTAGTGGATTCCGAGTGAACCGTCGAAGACTTGAACAATCAAATTTATTCATCATTAGTGTTCCGATGTCCATCAGGCTAGGTTTTGGCCCCTTTTTAAATAATTGCATGTTCATACCCCTTGGGGATATTGTAAAAATGTGCTAGCATGACGGTCTTTTGTAAAGAGCTTGGATTCCTAGGAATTAGACATCAATCCAACCATTCCATGGTGTTTTTTCCCTTGTCAATTATGCAATGTTGAATAAGTGATGTATAATCGACGAGTTTTTCACCTGCTTCTCCAAAGCTGGAATTGTCGTCTTGGTGGTTAGGCCTTAAGTGTTTATTAAAGTTCAAGTGTCAATGTTTATGAGCATGCTAGACATCAAATTGAGTCATGATGAACATGCACTAGGTCCCCTAGGATTCTTATTCAGTTCTGAGAAAATATTTTTTTCCTGTAAAACAAGTTGTTTTTAATGTTTTAATTAAAAAACCCAAAAATATCATAAAAGTGTGATTAGGAGGTGAAATTTTGCATGGGGGTGCTCGTTTTCTAACCCGGAGCACCCGTTAAACCCTTACACCCACTTTTCCTAAGTTCTAAGTGATTATTTTTCACTTAAATAAAAATTCTCTCAAAAATATTAAAGAGAATTAAATAATTCAAAAATAAAGATTTGGAGAAAATCAAATTTCCTAAATCTAAGGAAATTTGTCCAACTGAAGTCCTAATTGAGTTGGCAATTAGCATTGGAGGCAATATCAATCAAAATATTGGTGATTGGCACTCAATCGTGGCAACTGTGATTGGAGACTTCTAATGACTGATAATTAATCAAAATAATTATTTTTAATTATTTTTTGCATTTTTGTAGTGGGAAAGGGTGGGCGTGGGTCCCTCTACCCTCTTAACACCTATGAGCCTTGCCCTCCCGAACCCATTTGACATTTCATTCTAAGTTTTTAACTTAGCTATGTTGTTGATATTCATTGTTCATTGTTCAATGTTCAATGTTTTTTGCATTTTGAATTTTGGATGTAGCATACTCTATGTCGTATGACATTGGACATATATCATGATTGATGAATCTTGATTCATATCAATATGCAAACAGTGATTTGAATTTCCACTTGGTTTATGATTATCTGATATTATGTTTAGACTTAAGGTTCATATGTAATTTCCACTTAATATCAATGCTTCATGAACTTTGAAGCAATGTGCATGTTACTTATTGAATACTAGTGAAAATAATTTGAATTTTTGATTTCATATATATATATATAGTACCCCCGACGTACCCAAGCCCCCTATTTCAAAAAGTGGCATCCCTGTCCTCGTCCCCAAGTTTCCAGGCAACTTAGCTCAGAATCTGTGATGCTGCTTGGAACTTCTTCATAGGTCTGCTCCCCTGAATGAACTACTAGGAGTCTCAACATGCTCTTGAGCATCCCTTAATGTATGCATGAACCATCAAGGTCTCCTACATAAATGGTAGGAACTGGTGGCAACTCTACATCTATAAGGGTTATTGCCCAGAATTGAAAGTCGTCGATGAACTTGGATCATATTCAGAGCTTCCTGCTCTTCATCCTCTTTCACTTGAATAGGCTCATGAGACTTCCTAGCTGCAAAGTCTTCCTCAAACTTTACATCCTTGCTTACAAATGTTTTCTTTCCCTTGGAATATAGATTTTATAGGCCTTTGAAGTCTCATTTTAGCCAACAAACAAACCCTTCTTGTTGGAGGGTTCCAACTTGGTCCTCTTCTCCATTGGTATATGTATGTAAACTGGACTGGCAAAGATGCATAAATGACTTACCTCTGGCTTTGCACCAGTGAATGTCTCTTCTGGTGTCTTATCCCTCAAAATCCTATGAGGACACCTGTTATGGATCGAGACTGCTGCATTGCATGCTTTTTCCCATAGAAACATCGACAAATTTTGGTCATGTATCATGGCCTTAGCCGCCCCTATGATGGATCGGTTCTTCTGCTCTACAACCTCATTTTGCTGTGGGTCGTACGGAACAATGAACTCCCTCTTGATTCCTTCATCCTTGCAGAAATCCTCAAAATCATTGGAGGTATACTCACCCCCATTGTTCGATCTCAAAACTTTGATCTTCTTCTCTGTCTGGTTCTCCACAAGAGCTTTGAATTCCTAAAACCTGCTAAAGGCCTCATCCTTGGTTTGTAAGAAGTTGATCCAACTTTTGCAAGAGATGTCATTCATGAAGGAAACATAGTACATGCTTCCTGTGATTGATGCTATTGACGTCGGTCCACATATATTTGAATGCACCAAATCTAGAATCCCCTTACATCTGTGCTCATTGCTTGGGAAAGCAACCTTGGGATGCTTGCTAAGTGCACACCAGTGTTACCAGACTCGGAAATCAGCAATAATCGGTGAGGCAAAAGAGCGAAGAGTTTGAATCGGATCGAGAAAAAATCGACAAATAAAAAAAATTAAATATATACACATATTTTGAATTAAAAAAAACATTTTTCATAGGTTTTCAAAATAACCTTGTCCATATACTGCAAGATATCAAGAGATGTCTAAAAGATATCAATAGATACCCAAAATATATGAATTTGATACGAATTTGAAATATAAATTAATTATATTAATTATTATTAATATTCTTAGAATATAAATTATATTTTATTATATATTAACTTATCATATATAATTACATATTATATATAAAAAATTATATTTAATATATTTTAAATATAATACAAATGTCTAATATTTTATATATATAATAAATAACATTTAGTAAATAAAAAAATCTAATTTATAACCTAAAACAAAACAAGGTATATAAAATATAACATATCACAAATTCAAGTTGAGCCTATAGTCGTCGATCGGATCATTTGGCTTGAACCCATCCATGCAGGTGAATCAGACAAATTGTTGTGTCTGTTGTCACGCATATAGAGTAGAGGAGAGAGCTCGCATCAACTGTGTCCGCAGTCGCTTGCATTCACTGTCTGCCATCCTGAAATTGACCATAGTTAATCCAAGGTAAAGCGACCACCATCCACCGTCGACCATTGTCAGTCCAGAGAGGAGAGAGTGTTATCACACAATCTCTAGCTGATGAAGATGAGTGTCCCAACAGGGATGGCAGAGGGTGAACAACTAGGAAGGTGTAACCAGCAATAGCTAGGTCCTCCGTTCAGGGAATGGAAGTCACACTGGACAAGGCTACTGTCGCTTTAGACAAGGCAAGCAACCAAGTCAGGGGGGAGACCCCGCTCAACTAGTGATGGTTGAGAGACAAAACACACCCAAATCCCAAGGATGGAAAGAAGTAAAGTGATAATTAAGTCCTAAGTCTAATTCCAGCCAATAGATGGACAAAGGTAGTAAAATGGGAGTGATGTAGAAGTGACCAGCAATCAGATGTAGCGAGATAAACTGATTAGATTAGTGATTTAATGGCTGAAAATAGGCAAGGGACATGCAGCAAGGTAGAAGTGAAGAGAAGAAGTGATGTTGCCGAAGGAAACTAGTTAAGCAATGAAATAATAGACCTAGGGCATCAACAAATACGGGTTTTAAAGCGCTTCTAGCAATTGATAGCTTGATATCTACTGATGAAATGATGATAAGAACTCAAATCAAGACTACCCAGAACCCCAAGACAACCCAACCAAGCAGAAAGAGAAAAACGCCCCAAGGGGGGCGTTTTTGCCAAGTAGAATAGTGCTGATTCTATGGGCAAATGGAGTCTAAAAGAGATGAACCTTTGGATTTTTGCTTTTAAGAGTGTTTCATTAGCGGGTTTTGAAGTAAAACTAATTCTAATGGTGAAATCTTAAGTTTTGTATTTTTATGGTTTATTTAGTGATTTTCCAGCTTAGCAAGACAGTGAAAATGACAATGAGGAGACAAGGAGATGAAGAATTCCTGAAACAATGGTGAAATGGAGTGCTTTGAGCGAGGACTAGCCCGAAAGATCAAGTGTGGAGAGATCTGCGTGTTTCCTTGAGCGTGGGAAGCAGCTGGATACCAAGAGCGCCCTGGGTACCTGCCACAAACAAGAGACAATCAGTAAATGCAACAAATAACCAAGTAAGAACAACAAATGAATGGCTGAAAGTAAAAGAATTGACTAGCTGAAAGCAAATGACAACTCCCTTGTGAATAATTTTGAAGAAATTTGCTAGAGTGGACCTCCCGCTCCAAATGTAGCGCCTCCCTTCAAATGGCCACCAACGATGCAATTCGAACCAGCAAAGAAAGGTAGGAACACAACACAAATTATCTCAACAATTCATCCATAAACTAGCTATCAATCACCACAAAATTCCTCCACAACACCAAGTAACAAGACACAAATGGAATGTCCCTCTCTCTATCAAGTGCAAGTCGAAAATGCCAAGAAGAAGTGTACAATGGGTAAGTGCCCTCTTATAGAGAAAGGCCACTCCAAAAAGCCTATTCCCTCCAAAATGGAAGGGTGGGATTGACTCTCTCACAACCCAATACGAATGGTGGAGATCATCTCAAAGAGGCGGTGAGAATTGCTCAACTATAGCGCACATGTGGAGAGGGGGTCCCCCTTGTGGGGTCCATACAACAAATACAACAAGGTTGGGGGGTGTCTATAGGGTGTTTTATCCCCCCAACTCATACAATGAAGGTCCCATATACAAAGAAACATCAAAATCAATTTTGCCAAGGTGGAGAAAAACGCCCCCATGGGCAAATTCGACCTCCCATAGTGAGCTGGTCCAATGGAGGGTCCCACCTCACAAATATAGTGTCCAAACATTACCAAATTACCTTATAAGTCACCCTTGTATTAGCCAGCCTTTGAGTTTTGCCATTTGCCATAGTTGCATTTGCCAAATTTTGATTTTCCATTAATTAACTGCTGGTTTTTATTGCTGAAGGTGTAAATTGGGATTTTGACCCACTTATAGTGCCCGGATTGTCGAACCGTTTGTTGCAATGCGATCGTGGACCCCAAAAATAGTAGACATGGTCACTTGAACGACCACGATCCATCACTTAGGCACTGTTTGCCCAAAATCCATGATTTTTAATTAAAACAGGTCATTAATGACCAATAATAATTAAAAATCTCATCGCTGCCTCAACATTTTCAAATTCTGATGCTTGGAGGTTCATATGGGACCCCGGAAGATAATAATTGACCAAAATCAAAATCTTGGTCGCAACATTTTTTCGGGCCCATTTTTGGCCTGGTCAACCTAGTTTGACCAAGTCAAATTTGGTCAACATGGTGCTGGCTGAATACTTGTATGCAATATGAAGCGATAGGCTTCCTTATACATGTTAGTACATTACTAAACAATATGATGCCAATATAGTGATCAACAATACATAATATCTCAAAAATACGAGGCCCTTAGTGAGGTGGGCCCACCACATCCAAAAGACTCAAACTGCTATGCACAACCTATAGACTTGACCACCTAGCTGACTTTGGGTGAGGTGGAAAACAAGGTGAAGGACAAGGGATGACAAGGACAAAGATCATGTGACCCTTTGGATGAATCGGGAAAGTGGGGCCCACTGAGATGAGCATACCATGACAAAACACAGGGGAGGGCGGTGCCTCACAAATGGGTACAGTGCAGGGAAACCGCCACTGGTCATCTAACAAATACCTCACAACTCACATCCGTGCCTTAAGAAGACTCAGTGAGGATCTTTTCTAGAGCCACTAAACTGGGTGTCCGACAAACCGTAACTTGAGACTCTAGGGGACAATCTTGAGCTTGTCCCTTGCTCCCTCTCACCTCCTTGCCCCGCAGGACTAGGTGAGGAAATAACCACTACAAAGCTGATATGTACGGCTGACCTGTGTCCATGTGTGTTTACAAACACATTGCATGGATTTTACATTACCTTTCATACTTAGCCTTTTTGGCTAGATTTTACATTTACATTAGCCTTTTTTGGCTTGCTTTACATTTCTTCATTTCTTCATTTCTTTTTACATCAAGGCCCTTTTGGGCTACATACATATCTCAATAGATATAATCAAGGTGCTCATACTGCAAAGTAATGGGGGTAAGTGTAAGTGCTTTGATGACCAATGGGGAACACCCAGTGAGGCTACACAATCCTATACTGTATTGTAACATCGGGGGCAACCGACAGGAGCAAATCCCAGGTTTGAGAGTGCATCTCACACACTAAAGAGCCGAGGCACAAAAGACAGGGAATCATGGCATACTCAGAGGTCAGTGGGGAAGGGGATCCTCCGGGTCACAAATCATAATCCAAGTCAGGAAAGACCAAATATGAATGAATCAGATGGGTGGAGAAAGTGAAGGTGGATCGAAAGTCAGCTGCCTAGGGGGACTAAGTGACCAAGTCTATACCAGTAGTGGGACTATGATCCAGTGTGCATAGACAGGAGCCTACTGGAGGGAGTGGACTGACATCACCAAGGTCCCAACAATACATCATAATAACAACTAGATCACCATATCAAACATCACATGCAAAGTCAGTGTACTATCATGTATAAACAAGTCTAATTAACAACATGAGCAATAGAACATCAAATGCTATACCTGCTGCACCATATACTTGCTGCTGAAGCTGAGTCTGAATTGGATCTCTACTGAATCCGGGCAACAAGTGGCCAACCAACAATACTCTGTACTCTCAATCAAAATATGGCTAGGCAACTGTCTCAATGGGCTTGTGCAAAGCCTGGCAAAGAAGGGTGCCCCTATAGGCAAATGATGTATACATGTATGGACCATCTGAAAACCATCTATCCCCACTGATATCTCTGCTCGGGGCAATCTGTACAAAAATGTATGCCTCCTCTAAAGGCATCTGATCTCTGATCCGGAAAAAAAAAATGCAGTAAGGTCCTTGACCACACAATCTGCAGCATGGTAGCTCCAACTAACATGGATGTGATAACAGAGAGATTGAAAACGATCGGTCAGCCCGGGTTAAAGTCGCCCGAGCTAGATCAGATCGTTTTGCTGCCGAGCCGAGTCAAACTCGCAAGTTTGCCAGTTTGAATCGCGAGTCGTGTATCACTGGTGCACACCCTTTGCATACACCTTGCTACTCAATGTTGAACTTTGGAAGACCTTTGACAATCTCCTTCACAATAGGTTGCACTCGGTGATGCAGGTACCCCATCCTTCTGTGCCATAATTTGCACAAATTATCTATGCTATGTACTAGGCTTGAACAGGTTCACCTTGTAACTTGTACAAATCGCCTTCCCTAACCCTAATCAACTTAGCTGATATTGGGCTAGACTTCTTCGGTCTTATAAGGACTTGCTTATTCTTGAACTCTAGTGCATAGCCCTTATCTTTCATGATCGACATTGAAAGCAAATTCTTCTTGAGACCTAGAACAAATAACACATCATCAAAGTCTAAAGAGTTACCTTGCTGAAGTTGGAAAGGAATGGTACCAACTCCTGCTACGGGATACTTGGCATCATCACCAAGCTTGATCTGAACTCCTGAGACATGCTCCTTTAGACTTGAAAATAGTTCTCGGGCTGATGTCATATGCCTCGATGCTATACTACATGTTCTTCAGAACTGTGTTGGAAGAAAGTAAGGACACCATCTAGAAATCCTTCTCGAAATTGGAGGCAAAATCGTTCATCTAAGTTTTAATTGAGGCTGCTACTTGATTTTGTTGTTGCTTCCCTTTACCCTTCTTCTTGTCCAGACACTGTGATGCATAATGGCCATTCTTATGATATATGAAGCACTTAATTTTACTAAAGTCCTTCCCTGGCTATGAGGTCGACTCCTCACTCTTCACCTTACCCTTGTTGGGTCCTTTACTTCCGCCCTTCTTTGTTTGACCAATGAGGGCGTGGTCACTCTTACCTCTGTGTTTGTTGGCCTTTGCCTCCTTCCGAGTCTCCTCCTAGATGCAATCATCCTGTAGTCATTCCTAGGAGGGAAGGTTTTCTCGAGCACACACTTTTGGACAAATGTTTCCCATTGAGGTGAGAACCCAGTTAGTGCCTTGTTTACTAACTCTTTGTTTTCAACCTTCTCCTCAACTACTGCAAGTTGATCATGGATTTGTGTGACCTTCATCAGGTAATTGGTGACAATGTCTGATCTGGTCATCTTAATAGATCTGAGCTTGTTGTGCAATATCATCTTCTTGTTAATGATCTCGCTTTGGTAAAAGCTAATGGAAGCATCAAACATATCCTTCACTGTCTTCTTTTTGGATATATGAGCGATCAAATGATCTTTTATATGTCCATGATCATCTACTTGGCTTTCACTTCTTTCTTCTTGTGAGTTACTGTAGTCTGTAATATCCCAAACTGATATTTTTTCTTTTTTTGTGTTGGCTAGTAGACTGACATCTCAATAAAGTATGAAAGTGTGCATTGATCTCTGCATGCATGCATTTGCATGCAGATCTATAACCCAGATAAATTGAAATGCTATAAAATAGGAAGAATCAATGCATGCACATACCAGTAGATAGATCGACTAATGTAGATCGATATAATCCCAGCAAGCAAGAATTGTGCCGGTGGAATAGAAGGATAAAGCTAGACGCCCTCCAGGGAATAAATGCACCCTCCTCCAAGCTCAGAATGCTCCTTCATAAATAATAGTTCACCAATGAATGCCCAGATAATGTGTAGTGGGGTTATAATGCCCCTCTGGTGAAGATAGAATGAACATGCAGACAGAAGGGTGGCTCAGAAGCCCAAAACGTGAACCCCTCCTTGAGAAGTCGCCCCTACTATCGTGAACCCCACAATGTATCATAAACTAAAACTCTGCTGAATCTGAATGATAGTAATTTCCGATGATGAAGCAATGCTGAATCTGGATGATCCAACCTGATGGCGACTAGGGCAGATAGATTTCGCTGCCGAAATACACCAGTTAGCTGAGTGCATGCACTCAACCCCAACTTAGCTCGCTGAGCTCTCCAATTCGAATCCACAAATCAATAATCATATAAGCCGGTCTTCTCCATTAGCTTTACCTTTCTTTTATAACTTTCACCTGTCAGACCTAACTTTTGACCTAATTAGGTCACTTTACCTTCTAATTCGTAGTTGGCTTGCATGCAGGTGTCTGGAGATTCAATTAGGTGCATGCATCATGAAATAATGCTTGGATGTCATGCATGCAGGTGGCCTTCAGCTCTAGTGGCCCCTGTTTACCTGTTGATGATATAATACCTATGCCATAGATCTTCTTAGGGTGCATATGGCATCAATCCTTAGTTGATTCCATGAATGTCAGTGCCCGCTCGAACCTATGAGAATCATATAGGTTAGCGGGATGGTCCTCTGTGCTTAAGTAGAAGAGGACATTACAGTTACCAAAAGCTATGGATTTGTCGGCTAAGATACCACATCCTTGGCGATATCCCATAGGTTGTTCTCTTATGATAGAAGAGTTACCCTAACTTTCCATGCTAGGAAAATTGAGGCACTGTTCAACCTATCCTTGAACCCGAGGCTAGCTGATGCCATCTTTACTCTGCACACAAACTCCTATTCTTGTGATCTTCCGAATCTGAGTAGCTCTGATACCATGTAAATTTTCTTAACACTAGGTGATTGCTGTCCTTATGTTCTCAAATAAATCACCTGATATTTAATTTGCAAAAATTAAATTCTTCACATACCAGTATTCACACATATAGCTAGAAAATGAACAACGGAAGCAAAACATAATACAAAGATGATTTACTCCTTCAAATCAGCCATTAATTAATAGATTTAGGCTTACAAGGAAACCGCCACAGCTACAAAAACTTACAGCTGTACGATACACTCAAAATGGAGCAAAAATCAACAAACTTAGTAAGGAAAACTGCACTCAAACAACTGAGAAATCAACACAAGGATTGTTGGTGGTTGTACGGACTTGCTACAGGCCTATAGGTACTTGTATGCCTTTACAGATCTGCTGTACAGTTCCGTACAATTGTACAGATCTGCTACTGCCGCTGCTTGCCTGTTGAAATCTGCCTAGTTGCTCAGCTGGGCTCCTCTTTGATGCCCTAATTTTGCTCCTTGAATGAGTATCTTCACCTTCCAAGCAAAACTGTCTTTGAGTGACTAATGAGTGTGTCTTAACCCTTTACTTTGACTTGCCTTTATACTTTAGTTGAAGCCATAATCTTTCAAAATCCCAGTCTCTCAGTGAGATGTATGGTTGAGATTAGTCTAAGTCACTAATGTATTAAAATACACTTTATTAGACTCAACATCTAAAAATAAGATTTTTACTTTTTTAATAAAGTGAATTACAAAATAGATTTGACTTCGACAACTTCATGCACGTTTGACGCTAAACAAAGTTCCTGTCCGAGCTACAAATATCAACACTGCCTTCTACCTATAATTTTGAATGACTTTGCTGCTGCATTCTTTCTTCAATCGTGATTTGTGCCCATTGCTGTGTTTATCCCAGGACTCGATGCTTCTTATGTTTTAGCGGTAGCATACGAAACACAATTTCCGAATCATTAGTTATGGAAAAAAGGTTATGGCCAATTTTTATCGCCACTTCCAGAATAGAAATAGCCATATGCTAGCAGGGAAGGAACCCGCTTCTATATGAATTGCTATGGATTTGGAGCGTCCACAACTCCATTCAAACATAATCTGCAAAATTTAAGGAGGCACACTCAACAATATATTTGGTAATATACATTCATATTTAATAAATAAAATGATGGATGATGATTACAATGACAATGACGTGTATGAGTAATACACATGAAAGGGTGATAAGTCATGCCTTTCGAGAAAAAGGATGACTTTATCACATTTTACATTTAACTAATTATATGACTTATTGACTTAATATTCTAACTTCACTACATAGCGGTAATATAGAATTAGTTATATTACAATCATTGTATATAAAGAGATGTAAAGGTGCATACATGGATGTGTTTATATGTGATGTACTATAAATGTATGCATTTGTTACACCCCTTGATCATGTCTAGGGTTTTGACTTTATTTAATTGTGGTGTGGCAATCGTTAGCTATTCATTAACTTGATATAGGAAGATAGTCACATGCACTTCTATACGAGTTTTACAAGCTATGCTAAGCTTATGCATATTCATTTTTATGATATTTCATCGAAATAATGAAAATTTGTTTTTCTGTGTAGTCGCGTTTGAATTTGGCAATTACAAGTCCAGGATTGATTTTGGAACCATACACACGCCTTGAACCTATTTCATTTTTGAAAAGGTTAGTACTTGTTTGAAATTGTCTTTTGTTTAGAAATATTATTTTACTTGTTGAAAAAAGGAGTTTGTTGGATCTTAACTTTACATGATTGTAACTTGTAACAAGCCTAATAATATTTAGTGTTAGTGTTCATATTTTTCTAGGTAGCTAATCTAGTTTTCGATATCAAGACAATGTAGTGTGTGCTAAGATGTCATATAATGACAAACCAACAAACACAATGAATTTCATACAATACTAAACAGATTTGTAGCCATTTCTACTTGAGAACATAGATTGGTATGAAATATATCAATTTTGACCTCAAATCTATAGATAAGTGCAATCAATAAGGATGGTAAAGGCCTTATTAATGAGAGATAAGATAAGATATATTTATTAATGTCCAACAAATAACCAAAAGTAGGTCAATGGGATTGCCTAGTGCATAAGTGATGATATAGAGTGGGAGAGGTGATTGCCACTCCTATAAAAACAAAAGGAAAAGTTAATCTACAAGTTCTAAGCTCTAAATCCAAAGTGATATACAATGCTTGAAAAGAGGGTACAAGGAAAAGGGCCTCAAGGCTCCAAGTGTGTTGCTTGAAAAAGGAGATGGGGGGTGCTGTCTGCCTCTGATGTATCCACTGTTGAATGTGCCACTATCCTACCATCTAAGGCTGAAGGAAATATTCTTTAGGTAGACCACTAGCTGGAAGAGATGGATTTGGCCTTGAGGATGTCTCTCTATTAGAAGAGGTGGTTTTTTGTTGGGAACTGGAGGAGGCATGTCTGTTGGTTTGGCGTAAACTGTCTTGAGATTTAAGTCAACAATTCTGTAGGGGTCTTGTTGTCAGGGGCCCGGATGGAGACAATAAAAGCAGAAACTAGGAGTTTCCAATATATTATGTTGGACTTATAGGGGATATCTACTAAGGACTAAATGCACTCTGTTACCTCCCTAACCTGCACTTTAAGTGGTAAAGCCTTAAACTGTTAGTGCAATCCTAGGGATATTGAAGAAGGGCTACTCGCTATCACCACAGTTACTCATTCACTCTCTTTAGTTCAGCCCTCCTTAGGTACAAGGTGGTTTTCCCTAGGCAAGTGCATGATAAACTTCAAATATAGATCGATTGGCAGACCATGACTAGTGCCTATCCAAATTAGGGCAAATGGATTCAAGGTATTGTCTCAAAGTGCTGTTTTTGTAAATGATTAAGGCAAAACAGAGCTGCTACAACATGCTACAATCAGCCTTAATTTGCTATCTACAATTGCAGAAAATAACTGAGTCCTTGAACTGAGGTGAACCTCTATGACAAATAATTGAAATAAGAGTGTGTCTTACTATGAGAATGAAAATCCGCAACAACTCTAAATAAGATGAAGGTCACAACATCAACATATTAAATAATAAAACAAAAAAGATTCTCAAGAGGGGACGATGCACATGTTAGAATTTTGATTATAGCAATATAATTTTCACCTCTTTCAACTTATAATAATATGGGATCACTAAAAGAACAACTATGCACAGAAGCAATAAACACAATAGTTTATCCTGGGAAAACCCAAACTCGGGAAAAACCCAGCGACCCTTTCTTACTCAGAGATTCAGTACAATAAAGATAAAAGTACAAGTAGAATAGATGCCAAAGAAAACATCTCCAAATGTCTTCTGCTACCCAAAAAGTTGAACTTCCTTGCTTGAGCGAACTTGCTTGAGATGAGTGTCAAACGAGGAGAGCAACTCTCCTATTTATATGTTACTTTGGGTAATTTTCTAACTGGGCCGAGTTAACTTTACTGGGCTGACTTGTCATTTTAGAATACAAAAAATACATTTAATGTTTATTTTATTTTGTAGGTCAGCTAGGCTAGTGAGGATGCCTCACGTAGCTACATCAACAACATTCCCTCTTAGCTAGAGAGGTATCATCACGCTGGAACACATCAAGCATCATCTGGTCGTCACAATTGGACTCGTACATCTGGGCATCATCTGATCGTCACGATTGGACTTGTACATCTCGTCATTATAAGAAAGGGTCAACATTGTCCATACAGGACATCATCCCACATAGGGATCCAAGTATACTCTACACAAGAGTCCTCTCCACACAGGAGAATGTTCCTCTTAGGAACAATAGTCCTCACTGGACTAAGCTCATCTCGATCTACACAGGACCGCTTGTCCTACCTGGACTGAGCTCTATATTGGTTTACATAGGACCGCCTACCCTACTTGGACTGAGCTCATTATCGGTCTACAAGGACCGCCCATCCTACCTGGACTGAGCTCATTATCGGTCTACAAGGACCGCCTATTCTACCTGGACTTAGATCATTATTGGTCTCCAAGGACCGCTTGTCCTACCTAGACTGAGCTCTTCTCGGTCTACATGGACCGCCTGTCCTACTTGGACTGAGCTCTTTATCAATCTACACAGGACCGCCTGTTCTACTTGGACTGAGCTCATTATCGGTCTACAAGGACCGCTTGTCCTACCTGGACTAAGCTCATTATCGGTCTACAAGGATCGCCTGTCGTACCTGGACTGAGAGCACTCCCTCTTACTGAGGGAAGCATTCTCCAATACTCCAAGTCTTTCACGGAAGTATGCAAACTTCACTCTGGAAAGAGGCTTGGTGGGAATGTCGGCAAGGAGCTGGATTGTTCCTCTCTGTACCATGTTTCTAATATAGTGGCATTTGATCTCCACATGCTGCAACTGCTTCCTCTGTGCTGGAATCTTCCGCTTCGTCTACACTAGAGCATACCACTGCAAGCTTTATTATTGGACACTGTTGTCTCATCAGGTGAGTCCACTGAGATGAAATCCCCGTTCTCTCAATAATACTCGGATGGCAATCTAGACTCCCTCTGGATCTCTACTGCAGATTCCTTCTGCAGCTCTGCATCATACTCTCCCTCTGGAGCTGCTTACTGGCTAGTACATTAGTATGTATGAGGTGTCATCCCTGATGCTATCTGCATCCTAAACATCATCTCTCATAGAGCAAATGAGAGTATCATAGATTCAATCAACTTTTAGTAGTTACCAAATCTGAATCAAAAGCATACTCAGCTTCTTCAAATTTGTGTAGCCATGAACTTATGGTCCATCATCCTGAATCTCTCAACTGTGTACTCCCTCTGACTGAGGGATATCTCATCTAGTCTTGACCATACTTCTAATCTCAAGAAGTAATGCATCAGGCTAAGACTCTTCATCGTGGACTTAGAGGACAACTCCCTCTGTACTTGTCAATAGATCTCTCTGTTTCGGTGGGGAACTGATCATTAGTATACAACATCACGATCAAGGAACCATCATCAGCAACTCGTGTCATCTGCACATGTTGAATCCTGAGCCACTACTCTAACAGGATGTATACTGTACCTCCTCTGAGGTCAACTGAGTGGTTCTTGACCTGGAGCATGCTAATTCTTCACTTAGGCACAAGCAATGTCCAATTGGAAGCCAACTGCTATTTATGTAGTCCCCACATCTCATACTGAAGTAACTAATGAACTTCAGAGAACTTATCTGCTGCTACTAACTGCAACTCCTTATGTTCATTGGAAGGATGAACATCAATTGTCAGTCTTCATATGAGATATTTTGGACCTGTGAGTCATGGGTCCACATATGACTGAATATACTAGATCCACATATGTTTGCTATTACTGCTGAATAGTCATCACATCCACTGTAGCTGCTCCCTTTATCACGAAAGCCATCCTACTATTTGATCTTGAGTCGTTTCTGAGCATTTTGCTCCCTCTCAAATATTGAATATTAGTGGGATCTTAATTTGGCTGACTACACATCCATCACTTGTTTAGGACAAGTCTCATCGTCCTTCCCTTGTAGGCCATAGCATATGGTCTTTCCCTACAAGTCAGATTTTTTCAAATGGTTAGCAATATTGCATAATCACGAAAATCAAATCATAATGCAATGACAATAGTCCACACAGTCATGTAAGCATATTAGCCAATGCTTTAGCACAACATTCCTCCATATCCCAAACATACTTGGTGACTATCTGGATGCCTTCGATCTCCACCAGAACATACTGTCAGGTCCGTGCACTGCTCCAGTATGTTGGCAAAGAAGTTTCATCCTAGACTAGTTCCATCTAGGGTTCATGGAATGTTGTGCAGCACTACAGGATGCTTACTTAACACATGCACAATATGAGCCTATTGCTAGTCATTCTCATGCTATATCATAACATGCATAACACACTTCCTGATTCTAAGAATACAGACTTGCATACAACTGTATGAACATTCAGATTTGATTTACAAGAGCAACAATGACAAATGATAATCCAAATCCAAATACTTATCTTTTATTGCTTTGTGTGGGCTCTCTCTTGATCTATGCCTCCTTGCAGGGATCATTGGAGTCCTTAGATCTTTGTCTTCTTACTTGGAATCTAACTACAACCTGGATCTTCATACAACACTAATGACAATCTCCTCATTTAGAGATAATACAATCATTGGTGTACAAAAAGAAATACTCCTTTCGACAATCATCATCTTCTGCATTCCTTGACTTCTTTGGTGAAGTCTCTTCATCAATATCAACGGTTGAAGCATGTTCATTTCTCTTCTTTGATTTGCATTGATTCTTCTAGTGACCGAACTTTTTGCAATTGAAGCATTGGATTTGTGAAAGATCTTTCTTCTTCCTTTGTTCTGGGGCTGGACTTGATCTTTCACCTTTGTCTTTTCTTCCAAAAGTCTTCTTTCCTCTTTTCTTGGTATGCGTAATAAGAGATTGATCTTCTTCATGAGGGGCATGAGCTTTGCCTCTGGCCACAAGTCTGGTTTCTTCATGTATACAGTCTGTCCACAATCTTTCAAACTTTGGTAGCTTAGATCTCCCAGTCACACTTTGAATGAATGGTTCCCAAGATTGAGGGAGGCCATCTAGAGTCGTCATGACTAATTCTCTAGAGTCGTCATGACTGATTCTCTATTTGCAATAATTTCACCAATTGTGCCCAATTGATCCTTGATCTCTGTGATCTTCATGAAATATGATGCAATAGAATCAGATCTAGACATCTTGATATTTGAGAGTTGTCTCAAGGAAAGAGCCCTATTAATATTTGTGGTTCTCAAACAACTTCTTCAAGGTATCGGACATTGCCTTCGCCGTCTTCTTCCGATAAATCTGAGGAATCAAATGGTCCTTGATTGAATCTATTAGGATCCTTCTCGTCTTGGCATCATTCTTCTTCCATTGACTCTTTTCCGCTTCTTCAGGTTGTGACACTCCATTCACAACAAAATTTAGGTCATTTTCTTTTAGAGCAATGAGCACTCTAGACTTCCATGAATGGAAATTTAAAGCTCCATTAAGCCTATCTTCAACCTTTATGCTTGACATTTTGATTGAGAAGCAAAACTACAACTTGGATCAGAAACCCTAGCAGGAGCTAGGTAAAAGATGAACTTTGGATTCTTGGAAAACTACTTACACAGATGAATTCTCCCTCCTAAGGCGAGTTGAATTAACCTCCTTTTCTTCCTGATCTGTGGTCAGAACAATGAGAACCAACAAACCCCAATTCTTGACCTCCTGCAGTAATTAGGTCAAAATTGAAAATCTTCAGAATGGAAATCTGCTTGCACAGGAAAGTTCGCCTTCCTAGGGAGAGCTCAATGATGCTAAGGGCAAACCAATTTAGTGGCCGAAAACTGAAAATATAACAAACCCTAGTTTTGACAATAGTCTCCTTTAGTATTGCTCTGAACCCATGTTAGAATTTTGATTATAGCAACATAATTTTCATCTCTTTCAACTTATAATAATATAGACTGAAAGAACAACTATGCACATAAACAATAGACACAATAGTTTATCCTGGGAAAACCCAAACTCGGGAAAAACCTAGCAACCCTTTCTTACTTAGAGATTCAATACAATAGAGATAAAAGTACAAGAATAATAGATGCCAAAGAAAACAACTCCAAATGTCTTTTGCTAACCAAAAAGTTGAACTTCCTTGCTTGAGCGAACTTGCTTGAGATGAGTGTCAAATGAGGAGAGAAACTCTCCTATTTATACGTTACTTTGGGTAATTTTCTAATTGGGCCGAGTTAACTGCTTTATTGGGTCGACTTGTCATTTTGGAATACAAAAAAGTACATTTAATGTTTATTTTATTTTGTAGGTCAGCTGGGCTAGTGAGGATGCCTCACGTAGCTACATCAACATCAACACACTCTTGTCCTTCTAATGGAGTATTATTACCCGTTATAATTAGCCCTTCAAGCAGATTTTGTACATATTTTCCAGCAAGAATATTCAGCAATAGAAATGAAAACATAAGCCTTACATTAGTGTGAAGAACCCTTAACTTTTCATTACCTTCACAAGATATTCAACTAAAATTTTGGAGGAAATACCCTCACAAGTCCAACCATGAATGACAATGGAGGGAACCTATCCTTCTATAAATTTGAGCTCAATCTCCTTTACAATAAAAAATCATCTAGTGCGATCTAGATCCACTTTTTACTCCATGGAAAATACTAGAAAAAGACTAAATTATTACATAAAGGGGGATCTCCAATGCATTCTCATAGAGACTAAAATAGTGAAGACACATCAATGAGATGCCACATGCCCCCCTTCATGCAAAATTTTCCATGCAAGATGCCACTTGTCCTCTTCTCCTATGGAACACCCTTCAAAAGGAATCCTCAACAACCACTTCTAATAAAATATTAATGTATGCTAAGAGTCAAGACAAAAGGAAGGGGGTGCTCTCCAAGGGAAATAAATTATTCCTCCTTAAGATGGTGAGAATATGCCAAATGTACTCATCATAAATGGGATGCCTTATGTTACCCCTCAGTTTGCACAAGGATGATAACGAGGATTGAAGACGACGATATACCAAAGACTCGTTGTTTCAAGGCTTCTTCAAGCAATCTTCTACTTCTAAGGTCATCTTTTGTATCACATTGTCCATGGTTTGGTTGAAGAAAATTATAAATGAGATGCAATTTGTGTTTTATATGTAAAAGGGCCAATATATAATACTCCGACTATGACAGATGAACTAAGACAAATGTCTCGTAAGTTTTTTTCTTAGTTAGATAGATTTGGACCCCTATGGTCTAGATCTGTCTAAGTTTTTTTTTTCACTTGGCGAAATCCTCCAAAGCTAGGAGCATGTTCTTAGTATATTTGCCCTAATCGAGTCCTTCTTATCCCTTAGTCTATTGTATTATCATGCATCTTGTATTGAGTCATCATAGACATCTGTGTAGAGCCCATTTGAGTCCCTTGGGGTGATTATTGTGATATATTTTTGTATGAAATATTTTGAGGGGTTATCTAGACAATGTGGAACATCCTAATCCTTAAAAAATGGTGGAATCACCCCACTTATACCAAAATCCCCCTCAAAATATTGTAGGCACCCATCCCCTCGTCTCATGGATGAGATGCGCCCTTCCCTGGGAGACAACATCCCCTGATTCATGGAGCTTTGTCTGCTTTTCCTTGATTTATGGTGGGCGCACCTCATTGGGATCATGATCCCTTGATTCTGGGAGATAGGATTCTTGATTTGTGGATCTTGTCTATGGGACTCCTCATTCCATTGTTGAAGCACCTCTTTGGAGACATGATCCCTTGATTCAAGGATGTATGCCCCCCACATGTGGCATCTTTTAGCTTGGTCACTTATCTTCTTGTCTCTAGCTCACACATGTGGCTTGCATGAGCCCACACACTTGTTTTCTATTTCGTAGATGTGGCGCATTTTCCCTTGCATGAGTCTAACACTTGGCATGCGCTTTCTTGGTTCATTTGGGCTATATAAGGAGTGAGCCACTCCTTCTTTTCGGGTTGGTTGTTGCTTGGCTCATTGAGCTATTGTAATCTTTCTCTCTTGAGAGCTTCAATGGAGTATCAATCAAAAGGATTTGGAGGTCATATCGAGATCCACTTGTTTATGTGTGTCTTGTCTCTTGTTTCATGCATCTAAGTTGGAGGTAACATTTACAATAGCCTTGTCATTTCTTTCCTCTTTTGCTTGGCCATTGAAAAGGTATTACTATTGTGTTGGAAAAATAATATGGTATGTTAATTGCTACCATAATTCTTTTTGTTATTTTACCAGGAAGATAGTTCTTTTTTGCATACTTACATTAGCTCGGATTACGCATTAACAGTGTTGCATATATCAACGATATATCGAAAATATCGGATATATCGCCGAGACTTTCCCCCTTTCGATATATCGAAATTAAAATATCGCGGCATTTCCGATATATTACGACATTCCGATATATTCTGATATATTTGAATATGTCGGCCTACTGCTGGAAAATGCAAAAAATTGTGCCTGTTCATGCCATTTTTTGTTGATTTGAGATGTTGGAAACCACATCTAATGAAGCTAGGGCTTCAACAAGACATATTTCCTTTTGAATAAGGAGGCTAAAACAAGGTCTATTTGTTGTTGCTTTAAGTTTAGATATTTAAAAAATTGAAAAAAATGAGTGTTTTGTATTTTTTTGAGGTCTTGCGACACTTTCCGAGATTTTCCCATATTTTCCGCCGATACCACCAAGAAGTTATTATTCCAGACCCTCGCCAATACTTTCCCCGAGACGATATATGCAACACTGTGCATTACTAATTTCTTCCTTGTAGAGTACACCCTTAAGCAAAAGGAAGGAGAGATCTAGTCTCTCCCTTCATGATCTTGTGTAGGTTTCCTCCATCACATAGAGAAGATCAAGGTTAGCCTAGAGCAACCCTCTCTTGGTGACTAGTCTAAAGCAAGGCCCTCTTGGTGATTATTTTAAAGCAAGGCCCTCTTGGTCAGTCCTTGTTGACTCCATAGCCCCATCTTTTTCTGGTACTAGTCTCTCTCAACCATCCATTCAAACAAAAAATCAAAATTCTTGTGTATTTTTGTGAGTGAAATCTAAATTTGCATAGAACTTAAGTTAGATTTCATTCTTAAATCTTATCTAGAATCATTGATTATCCTTAGCAAGATAGATTTATCTAAGTATAAATCTGAATTTTTTTCATAGATCATATTTTTAAGTTCAGATTCAAATTTGTATTTAGATCGATTAAAGAATACATCTCTTACTGCAAATTTAGTAGAAGCAGCCTAGCATGTTAATAATAATTCATTTAGGGGATGTTTAGTGCTTTTATAATCTCTAAAAGTCGGTTTACTTGCTACTGTTATACACTTAACAGTTTTCAGATTTATAACCCTTTAATCCAATCTTTGTGTTTATTTATATCTTGGAAAGAAACAATGGTTTTTAGTATTTTACCACTCATCCGCAAGTAGCTTTACCTTCTTTTCTCAGCTGTTTCAAATTGCATCTCTGTCGTTGTTACATACTTTGTCATTTTTGCAGGTCCCCATTACTATCCCCAAGTCTTATCAATTCTTGAGATCCAAAACTGTTTTTTACCACTCTTTCTTCTCAACTTTCTCTCTTTTATGTTAACAGGTTTTAAATTGTTTGTGCCTTTGAGTATTTTGGGCATTAAGCTAGGCATTTTGATTCTTAGTGTTGTATCTTTTAAGCTTGGTTGAGTTGGTTAAATTATCTTGATTTTTTTTTCCCATTTAGATTGATAGCTAGACTTAAATAGATTAGAAAGAGGTTTTAATCACTATTCCCTAACTATAAATCATCTTGTCTACAAGGCATTGGTCTTTTATTCATATCAATTTTTGCAATTAGGCTATCACATATGGTGATATTTTAAAATGCTTCTTTATTTATTTGCAGTATCTCATTGAAACATTATTTTATCTGATAAATCCAAGTAGCACTATCTTTTTATTTTGGGTTTATTTTAAAGTGCTCAATTTGTATCTTCATATTTTTTTAGCACTTGAAATCATAGTTAACTCCTATTTTATATTAATCTTTTTTTTTAAAAAATTAGGGAAGGTTTGTTTGGCTTTGTTTGGGAGTTGTCCTTAACAGAGAGGTTGAGTGTTGAGGTGACAGTGGCAGCCAACCTGAACTTGCTCCTAAGGTTACACTAGTGAGTGAGATTTTTCTCATGTACATGCGAATTAGGTGACAACATTTTTGGTGCCATCGCTGGGATAAAATCTTTATCCTCCGAGAAAGCTTAATTTGTTTCTTGTTATATATTTTCTTATTTTGATGAGCATTCATGTTAAAGTATAATTCTTTATTGTTCATTCGGTGACTGTAATGTCTCATTCCAAATGATCCCTCTAGGTGGATGACTTATTAGCCTATTTAATTCCTGTAGGCTATAGTTGACATAAAATGGAATTAATTGATTATCTAATGTCATTAAGACGAGAAAAACAACATTAAAAGATGAAATTGAGTAATTAAATAAAAATGGGTGTTATAAAGTGACACTGACTTTATAAAGTCACTTTAATTAAATAATTAAGTGGGGAAAGGTAAAATGATAGAAAAATGGTGAAAATGGGCATAAAAGACCAAATCGACCTATTCTCTCATTCATTCATGACTAATTTTGAAAAAGATAATTTGAGAGCTCTTGGGACAGAAACCCTAAGAGAACTTGGTTTCGGTGGTGAAACTATCCGCCGTAGCTGATTGTGAGAGGGAAGATCACTCAGATATTTCACCGTGCTTTATTGTTGAGGAGGAAAATCACATCATTTTGCAGATCTGAGAAGGATTAACAGAGTTTTCAGGCACTTGTGGAGGGCACACTTATCTAGGAGGGTGTATTGGGTTGTGGAAGACACCAATGCTCAGCCATCTTTATTTCCTGGTTTCTCTGCTCTACATATTAGTGTGAGGGGAATTTACAGCTCAATGTGCTGAGATTTGTTGAAGATTTGGAGGACACACTTGTGGCCTAGCGAATGAGCCTTGGGGAAAGTCGTGGGAGCAAGAGAGGGGACCCACCACTGACAAAAAGAGAGGCACAGCACCTTACCAGCTCTAGGGAAGGCAAACTGAGTATTAATACAAAAAAATAGAGCAGAAGAAAGTGCAGCAAGCTACAACCAGTTCGTGGGCCACAGTGGGAGGTTGTTTGGCATCAAGGAGGGGTCATTTCAGTTACCCAAGATAGCTGCCAACACACATATACCTACAGGTCTGATATTTTATTTACCAATCTGTTTATTTGGGGCCATATTGTACTGCTCTTACAGCTGTTACAAGAGCACTGCCACCTACAGCAGTTAAGCATTCACGGAAGGAATTCTACAGTGATTTTTTTTTTGTAAGTACCCACGGGAATTTGAACTTGTGACTTTCCATTTACAACTTCTCATCTCAATTATTCATTACCAATTGCTCTACCCCCTGCGGGCTGGAATTCTACAGTGATTATTCCCAGGTCAAAATACAAGTAAATCTGATCATATATATGCTGAGTTTGTTTACTGTTATAACAGTTTGGATGGGGTCTTGTTAATTGATTGAAATGTACTGTTTACTTTTTGGTGTTGAGGCCAATAAAAATTCAGTTGTGTGCCAAGCATTGTGGTGATTGTGAATTGTTTGACAAAACTCCCAAACTAAGAAGGTACTAAAACATAACAGCAGTCAATACAAAGACATATCAGCATGCTAAGGGGATCTTACAGTGAACTGTAGTGTAACTGTTTGACAAAAGCCTTGAACCAAATTAAATACTAAACAAATCAGCAAACCAGTGGGGACATTACAGTGACTCCACTGAATATCAATTTTAAAAAGTACTCTACAAGGAGAAACAATGAAGGTCTTGTCCATCTTATTCTAGAACCATAAAGGGTTTATAGAAGAAGATTGAACAAGTCCAATTCATGAAGAGTTCTTGATAGCTTAGGATTTGAATCTATTTTTGATATAAGGCATCTCTTTTCAAGTAGCTCTAATACTCAAGTAGAATTGGCAGATGATCTATATAGTCCTTTTGATTTTTCTGGTATTAATGGTTATCCTCATGTGGTTTCTGAAAAAACTATTGATAAATTGCCTTCATTTCAAGGAAATAATGTTGTTAGTGCTAAATCTCATTTGAATGTCTTAAGATTTGTGATGCATAAATATGGTGGTAAAGAGGAAGATGTGCATATGAAATTATTTGTTTTATCTTTAGAAGAAGATGCATTAGATTGGTTTATAGAATTGCCTAATGATAGCATTAATACCATGAAAGAGTTATGTAGTGTTTTCATAGAAAAATGGGGTGAACATAAGGACAATCGTCATTTGTTAGCTCCCCTTAGCACGGTTAGAAAGAATGAGAACGAGACTATGGAGTTTAACAAAAAAATATTAATGAGTTAGTTCAAAGTTTATGAGATAATATTAACCTCCCGAGGAAGCCATTCCCATCCATTATATTGAGGCCTTTAATGGATAAATTTGCTAACAAATTAGAGATAAGGACCCTGAAAACCTCAAAGCAGCCCATAATTTAGCCAAAAGAATTGATAAATATATGCAAGTTTTAGGAAGGTCTAATCTAACGGGTTTCACAAGGGGTGGTACTTCTAAGGTAGAGCCTAAGTCAAAGGAAGTCGTAGTTAATAGTCCTGATTCCCCTCATGATCCTATTAAAGCCTTAACAGAAGCAATCAAGAGTATGGAAGCTAGCTTTACTCAACATAATAGTGCTCTTCATAATAGGTTGATACAAGTATAAAAGGCTCAGTAGAATATATTTCAGGCAGGGGAAATGAAAGATGGCAAAGGACTCGAGGTCCTCCTCAAGATCAAAGGCCTGCTAATCCAATAGAGCCCACAAATTTGGTTGAACGAGGCTCCTCCTTTTTGTAGGGGTTGTAACGAGTTTCATGGGAAAGCAAATTGTGTTAAGTATAGAGAAATCAATGGTAAAGAATCCATAGAGTTTGATGGCAACAATTTTGTTGGATTCTCAGATAGTGTCAATACTATAGGCAAGACTTATTCCTTCTCTAAGGAACGAATGGCTCAAGTAAAGGGAGGAAGTGTGGGAGTAGATAATGCTACTAAGTTATAGGGTGAAAAACCCACACTTGAGCAAGTATTGAAAACGATGAGGCATAAAGGAATGACCTATCAAAAGAGAGGTAATGATAACACAAGTACTAAATAGTTCCCTAAGGATGATTCGACCCCTAAATTCTCATCAAGTAAAGGTTTCATCTAATATCCATGCAGATTTAAATATTCTTTTGGGTGGATGGATATCAAACGCTAAGTTACGCTAAGATGAAGGTCCTATGGAAAAGTTTATTAAAAATCATAAGGAAGTGAGTGAGGATATTTTGGTAATTTTGCAAGCAATGGATAAAGGAAAGGGAATGGAAGTCATTCACCCTTGTTCATTTCATTAATAGGCAATGAGTTACCTCTCCATAATTGCATGTTAGACTCAGGGGCTTCTACTAATGTTATGCCTTCAAAGGTTATGAGTCAGCTAGGGCTGAAGACCACTCAACCATATAGAAATGTTTGTGAAATGGGTTCTAGAGAAATTAAAGTATGTGGTCTAATCAAAGATCTTAAGGTTCACTTAGCTGTTTATTAAAATATCTTGGTTTTAATGGATGTAGTAGTTATCAATGTTCTGGATGCATGGGGGATGCTTTTATCAAGAAAATGGATTGAAAATTTGGGAGGTAGTCTTCAAATGGATTTATCTTATGCTACTATCCATACTTTGAAAATGCTTTTGTTACTTTGCATAGAGAACAAATGAAGAAGTATCGTGTGGAAGATCCTCAAGATCCTACCACTGAGCCATTTTATGTGGAGGAAGAGCTTGGTAGCTATGCAATCCTTTCAAATTTTTTAGCTCCTATAAAAGAAGATTTTAAGGAAGAAAAAGTTAGTGAAATATGGAAAATGAATTTTGATGGAGCTCATTCTAAATCAGGAATTGGTGTAGGAATTGTTTTGACTTCTTCAAAGGGTGATATTTTTAACTTTGCCTTCATATTAGAGTTTGATGCAACACATAATGTGGTAGAGTATGAAACACTTCTCTTAGACCTAGAAATTACTAAGGATATGGGAGTTAAGATTCCAAAGATTAAAGGTGATTCAGACTTGACAATTTTACAAGTTAAAAATCAGTTTGCATGCAAGAATAGCAGATTGAAAAGTATAGAAATGCAGTATGGGCTGTGATGGAATATTTTGATGTCTTATCTTAAGAAGAAGTTTTGAGAGAACATAATGGTCAAGCAGATGCTCTAGTTGTATCAGCGGCAACTTTTCAGCCTTGTGATGAGTTAATGAAAGGGGAAGGTGAAATGGAATAATCTTTAGACCTTCCATCACAGGTAATTTTGAGCAGTGGCAAGTTTTCGGTGATGATGGATAGATTATAAGGTTCATGAACAACTTGCAAGAGTTTGCTGATTTTAAGTGGGATTGGTGAGATGAGGGAGATGAATATCTTGAGGGGTCACATCCTAATGAAAACACCTTCCCTAAAGGACATTTCCTTAGAAAAGATTTTTGATAGGCATGATTTCTATTAGCAAAAAAATGAGGTCATCAAGCCGGGGAAGCATATTGAGGTAAATATTGGCTCTATAGAAAACCCTAGGATGATTAAGATTGGAAAGGGTTCATCTCTAAAGGAAAGGTAAGACAGAGAAAATTTGGTAAGATAATATAGAGATGTGTTTGCTTTTATTTACGATGAACTTAAAGCTTATAAAGAGGATATCATTCAGCTCAAATTTCCCTTGAAGAAAGATGCAAAGCCATTCAGGAAAAGTTAAGGCAAATCAACCCTAAGTTGCCCACTGTCATTTAGAAAGAGCTTCAAATGATGTTAATAGCAAGAATCATAGTTCCACCAAGCATTTGTCATGGTTATCTAACTGGGTGGTTGTTAGAAAGAAAAATGGTGGAATCCGAATTTGTGTCGATTTCAGAAATTTGAATGTTTTATCAGAGGAAGATAACTACCCTCTTTCTAACATGGAGCATTTATTGCAAAGAATTACAGGCTCAGAAATAATGTCCGTGCTAGATGGTTTTTCAGGATATAATCAAGTGTTAGTGAAAAAAGAGGATCAACACAAGACAACTTTCACAACACCCTGGGGCACATTTGAATACTTAAGGATGCCCTTTGGTCTTCTTAATGCAAGAGCAACCTCCCATAGAACCATGGATTTTGCCTTAAAAGATAATATGGAAAAATCATAGAGATTTAGGTATTTTGAAAAGAAAGAAGCAGCCATATAACTCATCTTAGGCAAGTGTTCGATAAATGTTGAAAATATGGAATATCATTGAATCCCAAGAAGTTAGTTTTAGGGGTTGATGAAGGAAAATTACTTGGGCATATAATTTCAGAAGATGGGGTAAAGGTAGATCCAAAAAGAATTGAGGCAATTAAACAAATTCCCTTACCCGCCAACAAAAAAGCATTGCAGTCATTTCTCGGAAAGGTAAACTTCATTAGAAGATTCATTACCAAATTTGCCGAGATAACCAAGCCTATCTTAATATCTTTTGAAGAAAGATGCTCAAATAAAGTGGTGTGATGAAGGCAAGAAAGCATTTAAAATGATTAAGGAAGTGATTGGAAGATATCCAATATTGGTTAGTCCATATTGCTTTGAGGATTTTGAAATCTTCTCATTTGCTACAAAGGACACAATCACAGGTGTATTATTACAAAAGAATGATGAAGAAAAGGAACAACCTATAGCCTTCATGAGTAAAGCATTGCACACAATTGAATTATGCAATCATGGAAAAACAGGTTTATGCCCTTGTTAAATCTGTGAAGCATTTTTGAGCATATGTTGGGTATTCTAAGATAGTGGCTTATGCTCCACACACAATCGTTAAAGATACATTGGCTCAGTAGGATTGCTTAGGAGTTAGAGGAAAATGGGTTTCAAAGATACAAGAATATGATTTAGAAATTAAACCCACTAAGTTGATAAAGGGTCAACATTTAGCACAAATGTCGATAGAAGGTAATGAGAAGGCACTTTTATCAACGACAGAGTGACTGAACAATGGTCTCCACAGTGATTACAAAGTTACAACGTCATGAATGGTATGCAGATATAAGAGAGCAACTTAGTTGTGGATATGAAACCAAATTGTACACCATTGAGTGTATGATCAAACCTCACTGCATGAGTCAATTCCAGTTTCTCATGTTTTAGTTTGTTTGAATCGTTAAAGTGCACGGAAAATGATCATGATTATTTACATTAGTTTCAAAATTTTAATCTACAAGGAATGCTGATAACAACTCTTAAAAATCAATAAATGACTTCTAAGATGGCACTTAATTTCTTTATAACGCTATATAAAAATATGTGTTGGCAGTATCATTGACTATTTTAATTCGACAATTCATTTCTAGATGTCTTTTTGGTTTATTGATGTGCTTTTGCAAATGCTTTGATGGGTGGTTAGTTCTTGAACTTATGATATTTTTTGACATGCAGGTTGTTCACAAGAAGAGGTTGGAAAAGAAGTAAGGAGGATTTGATTTCTGAGGTATTTATTTTATGTCATTATGCATCTATCTTTCTCTTCCCTATAGGCTATGCTAGATTAAAACTGTAAACAACATAAATCCTTTTTCGCCAGTCAAATTCATACCAGTGAAGCATCAATCGTGAGAGACTCGCGGGTACTCGCGAGTCTCCACGAGTCAGCTCCAGCAACGGGTAATCGCTTCAGACTCGGCCAAGTACCCGCGAGTCTCCACGAGTCAGCTCCAGCAATGGGTAATTGCTCCAGACTCGACCAAGTACTCGGCATAACATGAAACTCACCTAAACTCGCGGACTCGGGTCAAAATCGTGCAGACGACTCGACCGGACTCGTGGTTGTGTTCACTGCTGGTCGAGGTTGTGTTCACTGTTGGTCGTGGTCGTGTTCATTTTTGGTTCACTGATGGTCGAAGTAGGGATCGTGGTCTGCTCAGTGCCAGAGTATCGAGTCCCGGCCACCGTTCTGCCGCTCTGCGGTCACCGTTGTGTCGGATTGTCTGCGGTCACCGTTGTGTCGGACTGTCTATCGAGCATCCGGTCTCCGTGTGGAGGCTCCCTATCATAACTTAATATATAGTTAAAAACATAAAATTGTATAGTGTATAGTCCGGCCTCTATATAAAATATTTTAAATGCAATTTTTTTTGTTTATAAATTATTATTTAAAATGCAATTTTTTAAATTTATTTTTTGTTTATAAATTATGAAATCATAGCATTGTTTTAACTTTTTATTTGTTTGGTTATAATTAAGAACTTATAATTATAAATGATATAATTTTAATATTTTAACTCTTTAAAATGCAAATTTTTTTGGTTATAAATTATTACATTATAGCATTTTTTAAAAACAAAAAATTGGTTATAAATATTAAATTATAACTTATAATTATAAAATTATAAATTATATAATTTTATTTTTTAACTAATTTTAAAATGCAAATTTTTAATTTTATTTTTGATATAAATTATTAAATTATAGCAATGGCATGTTATAAATTATAACTTTAAATTTTTTTTTTTTGGTTTTAAATTATTAAATTATAAGTTTTTCAGTTTAATTTAATTGTTAATTAATTTTAATTTGATATGATCACTATTTAAATTTCTGCATACAAAGAGAAGATTGTGTTATGTCGTATAATTATAGTTTATGAGACAATGTTATGAATTGTGTTATGTCGCATAAATTGTAGTTTTATAGCTTATATGGATTGGAAATGCTTTTAACCTCTTTTTTCTGCCCAAAATGTACAATATTTTTATTTTTTTTCCTATTTTCCGAGTCTTGCCGAGTCTGTCCCGAGTCTTTCCGGAGTTTTTCCCAAGTCTACGAGTCATATGCTAGCCGAGTCTTTGCCGAGTCCGAGCCGTGCAACATTGATTCATACTCATCTAACAAACATAAAGTAAGTAGCAATGTGAGTGAAGGGGATCATATTTTGTCATATCAAAGTAGATTCGTTCACTTGCAATATGGTTGAACGAAGTAGATCTATTCTCAATGGCTATTTGTTTTAGACATTTAACATGTATTACTGATTTAAAATATGGATTTAATAATCTGTTAACATTCTACTATACTCTTGAGAGTAAATAACTAATATGAACTAATGTTTACTAATAGGGATTAAGATTGTTATCTATATATTAGCCAATATATGTCTCAAATTATTGTAAAGGTTGCACGACTACCTCTATTCAGAATGTTGTTTATCGAGACTTCTGTTTTCTTCCACCCTTGCTTGTTTCATCCTCTCTGGTTTTGTCTTCTCATTTCTTCCCTTTTATTTTTACATTCTACTCCTATTAACAAAACTTGTTATCAACTTTTTAATTTATGAGTTATTTCTTTTTTGTGTTATTATCTTGTTGGCCTCTTCTCAGTTGTGGCCACCTCAGATGGGCCTTTTTTTGTGTCCCCCTTTACCTTTGAAACTAATGGCCTAGATCATGGGGAAGCCCTTTAGATAGGTTATATTTTCTTGGTTTTCTTTCTAGGTAGGCACTTTAGTTGTTGAGCCTTGTTGTGCTTGCTCCTTCCATCCCGTTTGAGCAAACCATGCCATTATAGGTTCATCTTCATCCTTGTCATCATCATGGATCTCATCATAGATCTTAGAGAACTGATCATGAGGGATTTTGATATAGGGATCATTTTATGCTCTGAGGTACAATCTCAATCTCCATTAGGCTCCCATCTTGTGCCTTTTAAAGCTGTCATCCACTAACTCCTTTCTTCTATCCTTGGGCAAGGCCACAAATTTCATATTAGTCTTGGTGATGACCTTGCGATCGGGCCTTTAAATTATAAAGTAGTGCTATATCTTGTGATTATAAGGTTGGGGTGGAGGGAAGGTCTCTGATATTTCCTTAACATGATGTATCTCTAATGCTATAAGTGCCTTTACCCCCAACCATGAATACGACTTTCTTTCGCTTCCCAGACCAGAGATGTTTGGCCCTATACATGAGAGAGAATCTTTGACTTAGATCTTGTTCACTACGCCCACTCCCTCCTAGTTCAGACCTTTTCTTTTTGGTGCTTCCAACAGATAGAGGTACCAAGAGATAGGCAGGAAACACCACTACATTTGTGAGACCTTGAGAGGCCTCTCGTGCTTGACCAACTAGACCCTTATAGACATGTTGTCTTAGACCCTAGAGTGGCTCATATTGCACTAGAAGTTAGGTTACCATGTGAACCAATCATAAGCATCACCTTCTTGATATAAAGATGCCATCAATATCTTATTTAATTCACTATCATGTGGGTTAATAGAATCTAGGGAATTTATTCTATGAACCTTCTTGCTAGTGAATTAGAGAATATATCGATGGCATCTTTATAGTTAGAAGATGAAGCTTATGATTGGTTCACATGGTGGTTTAGAAAAACTAGTGGTTTCTCAGTTAACTGGAAAAGTTCACAGAAGATCACCTTAATAGGTTTCACGGCAATAAAGAAAATGACACCTATACCAGGTTTGCCCATTTACAACAATCATAGAAATAAGAACTGCTTTGCACATTAGATTAGCTAAGAAACAAGACAATTCCAACTGGGGTTCGATGTCCATATCCCACGTATCAAACACAAACACGCTAGGACACATGTTTGTCATGTGTTGTAATATACCAAGGGGAGAATAATATGGGGTACCCGGAGGGAAGTACCCAAGGGGAATATATCATGTAATGTGTACCTAAGGGGGAATAATTAATGTAATGTCGCCATGAATAATGGAATAGGCCCACTAGGTAGTTTTAAGGAAATAATATAATAATGAGGGGTTATTTGGCATAAGTCCCTAGGAATACTCATGAGAAAATATAAATAAACATGAGTATTCCTAGGGGCTTATGCCAAATAACCCCTCATTATTATATTATTTCCTTAAAACTACCTAGTGGGCCTACTCCATTATTTATGGCCACATTACATTAATTATTCCCCCTTAGGTACACATTACATGTTATATTCCCCTTGGGTACCTCCCTAGGTGCCCCATATTATCCTCCCTGTTACCGGGCAAACTAGTAGGGCTAGTTCCCAGTAATCAAACATAAGAAATGTGACCCAATGTCACCTCGATCACAGTTCTAACTTCTTTGGAGTGTTGGAACCTCCAAGGGGAAGGACCCTTAATTATCCTGTAAGACATTAGACAACAAACTATGTATTCTATACAATGTTAATTTAGACCAGTGCCTGTATGGAGTCAGTATATTCGAAATACAATGCTAAAGTGATGTATTAACAAAGTGAGTGACCAGCACATAGACATTAAATAAATATACCAATCGCCTAACCCTAGATTGTGCAATGAAGAGTAAGGGAGTTGATCCAAGTATACAGAATTGCAACAAATAAGTGACAATATGCAACTAGAATCCAAATATCTTGCATGTTAAGGTATAATCAAATGTAGGACTTATTCGAAGTCATCAACAATGTTATGCACCGAAATAATTATGATAGTTTATATTTTTCAATGATCAGCGTGCATGTTGAAAACAAAGAATTTTCCCAAACATCAAGTGTTCAATACTAAATCTAACTGCAATATATCATTTATATTAGACTTAGAAACAAACATCAATATGTAAGAAGCAATAAAAGATGTGCTACATCCAACCAGCTTCACCATTCACACGAATATCACTATTATGCATACGAATAAGCTCCAGTGAATACAATATTAATTGTGTGGCCACCACTTTCAGTACAAATAAAATAACACCAACTAATTCTGTATGAGAGAAGATGTAACCGCAGTATTGGACCAGTCAAAATTTATCAAGCATGACTAATCTAATCACTCAGAAATTTAAAGACCATCAGGATTTAGTAGTATAATGAGAAATATTAGTCCTCTGTAAGTTTTTTTTCTCAGACTTATTATCAGCAGCCAAGTATACTACGTTTCAGGCCACGAAGAAGACAAAATCAGCAGTAAGATGTCCAACAGAGAATGTGAAAGATGTATACAATGTAACCTCAGACTTTGACTGCTCTATTTCATACAAAAATGCATATTTTCAGACTGTAAAATTAATTTTCAGACCTGTACTTATAGTAAACTTTCAGATTGCAAAGGTATATTTCAGACTTCTGTTTAAGCTGATTTCAAACTTTCAATTTTCCAATTCTTGTCCCTAATTAGCATGATAAATAACCTTGCAAAAGTCACCTACTAACATTAAAGCATGAACTTTCTTTTACTGCATGTGAGTACAGGGACTAGGGCTGTCCTGTAGCAGCCGGTTTACAGAGAGGAGCAGAAAAAAATGGAGTTGGGAAGGAATAAAGGAAGAGGAAAAGAAGGTGGAAGGGAAGGAGAAGGTAGGAGGAAGAAGCAAATGGGAGAAGGGAGAAGGGAGAAGGGAGAAGGTGAGGAGATAGGAAAGGAGGACGAAGGTCAAAGGGCAAGGTGGAAGGGGCCTCTAGGACTCTTTGGATCTGCAGTTATGGTTTGACAGAAAATACAGAATTTAGGTTTTTTTTTTAGGGTTTTACAAATTAAAGAAAATAGATTTTTAGTTTTAAAAAAAACATAAAAAAGCTTATAACATACTAAAATAAGACTAACTTAACGAAAGACCTAATCTAACATAATATGTACAAAATAAACAAAAACTCAGAAATTATGGTTTTTTTAGGGAGATTTTGATAATTTTGGGATTTTTAGGGCTCCTAAAATTTTGCCCTAGGTTTTTTAGGGACAAATAGGGCAGGCTGAAATTATAGGAGGAAGGGCCGAAATTTTAGGGAGGCCAAAAATTGTAATTTTTTTTTTAATTTTTAGGTTTTTTGTCATAAAATTGCAGACCTAATTCTAACCCTAATTCTACCATGAAAATGCAAAATCAGACATGAAAATGCAAGTTTAACCTAGCAATAATATTTAAAAAAATGCAAAATCAGAAATTAGGTTTAGAAATGTAGGAGAATAGCTTAGGGTTTTATTAGTGAAGATCACCTAACCCTAGAGCATCAAAGAGGATGCCCCTTCTCTTGAGATGGTGCTTTCCAAGTTGGAAAACTAGGGCTTCCTCAACAACTTCAAGAGTTGGTTGATGATACCCTAGCTAAGACAAGCTTTGGAGACCTAAAACTCAAGCTGACAATGCTAGGGTAACAAAAGGCTAGAAAATGACTTATGCTAGGGAAAAACTGCAACACCAATGGCTACCATTCAACCTTAGAACAAGCATACATCCAACATTTAACAAAAAGACATCAAGAGAAAGACTTAGATACCTTCTTGTGCATGTGTTAAGCAAACAACACTTAGCATCACCTTAGCAAAGAAACAAGAGCAAAGACTTCAAAGATTTGTCCCCAAACTAGTAAGCATGATCATTCTCAAGAGGTGCACATCACTCAAAGAGCCCTAGTGAGGGCAAAAATCAGAAATAAAATTATAATTCCATAAAGTTGATGTGTAAAAATGAAGTGAGGAAAAGTTATTTATACTTTTCACACTCATTTTTACAAAAATAATTAAAATCTAGGCCGACATGTCTTTTTAAAATGTCAATTTGAAATAATAAATGTCAACTTAAAATTAAAACAAAAATAACATAAAATAATAAAAAATAATAAATAGGGGTGTTTTCCCTAGATTTGACCCACACATGACTAAAACGGCTAAAAATGAGCAAATCGGTCCGTTCTGAAGGCTAGACTACGGAGGGAGGGGGTCGTCATGCTCCAACTAACCCCAACAGAAGTGAATATCCCTCAACGCCCCCCCTTTATCAAGCGTAACAGTCTGCCAAGAAGGATGACATCATCTTCTGTAGGAGGGCCTAGAGAGAGTGCGTTGGTGAGCTGGAGGGCCAGGAGGGCACTGGAGATGCTCTGGAAAATAAAAATGTGTCTCAGTGCTGAAACATCTGCCGCTGGAGTGGTGGAACAGAGTTGGGGTCATGTGACCCAGTGATCCACCCTGGAAGCCCTGGACACCAACCTTAAGGCTTCAAGCCCTTTCATGAGGCAGCCAACAATGCCACTAAGCCATAGTACTTCCAAGAGAGAAATCAAAGGGTCTGGCCATAATCCCTACTCAAAAAAAGCTGGCTAAACACTTGATCCACCACTGGAAGCCTCGAACACCAACCTTAGGGCTTCAAGCCCTTTCATGAGGCAGTCAACAACGCCACTAAGCCATAATACTTCCAAGAGAGAAATCAGAGGGTTTGGCCATAATCCCTACTTAGAAAAAGCTGGCTAAACACCCCTCCTGGCGAGAAAAATGACACCCTCTCCTTGGGGCACCTTTGCAGGTGCGCTGGTACTAGTACCATCGTAACACTCCCCTAGGTATATTACTTCTATCCTAAAACAAGACACGTGCAAAACACGTGTCAGATATGTGCCCTAGACGTGTCCCATGTGTTTGACTCTAAAATTAGTTTTTTTATTAATTGTATTTTCTCACTTTCAGTTGTGTTACCCCCCATATTGCAATATAGTCCACGTGTTGATGATGCCTTGGATGCTAGCTTATGGATGTTCATGAAGATTTGATGGCTTGAATTCTTGATGGTTGTTTGGAATCTGGATGCTTATTTCCATATGATATATTGATGTTGCTCCTCAGTCATGCATCATGGATATTTATTGGTGAGTGCGTTGATGATTTGAGTGCCTATCTGTAATACCCCTACAATTTGATTGTCGAAATCTTAAATCATTATTATTACCAACTACCTACTGTGATAGGTAAAAGTGCAAACAATTTATAAAATAAGTAAGCAAACAAAATTTACTCCATAGTAAATTATGAACTGTAAGAGAAATGCGATTTTTTCATGAAATTTATCATAGCTATCTAGTTAATTAAAGAAATAGTACTTACCTTGAATAATTTGCATTACTTGGAGCTCTTGAAAAACTTGCAAGGTCTGTGAGTATGTTGTTGCAACCAGCCTCTCAACTGAGCACAAACCAACCGAATTCGAGGGTTCCACGTACCACCCAACCAAACCCCCCAGCTTTAGAGTTGAGAGCCCTCGAGCCTCAACCAGTAAGCTATGCCCCTAGTCGATTTCTCTCCACTGGTAAGAATCCACTCCTCAAATTTCTCCCCTCTGGTAAAAAATCCCTAGTAAAATCTCTGGGTGAAATCCTCTTCGTAAAATCCTCTTGGTAAAATCCTCTCCATCAAATCCTCTTTGTAATCTCAACGCCTCTTCCCCCAAACTCTGTATTTCCTCTCGCATGCCCCTCCCCCCTCCACTTGGCATCCATGCAAATATCGTTTTCTTTTTTTAAAGTATTGAACTGCTTACTAATAACCTTTAATAATTTAATATAATTTAGTACATGTTATATTTTAGCCTCAACTAAAAATACGATTAATTAAGGTAATTAATTTATTATTTTGGGCATTACATACCTCCCCCATTGTGAGAATTTCGTCTCGAAATTGTTTCATTTTGCTAGAGACCGTTAAAGAACTAATGGATGCACATTTTTTTAAGTGATACACACCTAGATAACTAGTACTATTGTGCAGAAGAGCGATTTACCCTTGATGGCCACACGAGTAAATCTATAGATTTACTCGTGTGGGATGCCTCAGATGACAATCTGCAAGCGCAAGCAGCCAAGCTGAGTAAAGAGGCCATTTTTTTTTTTTTTATACCGGAAGGAAAATAGGGGCACAAAAAAAAATAGGATGCACTGGCATCAGGTCCCTCCAAAGAATTATTAAAGGTTCTCCCTTCCTTGACCGCCCTTTCTTTTGATCATATTATTTATAGGGCCTTCAATTAGAGGGAAGGCTGTGAAATTGGGGTTAGGATGATAATTTTATTTATTTATTTATTCTTGTTTCTTACTTAGATAACATTTAGGTGACATTCATTATTATTTTACTAAACTTCTTTTTGGTAGTAAATCTATAGATTGATGAAACTTGGGTAGTAAATAATAAATCTATTAATTCTACCTATTTAAAATCGATTAAGTATCAATTTAATAAAATTAAAATATGATTTTTTCTATTTAAATAAAACTTGGAGACAAGAATTTAACATAATAAATAGAGTTAAGAATTACCGCAAGCCAAACAAGAAGGAAAACTAGTGAATTTAACCTACAATGAAATAAAAAAAAACCATATTTACTTTCAAACTCTTGGTCGTAGTTCTAGAATCGACTGGCTTTGATACCAGAATGTAATACCCCTACAATTTGATTGTCGAAATCTTAAGTCATTATTATTACCGACTACCTACTTTGATAGGTAAAAGTGCAAACAATTTCTAAAATAAATAAGCAAACAAAATTTACTCCATAGTAAATTATGAGCTGTAAGAGATATATGACTTTTTCATGAAATTTATCATAGTTATCTAGTTAATTAAAGAAATAGTACTTACCTTGAATAATTTGCAGTACCTGGAGCTCTTGAAGAACTTGCAAGGTCTGTGAGGGTGTTGTTGCAAGAAACCTCCCAACCGAGCACAAACCAACTGAATTTGAGGGTTCCACGTACCACCCAACCAAACCCCCCAACTTTAAAGTTGATAGCCCTCGAGCTTCAACTAGTCAGCTATGGCCCTAGTCAATTTCCCTCCACTGGTAAGAATCCACTCCTCAAATTTCCCCCCTCTAGTAAAAATCCCCTGGGGAAATCTTCTGGTGAAATCCTCTTCGTAAAATCTTCTTGGTAAAATCCTCTCCGTCAAATCCTCTTCGTAATTTCCCGCCTCTTCCCCCAAACTCTGTATTTCCTCTCTCATGCCCCTCCCCCCTCCACTTGGCATCCGTGCAAATATCATTTTCTTTTTTTTCAAGCATTGAACCGCTTACTAATAACCTTTAATAATTTAATATAACTTAGTGCATGTTATATTTTAGCCTCTCAACTAAAAATACTCTTAATTAAGTTAATTAATGTATTAATTTGGGCATTACACTGTCACTTCTATGGAGGGTGTATGATGCTTTTTCTCTTGAGCAAAGCATTTTTGTAGGAGTTCGTGATGTATGGCATGTTATGGATGGTAAATTGATGGTCTTCATGATGGTGTTGAGTTCTTAGCCTTGCTCACATTTTGCAACTGGTTTTCATGCTTATTTTCGAGCAAGTTGAGCAAAATAAGGCCCTGTTATCAAACCCTTGGTTCTCCAATTCCCTAGCTCAAATGGGGGCTCATGATATATGGATGGAAATCTCTTTTCGAGGGCTATCTCATGGCGGTGAATGCTTAGCCTAGTTCTATAGGGCATTAGAGCAATGGAGTAATCTTTTTGGACATTTTTTCTTATTTCTGGACTGTTTTCAACAATTTAGTACCTTGTCTTTAGAAGGGTAGTTTTCTTGTGCTCTAGTTCTATTGGTGGAATGACATATATGGATGGAAATCTCTTTTTGAGCCCTTTTCAATAGCGCAGAGCACTCAACCTCATTCTTCAGGGCGTCAAGAGTAACGTTGACATCTTTTTCGGCTTTAGATAATAGTTTTCAAATAGTTAATGATATATGGATGGAAATCTCTTTCCGAGACCTTTCCAATGGTGTAGAATGCTCAACCAAATTCCTAAGGTTGCTTGAGCAAAAGGGTCATCTTTTAGGTCATTGTTTCAACTTTTGGGTGTTGTTTTCCATTGTGCTAGCTCATATGACGACTTAGGGCCACCTTTTCTCTATGAACATTCAAGCCTTTTATGGTCTATGAAACGAACAAGGTTCATTTCTCAATGAATATCCAACACAATAACGATATCAAACAATAATCCATAGATGGCAAATAAAAATATAGATTGAATAAATTTGAGATGATTAAATGCCATGGGACGATGTGTTTTAAACTAAGTCACCTGACACGGGGACACGGGACATGAAAATACGAGAGTCCGACACAGACACGGTGACCCCCGGAATCAGGACACGTTTTATATACATATATATATATTTTTAAAATATATTAATATTTAAAAATATAGACATATAGATCCAAAAATCTTTAGAAACTAGAACATTTACAATTTACAAATATTCAATAGAAATTAGAATACAAACACATTAATGATTAGTAGATTACACATTGTCATTCACAAATCACGATTCAATATTCAGTGTTCACGAATCACAACACATTTCACATTTGTCATTCACAAATCACAATGAATTATGAGACACATAGATGCATGTTGGAACCATATTTCTCATTAAGTCATCAAAATCAAAATGTATACATATATGTCGGAATGCCACTGGGCACTGGCAAATGCCAAATAGACTAATAGTAAATACAAAAACGGGTGGATCAAGATGGGAGAATCCCATATGTCAGTAGTCCTCCATGCCTGAATCAACATATTCATCAATGCCACTGCCCTGATCCTCATCCTCCTCCCCCTCCTCCTCCTCTCTGCCCATCTGACGATTTGCATCTGCTGCTGTGGAGGATGACCCCTCTATACGATCACTATCATCAAAAGTGACCGGCTCTAGCACTGGATCATTAAGATCCATGTTGGCTAATGCCAATTCAGTACTGCTGTCCAAACCAGAGCTGCTGGGAATCGACCCCCCCCCCCCACAAATCGATCCCGAATCGCGCTCCGGAAGGAATCGGTGGGTAATCGATTCTGGAATCGCGATTCCTCATCGATTCCTCCCGGAATCGATTTTGTAATTCGCGCTTCCTTGGAGAAAAAAACGCTCCCTGGAATTTTAGGAATCGATCTGGAATCGCTCCAGAATCTACGCTTCCGGATCGATTCCTCATCGATTCCTGAGCGCTCCCGGGCAAAAAAATCGCTCCCGAAAACTCTTCCTAAGCGATTCCTTAATTGTTTTTTTTTTTTAATCTTTCTAGATTGGCTAGGGTTAATTTGGGCAAATAAAGTCTATTGGACTCCATTTGGACTCATTCTATGCCCTCAGTGGTAAGCCTCTTTCCATTTTTAAGACTTTGATTATTTTGTATTTAAGCTGAAAATCCTTGCTTGTGCATGTAGACTTTATGTTTCACCTTCCAGAAAAACTTCCTTCAGAAGATATTTTCATATTCTGGAACCAAATGATATGGAAAAGTCATCATCTATATTTCCCTGGGAATGAAAGTTTGCAGAATCTCAGTGAAGTATCAGGACATGAAAAGCCACAGCTTGGGAGTGTATGGATGGAAAGGAAGAAAAATAATCAGTGTCCATTGATATCCAAGAGTGGCAGATATATGAAATATGTGAATACAGTGACGATACATCTAAATAAAATTCTTCCCATGGACTGAGACATAGAATATAAATCAATAGGTATGGTGGTTAGCGGTGTTGCTTGGAAGCTCAGGTGACACATTAGGAGTCCTACAGTGAAGCATAAAGCTCAAATCATGTACGTTATTCATCATCTATATACATAAAGCTCCCAAGTGTTTGTTACATAATATCTTTTGCTCTAAACAAATGAATAGTCGGATGACAGTATTCTTCTGATATCTACTTAAGTGCTGGTGTTTCAAAATTTACAGTAGAAAGAGTTGTAGTTCTTTGAGTAATTGTAATACTTCTCAAGGATTACCTAACATTTGTTGTTGTTGCATGTATTTTTGCTTCCTTCTCTTTTTTGCTTCCTTTCCCAACACCATTGACATCATTATCTTCAGAATATCTTTTAAGCTCTTACTCATCACCTATCTTCTTCCTATGAAAGAAGCCCTGGTTGCTTGTCTTCTATGTGAAAGCTTTGTCTATTATTCAACAAGCATTGAAATTGTTCACCATTTTTCATTTAATTTGAGCATTATAATGGTTTCCCCAAACATTGGTACCAAAAAAAAAGTTCATTTGATGCATGCCTAATTCATAAAATAATCCTTGGTATGAAGTGAGATTAACTTCCAATGACAATTTTGTTGCCTAATAAAATGAATCCTTGATCTTACTCGCAAGATACATACATTTTCATGTATTTCATTTTCATGTTTATTTTGGCGGTTTGCCTATTTTGTAAACATTATGGCCTAGTTTGATGGCAAATATTATATGTTGAAATTTGAAGGTTGATGCTGTTGATGATTGATGATTGATGATTTGATGATGATCATTTAATGACAATGTTATAAGTTATAGCTCCTAGAATCTAGAAGACGAGATGATTAATCATTAATGTTATATCAATGTGTACTAAATGTTTATATGAATATTTAGATTCTATGTTTTGATGTTTTCTATAGCTAATTTGGCATAATACATGTTTTTTTTAATTTATATGCATCAAAATATATTAAAATATATATTATATAAAAAACGCTCCCGAAACGGAAGCTTTTGAAAATTTCGCTTTTCGCTCCCGCTCTCGCTCCCGCTCCCCGCTTCGCTCCCTGCTCCCAACAGCAGAGGTCCAAACCCATATCATCAGGAAAGACATCCCACATCTTTGTCTTTCCCTTCACCCACTCCTCCCTCTTCCTGTAAATAAGATGAAGGTTGGAGTGCACATACACCATCGACTCTGTCCTGGACTGCTCAAGGCTGCTCTTCTTCACAATGTACAAGTTCCCATATGTGCTCCAATTCCTCTCACAACAAGAGGATGATGTAACTTGAGAGATGACCCTGAAGGCTAACTTATGTAGAATAGGGGATGTTGCCCCATGAGTTTCCCACCAAGCATAGGGTTTCTTACCCTCCCTATCTCTAAGCACATCATAGCCTCCAAATCTCCCAGTGCCAGTGGAAAAATCTACAAATCCCTCCTCCGCCTCCTCAAGCATGTCTCTATCCTGAAATAGTCGTCTAAGTGCTATCTTCCTCCCATTTGCAATCTCTGCATCCATGTGAGGAGGGACTCTGTGTGAGGGCCCCGATCCACCAGTGAGCCACTCTTGAGTGTAGAACTTGGGGTTCAAAGAGTGGGCCAAGCAATGCAAAGGTGTGCAATTCTTATCCCACCTGGAGATAAGAATATCCCGAATAATGGTCCGTAAGTTCTCTACCGATGTCCCATACACGGGACACTCATTCTCCATGACAATGGACCTCAGGGACTCAATCATGGAATCCCACCCCTCATAAACTTCTGCTAGGATGGGCTGGTCCGTGTCTGCAAACCGCAACAAAGAAATGATTGGCTCCATGAGCTTAATGCTAAGATCCACCGTGTCCCACCAACCATCATTTAACACTGTGTCCTTCACCTTTTGTGAAGCAGCCTGATCCGTCTTTCTCCAAAAAGACCAAAACTCTAAAATCACCATGGACCCAAGAGCGATTTTGACCTCCCTCAACCTCTTGAGCATGATGAATGAGGAAGCAAACCGAGTATTTGCAATCTTCAGCAATGAAAGCTGTGTGTACTGTTTGTAGATGGTGAGGGCATTTGTGTGGTTTTGTACAAAGTTACGGATATGGCCTGCATCCTCAATAAGGTTGTCAATCCATGCCACATCCTAAGCAATGGCTTTCAGTGCTAAATTCAAGGAATGGACAATGCAAGGTGTCCAAAAAACCTGTAAGAGCAATAAAAGCATGTATCAATGACTCTACAACACTAACATTGCAATGACCAAATTCAAACAATGAGCAAATTAGAAATGAAAGGTGTCCAAAATGAACATACTTGTGGATATTTAGCTTCCACAATCATGTCAGCAGCCTTGCAAACAGGTGCATTGTCTGTGATGATTTGTACACACGAATCAACACCTACTTCTTCATTGGTTTTGATGAATAAATCACCCATAAATTGTGAATCCTTGTATTGCCCAAGAGCCTCCACCGCTTTCAAGAACAACGATCCATTTTGGGAAGATACCATGAAATTGATGAGTGGATGGCGTGCAGGATCCGTCCATTCATCAGAAACAATACTCACACCGCATGAGGGCCATGTTGTTCTAATTGGATCAAGGATTTTATCTACCTCCTTCTTTGCTTTAACCAACAATGTGGTTCTAAGCTTCTCTGAACCAGGAGGCACATAACCATTTGGAGCTTGTTCCAAGATAGTTTTAACTGTCTCAAAATACAATGGTGACCGTGCAACATTGAATGAGATGAAGTTGAGGTAGAAGAAAAATGCAATGGTAAGGTCTACCTCTTCTCGCACCTCTTGTTGGAAAATCCTATCCATTGGACCACCTGTAGATTGCCTCTTTCTTGTTTGATAAGTATCCCCACGCCCATGACTGCTAGGTGGAAATGGAGGCTTGGTGCTAGAGGACTTCCTCAAAAATGGAAGAGGATCATCCTCTTTTTTCTTGCTTGCTGCTGCCACCTTCCCTAAGCCAACATGATCCTTTTTTTCCATATCCCTCCTTTGGTTAACACTCACTGCTTTGCATGAAGAAATCCCACAAGAAGGAAGGGCCAACAAATGGCCCTTAACCCGGAAATATGTGCTCATGAACTCATGCTTGCAAAAATTGCATCTCCAAGACACATTGCCTCCCCCACCAAGCTTTGCCTCGGGCCCATCTTTCCTTGTCATATACTTCCACAAAGGGTATTTTTTTTCTTGGGCTTGTTGTCTTGCTAAAACAGGGTTAAATGGAGCCATAGAATGAGCTCCACTAGCAGCCGATGGAGCACTTGACGGAGGAGGAGAACCGCTTGTGCTTGGTGGAATAGGAGGGGAGGCCGTAGATGGTGCATTTTTCCCTTTCCTTTGCCCCCTACCTCCTGCCCTAGCTGATTGAGACATTCCTTTTCTTGTGTGATGGTTGCGCTTGCAATCCTCTCCACAAATCCACCGGAGTGCACTTGGAATTGCTTGGAAACAATGGATAGCCTTCAAATCTCCTTCAAATCTCCTTCACCTGCACATACAACTCACTCTCAACCAATTGCTTCCTTGCAAATGACAAAAAGAAAGCCAAAATTTTGTTTTAAAGAAAACCCGGATGCCTTTTTCCGCGCTTTACGTGTCCTGTTTTCCGGGTTCGTGTCCGACAGTCGGGACACGCTCAAATTTCGTGTCTGATTCGTGTACCGATTTCGGATTCGATGGAAAGTCGAATTGGACACGAATTCAAATCGAATCGTGTCCGATTCGATCCCCATGGGACACGAGGGGGGTTTCCAGCGAATCCGGTTTCTTAGGTTTTAAATAAGCATTGACTAGTCACCATGGGGTAATAGACATACCTTCTCATTAGGTCATGTCTCTTCATTAAATGTGTCTTTTCATTCTTTATTGTTTGTCATTTATTATTATTATTTATTTATTGATATTATTATTATTAATTGATGCTTATTTATATTTATTTATGTCTACTACATTGCTTTCCCCTTAAAAATGCTTTGTCCTCAAAGTATACAAAGGTTATGTTTTCATTCTAGCTTGTAATGACTTCTCAGGATTCTTCATTCTTAAGTTCTTGTCATTGTTGATGACACAAGGTGATATGAACTTCTAAGTGTAGAATAGAGTTGTTGAATTGTGTAAGGGTCAGACCACCCTAATTCAATCTTCTGTGGGTTGGAGTGGCAATGAATTCTATGATTTGGAGGATGATAGGACTCAATACTTGAGATTTTCATCAATATAGTATGATTTATATTTAGCTTTACATCTTGATTTTGACTCTGGTTAGTTTGTTGATGACTTGTATTATTTGGATGATGATAAGGTATCCTTGTATCTGGTGTCATGTTTTCAAAGCCCTCGTCTTTTGATACTTCTGGTGACTTACTGGTTGTTAAGATTTTGATTGGATTTGTATTGGTTCTTGTCTCCAATGTCTCGAGTTTTACATGCGATGAATTCTTTATTTTAACAAGATCGGTCATTTTTTCTTTATCAATTAGGGATTCCTTGTTAGTAGATTTCTCTAACTTGTTTTGTAGCGACTTGTTGCCATTCTTTAGCTTATAGATTTGCGTAAGTAAACTTCGATTATGAACTTTTAAGCGTGAAAGCTCTTCATCGTTCTATAGTTTTTCAACTTTGTCCTTAAGGTCTTGGTTTTCTGACTGCTCTTTTAATCTTTATATTTTCTCAACCAACCTCTGATTAAGGTTCCTTGGGCTAGAATCTTCTTCATATTTTTTTGAAAATTGATTCTCGATATGTTGATAACTTTTATAACCCTTTTATTTTTATTATTATTTTTAAACACTTTTTGAACTTCAGTTAGGAAGGGTACTTAGCACTTATTGTTATAATCTTTTTTCATTCTTAAATAAACACTTTTGAAATTCACTTAAAAGTATATACTATAAACCTTTCTTTTTACTTAATTATCCCTTCCTTTAATACGTGCACTAAGGGCCACTCCTTGTTAATTTAGGTTAGAAGCCGACTATAGTTTTGATTGATGGTCGTTGGTGATCAACAACACCTAGACAATTAATTGTGTTTGGAACTGACGGCTTAAACTTGCCAGGTGTCATGATTTATGACTTTGCCGTCGGTTTGTAATAAGAGTGACAACGTCCAATCGATTGGCAACAATTGTATTTCCACGAATACGATTGGCACAATTTGACTCCACTGAACTAGATAGGAATGGCAGCTAGCGACCAAACCCACAGTGTTTCCAATCATTTTTAATTTTTTTTTTGGACCTGTGTGACAGCGTTGCTTAGCCACCTGTGTGAAAGCGTTGCTTTGGCTAAGTTTAGTCTGTAATCCACTCAAACGACTATGGTCACGACTTTAGATTTGAGGTTTCTCTCTCAAGTTAATATCGATGGTGGTTTTTAATATTTGATTAATATGGTTTTTAATACTATTATTATCTCAAACCCTTGACCCTTGGATACTCTTTTACTGTTGTATGTCTCCTTTGCTTGCAATAACAGTTTCACAGCAGATTCACGGTCCAAATTTCAAATGGAGCGTTATCTTTTCTCCTTACAGTGTAGATTCCATGTCCGATGAAATAGAGGTGGAGTTGTGGTGAAAACCCAATAATGTTTTATTGAAAAATAAATGCAAAAGCCAACCCTTAACCTGTCCTGTTTTGCTTTCCGTTTTATTTCTTTTGGTACCTGTGCTTACAAAATCCTCTTTTCTTCTTTGAATTGGCAGTCAATTTTTTTCTTCAACATAAATCCGCTTTTCTTCTTTGAATTGGCAGCCAAATCTTTTCTTCAACATAATTTTAAAAATGGCCAAGGGCCTGATTTTTGGTCAAAGACCTGGAGTTTAGAGAAGCACTGAAAAATTATGTGTGGAAAAATGCCTAATTAAACAAGGTCTGGTAAAAGTATGGCCAAAGGCCAGAATCAGAAACGAAGCTTTGATACCAAATGAAACAAATAAAGTTCATTTCTCAACAAATATCCAATGCAGACAGTAATCCATAAAAGGCAAATAAAAATATATATTAAATAGAGATGAGATGATTAAATGCCATGGGACGGTGTACTTAAATAAGCATTGACTGGTCACCATGGATTAATAGAAATACCTTTTCATTAGGTCACGCCACTTCATTAAATGTGTCTTTTCATTATTTATTGTTTCTTATTAATTATTATTCTTATTATTTATTGATATAATTATTATTATTCATTTATTGATGTAATTTTTATTATTATTATTAATTGATGCTTATTTATGTTTATTACAGTCTAGGTGGCAAATTGGTCCAAAAGGGTATTCAAAACAGCTGAACGCTTCCCTCTTTTCTCTTAGCATGTGTGGATATTTGTGGATGGAGCCATTCCCTTCTACATGGGTTTGACTGTCTATTGTGACATTTAGTCTTGGGCTTGATTCTTTTCTCATGGATGGGTGATCTCCTTAAATCTAGCACATGGGTTGATGAATTGTCATAGACATTAGGAGTTGGTTGGTTGCACCTGTTATGGATTTGATCATTAATGGGGTCAAAATGGAGGATAACGCCCTACTTGTTTGACCAACTTTCACATTTATTCCTGCATTTTATGAGGAGCATTGAGTTTGGAGGGAATTTGTCTTTCATTTAATATAATCATTTATGATATTATCCTCCAATTTGAAGAGGTTAGATGCTCATTTATTGGAGGTTGTTGGATATTTGAGTGGATCTAGTAGGTTCTAAACGCTAGTTCCAAGGTTGTTTTGACCATATATGTTGGAGCGCTACACTTGTAACCTTTGGTGGCCAATCCATTATGTTTTGACTTCTCTATTCCCTCATCTATTGAAGTGCACCTCTCAGGATTTATTGGAAGCATGTACATGTGGCACTGATGACTTGTATCATGGTGTTTGTTAGAGTTGGTTAGGTGGTAGTGTAGAACTATTCATTGTTTACTTGACCCTAGGTTAGATTTAGGGTTTATTCATATTTGATTATAGGAGGAAGTTAATTTAAAAGTTATATAAGGCTTTGCACTCTCCCTCATTTGATATGGTTGGATTGTGAGGATTTCTTCATCCTTGGATCTTTATGGACATGTTTTCCTTGGTGTAAATTGAAGTATAATGTATCCTTCGCCTATTATGTGTGACTATTTTTTTTACTCAGAATACATATCTTGGGGAAATGCGCTAGGTACTTCTCCTCATTTCGAGGATGGTACCTAGGGTAAACCAGATTCTTTAGGGCTCAAGGCCAATACAACAATATGCTCATTTAAGAGCTCAACATGTCACTTGCAAGAATTGCTCCTGGGTGGGGAGGGTAACAATCATTCCTCCCAACCACCCAAGCTACACCCAATTGACTATTATGTGTGACTATATTGTTCCTTGTCCTTTAATTGTTGTTAGTGAGTTGTAGAATTTCTAGACTTGTTAATTAGGGCCATAAATAGACAAACTTGTCTTATTGGAAGGGTTGTGAGAGAAAATATCCTCCAATCCTTTGTTGATTTATGCATTGTTTGTATTATTATTGCTTCCATCATCTTTTAGAGTGTTGCTTTCTAATACTTTATTGCATAAATCATACCCTAGTTACAATGTTGAGTAATCATGAAATGGGACATCCTAATAATTGCTACAATTATTTTTCAATAATGTTTTAGGGGTCCTTGTGTCACACTTGACGATCCTTCTTTCCTTAAACCTTCAGATTTTCAATTGTTATTTATGTCATGCTTTGGTGGAATTCTTAGCCTTGAAATTCTTACTAGAACTCGTCCTATTTGGACTAGCTTCTTGACTTCTTTTTGTCCTTTTTGGATTGACTCCATTGACCCTTGTTGAGTTGGCACTAGTCTTTGGTACTTCTATCATCGTTTTTTGTTTTTAATACTACAACAAAGACTCGTTTTTCGGTATTTTGAAATAGTACCTCTGCGTTGGAAAAGGTTTGAAGTTTGCTGGAATCCTAGAAGTTGTTATATATGGCAACAAACATCATTCTATCAAACGATTGCTCATCATGTTGAAGACTAATATGGGATTTATCTACACAACTATATCCTTCATCGAATAATACAAATGCATGGGTATAGAGCTTGCTAAAATATGAAGTTTATTTTGAAGAATCTTTTCCTTATGCAAGCCAACCAAGTTGGAAATGCTTGAGAAGTGGTTTTTATGCAGCGTTAGTATTGATCCCAACAGAGAATATTTGCCAATAATTTGATGCGAAACCTTTAAAGTCAGTGCACACCCACAACAGATAACTAGGCGTTCTCTTGTGTCAGGTAATGCAGGTATTTATTTTCAGTTGACTTTACATTTACAAAAATCCAAACATCGGGGTACACAGTTACACTACAAGTCTACACCCTAAATCAAGATTTCCCCACCTAAAAGCTGCCCACGAACGCGTGTTTCTAATTTGTTTTCACCTATGTTGCACAAGTTTCTGGAACACGGGTACGTTGGGTACGTGGGTACGAGTATCCGGTACGGCTATAAGCTTTGCCCAAATTTGCAGGAAACGTCGGGTTAGGAGCAGTAATAATATATATATATTTTTTAAAATATATTACAAAAAAAGAAAGAGTTAAAAAAACATAATTGATTAATTTCATAGCTTAAACTATTTTAGCCTCTTAAGCCTCTAGTAGTGTCATGAAATTCAATCATTTTAAATTTGCTCACTCCTCTAGGTCCACATTATACAAAAATTGGGTTTGTGTGACCTGAAGTAAACCCTAACTATGCATGACTCTAGTGCCATGGTATGTTTACGAGTTTGTAAAGAAAAATTGCATATGTGTGTGTGTGTGTGAAGCACAAATAACTTCATAAATCATAAGATTCAATCTTTTCTAATTCCTTGTTTCAACTCCATCTCTATTATTGCTCCTAAGAGTGCTTAGTATTTGGGTGCCTTTGCATTTTTTTGATGGTAAGTTGGTAACTACTACTTACTTCTGATGTGAATGAACTTGATTGTTCCAAGTTCAATTAACAAACTTTCAAAGTCTTCAGTATTTTGAGTTTGATGTGGTTTATGATCCTAAATTGCTATATCAATCAATATGAATAACGTAAGCTGGCTATAAACATTTTGAGTGTGAATGGATCTAAACATTTAAGAGGTGTGAGCCCTCTTAATTTATATAACCTTGAAAATTTTAAAAATGGCGTTATTGATAGATTCAATTGGAATTTTTATTATTGGTGATTTATTGACACAATAAACAACAATCATTCAATTGATTTTCGACACTTTTCTTATGATTTTGGGCTCCACATGGTTGGGAGCTTGTAGAAGCTCCCAATAAAAATGGAGTGGCTAAAGCAAGTTCCCAAAAAGCTCCCCAAAAGTTCCCAAGCTCCCAGAGAAGCTCCCAACAAAAAGGGGACGTTTTGTACCAGTTCCCAAGCTCTCAGGAGCGGGGAAACGCCGGGTATGGGTTGCCAAAATCCTGGGAGCAGTACCCGTGCAACTATGGTTTTCACTCAGCATTAAGCCGACATGAACAACCTTCACACTGCTCTGGCTGAGTAGCCCATTCTATCTAGATTTCAGTCTGTGCTTTAGCGAAGGTCGTTGGTGTGGAAGCTGTATGCGATCTGGCAAATCAAACCGACCAACTCTTCAATTTAATGATCCGCTCAAGCAAAGACACTATCTAGTCTTGTTGCAATCTGTTGCCGCTGGATATGCACCTCGGGGAAAAGGGGGTTAGCGTGGCAGAAATCTTCAAGCCACTGGGTGCATTCTCGAGTCAGGGCTGTCACCTGATCCTGACTCCTCCGTTTAGGCTAACTCCTAACGAAGCCAAGGGGGGTAGTCCCTATGAAAGAGTTTCTAAGATTGATTAAGCTAATTAGTTTTGGTGGATGAGTAAGTTTTTTTAAGAGTTTTTAACAATGAAATTGATACAAGAGATTTGCAATAAAATTACAGCATAACAACATAAAGATTAAAAATGTTCCCCAACCATTCAACACATGATAGAAAATAAACGCAGATTATAATGATAAAGCAAAAGACCAGTGCTAATAATGGAGTCAATTGAAGCGCTGTTGTAATGCCTGAAATAAAATGTTGTGCAGATGCTCTTGGTCAATTTTAAATTATTGTGGAGATGAGTTGATTATTAGGGAGGGGGATTTTTAATATACCGTGAGGTACTGGAAATATGTCTAGATTATGACAAAGGTGGCTCCTCTCAAGAAAATGTGGGCTGGATCAGAGTCTCTGGGAGGTGTTCAACACTACACCAAACTAGGGTGCAGTCTAACGGTATCCCGAGGTCACTACCTAGTGGTTCCCGCTTCCTTTAAAGAATTTCCCCACACAATGTCAATAAACAGATACGCCGGATTTTTGTAATGTATTGGGGAAGTTGTTTTTATTAAGGTGAGTTGTTTATTACATGTGGAAAGTTAAAAAGTGCACACTTCGTTTTTGGTTATCCCAAAGATCAGGGAGAACCTGCGATGGGCAAGAGCATACACGGAAGGGCGGATTGTTTATTCCAATTGAGATTGAAATGCAAAAAAAAAAGGAAAATGTGAGACTAATTACTACAGCAAAGAGCATCTTTTCCCCAATCAAGCAAGCTCTCTTGGGTAGTTCGCCAGGTTAGTGTTCGTTACTTTACAAAAACCATGCAAGAAAAATTAAACTAACCAAAATAAGAAAAATGAGACTAATCTAAAGCAAAAAATAATGATACAAAAAAAAACAAACCATCAAAGAGGTGACATGAGACCCCCTAGGGGGGATGGGGTGTGGGCGCTTGGAAAGCCCACTTGCTCTTCTTCTTATTATTATATTACAAGTGAAAAAGGTGTCTGCCTTTGGTCCTTACAGATCTGGATCCAAATGCTTACAGGTTTTTAGAAATGAAGAAGAAAGAAGAGTGTTGCTCCGGAAAGCCTTGGATGGCTTTAGATCTTCGATTTTCCGGCAACACCTCCTCTTGTTATGGCGATAAAAATGAAAAACCAGTCACCTTAAATGTGCCCAAATGAAGGTTAAAAGCATACAAAAATTTAAGTACTAAAGATGGGAAATAAGTGCAAGTACTTAAAAATAAACTAGATCTACAAATGTAAGCATTTAAAACTTAAATCTAGCAGCTTACTCAAATAAAATCAGCCTTTAGATATTCTTTTAAATCAAACTAAATTTACTTAAGCACGCAAGTAACCGTAACCAGAAAAGCTTGAATTTAAAATGAAGGAAAGAGAGAGATAGAAAGAATGTTGGAATTCTGGGAAATTTTGAGCTATGGAGCCTGTTGGTGGAGAGCTGAGGGACTGTCTCCTGAAAGTACTTGAAGAGCAATAGAGTCAAACTAGATCATCTGCACCTTCAAGCTTAGGCAACCTACACAACTAAAACTTCTTGCACAAAGCTTCAAATCCGGTGCTTTTCATGCCAGAAATTAGAAGAGTAAGCATACAAACTAGTAATGACATACTACTTCTATACCGCGGACATGAATAAGCAATATATGAAATCAAAATAGAATCATAAATCCTACCAACTAGTAATAGTCCTTTGAAGGCCTTGATCATCCACAAATGCATCAAATAATTAAGCTACGCTACAGTTACCACATAAACCATTGACATTTGCATTCACACACATAGAGCACTACACCACAGATTTGCCTCCAAAGCCTTTATTATTCCAAAAAGATGTTACAAAATACAGTACAAGAATTACTAGCCTTTCGGTCCTCTCTAACCATGAGCAAAAGAGAGCTAAAGCTCTTGCTTAAATAGAAAAATGAGGAAGAGGGGGGCGCACTTGGTGAGAGGGAGGGTGCATTAGTGGAGAGAATCAAGCCCTTGAATTAGGGGGCTGCCTCCACCATTTTGGCTGCAAAAAATCATCCCAAAGGCTGCCTTAAAAAGTGTTGCAAATTCCTTAAATGATGCACCCCTCTCTTAAGGAAATGTGCCCCCCTCATGAGGAAATGCACCCCTCTTTGTGGGGAGTTGATTCCTTCTTTTATGCTGCCCAAAAACTTGCCAAAAATCATCCCTTAACTCCCTTACAAAATTTTGACCTTAATCTCTTACAAATTCCATCAATTTAGGAATTGGATTTTTCTCACTTTTTACCTTTTTTGGCACTGTTTCTCATTTTTTACTTTGACATTAAATAAAGTGCTCAAACAATTAGGAAAGTTGGTTCTAGGGGTAAAGTGGGTGCTCTGAGTTGGAAAACGAGCACCCCCATGGCCAAATTGGCCTCCTAACCACACTTTTATTACATTTTTGGGTTTTTTAATTAAAATATTAAAAAAAGCCCGTTTTACGGAAACAAATTATTTTCTCGGACTTGACCAAAAATCCTAGGGATCTAGTGCATGTCCATAATGTGACTCAATTTGATGTCTAGCATGCTCATAAGCATTGACACTTGAGTTTTAATAACCTTCTAAGGCCTAAGCACCAAGACGACATTCCAACTTTGGAGGAGCGGGTGAAAAACTCGTCGATTATACATCTCTCTTATTCAGTAGTGCATAATTGACAAGGGAAAAAACACGATGGAATGTTCGCATTTGATGTCTAAGTCCTAGGAATCCAAACTCTTTACATAGACTGTCATGCTAGGACATTTTTACAAAATCCCCCAAGGGGTTATGAACATGCAATTATTAAAAAAGGGGCCAAAACTTGGCCTGATGGATCTCGAAACATTGATGATGGACAATTTGATTGTTCAAGTTTTCGACGGTTCACTCAGAATCCACTAAGTGCAATTTAGTGGATAACACAATCCAATTTTCATTTCCAATTACAAATGATATTTCGTTTTCTGGTTCCACTAAAAAATGACTTAATCCATATTCCATATATGATGTCTATTTCCACCTGTGAATGTTCAATTCGAAAAGAAAAAATTTCCTGTAAAAATGCATCTCTGTTTGTCATGAAGGCCAGAACTAGACATCATGGATTTTTCATTGATTGCATCATTAAACTAAACTTTTACGATTCCATTGTTTGTATATCTACAATACCAAGCAATCCTTAGAACAATTCAAATGTTACAAAACTTTTGTGCGTCCCCAGCCATCTCTCCACCATTCATTTGCAAGTATTATTCTATCAGAGTGGCCCCATTTGAATGGTGTTATTTTCACTTGTGGGAATCGTGATATAAAGGTTGCTACCTGATGCACTGACCTGGAAATCCCTCTAAATGTTCTAAGTTATATAATAAAGAAAGTAAAGTTATGTATCCCGATGAGGTCACTAACTCAATCTACAGATTGAGCCCTGTTCCAGGCCGATCAGAAGTTGTGCTTCAAGCCCGATCCATTAAACCGCTGTCAGATCTTTACCTTTAACGTGTGAGATGTGGGTTAGCACCAGAATCTAGAGGAAATCAATTATGCACAACTCAAATCCTTAATACGACTACATACACATGCACACACAATAAAATCTGAATCATAAGATGCGACGTGGAAAGAAAATGTTGATTCTTAACCGGAAGAAAATAAAAACATAATGATGATGATGATGATCGATAACAAAAATAAAAAATAGAAACCCTACACAACTTCACGTAGAGATGATGATCGATAACAAAATTGAATGAATGAATTGTTCTAATGAATGTTCATAGATTAATTGAATCTCAGGGGTGACTTTAAACCCATTTAATAAAAAATATGATCCAAATGATCCGTATCTTGAAATATATAAAATAGTCATATAGATTTCAATCTCTCTCTTTCTCTCTCTCTCTCTCTATATATATTTAAAATTGTTCTACGCCCACAGTTGTTAGATCGACACCCGGAATGAACAGAAGGTATATGAACTTGAAGTGCCTAAATTTATTGCACATGCCCATAGCTACAAAAGAAATCACAAACAATGCAATCTAGAAATGTTCAGATTTGAATAAGTTATGAAAATTGATCTCATGTGCCAGATCTATGATACTCCTTTACAATGGCAGCGTGCAAGCTTCAAGTTTCAAGTTGTATGGCGATAACCAGATACGATGCTTTTGAAAAAATGCTTCTTCTATTAAATGTTTCATAAATGTATTTCAGGATTTGAGTAAGATATGAAGAAAATCCAGATCTACAACATATTTAAACAATAATATATATGCTTTTATGGCACCTAAATCTAAACCAGATTTGTCGTCTTTTTTTTTAAAGGGAGATCTCAAATGCAACATGTAAAGAAATAATTTTATAGAATATATAAGAAAACAATGGCTAAAATCAAAATAACTTTGACCTTGTATTTTCTGTTAGAAAGTGACAACAATTAAGGTCTTCCTGCATTGCATGTGTCCTTCAATGCAGAAGACTTAAATACAGAAGCCAATTGTATTTAATGTATTTTGCTAAGTTTACTAGGAAAATATATTAAAGTGATCTAATTATTAATTGACTTAATCGAACACTTTTTATAAAGTGAAAGTGAAAAATATTTAAGTGATGGCTAATCTAATCTTGGCCATTGATCTCACCGGAGGATCTCATCCATTGATCCATAGTGAGATTAGGTTTTTCGCTTAGCCAATGAATTAAAAGGAGGATCAATTGGTGGAGAGGACACACATTCCGACAGAGATGGAGAGAAAAGTTTGAGAGAGAGAATTTTGCAGAGAAGACGGAGAAGTAGAAATTCAGTGTGATCGACAGAGCATCCAGGGAAGAGTGACTGTACAGATTCGCAGAGGAGAGAGCCGAGGTCGAATTGCAGAGGTGGACCGTATAGCTGCAGGCCGTACAACAGCAGACTGTACAGATTCCGTACAGGCCGTACAATTGCGTTGGGGACTGTGCCATTCCACAGGTTTTCTCAATGAGTTTGTTGTGGTTCGCTTTTTCCAAGTTGGGCATAAATCAATTTTTTGATATTGTAAAAGCTTCATATTTTCTTAATAAAATATCCTCTCATACTACTGCATCGGTTTTCCCATCTTGGGTTTTTTCCGGGGGTTTATACCCAAAAAGATTGTGTTGTCTCTATTGGTGTGATTGATTGGTATTTCTTTCAGTATTTATTTTCCGCTGCATAGTGAAGAAATCCATGTGTGGTTAACAATAATAATTTGGGTTTAATTAATTAATCCAGCATACTCTAGCCCTAGAGTGGATTTTAAGGAAATTTACATGGTATCAGAGCTCTTCTGAGTAGACTGAGAGAAAGCAACAGGTTGGTTGGATAGATAACTAGCATATCTATCCTAGGGTTTACAGGCACACTTCACTATGGTTGTACCGTTGAGAGTTGAGGATAGACTCCAGGGGGCACATAAATTTCCTACTTGGAAAGAGAGAATCACCAGGATCCTAGATGTCAGTGATGCTGAAGAGCACATTGATGATCAGAAGTCTGCTCCCACAGATCCGACAGATTTTGCTAGATGGAAGAAGATAGATTCCAGATCTATGTTGATCATCTTAGATGGGGTGAAGGACCATATAGTCCCTCATCTGTCTGGGAAGAAGACCACATTAGAGATGTGGAAGGCTTTGGAGAGTCTCTACCAGAGCAAGAATGAAAACCAAAAGATGGTGCTGCAGGAGCGATTGCGCAGTACCAAGATGGCCAAGGGTGAAGGAGTGGTGCCTTATCTCACAAGGCTCGCACAGATCAGGGATGAGCTTGGAGCAGTGGGCTCTAAAACTAAGGATGAGGAGCTAGTTCAGATAGCTGTCAATGGATTTTCTAAGCCATGGGATGTCTTTGTCAAAGGCATGGTGGCTAGGGAGAAGCTCCCTGATTGGCAGAGATTGTGGGATGACTTCGCACAGGAAGAGACCCGTATGGGTCAAGGTTCAGCTTCATCCAACGATGCTCCACAGTTCGTGGATGAATAGGCTTTAGCCCTAGCAAGCAAAGGTAAAGGGAATTCAAAGAAGAAGAAGGGTGGTAAGAAGAACTTGGACATGTTAAAAGTCAAGTGCTTCATATGCCACAAGCATGGACACTTTGCTTCCTAGTGCCCAGAGAGGAAGAAGAAGAACAACACACAGATGGCAGGTTCAACAAAGGTGGATGACTTCAGCAAGAGTTTTGACGAGGACTTTTGCTTGATAGCTTGCATGGAAAGCTCCATCAGCAACAACATCTGGTATCTGGACAACGGTGCATCTTGTCACATGACAGGACATAGATCGTTCTTTAAGAGCTTGCAGGAGGGCAGAGTAAATCTCCATATTGAGTTAGGAGATGATGCGCGGTATCAAGCACAGGGTGTTGGTACTGTTTCGTTTCAGAGGGAGTCTGGAAAGCCCATTAGCTTTGCTGATGTGTTATATGTCCCAGGGATGACGAAGAATCTCATATTAGTTTCCACGCTAGAAGACAAGGGTTTTCTAGTGACTTTTCGGGACAGGAAAGTATATATCAGGCCACATGGGTTAGATCAGAGATTTGACAGGATGATTGGGGTTCGGAGTGGGAAGGTTTGCAGACTACGGTTTGAGCCTACAAAGGCTCTGGTCAACAACAATAGTAGTGATGGTGAGTTATGGCATAGGAGGATGGCACACTTACATCATGGTGCACTGAGGCATCTGAGATAGGAAGTTATCGGAGTTCCTTCAGTATAGGAGGAGAAGCACAACCACTCCAAGGGTTGTGCGTTGGGGAAGAACATCAAGGGACCTTTCCCACATAGTGAGCACAAGTATGAGGGGGCCTTAGACTTGGTGCATTCGGATGTATGCGGACCGATGAGCGTCCATTCTTTCAGTGGTTACAGTTATTGCATTACATTCATTGATGAGTATTTCAGGAAAACCTGGATCTATTTTTTGAAGGCCAAGTCAGAGGTCCTTGATCGGTTCCGAGAGTTCAAGACTCTCATGGAGAACCAAATAGGGAGAAAGATCCAGATATTGAGGACAAACAACGGTGGTGAGTACACTGGCAGAGAGTTCATGGAGTACTGTGCATCAAAGGGGATCAAGAAGGAACACACTGTTCCTCACACCCCGCAACAGAATGAAGTGGTGGAGAGGAAGAATAGGACACTGGTGAGTGCAGCTAAGGACATGCTATTTGATCAGGGATTACCACTATTCCTATGGGTCGAGGCATTTCGAACTACAGTATATGTCCAGAACAGGTGTCCCCACACAACATTGAGGAGGAAGACACCTGAGGAGGTATTCACAAGTACTAGACCGGTTGTGAGTCATTTGCGCATATTTGGGAGTATCTGCTATTGTCACATTCATGCTAACACTAGGAAGAAGCTGGATCCTTCAGGAGAGAAGGGGATTTTAGTTGGTTATAGTGAGACTTCCAAGGCTTATAGCGTATATGTCCCAGCTCGCAAGAGGATCATTATGAGCAGGAATGTCTAGTTTGATGAGGACAAAGCCTCGAGAAGATCTATGGACTTACCAACATAGGAGCAGCCAGTTGAGGACTCAGGAGTCAAGCTGGAGGAGTCACTGGTATAGGTTCAGACATAAGGCACAGGTTCTGGTAGTCAGAGGGAGTCAGGTGTATAGGATCCTCCTATCATTGATTTGGAGGATGAGCAGCAGCAAGAGGAGGATATCCAGCAGCCGCAGGAGGCAAACACCAGGCCACGACCTAGGTGGTATAGGTCCATTGTTACAGATTCCAGACAGGTGAGTCTTCCACAGAGATCTATAAGGTGGAGCAAGCCACCAGATAGATTGAGCTATATGGCATTGATGACAGAGTTGATTGACTCTGAACCTTCTAGTTTCGAGGAGGTTGCACAACATGATGTGTGGCAAGAGGCCATGGTTGAGGAGTATGACTCAATCATGAAGAATCAGGTATGGGAGGTTGTTCGGAGGCCAAAGGATAAAAAGGTGGTGGGATCCAGATGGATCTACAAGGTCAAGCATGCAGTAGACGGAAGTGTGGAGAAGTACAAGGCACGCTTCGTGGCGAAGGGGTATTTGCAGAAGGAAGGTATTGACTATGAGGAAACCTTTTCCCCTGTCGTTAGGTATTCTTCTATTCAGACTATCCTATCATTGACAGCAGAGATGGGTTGGCACGTTCATCAGATGGACGTGAAGACAACTTTCCTCAATGGAGTTATTGAGGAAGAGGTTTATATTGAGTAGCCAGAGGGGTTTGAGGCAGAGAGTAGGGAGTTGCATGTATTTAAGTTGCAGAGAGCTCTTTATGGGCTCAAGCAATCACCTTGAGCATGGTACTCAAGGATTGACAACTATCTACGAGAGATGGGTTTCCAGCAGAGTGAGGCAGACCATAACCTGTACTTCTTGTCAGGTGAGGTACCTCTCCTATTGGTACTATATGTGGATGATCTCTCCTACTGGTACTATATGTGGATGATCTCTTTCTTACAGGAGATGAGAGGCTGATCAGGGACTGCAAGTCCAATCTTGCAGTGGAGTTTGAGATGAAAGACCTTGGGTTGATGCATTACTTTCTAGTTCTGGAGGTTTGGTAGAGAGATGGGTGCTTCTTCATTGGACAGGGGAAGTATGCAGTGGAGATCTTGAAGAGAATCAAGATGGAGGACTGTAGATCTATGGCCATACCTCTAGTTACCAACTAGAGGAAGATTGATGTATTGGGATCAGAGGAGTTTGATCCTACACTGTATAGGCAACTTATCAAGTCACTTATGTATCTGGTCAACACTCGACCAGACATTAGTTTTGCAGTTAACTCTTTGAGTCAGTTCATGTTGAACCTTCGAAGAGTGCATTGGACAGCTGCGAAGCACATACTTCTCTACATCAGAGGCACAATGGAGTATGGATTGGTTTATGAGCGCAGTGGGAGTATACAATTGGTAGGTTTCACGGATGCTGACTGGGCAGGATGTGTAGAGGATCGGAAGAGCACTTCAGGTTGTTGCTTCAACATTGGATCGGGGGTTGTCTCTTGGTTCAACAAGAAGCAAAAGTCAGTTGCATTGAGTTTAGCTGAGGCTGAGTACATGGCAGTCACCATGGCTGCGTGTGAGGGGATGTGGTTGAGGAAGTTGCTCTCAGGATTGTTCGAGAGTGAGTTGGAGACTAATATAGTTTACTGTGATAATCATAGTGGTATCAACCTTTATGAGAATCCAGTGTTCCATGACAGGAGTAAACACATTGACATCCGATATCACTTCCTCAGAGATTGTGTTCAGAGAGGAACCATTCTGTTGGAGTACATTCAGACAGATAAGCAGGTGGCAAACATATTCACCAAGGCACCTTGCAGACTCAAGTTTGTAAAGTTCAGAGGCAAGTTGGGGTTGTTACCGAATCCCTTCCTCGTTGAGAGGGAGTGTTAGAAAGTGACAACAAGGAAGGTCTTCCTGCATTGCATGTGTCCTTGCATGTAGAAGACTTAAATAAAGAAGCCAATTGTATTTAATGTATTTTTCCTAAGTTTACTTTGGAAAATATATGAAAGTGATCTAATTATTAATTGACTTAATGGAACACTTTTTATAAATTGACTTAATGGAACACTTTTTAAGTGATGGCTAATCTAATCTTGGCCATTGATCTCACCGGAGGATCTCATCCATTGATCCATAGTGAGATTAGGTTTTTCGCTTAGCCAATGAGTTAAAAGGAGGATCAATTGGTGGAGAGGACACACATTCCGACAGAGATGGAGAGAAAAGTTTGAGAGAGAGAATTTTGCAGAGAAGACGGAGAAGTAGAAATTCAGTGTGATCGACAGAGCATCCAGGAAAGAGTGACCGTACGGATTCGCAGAGGAGAGAGCCGAGGTGGAATTGCAGAGGTGGACCGTACAGTTGTAGGCTGTACAACAGACAACCGTACAGACCGTATGAATTCCGTACAACGGGCCGTACAACAGCAGGCCGTATAGCTGCGTTGGGGACTGTGCTATTCCACAGGTTTTCTTAGTGAGTTTGTTGTGGTTCGATTTTGCCAAGTTGGCCATAAATCGATATTTTGATATTGTAAGAGCTTCATATTTTCTTAATAAAATATCCTCTCATACTACTGCACCGGTTTTCCCATCTTGGGTTTTGTCCGGGGGTTTATTCCCAAAAAGATTGTGTTGTCTCTATTGGTGTGATTGATTGGTATTTCTTTCAGTATTTATTTTTTGCTGCATAGTGAAGAAATCCATGTGTGGTTAACAGTACTAATTTGGGTTTAATTAATTAATCCAGCATACTCGAGCCCTAGAGTGGATTTTAAGGAAATTTACATTTTCATTGGGCCCAAATTGATGTAGATCTGCAATGTTGTTGGTGTAGGTAGCATCATGGATTACTTTCATCAACTTTTAAATTGAAAGCCTTTCATGGAAACAATGCCATTTATCTATCATTCACCTTAAGACTAAAGATGCTCTGATCTGATCTAACTAAAGATCAGATCAGATCTAGTATTTTTAACTTTAGAGAATGAACCTTATCTTTTAGTATTATTAACTGCATCTTAAAACTAGATCTAATATCTAGAGGTAATACAGATCTATTATAATTTTACTAGATCTAGGATAAATCTACTTAATCGATCGATATGAAAAGGGTCCAAAGGGGTCCTAGGGTTGGGAACCTTGGCTCTGATGCCATATGTAAGGCCTCGGTAGGCCTTAAACACACAAATATTTAGAAAACAATTACTCACTTACAATTATCTTAAGATATGCTCATTGCTACAAAAATTTGTAGATCTAAACAATAATTAAGATATGATAATAATAATCAAATGAAATAAGGAGGAAACATACTTGAAACTGAAGAGTCATTGAAGGAATATACCTCTAGATATCCATAAGTGACGAGGGAAAACAATGTGTGGGGGACGACTTTCCACCCACCCAACCCCTCAATGTCTCCCCCTCAGTTGAGACTCTGAGTGCCCCCGAGCACCCAACCAATAAACCTTAGCCAGATTGTCCTCTTTCCTTCCCATAATTACACCTATTTTCCTTCCAAGTTAAGAAGAATGAATACCCCTTCCCCTTCCAATCCTCCTCCTTTTTATAGGTTTTATTTCTTTTCTTTGATACTTGAACCATTTATATTTAATTAATTTTTATTTAACAATTTCTTCAATTTTTGTTATTTTATTACTAAATACAACTATTACTTCCTTTTCCCATGTTTTAATTAGAATTAGTTAAATACTAATTTTGGGTTTGTTTTATTGAATATTTAAATTATTAAATATTAATTTAGATTTCCTATATTTTTATTTATGATTAATTAAATAGGATTTTGGGTTGTTACATCGTGTCCCATGTCCTCGTGTCTTGTGACTTAGCATACCAGATCTTCTTGCTTGTCTAGTTCATTTAACCAAACATCTATCATGAGTTTCTTCTCTACAGCCTTGGATGTTGGAAGAGATCGCATCAGGGGGGGTTGATCTCCCCCTGGGTGAGCCATACCCCCTGATAGTGTTGTCGTTTTTCTTTGGTCTTCGGCATAACTTGCAAATAGCTGCACTATTGATCTTTTTTTTCAATGTGGTTCACAACCCCAGAGAGGAGTTGCTACATCCACGGGAAGAATTCATAGGGGGCCCACCCGAAGGGGCCTCACCTTGCCGGCTCTGATTACGGAGCCTAACCCTGTGGGGACATCAAGTGAGGCCCTTATATATCAATGCAAATCCAGCTAAGGATTTGACCTCGAGACCTTCTGCTTACAACTCACAGTCACAGCTCTCAACCACTTGAGCTAACCCATCGGGCTTGTTGCACTATTGATCTATTTCCCCGCTCCATGCTTTTAGGGTGTAGACTTTAATTCTTTTATAGCATAGGCTAGTTTTGCTTTTATCATGTTTTCTCTAGGAGCGGCCTTTGCGCTCCCACTTTGTATCTCACACTATTGCACCTAGCAGTACCATTGACCTATTTATGGTCATTTGTTGGATATTGATAAAATTTTATTATCTAATCTTATCTTCCATGGGCTTCTTCTCATGATTATTGGGACTTGGTTTCTTATCGCCCTTTGCTATTGCTTGAACAAAATGGGGGTCATATTTTTAGAGCTTATTCCAGGGAATTTTTAGGGCTTCAACTATCTCAACTGCTCATCTACCACCTTTGGGATTTGAGAAGGCAATATCCTCCCTGGACAATGGAATATTTGGTAGAACCTTTCTTTTGGGATTTTAGGAAGTAGGTCTCATCGAATTGAGATATCTGCCTAAGGTATTCCAACACAAAGGCTCCAGGGTGAGGAACATTGGAAGTCTAGACTCCATAAGGAGTTAAATCTCACCCATATATATTTTAATGCCAGTGAAGTCTTCTCCCAAGAACCATTGTCCTCTCTTGACCTTAGTTCTTATTTGTAGGTAGGGCCTAATTTTGTAGGTACTTAATTTTATGAGCTGAGATGTAATCCTATACGGTAAATTGAAATCTATTGGGAAAAGATTCAGAAAACTAAAGCTTAAGTGTAAACAATTCCTTTGACTGTAATGGTGTCATAAACATATTCAAATACCACCTTGCTCAAATTCCCGCACATGACATTAATCCCTGCATTAGTGTCCCTTAAGATGTTAAGCATCAAGCAAAACTGGCACTTGAAACCCTTGATGAGATACAAGCCAAGAAACCACAAATAAGCAGATAAATGGCAGTAATTGCAACTGCGCAAATTCTTGTAATACCCCTTTGTTGCCCCTGGGCTCTGTCTATAGAACTACAATGCCAAGCCTTACTTTTACTGTTACAAACACCTCACAGGGATCAGTAAATAAGGAATTGATCTATTCTCATTCTTATGTGCATCCCTGTTGATGCTTGCACATGTAAAAACTGATAATGTGCACAACATCATTGCTATGGTAACAATGGAATTATAATGCATTACCTTATAATGTATATGCATTGAAATGTGCAGTAGATGTGAACTACTATTCTGTTATGAGGAGAACCATCTCTATATAAATTGTTTGAAAATCATTGTGTTGCAAGTTTAGTACTTTATACTTAGTATCTTCAATCTTTTGCATTATGAACTATGTATCTGAAAATGTATTTTCATAGATTGGTTGGTGCTAACTTGTATTGCAGTTTAAGACCGCATATGCAATTGCAAAACTGCGGAAACTAACAAAATACTCCAAACCAAAGTTTTATGAAGATGCTATACAGTTGTACAAGGAGGTAAGTTGCATTTAGTATTATTTACTGCCAAAAGTTAAAGATGTAGCTGTTGTACTGTTCCATAGATTTTGAAGGATCGAGTGGTTTTATAGAATGATTGATTCCTTTCAACTTTTGAAGTTCTATGGTTAATCAAACTGTTGTTTCTAACACAACTCATGCTTGGAAAGAAAGTCCAAAAGTGCATTTTACTGTTGAAACAAGGTTCTGCTCTTCAAGGGGATATAAATGTTATTTTTTATAGGCACCGGAGCTTTAATGACTCCCATGATTCACATTTTGCACAATGTTGTTTGGCTTTCATCTTGTTAGAGCCTAGGTTATCTTACATATAAAGGAATTAATTAATGCACAAGCAACCAATGTTGTATTTGGGAAAATTGATGAAGGATTTGTTGCAAAATATCCTAATTAACACAGTGCTAAAAAATATTTGAGAGAGATTGAGGAACATATCTAACAGTCCTGGATAACTCCAATGCTTGGATGCTTCTTATTAATGAGAGCCTCACACACACACACACACATGAGACGTGCCCTTTGGTTTCCACATCAAAAGGGTCTGTTCCTATTCTCTATGACTCTTCATATTTCTTAAGTAATTGAAATAACTGTACAATAATCTAATATGTACAATATACCATAATCCCTAAGGATTAGATATTAAACTTTCCCCCGTTAATCCAAAGGGGTGTTTGTGAGTCCAAACATTTTTTTGAACTTTTGAGGCTTTTCTCTTCCAAGCACTTTGGTGAAGATGTTTGCAGTCTACTCACTTGTGGAACAATGTATCAGATGAATGGTCTTGGCCTCTAATGATGTTAAATCAGATGGTACTTCATGTTGATGTGCTTTGTTCGATCATGGAATCTATTATTCATGGCCGACTTGATTGCAGAAGTGTTGTCAATCAAAAGTGGAGTAGGATTCACTTGTTTATTCTGCAAGTCCTCTAGTATCTTTCTGAGCCACACAATCTTTTTTGTTGCTTCTGCAGCTACCACATATTCAACCTTTGTAGTGGAATCTATTGGAATGGATTGTTTGCATGATCTCCAAGAGATAGCCGTTGATCCAAGACTCATGAGGTATCTTGAAGTAGACACTCCATTCTCCTTCTTGCCATCAAAGTTTGAATCTCAATATACAATTAATTTGATTCTAGAGACTTGAGTCCCCTTTAAGTATCTTAGAAGTCTCTTTGCAGCACACCAATGTCCTTCACAAGGTTTCAGCATGTACCTAGAAAAATCCCAACTGCAAAGGAAACATTGGGTCTAGTAGTGGTAAGGTAGATAAGACTCCCCACAAGTTGTCTATATTTGGTTGCATCCTCAAATTCATTCCCTTCTTTTGATGTTAGCTTTAAATTCTGTTCCATTAGAGTAGTCAGAGAATTACATTTAGCCATCCCAAACTTGTTTAGTAATTCTTCAATATACTTCTTTTCGGAGATGGATATATACTTTGGATTTTGAGTCACTTCTATGCCCAAGTAGTAGTGAAGCTGTTCCATATTAGTCATCTCAAAATCTTTCTTCAATTTTTTCTTTATGGATGCAATGTAGCTTTAATTATACCCTGTCATCAATAGATCATCTACATACATTGCAAGATATACAACATATTTACCAACTTTCTTTACAAACAAGGTTACATCATCAAGATTAAAGTGTTTGAAATTCAATTTCAGAAGAGGCCTAGTTAGCTTTTCATACCAGGCGCGAGGTGCTTGTTTCAAGCCATACAAAGACTTGATTAGCTTGCATACCTTTTGTTCTTGTCCCTTCACAACAAAACCTTTCGACTGAGACATGAAGACATTCTCTTTGAAGTCTCCATTGAAGAAAGCAATCTTCATATCCATTTGATGAACTTTCCACCCATTTTGTTTAGCCAAAGCCAATAGAGTACAAATGGTAGCCATTTTTCCATGGAGAAAAATTCTCCTCATAGTCAATGCCTTCTTTCTATGCAAATCCTTTTGCCACAAACCTCGCCTTATGATTGTCAAATGAACCATCTGATTTGTTCTTGTTCTTGTAGAGCCACCTGTAGCCAATCGTTTGGATTCAAATGGAGGGTGCACCTTCCATTTCCCATTATTGATGAGAGCGTCATATTCCTTCTACATAGCTTCTTTCCACTCATCATAAGAAGCAATTTCTTCAAAGGAAGTTGGTTCATGGTTAACAGATAAATTTAATTCACAATCATATGAAACATCGATATCATTTACATCACCGGAACCTAAATCATTTATATGACCTCCATCTTCTTGTCTTGTGGAACTTTTGGTTTTTGTCTTTTCAACTACATCAGGATGAACACTTTCAAGTGTCTTTATGACCCACTTTGGAAATTTATGTGAGGGTCTAGGTTGCTCAATTGATTGAGATGGTGCTTCATTTTCTTCAAGATTCAATCTTCCAATCCTTTCAATCAAATAATCCAATTGAACCTCCTATTCTGGTGAAGTGGCAAGAACTTCTTCATGAGTGAGAGATTGTGCTACAAAAGGAGATTCCAAAGATTGATCCAAGAGAGGGTGTAATATCCCAATTTGATATTTTTTTTTATGGAGTTCTGTTGTTTGCTAGTAGTCTTTATGGCTCAGTATTTGAAGTAAGTATGAATGCATGTGCTGAACTATGCTTGCATGCGCATGCATGGGTTTGCCAACCCCTAGATAACCCAAATAATCAGAAATGCTATAAAATAGGATTAAGGAAGATTCATGTACGTACCAACAAATAAAGCAGTAGTTGTATGTCAATATGAGATCAGCGTGCAAGGATTGTGACGGAGGATGAGCCAGATACAGAGTATTCCTCCTCTAAGAATCCACCCTCTTCATACTAAGATGTGATAGATAATGGCTCTTGTTGAAATATTGTAACTTGTAAGAATATTCTATTTGTACCTTATCCGGAGATGTTTCATTCCTCCGTCGGGACTTTATTGTATATCCGGAGATGTTTATTCCTCCGTCGGGATGTTGTAACTAGGGTTATTAGACTCCCCTAGTGGGGTCCGCCCTGAGTTAATTGTTTAGGGGTTATTAGACTCTCCTAGGAGAAATCGACCCAGTTAGGGAAAAAGTCAAGTGAGGTAAAGTATAAATAGAGGATGTGTGATCCTCATTTAACACACTCACTCATTCATTCACTCACTTGTGAATTGCACATAGGAGAGAGAGAGATTTGCGAAGGAGGAGGAGGAGCACCTGTTTGGGGTTTACATCTTTGTATTTGTTGGTCATATATATTGAGGAAAGCTTTGCTGGGTTTTCTATCCCATGAGGGTTTCCCAGGATAAATCTATGTCTATCTTGTGATTGTGTTTCTTTCAGTTATCCTTATTATGCTCTTGTTGTGAATTTTATGCTAAACTTAACATGGTATCAGAGCTAGCCTGAATAGGACATCTTTCACAAGGTGAAAATACCTCTCTTCTCCTCCGGTGAAAATAAGGGTTTCTGCAAAAGTTGGAATTTTTGCAATCTGAGAGCATGGCTGGATGCTCCTCCTCAAAAGCGAAATTTTGAGTCCTAGATCAAAATTTTTGAGTGGGTAGAACCTCGGGATAAGTCAAACCCTAGTTTGACTTTTGGACTAGAAAAACCAGTAAACCAGAAAACTGCGAACCTATGCACCAGTGAACCAAAAAAGCTGCGAACCTGTGCACCAATGAACCAAAAAAGTTGCGCACCAGTGAACCAGTAAACCAAAAAATCTGTTGCAGATCCGAATTTCGCTGGTCAAGCTTGAAGGGTGAAAAGTTGAAGTTTTCAAAAGTCAAGTACACCAGTCAACTCAATTCAATCAGCACATCTCCTAGTAAGCTCAACTTTGCATTTTAAGAATTTTCAATTTTTGGTGACCTCCTGGATAAGATGGCCCCAAGCACTAAGCTTGAGGACAAGCTAGAGGGTATAGAGAATTTCCGGGCATGGAAATATAGGATTGGTCTCATTCTTGAAGAGAATGATCTTGCGCTATATATCAAAGATGAGGTTGCAGAACCTGCTGAAGATGAAGCTAAAGAGAAGTACAAGAAGGATATGATTAGGGCAAAGAGAATCATTGCTGATTCTATCAAAGACCACTTGATTCCCCAAATGTTATCCAAGAAGACCCCGAAGGAAATGTATGTTGCCCTGGCCAGAATGTATAAAGGGAGGAACATCAATAGGAAGATGATGCTGAGAGCTCAATTGAGGAGCACTAAGATGAATCAAGGAGAATCTATTCAAGATTACTTCACAAGGGTCTCCCAGTTCGAGGAACAACTAGAAGCCATTGGAGACAACCTTGATGAAGATGAACTAGTCATGACTGCTCTCAATGGTCTCACTAGACCATTCATTCAAACCATGTGTGCTAGAAAAGAAAGCATTAATTTTGATATTGTATGGGAGGATTGCATTCGAGAAGAGGCTAGAGTGGCCAATAGATTGGCCCTACTCAAAGAATATAATCAAGCATTAGCCACCCATACCAAAAGAAGAAAGAATCAATCCAACTTCAAGAAGGAAAGTTACAAGGAGTCTCAACCTCCCAGGAAGTTCCATAAGGAAAGAGGGAACCGTTCAAGAAAAGACTACTCCTCTTTCCAATGTTTCATTTGTCACAAAATAGGACACATTGCTAGGGATTGTCCTTCAAAGAAGAAAATGAGTTTCCACCACAAAAGACATCAAGCACATCCAGTAGAAGATGATAGTGAAGATGAAGAAGAGGAAAACCTTAAAGGAAAAGAGCTAAAGTAGAAGAAGAAGATATAGACGAGTATGTTCTATTCTATGCACTCTCTGGGTTTGTAACACCTGGAGAAGACACATGGCTTATTGATAGTGGTGCTTCAAAGAACATGATGGGACAAAATAAAACTCTCTTAAGACTTGAAGAGAAGACCTCTTTACAGAAAGTATCATTAGGAGATGACTACCAATATCCTATCAAAGGAATTGGTGAAGCAAGCTACTAGCTTGATACTGGAACCCCCATGAAGTTGAAGGAAGTGTTATATGTACCAGGTTTGAAGAAGAACCTACTTTCTATCTGAGCATTAGATAAGAAAGGCTATAGGGTTGCATTCATAGATGGACAAGTACTCATGTGGCCCAAAGGAAAATCAATTGAGGATGCAGTTGTTATTGGTGAAGAGGAAGGAGGGCTATATAAACTCAAGGGACATTGAGAAGCAACCCTTGTTCATGAAGCCACTAGCCCAAGTGAGCTTTGGCATAGAAGGCTTGCTCACATCAACTACAAGGCATTACCCTATGTGAGTAAAGTAGTAACAGGATTACCAGATTTGAAGGTTGATCATGAAGGCACTTGCAAAGGATGTGCAAAAGGGAAGAATATCAAGAATCCATTTCCAAAGAGTGAAACAAAGACTAAAAGTACTTTGGAATTGATTCATTAAGATGTATGTGGTCCAATGCCCTCCACATCCTTGATTGGATATGAATACTACCTTACATTTATTGATGACTATTCAAGAAAGACTTGGATATATTTCCTGAAAGGAAAAGATGAAGTCTTTGGAAAATTCAAGGAATTCAAAGCCTTGATAGAAAATCACTCAGAAAAGAAAATCAAGACTCTCAGGATAGATAATGGTGGAGAATATACTTCAAAGGATTTTGAAGTCTTTTGTAAAGAAGCTGGAATCAAGAGGGAACTAACCACCCCCTACAATCCTCAACAAAATGGTGTTGCGGAAAGAAAGAATAGAACCATCATGGGAAGCAATGAAGACAATGATACATGATCAAGATCTTCCTATGCATCTATGGGCTGAAGCAGCAAGAACCGTAGTCTATGTCCAAAATAGATTGTCTCATAGTGCCCTTGGATTCAAGACTCCAGAGGAAATGTTCACAGGGAAGAAACCTGAGGTAAGCCATCTCAAGATATTTGGGTGCCCTGTATATGTTCACATACTAAAAGAGAAGAGAACTAAGCTAGACCCTTCCAAAAAGAAGGGAATATTTGTTGGGTATTGTGAAGCATCCAAAGCATTTAGAATATACATCCCAGGATTCCATCACATGGAAATAAGTAGAGATGTAACTTTTGATGAAGAAGCTGCTCTCAAAAGATCTAGAAAGAGCCAGTGTGAAGAAGTATATGAAGAAGATGTACCTCCTAGAAATACAGACGCTGTTTCCTTCTCTGAAGAAGAAACACCAGAAGACCATGATATGATAGAACCTCAAGAACCCCCACCTATGAACATATCACGGAAGAGAAAGCCAGCATGGGAAAGAGAAATTATACAAGAAGCAGAAAGATATGGAGCTCCAAAAGGCTCCACTAGAGCAAGCAAGAGACCAAAGCCATTTCCCAGCTATGTGGCTTTGATGTGTGATCTTGTAAATCAAGAACCTACCAGTTATGAAGAAGCAGTTTAGAAGAAAGAATGGGTAGAAGCAAAGATGGAGGAATACCAGTCAATAATGAAGAATGATGTTTCGGATGTAGTTCCCAAACCAAAAGACAAGAGTGTGGTATCCTCCAAGTGGATATACAAGATAAAGCATGCTGCAGATGGTAGCATTGAAAAGTACAAGGCAAGGTTTGTGCCTAGAGGATTCTCTTAGAAAGAGGGAATTGACTATGAAGAAACATTTGCACCAGTTGCAAGGTACACTTTCATTAGAACCATCATGGCACTTGCATCTATGATGAAGTGGAGATTACACAAGATGGATGTGAAGATAGCCTTCTTGAATGGTGTTATTGAGGAAGAAGTGTACATAGAACAACCACAAGGATTTGAGGTTGAAGATAGAAGAACCCACGTATGCAAACTGAAGAAGGCTTTGTATGGGTTGAAGCAAGCTCCCAGACCTTGGTATGGAAGAATTGATAGCTTCTTGACAAGCTTGGGCTTTACCAAAAGTAAAGCTGATCCTAACCTTTACCTTAAGGTTATGGATGATGAACTTGTTATACTATTGTTGTATGTGGATGATCTCTTTCTGATAGGAAATGAGAAACAAATCATGGAAAGCAAGAAGAAGCTGGCTATAGTATTTGAGATGAAAGATCTCAGATTGATGCATTACTTCCTAGGTCGGGAAGTATGGCAAGGCCCAGAAGGTATCTTTCTCAATTAGGGAAAGTATGCTGTGGAAATCTTGAAAATATTTGATATGTTGGAATGTAAATCCATGGCCACTCCCATGGATACCAACTTAAAGTTGTTGGCTGATGAATCATCGGAATTAGTGGATATGACTCAGTACAAACAGATTATTGGGTCACTGATGTATTTGACGAATACCAGACCAGATATATGCTTTGCTGTGAACACCCTGAGTCAGTATCTAGTTGAGCCTAGACGTGTTCACCTGATAGCTGCAAAGCATGTGATGAGGTACCTAAAAGGTACGATAGACTTTGGTCTATATTATCTTGGAGATAATGATTTCAGATTGTATGGATATACAAATGCAGATTGGACTGGAAGTGTCTCAAACAGGAAGAGCACATCGGGTGGATGTTATTTTTTGGGATCTGCGATGATCTCGTGGTTTAGCAGGAAGCAATCCAGTGTGGCTCTCAGCACAGTTGAAGCGGAATATATAGCTGCTTGCTCTCCTAGTTGTGAAGCAATATGGCTTCGAAAGTTGTTATCAGGATTGTTTGACTTAGAGATGGACCCCACTGTGATCTTGTGTGACAACCAGAGTTGTATCAAGATGACAGAGAATCCAGTGTTCCATGATAAGTCCATGATAAGTCAAAGCACATAGAGATCCGATATTTCTATATACGGGATATGGTGCAGAAAGGAGCTATAAAGCTCGAGTATCTGAGCACTGACGAACAAGTTGCTGATGTATTGACCAAACCTTTGTCTCGAGTAAAGTTTGAGTACTTTCGAGATGAGCTTGGTGTAGTTCAGAAGGATCCTCCTCGAAAGGGGGAGTGATATGGTCGATGATGATATTTGGATACTGGTATCGATGATGAGATTGCCTATATCGACGGTAAGGTCGATGATGAGGATACCTGTATTGATGATGTGGATACTTGTATCGATGATGAGGATACCTGTATTGATGATGTGGATACTTGTATCGATGATAAGGATACTTGTATTGATGATGAGTTTACCTGTTCCGACGATGAGGTCGATGAAGTGGTACTTAGACTTTGTCTAAGAGGACTGATAGGATTAATCATCCTTAGACAGTAAATCCCGTAATTTCGAAAGGAAGGATAGTCTTAAATGTTGATTGTGATGGGATTGATCATCCCTAGATAGTAAATCCCGTAATTCCGAAAGGAAGGATAGTCTTAAATGTTGATTGTGATGGGATTGATCATCCCTAGACAGTAAATACTGTAATTTCGAAAGGAATGATAGTCTTAAATGTTGATTGTGATGAGATTGATCATCCCTAGACAGTAAATGCCGTAATTCCGAAAGGAAGGATAGTCTTAAATGTTGATTGTGATGGGATTGATCATCCCTAGACAGTAAATCCCGTAATTTCGAAAGGAAGGATAGTCTTAAATGTTGATTGTGATGGGATTGATCATCCCTAGACAGTAAATCCCGTAATTCCGAAAGGAAGGATAGTTTTAAATGTTGATTGTGATGAGATTGATCATCCCTAGACAGTGATCTTGTAATTCCGAAAGGAAGGATCATGTGTGTTGCAGATGATGATGCTGTTGATCAGGAGATCCAGATGATGCTGTTGATCGGGAGATCCAAACGATGAGGCCGTTGATCGAGAGATCCAGATGATGTTGTTGATCGGGAGATCCAGACGATGAGGCTGCTGATCGAGAGATCCAGATGATGCTGTTGATCGGGAGATCCAGATGATGAGGCTGCTGATCGAGAGATCCAGATGATGATGTTGATCGGAAGATCCAGATGATGATGCTGCTGTAGCTGATCAAATGCTGTAGAAGATGAAGAATCAGTACTGACGATGTTGATGATCCAGTATTGATTATGTTCCAGTAACTGGTTGAGTTATTGATGATGATTGAAGAAAGCTTCCAATGATTTATAGATGTATCATGTATGATGTTGATGACTCCTTGCTCCTGCAGATGTTGTTAGAATATCATTCTCGTTAAGGGGGAGTGTTGAAATATTGTAACTTAGAATATTCTATTTGTACTTTATCCGGAGATGTTTCATTCCTCCGTCGGGACTTTATTGTATATCCAGAGATGTTTATTCCTCCATTGGGATGTTGTAACTAGGGTTATTAGACTCCCCTAGTGGGGTCGGCCCTGAGTTAACTGTTCAGGGGTTATTAGACTCTCCTAGGAGAAGTCGGCCCAGTTAGGGAAAAAGTCAAGTGAGGTAAAGTATAAATAGAGGACGTGTGGTCCTCATTTAACACACTCACTCATTCATTCATTCACTTGTGAATTGCGCATAGGAGAGAGAGAGAGATCTGCGAAGGAGGAGGAGGAGCACCTGTTTGGGGTTTACATCTTTGTATTTGTTGGTCATCTATATTGAGGAAAGCTTTGCTAGGTTTTCTACCCCATGAGGGTTTCCCAGGATAAATCTGTGTCTATATTGTGATTTTGTTTCTTTCAGTGATCTTTATTATGCTCTTGTTGTGAATTTTATGCTAAACTTAACAGCTCCAATGATGATAGTTGGCTGCAAGAAGTTGGGACTAGGGTTATATTGCCCTTCTGACTGAGATGGAGTAAGCATGCAGACAATGCATGAAGCCTGAACCCTAATACGAGCTGCCTCTAAGAAAAGTCGCCCATGCACAGAAGACATTTTGTGAGAGAGGAAGATGATGATAACTTGATCCTGGATCTGTGAGGAAAGCCCTTCTTCAGGGATTAGGGTAATAGTGCCGCTCTTTGAAGAATGGAGCCAACATGTAGAAGAAAAGATCCCTGTAGAATGAGATACGAAGCTATCTCTCTTTGTGCAGTTCACCCATGCAAGGAGGGTGAGTACCTTTAATCCAATCTGTAGCTCGAACCCTGCAGGAAGCTGAAGAATGTTACCTGATGATAATAGCAATGCTGAATCTGGATGATCCAACTTGATAGTGACTAGGGTAGATAGATTTCGCCGCCGAAATACACTGAATAGTTGAGTGTGTGCACTCAACCCAAAATAGCTCACTGAGCTCTCCAAATCGACTTCTCAAATCAATAATCATATAAGCAGGCCTCACTCACTCACTTTACCTTTCTTTTATAACTTTCACCTGGCCTTGTTGAAATTTTGTACCTAGGAAGTTGTTCCCCTGGGTGTTTTTTGCCTTAGTCACCAAAAAGGGGAAATAAAGTGACCCTTGTATTAAATGACTTGAGATGAGCATTTAATTTCACTCTAGTGATTAAAGTGACTTTTTGATAAATTTAAGTGAGGTGAGTGAATTTATTTTTTATGAGAATTAAATGTGCATTTATTCTCATCCACACATCTGATTCAATCTGGGCCCTTGGATTATATGTCTTTTCATTCACCCTAATCTTTCATACAAAAAGGCAAGGGAAGGCATTTCATCTCCACTTTTGGAGAAGAGAAGAGAGAGCAAAGAAGGTGGCACGAATTTCTAGACAGCCGTATAGGGCATTTAGTGCACAACACGAATCCCAAGGCAGTGAGAAAGTACAGTGGGCACGAATCCTGAGGTCGTACAACAAAAGTTATGGGCACAGTTTTCAATGCACGAATTCTGGGCGTGAATCCTGAGGCAGAGGGCACGAATTTCTAGACATAAATTCCAAGTTGCACGAAACATGGAAACGTTTACAAGTTTCGGAAACGGGAACGCTTTGAACGTGACCCCCCCAAAATGGGTACGTTAGGGAAAACGCAGTATATATAGTTTTTTTAATAACACATTATCTCACAATAAAATATGAATGAGAGGTTAATTTGCAGGTAAGTTTGAAAATGATTTAGAGGTTAGTTTGTTTTCATTTTCCATAAACTAGGGTTTTTTAGATTTCCTATGGGTCCCAAGCCGCTCATGGACCCTTGGAGGTTTCCTATAAGTTTTGAAGAAGTTTCTGAGTTTCCGCGAGTTTCCGGTACCAGTATGTGGGCATTTTAGGAGTTTCATGCAACATAGCATAAATTATGGGCACATTTCTCGAGGCAGTGTGCACGAATTTCAAGGCAGTACTGTGCACGAATTTCGAGAAAAGTACAGGCACATATTTCGAGGACCATACAGACCGTACTTTATCCTTTTTGGCACGAATTTCGAGATTCTGAAACTGCACAGAAATCGAGGCAACAACACAATTTCCAAGGTAGCTTACTGGGTGAAAGTTTGGTTGAGATAAGTTTTTCTTGACTGTAAAAATTCCTGTACTGAATCTCTATGAAGAAATAAAATCATCCTCACTCTCTCTAACAGGTTTTGCCTGGGCAGATTTGCCAAAAATTCCCGAGTCTAAAATTTATGGTGTGCATTTAATTTTTAAATTCTGCCTGTAACTGTGAGTTTCAATTGTGTTTTAAAGTCTGAGAATTTTTAAGTTAATTTCCAGCTCTTAAACTTAACTGGGTTGGGCATTAAACTTTTATGAAACGACTTGAAACCGGGTTGGGTTGATTCTCAGAAAACTTTCATCGTATCAGAGCTTGGGGGCAGAAAAGAGAAGTTATTTTCAGATTGTCAGTAAATTCTTTTGTTAGTGGACAACACCTTGTTGAGTTGGCATTGAAATGGCTACATGACTTAGGTTGGAAGATAGGCTAGATGGAACAGGAAATTTTGTTCCATGGAAGGCTAGGATAATGCTTATTTTGGAAGAAAATGAACTTTGGGATGAAGTGGTAAATAGTACAACAACAAACCCAATTCAAGTTCCCACTTCCATCGATGCACAAGCACTAGCAGCTTTCAACAAAAAGGACTGTAAGGCTAGAAGGATTATTCTAGATGCAGTTAAGGACCATATTGTTCCACGTATTACAGGTAAAGACCGTGCATATAAAATGTGGGATGCTTTGACTAGTTTATACCAGAGCTCAAATGAGATCCGAAAGATGGTCTCGAGAGAGAAGTTGAAAAGTGTAAAGATGAACAAAGCAGAGGGAGTAACATCCTACGTTACTAGGATATCTTAGGTTAGAGATGAGCTTGCAGCAGTTGGGGAGGTAGTTTTTGTCACTGAGCTAGTGCGGACAACTGTGAATAGTGTGACCAAACCATGGGCTGTTTTTGTGGAGGCTATAGTTGGCAGGGAAAACTTACCTTCCTGGGATTGACTCTGGGATGAATTTGTGCAGGAGGAGAGCTGGAGAGATCTTGTGCAGGGGATCTCTTCACATAGTAGGGAGGATGAAGAAAATGTGGCATTGACTGCAAAAGGAAAGAAGAAGTCCAAGAAAGGTCCCAAGCAGGGTGGGGCAAAGCAGCAATAGGGTGGACAGAAGAAGGACTTAAGCAAAGTCAAGTGCTTTGGTTGTCAGGGGTTTGGGCACTATGCTTCACAGTGTCCAAACAAGAAGAAGAAGAAGCAGCAGACAACAGCCTCAGTTGAGATTGATGATTTTAAAGCGATGTTTGAGAGAGAGTTTTCTCTTTGTGCTGGACATGTTGAGAGAGAGAGAGAGCTTCTATCATCACCATCACTGATTTAGATATTGAGAGGGAGCACTCTTTGTTGACTAGCCATCAGATGGGTGCATCTACCACCAGCACTTGGTATATTGACAGTGGAGCTTCGAGTCACATGACAGGTGCTCGAGAGATGTTCTCCGAGCTTTCACAGACATGCATAGCTGTGGAGGTTGTATTGGGAGATGACATAGTTGTCAGAGCTGTTGGTTGTGGGACCATTACTTTTCAGAGGGGGTCCATGAGTCTTATGTGTTGATGTATATGTAACTTCGGAATGTATTTCATATATGTATATTGTATTCCTATAGAGATGGTATTATTCCTCTATAAGGAAGTGTCGTCATTTATATTGTCAGTGTCGTAACTTATACTTGATGGGTTATTAGACCACCTTGTTTGGGGTCGGCCCTGTATAAGTCATGTGGGTCAAAGGGTTATTAGACCACCCTATTGGGGGTCGGCCCACTCAGCATTATGTTATGTGGTTAAGTTCGAGCCTACATGAGTTAGGTAAAAAGGCAAGTCAAGTCAAGTATAAATAGAGTGCGGGAGGCACTCTATTTGCTCACTCACTTCTCTCTCATGCACTCAAGGAGGAGTGGCGCATTTATGGAGGAGGAGGATCTGCTGCTAGGTTGTGTCTATCTCTTATGGTTGGTTGTATCATTGCTCTATCTATCTCTGAGGAAGTTATTGGGGTTTTTCACCTTTATGGTTTTCCCCAAGTAAATCTTTGTGTCTCTTGTGTGCTTGCATTATTGTCTCCATGATTGATATGCTGTAGATATGCTGTACATGTTGTTCTCTCAGTTAAGATCCTAGATCAGATTGAAGTAAATTCTGAAAATTTAACATGGTATCAGAGCTAGCCTGAAAGAAGGCATGATATGGCATGTATGACACTTGTTGCACTTACGATGCTAGGGCTTGATATAGCAAAAACCAGTCATCATAGCACTTTCGCTATAAATCCGTTTTGGCGAAGTTTTCGGATCTGAAATTGTTACAGGACGAAGATTAAATCTCCAGGTACATTGTGTCCAAAGGACAACCTCTAATTCGTTGTACTTTGTGATTTATGATCTGTACAATATAGGGTTTCTGCCTCTTCCAGATCTGAGTCAAAATCAGGTGACCTTGGGAAAAAGGTCATAACCTGGGATAGGAAGCTCCAAATGAAATTTCGTAAAAAGTGACAGGTAGTACACAGACTGTACTATCTCAGGAAACGTTTTCAGAGGCCGAAGGTGAACTAGTGACACGTGGCACACCGTACAAGTTCGCTCTCCTGTATTATCCCATAAACAGGTCACGTTGCGACACTTGGCATAACTCTCTCTCAGAGAATCCAATTGAGGTCAGACCTGTCAGGATGGAAAGATAACAGGCCGAGATATCTCAGGAAAGAGTTTCAGAGGCCGAAGTTGAAACAGTGACACGTGGCACGCCGTACAAGTTCGCTCTCCTGTATTATCCCAAAACAGGTCACGTTGCGACATTTGGCATAACTCTCTCTTAGAAAATCCAATTGAGGTCAGACCTGTCAGGATGGAAAGCTAACAGGTCAGGCTATCTCAGGAAACTTTTTCAGATCCTGTGGATCATAAATTTCGGAGTTACACCAGAAACAATCAGGTACATATTTCTGTCAAAACAGAATTATTTTTTGGTACCTTCATTCATGGCTTCCGGAAATTAGGGCTTTGGAGAAAGTTGGAATCTTTGTAATCAAAGACCACGGCTGAATGCTACTCATCAAAATAAAAATTTAGAGACAGATCAGAATTTTTGGTTGGGCAGAAGGCCGGGCTTGATCAGACCCTAGTTCGGGACTTTGATCAGGAAAGTGGAAAATTAGGGCTTCTGTAAAAATGGGAATTTTTGAAATCTGTGACCACGACTGGAAGCTCCTCAGAAAAATAGAATCTTAGAGATTTGGATCAAACTTTTTGATTGGGTAGAAGAGTGGGATTCATCAAACCCCAGTTCAGGGTCACGTCCAGTGAATCCAGAAGTTTCAAAGGCAAAATTGAGGAGTGAAACTTTGTAGTTTTCAAATTCTGAATATAGCAGCTTGATCAGCTCATCAAGGCGCATATTTCTATCCTTTCAGAAGTTTGAAATTCAAAGTTTGAGTTTTTGGGGTTTCTCTGACAAACCCATATCTAGCTCCAGTCCCAGTTCTTGTAAATCAAGTGGATTGGGTTAATCCTAGAAGAAGATGGATTGATCATCTGCATGAGTGAAGAAGTTCCTGTTTCAGAGGGAGATGAGGCTAAGGCCTTACATAAGAAGATTACAAGCGATCTCGACAGGTATGACTCATCGAGGTATGTTTCGATATTTGTCCATGATTAAGTTTATGGTATGTTTGTCTTCATGTTATTACGGTTAGTACAATTTTGATTTTAGATTTGTCGTATCACCTTAACAAAATTATGAATGCATGATAGAAGATATTCATTGGTTAGGGTGTTGACACTTATGATTGTACTAATGCATTATGGTGTTGTATGAGGTTTATGTTGTCTACTAACATGAAAGGTACACTAAGAAAGACAAATCATGTTCTGGTCCAAGAACATATGTCATGATAACATGAGGACAAAGATTCATCCATTGTCATGGATCTCATAGAAGATCCATTTACGAGGTATGTATAACTTGGTTTTGTAATGGTTAACATATGAGACATGCAGGTTACTAGCACAAGTCATTGAAGAAGAACAAGAAGACATCATGTGAGTATGTTAGACATAAATAGCTAGCATGCTAATCCAGGTATGTTTTTCCTATATCAAGATAGAATCCTACCTTGTGTTAGGATCTTATACTGTTGTGTTGTTTGATAATGATTATTCATGAAGTCATAGGTTTGAATAAGTCATGGCTGTATGCATATTATATTTCTTACCGTAATTGATGATATGACTAACCAGAAGAATCATGAAGGTATAGGTTTGAATAATCACAGGTTTTATGCATATTATATCTCTTATCTTGATTAATGATTCAACTAACCTGAAGAGTTATAGGTTTGAGTAATTACAGGTTTAGACATGTTATGTTTCTTATGATTTGACTAACCATAAGAATCCTACATAAACCTTGAATGATAATGCTTATTATTTCTGTTTGAAATGATCATAACTATACATGCTTGAGATTATTGTGTTTTAATAGTATACTGATGAATGTATGATTTTATATGAGATCACAAGGATAAATCAATCATGATACTAATAAGCATGCATAGGGACCAAGGATGAATATGAGTTGAAGAACAGGTAATCCAGGAAGCAAAGATCAAGAGGGAGTACACTCCAGTGGTTTATGAAAGGATGCAGATATTCAGAGGGAGTTGACCATCTCTCTACATTCCACAACAGAAAGTTGTAGAAGAAGCTACTGCAGATTAGGACTCCAGCAACTCCTGCAAGAAAGCGAAGACTCAGAGGGAGTCCACTCAACGAACAAACAAAGATAAGTATTTTAATTATCATTTCTTGCATATATGTTTGTTTAAATAAAATTTTTCTATGATGTATATGCTCATGTTCCTAGACTTAGGATATGTATTGTGCATATTAGAATAGTTGCATTGATGAACAGTATACTACTAATACACATGGGTAAGTGGCCTATGGCACTGTACAACATTCCATTTCTACTTATCTAGAATGAAACCTCTTTGCTGACATGTTGGGAGTTGTGCACACTCTTAACAATGTTCTGGTAGAGATTGGAAGGCATCTAGAAAGTTACAGGATATGGATAAATGTTGTATTAAAGCATTGGCTAAGATAATTGCATGACTGTATGACATATTTCTTTATGTGTAAGAATTTGTTCTGAAAATTATGAGATGTTTCTAATCATGCAATTTAACCTGTTTTGTAGGAAAGACGGTATATCTTCACCTACAAAAGGACTACAACATTTGTTCCAGCAACAAAGATATCTATTGAAGATATTGAAGTTCCCAGGATCTGGGATGAAGAAATGGAATGCTATGATCCGTCGATCATGAAGAATGATGTTTGGGATGCGATCCCAAGAGCTAAAGGGAAGTATGTTGTGACTTCCAAATAGAACTATCAGATCAAGCATGTTGCAGATGGCAGCATTGAGAAATACAAAAGTGATGAAATAGAAGATGCACCAGATGGATTTCAAGACAGCATGGTGTAGTCATATATGTGTGCAGAACTTGATATGGTAGGATAGACAGCTTTCTATCCAGCTTGGGATTTACCAAGAATAAAGCGGATTCCAACCTTTTTTACAAGGTTGAGGAAGGAAATCCAGCGATACTACTATTTGGATGACTTGTTTGTATCAGGTGAGGATAGATTGATTGCCGACACGCAGCGGAAGCTTGTTGCCGAGTTCGAGTTGAGGAACTTGGGGATGATGCACTATTTGTTTTTGGCATGAAGGTGTGGCAGAGTGCATATGGAATCTTCCTTGGACAAGGGAAGTATGTAGTAGAGATCCTGAAGAGGTTCGGGATGATGGACTGCAAGGATATGGCCACACCTATGGCATCGAATCTAAAGATTCTATGTGATGCTTCATCTGAGCCGGTTGATGTCTCTTTGTATCGTCAGATGATTGGGTCCTTGATGTACCTGACGAACACGAGACCAGATATTTGCTTTGCTATGAACACATTGAGCTAGTTCCTGACGGATCCGAGGAGTGTTCACTTGGTTGCTGTAAAGCATGTTCTGAGGTACCTGAAGGGTACAGTGGATTATGGGCTCAAGTTTGAAGCAAATCAAAAGTTTAACTTGCAGGGTTATGTTGATTCAGATTGGGTTGGCAGTGCTACAGACAGGAAGAGCACATCTGGGTGTTGCTTCAGTATGGGATCAAGTGTGATCTCTTGGTTTAGTAGGAAGCAGTCCTGCATAGCACTGAGTACAGCTGAGGCAGAGTATGTTGCAGCCTGTTCAGCTAGTTGTGAGGCAGTATGGCTACGGAAGCTACTGTCTGAGTTATTTGATCTCCCGTTGGAGGCTACTGGTATCTTCTGTGATAACCAGAGTTGTGTGAAGCTGTCCGAGAGCCCAGTGTTTCATGACAGGTCGAAACACATAGAGATCAAGTATCACTATATCAGGGATATGGTGCAGAGAGGAGCGGTGAAGCTCCTGTATGTTGCGATGGACGAGCAGATTGCAGATGTGCTGACGAAGCCACTAGCCAAGGTGAAGTTCGAGTACTTCAGAGAGAGGCTTGGCGTTCTTCAGATCGAGGACACTTCGAGGAAGAAGTGATGGACACATTTGCTGAAGCCATTCCAAGCATGTTGGAAGGAGGATCCTTCACACGGCTGTGGATGTAAGCGCTAGATGATGAGCATTAGGATGATGTTCTGGTTTATGCTTGGATATGATCAGTTGGATCATTTTATGTATGTATGTACGCATCATGTTGATGCTGGATATGATCAGTTGGATCATGTGTATGTATTTTGTATATGCATCATGTTGGATGCTTGGACCATGTATCTGTATATGTATCAGGTGGATACATTGTATGATCAGGTGGATCATGTATGGTGATATGTATCATGTATTTGTATTTGTATCAGTTGGATACATTGATGATCAGGTGGATCATGTATGATATGTATCAGGTAGATACTTGGTATGCATCAGGTAGATGCATTGATGATCAGGTGGATCATGTATGATATGTATCAGGTAGATACTTGGTATGCATCAGGAAGATGCATTGATGATCAGGTGGATCATGTATGATGACATGCAACAGGACGTTGCAGTGATGATCAGGATGATCATAGATGACGAGCTTCAGGATGTTGCTCCAGATGACATGCAGCAGGACGTTGCAGTGATGATGATCAGGATGATCATGGATACATCAGGATGATGTATGGTGAGTATCAGTTTGATACTCTGTGGCCGTGGAACAGGTTGTGCAGATAAGCATGTAATTTGTGCCCTGGGAGATTTGCAGATGGTCTTTCGAGGTTTTGCCTATGGGATGTAATTCGGTGCCCTGGGACATCTGGCAAATGCTCTTTCGAGGTTTTGCTTGGGAGGACATATAATTTGTGCCCTGGGAGATCTGCAGATAGTCTTTCGAGGTTTTGCCTATGGCATGTAATTTGTGCCCTGGGATATCTGGCAGATGCTCTTTCGAGGTTTTGTCCTATGGCATGTAATTTGTGCCCTGGGAGATTTCAGGTCGGAGTTGTGTACCCGTAACATCCTGAAATGCTCTTTCGAGGTTTTGCCATGACCACATGTAATTTGTGCCCTGGGAGATTTCAGGTCGGAGTTGTGTACCCGTAACATCCTGAGATGCTCTTGCGAGGTTTTGTGGTGGACCACATGTAATTTGTGCCCTGGGAGATCCTACAGGTCGGAGTTGTGTACCCGTAACATCCTGGGATGCTCTTTCGAGGTTTTGTGGTGGGGTCACATGTAATAGCGCCCTGGGAGATCCTACAGGTCGGAGTTGTGTACCCGTAACATCCTGGGATGCTCTTTCGAGGTTTTGTGACGCACGTAATAAGTCCTGAGGATTCCACAGTATGGCCAGTGATGATGAAGACCTGCAGGTGGTGGGCCTACATCCAGTATGAAAAAGGACTGGCTCTGTAGAACTTCCTATGACGAGTAGATTCAGAGATTGATTGAGATAGCAGCAGCAGTGACGATGATGATGACTCGATGACGATTATCCAGTGACGATGATCCAGAGAAGATGACTTGTGCTAGAAGAACTGTGCTTAGAAATACCTTCCTAGTTAAGAGGGAGTGTTGATGTATATGTAACTTCGGAATGTATTTCATATATGTATATTGTATTCCTATAGAGATGGTATTATTCATCTATAAGGAAGTGTCGTCATTTATATTGTAAGTGTCGTAACTTATACTTGATGGGTTATTAGACCACCTTGTTTGGGGTCGGCCCTGTATAAGTCATGTGGGTCAAAGAGTTATTAGACCACCCTATTGGGGGTCGGCCATGTGGGTCAAAGGGTTATTAGACCACCCTATTGGGGGTCGGCCCACTCAGCATTATGTTATGTGGTTAAGTTCGAGCCTACATGAGTTAGGTAAAAAGGCAAGTCAAGTCAAGTATAAATAGAGTGCGTGAGGCACTCTATTTGCTCACTCACTTCTCTCTCATGCACTCAAGGAGGAGTGGCGCATTTATGGAGGAGGAGGATCTGCTGCTAGGTTGTGTCTATCTCTTATGGTTGGTTGTATCATTGCTCTATCTATCTCTGAGGAAGTTATTGGGGTTTTTCACCTTTATGGTTTTCCCCAAGTAAATCTTTGTGTCTCTTGTGTGCTTGCATTATTGTCTCCATGATTGATATGCTGTAGATATGCTGTACATGTTGTTCTCTCAGTTAAGATCCTAGATCAGATTGAAGTAAATTCTGAAAATTTAACATTATGATTTTGAGGGATGTGTTGTTTGTCACTGGGATGAAGAAGAACTTGGTATCCGTTTCCACTATTGAGGATAGAGGACTTGGGGTCTGTTTCTTGGATGGACATGTGCGTATTTTCCCCAAGACTATAGGACCATCTACCTCTTTTGTCATTGGGGTTAGATGTGGGAAACTATACAAACTCTTATTTCAGCCCCAACATGCTTTGGCACATAGCAACAACAGTGAGCTTTGGCATCGGAGGATGGCTCATTTGCATCATCCAGCTCTGAGATTGTTGAGGAGTATGGTTACAGGTATGCCAGAGTTCAGCACAGAGCACAGTGATGTTTGCAGAGGGTATGCTTTGGGAAAGTACACCAAGACTTCTTTTCCTAGCAGTGACAACAGGTCAGCAGGAGTGCTTGATTTGATTCATTCAGATTTATGTGGTCCTATGTCATCTGTTTCCTTGAGAGGATTTGAGTATTATGTGACATTCATCGATGACTATTCCAGGAAAACTTGGATCTACTTCTTGAGGAGCAAGAAGTCAGTTGATGTCTTGTGGATATTCCAAGAATTCAAAGCTCTTGTGGAGTATCAGACAGGGAGGAGGATTTGGGCCTTGAGATCAGACAATGGGGGTGAGTATACCTCCAATGAGTTTGATGAGTTTTGCAGGCAGGAGGGCATACAGAGATAGTTGACAATACCATATACTCCTAAGCAGAATGGAGTAGCTGAAAGGAAGAACAAGGCTATTGTGGGAGCAGCGAGAGCTATGCTTCATGATCAGAGTATTCCTTTCTTTCTTTGGGCCTAGGCTTGTAGTACAGCTGTTTACCTTCAGAACAGGAGTCCCCACCGTGCCTTGGGAAGAAAGACTCCTGAGGAGATGTTCACAGGCAAGAAGCTTGAGGTTGGTCATTTTCGTATATTTGGTTGCTTGACTTACTCTCATGTCCCTTCAGAGAAAAGGGCAAAGTTGGAGCCCACTGCAGAGAAGGGCATCTTCGTGGGTTATGATGAGACTTTGAAGGCTTTTCGTATTTATCTTCCTGCACAGAGGAAGGTTGTTGTGAGGCAGGAAGTGAGATTTGAGGAGGAGAGAGCCTTCTAGAAGCTTAGAGAGTTGGAGCATGAGGAGCCACTGGCTTCCACACCTTAGGTGACACATGTATCTTCAGTTCATAGTACAGGATCACAGGTTTTTGGAGTGACTGGGCCGCAGGTTACAGGAACAGGTTCTACATGTTCAGTGGTTTAGCCAACAGGTATTTTTTGGGACAGGTTCTAGTTCTCAGGTCACAGGTTCACCAGTTGCAGTTTTCAGATCACTGAGTTCACCAGTGGCTAGTTCACCAACTACTGGTTCACAGGTTTCTGGGCCATCTACTTCTGGTAGTTCTTTAGAGGATGAGAGACCAGTTTGGGAGCCACCTTCAGGGAAGAGGAAGCCTAAGTGGCTTTGTGAGACCTTGAAGGAAGCAAAGTCATTTAGTAGGCCCCAGGAGCCAGTGAGGACAGTTGTGATGCCTGATAGATTGGGTATGGCATTAGTTGTTAGTCTTCGTGATTTAGAGCTTTCTATATTTGAGGAGGCCTCTCAGCATCATGTTTGGAGAGATGCCATGATGGAAGAATACCATTCCATCATGAAGAATGATGTATGGGAGATTGTACCGAGAGCAGAAGGGAAGTCAGTGGTGACTTCCAAGTGGATTTACAAGGTGAAGCATGCTACAGATGGCAGTGTGGAGAAGTTCAAGGCTCGTTTTGTGGCACGGGGGTTTTCACAGATAGAGGGAGTAGATTATGATGAGACCTTTGTGCCGGTTGCTAGATATTCTTCTATTAGAGCAGTGATTTCCATGACAACAGAGATGGGTTGGAAGATCCACCAGATGGATGTGAAGACCACATTTCTCAGTGGTCTTCTGCAGGAGGAGGTTTATTTGAAGCAGCCTCAGGGCTTTGAGATTCATAGGAGAGATTCTCATGTGTGCAGGCTGAAAAAGGCCTTGTATGGGATGAAGCAAGCTCCTCGAGCTTGGTATTCCAAGATTGATGCATATCTGATGTCGATGGGATTTCAGAAGAGTGAGGCAGATCCCAATCTTTACTTCATTATGATTGATAGTGATCCACTCATTCTTCTGTTGTATGTTGATGATTTGTTTATCACATGGGAGGACCGTCTCATTGCAGCTTGCAAGAGAGATCTTGCTTCAGAGTATGAGATGACAGATATTGGGCCAATGCACGATTATTTGGGGATGGAGGTTTGGAAGGAGCCTGGTCATATTTTCCTGGGACAAGGAAAGTATGTTGTAGATATTCTGAGGAGATTTCGGATGGAGGATCGCTGGTCCATGGCCACGCTTATGATTACCAACTAGAAGAAGCTTCATGCTTTTGAGGGAGAGTTGGTAGATCCTACACTATATCGTCAACTCATTGGTTCATTGATGTATCTGGTCAACACCAGGCCAGACTTATGTTTTGCGGTGAACACTCTCACTCAGTTGATGGTGGAGCCTGGGAGAGTGCACTGGGATTCCGCGAAACATGTATTGAGATATCTTGTAGGGACAGTGGATTATGGTTTGGACTATAGGAGTTCGGGTCGAGTTAGTTTGGTTGGCTTGACAGATTCAAATTGGGCAAGTAGTGTGGCGGACCGGAAAAACACTTCCGGGTGTTGTTTCAGTTTGGGCTCGGCAGTAGTGTCGTGGTTCAGTTGGAAGCAAAAGTCCGTTGCTTTGAGTTTTGCTGAGGCTGAGTACATGGAAGCCAGTCGGGCTAGTTGCGAAGCACTGTGGCTTCGCAAGTTATTGGTGGACTATTTGATGTTGAGCTTAGGCCTACGGTGATTTATTGTGATAATCAGAGTTGCATTCAACTCTCTGAGAATCCAGTATTCCATGACAGGTCCAAGCACATTGAGATCAGGTACCACTTCATCCGAGATTATGTTCAAAGAGGAGCTATGGAGTTACAGTACATTTCCACTTATGAGCAGGTAGCAGACATTTTGACAAAATCCTTGGGGTGGGGCAAGTTTGTCTTCTTCAGGGACAAGTTGGGAGTGGTGCAGAACACCGTCCTTGGTAAGAGGGAGTGTTGAAATTTTGTACCTAGGAAGTTGTTCCCCTAGGTGTTTTTTGCCTTAGTCACCAAAAAAGAGAAATAAAGTGACCCTTGCATTAAATGACTTGAGATGAGCATTTAATTTCACTTTAGTGAATGAAGTGACTATTTGATAAATTTAAGTGAGGTGAGTGAATTTATTTTTTATGAGAATTAAATGTGCATTTATTCTCATCCACACATCTGATTCAATCTGGGCCCTTGCATTAGATGTCTTTTCATTCACCCCAATCTTTCATACAAAAAGGCAAGGGAAGGCATTTCATCTCCACTTTTGGAGAAGAAGAGAAGAGAGAGCAAAGAAGGTGGCACAGATTTCTAGACAGCCGTACATGGCATTTAATGCACAACACGAATCTCGAGGCAGTGAGAAAGTACAGTGGGCACGAATCTTGAGGCCGTACAACAAAAGTTCTGGGCACCGTTTTCGAGGCATGAATTCTGGGCGTGGATCCCAAGGCAGAGGGCACAAATTTCTAGATAGAAATTTTGGGCGCATTTCTCGAGGTAGTGGGCACGAATTTCGAGGCAGTACTGGGCACGAATTTCGAGAAAAGTACAGGCACAGATTTTGAGGACCGTACTCTGCCCTTTCTAGCATGAATTTTGAGATTCTGAAACGGCACAGAAATCGAGGCAGCAACAACATAATTTCCCAGGCAGCTTACTGGGTGAAAGTTTGGTTGAGATAATTTTTTCTTGACTGTAAAAATTGCTGAACTGAATCTCTATGAAGAAATAAAATCATCCTCACTCTCTCTTACAGGTTCTTCCTAGCAAGATTTGCGAAAAATTCCCGAGTTTGAAATTTATGGTGTGCATTTAATTTTTAAATTCCGCCTGTAACTATGAGTTTCAATTGTGTTTTAAAGTCTGAGAATTTTTAAGTTAATTTCCAGCTCTTAAACTTAACTGGGTTGGGCATTAAACTTTTATGAAAAGACTTGAAACTGGGTTGGGTTGGTTCTCAGAAAACTTTCAGGCCTGACCTAACTTTTGCATGATTAGGTCGCTTTATCTTCTAATTTCCATTTACTTGCATGCAGTGCTTGCAGAGTGCATGGAAGCTCAATGAAGGAGTTTCAGTGCATGCAACATGAAATATGGCTCGCATGCCATGCATGCAGGTGGCCCCTAGTTCGAGTGGCCCCTATTTAATAACCATGCTTAAGATCTTCTTATTGTGTAAATGGCATCAATCCTTAGTTAATTCCCTGAATGTCAGTGCCTGCTTGAACCTATGGGAATCAGATAGGTTAGCGGGATAGTCCTCCGTGCTTAAGCAAAAGAGGACATTACAGAGGGATCCCCCCTTCAAGATGTGGAGTCTCATTATCAAATCCATGATGTTTTTACTTGGGAAAATTTATCCAGGTGATCAAGCTACCTCTCAATAATCTTGTCATTTTTATTAATTTCAAGAAAAATCACATCTCTAGAAAAATTAAACTTTTTATTTACCTGATCGTAAAGATGATATGTTTTGGTGGTGTTAGAGTACTAACAGAAGATGCACTTTCGACGCCTTGCACCAAGTTTGTTTCTCTATTCCTTAGGAATTAAGGCATAATAGGTGGAACCAAAAACCCCGAAACACCTCGGCAAAGGAATGCAGCCATACCACCTTTCATATGGAGTCTTGTTGCCAAGACCATGAGATGGACTTTTGTTTCTCAATTAGACTGCACACTGAGCTGCATCTCCCTAAAACATCAATTTCACATTCTTTAAAAATAACATGGAACATGTTACCACCCAACTTGTATGTGATTGGAAAAAGTCTCAACCCACTAGCACAACCTAGATGGCAACAAAGGTTGGGTGTCATTGTCGCCTCTGTTGCCACTTATATTTTTGTATTATCCCAACTGATATTTGTTGCAAATCCTCCTGTTCTCTTAATAGACAAGGCAACAAAGATGTATCTGCTTTCACCACAAAACTTCCTTCCAACTCATATCAAATAGCTAGATGCCCATCACTAGTTTTTTTCTCTTAGGCCTCAAATGTTAGGAGAGCTTCAGTTGACTTCCTTCAGTTTCCACCTAGGCTTACCCAGCTAGGCCCTCTTAGCACTGGTCCTATGCTGTTGGGAGCGGGGAGCGGGAGCGGAGCGAAAAGCGAATTTTTCAAAAGCTCCCGTTTTGGGAGCATTTTTTATTTAGTATATATTTTAATATATTTTGATAGATTTATATGTAAAAAACGTGTAGGATGTTGAATTAGCTATAGAAATCATGGATTAAACCATATAACATCAATCATCTAGTAGTTATAACTTATAACATTATCATCGAACGATCAACCATAACAACTTTTATAGGAGCTTGGCAAAGAAGAGAGGTACCATAACATTGTCATGAAATGATCAAACCTAGTATAGGAGCTTTTAGTATAGGAGAGGTAGGGAGCGCCTTGGGAGCGAGCTTCCGAAAGAAGTGAGCTTCGGGAGCGGGAGCGAGGGGGTGGGGGTGCTCCCACGCAGCAGAGCACCGGTCACTCCCTAGAGGAACTTATCAGGCTTTGCATTGGTACTTTTGCAGTGCTTGATGAGCATGGAGATGGACCTGCCCCCTTCCCTATATCTACCTCTATATCTAGTGCTTAATAGTGTTTCTCTTTTTTTTGAGTTTACCCTTTGTTACTCACTTTTTCTTTTATTTTCACTCCTATATCTTTATCTTTTAGCTTTCAGGAGTAGCCTTCACACTCCCACCTTATGTTTGTGTCTTTCTATGTTCTCAAGTCCCATTGACCTATTCTTGTGGTCACCCATGGACATCAATAAATTTATATTATCTTTTCTTATCTGGACATGACATTAGATTGCTTGCTATATAGTGCTAGAAACAAACCTTTTCCAAGATGAATCCTTTTCCTTAAATATATTGGACCCTATTTCTTCCATGTTTGATTGATCCGTATTCAGCTAATGAGATTTGTAACATTATTCAGTAGTTCTAATATATTCACTCCCATGTTATTTTATAATCTGTACAGCTTTTCAAGACTTGTATGTGCTAAGCACAGTTTCATTGACTTGTCTGCATTTCTTTTTTCCAGATAAGTATGCAAAAAATATTAACATTCTTAACTTTTAAGAATGCATTTTGTGTTTGGCTTATATCGCAGATAAACAGCCTTTTAGCACAAGGAGATCGTACATCACTGCGGAAGCTAGTAACAGAGAATATGTACACGGTGAGTTTCCAAATATAGTGGCTGCAAGAAATGCATGATATGTTTCCTTTTCTCCATCAGTTTATTTTGGTATATGTTCTAATGCTTTTTGATGCCAGTTAGTTTATTTCTAAGTATATAGTTCTTTGCTATTGAGCTTTGTTTCTCTATAAGATGAGATCATATTTTCTTATCTTATCTTATCTAGGGAGCAAGGAAACTATCAAGTGGATTGAATTTTTATGAAGTTGTGCATTTGAGAATATTAATTCTGCAATAATATAAACTTTTATCTACTGTTCCTGAATTTTTACTCTTCTTTTACTTCATGTTAGATTTTTAAGAGGGAAATAAAACAAAGGGAGTCCACTTGGTCCCATGTCCATTGGGAAATGATTGAACCTGCTGTTAGAGTACGGACATTACGAGCTCGTATGGTAAGCTCTTTGGACTAGCTTGTTTAGCGAGTTTAATCTAGCAAGAGAATGACATATTGACTATGTTTGTCAAAAAGAAAATAGTTAAGGTGTTAATGTTGCATTGAGTTGATCAAATCACTTGCTACTGCAGATAGCTGTGGACAAAAATAATCTTGATAATGCATTTGTACAAATCACCCTTCAAATATTAACTAATCAGGTATGAAAGGTTCCATTGATATTTTATTATTAGGCTAGAAGATTTGCATGCTGGCAGTTGTCCACGACTCCACACCCCTTTATATATTGACTGTCATATAACATGGTATCTTGTGTATTCCACTTTGAGTTGTTTTTCTTCATTACTAGGAGCTTGTCCCAGGCTCTTGCAAGGTTTCAGTTGAATATATCTCAAATTGAAAATATTTGGTGGTGAAGTAAATCAATAAAATCAGTGAAGCAAGACACCTGCTTGTGTGTTCTTTGACGGGGAAGTTGATATTTGGACGAATAAATTTTTGACATAAGTGTAGAATCAAAACTAGAAAGAGGAGATCCTTACTTGAGGGTATTGGATTTTATGATCTAAAATTCTAAATATTAAATAATTAACTCCACAGAACTTACATTATGAACACATATGCTCTCACAAGAAAATATTCATCAAACTTAAATGTCCATGGTTGGTGATATAGAATGGGAAGTAACCCAATTATATAGTGCAATATGGAAAGGGGTTGTGACCTTCTGTCACACCCCAAATAATAATAACAATAATAATAGAGACAAGAGTGTTGAGGATCAACAGGAATGCTTCAAGCAAACAACTGAAGAGACTTAACCATGAGCTAATTGTGAAATTTCGCCCTTTTGGTCAAGGTCTTTGTCTTTTAATACAAAAAATAAATTTCACCTCTTTGACTAGAGTTTTTCTGGATCTTAATCCTGTGAATTTTCAGCCTTAGGGCTGTTGTGAATAGTCTATAAAACAACAGTGGAAAGAGCACAACATTTCACTTCTAAACAGTCCAAACTTCTAGGCAATCCAAGGAGAAGAGATACCAAACAACTTGGATAAGTTTCAGCCCTCTAGGACAACTTATCCCACATAAACCAAATTCGAAAATCATCTTTTACAACAGTTATAACAGCAGTACAACAGCAGGTATAGTGGCAGAAAAATAGCCTTTTAAATTCCTCAATGAAGATGTTAAATCACTTAACAATTTTCCTTATACTTATGTCAAATCATTAAGCCATATATAGATGTAAATAACAATACATGAAGATATATGGGTGAAAATCAAATATGGAAATTGCACCAATTTTTGGACAGCTGAAAACTTCATGATGAAGTACATGTACATACCATAGCTTTCTCTCAAGCTAGTACAAATCCGTTAGCTTTCCAAACCCCTAGTTATGGAAGATATGAGAAACCCTAGCTCAGCCAAGGAGCTCCAATATGCAAGAATCACTTCAACACATCCTCCATGCCAAGGCTCTCGTCTTCCTCTTCTCTAATAATTTAGATCAGCCCTACGGCTGCAATTTCACAGGGAATAGATTCAAGAAATTTGATTTGCATTAATTGCACTAGAGCCAAAAATTCTACATCAGGAAATGAATCTATTTGCTACCAGGATTTGCTTGAAGACATTTAGGGGCTACAATGAGAGAATGCTAGATAGATTTCTGAAGCTGTAGAAATGGTTGACTTACACAAGATTTTGCCATTCTAGAAGGACAATGAAGTCACCATTAGTTGAGCTCATGGACACAATGAGTAACATAATTGATCTCCATCACACAAGTAGCCATTGAAGAGTTCATCATAGAGCCTATTACTTGCAAAATGTTTATGTTAAACTTCACTCCTAGTATTGACCCAATTTTTGATGAGTTTAGGCACAAGTTTAATTTTTTAAAGTCATTAAATGAATATGTTATCTTCTTAAATCCTATGAGTTACAATTGCCTCATACAAGGAGACGAGAGAATGTGAAGAGTCAAGAAGTATTATGAAAGGTCATGTTTTGTAAGTCTGGTTTTGGGCCTTTCATATATATATATATATATATGGATGGCTTGTTACCACAAAAACTAATACCCCAAAATGCAAGGACTCAAAGGGTTCTAGCTAAGTGGAACTATGGAAATAGGGTAGCTATCATCTACAACTACTTTCCTGGCTTAGACAAACCACTAAGGGGGGATTTCCGAAGGCAACTAATTCAAAGGTGGCAAGAATACTGAGTTTATTGGTGGATGATGGTTTCAAAAGTCTAAAACGGATTAATGAGTTAAACTTATTACAATAGATTCAAGATTTAACAAGCATGCTAACTCATGCATTGTCTAAATACTTTTGAACCGTTGACCATTGATTGTGAGTAGAAGATAGCCATTGAAAGTGAATAATCAAAAACTTAAGTAAGTTTGCCACTAGATAATCAACCAGCTTGTTGCCCAAATAATAGATCACCACATAATAAACGAGGAATTTAAAGATAACCATATGAATTCATCCCGATAATGTTAGTGATCCAAGTGAGATTGCTGTTGTAGATTTCAAGTTAAAGTAAACAACAAGTAAAACGATGAAATTCTTTAAACCAATAAGATGGAAAGTGAACCATTAAGTTTGTTGATTTAAAGAAGTAGAAGCATGCAAGTGATTCTGAAAAAATAACTCAAAGTGATGTGTTTCTTGTCCAATCATGAGCTCTTTTTTTGTTGGTGGAGTTGCCAACAAAATACATTGGTTAATTTCAGAATTTTAACAATTTGAAAGGATTGTCAACAAACACAAGAAAAGATATAAAATAAATTTTATGTGGTTATTAACAATGTTAATTCCAGCAACATTGTAATGAATGTAAATGTATAAATATAAAACTTTGAAATATATATAAATATTAATAATAATAATAATAATAATAATAATGATTAATGATAAACAATAAATAATGAAAAGACACATTTAATGAAGTAACATGACCGACTAAAAATGTATGTCTATTAACCCATGGTGACTGGTCAATGCTTATTTAAAGCACACTGTCCCATGGGATTGTACCATATTTTATCATCTCATATATTATACATTTATTATATACTTGTCCCTTATGGATTAACTTGTTGTCCTACTTAAATTGGATATTCAGCTATTGAATTATTGTTTGTATTTGGAAAATGAATTCTATTCGTTTCATTTGGTATCAGGGCTTCGTGTTGATCTTATCAGACATTGTCTGATCTGGCTATTGGTCACCCACTCACATTTTTCCATAGTTTCTCTGAACTCAAGGTCTTTTTGACCCCAAACTGACAATTTGCCATTTTAGGTTTCAGAATTTCGCTGCAAATTGAAGATAACTGCCAACAGTTAAAAATATTAAAATAAAAAATAAAAACAGTTTTAAAATTGGCAGCCAAAAGGTTCAATCCCACGGTGGCCAGTTACAGAAGTCACAACAGAATTGCTACCTGTAAGGAAACACATTTTGGTGATCAGTCAGTGGAACCAGGATACCATGGGCATAAGTATCAAGATAGTTGCATAAGATCGCATCTGTGGTTTAATCACACCATTATTTAAGTGGTATCAAGCAAGTGAAAATCAATCAAGTGATAATTGTGGCTACCAATAGTTGCGGAATAGAAATCGACCAAGCATTTGAAAGTCATCCCTAACAGATATGGATATTTCGACCCAGTTGTGTAATTTGCATTAGTTTCAAGGACACCATTATTTCTATAGTGTCCAATAAATCCATTCCTTTGTGAGAGCGCTATTAGTTGAGCCGGACTAACACTTAGAATAATAATCGAGCCCCACCACTTACAAAGAAATCGAATGTCGTCGTTTTAAGGAGAAACCTTCATTGACAATTGTTGTTGAGAACTAGGGCATACATCGCTTCCTTTCAATTCATCAGGAAGAGTATAAACGGGTTTAGGTAGTTCCAACCGTCACTGCTTAAGTTGAACTAAAACAGATACAAGAACGAATACACATATGGGGAGGGAAACAGATTCCACAAATTTTCAAAAAAGTCAGATACAAGAACTAATACACATACACATATGGGGAGGGAAACAGATACAACAAATTTTCAAAAAAGTGAGATACAATATGGTGGGGAAATGACATAATTCAAATTTCCATTCATCAAGAGGCAGTCGTGTCATTTATAACTATTGAAATTAGCAAATTCAAATATTAACAAAAACAATATTCTTATATCCTGAAAGTCAACCTTTCTCAAGCATTCAATCAAGAACATATCAACTACTTCTAAACATCGATTTCAAACCCTAAAATTACTCAAAGGTTCATTTCAAGTGTTGACATCTCTAATAAAAGAATACAATGGTTACACCTCTAGAAGAAGTGTTGGAATTTGGGATTAAACACAATTTTGTAGGTAAGTTAGTGACTTGATTGAGGTGTATTTGGGTTGGTCCACTGATTAGCTAGACAAGCAACTAAGTGAGTGAGGGTCGGTTGAATAAAGGGGATTTATGGGTTGACACATAAAGGGCGTTAATTCACAGGGTTGTCTAATTTTTTGGGAGCAACTTGGATGATCCAAGTTGACTTAATCAACCATGCTTTTAAGGGGATTGATTAGGCACTTGATTATAAATAAGTGAGCTTTTGTATCTCTGTCCAAATACATTTTAATTAAAATATAAGCCTTGAACTATGCTTACTATTTTAAGTATAAATATAAGCATGGGTGTGTATCTTGCAAACGCATATCAATTAAATATAATATAAATATAACCCTTTTCTTTCGGATGCATTCCAATTGACATATGAACATAACTTTTCTTTCTAATGCATTTCGAATAGAATGTAATTATAAACATAAATTATTCCTTATAATTTATTCCATTGAAAACATGAACATAATATAAATAGCATCCTTCTAGTGTGTTTCGACCAAAATGTAAATATAACATGTCTTATTCCTTAGAATGTAATTCCTTAAAAACATGAACATAGCATAAATTATACTTAAAAACATGAACATAGCATAAATTATATCCTACTAACGTATTTCAATTAAAATATATATAACATGAACTGATTTCCTAGAATGTGATTCAATGACATAATTTATATCCTTTTAGTGTAATTCGAATAGAATATGAGTATATCATAATCCTTTTTTTTTAAAGTACTTTATTGAAAAATTACATAATATAACCATATCCTTCTAATGTAACTCACTGAAAATATACATACAACATAATCTTGTTCTTTAGAATGTACTTAGTTTGAGAGATAAACATAGATAACATATGCAGACATGTAAACCTTATCATTACAAATATACACCAACATTAAACTTCTTTTGTGATAAGGCTTCTTTTGTATGCAGATGACCTTATTCTGATTGCTAAGTCTGCTCTTGGATTGCAAGAGCACTTGATTTCCCTTGAGCACTTTTGTAGAACAGTGGGGATGCAAGTAAATACTAGCAAGACGAAAGTGGTAGTTTTCTCTAGCAAAAGAAAACATAAACAGCATAAGTTCTACTTTGAAAACAACACTCTTGAAGAAGTGGCAGATTACAAGTACCTCGGAATCGACTTCAATAAAAATTTGAGTTGGGAAAGTTGCAGAAAAAAAAGAACTATGGGAGGTTGGAAAGCGTTTTATGCTCTCCAAAATAGCTACATAGAGGCAGAGCTATGGGATTGGAAAACTATGCAAACCCTTTTTGGGCTTTTAGTGATCCCGGTTGTTCTCTATGGTTGTGAAGTATGGGCCAGCAGTACCTCTGACTTACAGTGGAAGCAAATAGAGAAGATTCAAAAACACATGATTACAAGCAAGTTCAAAATTAAGAGTTCAGTGCCATACGAGATTATGCTGAGTGAAATGGGGGTTGCTTCTTTTGAAGCAAATGCTATGGTGCGACTAATAAGATATCTAAAAAGAGTTGAGCAAATGGAAGAAGGTAGATGGCCCAAGGTCGTCTTCAAAGACATATTGTGCAAAAGAAAGAAGACTTGGATGCGGCAAAATATTAAATGGCTTAGTAAATGGGATATGTGCTTGAACATGTGCCCCACGAATAGTAAAGAGATAAAGGCTTTTGTTATCAATAAGTTCCACAAGCGAACTTGGGATAAAGAGTTAGGGAGAAAGAAAAAGTACTATATTGAAGAGTTTAACCCTACCTACAGTCAACATCAAAAGGCGTACATAGGGGCCAATATACCTTGGAAAGCCAAAATACTTATTGCTCAATTAAGAACTAATTCCCATCAACTCCATTGCGAGACCGGGCGCTGGAAAAGGCCAAAAGAAGCTTGGGAAGAAAGAGTGTGTATTTTCTGCACCTCTAGTAAAGTTGAGACAGAAAAACATTTCATTTTAGAGTGTGAAGCCTTTAAGGATAGTAGGGAGAGGTATGCAAGTGACTTGGCAGATAAATCTTGGGATAATTTATTCAACGAGGGGACCGTGGAAAAATTGGGGGCACTCATCATCATGTTGAACAAGCAAAGGATTGAGTTGCAGAAAACGACATGTGAAGTGGTCTGTCCCGTAGGCTATTTTTAGCCTTGCGGACGTTAAAATATTTTCTTTCTTCTTTCTTTCTTTCTTAATTACGTGGCTAGAACTGGGCAATGTCTTATAGTCGGTCTGCTCGGCAGTCGAGGATTTGAGACTCCAACTCTACCAACCGAATCTGTCCAAGAGTGCATGGTTGGCAGCAAGGCAAGAAGTAAAAGAATAACAGTCGTTACTCTAGTTGGTTCGGTGGATAGGGCGAGTTGGATGTCGCAGGATTTATGGAGAAGTATTAGTTAGGTTAATGCATTCACTACCCTTATAAACTGGACACAACTGTCTTAGCTGACGACTCGCTCAAGAGCCACGAGTTGTTTATTCGTTAAATTGGCACAACTTACGCTAACTACATTGCCTGCATCTCGAACAAGGTGATAGACGGCGTTAGTTTAGGAATTATGGGTGGGAGGAACTACGGTGAAGAGGTAGGTGGCGACCATTGTTTGGGCGGAGGAAAGGGAGAGCTTCCAAGTATGGAAACATTAGGGTTTAGGAGAATCAACGATTCCATCCATATTGAAGAGATTTGACGCACAAACCAATAGCTTGCAAAACAACAGTATCGATCCATAAGTAAAGACCGATTCACTTCCAATCTATCGAACTCAGATGAAGGCGTTAAGCCTCTGCATTCATGTCATAGACTACCTACAGATTCCTCTGTTACAGTCGATCGGTTTACTACCAAGTTGCACTCAGAACTTGGTCATGATCAATCACGCTGCAGAGAACGCTAAGAAGAAGTATGAGACCAGTTTCTTAGGCATTTCGACACAGTGGTTAAACCCAGGTGCGGGACAAGACTGGAGGAGACAAAGGTCACTTGATTTGCTCCAAAACGTAACATATAAAGGAATAAAATTGATTATCACTGCTCGATAACTCAAATCGTATCTAGTCCCCAATTTCACAGTTCATAGCTAACATTCTATTCAAGAATCGATCTCAGATTAGAGAGACAGAAACAACCACGATCTACTAAACCGAATGTAGATTATTACAAATATATTCTGATGCCTAACTTCATAAGGGAATATAAACCAACATTCTGCAGATCGCTTGTTTTAAATAAACTCATCCCATATATATATATACAATCATTATAAAACTAGGACAATACTCCACGTATCGTCCGACTTGAGCAGTTGATCAGAAATAAAATTATATCCATATATATTCAGATCTAAGACTAAAACGATACATATCTATAGATCGCTCGATTTGGTATTTCGGAGATAAAATTCAATGCTTATTTTCAATCTATCACTAAAACAATACTGATGCAAACCACTCATTCTGAATCACTTGTAATAAAATTTATTACATGTATTCAAACCGAACCAACACTTCAGATCGATCGATTAACCCCGAATGCAGACCGCTCGATAAATCATAATAACTTCATTGCATATATTTGGCATAAAACTCAGACTGTACTTCCATAGATTGCTTAATAAATATAACTAATATTCATGACATATAATGAATATAAGATGAAACAATACTACTATAGATCGCTTAATAAATATGACTAATAATCATGGCATATATTCAATATAAACTGGAACAATACTACTGTAGATCGCTTTATAAATCTGACTAATATTCATGGCATATATTCAATATAAACTGGAACAATACTAGTGTAGATCGCTTAATAAATCTTAGCTGATATTCATTGCATATATTCAATATAAACTAAAACAATGAAGAACCTGTCACTGATGGTTGACCCAACAAATGGCAGAGATGTCGAGGAGGCTACCGTGTTGAAGAATGTAACTTCGGTAGATATTCCTATTTGTATCATTTATATTATTTGTCTTGTACTTCCTTATGGAATTATTATTGATGTAATTGATCATGCAAAAGTCATTGAGAGAGTCAATGCAAACCCTAATTGATAGGTTGGCCTAGAAAGATCCAGAAAAGATTATTTTATTGTGAACTGGACAAGTTGGCCTTGTTAGGAGAGTCAAGTAGGCGCCGTTGGGGAAAAAGGTCAAGTGAATGATTAGTATAAATGACAAGCTCGCCCTCCTCATTTGGTCACCACACTCACTCATCAAGTTCGCATGAGTAGAGAGATAGAGTCAAAGAGAGTAGCTGCTTTTGGAGTCTTCTTGTTTTGGGTTATTGCACGAGGATTACTATTGTACATTCTGACGAATCTATATTGAAGAAGTTTGCTAGGTTTTTCTGCCCCACAAGGGTTTTCCGAGGATAAATTATTGTGTACTATTGTCTATGCTGTGCTTGCTTATCTTCTAGTGATCCTTTATGTTACTGCTTTCAAAATTCTAAAATGGTTTCAGAGCTAGCCTGAAAGAGGACTCTGTGTAGCTGCAACTACCAGAAGTGAAAGCTAGGGTTTCTCTTTCCGGAGGCTTTTCACCACAGTTTGGCTGAAAATAAGGTTAAGACAACGTGCCCTAGGAGGGCGCATTTTTCCGTGGAGGCAAAATTCCAATCAGAGAAATTTCATTATTGGGCCTACCACTACTGCTCAGGAAAACTAGGGCATCAGGTTTTTGGCAGATATGTCCACAATTTCGAAAGAATAGTACCTTTGCTCAACTCGCCTTAGGGAGGCACATCTTTCCTCCATTTAGTTTTTCAAGATCCCGAAGTTGAAAAATTAGGGTTTTTCTTACAAACCCTAGGTCATCCTGAAGTCAGATCTTAGAAGACATTGAAGCAAGCACTTGGTTGGAGCAATCTCAAGGGGTAAGTCTTCTATTCTTATTTCCATTTGAGATTCTCATTTTATCAAGATGACGAACCATACCAAGGTTGAGGATAAGCTTGAAGGAGTAGGCAACTTCCGTGCTTGGAAGTGTAGAGTGATGCTCATTCTAGAAGATAATGAGTTGGACAATTATATCAAAGAAGAAGTTGTGGAGCCAGAGGGTGATGAGGACAAAGTCAAGCATAAGAAGAACTTGATACAGGCCAAGAGAACCATTGTTGATTCCATCAAGAAACACTTGATCCCACACATCTCATCTCTGAAAACTCCAAAAGTGATGTTTGATGCACTGAAGAGATTGTTTGAAGGAAAGAACATCAATAGAAAAATCACCTTGAGAACTCAACTCAAGGGTGTGAAGATGCAAAGCAATGGAAGCATTCAATCTTACTTCACAAGGGTCTCCCACATCAGAGATCAACTAGAAGCTATTGGAGACCATGTAATGACCACCTTGAATGGTCTCCCTAGATCATGGGAGTCGTTTATTCAAGGAATATGTTCCAGAAAGAAACTTATCAGATTCAATGCACTTTGGGAAATTTGCACTCAGGAAGAAACAAGGATTGAAGCCAGAGAAGAGAAGTTAGGTGAAGAAGATAATCAAGCTCTGCCATCTCATGCTAAGAGAACGCAAGAAAGAAGATCATCACAAGGCTAGAAGATTCCAAAAGAATCAAAGACCTCCCAGAGATTATTCAAACTTGAAATGCTACAATTGTGATTGGATGGGACACATTGCAAGAAATTGTCCTAAGAAGAAAGGAAACAAGAAAGGAAGCAAGAAAAGACATCATGCTCATGCTGCAGAGGATGATGAACCCGAAAAGAAGAAAGCAAGGGAAGATTCTTCAAGTGATGAAGAATATGTCTTGAACTTTTGATGTTACAATAGTAATTGGAGAGCAAGAGGGAGGCTTGTACAAATTAAAAGGCAAATCAAATCAAGCATTAGTTCATGACACTATAGAACCAAGTATACTGCAAGGATTTACCAACACGTCTACTCAAGATCCAAACAAAACATGGAGGCATATGCAAAGGATGTGCACAAGGAAAGAACATGAAGATTTCATTTTCAAGAAGCGATATCAAAGCAAAGGAGATCTTAAATCTAGTACATGGGGACCAAGGATATTAAAAGACTTCAGAAAGTTCCAAACTAGACGAAGAAACTCCAATAATTTCTGCAAGGAGGCAAAAACCAAGAGGGAGCCTATAAAACACATAAAAGATAAGTATTTACTATCATTTGAATTCCTGAGTATTTTGAAAGATATTGCTCATGTAGATTTGTGATACGGTTTGACTAGCAGTAGGCTCATGTTGTGCATGTTATGGGTAAGTGGCCTATATTGTTGTTTAACATCCCATGAGCCCTTGATGGAGCTAGTCTAGGATGAAACCTCTTTGCTAACATGTTAAGAGCAGTGCACACTCTTAATTGTATGTTCTGGTAGAGATGGAAGGCATCTAGATAGTTACCCTGTGTATACGTGATATGGATGAGTGTTGTGCTGAAGCATTCGCTGAGATGTATTGGTTACATGACTGTGCATTATGAATACGAAGTTGTTATTACATGTAATGATACCAATCATATGACCAAGTGGGACTTGTAGGAAAGATCATGTGCTATGACCTACAATAGAAGGATGATAAGACTTGTTCCAAAGAACAAGTGATGAAGGTTCAAGCAAATTTACAAAATCAAGCTTACTACAGAAGTACAAGGCAAGGTTCATGGTTTCTCTCAGAAAGAGGGAGTCGATTGTGACGAGACATTGTTGCTTCTGTAGCAAGATACACTTCAATTAGAGCTTTACTTGCGATAGTTGCAGTGATGAAGTGGAAGATACACCAAATGGACGTGAAGACAACTTTCCTGATGGTGTAGTAGAAATGAGACACATGACAGGAAGACTCATGTGTGCAGAATGAAGAAGGCCTTGTACGGTTTGAAACAAACACCCAAGATGCAGTGTGACAGAATCTAGAAGAGATGCACAAGAGATCCTAAAGAAATTCAGGATGATGGATTGGAAGGCCATGGCCACAACTATGACATTGAATCTGAAGTTGGTGTGTGATACTTCTTCAGAATTGGTCGATAGAACGGTATATAGGCAAATGATTGGTTCGCTGACGTACTTAACGAACACGAGGCTAGATTTATGCGTTGTGGTGAACACTTTGAGTCAGTATATGGTAGAGCCGAGACAAGTTCACCTAGTTGTGGCAAAGCATGTGTTGAGGTACCTGAGGGGTATGATTGATTATGGCCTCAGATATGCATCAGATCAGAGGATTGACTTGGAGGGTTATGTTGCTGCAAATTGGATCGGTAGTGTCACGGATAGAAAGAGCACTGTTATCACACAACTTGTAGTTGCCCCTAAAGGTATCCCATCCGGGACGGTAGAGGAGTTAGGCAACTAAAGAGGTGACCTAAGAGATGCCACGATTCCCAATGCAATGTGGGAGTCACGTCAACCGAGGCACTCTTCGCTTTAGGTCAAGGTATAATTAGACCAAGGGGGAGACCCTATACCCCAATCACAGTTGATTGGACCCAAACAAAGGTTTCAAAGGGTGAATGAATGATGAGTTACGGAAACCAATGCAAGGCTAAGTGGGCCTAATGTTTAAGGTATGGTTGAAGGTGGTATCATGGATGGTTAGTGTTTCAACCTATGTATGGTTTAGGCCACTTAATGAGGTGTGATTATTAAGTATAGTACCATGTGTTTACACAAGTGGGTCTTGTTGCCTTGGGAAGTGTGAAATGGTTCTAAGTGAGCCCACAAGGTAGAGTTAAGTGTGAAGATGGTACTATAGGCTAGATCTAGGTTAGATTTAGAAGTTAGAGTTGGTTCTAGGGTTACCCATGTGTTAGATCTAGGGTTTGACACTAATCCCAAGAAGTGCGCCTTGCTTGGAGAAGGACTAGTGCCTTGTTGGATGGGCTAATGGGGTCAAGAAGGATGTCAAAGTGTAGATCGGGACACCTAGAAGCCAAGTCAAGTGGTTTGGATGAGATCCAATGGTTGGATTTTACTAGATCTAGGTTTTTAGGTAATGACCAAAAGTGGACCACAATCCCTTAAAACAAGGAATGCAATCCCCAAGGTGGATTGGGACAAAAGAATAGTCTAGACCTAGGTTTCAAGGCATGGGCATTCCAAATCCACAAAAATATCCAACACCCACTTCCTAGAAGTGGTCCAACTCAAAACTCCCAAGGGGTGCGACTTTCTCAAGGAGAGGCAAAAAGTGGTTTTGGTGGACCATGCCAAGTCCAATGGCCACCAAAGTGTAGATCCAGGGTGTTAGTACCCCGATCTATGTTCCTTCAAAGTTTCAAGTGAATCCAATGGGTAGATCTTAGTAGATCTAAGTTTTAAGGTGCCAAGAAGGTCAAAAGGGGGTTTCAACCCCTCAAAACATGGAGAGATGTCCACAAGGTAGTTTTCACCAAAGTAAGGATATGGGTATGTGTTATCAAGTGTCTAGTTGTCAAATCAAGCGGGATCTCACATACCCATGTGCTAGATCTAGCCCAACAAGCCTCTCTCAAGGAAGTGCGCTTTAGGTCAAGGAGAGCTTTTGTCTTAGAAAATGGGTCAATTCTTAGCCAATCACCACCAAACTATAGATCCAACTAGGGGTGGATGCTATAGAGGTGGGTTTTCAATATCTTTTCAAATCGAGGGCTAGATCTAAGTAGATCTAAGAAATACCAAAAACAAAGGTTTTAATTTGATTAGGGTTTTTGTGATCTAGAAATTATGGAAGATTCAAGGAAGAGAAGATCATACCTCTTGGGACATACCTGGATGAAGAGATGAATGCTAGTTGAGACGAGGATTACTTTGCCAAAGATCAAATGGAGAATTGTTGAAGCCCTCTTGCCAAATCGATTTTTCCAAGCCACATGTGATTCCTTCTAACCTGTCAAGCCAAGGAGCAAAGCATCAATTAGTTTAACAAATTGAAGGTAGATGCAAGCAAGAGAGAGAAAAACATAGAATAGTTGACACAAAGGCAAAACCACTCCCTGTCAAACCCAAAACGACTTCTTCCAAGCTTGAAGGGCAAGCCTCCCCACCAATTCGCACTTGTCAAAGTCGCCCTCTTAACCTGCAAATAAAGTATGGCAAATACGCAAGATAGCTACAATAGATCCTCCAGTGCAATGGACAATAGCATTTACAATCGAAACAACCAACATCCACTCCAATCCAAGCATGTACTCCAAAAGATAGAAATTTTATTCCAAGAGCCAAGAGCCAAAAATCTCTAGATGACCTTTACAATGAGGGGGTCTCCTCCTTATATAGGATAATAAAGACCAAAACCCTAGATCTCAAAACCACTTTTTGAAATGAGTGGTTGAGATTAAAAGATCTCACAACATAATCAATGGCTAAGATGAATCCATAACATAATATCACATGGATCACTCATCATAACAATAGCGCCCTCACTAAATGGTACAATAGAGGGTGACGTCATCCCACAAGAGGGGTATAAAGTACAATAATCCACCTCATGATGACTAGGACATGATAAAATAAGCACATGGTGGGGCTAGGAGGTATAAATCCTTGCTAGCTCACCCCAAGGCACAATGAAATAATAAAAATATGTCCAATATAACAATAATGACCAAAACTGTCCTCAGAATCCATGACAGTCGAGCAGTAAATGTCCTCCTGTGATCAATCTGGAGATACCCACATGGTGAAAAATGACTGGAAGATAGTGAGATCAACCTGGAAGACCTCTGTGAAAACCAAATGCCAAAACCTTGCCTCAATTGCCCAAATCGATTTCCTCAGTGACCACTTTATCCCATTTTTTTACTGCCTCGGGAACTGTGAAAGCACCAAAACTGCCTCCTAGGGTGCTAGCGCTGTCCATCTGAGCCCACCAGGCTCTCCGGGAGGGGGGATAAATGGTAATAACAAGTGGCTGGACCACCCCCTCCATCATCAGCGCCCTAGGTGAACTGGCCTCTCGGGGCCCCTGCTGCTCAGGCTGGGAAATCAACCCCAAATCTGGTCAACAAGTGTAAAACTGCATCAATCACTGTCAGACGTGCCCGGAACTGAAAGATAAGTGTCTCAATGGATCCAGAAGACCCAAATCCACTAGGAATGAGTACTCATACACCCTGGGTTGCCCTAATGGGCCAGCTGTAGGGTCCACCATATATGGACAATGTATAATCTGCTGATCTGTAATGATAATAACCTGCTGAACTGGATCAAACATCATCTGTATCATATGTCCATCATATGATATCATCATCAAACATGTGGGACCATAAATCATCACCAATAATCATCATACATGGTCCACATCATCACGGATCCCAATAATATATATAATAAAGGATAAATCACATCAGTAGACTAAGACAATGCTTCTTTAATCACTTCATAGCTAAGCTCAAAGTATAAATTCCATTCAGTGGCATTAATTAAGTTAACATATTCCGTGATAATATAAACTTACTTGCACCCTAGTTCAAATGACAAACTTACCCATTGGACATGGTCAAACTGCTAGTGAAGGATGAAGGCTAGGAGCAAGGTTGGGCCAAGGGTTTGACTTGTCTAACTTAACTCAAAAATACTTTGGACTGGGAGAAGGGGGAAGCTACAAACTCTGTGCTGGACAAAAGAACACGGGGGATGGCTGTGCCTCACAAATGGATAAGTTGTTTAGAGAGTGCTTATTCAACTTAGGCATCATGTCTACATCAAGTTGATCCAAGTTCATTAGGATCATTCAATTTATTTCCATGGCCTTTTTGGCCTACATAACCCTTCGGATTTCAGATGTGCTGAGAAGCACAACTAGTTGTAGCTTGCATCCAGGGCATGTTTTTTATATATTCACAAGGTCAGCAATTGTTTAGATATAGCTTTTAAGAACTATTGCTTTTTGGACCTTTCTTTATACTCTTCGAGGAGTATTTTTAGCTTTTCATTGCTCTTGCCCCTTTTTTTTTTGTTTCCATGGGCGAATTTATTTAGTTTCCACAGGTAGAACATGAGCTTTCAGTTTTAGCCAACAACATCTCAAGTGACTAGGGGGAGTTCGAGCCAAGGCCTACAATCCAACTCACCAAAGGCAAGTTCTGTCACCAACTCAGAGCCGAGACACTGAATAAACAGGGATGCGGTCCAAACACAGAGGTAGAAAAATGGGGAAGTCCTCAGTATCAGAAAGTCAAATAAGACAAGTCAGGGTTTAAAGTCAAACAGGAAGGTCATGTATGGATGGAGACAAGTGGATATGGAGCCTACACTAGCAGACAACAGGTGTCGGGAAAGACCATGTCTATGTAAGGTGAAATACCAGTAAGTTTTGTTAAATGACCTAACAGTGCAAGCAATTGTCCATTTTAAGGTTTACAGTTCATTTTAAATAGTTTGCCACATCAGGAGTAATATACCAAGCACATGCTATAATCATGACTAAATCAACAAGCTAATAATCCACTGTCAGTGAGAACATATCCATAGATCATACAACATCATCATAATAGCAATCATCATGCATCATCTGAAACACTGCTGAAGTACATCTCTAAGCACTGAACTGAAACTGTAATGGGATAAGTGGTCACATCAGTCATCCAATCTGAACTCTCAAGGCTCAGCCTTGACACAAGGTCATACAATATCTGAATAATGTACTGCTCTGATCATGAGTGATCCAATATATATAGCCATGCTCTGGAATAAATGAAGCTCTGGAATGTGCAGATATCTGCTGTACAAGAATAGTAGCCCTGCTATTATGGTGTGATAACATCTGGCTCCAGCTGGGACAAGTGCTCTAAGGGAGAGAGCGCTTGAGAACCTCAGAATCTCTGGTCTCGAACTGCTCTGCATCAATCTTCAATCCAGCACTGCACCATCCTTGCTTTCAGCTTTTATCTTGCACCTGTTCCTGCTCTCACAACAACTAGAATACCATCATGGAGCATGTATGGGATAAAAATAAAACAAAACTGAAAACTAATCTAAAGCATAAACTGAAAAATGCGTCAAAATATAAATTTAAACTAACATGGCATATATTATTATCATTTATTTACTGTGCAGGAGGACAAGAGTACTTCTTTAATCAGGCAATCTCAGCTTGCACAGGCAGCCAACAACATAAATGCTAACTATAACTTCTTAAATGTATGCAGGAAGAGCAACAAGCTTAGGAAGGAGCAAGGCTCAACTCAAGCAGAAAAAAGAAAACGGGACAATACTCGGCACACAGAAAGAAAAATCACACAAATCCTACTGCTCAAGTGAGCTTATTCGGAACCTACCTAATCTAAACATGCAAGGCAAGGTAAGGAAGGTCAGGGATAATAATCCCTTAGCTCCCTTTGATTGATAGGGAGTAAGATGCGTTGACCAGTCCCAGTGGTGAGAAAACACATCTCATCAATGCAGCGCTCAACAGTAAGTGGTCCAACCCAAAAGTCACCTGATCCCTTGGATCGTATATAAAATAAATCATTAGGTATTACAACCCTATCACCAATTTTGAAATTTTGGTGATTTCCAGATTGAGGGATGACTTCAATAACACGTTCAGAAAAAGGTTGGATATCAGAGGTGCATTGAGGTTGAGGTGTAACTATATTTGAACTCCTATTAGGAGGAATTTCATCACATCTGGGAGGTCCACCGTTCAAAGGTACAATCATGCTACCAATCAAGATTTCTCCTATAGTCAAAAAGTCAGTATTAACATCCTCATTCACTTCAGCTTGGGTTATGGGTGGAGGGCTTTGATTTTCACTACTTCCGCTACTGCCTTCTCCCGATGGGATAGGAATGGTCATGTTCTCTAAAAGCTCCAGATGGTCAGCAGGAATGGGACTATGAACTGTGCTAGGTGCATTGTGAGTCCTCATATCCAAAGGTGTTGGTGAAGAATAAGGTGTGTCTGTGGAATCAATATCCTCTTCACCACTAGGTAACTCACTAGGTAGGAGGAAACTAGGGTAATAAGGAGGTAAGTGTGAGTCAGTGGCTTCTTCTTGAAAAAGGGCTAGATTGTTCAAAGAAAAGTCTTCCTCAGGGGCATCATGGATCAAAGCATGTTCTTGCCAACTCATAGAGTTGTCATTCACCTGCCTCAAAACCCCATCCTCTAAGGACAAATGGAAAAATGATCAGGCACATCCGAAAAGTGATAATCAACTAGTTCTTCATCATTTCCCTCAGGTGAGGGGAGGTGTGTTCCTTCATTGTTATTTGTCCAAGGAGTGATGTGAGGTAAGCCTTGTCTTCCTCTTTCTGTGTTAAGGTCAACTAGGAAAAGCCACTCATGTATAGTCCTAGGTATATACTCTCCCCTTCTAATTTGATCAAAGTTATCCTCTGAAGTGTTTAGTTGAATGGGAGGTGCAGGTTGGTCGATGTTTGGCCCTACACTATTGGGTTGGTTCGAGGTCCTAAGGTTTTCTGATACTTGAATGGACTGAGGGTCAACTTCAATAATTCTTTCTTCTACCATACTAGGATCATCATCATGACCACCCATGACCATAAAGATACCCTCCGGTAATAACTCGCCCTCACCAAAAGTGTTTCTCACGCCATCCTCATAATTCTCAAGATGTCCATCATAAAATGGCTCCCGATACACCCTAACCAAAGACCCATCAGAGTTGGGGATGGTAGCATAAGATAAGTCCATCTGAAGATGTCCCCCTAGCCCAGCGGACCACTTCCTACAAAGGAGCATGCCATAGGCTGGAGGGAGATCTATAACTACTATATCCATAAGCATAGATATGTCGGGGCATGAAAACAGGTCAGCTCTCAGGTTTTTGATCAAGCCAAAGACTTTGACTGGTTTAGAGTCAATTCCACAAACGTTCCCATAAGGTCTAGTTATTTTTAATCCCATAGCTTCCATGACTTGTAAAGGCATCACATTCATGGAGGCACCAGAATCCAACATACAGTTATGAAGGAGGAGATCACCTATGCGCAGTGTAAGGTAAAATGGTTGATGACCCCCATTTTTCCTCTCATATAAGGCAGTTTGGATGTTAATGGGAGGGTCATCTTCTTCATCAACTACATCACAAGGTGCTGGGTTTTGAGAAGATGAATCCTCACCACCAGTCGTGGCTGTCTCAGGGATACTCTCGAAAAACTCTACCACTTGCTCCTTTATGGAAGGGATTTTCATTAACTCAATGAGTGGAATGTTATGCATAACTTTGTCTAACTCTCTTTCGATGTTGATATCGAAGTCATACTCAGGCAAAGGGATTGGCTCACTCACTGGATTAGGCAACTCTTTGCTTTTCTTTTCACTAAAAGGGGTAAACTTTGGGCCATCCTTTCTTCGTTGATAAGTTTTAAAAGGAGCTTGGTCATTGTTAACTTGTTCAGTAGCATAGATGGGACCACTAGGGTTTGTTTCTTCTATGGTGTTTTCTTCATGATCCATCAGGATTCTTCCAAAGTCTTTGTCAAATTTCAAGTCATCAACCCAATTAATGTTCTTTGGAGAATCCGGAGTATCATCACCATGGGTGGTATACTCAGGATCTTCCAAGTTTTGCTCTTCAGACCAGTTTATGATAGGAGGTTCTTGATTCATAGGGTTTCTTCTATCACCTTCATTAGGTTTCTTTTGTTGATTCCAATAAGGTTTAGGACCATAGGGCTGCCTATATCTATCCCCTTCTCTGTTCTTGGCTAGGTCCCTAGTTAGGAGAGTTAAGTTTTTCATCATTTCATGCATACTCTCCATCATCTCACTGGGCTCTTTGCTAGGTTCCTTACTCTTCTTAAACTTAGGCTCAGATCTAGAGGAAGAAGGTCCACTAATTAGGTCAAAGAAGTTCTGTTTTCCCATGGAGGCAGCATTTGCCTCAGCTTTCTTGGCATTGTCTTGGGCTTCCTTCAAATTATTAGGGTCTTTGTCCTTTAGGTGGTAACCCAGGTAACCTTCATAAGCATTTAGGTAATGGATCAAGATGGCTTGGTCAAGGGGTCTTATGTTACTTGGGATGTTGGCAACAGTCCTATCAAAGCGCTGGTTAAATTCATGGACAGACTCATTCTCCTTCTTTTTGATGTCAAAAAGTTGGTGTAAAAGGAAACGCCCATCTAACTTGACTGACCACTCTTGCTTGAGTTTATCGGTGAATACATCATACCCATTGATTGATGATGGAGGCAAACGGTCAAACCATTTGCGAGCATCACCCTCCAAGGATGCAAAGAGACCCCTAATAAACACATCTTCTTCCTCAGCCCCATATGCTTCCATATGAGCCCAAACATTGTCTATGTGGTCCTCAATAGAGGTGGCACAGTTGCCATTGAATTTTGGGATCTTTTCAAAGTACTTGTCTGGCATACTATGGGGAGCACCCAAGATCTGAGAAAAGTCTAAGGGAGAAGCTCTAGCCTTATGACCAAAAGCACGAGCAACAGGAGGGTTGTTTTGGTTGTTGATACCGGAGTTTGATTGACCTTGTCCAGCCATTGGATTGACTGGGTTTGAACTGGAATTATGATTAGGTGATAAAGGAGGAACCGGATTGAACAAAGGGGATCCTAAGGTACGGTTTGGAGAACTTGAGTTAACAAGTTTCGACAAGAAGTTAGTTGACTGTGTTCTAGGATCTCTCTTGTGATATGTGAGTGGGGTTCCTTCCAATTGATTTGGATTTGATTTACTTCGTGTGTTGTAAGGATGACTATGAGCTCGCTCCTCAGCGGAGTCACGGTTAGGAGTCGCCAGGTAGATTTTTAAGCTCTACTACCAAGAGGTATGTCGTTTAAAGTGCAGAAAGGTAGTGAGACACAAGGATGTGTTGAACCAAGGTAGGCCCCTACCTCCCCGGCAACGGCGCCAAAAATGTTATCACACAACTTGTAGTTGCCCCTAAAGGTATCCCATCCGGGACGGTAGAGGAGTTAGGCAACTAAAGAGGTGACCTAAGAGATGCCACGATTCCCAATGCAATGTGGGAGTCACGTCAACCGAGGCACTCTTCACTTTAGGTCAAGGTATAATTAGACCAAGGGGGAGACCCTATACCCCAATCACAGTTGATTGGACCCAAACAAAGGTTTCAAAGGGTGAATGAATGATGAGTTACGGAAACCAATGCAAGGCTAAGTGGGCCTAATGTTTAAGGTATGGTTGAAGGTGGTATCATGGATGGTTAGTGTTTCAACCTATGTATGGTTTAGGCCACTTAATGAGGTGTGATTATTAAGTATAGTACCATGTGTTTACACAAGTGGGTCTTGTTGCCTTGGGAAGTGTGAAATGGTTCTAAGTGAGCCCACAAGGTAGAGTTAAGTGTGAAGATGGTACTATAGGCTAGATCTAGGTTAGATTTAGAAGTTAGAGTTGGTTCTAGGGTTACCCATGTGTTAGATCTAGGGTTTGACACTAATCCCAAGAAGTGCGCCTTGCTTGGAGAAGGACTAGTGCCTTGTTGGATGGGCTAATGGGGTCAAGAAGGATGTCAAAGTGTAGATCGGGACACCTAGAAGCCAAGTCAAGTGGTTTGGATGAGATCCAATGGTTGGATTTTACTAGATCTAGGTTTTTAGGTAATGACCAAAAGTGGACCACAATCCCTTAAAACAAGGAATGCAATCCCCAAGGTGGATTGGGACAAAAGAATAGTCTAGACCTAGGTTTCAAGGCATGGGCATTCCAAATCCACAAAAATATCCAACACCCACTTCCTAGAAGTGGTCCAACTCAAAACTCCCAAGGGGTGCGACTTTCTCAAGGAGAGGCAAAAAGTGGTTTTGGTGGACCATGCCAAGTCCAATGGCCACCAAAGTGTAGATCCAGGGTGTTAGTACCCCGATCTATGTTCCTTCAAAGTTTCAAGTGAATCCAATGGGTAGATCTTAGTAGATCTAAGTTTTAAGGTGCCAAGAAGGTCAAAAGGGGGTTTCAACCCCTCAAAACATGGAGAGATGTCCACAAGGTAGTTTTCACCAAAGTAAGGATATGGGTATGTGTTATCAAGTGTCTAGTTGTCAAATCAAGCGGGATCTCACATACCCATGTGCTAGATCTAGCCCAACAAGCCTCTCTCAAGGAAGTGCGCTTTAGGTCAAGGAGAGCTTTTGTCTTAGAAAATGGGTCAATTCTTAGCCAATCACCACCAAACTATAGATCCAACTAGGGGTGGATGCTATAGAGGTGGGTTTTCAATATCTTTTCAAATCGAGGGCTAGATCTAAGTAGATCTAAGAAATACCAAAAACAAGGGTTTTAATTTGATTAGGGTTTTTGTGATCTAGAAATTATGGAAGATTCAAGGAAGAGAAGATCATACCTCTTGGGACATACCTGGATGAAGAGATGAATGCTAGTTGAGACGAGGATTACTTTGCCAAAGATCAAATGGAGAATTGTTGAAGCCCTCTTGCCAAATCGATTTTTCCAAGCCACATGTGATTCCTTCTAACCTGTCAAGCCAAGGAGCAAAGCATCAATTAGTTTAACAAATTGAAGGTAGATGCAAGCAAGAGAGAGAAAAACATAGAATAGTTGACACAAAGGCAAAACCACTCCCTGTCAAACCCAAAACGACTTCTTCCAAGCTTGAAGGGCAAGCCTCCCCACCAATTCGCACTTGTCAAAGTCGCCCTCTTAACCTGCAAATAAAGTATGGCAAATACGCAAGATAGCTACAATAGATCCTCCAGTGCAATGGACAATAGCATTTACAATCGAAACAACCAACATCCACTCCAATCCAAGCATGTACTCCAAAAGATAGAAATTTTATTCCAAGAGCCAAGAGCCAAAAATCTCTAGATGACCTTTACAATGAGGGGGTCTCCTCCTTATATAGGATAATAAAGACCAAAACCCTAGATCTCAAAACCACTTTTTGAAATGAGTGGTTGAGATTAAAAGATCTCACAACATAATCAATGGCTAAGATGAATCCATAACATAATATCACATGGATCACTCATCATAACAATAGCGCCCTCACTAAATGGTACAATAGAGGGTGACGTCATCCCACAAGAGGGGTATAAAGTACAATAATCCACCTCATGATGACTAGGACATGATAAAATAAGCACATGGTGGGGCTAGGAGGTATAAATCCTTGCTAGCTCACCCCAAGGCACAATGAAATAATAAAAATATGTCCAATATAACAATAATGACCAAAACTGTCCTCAGAATCCATGACAGTCGAGCAGTAAATGTCCTCCTGTGATCAATCTGGAGATACCCACATGGTGAAAAATGACTGGAAGATAGTGAGATCAACCTGGAAGACCTCTGTGAAAACCAAATGCCAAAACCTTGCCTCAATTGCCCAAATCGATTTCCTCAGTGACCACTTTATCCCATTTTTTTACTGCCTCGGGAACTGTGAAAGCGCCAAAACTGCCTCCTAGGGTGCTAGCGCTGTCCATCTGAGCCCACCAGGCTCTCCGGGAGGGGGGATAAATGGTAATAACAAGTGGCTGGACCACCCCCTCCATCATCAGCGCCCTAGGTGAACTGGCCTCTCGGGGCCCCTGCTGCTCAGGCTGGGAAATCAACCCCAAATCTGGTCAACAAGTGTAAAACTGCATCAATCACTGTCAGACGTGCCCGGAACTGAAAGATAAGTGTCTCAATGGATCCAGAAGACCCAAATCCACTAGGAATGAGTACTCATACACCCTGGGTTGCCCTAATGGGCCAGCTGTAGGGTCCACCATATATGGACAATGTATAATCTGCTGATCTGTAATGATAATAACCTGCTGAACTGGATCAAACATCATCTGTATCATATGTCCATCATATGATATCATCATCAAACATGTGGGACCATAAATCATCACCAATAATCATCATACATGGTCCACATCATCACGGATCCCAATAATATATATAATCAAGGATAAATCACATCAGTAGACTAAGACAATGCTTCTTTAATCACTTCATAGCTAAGCTCAAAGTATAAATTCCATTCAGTGGCATTAATTAAGTTAACATATTCCGTGATAATATAAACTTACTTGCACCCTAGTTCAAATGACAAACTTACCCATTGGACATGGTCAAACTGCTAGTGAAGGATGAAGGCTAGGAGCAAGGTTGGGCCAAGGGTTTGACTTGTCTAACTTAACTCAAAAATACTTTGGACTGGGAGAAGGGGGAAGCTACAAACTCTGTGCTGGACAAAAGAACACGGGGGATGGCTGTGCCTCACAAATGGATAAGTTGTTTAGAGAGTGCTTATTCAACTTAGGCATCATGTCTACATCAAGTTGATCCAAGTTCATTAGGATCATTCAATTTATTTCCATGGCCTTTTTGGCCTACATAACCCTTCGGATTTCAGATGTGCTGAGAAGCACAACTAGTTGCAGGTTGCATCCAGGGCATGTTTTTTATATATTCACAAGGTCAGCAATTGTTTAGATATAGCTTTTAAGAACTATTGCTTTTTGGACCTTTCTTTATACTCTTCGAGGAGTATTTTTAGCTTTTCATTGCTCTTGCCCCTTTTTTTGTTTGTTTCCATGGGCGAATTTATTTAGTTTCCACAGGTAGAACATGAGCTTTCAGTTTTAGCCAACAACATCTCAAGTGACTAGGGGGAGTTCGAGCCAAGGCCTACAATCCAACTCACCAAAGGCAAGTTCTGTCACCAACTCAGAGCCGAGACACTGAATAAACAGGGATGCGGTCCAAACACAGAGGTAGAAAAATGGGGAAGTCCTCAGTATCAGAAAGTCAAATAAGACAAGTCAGGGTTTAAAGTCAAACAGGAAGGTCATGTATGGATGGAGACAAGTGGATATGGAGCCTACACTAGCAGACAACAGGTGTCGGGAAAGACCATGTCTATGTAAGGTGAAATACCAGTAAGTTTTGTTAAATGACCTAACAGTGCAAGCAATTGTCCATTTTAAGGTTTACAGTTCATTTTAAATAGTTTGCCACATCAGGAGTAATATACCAAGCACATGCTATAATCATGACTAAATCAACAAGCTAATAATCCACTGTCAGTGAGAACATATCCATAGATCATACAACATCATCATAATAGCAATCATCATGCATCATCTGAAACACTGCTGAAGTACATCTCTAAGCACTGAACTGAAACTGTAATGGGATAAGTGGTCACATCAGTCATCCAATCTGAACTCTCAAGGCTCAGCCTTGACACAAGGTCATACAATATCTGAATAATGTACTGCTCTGATCATGAGTGATCCAATATATATAGCCATGCTCTGGAATAAATGAAGCTCTGGAATGTGCAGATATCTGTTGTACAAGAATAGTAGCCCTGCTATTATGGTGTGATAACAAGCACATCAGGGTGTTGCTTCAGTTTGGGATCTAGTATGATCTCATGGTTCAGTAAGCATACGAGTGTGGCATTCAGTACAACCGAAGCTGAGTACATGGCAACTTGTTTCGTAAGATGGGAGGCAGTATGGCTTCAAAAGTTGTTTGCAGGTTTGTTCGATCTCGAGTTAGAGGCGACTTGTGTGACAACCAGAGTTGTGTGAAGTTGTCTGTGAACCCAGTGATTCATGACAAGTCAAAGCACATCGAGATCAGGTATCACTATATCCGGGATATGGTGCAGAAGGGAGCAGTGAGACTCTAGTATATAGCAACAGAGGAGCAGATAACTGATGTGTTGACCAAACCTCGTCGAGAGTGAAGTTCGAGTACTTCAAGGACAAGCTTGGGGTGTTCTAGATCAAGAGGGAGTGATGAACTCGGATGAGGTAGCAGGTAGTCATGGGTTATGTGACGTAATTGAGTCTCTTAGGCTACGAGAGGATCTGGACGTGTGGTGAGGTAACGCAGGTGGTTGCAGTGTGCAACATAATGGACACTCCTGGGTTGGACCCATTAGATGGATTGCTTGGGTCATGGAAGAGGACAATTGCATCTAGTATGAGAAAGGACTACCTCTGCAGGAGAGTTGCATCTAGTATGAAAAAGAACTGGCTCTGCAGGACAATTGCATCCAGTATGAAAAAGGACTGGCTTTGTAGGATAGTTGCATCTAGTATGAAAAAGGACTAGTTTTGCAGGATAGTTGCATCCAGTATGAAAAAGGATTGGCTCTATAGAGGTGCATCCAGTATGAAAGAGGACCAGCTCTGTAGGATAGCTACATCTAGTATGAAAGAGGACTGGCTCTGTAGAAGTGCATCAAGTATGAAAGAGGACTGACTATACAGGATAGCTACATCTAGCATGAAAAAGGGCTGGCTCTGTAGAGAGTTGCATCCAGCATGAAAAAAGGTTGGCGCTACAAGGTTAGATACATCCAACATGAAAAAGGGTTGGCTCTGTGAAACTTCTTGTGATATATAGATTCGAGAGATGTCAGATGTCAATAGTCAGAGTACAGAAGTGCAACAATTGGAAGATGATGGTGATAATGTCAGAAGAATACCTTCCTTGTTAAGAGGGAGTGTTGAAGAATGTAACTTGGGAAGATATTCCTATTTGTATCATTTGTATTATTTGTATTGTACTTCCTTCGGGAATTATTATTGATGTAATTGATCATGCAAAAGTCACTGAAAGAGTCAATGTAAACCCTAACTGATAGGTCGACCTAGAAAGATCTAGAAAATATTATTTTATTGTGAATTGGACAAGTCGGCTCTGCTAGGAGAGTCAAGTTGGCCCTGTTGGGGAAAAAGGTCAAGTGAATGATTAGTATAAATGACAGGCTCGCCCTCCTCATTTGGTCACCACACTCACTCATCAAGTTTGCATGAGTAGAGAGATAGAGTCAAAGAGAGTAGCTGCTTTTGGAGTCTTCTTGTTTTGGGTTATTGCACGAGGATTACTATTGTACATTCTGACGAATCTATATTGAAGAAGTTTGCTAGGTTTTTCTGCCCCACGAGGGTTTTCCGAGGATAAATTATTGTGTACTATTGTCTATGTTGTGCTTGTTTATCTTTTAATGATCCTTTATGTTACTGCTTTCAAAATTCTAACATGCCACTCCAATCCAATCCAAGCTCTTGACGAAGTTACCAACTGACCCCTCGGTTGACCTCCCTACCACACTGGGAGTAATCTTCTTCCTCCCAGTCCCTTGAGCTATTAGAGGTCGTAAAGAATAACATGCAAGCCAAGATTATGCAGCAATGATCTCCCAATCACCAAGATAATTCCAACACAAAACTCACAGTCACAAATTCTCAGTTTTTAATTGCGAAAGCCATCCAACATTAGGGAACCAAAAGTGCCTTTCCCTTCCATGCTTTCTCTCTTAAATAGAAAAATAATTTGCGACACATGTCGCTCACATGCAAAATAATTATTTTTATTAAATTTCCAAATATTATTTTTCATCCAACCATGTGTCACCTTCACATGAGGGTGCACATAAGTCCCACAATTTACTCCTAGATGTTCCCTCATCCTAGGATCCCAATCCCCAAATTTTTTGGGTGCAACTGGAGTGTAACCCAAAAATATCGCAAGTCTATATTTGCTCCAAATCTAAATATTCTTTATTTATTTATTCTCGATATTTAATTTAATGCACATATTTTCATGAGATAAAATCTATTAATTTTTCTCTCTTATTTTTTGCACAAATAAACTAAATGCATACCTATATGCTAATACAAGTATGTACATAAATTACTTCTCATCATTGTCTAAGTACCGCATTTATGGGTCCTTCCGGCAAATAAATAGTTCTTTTCCTTGTGTGGGGAGTGTGATATAGCGATTTAGGATACGTAACCTTAAATTAATCCTCTACATTCTATGTGAGACTAATGGCGCCTGAGGAATAAGATCGTTCTTATTTGTGCCCCTCAAGTTCATCGTAGGTGACCAAATCGTTATGGCCTACCCATACGACACACGCCACCGAAGCAAAGTTGATAGGGCTTTCAACTCGTGCAAGGATTGGTATTAAGAGTCGACAGTCAGTCGTCGCACTCTTATGTGTATATTCACGTTTTCTACGACCCCTTTTATTTCCATTTGAGAGTTAGTTGGTAAGTCACTTTACTTGCCACTACACACATTCAAACCGCACATTAGTAGAGCTGCACAATATAAAATATCATTATGCTTTATTCAATTTCATCCATTGCTAATTAGTAACCAACATTTAATCACATCTACGGAATCAAAAAACATTATTTCCATTTATTCATAATATAAGCATTCACCTGGTTTATTTATAATTTCACAATTTATCGAACATAATCATCAGTTGCTAGTCAGTCAACAATTTTATTCAAAACAAAACATAAAACATTTATTGTAGTTTATTTAGTTGGATCACTTTCAAACAAGTGCCCTCAAAATCCATTAGTCGAACTCAATCAAAGGTGGACATTACATACACCCCCTCTTATTAAAAACTTAGTCGCAAAGTTCAAAACAAATAAGGAAAACTTTGGCACATTTCAGTTGCGTCCTCCCAGGTTGTTGAACTAGGACTATAGCTGTCCAACTGGACTTTTAACCTGGTCGACCACACGATGCCTAAGTTGCCGTGTTCGACGATCTAGTATATGGATCGTTTCGGCCATCACAACCCCTTCGTCCATAATTTGTACATTACTCAAATCAATTACATGCGAAGGATCTGAAACATAATGACGAAGCACTGAAACATGATAAACATTGCACTTTCTATATAGAGATGATGGCAGCGCAAGGCGATAGGAAACCGGTCCTATCCGTTCCAACATTTCAAAGGGTCCAACAAATCTAGGAGATAATTTGGCTCTTTTACCAAACTTAATAGAACTCTTTTGCGGTTATACTCGCAAAAATACTCGATCTCCTATCTCATAACTTCGATCGAGCCTATGTGCATCCACATAGCTCTTCTACCGATATTGCTTCCTTTAGTCTAGCACAAATAGTCACCATATGGTTTTCCATTTCTTGAATCACATCAGGGCCTAACAAGGTCCTATCCTCCAACAAATCCCAACTCAAGGGTGTTCTGCATGGTCGTCCATACAAGAACTCAAAAGGTGCCATCTGGATGGAGTTCTGGTAGTTGTTGTTATAAGCAAACTCTACCAGTGGAAAATGCTCCTCTCAACGGGTCCGATGATCCATTACGTACATCCGTAACATATCTTCTAGTACCTAGTTCACCCTTTCTGTCTGCCCATCCGTTTCAGGGTGATAGGCGATACTAATTAAAGTTAAGTTGCGTCCCCAAAGCTTCTTGGAAGCTTGTCCAAAACCTTCCTGTAAATACCGAATCTTGATCTGAGATTATCTTCCTTGGTACTCCATGGAACCGCACCACTTCATTTATAAATACTTTAGCAATATCTGGTGCTTGATAGGTATTCTTGATGTGAATAAAATGCGCACTTTTCGTCAAAGTGTCTACTACAACAAATATTGTATCACGCCCCTTCTGCGTTAAAGGTTTCCCAACTATGAAATCCATTGATATAACTTCCCATTTCGATTTAGGGATTGCGTGGGGTTGAAGCAATCTTGCTAGATGTCGATGCTCTGCCTTTACTAACTGACATTCTATGCATCTTGTGACAAAGGTTATGACATCCCTCTTCCTTTCATGGCAAAAGAACAGTGGATACAAGTCGCATACATTTTCTTTACACTCGGATGAGCTCTATAAATCGCTCGATGAGCTTCCGACAATTTTAAGTTTCGAAGTTCGTCATTCGTTGGTACATAAATACGTTTGTTGAACCTCAACAATCCATCTTCTTCTAGAGAATACCCCTCGTACTTGGGGATTCTCATCTGCTCATTCTCCAATTCGGTTCTTACTTCTATATACCATGTGTCATTTTCTTTGTAATCCAAGTATTTTTTCCCGTAAGTTCGTCTTCATAGGAGTTACCAAAAAGATGCGGTGTCTGCGACTAAGTGCATCAACCACTTTGTTCAATGTTCCTTTTACGTATGATATGTTAAAATCATACTCACTCAGTAACTCGAACCATCTCCTTTGTCTTGCATTTAAATCGCTTTGAGTAAAGATGTATTGTAGTCCATGATGATCCGTCTTTAACTCAAACTTTCTTCCAATTAAATAGTGTCGCCATAGTCGTAATGCATGAATCACCGCTGCTAATTCCATATCACGAGTCGCATAGTTCTCTTCATGTGGTCTAAAGTTTTCGGGAAGTGTAAGCAATTACCCTTCCTTCTTGCATCGGTACACATTCGATTCCTTCCTCTGATGCGTCAGTGCATACCAAGAAATCCTGATCCATATCCAACACTTTTAGAATCGGTGCCGTCGTTAACAACTCCTTTAGTCTCTCAAATACCTTCACGCATTTTTCCGTCCAAATAAACATGTATTGTGGCTTGGCTAGTGAAGATGTTCATACCTCCTAGCCCCCACCATGGTGTTATTGTTAAAGTTTGCACTTTAATTTCAATGTTAACTAGGATCTTTAACTAAAAGAAAAAACAAGCACAACAAAACACAATAGACACAATAGTTTTTCTCGGGGAAACCATAAAGGAGAAAACCCTACAACTTCCTCAAAGATAGATTCGTCACTAATACAATATCAAGCAAAATGGAAAACCCAAATATATGTCTTCTGTAGCTTCTGTCTTTCTCCGCAGCGAACTTGTCTTCTCTCTCTTGCTTATGTGAACTTGAGTGAGTGAGTGGTGTGTCCAAATGAGAGAGCAAGGTCTCTATTTATACTTTATGTTTGGGCGACCTAATTCCCAATTAGGTTGGCCTCACTAAACCTGACTAGGCCGACTTGTCCTAGGGGGACTTAATAATACATTTCACATTTGACTTTAGGTGATCTAATGCCCCGACTTATAATGGAGGTTTTACCTCAATGACGTTGCATGACTAAACATAATAATGAAATCCCCGAACGGAGGAAAAACATCTCCGATACAGGTACAATAAAATTACAATAATAATATAATAATAATAAACAGAAGAATGTCTTCCGAAGTTACAATTATAGCAACACTCCCTTTTAACTAGGAAGGTATTCTCTCGCTACAGTCATCATCATTCTGGACAACGTCATCATCGCTGGATCATTATCAATGATGCACCATCATCAACATTGGATCATCATCGTCACTGTTGCTGTCATCCTCATTTTGTTGATCATTGGTTAGTGACATCTCTTGAATCTATCCGTGATAAGAAGTTCTACAGAGCCAACCCTTTTTCATGCTGGATGTAGGCCTGACTCTCATGTAGGTCTTCATCATCTCTGCGAGCAAGCCATCAAGTAGGTACAACCCAGGACCACACATTACATTGCCATAGCAATCACCTGCGTCTCCTACTATCATCTCATCGTATCCAGATCATCTCATCATCATACACGGAACACAACCCAGATGCACATCTCATGTCCAACAGACCACTTGCGTCTCCCACCCAGTGGGTACAACCCAAGAGCACCCTAGGTGCATTACGTCTCTCAATAGTTAGCCCGCGTCTACCAGCATGGGAGCACAGCCAGTAGCACCCTAGTGCATTACGTCCCAAAGACAACCTGCGTCTTCCACCATGTGAGATCCTGCCTAGGAGCACACAAAGTGTCTTTGTGACCGGTGGACCTGTTATCATATATATAGTAGCCGGGCTACCATACATTATTTTTCTCATTCCAGTACACTGTTCAGCCAGTTCCCTTACATTTGAGATGCTGAGATGAGCATCTGCATTGGATCACTATCAGATTGTGGACAGCAGTATGTATTCCCCATGCCATGACTGAGTCTCAGGACACTCAGAGAGATGACCAATGTAGCCATTATATCATTGGTACAGAGCAGACAGTAGTGCCCAGAGTTACAGCAGCAGTCTCAGAGGACAGAGGATGGTACAGGTTGATGTGCATTCAGGTATATGACTTAGCAGGTATATCATGGTGTTATGGTTAGATTGCTTTTATACTTATTCTTGTTGCATGTCTTAGCACTTAGTGTCATGATCTGGCGATCATATAGATATATGGACCTGGTTGATCTATTATATATATTATATTGTCCCTACTCAGACTTAGAAGTTCACTACTTATACTCATTGGTATATACCCTCCTTAGGGAGAATAGAGGTGATCATTACACCATGCTTTGGCTTGCTAGTGTTGGCTCCATCATTTCATTGTCTTCATCCATCCATGGCCTACCTTTTAGATTATCACCCTGACTTACTACTTGACTAGTGGCATGGAGGACTTTTCCCCACTGTAGCCTCTGTATTGGATGAGCTTCCCTGTTTATTGTGTCTCGGCTCTGAGTTGGTGACAAAACTTACCTATGGTGAGTTGGAGTTCCTTGTGAATTCCCCCTAGTCACTAAAGTTGTGTTGGCTAAACCTGAAACTTTTAGTGCTGCCATGAATACAAAATCTGGAAAAATGAAATGTTATATCTTGTATGAAAAGCCCATTCATGCAATGTGTTTCTAAACACACATGAATGAGAGGCATGCCAAATGAACATGGCAATGAAAATAAAATGTTATATCTTTTGGAAAATAAATACCTAGGTAAACAAGCTGTCCATGACACACTTAGAAGTGCTCAGGTAAACAAGTGCCTTAAAAACACACCTGCAACAGAAAGCCTAAAGAAAAAATGTAAATCTATGCAATGTGTTTGTAAACACACATAGATCAAGGCTATGGAAACTTCAGGCCCAAAAAAGCAATGGAACTTAAATGCTATATCTAAACAATTGCTGGCCTTATTTGTATTATGGATTGTGCGCATCTGTGAAGGTGAATAAACCCTCTTTAAACAACTCATCCATTTGTGAGACACCGCCATTCCCTGTGTATTGCTCATTCGGTATATACTATGGTGTATTCCCTTTCCCTTGCCAAAGTGTCACAAAGTCAAGACAGTTAAGTCATCCCTTAGCCTAGCCAGTTAATTTAAGCCTTCACCCTTCACTAGCAAATTGATCACAACTATTAAGTGAGTATGATCCTGAAAGTCTAGTCTGAGTAATAATAATAATTAACGACACTATATATTTGGATTTAGATCGCCAGTCATGATTACTCTGTGTTATAATTGTTATTTAATAAGTTGTAGAGCATATATTAACCTTGACACTTTGCAGCAGCTATTGATGATGATCTGAGTTATATTTGGTCTTGGTTAGACATAGTTTGACCATGGAGGACCATGGGACATGAGATGTTGGACCTTATGATGATATGGATAGATGATATATGGTCTATGTATACATACATGATGACTTTATGCAGCAGTTACAGGGTTATGATGATGATTCTGGGGTTACAACAGTGTTTGTATATGTACAGCGCATTATTATTGGCCTTGATCTGGTATATTGGATATTTATTTTGATCATGCAGAGATTCATATGGTGTATGAGTACACATCTTGGATGGATTTGGACCTTCTGAGTCCAATGGGACAGTTTGTTTTCAGTTCCGGGCACTTACAGTGATGATTTAGCCTCAGTAGGCTGTCCTAGTGCAGTTTTGGCTTGTCGGAGGCCCTGTCGGAGCAGATGTGATTTTTATCCGGTTGACCTAGGGCGCTGATGATGGAGGGGGTGGTCCAGCCACTTGTTTTTACCATATTACCCCCCTTTCGGACACATTGGTGCCCTCACCTTGACAGCGCCAGCACTCCAGGAGGCTGTTTGGGGCAGTTTCACGCTTCCCGAGGCATTTCAGGATTGGTAGAAATGGCTATTGAGGAAATCGATTTGGGCTACTGAGGCAAAGTTATGGCATGGGATGATCAGTGATGATAGATCGGGACCTTCCACACCTTCTCCAGCAGTTTCAGCTTCATCGGGGCCCGCATCCATCACTTATGGCACTTTCTGTGGATTTTTTGAGGTCTTTTGAGGACCACGACTTCACTATGGAGGCACGATTTGGTACATTCATGATTATTTTTTGGTTATTGTGCTATGGGGATTGACCAAGGAGGGATAAAATTACCCCTTGGACCCACCATAGGCCTCTTATGATATTTTATCATCATGATTTGGTGGGATTCCCCTCTTATAGGGCGATTTTGTCCACTTACATTATATTTAATTAGTGATCCATGTATTTTATTGTTGAGCTCATCTCAACCATTGATTAGACATTTGTATCTTTTAATCTTAACCACTCATTCAAAAAGTGGTTAGAGTTTTGGTGCCTCTCCTTCCTATTTAAAGGAGAGAGCCTCTCATTGTAAAGGGACTTTTGGCTCTGGATTATTGGAATAGAAAATTATTATTGCATCTATCTCCAGTGTTGTGGTGAATGTTTTTGGTGTTCGTTCGTTGGTTCTTCCTTTGCACTGAGTTATTGAAGATATTGTTTACCATATATTTTGTACCACGATTTTGCATCTACAGGTGGAGGCCGATTTGCTTGGAGGAGGAGGTATTGGTAGGGGAAGACTCTCCCTACTTCTTCTTTGGGGCTCTTCGTTGGTAACAGGGAGTATTACTGTCCCAGGACCTTCTATTTCATGTTACTATTTGCATTTCTCTTGTATTTCTTCCATACTTGATCTTACTGATTGGATTTTCATTCCTTGGTTTGACAGGTAGAGGAAGGCGCACTTGTGGGCTAGGGCATCAAATCGGCAAGCAAATCAACAATCTCTCATTTGATCTCTGCGGGAATCTTCCTCAACATCAAGGCATCTCATCCACATCACTCAGGTATGATCTCAAGGTAAGTTCTATCTCCATGATCTATCCAATTGTCAAAAACACTTAAAACCCTAATTAATCAAAACCCCATTTTTACATTTTCTCAGATCTACTTAGATCTAGTGGGTTATTGGGCATAATATTGAAAACCCACCTCTATAGCATCCACGGCATCCCGGATCTATAGTTTGGTGAGGATTGGCTTCCGTTTGACCCCTCTCCCATGCCAACTTAGCTTCTCCCAAGCAAGGCGCACTTCACTAGTTGAGCAAGTTGACCTAGATCTAGGTGATGGGTGTTTGAGATTCCACTTGATTCGTCATCTACACATCCAATAACATACACCCAGGTTGTTACTTTTCTGAAATTCACCTTGTGGGCCCTATTCCACATTTTAAGGGATTTAATCCCCATTTTGGACCACTTGGAACCCTTAAACTCAGATCTACTAAGATCTAACCGTTGGATTACCACGAAAATACAGATCCATACTCCTACCTGACCTATCTACCCGGATCTAAAGTTTGGATGCCATCCGACTTGTTTTGACCCACCTAACCCCACTTTTAGGCTTCCTTGGGCAAAGTCGCACCACCTTGGAGAAGTGAGTTCACTCACTTCCAAGAACTGGGTACTTGAGATTTTTTGAGATTTAGAACCGGAATAATTCAAAACCTAGATCTAGACTATCACTTTGTCAAATCTTGCCTTGGGGATGGCATTCCTTGTTTTAAGGGATTGTGGTCCACTTTGGTCAAACCTAGATCTAGATACATTCATCCATCAAGACCTCTATTGTCCACCTGTCCCAAGTACTAGGAGTCCTAAACCTCAAGTCAACCCTACTTTAACTCCACTTCCCAATTCCCAAGGCACTGGTTTCTCTCCAAGTTAATTCAACTTTCCTAGATTGTTGGATTAACTTGTGGTTTGACCTATGCATGGTGAACTAAACCTTTGAAGCTGTCATGTATCATGGTCAAGCTTGTCATTTGTACTAGTTAGCCCCAATACAACCCTTAAATAACCCTGCACTGGACACGGTTCCCAAGGCAGTGAGTCTTCTGACATTGTACTAGTACACTAGCCCTAGATCTCACTTCAAACATTATAAGTCACTCTCACATCAACCATGAACCAAAGCTATACCTATTGAACCCCTCACTTGGCTTGTGACTTCAACCTATAAGGTCTAGGATAAACCATACACCTAACTTCACTTAGAAATACCCTGATTTGGTGTTTTGGTTTTGATCTCTCCTGTCGGGAGTAGATCGGGTCTCCCCCTTTGTTGTCTGGGCTAGATAACATAAAGCGAAGGTTGCCTCGACTGGCGTGACAACCATATACTGGAGGTCGAGGTGATCGGGGTTGCACCTTTTGAGTTGCCCTTCCCTATTGCCATCCATGACTGGATACATCCATAGGGGTAACTACAGCTTAGGTGATAACAGGACCTCTCAACGTCTCCAGCATGGGAGTATAGTCAGAAGCACCCCAAGTGCATTACATCCCAAGGACCACCTACGTCTTCCACCATGCAAGACCCAGCTCTATATCTTCTCCAACATGGGAGTACAACCCAGAGAACACCAAGTGCATTACTTCCCAAGGACAACCTGCGTCTTCCACCATGTGAGAACTAGCTCTAGTACATCTACGTCTTTCGGTCTCATCACAACCTCTTTCGAGGAACCTCAATCTAGATAACACCAAGCCTCTCTTTGAAGTACTTGAACTTCACTCTGGCTAACGGCTTGGTCAACATGTCAGCTATCTGCTCATCTGTCGCCACATACTGGAGCTTCACTGCTCTTCTCTACACCATATCTTGGATATAGTGATATACTTGATCTGAATATGCTTCGACTTGTCATGGAACACCGGGTTCTCGGACAACTTCACACAACTCTGGTTGTCATAGAAGATACAAGTCACCTCTAACTCGAGATCAAACAAATTTGACAGTAGCTTCCGAAGCCATATTGCCTCACAACTAGCCGAACAAGCTACACCATACTCTGCTTCAGCTGTACTCAGCGCCACGCATGACTGGTTCGTGCTAAACCAGGAGATCATACTGGATCTTATACTGAAGTAGCATCCTGAAGTGCTCTTCCTATTTGTGGCACTTCCTGCCTAATCCGAATCAACATAACCATGCAGGTTAATCGTTTGATTCGCCTCATACTTGAGCCCATAGTCAATTGTACCTTTCAAGTTTCTCAATATAGGATTTGTAGCAATCAGGTGAACATGTCTCGGATCCATTAGGAACTGGCTCAGGGTGTTCACAGCAAAGCATATGTCTGGCCTCGTGTTTGTCAAGTACATCAACAAACCAATCATCTGTCGATACATCGTGGCATCAACTGTCTTTGATGAAGCATCACGCAGTAGCTTCAAGTTTGATGCCATTAGTGTGGCCATTTCCTTGCAGTCCATCATTCCGAATCTCTTCAAAATCTCTACTGCATACTTTCCTTGACCAAGGAAGATTCCATCCGTACTCTGCCGCACCTCCATGCCTAAGAAATAATTCATCATACCCAGGTCCTTCATTTCGAACTCTGTGACAAGCCTCCTCTTTACGTCTGCAATGAGCTCATCCTCACTTGTCAGAAACAGGTCATCTACATATAGCAGAAGTATCACTGGTCTTCCACCTTCAACCTTGAAGTAAAGGTTGGAAGCTACTTTACTTTTGGTAAAGCCTAAGCTCATCAGGAAACTATCCATCCTGCCGTACCTACCACGTCCTGGGTGCCTATTTCAATCCGTACGAGGCTTTCTTTAACTTGCACACATGAGTCTGTCTGTCATTTGTCTCAAATCCCAGTGACTGCTCCACTTACACTTCCTCTTCTACTACACCATTCAAGAATGTTGTCTTGACATCCATCTGGTGTATATTCCATTACATTACTGTGGCCAATGCAAGTATAGATCTGATGGAAGTGTAGCTTGCTATAGATGCAAATGTATGCTCGTAGTCTATGCCTTCCTTCTAGGAGAAGCCACGTTCCACAAACCTTGCCTTATGTTTTTCAATTCTACCATCTGCAACATGCTTGATCTTGTAGATCCACTTCGAAGTCACAACAAACTTCCCTTCTAGTCTTAGAACTACTTCCCAGACATCATTCTTCATAATCGATTGGTACTCCTCGATCATGGCATCCTTCCATTTCTTCTTCTCTGCTGCTTCTTCGTAGTTGGAAGGTTCTTTATCAATGATGTCACATAGCAGGGCCACATAGCTGGAGTATGGTCTGGGTCTCTTGCTTTCTCTGTGCATCCCCTTTGGAGTACCATACTTCTCTGCATCTTGTATTGCTTCTTGTACCCATGTTGGTATTCTTTTGTGGGAGTTCTTCTCACGAGGTGGATCTACAGGCTCTTGTGGTTTTGCCATGTCGTGGCCTTCATGATCTTCTTCCATCGCTGTGTCTCTTACTCTGGTTTCTTCAGGTTCTTCAATCTCTTCAATAGGTAGTTTTCTTGATTTGTCGTATGCTAAGTGTTCGTCAAATGTTACATCTCTGCTGATATCAATCTTCTTGAATCCTGGGAAGTATATTCGGTAGGCTGTTGAAGTGTCACTGTATCCCACGAATATTCCCTTCTTTCCCGAAGGATCTAGCTTGGTTCTCTTTTCCTTCGAGATGTGTATGTATACTAGGAAACCAAATATCCTGAGATGGCTGACTTCTGGTTGCTCGCCGGAGAAAGCTTCTTCGGGAGTCTTGTTGCTTAGTACTCGGTGAGCAGTACGGTTCTGTACATACACGACTGTCCTTGCTGCTTCTGCCCATAAGTGCATCAGAAGATCCTAGTCATGTAGCATTGCTTTTGCTGCTTCCATTATTGTTCTGTTCTTTCGTTCTGCAACTCCATTTTGTTGAGGATTGTAAGGAGTGCTCAACTCCCTCTTAATCCCAGATTCTTTGCATAGGTTGTTGAATTCATACGAAGTGAATTCTTCGCCATTATCCGATTGAAGGGTCTTGATGTTTTTCTCAGTGTGATTCTCGTTCAAGGGTTTAAATTCCTTAAACTTGTTAAATACCTCATCTTTACTTTTCAAGAAATAAATCCAAGTCTTATGGGAAAAGTCATCTATAAAAGAAACATAATATACATACCCGCTTAGTGAGCTGGATGACATGGGACCGCATACATCTGAGTGAATTATCTCCAATATTCCTTTTGCTTTGCTTTCACTGCTGGGAAATGCCTTCTTTACATTCTTTCCTTGCGCACATCCCTTGCAAATGCCTTCATGTTTTGTCTGGATTTTTGGTAGTCCTGAAACTGCTTTGCTTGCAATAGGTAGTGCTCTATAGTGCACATGTGCAAGCCTTCCGTGCCATAGTTCACTTGGTTCCATGGAATCATGAACCAATGCTTGTTCAGGTTGCCCCTTCAATTTGTACAAGCTTCCCTCTTGCTCTCCAATTACTGTTGCATCATCTATTGTCTTTCCTTTTGGCCACATTAGGACTTGGCCATCGACAAATGCAACCCTCATTCCTTTAGCATCTAGTGCTGAGATGGAGAGAAGATTCTTCTTTAGTCCTGCAACATATAGGACATCTTTCATCTTCAAATATTTGTCGGAGTCTAGCTTGTAGGAAGCTTCTCCACTTCCTTTGATGGGATATTGATAATCATCCCCAAGTTTCACATTGTGAGGTGACTCATGCTCAAATAGATTAACAAAGGATTCTTTGTATCCCGTCATGTGCTTGCATGCTCCACTATCTACAAGCCAATCATTGCTCTCATGTGTGATGCTGCCCGTGAGTGCTGCGATTAGGACATATTCTTCATCGCTTGAAGAATAGTCTCTTTCTTCTCTAGTTCTTTTTCTTGCTGGTTCATCGTCTTCAACGGTGTGAGCATGATGTCTCTACTTGTTAGTCTTCTTGTTGGAGGAACCTTTGTTTCTGGCACAATCTCTGGAGTAGTGTCTCTTCTCATCACATGTGTAACATCTAACACTGGATAGATCTCTTCCGGGTCTCCTTCGTCTTCCGTAATGGTGGTTCTCCCTCTTGTTGTGATGGTGGTCCTCCCTCTTGTTGTGACTTCTTCTAGCGTGAACTATGAGAGCTTGATCATCATTGCTTCCTCCCATCTTTTCTTCTCATGCTATAAGTTGAGCTTCTTCTTGCGTGCATTCTTCCCATAGTCCGTTGAAGGTGATCAACTTCTTTTTGGCACATTTTCCTTGAATGAATGAATCCCATGATCTTGGGAGACCATTCAAGGTGGTCATAATGATCTCTCCTTCTTCTACCTTTTCTTCAACTGCTTCAAGTTGTTCCTTGATTTGAGAGACCCTTGTGAAGTAGGATTGTATCTGAGTTTAGGATCTTCACATTCTTGAGTTGGTTCCTTAGCGTCATCTTCCGATTGATGTTCTTCCCTTCGGATAATTTCGTCAAAGCATCGAACATCTCCTTGGGTGTCTTCAAGGATGACACATGGGGGATGAGATGATCTTTAATGGAGTCTGCAATGATTCTCTTGGCCTTGACCAAGTTCTTTTGGATAGCCTTTGCTTCATCTCCCTCTAGTGCTGGAACCTCTTTATTAACATATTTGTCTAAATCATTTTCTTCAAGGACAAGAGCAATCCTATACTTCCATGCTCGAAAGTTATTAGCTTTCTGAAGCTTATTCTCAAGCTTGTTGTGGTGAGTCATTTTGAAATGAGAACCTTAAATGGAAATAGCAGAGATTTAGGTCTTAACAATTTGAGATGCCCAACCTGGTTTTGGAGCTGGTTGACCTAGGGTTTGTTAGAGAAACCCTAATTTTTCAAAGTTGGAATTTTGAACTTCTGATTCGACAGGAAGATGCACCTTCTCAAGGCAAGTTGTCCAATGTACTCCTTTTTCCAAATTGATGGAGAAAAACCCTAAAAAACTTGATGCCCTAGTTTTCCTCCTGGCAGTAGTGACAGGGCCAAATTGAAAATTCTCGGAATTTGATTCTGCTGCCTCCAAAAGATGCGCCCTCCTAAGGCGAGTTAGCCTAGCCCTATTTTTTAGATGATCTATGGAGAGAAGACCTTGAACTAGGAAACCCTAGTTTCCCGCTGCTGCACAATGCCTTCTTTTCAAGTTAGCTCTGATACCATGTTAGAGTTTGCACTTTAATTTCAATGTTAACTAAAATATTTAACTGAAAGAAAAAACAATCACAACAAAACACAATAGACACTATAGTTTTCCTCAGGGAAACCATAAAGCAGAAAACCCCGCAACTTCCTCAAAGATAGATTCGTCACTAATACAATATCAAGCAAAATGGAAAACCCAAATATATGTCTTCTGCAACTTCTCTCTTTCTCCTGAATGAACTTGTCTTCTCTCTCTTGCTTATGCGAACTTGAGTGAGTAAGTGGTGTGTCCAAATGAGAGAGCAAGCTTTATACTTTATGTTTGGGCGACCTAATTCCCAATTAGGTCGGCCTCACTAAACCTGACTGGGCCGACTTGTCCTAGGGGGACTTAATAATACATTTACATTTGAATTTAGGAGATCTAATGCCCCGACTTACAATGGAGGTTTTACCTCAATGACCTTGCATGACTAAACATAATAATGACATCCCCGAACGGAGGAAAAACATCTCTGACGGAGGTACAATAAAAATACAACAATAATAAACAAAAGAATATCTTTCGAAGTTACAATTACAACAACAGTTATGCCATGTCCTATTGTCATGTTGTGGCTTATGTCCTCCCCTGGGGCATCATTGAGGGATTGCGTCCCCCCTTTTTTGAGTGATCTATGTATTATTTCATCCAACTCATCTTAGCCGTTGATCTTGTTGTATCATCGTTTGATCCTAGCCGTTGATACTATTGGGGTTTAGGGTTTTGGATTGTGAAAGTTTTTTTATATGATATCTCACCATTTGTAAAGGGACTCTTGGCTCTCGAATATTGGAACAAAAACATTATTTTTGCAGATCTATCTTGAATGCTTTGATGAATGTTCTTGTACATGATTGGAATGCCTCTCTTTTGGACATCTTAGTAGATCTAGCATGATTTCATAACTTTTCTAGTGGACGCCGAATTGATCTTTTGCAGGGGTGCGATTTGCTTGGGAGAGGATTGTGAGGGTTTCTCCATCGATTCGCTTGGGCAAATCTCTTCGTCTTTTAGGGAGTAACCAATTGTGAAGTTTTCCATTGAGTTATTGTCTTTTGGATGCCTTGTATAGTTTCTTTTTATCTATAAAACAAATCTAACTTGTGGTTTGATTTTGCATGTAGGGAGGGCACACTTCCTCCTTGGACCCACACACACTAGCTTGAAATCGACTAGATCTTGCTCAGAATTGTAACCAACTGTTAGGATCATCAATGTACTTGGTGGCTGCAATCATTTGATGTAGGATCTACAAGGTACATTGGATTTCCATAGCTTCTATCCCAATTGTCATTCAATTTCTTAAAGTTAAAACCCTAGATTTCTAGATCTGATAGATTTGGGGATTATTTGGGCTTAAAAACCGAAACCCACATCTAAAATCATTGAAAAACCTTTGAGACCAAGTTTGGGCCAAATCCGACTCCATTAACCCACAGATCTAGCACTGGTCACTCTTAGATAATTCGCCCTCCTTGGGTTTTTAGTCTTTTCACTAGATCTATCAACTGGGTGTTGCTTGTTTTGCTTTAAATCTCCAGATCTATCATCAAGCCACCAAACTAGAGCCATTTCATCCCTTAATCTCTTCAAGTGGGCCCACTTCTCATCTATATACCTAAACCCTAGGTGGATCTCATTTGGGTATTTCATATTGGCACTTGATCTATCTAGATCTACTTGCATAATTCATTGTGGTACATTTTCCTATTGGTTGAGCATTTATCCTTTGCCTAAGCTTCCTCAACCGGTCCCACTCACTCTTACTTCCTTCTTCATATCTTTCTGGAGTGACTTGAGTAGGTTCGTTAGCCCTCATATGTTGGCCAGGGTCTCCCCCTTGATCTTGCCTTTGCTTGGTCTAAAGTGACAAGTGCGCGTTCAGTGTGACAACCTCTATATTTAGTGGTGAACGAGGCCCTTGCAAGTGTCACTGGTTTAGCTACCCATGTCTACCATCCTGGATAGCATCCCTTTTTTTGGTAGCTACTATCTATGTGATAACATTCTTTGGCGCCGTTGCCGGGGAGGTAGAGGCTTACCTAAGGTGTCTGCGAGTGTCTGTGCGTTATTTCATATCTTATCGCATCTAGTTTTATTTTTTGATGGTTACATTTTACATCATTAGATCATACGTAGCTATCTCATTTCATTCATCTCTCCCTGGTATCATACGACATATCTTTCGGTAAACCGAATCAACAATTTACCTGGCGACTCAAAAACGTGACTTCGCTGAGGAACAACTCCGTACCCAATTTACGATCTCAGAAGTCACGTCACTTCAAATCAAGTAGAAGGAACCCCCTTTAAATATCATTGAAGGGATCCAAAAGCTCAATCATCTAGTTTCTTTTGGAGAATTGTGAACTCTTCTAGTTCTCCGAATCATATCCTTGGATCTCCTTTAACTAATCTAGTTCCTCTTACACCTTCATCTCCGCGATCTAATCCAAAGGCTGGAACTAATCAAGTCCCTCTAGTCTATCCTCAAAATAACCCTCCGGTTGCCTGAAGATTTAAAGCTTCACCTTTCGATTTTTCCCAAATCCCTGGTTCAGCTCATTACATGCCCGATAAGTATTTTGAAAAGATTCCCAAATTTAGTGGGAGTTGTGCAACTTCCATTGAAGATCATATCGAGGTTGTCTGGGCTCATATGGAAGCTTATGGGGCTGATGAAGAATATATTTACATGAAAGGTCTCTTCGTCTTCCTAGAAGGTGAAGCTCGCAGATGGCTTGATCGTCTGCCTGTATCATCGATTAGCGGATACGATGCTTTCTTTGAAAAGCTAAAGCATGAGTAGTCCTTCAAGTTGGATGGACGTTTTCTCTCAAACCAATTGTTTGAAATTAAGAAGAAAGAAAACGATTCTGTCCATGAATTCAGCCTCCGGTTTGACAAAATAGTGGCCAACATACCTGAAGGTATTCGGCCCAAGGATCAAGCTGTGTTGATTAATTACCTCAACTAATTTGAAGGTTACCTTTGCTACCACCTCAAAGACAAAAACCTGAATGACCTCAAAGAAGCACAGGAAAATTCTAGAAGAGCTGAAGCCAATGCCGCCTCTATGGGTAAGCAAAACTTCTTCGATTCCATTAGTGCTTCATCTTCCAGGTCTGAACCCAAAGCTAGGAAAGGTAAAGAACCAACCAAAAATCCCAATGAATTAATGGAGAACATGCATGAAAAGATGAAACACCTAACTCTCCTGAGTAGGGATATGGCTAAGAATAGGGAATTGGAGAGATATAGGCCTAAGGCAACCTAATGGACCTAAACCTTATTGGAACCCTCAGAAAAGGCTTATGAATGATGACAATAGAAGAACCCTCGTGGGCCAAGCGTCACCTGAACCACTTGGAATCAACTGGTCAGAAGAACAAAGAGAGGATGATCCTGAATATCTTACTCAGAGTGAATTTGTTCAAGATTCTCCTAAGAACATTAACATGGTCGAAAATCTTGAATTTGATAAGGAATTTTGATGTATATTGCTGAATCAAGAAGAATGATCTCTTGAAGAATGCGCAGATCCTGAAGAAGAGAATTCTGGGTATACAAGGCATCTACAGCTCTAAGTCCTCTTCAATGATTTAGGCATTCAGAGATATTCAGGTTGTTTTGCAAAAAGCACTCAAGTCCTGCTTTGAGATATGCTAGCTCCTTCTTCAAATGACTGAAGCAAACAAAGGCACTTGAAGACATTCAGACTTGCTTCATCCGAAGGCATGAAGGAAAGTGAAATCTAGCAGTGAAGTATTGTTCTAAATGATTGCGGGCATGTCAAGCTACAGTAGTTGTAATGTTGAATTCGTCTTGCACTAATCTTGGGTATGACCAAAAGCCGCAAGAGCATGTCTTAAAGTTGTGTGTATCCTCTTGGAAAGCATCCCAAGGCATGAAATGTTCATTCCCATTTTGAAGTTCAAAAGACAGTCACAAAGACCAAGCAAGCTACAGAAATAAATATAAAGATGGAAAACATAAGCAATTGTGAAGACAACCCCAAGCACAGTGTTTAAATGGTTCAGAATTCGGACTGAAGCAGATATAGAAAAGACATAAAGTTGTTTGAAATAAATGATCTCTAAATTCGGGTAGCTGAAGTTGTTATCTTGTGATAAAGCTGTTCTGAGTACTGAAGGAGTCGATCTCTGTACACACTCTTGCATCCAAAGGACAGTAGTAAATCAAGCCTTGTTTTGATGACTGAAGCCAGCAACATATGAGAGGTCTCATGATCATAACCACAGGGGTTGATCAAATTGCCTTGACAATTGACAGTGAAAACCTTGGTTTGGCAGGTAATACTAATAACAAGTTTTGATTTTGGCACTAAAGACAACCTTTTGTAGAACAGACTTTTAAGGAGATCATGATTCAGACTTTTGTGAAGAGCAGAATTTGTGGATCATGTGAAGAAATTTGTGCAAACCCTTGTGAAAATCTTATGCTGCAAACTGTAAAGATGACATCTCAGCCTTATGAAACACTATGAGATGACAATATCGAGCAAAGACGTCAAGATCATCATATTGAAGACATTAATGAACAGACCATCAAGATCTTAGGGGGAGCTCAGTAAATGAAGAAGTCTACATGAAGGGGGAGCAGACATCTCAGCTTGATCTCCAGAAGTATTAAAAAATTTAAAATATAACTTTTTTGGGCATTGTGAAGTTTTTGATGGTCAAGTGTTTGGCCCTTTGTCATTAATGTCAAGGGGGAGAGAAATTAAGGAGGTGTTGCCATCAATGACAAAGGGGGAGTTTGTTGAGCATGGTTGTCATTGATGACAAGCCATTAATTACAAAGATGTAATTAAGGTTGTTGACATGCCAAGGACATGATAGTTTGGGCATTGGAACACTAGGTGGCCCAAAGGGTCCAAATGACCAAATGACCCATTCTGTGGTCGTTTGTGGCTTAATGGGATCATGAAGCCCACACATGATAGCTTGATGGTCCATGCTACCACTTGATGACAATGGTGTTAGTTTATGTAACTCAGTAGGTCCTTCACCGTTTTGGTAGTGTCCGGTGAGGACACATTTTTTGTACTTGTTTTTCCTAAGTCAACTTTATTTTATAAAAAGTGACTTTATATTATAAAGTGAAAGTGACTTTATTATTTAAAGTGAAATGTAATAAATGTCATTAAATGAGCAAAAAGGACATTTAATGAGTATTTAATAATGACCCTTAGATCTAATCTAATCTTGACCGTTCAAAAGTGAGTTAGGGTTAGGGTTTAGTTAGTTAGGGTTTCAAAGTGAATTTTCACTTATTTAATGAAGCATTGGGAAAAGTGTAGCACACATTCAAGGGGAGAATTTTCAGTCACGCGTGGGAGAGAAGGAAGAGATTTCAGAGGGCGCAGATATCGAGGCAGAGAAGAGGGCACAGAAATCAAGTAAAGGGGGGCCGTACAGTACAGCAGGCCGTACACTGTATTTATTACAGCAGGCCGTACAGCTGCACAGAAGTTGCTGCATTTACTGTTTGAATGCACAGAAAACGAGGCAGCTGTTCTTGGCACGTTTTTCTAAACTTTTGCTGAAGTAAAGGGGGCCGTACAGAGGGCCGTACTGCTGGTACATTCTCTCTTGATTGCTATTTATTTTCTCAGTGATTTTCTCAGTTTGCTCAAGCAAGAAATCTCTCTGTAAAATGTACCTTCTCTCTCTATAAAATTCTCCGGGTTTTACCTCACAGAGGTGAGGGTTTTGCCCTGGGCATTGGCCCTAAAATTTATGTGTTCTTATGGGTGTCTGTGTCTTCAGCTAGATTCTATCAGTAGCATGTATATGTATTTATGTTCCAGTTATCAGCTTGTTTGCTTTCAGTAGCTTAGCAAATCATAACTCAGATGAGCATTAAATCCAGTTTACATGCTAAGTGTTTGACTAAATGTCACTATGAGAAAATGATGTTTTGGTCATTTAATTTCAACATGGTATCAGAGCATAGAGGTTTTGCTGAAGACTATTGTACATGTGTGTAGAGAACATAGAAGAGAGGGTCTTGTAGGTGAAAGTCAGTTCAAGCTTCATGGCAGCTGCAGGGTTGAGATTCGAGGACAGGCTGGATGGATCCAGTAATTTCAGTCCGTGGAAAGAAAGGATCACGATATTGTTCAAAGAGCAGGCATTATGGGACATCGTGGGGGCTTCTGCTACTGTGGCAGTTCCTACAGATGCAGTGCATAAGACTGCGTTTGAAAAGAGAGACATCAAAGCTCAGCGGATACTCTTTGACTCTATCAAGGATCATGTGATCCCTTTTATTTCCGGGAAGACATATGCTTTTAACATGTGGTCTTCATTGTGTACCCTATATCAGAGCAAGAATCAGAACCGGAAGATGGTCCTGAGAGAAAAGCTCAGAAACACCAAGATGATGGAAACTGACTTTGTGACTGCTTACCTCACCAAGATCACTCAGGTCAGGGATGAGCTTTGTGCAGCCGGTGAGAGAGTAGAGGAAGAAGAGCTTGTTAGGCATGCACTAAACGGATTCTCCACCAAATGGCATACCTTTGTGAAAGGAGTGGTGGCCAGAGATAAGCTACTAGACTGGACTAGGTTATGGGATGATTTCGTCCAGGAAGAATCAAGAGAGGGGATTCTTCAGAGCCCTCCGGGTGGAGAAGATGAGAATGTAGCTCTTGTTGCTGCTGGAAAAGGGAAGAAGAAGAAGTACCTCAGTAAGGTTCGTTGTTTTGCCTGTAACACTTTTGGCCATTATGCATCTCAGTGTCCAAACATTGAGAAGAGGAAGAAGAAGGCCTCAGTACCAGAATCTTCAGCTCAGACTGCTGTAGCCGATTTTTCAAAGACATTTGATGAGGACTTTGCACTTGTTTCTATAGCATCCAGTGTTGGAAGCTGCAGAAAGATTCTGAGTCATGAATGGCTCATTGACAGTGGAGCGACAAGACATATGACAGACACACTGAGTAAGTTCTTTAGTGTGACAGAGGTGGGTCCCGGACACTTCGTTCAGCAGGGTGACTCAGTTAAAGCAGTAAGAGGAATCGGTTCAGTCCGATTCAGTTTGTTTGATGACGAAACTCTAGTCCTTCATGGGGTTTTGTATGTACCGGAACTGAGGATCAGTTTAATCTTAGTATCAGCTCTGGAGAACATGGGGTTCGGAGTACTCTTCATGAGGGAGCATGTGTTCCTGACTCCAGTCGGAAATGAGGATGGCACCATTCTGCTTGGTTGTCAGAAGGAGGGTTTATATACATTAAAAGGACCTAATGTATATCAGACATCTGGATGGATTTCAGATTCCAGATCAGAAGGAGAAACTGCAGTGGCGCCAATTATTCAGTTTCCAGAGAACAGTAGTTCTCTATTGAGTACTGGCAGGAGACTCAGTCAGTATGAGGTTTTTGAGCAGGAGGATGCTGAGGAAGATGCAGATTCTTACGAAGCATTCAGAGTGGTCTATCGGTCACAGATCCAGATTTAGGAGCAAGAGGGAGCTCTAGCAGATAAAAGAGGACAGTGACTTAGATGTTGTTTTTGAAGGACCTTCCTCGTTAAGAGGGAGTGTTAGTTTATGTAACTCAGTAGGTCCTTCACCGTTTTGGTAGTGTTCGGTGAGGACACATTTTTTGTACTTGTTTTTCCTAAGTCAACTTTATTTTATAAAAAGTGACTTTATATTATAAAGTGAAATGTAATAAATGTCATTAAATGAGCAAAAAGGACATTTAATGAGTATTTAATAATGACCCTTAGATCTAATCTAATCTTGACCGTTCAAAAGTGAGTTAGGGTTAGGGTTTAGTTAGTTAGGGTTTCAAAGTGAATTTTCACTTATTTAATGAAGCATTGGGAAAAGTGTAGCACACATTCAAGGGGAGAATTTTCAGTCATGCGTGGGAGAGAAGGAAGAGATTTCAGAGGGCGCAGATATCGAGGCAGAGAAGAGGGCACAGAAATCAAGTAAAGGGGGGCCGTACAGTACAGCAGGCTGTACACTGTATTTATTACAGCAGGCCGTACAGCTGCACAGAAGTTGCTGCATTTACTGTTTGAATGCACAGAAAACGAGGCAGCTGTTCCTGGCACGTTTTTCTAAACTTTTGCTGAAGTAAAGGGGGCCGTACAGAGGGCCGTACTGCTGGTACATTCTCTCTTGATTGCGATTTATTTTCTCAGTAATTTTCTCAGTTTGCTCAAGCAAGAAATCTCTCTGTAAAATGTACCTTCTCTCTCTATAAAATTCTCCGGGTTTTACCTCACAGAGGTGAGGGTTTTGCCCTGGGCATTGGCCCTAAAATTTCTTTGTTCTTATGGGTGTCTGTGTCTTCAGCTAGATTCTATCAGTAGCATGTATATGTATTTATGTTCCAGTTATCAGCTTGTTTGCTTTCAGTAGCTTAGCAAATCATAACTCAGATGAGCATTAAATCCAGTTTACATGCTAAGTGTTTGACTAAATGTCACTATGAGAAAATGATGTTTTGGTCATTTAATTTCAACAAATGGGATGATGTGCTTATGGAACCTTTGATGACATGAAAGAGCCCTCACTTTGTCATGGATGCATATGATGATGATGCCCTCACACTCTTGCATATGTGGTTGAGATAATGATGACCGTGTTGAAGATGCAGCATTGAAGAAGTGCTTGGATTCGCAAGGTGGTCCTTGAGCCCACAAGCTTCATGAAGCTCATACTTGATGACCTGTGAGAAGTCCTTGACTTGATTATGAGTTTTTGAAGGTTGAAAAAAGTTCATATGGTAGCAAACACATATCCCTTGAATGTTGCAACACGAAAAAGCCCATACACTGTATGATCAAACACTTGAAGATAAAGTCGACCTGCTAATGGAATTTAATATTAAATTGATCAAGTCGGCCCAGCCTAAATATTGAAAATAAAAATTATATTTAATTTATGTGAGGTCGGCTCAACTATTGGTTAATTTATAATTTAATGCTTATTCATAAGTTAGGTCGGCCAGCTTAAATATGTCACTCTCCAATGTGTATATATAATACAAGCTGTCCCACTAAATGGTCAAGTCTGGAAACAAACTATCTCTCTGAAATTCGGGTTTACTGTAGCAGCTCTGAAATTCGGTTTACTGTAGCAGATCTGAAATACGGTTTACTGTAGCAGCTCTGAAATTCGTCCACTGTAGCAGCCGCAGTGTTTTGGAAGTCTTTTTTTGTATGTGCTCAGATTTTCTGGTATCATCTCTGAGGAATTTCGGTGGTCAGACAAGGTTAATGTTGAGCTGATCTGAAATTAGCAGCCATCCTCTTTTGGATCTTGAAGGGAGTTCTTTTTGCGGCAATTGAAAGCATATGAGAAGCTTGTTACATCTCTGAAATTCGGACTGAGGAGCCACAGTAGTAAAGATTTAAGAACAGTAAGTTCACCCTATACTACTTTAATGACAAGGTAAGTTTGCCTAATATAAATCTGCGATGAGGTTGTTTGAAGTCTGCAAAACCCAACTTACACAGTGATCTAATGGAGACAGAGATACTCTATGTTAGCAGAGGTCTTGGCATAGTTTTGTGTTAAGTTGTTGACAATACCTTGATCAGTACTAACATAAGGTGGTATGAATTGACTATGCATATGATGGTGACACTTTACAAGATGATGCTACAACAGTGACAGATGTACTTGACAGAATATTGACAGAGATCACTTAACTGTGGCAGTGATGTTGGGTTAATTGCATATGATGAAATCAGTGCATTGTGGCAGAGATCATAGGTCTCATGAAAGGACAATCTGGGCTTGATTACTTGAGCAGAGACTTGACCTATGATAATTTGATGACTTGGATGTGTTGACCAGATAAGCAATATTATATTGGACAAACACCAGATAGTAAGTGCAGTATGATGACAGTTGACCAAGAATGACATGATATGTGACAGCATGATGACAGTTGGACATGAATGACATGATATGTGACAGGTTGATGGCAGTTGATAAATCAATGAGATAGTGATCAGTATGAGAAGGCAAGCTGGGTCTTGCAATTCTTCTTAGTTGGTGCTAAGAAAACTAGGCTGGGGTTTGGAATAGGAGTTGGTGCTCTTTGGTCAGTTGGTGCTGATATAATCGGAAGATTGAAGTCTTCATTGTATTTCACATGAAATTATAAATAAAGTTTACTACATTTGTCTTGTGATGTGTCTATTATGATTTATGTTGATGACATGTAAATTAATGAATGTTGATATAGTTTAATGTGAAATGATAAACTCTATCTAAGTTTTGGAAGTGAAATTTGCTAAGAGTGCTACCACACTGATTCACCCCCCCCTCTCAGTGTGCCATTGTGTCCAACAGACCTCTACCGGATGTCCTCTTGGGTGAAGTCATCCCATACTTTTGCCAGTCAAGAAATTTCTCCTGTGTAATGATCCCTTTGACGAAGGTTTTCCATGGCTTGGTGAAGCCATTCAAGGCAATTCTCACTAACTTTGAATCGTTCACAGTCTCCCCAACTGCTACCAACTTGTCACAAACTTATGTGAGCTTGGTGAGATAATAGGCCACAGTATCGGTCTTGGACATCTTGGTGTTTCTGAGCTCCTCCTGCAGCACCATTTCGTTGTTTTGATTTTTACTTTGTATGACCTTGTCAGAGCATCCCACATCTCCTTGGCTGACTTCTTCTCGGCTATGTGAGCAATCAAATGATCCTTCACTGTGTCCAAGATAATCCTCTTGGCCTTCATGTCCTTCAACTTGTGAGCTGTCAGTTCCTGAGGATAAACTGTTCTCCTTGAGAACAAGTGTGACCCGTGCCTTCCAAGGGTTGTAGTTGGAGACTCCCTCCAAGTTGTCTTCATACTGAACTCCTGCAACCATTTTTTTACTGCTGCTGTTGCTGTCTGCTACTCAGATCCATTCTTGAGCTACCTAGGTTGCTTTATGGGCACTTTTCGGTCGTTGCCTGAAAATTTTCTAGGGCTGCCTGAAGTTTTCAAGCTTACCTAGAATTTTATTGCCCCCCTAATCGGTTGCTCAGAGGCCTGCTAGCAGCTGTCTTGCTGCCCTGGGTAGTTTGGCGGCTGCCATTCCAAATATTTTTCTGCCCTGATGGTCCCTTAGTGGTTGGCGGTTGACCTAGCCCAACTGGTGGTGCCTTTCCTAGTCGTTTGCTGTTGCAGTCCGCATCGTCCTTTCCTGCTCGTTGGCCCAAGATCCGACTGCGACTACTTGCCGCTTGCTCCCTATTGCTCCGTGGCTTGCGTCTGCTTCTCACCGTTGTTGGTAGCCTCCACTGCGACGCTTCTCTATTGGTGTGAACGCTCCGTCATCCCGATCCACTAGAGGCAGCTCTATTTCTACAACCGCCGATTTCTTTCCACACCCCACGTTCTCTAAGCAACAACTCCTATGAGCTTCAGTTGGTCGTAGCCTTATACTATCCATCGTTAGCTCCCGTCCGTTCGCTGCGTCCAACAGTGATGACTTCTCTTGGTCGTCCGCAATACAGTGCACTACCGTGCCGGTTCATTGCTTGGTCGTTACTCATGCCTAGAGCCCGCACACACGAGCCGTGTGTTGAGCTGCACCAATGTCGTCGTCCAACAGCTTGATCTCTTACATGTGAGCTTGACCTTCCTTATCGGCGCAGCTTCTAGTGTCCACCATGCCTTGTCCGCCGCCTTCGCTCATACTGTCGATCCTCCCGTCCGCTGGAAGACCAATCTTTTGCTGTCGGTAGTCACCTCCGGCGGGCCTGACCCTTATCGACGGTTACTCCTGGTACTCGACACCACTGCTCCAGAGCCCGATCCACGATCTCTTTGTCCACTGGATCCCAGAGTTTCTCGAGCTCTCCTTGCTCTGATCTGGCAACCTCTACATGTGGCCTTCCTCCAGCGATCAACTCTGCAGACTGCTAGATCTGGCCCACATTGAACCCACAACTACAACTTGACCGTATGTTTTACGGTGCCTGTACGACCCGTACCATGGCCGTATGGTCTTGCTCTTCTTTTTTTTCTTCATAGATCTCTGCAAATCTTAATCTCTTGCTCAAAACGAAAACCAACGCTCTGATTGTTGAAGAATGTAACTTTGGAAGATTATTCTTATTTGTAATATTTGTATCATTTGTATTGTACACCCTATGGGGATTATTATTGATGTAATTGATCATGTAAAAGTCATTGAAAGAGTCAATGTAAACCGTAACTGATAGGTCGGATTGGAAAGATCTAGAAAATAATATTTTATTGTGAATTAGACAAGTCAGCCTAGTTAGGAGAGTCAAGTTGGCCCTGTTTGGTAAAATGGTCAAGTCAGTTGATTAGTATAAATGAGGAGTTCGACCTCCTCATTTGGTCACCACTCTCACTCATTAAGTTCACATGAGTAGGAGAGATCGAGTCAAGTGAATAGCTGATTTTGGAGTCTTCTTGTTTTGGGTCATTGCACGAGGAATACTATTGTACATTCTAACGAATCTATATAGAAGAAGTTTGTTGGGTTTTTCTTCCCCGAGAGGGTTTTCCCAGGATAAATTATTGTGTACTATTGTCTAGACTCTATGCTGTGCTTGTTTTTCTTTCAATGATCCTTAGTGTTATTGCACTTAAAAATCAACATGGTATCAGAGCCGGCCTGAAAGGGAACACTGTGTAGCTGCTCCAACTGCAGAAACTAGGGTTTCTATTTTCGGAAGAGTTCTTCACAGATCAATTGAAAAAGAGGGTCCAAGCAACTCGCCTCACTAGGGCGCATCTTTCTGTTGAAACATAATTTCAATCTCAGAAGTTTCATTTTTGGGCCCACCGGTGCAACTCGGGAAACATGGGCATCAAGTTTTTGGAGGATCTGTCCACAGAATCAGAGAAAAAAGGACCATTGCTCAGCTCGCCTTGGGGAGGTGCATCTTTTCCTCCTCTCAAATTTTCAAGATCCAAAAGTTGAGAAATTAGAGTTTCTTTGACAAACCCTAGGACCTCCTAAAGCCATATCACATAAATCAACTTCTGATTGGAGCATCTAATTTGGTAAGTTATACTCTCTCTATTTCCATTTGAGGTTCTCATTTATCAAGTTTATCAAAATATCAAATCATACCAAGCTTGAGGATAAGCTTGAAGGGGCTGAGAACTTCCGAGCATGGAAGTATAGGGTGATGCTCATCCTAGAAGAGCATGACTTAGACAAGTATGTCACAAAAGGAGTTGCGGAGCCAGAGGGAGATGAGGATAAAGCAAAGCATAAGAAGAATCTAATAAAAGCTAAGAGGATCATATCTGACTCCATCAAGGATCACTTGATCCCACACATCTCTTCTCTAAAGACTCCGAAAGAGATGTTTGATACACTAAAGGGATTATTTGAAGGAACCAACATCAATCGGAAGATGACCTTGAGGACACAACTGAAGGCTGTGAAGATGCAAAACAATGAAAGTATCCAGTCTTACTTCACAAGGGTCTCCAACATCAGAGATCAGTTAAGTGCCATTGGAGACGAAGTTGAAAATGCAGAGCTAGTGATGACTACCCTAAATGGTCTGCCAAGATCATGGGAGTCATATATTCAAGGAATATGTTCCAGGAAGAAGCTTATCTTGTTCAGTGCACTTTTAGAATCATGCACCCAAGAAGAAGCAAGGATTGCTGCCAAAGAAGAAAAGTTAGGAGATGAAGATAATCAAACCCTGGCAGCTCATGCCAAGAGAAGCAAGAAAGAAGATCATCATCACAAGAAATCACATAAGGGTAGAAAACCTACTAAAGACTATTCAAGTTTCAGATGCTACCATTGTGATGAGATGGGATACACTGCTAGGAATTGTCCCAAGAAGAAAGGAAACAAGAAGGGAAACAAGAAAAGACATCATGCTCATGCTGTAGAGGATGATGAACCAGCTAGGAAGAAGGCAAAAGAGGATTCTTCAAGTGATGAAGAATATGTTTTGATTTCAGCATTCAGTTACAGTCTCACTCGATAACAATGATTTGCTTGTTGATAGCGGTGCTTCTAAGCACATGACATGTTTCAAGAATGCTCTCAACAACCTAATAGAAAAGGACTCACCTCACAAGGTGAAACTAGGAGATGACTATCAATATCCCATCCAAGGGGTAGGAGAAGCTTCTTACAAGCTTGAAATCTGGGAAGCCTATCAAAATGAAGGATGTTCTATATGTACCTGGACTGAAGAAGAATTTACTTTCCATCTCAACACTAGATGAGAACGTATTCAGAGTAGCATTTGTCGATAGCCAAGTACTTATGTGGCCCAAAGGTAAAACCTTTGATGATGCGGTAGTAATTGGAGTGCAAGAGGGAGGATTATACAAGCTCAAGGGACAACCAGAACAATCCTTGGTTCATGAAACTATGGAACCAAGTGAATTATGGCATAGAAAATTTGTTCACATTAACTACAAGGCATTACCAATTGTGAGCAAGATGGTGAAAGGGCTACCCGAGATCCAGACTAAGCATGAAGGCATATGTAAAGGAAGTGCGAAAGGGAAGAATGTGAAGAAGCCATTTCCAAGCAACGACAACAAAGCCACAGAGATTTTGGAGCTCATACATTCAGATGTTTGCGCGCCTATGTCTTCCAACTCATTAAGCGGGTATGCCCACTATTTTTGTTATGTTGATGATTATTCTCGTAAAACATGGATCTATTTCTTAAAATCCAAAGATGAGGTATTTAGCAAGTTCAAGGAATTTAAGATTAGATAATGGAGGTGAATTTACCTCAGGAGATTTCAAAATTTTATGTAAAGACTTGGGGATTAAGAGGGAGATGAACACTCCCTATAATCCACAACAGAATGGGATTGCATAAAGGAAGAATAGAACAATAATGGAAACTGTAAAGGCCATGATCCATGATCAAGACGTTCCAATGCCCTTATGGGCAGAAGCAGCAAGAACAACAATATATGTTCAAAATAGAACTCCCCACCCTGTTCTTGAGAACAAGACACCCAAGGAGATGTTTAGAAGAGAGAAGCCAGAAGTCAACCATCTCAGAATATTTGGCTGCCCTATATACATACATGTTCCGAAAGAGAAGAGGACCAAGTTGGAGCCTTCATGGAAGAAGGGAATCTTTGTCAGTTATAGTGATTCATCAATGGCATACAGAATATATATACCGGGATTCAAGAAGATCAAGACTAACAGAGATGTAACCTTTGATGAAGATACAACCTTCAGCAGATCAAGGCAGATTCATTCCGATGAATTACATGAAGAAGAACCTGAGACTCCTAGAGTTCGAGATACAGTGATGGAAGAGCAGATTCCAAAGGAACCTGAAGATCATGATATGACTGAGCCACATAGACCTGTAGATCCACCTAAAGAAGTGAACACACACAAAAGAAAACCATCCTAGGCGCGAGAGCTTATTCAAGAAGCAGAGACGTATGGTGATCCAGAAGGGATTTCCAGAGAAATCAAGAGACCTTGACCATACTCCAACTATGTAGCATTTTTGTGTGACTTCATTGATGTTGAACCTTCCAGTTATGAAGAGGCAGCTAAAAAGGAAGTCTGGAAGGATGCTATGATCGAGGAGTATCAGTCGATCATGAAGAATGATGTCTGGGAGGTGGTTTTGAGACCAGAAGGGAAGTCAGTAGTGTCTTCCAAATGGATCTTCAAGATCAACCATGCTGTAGACGGACGTGTTGAGAAATACACGACAAGATTTGTGGCTCGAGGTTTTTCCCAGAAAGAAGGTATTGATTATGAGGAGACATTTGCTCCAGTAGCTAGATACACTTCGATTAGGTCTATTCTTGCTATAGCCAAAGTGCTGAAGTGGAAGGTACATTAGATGGATGTGAAGATTGCCTTCCTGAATGGCGTAGTAGAGGAGGAAGTGTATGTGGAGCAGCCACTAGGTTTTGAGACAGATGACAGGCAGACTCATGTGTGTAGATTAAAGAAGGCCTTGTACGGTTTGAAACAGGCACCTAGGACAGGGTACAACAGGATTGATGGGTTTCTGACAAGCTTGGGCTTTACCAAGAGTAAAGCAGATTCCAACCTTTTCTACAAGGTTGAAGAAGGAAATCCTGTGATTCTACTGTTATATGTAGATGTTTTGTTTCTGACAGGTGATGAGGAGCTCATAGTAGAAACGTAGAGGAAACTTGTCGCCGAGTTTGAGATGAAAGACCTGGCCCTGGGTATGATGCATTACTTCTTAGGTCTTGAGGTGTGGCAGAATCCATAGGAACTTTTCTTGAGTCAAGGAAAGTATGCAGTAGAGATCCTGAAGAGATTCAGGATGATGGATTGTAAGGCCATGGCCACACCTATGGTATCGAATCTTAAGTTGCCGAGTGATACTTCTTCAGAACTGGTGGATGCCACAGTATATAGGCAAACCATTGGTTCGTTGATGTACTTGACGAACACGAGGCCAGATTTATGCTTTGTGGTGAACACTCAGAGTCAGTATATTGTAGAGCCGAGACATTTTCACTTGGTTGCAACAAAGGATGTGCTGAGGTACTTGAAGGGTATTGTTGATTATGGCCTCAGATATGCATCGGATCAAAAGATTAATCTACAAGGTTATGTTGATGCGGATTGGACCGGTAGTGTCATAGATAGAAAGAACACATTAGGGTGTTGCTTCAGTTTGGGATCTAGTATGATCTCATGGTTCAGTAGAAAGCAAACGAGTGTGGCACTCAATACAGCCGAAGCCGAGTATATGGCAGCTTGTTCGACAAGCTGGGAGGCAGTATGGATTCAGAAGTTGCTTGCAGGTTTGTTCGATCTCGAGTTAGAGGTGACTTGTGTGACAACTAGAGTTGTGTGTGAACCTAGTGTTTCATGACAAGTTGAAGGACATCGAGATTAGGTATCACTATATCCGGGATATGGTGTAGAAGGGAGTAGTGTGGCTTCAATATATAGCAACAGAGGAGCAAATAGCTGATGTGTCGACCAAGCCTTTGTCGAGAGTGAAGTTCAAGTACTTCAGGCACAAGCTTGGGGTGGTCTAGATCAAGAGGGAGTGATGAGCTCGGATGAGGTAGCAGGTAGTCATGGGTCATGTGACGTGATTGAGTCTCCTAGGCTAGGAGAGGATTTGGACGAGCGGTGAGGTAACGCAGGTAGTTGCGGTGTGCAATGTAATGGAGCTCTTGGGCTAGACCCACCAGATGGCTTGCTCGGTTCGTGGAAGAGAACAGTTGCATCTGGTATGAAAAAGGACCAGCTCTGCAGGATATCTATATCCAGTATGGAAAAGGATTGGCTTTGTAGTGGTGTGCATCCAGTGTGAAAAAGGACTGGCTCTGCAGGATATCTACATCCAGTATGAAAAAGGACTGGCTTTGTAGTGGTGTGCATCCAGTATGAAAAAGGACTGGCTTTGCAAGATATCTACATCCAATATGAAAATGGATTGGTCACTGTACGGGATGATCCTTGCTTGGATGGTTATATCTCCGAGGGTAGATCCCGACATGGTAGGTGGTATCACCAAGGGAGATCCCAATGTCAGATGTAGGTTCCCTGACAGACTGGGTTGAACTGGTGCATTTAGTCTCTTCGACGGACTAGATTGAGGAGGATGCACGGTGACTAGTGGTATCACCAAGGGGAGATCCCAACATGGATGTTGAAGTCCTAGATTGGATCTAGGCCACATCCAACATCAAAAAGGGCTTGCTCTGTGGAGAGTTACATCTAGCATGAAAAAGGGTTGGCTTTGTGAAACTTCTAATGATATATAGATTTGGGAGATGTCAAATGTCAATAGTCAGAGTACAAGAAGTGCAGCAGTTGGAAGACGGTGACGATTTCAAAAGAATACCTTGTTAAGAGGGAGTGTTGAAGAATCTAGCTTCGGAAGATATTCTTATTTGTATCATTTGTATTGTACATCCTACGAGGATTGTTATTGATGTAATTGATCATGTATAAGTCATTGAAAGAGTCAATGTAAACCCTAACTGATAGGTTAGCTTGGAAAGATCTAGAAAAGCATATTTTATTTTGAATTAGACAAGTCGGCCCAGTTAGGAGAGTCAAGTCGGCCCCGTTTGGTAAAAAGTTCAAGTTAGATGATTAGTAGTATAAATGAGGAGTTTGACCTCATTTGGTCACCACTCTCTCTCATCAAGTTCACATGAGTATGAGAGATAGAGTTGAGTGAATAGCTGATTTTGGAATCTTCTTCTTTTTGGTCATTGCATGAGGAATATTATTGTACATTATGACGAATCTATATAGAAGAGGTTTGCTGGGTTTTTCGGCCTCGAGAGGGTTTTCCCAGGATAAATTATTGTGTACTATTGTCTATGTTGTGCTTGTTTATCTTTCAGTATTCCTTAATGTTATTGCACTTAAAAATCTAACACTGATACCATGTTAATTTTTCTGATCTAGGCCCGATTAAGAGTCTCAATCATTTACAACAAGAATTATCTGAAAATATGCTAGATCTTAACAACAAAGCAACGAAATAATAAACAAGAAATCGATCACACATTTAACATTGGATTTACCCTGGAAAACCCCAACTGGGGAAAAATTAGCAAACAATTTTATTTTTAGTATTAATAAAAACCTTGGGATTTCGACCTGGGATAATGGCCCACTAAGGAATATAATACAACAAAATAGCCTTGCCTATCACGTGGCTGCTAATCCTTTGCTGACTCTTGCATCTTTCCTCTGACCTCTGTTCCCTGCAGCTGCACACTAGCTGACAGTCCTTCGTCAACTAATCAATGAGATCCCACTTACTCTGTGTGACTTGTGTCTCTCCTCTCACCTAGGCTGTCCTTTATGCTATCACAATATGCAAATACCTAGGGCCAATACTATGGGTCACCGAATACCATGGGCCCTCACTTTACATAGAGTAAGCACAAAAAGTACATTCACTTAGTTAAAGTGAATCTCCTAAGTTTGAGAGGTCTTTTGGACGACTTCTTCATGCCAGACACTTGGCCTATGCATAAGTACCTGTCCGATCCTACAAAAATCAACAAGATTTTCACAATGCCCTTATGGAAACTGGTTATTCAATAAAAGAAACTATGACCTTTGATATTCCTTGATGTGCCAAATTGATCCAGAACACGAAACATGGTTAATGATTTAGTACACTTTACATTAAAGGTTAACATCTTATAAAGTACTACAATTGTGCTATCATTGACCAATGTTTCATTTCTGTTACCATTCCTTTAAATTAAAAGACCATATAAGTTATTAACCTATCCTAGAAGCTATATCTTGGAAAGGGATGCTAGCAAATGCTTTTTTGTTATAGTAAATGTCTTGTTAATAGTTGTTTTTTGATGTTCATTCCAGGTATATGTATGGTATGTGTTTTCTGCAGAAACACTAATTCTTTCTTTTGATGTTGATATTTGCAGAAGTTTGCAGCATATGACTTGAAAGGAATCCTCGTAACTGAAGACGCAAAGGTATATTGATTTTTGGCATTAGTGTGCTTGAGCTTTAAGAAAATCTATAGCATACACACATGAATACTAGTGGACCATCTTCTTCCCTTTTCATATTTGAACAAAAGTAAGATTATAGAAGGAGTTGTGATGACCAACAAAACTAGAAGTCATTACTAGGAAAGACGGTTAGTTGTTTTACATTGCCAATGGAAACAATATAAGATGATTGGAGAATTCTAAGTTGGATGATATTGGTATCAACACTTAAATTTGGCACCAGTACGATGGCCAGGGTAGCCATTCTGAATTTCTGTTTGCACTCTGATCTGTTGCATAAATTTGCATGCATATGATATGTTTTATATAAATATTACAAATATTTTACAATTTTTTGTAGTATCACAAAATTATGATCAATTGTAACATTTGCCTACATATCCTTTCATTGATATTAACATTCTCACTCAATCCATCAGATAGAGTTCATTAATAGACATGATACAAAAATATTTCAAATTTTTAAACTCAACAATCAACGTCTTGAATGTCAAAATTATCCAAAAATATAGTAAATGACAAGAAACAAGTGTCAAACTTCAATCTTCAAACATATATAGAAATCTATGCATAGGAGTCTAAACATGTGTGAAGGCTTAATGTGTTTAAATGTAATTTCCAACTTCATACATAATGCAAGTATCAAAATGCCAAACTTCAAGTTCAATGTCCAAAGTATCCCACTTTCTAGTATTTGTTTGAGGCCAAGGGTATAGGCCCATATAGTCTAGAGATTAGTGTTGATTTTTGAGCAGCATCGAGAGCCATTCACTGGGAGAATGGAGGCACTTGGTTAGTGTTATCACATATATAGTAGCCGGGATACCATACACTATTTTTCAGATTCCAGTACACTTTTGAGCCAGTTCCCTTACATTGAGATGCTGAGATGAGCATCTATCATGGATCATGATTATTATCTCGACAACAGATTATTTCCCCATGCCATGATTGAGTTTCAGGACACTCAGAGAGATGACCGATGTAGCCATTTAGCCATTTATACATAGCAGTCAGTATTGCCCAGAGTTACAGCAGCAGTTTTAGAGGACAGATGATGGTTTAGGTATTATGCATATAGGTATATGACTCAGTAGGTATATTATGGTGTTTTGGTTATATTGCTTTTATATTCATTCTTGTAGCATGTCTTAGCATTTAGTATCATGACCTGGCGATCATATAGATATGTGGACCTGGTTGTACTTTTATATATATATTTTTTGTCCCCACTCAGACTTAGTAGTTCATTATCCATACTCATTGGTTTTACCCTCCTTAGGGAGATTAGGGGTGATCATTCCCACCATACTTTGGCTTGCTAGTGTTGGTTTCATTATTCACTGTCTTCATCCATCCATTACCTCCCAGTTTGTTATTTACCCTGACTTACTACTTGACTAGTGGCATGGAGGATCTTCCCCCACTTTAACCTCTATGTTGGATAAGCTTCCCCGTTTATTGTGTCTTGGCTCTGAGTTGGTGACATAACTTACTTATGGTGAGTTGGATTGTAGTCCTAAATCATTCTGGTCGGTTGTCCCGATGTTTGGCACTGGTATTGTAATGTCCTCTTTTGCTTAGGCATTGAGGACCGTCCCGCTAACCTATTTGATTCCCATAGGTTCGAGCGGGCACTGACAGTCAGGGGATCAGTTGAGGACTTATGCGATATCCAAATATCTAGGGCATAGATTTTATATCATCATTAGATGGACAGGAGCCATCTGAGCCCAAAGCCACCTGCATGCATGACATCAAAGCATTATTTAATGATGCATGCACCTTATTGAGTCTCCAGGCACCTGCATGCAAGTCAACTGCAAATTAGAAGATAAAGTAACCTAATTAGGGTGAAATTAGGGTTTTGAGCAATTGAATGTTATAATAGAAGGTAAAGCGAATGGAGAAGGGACCATTATTGATTATTGATTGGTGATCTCGATTTGGAGAAGCTCAGCGAGCTAAGTTGGGGTTGAGGCTTGTACTCGACTAACTGGTGTATTTTGGCAGTGAAAGTTATCTGCCCTAGTTCATCATTCGGGTTGGATCATCCAGATTCGACATTGTTCATCATCAGGTATTATCATCATCAGTTTTAGTAGAGTTATCTTTTATATCATATTGTGGGCTCACTCTCCCTTTGCATGGGTGCATTGTACAGATAGCCACCTATTCATTTTGCAGCATCCAGGGCTCAGATTCTATGCATGCAGTCTTCATTCTTCTCAGAGCATCCCTATCACCCTTTCCCTTGAAGAAGGGCCTCTCAACTGGACTTTTGAGAGAGTTATCATCAATCATCATCAGAGGAGGACGTTTGCATGCCTAAGGGCAAATCTACTTGTAGAGAGACTCACGTTTTTGGCTTTGGAGCCACTACTTCTCATGCATGTAGCTTCCATTATATTCAGAGGGGCATTATAACCCTAGTGCACATTATCCAGAGCTTCATCAGGGATCTACCATTTATTTAGGAGCATTCTCAGCTTGGAGGAGGGCGCACTTATCTGTGGGAGGACGACTTGACTTATCTCTCTATTCCTCCGGTACATTCTTTGCATGCTGGGATCATCTTCATCAACATTAGCAGATCTACACACTGGTATGTGCATGCATTGAATTCTCCTACTTTATAGCATTTCAGTTATTTCTAGGGCATAGATCTGCATGCAACTGCATGCATGCAGAGATCTTGGTTTACCTTCCTACTTTGTTAAGAGATAAGCCCACTAGCCATCTACATCACTAGAAAAAAGAAAAAATAGCAGTTTGGGATATTACAGGTATGAAGTCCCCCTAGTCACTTAAGATGTGTTGGCTAAAACTGAAAGCTCATGTACTACTTATGGAAACTTATGTAAATTCGCCCAGGAAACTGTAAACTCTAGAATGTGTTTATCAACACACGTGAGTAAAGGGCAAGAGCAATGAAAAGCTAAAATACTCCTTGAAGAGTATAATGAAAGGTCCAAAAAAGCAATTCTTCTTAAACTCTATATCTAAACGATTGCTGACTTTATATGTGTATGTAAAAACATGCCCTGGATGCAAGCTGCAATTAGTTGTGGTTATCAGGACACTTGAGATCCGAAGGGTTATGTAGGCCAAAAAGGCCATGAAATGAAATCAATGGATCCTAATGAAACTAGATCATCTTTTATAAAAGTAGAGATGGTGCCTAAGTTGAATAAGCACTCTTTGAACAACTTACCCATCTGTGAGACACTACCATCCCCTGTGTTACTGCTTGTCCATCATATGTTAGAGTGTGTATCCCCTTTCCATTTCCAAAGTGTCACAATGTCAAGTCAGTAGTCATCCCTTAGCCTAGCCTTTTAATTTTTAGCCCTCACCCTTCAGTAGCAAATTGATCACAACTATGAAGTGAGTATGGTCTTGAAAGTCTGGTTTGAGTAATAATAATTAATGACGTTGAATATTTGGTTTTAGATCGCCAGTGAAATGATTACTTCTTGTTATAATTGTTATTTGAATGAGTTGTAGAGCATGCTTTAACCTTTGACACCTTGCAACATTTTGATGATAGCCTGAGTTATATTTTGGGTCATGTTGACTTGGTTTGACCGAAAGTCAACCACAGGACATGAGGTGGCAGACCTCAGATGATACAGAGCTATGATATATGGTTTGGTATAGGTCACCAGGTGGTTCTATGTAGTGGTTTCAGGCTTATGATGATGATTTGTGCTTTTCAACACTTTTACAGATTATTATTATTTGGCCTGTCGGATATGATGGATATTTATTTTTGATCATGCAGAGATCTATATGGTGTATGAGTACACATCTTAGATGGTTTTGGGTTCTCTGAGTCCAATGAGAGTCTGTTTTCAGTTCCGGGCAGTTACAGTGAGTTTTAGCCTCAGTTGGCTATCTTAGTGCAGTTTTGGCCTGTCAGAGCAGTGATGAGATTTGATGGGTTCACCTAGGGCACTGTGCATGGAGGGGGTGGTCCAGCCACTTGATATTACCATATTACCCCCTTCCCAGAGAGCCTGGTGGCCTCACCTTGATAGCGCAGGCACTCCAGGAGGCATTTTGGGCATTTTGACACTTCCCAAGGCAGATCAGAAATGGTAAAAATGGCTACTGAGGGATTCGATTTGGGCTACTAAGGCAAGGGATTGGCATGGGATGACTTGTGATGATGAGCGAGATGTCTTCCACACCTTCTCCAATAGTTTCAGCTTCCAGTGGGACCCACACCCATCACTTCCAGCATTTTATATTGATTTCTGGAGCCTCCCAAGGCTCACGACTTTCCCAGAGAGGCACGATTTGGTGCTTAGAGCATTATTTTATTGATATTGTGCCATGGGGATTGACCAAGGGTGTTAGAAATTACCCCTTGGATCCACCATGAGCTAGATCTTATATTTTATCATTGAGATTTGGTGGGACCCCCTCTTCTAGGGCGATTTGGTCCATTGATGTATTGTATTGTTATATTGATCTGTGTACTTTATTGTTGAGCTCATTTCAACCATTGATTAGATCACTTTGATCTTTTAATCTCAGCCATCCATTCAAAAGGTGGTTAGGGTTTTGGTCTCTCTCCATCCTATTTAAAGGAGAGAGCTTCTCATTGTAAAGGGTCTTTGGCTCTTGGAATCTTGATAATAGAAAAACTTCTTGTGGAAATTCTTGGATCTCCTTTGCATCTTTTGTTCTTAGATGGTGATTGGAAAGTCTATTGCATCCTAGCATTTGGAAATTTGTGGTAAGATCTATCTTTTTTGGAAACTTTGTTTTGTCTATAGGAGGGCAACTTCAACTTGGGCATTTTTGCAAGGCTTCTTCAACTCGCTCACTTGGCATTCGCTTGTATCAGGGTGTTATCATTAGTATCATTGTGATCTATGATATCTTTCTATTATTTCTCTTGTGGCATTAGTGTTATCTCTTGATTGCATCAAATATGATATTGTTGACATTTGTTGTGCATGAGAGAGGGCGCATTGGCTTCCTTGGACAAAATTGATCTCATAGAAAACTACCTCAAAGCTTCTCAAATTGATCAGTTTTGCATAGATCATCATCATCAAGGCATCTACTAGGTTATCCAGGTAAGATCCACAGGTTTGTTTACTATTTCTTGATCCCAATCCATTGGCATAAGCATATAACTGTTAAAACCCTCATTATTCAAACCCTCATTTTACATTTTCTCAGATCTACTTGGATCTAGTAGGCTTTTGGGTAAGACATTGAAAACCCACCTCTATAGCATCCATGACAATTCAGATCTATAGTTTGGTGTGGATTGGCTTCCATTTGACCCCTTTCCCAAGTCACATTAACCTCTCCAAGTGAGGTCACACTCCTTGGTTAGGTGCGTTTGCTAGGTTCCAAGATCTGGGTAGGTGAGATCCTACTTGATTTGAACTCTCCTCACTTGATAACCTACCCTAAGTGCTTCACCTTGTGGGCCTGAGGAACTTGGTCAGTTACCCGGTCATCACTAGAAACCCTAGACCGGCTCTAGGCAAGTGATATACTCCTCTCCTTGGTCACTATCATGTCCCAAAATTTTGCATTGAGACACAATGGCGTAACCCCCTTGGCCATATTCATGATAGCTGTCAAATTGATGATAAGGGTCAAATAATTGCCAAGAATGATGTCCATGTTAGTAATAATGTAAAATTAGATTCAATGGGACAAGGTGGTTCCCATTAAGAGAAAAATTCCCATTTCAAAGTTTGTAATATTCCCATCCAAATGAACTATCATGGAGGAAAATTACTAGTTCCCTAGGTTGGGGGTGGAAGCATTAAAAGTTGGAGTAGAGGAGATACAAGACCCAAAATGACCTGAGACTTATAAATTCACATTAAATGGGTCAAATAAATAATAATAAAAAGAAAATAAGGTGGCATTGGATCATGAGGGCACATAAGAGGTTGTGGGACCCACATATGGTAACATTCCCCACTATACTTGGCATGATTCTCTCACCAATTCGGGTTCAAGATGAAGGGTAACATACTTGGGGGAGTTTAATAGGTATTCTTCATGGCATGAGTCATGTAAGGTCGAATTGGAGTGGAAGACTAACTCCCATGGAAGATGAAGAGGCATTTAGAAGAATTGTGACACTTGGAGCTAGATTCCCTAACTCCAATGACAACAATGATGAAGATTCTATGACACCTATGACAAAGTTCAGACCTGATTGCTGACATATGACATATATGACATGTCAGGGATAAAAATAGCTTCCAAGAGGGTGCACAAGGGAGTTATGGAAGCCAAGAAGATTCCCCATTCGAATTGAGTGAAAATGGAGACTAGGAATTGTTGGACAAGTGGCACACATTGGAATCTCTTCCCAACTTGAGTTGGTAGGAGTCTCTTGGATGGAATTCGAGCTAAGGAGGCCTTTGGAAGTTTATAAAAGACAAGAACAAAGAAAGAGAGGAGCTTTTGATCATTTCTCATTTTGCAAATTGGAGAGCATAGCTTGTCCATGCTAGTGGAGTGTTTACACTTTACTCTACTTGCCTTAGTACCGATTTCGAGGGTGAAAGATTCCCATCCTATTTGGCAATTGGAGAGGCCATTCAGACCTTTCATTTGGAGCTACAATGGAGTTATTTGTTGGAGGTTGAAGCTACAGGGCAGCTCGTGATTCTTTCTTCTTCAACTTGTTCCCATCTCTATGTCACATTTCTCTGCATATTTTGGCTCTTGGAGGAAGGACGCACATGGTGAGATGCTGATCTCTTTGGGAGAGTCCAAGATACCCCATTTATTTGTAATATGATGTATTTACTTTGTATTTGATGCTCAAAAGAACCTTAGGTCGAAAATCCAAGTGAAACCATGTAAAAATGCCAAACTATGTATGAATGGTGCCATTTTCCCCCATAGCTTTTGCATAACGCACTTGTTGTTGCACATAGTTAGTGAAGGGCTGCTATTTCGACTTCATAGACATATTATCTGCTATATATCTCTGTAATAATCTTATAATGAGAGCCACAGCTTGAAACATCATGTATTCCAAGTGATATTTACATTTAAGGAAGAGATTCGAGCCATTTTCCCATATATCTTGTTGAGAGAGCTTGAAGTTGCTTAGTTTCGATTTGTTTCAGTCCACTTCTGTGATTTTATTGCTTTATGGAGAGCCATTAATGTATTGAAGAAATCTCATGAACATTATACAAGTCATTGGAACAATTATCTCGAATTTCATAGCAAGTTGTGGAGTTTTACTAGCATTTCCCCCTATGTGAAAACATGTTTACAAATCTCTGATTTATGGGAGTTGCAGTAGCCTTTAACATCTGACTAAGGATGCATTTGGATTCCTATTGAAGTCCTCTAACTATTCCATGTCTCTGTTCTGAAAGTAGGGAGGGTTGTACTTCATTTGGGAAGCCATTAGTGGCCTCTACCCTTGGGGGTTTGAACCTCGAAATTACTAGTAAATTCCCTATTTTCTCCTGATTACAAATGAATGTTGCAGAAGTCTCTTGAGAGTGTCCAAGCACCTATCAACCTCATTTTTATTTCCTAATAACCTTCAAACACTCTGGGTCCCAATTCAAAATCCTTAGGAGTCTTTTGGAGCCATCTACCCTTCTTTTGGAGCCATCTACCCTTGGGGGTTTCAACATCGATTTTCCTAGTAATTTTGTCTTTCATTCTCTAATTGTAAATGCAAGTTGCTGAAGTACTTAGAAGGTGTCCAAGAATATAATAGTTGCATTAGGGTGTCCTAATACATCTCAATCCACTCTGGACATAATTCAAAACCATTTGGGATTATTTGGGACAGTTTGGAGCTTCACTAGTCCAAGTTTCGAAAATTGACTAAATTAGGAAAAATTTCAAACTGGGGACATTACAGTGGTATCAGAGCATGATCCTTGCACCTGTGAATTAATATCATACATTGAAGTATAATTTGCAACCATGTCTTACTATTATGATGAATCCTATGAGTACAATTCTTATGAGCAATATGAATATGATTGTGAGCAATATGAAGCAAAATGTGAATGGTATGAGGAAGAGGTGCCATCATGCAACACTTCTTATAATTTCATAAGGAAAGAGGGTTATTCTTATGACTTTGAATCTGATGAAGATGAGTGTGTCACACTACCAAAGGATAATTCTATGAATGAATTACAAAGATTGAGAGCAACATGTAAAACCTTGCCCCAACAATACAAGCATATCTTGCTTTGAAGGAAGATACACAAAAGGCCACTCCTTTTGAAGACTATGCTGATTGGGTGTTTGAAAATAGGCCCAAAGATGCAGATGTTGAGTTAGTCAAGAAAGGTCTATGCCCTTCTTGCAAAAGACCTTGGAGAGAAAATCATATGTGTGTGAGTGAAAAGAGTAGCGAAATATTTGAAGCTTCATGGATTGCATGTGTTTCCTACTTGAAGAGAGTTTTTGGGTCTTCTTCAAAAAGAGGTTCCAAAGATATTGATCCTAAGGAAATCAATGGGCAAAATGCATCAGCTTGCTTGAAGGAGCGAAAGGAGGAGACCCATGAGCCACCTAGTTCTGAAATAGGTGAAGTAGAAGAAGCAGTACATGAAGAGGATCGAAAGTCACTCCCAAGTGACTTTGAAATATATGAAGAGACATCACATGAGCATGCAGAAGATTCTATTGAAAATATTGAAGATCATTTTGAGACACATTCTACCCTGGACATGAATCAAATAGCATCTACTGATGGGTGCTTGAACTATGAAGGAGTACCTACTGATGGGTGCTCACACCTCTATGTTGGTGACATAGAGATCACTTTTGAAAGTGTTTCTGCAAGCCAAACTTCCATTAAGCATGAAAATGAAGACCTTGTAGCAGTTGAAGAAGAAACATGATCAACTTCCCCATCACCACTTGAACTTCATGAAGTTGGTCCAAGTAAGAAGGAAGCAGATGAGGAAGCCCATTTGCAAGAGCCTCATTTTCTTGAAGGGTCATTAAAGATGAATGAAAAGAAGATCCAAGAGACCATTAGCATACTCCATGACACTCAAACATTGGTGTCAAATTCTTGTTGGAGAGTTTCTTCATTGAAGGATCCATCCTTCCTTGAAGATATGGAGAAGATTCAAAGAGCAATGTGCAACATCGAAGGTAATTTCATGTCTTTGCTTTTTGATAGAAATTTTTTTGTTGAGCTTAATGAATGGTTACATGATGCATACTTGAATAATAATGAGGATATTCATAAGCTCAAAATGCAAAATGAGCAACTTCTTAATAGGTTGCAAGACATTCGTTCTTCCTCCTGTGTTTCAGATTGTCAAATGGTAGATTGCTTGGAGGATTCTTATGACATGATGGATCTTGAGAAATATGGCAACTTGCAGGTGCTTGATGTGTTTGAAGATGAGCTTGATGATAACCAAGCACTTGTTGTGGTGGAAGAGGAACTTGGGTTGCTTCTTGGACATGGTTAAACAAATTTTGAAGAAGTGTATGATTCCACTACCTTTGAACTAACCTATGAGGAAAGTTTTGCCCTTTTGAGGGATGTGCATGATCTTACCCTTATGGAGCATACAAATGATGACACTTTTGCATATTCTTATCATTTGGGTGAGTTGGTTCATTCTCCTACATCTTATGCTTCCATATTTTGCAACATTCATCCTAATGAAGTATGGGTGAAAAGTTTCTTTTTGATGGTGCCACATGAGGAGTATGAAACTCCTATATCTCCTTTAGATGATGACATGACTAGAGCACCTTATTATTTACATTTGCAACAACATCCTCTTTTACCTTATAATGATACATATCTGCATGGATGCACCTATGATGTTCACTTGAGTCACTTGAAGACTTATGATTTTCCTTTCTCCTTACTCAGTTCAATTGATGTTGGAGGAACTTCATCCAATACTTGGGTGAAGAGATATATGATTGGAGCACATTTTTATTGGCATCAACCTCATTTGTTATTTCTTGATGATACACATATTCATGGATGCACAAATGGTACTTCTGTGAGCCCCTTGAAGGCTCATTTTTTTCTTTGCTCCCTACTTGGTTCAGATTTTAGTGGAGATTCTTCATTCACTTCTTGGATGAAGGAATACATGGCTGATTATTTTGATGCATCTTACATCCTTTTGGAGCAGCATTATAGGACATGGGATCCTCACCTATGTCATTGGAGCATATTTGATTGGTCACTTGATGCTTGTATGCACTTGACAAATGGTGGTCTACTTACTTGGAGGTACAAGCACTTTCATGATTCTTTGATGAGGCACCTCCTTGATGTACATTTTTATTATGTTGTTATGTACTTTGATGATATATCTTTTGTACTTATGATGATTGGAAGAATGCATACAAGGAAATGGGATACAGGAATTCTCTTGCTTGATGGTATTGGTTGGAGAGCACTCCTAATTGTTGGAGTGCAATACAACCAATGGGACCTTGGAATAATTTTTAGTCTCATTGGTTTCAATTTTTTGGGAAAAAAAAATAGTATGGGAGATTAATTTCCCACTTAATAAGGTGATTTTAATCAGAGTAGTGCAGCAGCAAGCATGGTGGTTCCTCTCTAGAATTTTCATGGGATCTTGAAGACTCGAAGTTGGGCAAGTTAGTGGCAACTTCAATGAATTATACAGTGGTATCAAGAAGGGTTTCCAAAATATGGAAGAGGTAAAGAGTAATTGTGCAAACTTGGTTTTGATGGATTTAATTAATATCTTGGTGTTTAGTGGTGATGTTATAGGAGATATCAATATGAAAAATAAAACCCACATCTCCTTGCTTTTGGAAACACACGATTGTAGTACATGAGTGCCACTACTCAAAGTTTTGGAAAGAAAGCAGGTTCTTCAACATCCATGTTTGAAATTGCTTGAGGACAAGCAATATTGGGAGGGGAGGATTTGTCGTGTCCCAAAATTTTGCATTGGGTCACAATGGCCTAACCCCCTTGGCCATATTCATGATAGTTGTCAAATTGGTGCTAAGGGTCAAATAATTGCCAAGAGTGATGTCCAAGTTAGTAAAATGTAAAATTAGATTCAAAGGGACAAGGTGGTTCACATTAAGAGAAAAATTCCCAATTCAAAGTTTGTAATATTCCCATCCAAATGAACTATCATGGAGGAAAATTACTAGCTCCCTAGGTTGGGGGTGGAAGCATTAAAAGTTGGAGTAAAGGAGATACAAGACCCAAAATGACCTTAGCTTTACAAATTCACATTAAATGGGTCAAACAAATAATAATAAAAAGAAAATAGGGTGGCATTAGATCATGAGGGCACATAAGAGGTTGTGGGACCCACATGTGGCAAGATTCTCCACTACACTTGGCATGATTCTCTCACCAATTCGAGTTCAAGATGAAGGGTAACATACATGGGGGGGTTTAATAGGTATTCTTCATGGCATGAGTCATGTAAGGTCGAATTGGAGTGGAAGAATAACTCCCATGGAAGAGGAAGAGGCATCTTAAAAGAATTGTGACACTTGGAGCTAGATTCCCTAACTCCTATGACAACAATGATGAAGATTCTATGACACCTATGACAAAGTTCATACCTGATTGTTGACATATGACATATATGACATGTTAGGGCTAAAAATAGCCTCCAAGAGGGCGCACAAGGGAGTTATGGAAGCCAAAAAGCTTCCCCATTCAAATTGAAGGATGATGGAGATTAGGAATTGTTGGACAAGTGGCACACATTGGAATCTCTTCCCAACTTGAGTTGGCATGAGTCTCTTGGATGGAATTCGAGCTAAGGAGTCCTTTAGAAGTTTATAAAAGACAAGAACAAAGAAAGAGAGGAGCTTTTGATCATTTCTCATTTTGCAAATTGGAGAGCATAGCTTGTCCATGCTAGTGGAGTGTTTACTCTACTTGCCTTAGTACTGATTTCGAGGGTGAAAGATTCCCATCCTAATTAGCAATTGGAGAGGCCATTCAGACCTTTCATTTGGAGCTACAACGGAGTTATTTTTTGCAAGTTGAAGCTACAGGGAAGCTCATGATTCTTTCTTCTTCAACTTGTTCCCATCTCTATCTCACATTTCTCTGCATATTTTGGCTCTTGGAGGAAGGGCGCACATGGTGAGATGCTGATCTCTTTGGGAGAGTCCAAGATACCCCATTTATTTGTAATCTGATGTATTTACTCTGTATTTGATGCTCAGAAGAACCTCAGGTTGAAAATCCAAGTGAAACCATGTAAAAATGCCAAAGTATGTATGAATGGTGCCATTTTCCCCCATAGCTTTTGCATAACGCACTTGTTGTTGCACATAGTTAGTGAAGGACTGCTATTTCGACTTCATGGACATGTTATCTGCTATATGTCTCTGTAATAATCATATAATGAGAGCCACAACTCGAAACGTCATGTATTCCATGTGATATTTACATTTAAGGAAGATATTCGAGCCATTTTCCCATATATCTTGTTGAGAGAGCTTGAAGTTGCTTAGTTTCGATTTGTCTCAGTCAACCTCTGTGATTTTATTGCTGTATGGAGAGCCATTAATGAATTGAAGAAGTCTCATGAACATTATACAAGTCATTGGAACAATTATCTCGAATTTCATAGCAAGTTGTGGAGTTTTACTAGCATTTCTCCCTATGTGAAAGCATGTTTACAAATCTCTGATTTATGGGAGTTGTAACAATGTTTAGGATCTGATTAAGGATGCATTTGGATTCCCATTGAAGTCCTCTAACTATCCCATGTCTCTGTTCTGAAAGTTGGGAGGGTTGTACTGCATTTGGGAAGCCATTAGTGACCTCTACCCTTGGGGGTTTGAACCTCGAAATTACTAGTAAATTCCCTATTTTCTCCTGATTACAAATGAATGTTGCAGAAGTCTCTTGAGAGTGTCCAAGCACCTATCAGCCTCATTTTTATCTTCTAATAACCTTCAAACACTCTCAATCCCAATTCAAAATCCTTAGGAGTCCTTTGGAGCCCTTTGGAGCCATCTACCCTTGGGGATTTCAACATCGATTTTCCTAGTAATTTTGCCTTTCATTCTCTAATTGTAAATGCAAGTTGCTGATGTAGTTAGAAGGTGTCCAAGAATATAATAGATGCATTAGTATGTCCTAATACACCTCAATCCACTCTGGACATAATTCAAAACCATTTGGGATCATTTGTGACAGTTTGGAGCTTCACTAGTCCAAGTTTCGAATATTGACTAAATTGGGAAAAAATTCAAACCGGGGACATTACAGTCACTTGGCTATGGTACCTCCTCAAGTGACTGGCCACCCCTTTTTGGAGTAACTAGCCCGGGGCCTTGGTGTTAGTGGGGAGAACAAGGCAACCAAAGAATATCTTCCTTATATATGATGTGTACTTGGATTGGCATGTGTAAACCATGGAGACCAAGAGAAAGGGCTTAGAATTCGTCAAAAGGTGACTTACCCAAGGAGGGTGGGTCAAAATCCCACAATGAACCTAAAAGAGCCCCAACTAAGGTGTTAAGGTGTTAAAATCCCACATTGAAGTTAAAAGGGACTTAACGAATCTATTTTATATTATTATTTTGGACTCCTTGACTTATGGAAGACACCCAATGATGAGATATAAAAGAAGAACCCTCTCAAATGAAATTCACTACCCCAAAATTCCTTCCTCATCTCTGTCCAAGAAATTCGTAGGGGTATTTGTAGCTGCTATTCATATTCTTCATCTCAGAATTCTTCTCTAAGGGTTGGATCAGGTACATGATTGTTTTTCCTTCTCTTAATGCCTGCCAAAGATCTGCCCTAACCTCAAGAAAGCTGTCATCAGTGCATTCAAGGATGTCGTCTTCTACAAGACTGTTTCTTCTCTCTTTTGAGGCTGCCGAGGGTTTCTAAGGAGTTGCAACAGGTTCCTTTAAGGCTTCCGTGGCTTAAACCTTGCCCTATAAGGGTTTTCGAGTAATGTTAAGGCCCTATACAAGGCTGCTGAGTACCTATAAGGGTTGCCGAGTTGTGTTGAGGCCCTATACAGGGCTATCGTGGACAGTTTAAGGGATGTTGAGGGTTTCTAGAGGGCTGCCAATGTTTTGTCCTTATCTAACAGGGAAACCGAGAGTTCAAGGAGGACAACTGAGGGTTCAAGGAGGGCAAACGAAGGTTCTTTGAGGCTACCAAGTGTCTCAAGGAGGTTGTTGTGGCCCTAGAAGGGATCAATTCAGAGACAATAGGATGCTACAGGTTGCTTGAAGGCTACTACAAGTTACAACAGGTTCTAAGAGCGTTGCTACAAGCCCTAAGGGGTAGCTACAGGCTGACATTGTCATCTATCATGGCTTACATTAGCTTGACATTTTCTTCTTCAAGTTCTCTTGGTATATGTGTGTCCTGGAGGCAAGTTTATTTTTTGATGTAAAAGTCTACTCCAAATCTGCTCATGTAAATTCAGTCATCTCATATTAAGGAATATATTCTTTGATGGGGTTTTATTCCTGAAAAGGTTTCCCCAGGGTTAAAAAATATTTTTGTTCTTGTGTATGGTTGTTGTGGAGGACTGTTTTATTTACCGCTGACTTATAATCTCAAAATTAAATGCTAGAAGTTTGCTAAATTTTGAAAAAGACTGTTACTGCTATCAATCATATCTATGTTAAAACATTTAACATGGTATCCGAGCAGAGGACGTGAAGAGCACAATTTGTGAGTAGGTTACTATTGCCGACGTGATCTTGGTACATATCTGAGAAGGTTAAGAACATTGCAAACTTGTTTTAGCAGACTTTTCTAATGGCTTCAATTTCCTTCAAACCAGAAGACAGACTTGAAGGGACCCCCAACTTCGACTCTTGGAAAGCTAGGATCATGGCTACCCTAGAAGAAAATGATCTTGATGACTTAGTCATCAATGTTGTAGAGGAAGCTACAATAAATGCAGGTAGAGTAGTATTCAAGAGGAAGCAAGCCAAGGAAAGAAGAATCATTTATGATTCAGTCAAGGACAATTTGATGCCTGTCTTAACTCCGTTGAAGACTGCCAAAGAATGCTTTGATACCTTGACAAATCTGTATGAAAGAAAAACTCGTAGTCAGAAGAGGGTCTTGAAGAATAAGCTTTGAACTTTGAAGATGGAAAAGGATGAAGGTGTGGCTTCATTCTTCACAAATATCTCTAAGGTAAGGGATCAACTCTTGGCTATTGGTGTTAAAGTAGATGATGATGACCTTGTTCAAACTGCAGTTGATGGTCTTCCAAGTTCATGAGAGACATTCCTATCTGCTGTAGATGGTCGTGAAGTCCAACCAGATATTGAAAGATTGTGGCACGATTGCTTATAAGAGGAAGGAAGAATGCAAAGCAGAAATGGTGGCTCCAAAGAAGGCAATCCGACCCTTGCTGCCAAGACAAAGAAAGGCAAGAAGTTCTTCCATCAAAAGAACAAAGGTAAAAAGCCTCAAGTTAAGCACATTGATATATCAAAGATATAATGTTTCAATTGTCACAAGATGGGGCATTATGCCAGAGACTATAAGAAGCCAAAGAGAAAGTTCAAAGGAAAATTTCAGGCATCTGCTGCAGAAGAAGAAGAACCTAAGAAGAAGAAAAATAATAGGTCTTCCAAGGATCAAGAACCAAGAGGAGAGTACTATTTGGTTTTGGCTCTCTCAGGATCCATTATCAATAGTGCTAAGTCCTGGTTGGTAGACAGTGGAACTTCCAGACATATGACAAGGCTTCAAGGAGCTCTTACAAACTTCAGAAAGAAGAAGTTTATCGCTTAGGTGGAACTTGGAGATGATACCACCTATGACATTGAAGGAATCAGTTCAACATCTTTTTAGCTTGACATAAGGAATACCTTGCATATCGAAGAGATACTATATGTTCCTGGCTTAAAGAAGAATCTCCTCTTAGTTGCAAGTTTAGAAGATAAGGGTTACAGAGTATCTTCATGGATAGAAAGGCCCTTTTGCGTCCAAAGAATGAAGAGATGAGTTCAGCTATGGTGATTGGAGTTCGAGAGGGAGTCCTCTACAAGTCATCTGGGCATTCCATTCAGACATTGGTCCATGACACAATCAACCCCTATGAGTTATGGCATCGAAGGTTTGGACACCTTCATTACAGAGCTCTTCTTGGTCTACAATAGGTGGTAACATCTATGGTTGAGTTTTCTTTTGAGCATGATGGTGTTTGTAAAGGTTGTGCTCTTGGCAAGAATGCCAAGACATATTTTCCTAACAGTAGTAGTAGATCTAAAAGGATCCTGGACTTAATTCATTCAGATATATGTGGACCTATGACTGCACCTTCTATGAGTGGATGTTTATACTATGTACTTTTTATAGATGATTGCTTTCGCAAATCTTGGATCTACTTCCTAAAGTCTAAGAATGAAACTTTTTTATAAGTTCAAAGAGTTCAAGGCACTGATTGAAAAACAGACAGGAAAGCACATCCGTATCTTGAGGTCAGATAATGGGGTTGAGTTTGAATCTCATCAGTTTGATGATCTTTGTCGAGAAGTAGGGATCAGGAGGGAGATAACTGTGCCTTACAACCCTCAACAAAATGGGGTTGCAGAAAGGAAGAACAGGACAATATGCAAAGCTGCCAAATCCATGTTATGTGATCTGGATCTTTCCCTATCCTTATGGGTTGAAGCTGCCAGTGCTGCTGTATACATTCAAAATAGAAGCCCTCATGCTATTTTTGGGGAAAAGACTCTAGAGGAAGTATTTATAGGCAAGAAACCAACAGTTGATCACATGAGGATTTTTGGCATTCCAGTCTATATCCATGTGCCAAAAGAAAAGAGAACAAAATTGGATCCTTCCGGAAAGAAAGGTATATTTGTTGGTTACAGTGAAAGCTCAAAAGCTTATCGTATCTATGTTCCTGGTCAGAGATACATTGAGGTCAGTAGAGATGTTATGTTTCATGAAGACGCTGCTTTCTGTCGTTTTAGAGAGCTTCCAAATGATTTAAAATCTTCTCCTTTAGAAATTCCAGATTCTTCTCATTTAGATGATCAGAGGGAGGAGGAGGATGAGCCCTCAATTCCAAATGCTTCCATAAAACCAGAAAAGCCTACCGAAGAATTGCTTGAGGCTCCTCCTACCAAAAGAAGACCTGCTTGGTTTCGTGAAACTCTACAGGAAGCAGAAAGGCATATAGCTCCTTCAGGAACTTTCATAGAAAGTAAGAAGCCTTAGAGGTACTCTGGTCTTATTACTCAGTTGGGCCACATCATTGATGTAGGGCCTTCCACCTATGAGGAAGCAACCAAACAACAAGTATAGAAAGATGCAATGACAGAAGAATACAATTATATCATGAAAAATGATGTATGGGAAGTGGTCCCAAGACCAAAGGGGAAGTCTGTAGTGACTTCTAAATGGATTTACAAAATCAAACATGCTACTGATGGAAATATTGAAAACTATAAAGCAAGGTTTGTGGCTCGTGGTTTCTCTCAAAAGGAAGGTATAGATTATGATGGAACCTTTGCTCTAGTTGCCAAATACACTTCCATCAAAATGATTATCTCCCTCGCTGCAATTTTGGGATGGAAACTTCACCAGATGGATGTGAAAGAAGTCTACTTAGAGCAACCAAAAGGTTTTGTGATCCATGGGAAGGAATTCCATGTCTGCAAGCTGAAGAAAGCTTTGTATGGGCTTAAATAGGCTCCAAGAGTTTGGTATGCAATAATTGACAGTTACCTTCATAGCTCAATGTATGAGGGAGCTCACTTCAGAATTTGAGATGAAGGATCAGGGTCTTATGCACTATTTTCTTGATCTAGAGGTCTGGAAAAAGCTTGATGAGATCTTCCTTTCACAAGGGAAGTATGCAGTTGATATATTGCAAAGATTTGGGATGTAAGACTGCAAGCCCATGAGCACACCTATGGTGTCAAACTTGAAGAAGCTACATGAGTCAGCGTCTTGTTCAAAGTCAGTGGATCCTACCTTGTACCGTCAGCTTATTGGATCATTGATGTACCTAGTACATACTAGACCAGATATATGTTATGCAGTGAGTGCACTGAGTCAGTTTATGTCTGAGCCTAAGCACATACATTGGTAGCTGCGAAACATGTGGTTAGATACTCGCGGGACACTATTGCTTATGGGATCATATACACTTCCAACAATGGAGTGATGTTACTTGGTTATGCTGACTTTGATTCGGAAGGCAATGCAGTGGACTGGAAAAGCACATCCGGATATTGTTTCAGTATGGGATCAACCACAATTTACTGGTCTAGCAAGAAGCAAGGCTCTATAGCCCAAAGCACAACAAAAGCAGAATATATAGCTTCCAGTGATGCCCGTTGAGAAGTAGTGTGGCTTAGGAAGCTACTTGCTGACTTGTTTGGTGAAAAGCTTGAGCCAAGGATTATCCATTGTGATAATCAGAGTTGCATGAAGCTTAATCCATTGTTTCATGACAGATCGGAACACATTGAGATGAAGTATCACTTCATCAGAGATATGGTCCAAAGAGGTGCCATGAGACTCTAGCACATTCGTATAGATAAGCAAATTGCCAATGTGTTGACCAAGCCTCTATCATTGATGAAGTTTGTGTACTTCCAAGATAAGCTTGGTATTGCAAAGATGCCTCTCTCGCTGAGAGGGAGTGTTGATTTTTTTAGCAGCATCAAGAGCCATTCTCTGGGAGAATGGAGGCACCTGTTCAGTTACCAAGAATGTCATGCAGTCCGGGACTGAGGCACTTGGTCAGTTACCAAGGTGTTGACATTGGTCAACTTTATTCAGCCTGGGGCTGAGGTACCTAGTGAGTTACTAGGAACATGATGTAGTCTGGGACTGAGGCACTTGGTCAGTTACCAAGTTGTTGACATTGGTCAACTTGATTAAGCCTAGGGTTGAGGCACCTAGTCAGTTATTAGGTCATCACTAGAAGCCCTAGACCAGGTCTAGGCAAGTGATGTACTCCTCTCCTTGGTCACTGGACTATGGGACCTCCTCAAGGGACTGGCCACCCCTTGTTGGAGTAACTAGCCCGGGGCCTTGGTGTTAGTGGGGAGAACAAGGAAACCAAAGAATATTTTCCGTATATATGATGATGTACTTGAATTGGCATGTCTGGACCATGGAGACCAAGAGAAGGGTCTTAGAATTTGTCAAAAGGTGACTTACCCAAGGAGGGTGGGTCAAATCCCACAATGAACCTAAAAGAGCCCCAACTAAGGTGTTCATGTGTTAAAAGGCCACATTGAAATTAAAAGGGACTTAACCAATGTATTTTATATTATTATTTTGGACTCCTTGACTTATGGAAGACACCCAATGATGAGATATAAAAGAAGAACCCTCTCAAATGAAATTCACTGCCACAAAATTCATTCCTCATCTCTGTCCAAGAAATTCGTTGGGGTATTTGCGTCTGTTGTTCATATTCTTCATCTCATAATTCTTCGCTAAGGGTTGGATTAGCTACAGGACTGTTTTTCCTTCTCTTAATGCCTGCCAAAGGTCTGCCCTAACTTCAACATGGCTGTCATCTTCTACAGGATTGTTTCTTCTCTCTTCTGAGGCTACCGAGGGTTTCTAAGGAGCTGCTACAGGTTCCTTTAAGGATGTCGTGGCTTAAACCCATCCCTAGAAAGGTTGTCGAGTCATGCTGAGGCCCTATATAGTGCTACCGAGTACCTAGAGGGGCTGCCAAGTTGTGTTGAGGACCTATACAGGGTTACCGTGGACAGTTTAAGGGCTGCTGAGGGTTTCTAGAGGGCTGCCAAGGGTCTGTCCTTACCCAACAGGGCAGCCGAGGGTTCAAGGAGGGTAGCCGAGGGTTCAAGTAGGACCGCTAAGGGTTCAAGGAGGGCAACCGAGGGTTCTTTGAGGCTGCGAAGTGTCTCAAGGAGGCTGCCGTGGCCCTAGAATGGCTCAGTTCAGAGACAACAGGCTGCTACAGGTTCCTTGATGGCTACTATAGGCTGCTACAGGTTCTAAGAGGGTTGCTACAAGCCCTAAGGGGCTGCTACAGGCTGACACCATCATCTATCAGGGCTTACATCAGCTTGCCATTTTCTTCTTGAGGTTCTCATGGTATATGTGGGCCCTAGAGGCAAGTTTATTTTTTGATGTAAAAGTCTGCTCATGTAAATTCAGTCATCTCATATTAAGGAATATATTCTTTGCTGTGGCTTTGTTCCTGAAAAGGTTTCCCTAGGGTAAAAAAATCTTTGTGTCTTGTGTATGGTTCTTGTGGATGACTGGTTTAATTATTGCTGACTTATAATCTCAGAATTAAATGCTAGATGTCTGCTAAATTTTGAAAAAGACTGTTACTGCGATAAAATCAGATCTATGTTAAAGAATTTAACAATTAGGACTAGCTAATAGGTTACTTCCCACTTGCCCTAGCTGTGATAGTTTGTGGTAGATGTCTACTTGAAAAGCCTATTCACCCTCCGGTTGCCTGTGCATGGAATTAACAAAAGTTCATCTACTAACAAATATCCAACATAAGAAGGACAATACAATGCTCTGAGACAGTGTACTTATATGCATTGACTAGTCACCATGGTTGAATGGTCATGTCCTTTAGATAGGTCATCTCCCTTAGTTAGGATGTGACACATCATTTATTATTATTATTATTGCTATTATTTATTTGTTTGACGTTATACATGTATATATTATGTCCCAAAAACAGAAAAAGGGAGAATTACTTAACATAAAGTTTTTTTTTAAATACAAGACTAGGTATTAAAAAAAAATACCTACGTTTCAATCAAGAGAAGAGGTTAAGTAAAATCTGAAGTGCAGTTTAAAAGGTTTTTAGAAGGTGGCTTTTTATAAATAAAGGTCAAAAGTAAAATCACTAGGCAAAAGGAAAGTTAATTTTATTCAAGATATCGAAGCTTACTTTCTCAAATCAAGAAGCTAAAGAATGATAAGAAGTTACTATAGGGAAAGCCTGAGCAACTTACCAACAAAGAACCAACGATCAATTAAGAAACAATGACCAATCCCATTGAAATAAAGAAGTCATCATCTGTAAAAGTCGAGACATTGGAGAAAGGAATCAATATAGATCCATTCAAAATATTATCAACCAATAAATCACCAGAAGCATCGAAAGATGAAGGTTCTAAAAAACAAGACACAAGGTACAAGGATGCCTTATTGTCATTGTAATATAAAACTTTAAAAGTCATCAACGTTTTAGCTCAATATGAAATCAATATGAAAAGATAAGTGAAGACCCTATTATATTGAAAAGAAGTTCAAGTGGGGATCCTATAATTTTCCAAATCACAGATGTCATCGCCATATAGTTTTGCAGAAAATTGAATTTGGGTGGTTTGATCCCTTCACAATAAGACAATTCTGCTCAATGCTTCATAATTCACATTATCTTGTATGATATGATTAACCATCATAGCTTCAGGAGTAGAGAATCATGAGAAGGCATGACAAGCTAGAATAAAGAGAGTTTTTCCATAAATATTTTTAGGACAAAGCATTTGGAAAGGGAAAGACAATATATATATATATATAACATCAAATAAATAAATAAGTGAAGTGTTACATCCTGACTAAGGGATATGACCTATCTAATGGACATGATTGTGCAACCATGATGACTAGTCAATTACTCAATGTGTATAAGTACACTCTCACATGCCATATTATCATCAACTTATCTATTTATTCATATTTTATTTATTATTTTATATTACCTGTCCTATATTTCCATTTTATTCATATTACCTGTCAACTTATCTATTTTATTCATATTTTTGTTGTTTCTCCTTCTTATGTTGGATATTTGTGGCCAGCTAGATTATATCATTTTGGTTCCATTTACAAATGCATCCAGTTTTCACAGTAATCAGAGCTTGCTACAGAGTCAGTTTCATCAGATTCTGAGAAATTGCTATTTTTAGTATTTCTATCTTCTAGGAGCCATAGTTCTGAGGTATGTGTTACCACCCTAACTAGCATGTGTGAAGTAAAGTCCCAAAGAAGAAAAACTAGCCAAGGGGAACCAAGAGGAATAGGCCAATGTCACCACACCCAACCCCCTTTCACACTTTCGGTTGGCTTTTCTCCAACTCGAGGGGGGCTTACCTAAATTAGCAAGGTGATTGAAGAGGCTGCCCTAGCAACGCAGTTGTAGCATAAGGTAAAGGAAGAAAAGATGGGAGGATAGAGAGAAACAATCAAAGAGACTGGTGTCTTCATCAGCCAAGGGGCAGAATAGAGTCATATATGAACAATCTAAGAGGGCCTTGTTCATATGTCATTAAGGGGGCAAGGTCTCATTATCAACCAAGCCCTACTTAATAAAATGCAAGAACATGGTAGGATTTACAAGGAAGGGATCAACTGAAGCGTCCACTTCCTTTCTAGATTTGAGGGTGCACCATACACATCAAAGATCCAATATTGCACCCTTCGATGCAAGAAACAATGCAAAATTTACTCCCGTATGTGCATAGATTTAAAGGAAAAGAATTTGAAATTTACTTTAGAAACCATAGTTGCATGGGTACTGCTCCCAGGATTTTGGCAACCCGTGCCTGGCGTTTCCCCGCTCCTGGGAGCTTGGGAGCTGGTACGAAACGTCCCCTTTTTGTTGGGAGCTTCTCTGGGAGCCTGGGAGCTTTTTGGGAACTTGCTTCAGCTGCTCCCTTTTTTTGGGGAGCTTCTACAAGCTCCCAACCATGTGGAGCCCAAAATCATAAGAAAAGTGTCGAAAATCAATTGAATGATTGTTGTTTATTGTTCTAAGAAATCACCAATAATAAAAATTCCAATTGAATCTATCAATAACGCCATTTAAAAATTTTTCAAGGTTATATAAATTAAGAGGGCTCACACCTCTTAAATGTTTAGATCCATTCACACTCAAAATATAAGCTGCCAGTGTACGTAAGTGAATAAACATGGATCTTTCTACAATACTAAGATATTGAACAACTTTAATTCATGTCTCAAATGTTTATAGCTAGCTTATGTTATTCATATTGATTGCTATAGCAATTTAAGATCATAAACCACATCAAACTCAAAATACTGAAGACTTTGACAGTTTGTTACTTGAACTTGAAACAATCAAGCCTTCATTCACATAAGAAGTAAGTAGTAGTTACCATCAAAAAAATCCAAACGCACCCAAATACTAAGCACTCTTAGGAGCAATAATAGAGATGGAGTTGAAACAAGGAATTAGAAAAGATTGAATCTTATGATTTATGAAGTTATTTGTGCTTTGCACACACACACACACACACACACACATATGCAATTTTCCTTTACAAACTCATACATTGGGATAAAGTTGCAGGTTAAATTTACAAAACATACCATGGCACTAGAGTCATGCATGGTTAGGGTTTACTTCAGGTCATAGTGCACACAAACCCAATTTTTGTATAATGTGGACCTAGAGGAGTGAGCAAATTTAAAATGATTGAATTCCATGACACTACTAGAGGCTTAAGAGGCTAAAATAGTTTAAGCTATGAAATTAATCAATTATGTTTTTTTAACTCTTTAATTTTTTGTAATATATTTTAAAAAATTAATATATATTATTGCCGCTCCCAACCCAATGTTTCCTGCAAATTTGGGCAAAGCTTCTAGTCGTACCAGATACTCGTACCCACGTACCCAACGTACCCTTAATTCCAGTGAGGTAGTATTACCGTTCTATGGCCTCCAACCCAAATGCATTGAAATTACATTGTAAAAGCACTAGTATTACTCACAACCTTTTGAAAGCTCCATGCGAGATTGATGCCAACACATTCCCTGGACCTCGTGTCATGCGAGTACCAGTCCCTTCCCAGTTGCCGATTCCGCTAGTTACAAAAAAAACAAAAAAACTCTAGGTATTAAAAAAATAATCCCTACGTTTCAATCAAGAGAAGAGGTTAAGTAATGTCAAAAGAAAAGTATAAGGGGTATTTTATATTACCTGTCCTATATGGATTTTTGTTGTTTGTCCTTCTTATGTTGGATATTTGTGGCCAGCTAGATTTTATCATGTTGGTTCCATTTACAAATGCATCCAGTTTTCATAGTAATCAGAGCTTACTACAGAGTCAGTTTCATCAGATTCTGAGAAATTGCTATTTTTAGTATTTCTATCTTCTAGGAGCCATAGTTCCGAGGTATTTGTTACCACCCAAACTAGCAAGCGTGAAGTAAAGTCCCAAAGAAGAAAAACTAGTCAAGGGGGACCAAGAGGAACAGGGCAATGTTACCACACCCAATCCCCTTTCACACTGTCGGTTGGCTTTTCTCTAACTCGAGGGGGTTTCCCTAAATTAGGATCACTAGGGCAGAGAAAATGAGGAGCAAGGTGATTGAAGAGGCTGCCCTAGCAAAGCAGTTGTAGCATAAGGTAAAGGAAGAAATGATAGGAGGATAGAGAGAAACAATCGAAGAGACCGGTGTCTTCATCAGGAAAGGGGAAAAATAGAGTCATAGAGGAACAATCTAAGATGACCTTGCTCATATGTCATTAAGGGTGAAAGGTCTCATTATCAACGAAGCCCTACTTAATAAAATGCAAGAACATGCTAGGCTTTACAAGGAAGGGATTGACTGAAGCATCCACCTACTTTCTAGATTTGAGGGTGCACCATACACATAAAAGATCCAATATTGCACCCTTCGACACAAAAACAATGAAAAAACTACTCCCTTATGAGCATAGATTTAAAGGAAAAGAATTTAAAATTTACTTTAGAAACCCTTCCTTCCAATGAGGTAGTATTACCGTTCTATGGCCTCTAACTCAAATGCATTTAAAATACAATGTAAAAGCACTAGTATTATTCACAACCTTTTGAAATCTCCATGCAAGATCCATGCCACACATTCAGTAAGAAAGCACCTCCATACATGTCACAAAAGCTCCAAGAGTAGATTTATTCATTAAGCTTCAAGAAAGGGAAACTCTAGAAAGCACCTTCATACATGTCACAAAAGCTCCAAGAGTAGATTTATTCATTAAGCTTCAAGAAAGGGAAACTCTACAAGTCCAACCATGTGAAGAGAGGGGGACACACTTGCTTTAATAGCACAAGGATGAAGCCCCCCTATGTGTTAGATCTTATGTATTTAACCATGCGCCACCTCCAAAGCTGACCAGAGGTCCATGCACCACCTATAGAGTTAACTAGGACCTCAAATGCCACTTCTAGAGAACTCGGAGAGAATAGGACACCACTGCAGTGAACTGGAGCTGAGTAGGTGCCTATGCGCCTCCTTTGGAGTGAACTAGGGGACAAAAGGACTGAACTGGAGCAAACTCCAGCCACATGCAACACTTCTTCAGTTGACTAAGAGAGAAGAGAGTGTGCCCCCCCTGAAAAGGAATATTCCCTTTTACCAAACTGCCAAATGTGGGTAGTGTACTTGAAGGTAAGTGCCGCTTTAGTTAAGTGAATGGGAATGCATGAAGTGAAGTGGAGTCTGCCTTTAGTCAAGTGCAGAGAAGTGCGCCCCCTCCTTGTGTATATTAACCCCCTTGTGGCCTCAACTAAACTGCAATGGATGCCTGGTTTGATGTTTGCTGCTGTTGATACATTGCTTCTGGATGCTGCAAGGTATTTGTTTTGTCATATTTCTTGATTTACTCTTTTGCAGAACCTTGTTGTTGCTCATCTCCGCCTGGACTAGTGGCTGCCTGAATTGGACACGTGATCTTCATACTTCTCTTTCATTGCTGTAAAATATTACCTGCTGAATATACTCTGATAAATGCTGATCTGATGCTTGAATTCAGAAGGTTTTACATTGCTTTTGCATAGGATCTATGTTGCACAAAACTCCTAAAATGCCCACATATCGGTACGGGAACCTCGCGGAAACTCAGAAACTTCTCGGAAAATTTTGGGAAACCTCCAAGGGCCCATGAGCGGTTTGGAACCCATAGGAAATATAAAAAACCTTAGATTATGGAAAATGAAAACAAATTAACCTCTAAATCGTTTCTAAACCTACCTACAAATTAACCTCTCATTCTTATTTTATTGTGAGATGTGTTATTAAAAAGACTATATATAAATATATATACCGCATTTCCCCTGACATACCTATTTTTTGGGGGGGGTCACGTTTCCAAGCGTTCCTGTTTCCCAAACTTGTACACGTTTCCACGTTTCGTGCAACTTAGCAATGGATTAATTTTGGATCAGCATCAGTGAATTCCATGCATATTTTAGGCCATATTTGAGTGCTGAAGTTAAGGGATAAACTTAGAATAACAGCCTTCTTTCATACTTAGATCTGACACCTTGTGCACCAGCAAAAGTTTGCAATCTGCTTCCTCCTGGATGTATTTAGTATAGTTTGATTTACAGCAGGCACACAAAGTTTGTCTTCATTTAGCAGTCCATAATCTGAAAACTTTGATTGGCACATAGGATCTGGAATACCTCTGCTTTTGTATGCTGCCTCCACTGTTACATAGGGTGTTTGGGTGTGGGTAACAGTATGCATGTCAGAGTTAGTTACATATCGGTCCTCACAAGATCATGATGCCGATGAATCTATTTCGGGTAACATGCAAGTAGTTTCATTACACTACTATTTTTAGTAGTTAGGTTTTCAGGGCTTGCTTGGCGATTGTGAGCACAGATTCGGGTTCCTTGCAAAAAGAGGAGTCTAGTAAGACTTTCATTGACATGCAAGGCACTGCTGTTTTTTAGAAGTGACTATTTTTAGATGTGCTATATTTGGCAGCGATCTAGTAGTTCCCTTCATTTTCAAATTTTCCTATTTTTTAGGAGATGGACTGCTATTTGTTGCATGTCTATATTTAGCAGTTTTATATATAGCAGGAATAAGGTATTGTCATGGTTATGATGTGCAGTGGAGTGGTTTCTAGGTCCCAGTGGGTGAAGGATAGTGAGTCAAGTTCAAAACCGAACTGGTGGATATGTTCTGTAAGTATAACATGCGGGAGCTAATTGAAGGGTTTCAATTCGATGAAGTTCTAAATTTATCTTGTGTATAAAACCTTAGATTGATGTTCCAAACTCAATGTTTTTGTCAATACTGAAACCCTAATTCGAATTGCTATGATTGGCAATTATTTTTAGGTTGTCTGAAATCCTAGAGCTTTGTCAAGATCAAGCCCTATTTCAATTTTCTATTTTGGTTGGAATCCTTGCATGTGAGGTTAGGCCAAAACCCTAACTTGACCTCCTTTTTATAATTAGCATTTGTGCAAAATTTATCAAGCCTTAAGACCTACTCTGATTCCTAGGGCCTTGCTACTTTTAAACCTCAACTCGCCTTGCTAATTTTACGAAGTTCAATCTTTTCTTTGACCTCATTTATTTTTAGCAGGTTTTGATATTCTTGGAATTCTACCTTCAAGATGAAATTCGTTGGGGTTATTTTGAGGTTGACTTTACTACAGTTCTGTAATGTCCTCTTCTGTGTAAGCAACAGGAACCAACCCACTAACCTATTTAATTCCCATAGGTTTGAGCGGGCACTAATAAAAGGGAATTGAGTCAATTGACTAATGACTGATGCCACACGAGATAAAAGCACACCATGAGCAGTGATAATAAGCCATTAGCGGATGAAAATGACCACTTAAGCAGGATCAAGTGACATGCGAGACCTAATTCCAAATGCATGCGACACGTGTCATTAAAGTTGCATGCGGTATGCATAGGTCAAGTCGAATTCTCGGGGCATGCGTATTGTTATTATTCAGTGTTGAGAATTGGTTTGAGAGCTCTGAGAGCTGTTTGAGGGATGAGGGCGAATTGCCTTAGCCAACATTGATTTCGATGGTAAAATCTATCCCTCCTAATCAATTCTGAGGATAGGTCATCCAGATCTGTCAAACGAGATACAATACTACAGCATCTTCATCATTCTCTGTAGGGATTTGAGGGCATCCAAGCAGTTAAAGAATTTATATGGGCGCATCCATCAGATAATGTCGAGGGTGCATTGGTTAAATCGACAGAGGGTGCATTGTTGGGCATCACTGGAGGCGTCTTTCTTTCTTACATCACAGATCCGTTGAGTATTGTTTCCACAGACAGCATATTGTCTTCTTGGATTCTAGAGGGCACATTCTACCTCACCGAATCAGTGAAGGCGCATTCTCCTTAACCATTTTAGTGAGGGTGTGCTATTTGGGCCATCTATCTCATTGGGTGAGTCACCATTGATCTCATGGCTTCTTCTAGAGATTTATGCTAGCATCCTGGAGCCTTTTCTATCAATCTAAGACCAGATCTACACATGTGGCTATGCATGCATCAGTGGGGCGAATTCTCTATTTAGCTGCTTCTCATCTCTTGCACCAGATCTTGTGCATGACATGCATGTCTTCTCTATGATGTTCCACTACTCCAGTACATCTCAATGGTATGTCCATGCTTTACTTCTGAGCTTATTTGCATTGTAGATCTGATTATTTGATAAATCGGGGTCATGCAAAATTATTATTATCCATGCATACTTGTTATTGGCTAAATTGTACCACAAACACTTGAACAAAACACCAAACGTTACAACAAACCCTTCACATCATCCATATACAGAGATTTGGTATATTACAAATTTGGTCCTTCTCAACATTCATGCAACTTCTGAATCATATTGATTGCAGATTTCAGTGACAGTGCATTGACTTCATGGTGTTTTCAGCGAGTTATGTAGTGGTTGTAGCTGGTAAATAGCATGTTACTTGAAGGAGGATCCCTGTGATAACAAGTATTCGAGCTGTGTGTTATAGTTATTGTGGGAAATTGAGCACTGGAAGTTACTACTTCAAGCAACTTTTCAGTTATGTTTGGAAAAGACAGCTACAGGTTTCCGAGAAAGGCAATCTATTAGGCCTGTGCTGCTGTAAGATGATGACACTTGGAGATACAGCATAGGTTTGGAGCATAGGTGTTCTATTGAAGGATAAAACTGCCAAGTTCTGTGGTTAAAATGAGTAAAGCAGCAGACATGGGATGAAATACAGATGCTGAAGTCAACTCTTTGGTATTTTTTATCATTACTAACCATCAGCTTTTCATCAGTTTCATGCTACAGCACATCATTTTAACATGATATCAGCAATGAACAGCAAATCCCTTGTGCATGTTCAGGTATTAGGGAGATAACATGAGTCTGCTTGGCAATTGTTACTATTATTATTAACAGTTACAGCAGTGAGGGGAGTTTGCTGTTTCCATTAAGTGAGATGAGTGGTTGAGTTATCTTTTAGAAGATATCTAAAATAAACACTTGTAATGTCTTTGCAAACAGTTTGATCCTTTCCTCTTGCTTGCACAACTAAGGTATATTAGGCTATGTTCTTTTCTTTCTGGATTCTATAAGAGTGAGGTTGAGATCATTGTGCAGGCTTAGTCAATATTTTTAAGCAGATTACAACAGCAGACTTCCATCATTGTCCCACTTTCTGTATCCGACAAACCTCTGGCATCACTGCATACCATCAGACTTATGGTAGCCTGTTGTGTTTGACATTATGATACGATTTGATCTCTTGAAATTTGAATAACATACTTATTTGGTTCGACTATGCTGTGTTTATAGCTCTTGGAATTGTTAGGATATTTTTGACACTTAGGAGTTAGTTAAGTTCAACTTGGTCTAATATATCCGTTACGTATGCATTTGTATATATGTTATCCAACGGTCACGATATAAAGTGATCTGACGGTTCAACTTCTCTCGATCTTAACGACGCTTGATCTGTGGCCTAACACCTGATTGGTCCATGATCTCTATCTAAAGAGCATGGAGGGTCACTTACCGAATGATCCATTATTGAGAGAAGTTCATGTAATATTTTTTCTTCTACATAATAAATTGCACCGTAGAAGCTATTTGGCTAGGGCCGTGGACTGTTTCCGTCTAGGGGGTTTAACCATGTCAAAACACTGGTGTACTGATGTATGATCTTTGTGTGTGAGCGATGTCCTTGGTGTTCCGTCTGTGTGGATATACCTGTTATTTAAACATGGTATCAGAGCGTTGTTGAGGGCCATCTTCGTTTTATTGCGATCAAGATTTGAAGTCGGTGCGGCTGCATGCGGGAGCTGTTGCCAAGATCTGATATTTATGACCGTTTTTGGGCTGGCTTAAGTGCTCCATTGTGTTCAGAGCGTTGATTCCAGTAAGGGTCACCTTTCGTTTTGTACGAAAAGGCTTCCGTTTTCCCCATCTGTGGCCATTTTACAGATTCAAGACATATTGTTTTGTTTTCCGCAATTTTTATTTCTCTTTGTTTCATTTCGATTTGTAGTTCTTTTTTTATTTTTCTGGAAGTGAAAGCCTTCTTTCTGTGCATGTTGGCAGCCTCGGCCGACCATAAACAGCGGGAAAGGCAAGCCATTTACCAAGAGGAACTAACGAAAAACTAATAAAGAGCGGGAGACCCTTGAGTTTCTTTTTCTTGGTTTTTGTCTTCTATGTGAAGTTGTTTTGCAGGCTAAAACATGGGTCTGTGGCGTAAGCACACACCACAAGGCAAAAAGAGAAAAAAACCCCTCCTTTACAACATTTTCTATATTTTTTTAATGGTTCACTTGGTTAAAAGTTACTTATTAAGAGGTCTTAAGTTCAAATCCTCTTATTATTTGTTGCATTATTGTAAAAGTTATCTCATATATTAAAAAACGAGTCAGTTAAAAGCTCAAAGTTACTTTCTTTCCTTTTAAGTTGTTTTTTCCTTTTTCTTTTCTAAAGCAACTTTATAAAACTAAAACAAAACAAAAAGTTTCCTTTTCTTTTTAAGTTGTTTTCTCTTCATTTTTTAAGCAACTTTATGTAAAAGTGATCTTCACTTATTTATAAAAGTAAGGCATATAAAGGAATTTTATTTTGTAAAAGTGGGCTTAGGAGTTAAGTTAGGACTAAGGGGGATTTTTTTTAAAACTCTAATTGCCATGCACTTACCTCCACTTACCACGTGGTTCCTTGGCTGCTCATTCAATTTGTTTTCAAAAGGGCATAACTTTTTCATCCGGAAGCTGATTACAGTGTCGTTTTTTTTGAAAAAATAAGTGGTTTAAAAAAAACGGCACTACAATTAGCTTCCAGATGAAAAAGTTATGCCCTTTTGAAAACAAATTGAAAGAGCACCCAAGGAACCACATGGTAAGTGGAGGTAATTGCACGGCAATAAGAGTTTAAAAAAAAATCCCCCTTAGTCCTAACTTAACTCCTAAGCTCACTTTTACAAAATAAAATTCCTTTATGTGCCTTACTTTTATAAATAAGTGAAGGTCACTTTTACATAAAGTTGCTTAAAATATGAAGAGAAAACAACTTAAAAAGAAAATGAAACTTTTTATTTTGTTTTTGTTTTATAAAGTTGCATTAGAAAAGGAAAAGGAAAAAACAACTTAAAAGGAAAGAAAGTAACTTTGAGTTTTTAACTGACTCGTTTTTTAATATATGAGATCACTTTTACAATAATGCAACAAATAATACGAGGATTTGAACTTAAGACCTCTTAATAAGTAACTTTTAACCAAGTGAGCTATTAAAAAATATAGATAATGTTGTGAAGGAGGAGGGATTTTTTTTTTTATACTCTTTTTGCCTTATGGTGCATGCTTACCCCACAGACCCCTGTTTTAGCCTGCAAAACAACTTTACACATAGAAGACAACAACCAAGAAAAAAAAACTCAAGGGTTTCCCACTCTTTGTTAGTTTTTCGTTAGTTTCTCCTGTTGCCAGCTATGTTGTACTTAGTTGGGCTATCAAGTGAGCGGGCAAAGTTGAACATGTTACTTGTTCATTTTTGATGATTTGATGTCCAGTAGGCCTTTTAAAGGCCCCATTTTTTTAATTTTTTCCACATGTCCATGGCCCTGCAGGGGTTTGTAATAAAATGTACTAACATGGTGTTTTGTAAAGGACTTGGTTCCCTAGGACTTTTTGGCTAAGTCAGGTATTCCAAGGAGTTTTTTCACCTACTAATTATGTCTTGCATTAATGCATAACATAATTTTTGGGTTTTTCTCCTGCTCCTCCAAAGTTGGAATGCCTAGGGAACTTAACGGGCCTTAGGGGATTGTTAAAGTCCATGGGTCAATGTATATGAACATGCTAGATATTAATTTTGAGTCGTATGGACATGTGCTAAGTCCCCCTAGGTTGTTTTTTAATTCCCGGCGAAAAATATTTTTCCCATAATTGAGCCATTTTTTAATGGTTTAATTAAAAAATTTGTAATCGGCATAAAAATTAGGTCGAGGGGTCTTTTTGGCCTTGGGGGTGCTCGTTTTCTAACTCAGAGCACCTACCTTACCCCAAACCCACTTTCCATTGTCGTTGAGTCATTTATTTTTCACTTATGGCTAAAAAATAAAATAAAAAAAAGTGAAAAATAGAGAGAAAAATGCAAAAAAGTAAAAATTAATAAAAAATTAACTTCCAAATTTTATGGGATTGGAAGTCAAAATTATTTCAGTTATGTTTTAGGAGTTGTAAGAGCTGATTTTGAAAAGATTCTGGGCAGCTATATTAGTGGGATTACTTTCCCACTTGAGGGGGGCATATTTCTCAAAATTGGGCTCCTTCAATCATGGAATTTGCAGCTATGTTTATGGATTGTCACATGGCTGATTTTTAGTTGATTTGGGGCTGATTTTGGCAGCCCATTACATGGGAGTGGGCAGCCCCATTTTCTCCATGAGTTATGCCACTCATTCCACCATTCCTCTCCATCTTTGGCTATATATACATGGCTGCCCACTCTCTTTTTCTCTAGTTGGAGTTGGAGCAGGCCTACTTTGTAACTTGTTTTATCTTTGCTATTGAATAAAGAAGACTTTGGAGGTCCACATGTGTGATGCTTTGTGAGTGGTTGATGGATTTCATGGCATGAGGTAATCTGTAGCTTAGACAATTTTGTGCAAGCATTTTCAACCATCTTCTAGCTTGTAAGAAAGACTAACTAAACTTGTTTGTATTAGTTACTTCTTGTATGTGTCATTTCAATTAGAGATTCAAAATGTATATGTTTCATTTGTTTATGCTCATATTGTTTTAATTTCTAACCATATGCATTTCTAGATTTGATGGGTTTTTTGTGAGTGTCTTTAGCTACAGGTTGACAGGTTAAAGAAGAAGATAGCTTGCTTGCTCTCCTTTTCCTCATTTGTACATGCTTTGGTGGATCTTGCCCTCGATGTCCCACTTCCAAACCTTCAAAGATTTCTGAGTTCACATGCCAATCTGCTTCTTTTCTCTTTCTTAGCAAATACAAAAAATTCTAAACTTTTCCTTTGGTTACTGGTTACGATTGAAGAGTGATTCTTGATTTATTTTTTGATTGATATATTCTTAAGTAGATCTGATTCATTCTTAGAGTTCTAATCTAGTTGTTTAAAGCTTTATCTTCCATTAGATTAGATCTTTCATTATCTAGCATTACTTAATTTTTAAACTGGTTAAAAATTGTTAAAGTCTTGAAAAGTTTAAAAGTAGTGTTAGATCTGATGTAAAAGTTTATTTGGCTATCCAAGATCATATAATTTCCAACTCATAAAGCTTGCAAAGACCCCAAGCGAACAATCGTCACTGCTTGCTTTACTTGGTTAAAATTTTGCATTTTTAGCTAGTTTTGACACTTAGATTTTTTTGGGTTTTTAGTAGGTGACCCAAACACACTCTTAAAATGTTTTGGGCCATCTTCTACTAATAATTGCTTGCTGGTTTGTAGTAGATGATGATCAGACAAGGGGAGATGCTGGTCCAAAATTGAAGATCTGGGCCATTCGAAGCACCCAAAGCTAAAATTTTTCAAAACCGGATATCTTTCTTCTCTATTTTTTGTAAGCCACTAAGTCATAAAAAGACTGGGGCAATTCTATTGTATTGTAAAAACATATCAAACGAGAGCAAGTGGGCTAACCAAGCACCCACACCCCATCCCCCCCAGGGGGGGGAATTGTGTCGACTCAATTTTCGTGGTTTGCAATTTTTTTAGTTTAGATTTCATTTTCCGCATTAAATAAAATTAAGTAGGATTAAAATTTACCTCGTTGGTCTATTCCATTGGTGGGCCACGAGTTCACTCAGGACTTAGATTTTCTCATTTTTTTTACAATTTCAAAAACACCCTCTTGCTTTCCTGAAGTAGGGTTTCAGGACAAGGGCTTGCCCGAGTACTGGCCTGAAAAGAGACTCTTGGGGTTCTAAAAAGATAAAATTTTGGTTCATAAAAATGTTAAAAAATTTCCAAGGTCTTCTCCCGTATGCTTTGTGGCCAACTTGCAGCTCAGTCTGATCATGTTGGTACGCATCAGAAAGGGGACGATGACTAGTAATAGGTTTTAACACACCCGAATAAACAAACCTTCTTGTGAAAATCGGGCACAAAGCGAATATTATTTTGTCGTGGGGAAATTTTTCAAAGGGCTTGGGATAAAACTGGATAATGACCTCTTGGAAACCGTTAGGCTTGCCCTCATTGGTATAGCATCTGAACACCTCCTTGAGACTCCGATTCAGCCTAAGTCTGAGTGAAAAACCACACATCAGAATTCCGGACATGTTCCCTGTACCTTTGTGTATATAGGGAATCCACCAGCCCTAATAAAAAGGTCATTACCACAATAAAATAAAATAAACCAAGAAGAATTGCACAACACTTCTTTTTCAACTCATGCATCTATTTTGACTCCATTATTTGGCATTGGTTTATATTGTTTTGTTTCGAGTTGTTAATGATGATTTAAATGATAAATGATGATGATGGATGTTTGCAATCGAAGTGTTGATGAATGACTTTTGCTTTACATACATATATATGCTGCATTGTCTTGGTTTAGCAAAAAAAATCTAACTCCTAGATTAGATGTTTTATTTTTTATAGATTAGACACCATAGTTTGTTTTCATTTTTTAGGGTCCACCCCCCTTGGCTTTGCTTGGAAAGCCTAGACGGAGGAGTCGAGTTTCAGGTGACAGCACTCGACTTTGACTTGCCCCCAAGGCCACACCAGCAGCTTGAAGACTTTTGCTGCGTTTTCCCAGGTGTGGAACCAGGCGGCAACACCTCCTGGTAAACGACCTTCCTTTCCCGCTATTTATGATCGGCCGAGGTCGCCAGCATGCGCAGAAAGAAGGTTTTCGCTTCCAGAAAAATAAAAATAAAACTACAAATCGAAATGAAACAGAGAGAAATAAACTATGGAAAATAAAACAATATACCTCAAATCTGTAAAATGGCCGCAAATAGGGAAAACATAAGCCTTTTCATACAAAAAGAAAGGTGACCTTTAATGGAATCAACGCTCTGAACACAATGGAGCACTTAAGCCAACCCAAAAACGCTCAGAAATATCAGATCTTGGCAACAACTCCCGCATGTAGTGGCACCGACTTCAGATCTTGATCGCAATAAAACGGAGAAGGCCCTCAACAACGCTTGGATACCATGTTTGAATAACAAGTATATCCACACAGACGGAACACCAAGGACACCGCTCACACACAAATATCATAGATCGGTACACCAGTGTTTTGACGTGGTTAAAACCCCCTAGAGGGAAACAGTCCACGACCCCGGCCAAATAGCTTCTATGGAGCAATTTATAACGCAGAAGAAAAAATATTACATGAGCTTCTCTCAATAATGGATCATTCGGCAAGTGACCCTCCATGCTCTTTAAATAGAGATCATGGACCAATCGAGTGTTAGGCCACGGATGAAGTGTCATTAAGATCGAGAGAAGTTGAACCGTTAGATCACTTTATATCGTGACCGTTGGATTACATATATACAAATGCATACCTAACGGATATATTAGACCAAGTTGAACTTAATTAACTGCTAAGTGTCAAAAATATCTTAACATCCCCCCTTAAGAACAACTTGGGATAGGATTGAAGGATTTACAAAGGTGACACAAAATTAGGAGAAGGAAAGAGGCATTAAAGCCTATCCCCCCTTAATGACAACTTCTTGTACTCCTAGCATATTTTGAAGTTTGGAAAACTTCGCTTCTGTTAGACTTGGTGAAAATGTCTGCAACTTGATCATTTGTTTGACAATAGCGCACTTCAAGAACATGATCCCGGAGGAGATTTCTAATGAAGTGCATGTAAAGTTCAATGTGTTTGCTGCGCTGATGTTGGACAGGATCTTTGGCTAACTGAATGGCACTCTGATTGTCACACCATAGTGTGGTCGGATGCTGCTGCTGGAACCCAAACTCTTAAAGGATCCGTCGAAGCCACATGGCTTCCTAACTAGCACGAACAGCTGCACAGTACTCGGCTTTGGTTGAAGAAAGAGCAATTGCACTTTGTTTCTTAGAAGCCCAAGAAATAGGTCCTGCTTTGTTTCTTAGAAGCCCAAGAAATAGGTCCTGAACCCAGAGTGAATACATATCCTGCAGTAGACTTCCGATCATCAAGGTCACTAGCCCAATCAGAATCAGTGGAACCAACTAAAGGAGTCCCCCCTGACCTGTAATGTATCCCAAACTGAATTGCACTTCGAACATACCGAAGGATTCTTTTTGCTGCTTTCCAATGACTTTCATGAGGGCATTGCATATATCGAGAACAAGACCAACAACAAAGGAAAGGTCGGGACGGGTGTGAGTTAAGTACAAGAGGCTACCAACAAGCTAGCGATACAAAGTAGCATCTACTTTAGGTGTTGAACAAGTGGTAGAAAGTTTGACTTCAGACTGGAAGGTAGAGGAAGTTGGTTTACAATCTTCCATGTGAAAGCGGCAGAGAAGATAACATGCATACTTAGATTGGCAAAAGGGAGATACCTTTCTGAGTTTGCAAGACTTGGAGGGCAAGAAAATAGTGCAAGTGTCCAAGGTTTGTCATTTCAAATTGCTGCTTAAGACTTAACTTCACATGGTGGATAAGTTTAGGGTCACTACCGGTAAGTATTAGGTCATCAACATAAAGGACTAGGATTATGAGATAGTCATTGAATTTCTTGGTATAGACATTTGAATCAGAATGGCATCTAGAAAAACCAGTATCTTGAAGAAACATGCGCATTTTAGCATACCAAGCCCAAGGGGCTTGCTTAAGGCAATAGAGAGATTTCTTGAGGCGACAAACAAGACTTGAGTCAGACTGAATGTAACCATGAGGTTGTTTCGTGTAGATTTCTTCTTGCAAATCCCCATGCAAGAAGGCAGATTTAACATCCATTTGATGAACTTCCCAATGAAAATATGTGGCAAGGGCAAGAACAAGGCGGATGGAATTCATTTAGGCTACCGGTGCAAAGGTTTCGGTGTAGCCTATGACTTCAACTTGAGAGAATCCTTTAGCAACTAGTCTTGCCTTATCAGATCTTAACTTAAGAATTTGATGACCAGATTGATTCTCAACAAGGGCCTTGTAGGCCAAGAACATGCCAAAAACTTTGCTCTTAAGTTTTAAGAAATAAACCCAAGTGCGTCTGGAGTAATCATCAATGAAAGTCAAGAAGTATTTGAAACCAGAGAAGGACTCATAAGGTAGAGGACCACACAAGTCACTGTGCACAAACAGCTAGGAGTACAGGAAGTTGTCATTAAGGGGGGATAGGCTTTAATGCCTCCTTCCTTCTCCTAATTTTTTGTCACCTTTGTAAATCCTTCAATCCTATCCCAAGTTGTTCTTAAGGGGGGATGTTAGGATATTTTTGACACTTAGGAGTTAGTTAAGTTCAACTTGGTCTAATATATCCGTTAGGTATGCATTTGTATATATGTAATCCAACGGTCATGATATAAAGTGATCTGATGGTTCAATTTCGCTCGATCTTAACGACACTTGATCTGTGGCCTAACACCCGGTTGGTCCATGATCTCTATTTAAAGAGCATGGAAGGTCACTTGCCGAATGATCCATTATTGAGAGAAGCTCATGTAATATTTTTTCTTCTGCATAATAAATTGCTCTGTAGAAGCTATTTGGCAGGGGCCGTGGACTGTTTCCCTCTAGGGGGTTTTAACCAAGTCAAAACACTGGTGTACCGATCTATGATCTTTGTGTGTGAGCGGTATCCTTGGTGTTCTGTCTGTGTGGATATACATGTTATTCAAACAGGAATCTCTTAGTTGAATTGCTGTTTAGTTTCATTGCAGTGATTTGGTTTGCTTTAGTGGACTTACCTTGATTTCCTATTCACTTTAGACGCACATTCACTTCACTTCGTTTTTTTCATTCACTGTCACTGTTGTAATTGGCTTAAGAATCTGATCTCAACCATTTTGAGTTTACTAGGAAGTTACTTTTACTTTGATTGCTTACGGATGTCTCAATGGTGAGCTTTCCTGTTTGCTGATCAACTGGGCTATTATGTAGATTTGTTTGTTTGATAACAACATATAACCCTAGGGGCACCCCTCCTGAGTCTGGAAAAGCACCCATCCAAATGGAGAGACAGTCATCTGAGACAGGGTTGGTTGTCTAGATTTGTTTGCTAGATTTGCTAGTGCAATCCATGTGATAACAAGAACCTCTAGAGGATATCTTGTTGGCAATGCTATGAGTGTCCTTCTCAATGGGCTGTTGATCTTGATCATTTTGATTAGTGCATCTCAACTCTTCCAATTGAATGAAAGGGATCATCCACATCTGTAAACAATGTTAACGGATCATATTTTTTATATGGTCTGTTTTTATAATGGTCATCATCACAATACTTGCAAAGTTTAATTTTTATTATTAATGATTATGATTCATGAGTGAGTTACAAATTATTTTCAATGTAAATACTTATTGCGATACAAAAGAATATAAGAGAAGAAAATAAACAATCTCCAACTCTTTAGAATTTCCTGTACAATAATTGAAGATTTGAGCGAATATATACAAAATCATCTGCCTTTTTGTATGTAAGGATGTTCCTTTCCAAGTTGTGGATGTATGATTACATGCTCCAAATTCTCTTTACTGATGATGTGCTAGCTATTTCTATAAGGACTTTCATGGCCAATACCTGCAACTTTGGAGTATCAGTCCCATGGATAGACACCATTGCAAAGTGTTCAACTTGGACCTATCTCAAATTGCATGCAAAGTGCCACAAGTTTCCTTTATATTGAAATACATGGCTAACTGAAATTTGAGTGTTGCACTTCTTATGATCAAGGAACATTTGAGAGATTGCATCACTCTATCGTTTTTTCACATCCCTAATAAAATGAGGCATCCTCCTTACAAGAGCACTGGGAGCTGGTGTTTTTAGCCAATCTGGATCACAGAATCTAGGGGTCAAAATATATGCCACGCAATGGATTGGGATATTCATGTTATCCCACCTATTCACCGTCACCCTCTTATAACATCCTTATCCTTCAGCAAGTCTGGAATTTCGTGATCCTCATCAAGTAGTAAGCTGGAACTTCAATGATTCTGCATCGAAAAAACAGGAGCAAATTTCAAATCTTTGCAACTCTGCATATCTACAACACATCCACCCATGCTTTTATTGGGTCATAACTTTCAACATCCAAGATATGGCAGGAAAGCAAATCAAGTACAACAAGATAATAAGATCCGGTAATAGCACTGTTAGGCAGGACTCCTTTGTTGATACAATCCATTATTGTCAAGCAAGTAATCCTTTGTTGATACAAGGCTAGGCATATTGTTGTAGACATACATCAAACTATTAGAAAGTGGGAACAAGGGAGGTCTTCTTGCATTGCATGTGTTCTTGCATGCTAGATGACCTAAATCAGGAAGCCAAATGTATTTAATGTATTTTCCTAAGTTTAGATTTAGGAAAAGTACATTAAGTGATCTAACTATTAATTGACTTAGTGTAGTCACTTTTTTATAAAGTACAAGTGAAAATAATTAAAGTGATGGCTAATCTAATCTTGACCATTGATCTCACCGGAGGATCTCATCCATAGATCCATAGTGAGATGTTAGGGTTTTCGCTTGGCCATTGAGTTAAAAGGAGGATCGTTTTGGTGGAGAGGACACAAAGAGAGACAAATAAGTTTGCAGAGAAGAAGACGGAGGAGCATTCAGTAGGAGGATTGACAGAGTGATCAGGAAGAGACAAAGAGCCGTACGGATTTGCAAAGAGAGAGCCGTACAGACCTGCAGCTCGACTGTACAGCAGCCGCCGAGGAACCCGCACATGTGAGAGGAGGCCGTACAGATCTGTTCGTACAGTTGACACAGAGACCATACGGGTTCCGTACAGGTCGTACAACTGCGTAGAGTGGGCCGAACAGGTTTGGGGGTTTTCTCAGTGAATTTTTGTGGCTCGATTTTGCCTGGTTGGGTAAATCGATTTTCTGAATTGTACTTGTTCCATATCTTCATAATAAAATTTCATCTCAGACTGCTGCACCGGTTTTCCCATCTTGGGTTTTGTCTGGGGGTTTATACCCAAAAAGATTTGTGTTGTCTCCATTGATGTGATTGATGCTATATTTATTTCAGTATTTATTTTCTGCTGCATAGTGAAGAAATCCATGTGTGGTTAATAGTGGCAATTGGGCTTAATAAATTAATCTGGCATACTTTAACTCTAGTGTGGATTTTAAGGAAATTTACACAAACTAGGGTTCAAGCTTGGTTGCTCCTTGTTACCCCTCATGTTGTATCAGGGTAATCCAGTTTCATAGTTGTTCCACCAGCAGTGTTGATCCTGTTGCATGTCTTTTCGAGCAGATGTCTGAGCCCGATGATACATATCTAGTTGTGCCTTCAGGATTTCAACAAAATGTTTGGCAACATGATTATCCAAATGTGGTGTGTCCGTTGTATCTTTCACTAGACCATGCTTGTTGAACTATGTAAAGTGTTTTTCTTTTTACTTAGGTGGTCCTCTAGACTCTTGTGGTTTGTCATCGCAAGTCCTTCTAGGTTCTATTTCAAGGTAGTCTTACCCTTATGGTTCATTCTAACCATTCTCATATAGTGTTAGATTTCATACATTCATAGCATAATAATTCAATTGCATAAACAGGATCACTAGAAGAATGACAAAACACAAAACAATAACACAGAGTTTATCCTGGGAAACCCAAACGAGAGAAAACCCAACAACCTTCATATAGAGATGATAATCCTGAGATCATAGTACAATCATAAAAGAGAAAAGATGGAAAATGTCTTCCAAAAGTAGAAACCCCAAAACAGTCTTCTTCTCTCTCTCAAGTAATGCGAACTTGAGTGAATGGATTATTGAATAATGAGGTGAGCTCACCTCTTAGTTATAAAAGTGTCAACTTGACCTTTTACCCTAACTGGGCTGACTTCTCTAGGAGACTGGGCGGACTTCACTTAGGGAGCATTTAATAATTAATTTTAATCTTTTCTTTTGCTTGCTTTTCATCCCAAGGTTTACATTGATTCTTTCAGGGTTTACATAGATAAATTACATCAAGTTCATCTCCCTTAGGAGGTACAATCAAGTACAATAAAATACAATAAATAATATCTTCCGAAGTTGCACAAAATCCAACACTCCCTCTCAACGAGGAAGGTATTCTTCGGTCTTCATCAGCATCACGATCATCTGGGTTTCATCTTGTACATCTATACTGTCTCCTGTTAGACACAGTGCTCACTGAGAGGGGGGGGTGAATCAATGAGCCTATACTTTATTCAATTTCAACTTCAATTACCAATTCTTATATCAACATATCATATTAACTATAAATCCATATGTCATTCATCAAATAAAACACATCATCATCAACACATCGCACAAGAGAGACACAATATAATTCTAATGTTTTTGTATTTGTCAATGGCTACAACCATGAGGCACTTCAGCACCAACTGATATAATGAGCACCAACTCATCATTTAGGACCCAGCCTAGTTCTTCTTAGACCCAGCCAAGAAAATGGATACAAGACCCTGCTTGTATTGTTCATATTACATTTCATACATCTCATTAATTGTCATATTACATCATCACACACAGATCTGTTCATACACCCTTGTCAACCCAATCATGTCTTGTTGTCATCACTGTCATCAAACAAACTGCAACCACTTCTGCTTAACAATATTCTGTCCACAAATATATCTTTCTCCTATCACTGTTCTGCTTGTAGGTTTATTTTATTTTAGTCCACAACCACTTAGCTTGACTTGTCAACATTGCTGCCCTAATATGAATCAATTTGTCGTTACTATATCCCTAGCAACACAAACATCGTCAAGTTGTCCAGCATAGCATTCTTTCATGTTCCATTGTCATCATTTTGCTGTCCTACCTTCATTCTGTTGTTATGTCCAGCATGTTCACAAATTCATATATAAATCAGCATGTCATTCTGATCATGACCAGCATATTCATCATGAAACTGTTCATGTCATTACAAGCACATTCTCCACTTCAAGTTGCCCATAAAATAATATCAAACATATCATTGTCATCATCTTGTCCAGCATCTTCTCATTCTGTCCACATCATGCTGCCCATAAATCAGAGATAACAAAAACTTCATCATGTTGCTGCCACATCATGTCTTCAACCACCTCATAAGAGATAAAACAAAAATATAAATCACTGCTGTAGTTGCTCCTATTGCTGCTGCTACATCACTGCTCCTTTATCTCAGTATGTATGTTGTTGCCCAATGCTTGTATACCCAAAAATCAGAGCTAAAAAAAATATTCTTGTCTACTGTAGCTGCTACAGTATCCAAAATTCTCCTCAGTTAGCAGCCCGAAAATTTCAGAGTTGTCTGTCCACTATAGCTGCTACAGTATGTGCAAAAATCAGAGCTCAATCTTCTCTCCACCAACTCACAATCAATAAGACGAGTTTTCCTTTATTTATACAATTCAAGTACTATATTTTAGGAGCCGACCTATCCTTCAAATTCATTAAAAAATAAGATTAAATCGGAATCCCCTTTTCTTAGGTCGGCTGACCCAAAAGATGGGGTTAACATTGCCACACAACTTCAAAAATTAATATCTCTTCAACCGTGAAGAACCACGTGACGTGCCACCTATTGTTGGAAACGGCATGACAAGGGCTATCATCATATGAGGGGCTTATTTGCAAAAACATGGTCCTTCATCCTTAAATTTTCTTCAACAAACTTGTGGGCTTAAAGACCATTTTGTGGGTTCAAGGCTTCTTCACCATTCATATGGGCTTAAGAACCATTTTGTGGGTTTCATCATAGCACAAGAGTGTCAAGGACTTCGTTATAGAAGCCAATCTCCCTCAAGGGCATCAAGAGCGAACTCATAGGCTCAAAGACCAAATTGTGGGATCAAGGACATTTAGGGCATCACCATCTTACCTCCGTTTAGCTTGTGGGCTTCATGACTTCATCAAGCCACAAATGACCACAGAATGGGTCATTTGGCCCATTAGGTGTGCAAAAGCCCATCACCTTGGGGTCTTATCACTGCCATGCCATCAATACTTCAGTTCATTGTTTGATATCATCATGTCCTCAAGCTTCTTTGTCATTAATGTTGCCATCAATGACAACTCTACTCAACAAACTCTCCCTTTGTCATTGATGGCAATATCCTCAATTTCTCTCCCCCTTTGACATTAATGACAAAGGGTTAATGAGCCATTAAAGGTTTCACAATGCCCAAAAACAAATTTCTTTGAATTCTTCCAAGTCAACCTCTGATCTGAGCTTTTGATCCATCTTCAAAATTTAGAGAAACTCCCCTTATGACTGAGATTTATTCGCTATCAAGGATGTACTACTAGCTGCTCCTGATGCATCATGTCACCAAATCAAATTTGTCCCTTAATCTTCTAGACAAAATAGAGATGAAGCTTTGTACTACTCCATCATGTTTTTGCTGCCAGCAAGCTCCCGCTAACTGATATGCCACAGTTAGAATGTTGTCCAAATCTTTGACTTGCTTGAAGTGTCCTGCTGCAATAATTTTCAGGGGTTGACTCAGTCATAATAATCTGCTGCTGATCAAGCTGGTCATCAACATCTGCTGGTCCATCTCTGCTCAGGATGCCACATGTCATCTTATCATCATGTCTTTTGCTGAGAGTTCCATACTGCTGTAGATGTATCATTATTGAAAATGTGTATGCATCATCAAGGTTTTGTATCATTATAGGGTACCACTTTCTTTGCTGAGTTTTTGCCATCTTCAAAAAGTACACATGCTCCAAAAAAATTGTTTCATTACTCTCTTTAATGTGATGATCTTGATGTCTTTGCTTGATGTTGTCATCTCATGTTGTCAACATTCTTCTATTATTCTATAGATCTGCTTCTATATCAAACAACTGCAGGTTTCATTTTCTTAAACACCTTCTTCTTTCTCGATGATTTGACCACAAGAGGTAATCTCTGTACTGTGGTAAGTGTCCGAATTTTTGAAAGAAATATGTGCATGCAAAATATTTTTCTGATCTTCAAATTTTCGTTTTTATCAACCTCCCAAACAGACTTAAGTAACTTTGGCTTATTTGACAGTGAGCAGACTTAGGTACTGTGGCTCATCAAACTCCTTAGTTAAGCTTCTTTTCATGTGTATACTTCATTTGCTTCCCCAATCATGCTGAGATTTATGCTTCAGAAATTCTTTCCAAGATGTTGTCATGCAAAGCATATACATAAGAGTAGCCAAACCATTAACATCTTATTGATCTGGTTGCTCCCCCTATCAACCATGTCCTTAATCAAGGCTTCATCATCATACTTCAAATCTTCAAACTTCATGCACCATCATCAAGACTTTGGATTGTTCTGATTTGAACTAGGGCTCGAGGCTACTTCAGCACTTCTTCTTCATACCTGAATTGATGTTTATGTATGCATCCCAGTCATCATTTTCTTCAACTTATTGTAAGTCTAGTCAGAATCTTCATATCACATGGAATTGTATCCACCACAGCTTTTTATTTAGCTGCCTGCTTTAAGATTTGATCCTCTTGTACACTGCTGCAGCTCCATCTCCTAGACATAACCGAGATCTTCTTTTTAGTAACCCAAAATATCTTCAATTGTGATCTTGCTACTATTTGGATGCTTTCGGCTGATCAAATCATCTTTTACTGTGGCTTCCCAAGTTTATGTAGCTGATACACTTCTGAATTCAGAACACCATACTTCTTGAGTGTAGATCTTTTGCTACTTCAGTAGACTTGTCAAGGTGCATGCTTCTTGCTGTACAACATTTTTGGGACCCAATATGCGGAATTCACAACCCTCACACACCCAGTTTTATAATCATATATCAGCCCTAAATTTTCAGTTGAGACAAGTCACAAGACACTTCTTTTTAGCCTATGTCTCTTTAAACAGTCCTTCAGGTTCCCTTCTAATGACTCAATCAGATCTGAACAGGACTAGACAATACTTATTTAGTCATCATGTTTGCAGAACGTATTTCTGCTCGAGTTAAGGTTCATTTGAAATTCAATCCTTGCTATAAAAATTGGCAAATCCTTCCCCATAGAATTGGAAAATTTGGTGCATCATTTGCTTTGTGCTCCTGTACTTCACATTTCTCTTGTTCGGAATATGTCACAAGACTCTTGAATAAGAAGTTGCCTTGTTGTAGGTGAGTAAGATCTGTTTCAGCCAGTCCTCAACCTGCTCCATATATTCATCCATACATGCTCCCAAGTTTTCATATGAATGCCAGGAGTTGTCTTCATACAATGACAAAAATCTCGATAACCGGCTCCCTTCATTCATCATCATGAGATAATTTTTGCTCCCCCCTATCACCATGCATATCTTGATTTATATGATCCTTGGACTTGATTGTATCTTGGAGACTCTTTATTAGCCATTTGAGTTCATTCTCCAATGATGAACTCATGGCATACTCAAAGTCTTTAGAAGACTTCAAGTATGGCTTGCCATACGGCAGCCACTTTCATCCACTTCATTTTTCTTCACCCATACTTTCTTCTTGATCTCAGTCTTTTCATAACTTGTTCCATCTTCTTCATTTGCCTTGCTTGGTGAGTTGTATGTTAATCTCCTCATGAATGGTCTTCTTGGACTTGCACACTCCTTGGCTTTATGGGCAACACCATCACAATTGAAGCATCTTAATGTGTGACAATTTGCAGCCACGTGTCCAATATGATTGCATGTCCAACATCTCACTTTATCATTAGGACTTCCAGCCCTTCTTCTTTCATGGGATCTACAATTCAAAGCCTTATGACCATAATTAGAGCAAGAAAAACAATATCCATCAAAACTATTTTCATACCTTGATGTTTGGCTTGGAGTTATCTTTCTTCTTCCAAATGAATTGCTTTGATGAGTGAGAGCAGCTTCATGAGTCATTAGTGATCTTCCAACTTCTTTGTTGTCATGTGCAGATATATGAGATGCATCCTTGGTCATTGATGGACCAGCTTTTGGAGTCTTTGGAAACCACTTGTCTTCTTCTAGTTCTCTAGGATTCACATCACTCCCTTTTTGTTCATTTCCTAGTTCATGCTTCAATCTTCTGACCTCAAGATTCTTGTCTTCTAACTCACCTTGCAAGTCTTTGTTCTTGACCTTCAAGCTCATGAACAAGGCTTTTGTCTCCTCTTGGTATTTTTCAAATGCTCCCATAATCTTCTTCTTAAGCCTTATATTGGATTTGACATCCTTATCCAATTGAGTTTTTGTAAATGCCTCTTTGATTTTTAATAATTCATCTTCTTCATGCTTTACTAGAGCAACTTCATAATTATTGTCAATAGAAGAGTTCTTACCTTTACTAGTGCTTGTAGCTTGGGCCTCCTTCTTTTCTTGTTCTTCATCTTTAGATGTCTTGGCTTCCTTTTCTTTGTCTTGACTTCTTCTTTGATATTCTTCTTCTAGCTTGAGCCAAAGATCTTTGGCTGAGATGTAGTCCCAAACATTCAATCTTTCCTTCTCAATTTGAGATAAGCCACTTATGATCAAACTGAGAGCCTTTTCATTTCCTTCATGTAGTTTTCTAGCTGTTGCTTCCTTCAGTTTGTCTTTTGAAGGAGTGTAACCATCCTTAATTGATTTCCAAATAATAAATCCCTCTGCCTGTATATGGGTTCTCATTCTGATACTCCAAGTCTCATAATTTGACCCATTGAACATTGGAATTCCATCTTCCGAATAATTCTCCATGATCTGCCTTTCACTTGTGTCTAGGATCCCTTCAAGCTTGTTAGGCTTATATAGAAGGCCTGCTCTGATACCAATTGTTAGAGACAGTGCTCACTGAGAGGGGGGGGTGAATCAGTGAGCCTATACTTTATTCAATTTCAACTTCAATTACCAATTCTTATATCAACATATCATATTAACTATAAATCCATATGTCATTCATCAAATAAAACACATCATCATCAATACATTGCACAAGAGAGACACAACATAATTCTAATGTTTTTGTATGAGTCAACGGCTACAACCGTGAGGCACTTCAGCACCAACTGATATAATGAGCAGCAACTCATCATCTAGGACCCAGCCTAGTTCTTCTTAGACCCAGCCAAGAAAATGGATACAAGACCCTGCTTGTATTGTTCATATTACATTTCATACATCTCATTAATCGTCATATTACATCATCACACACAAATCTGTTCATACACCCTTGTCAACCCAATCATGTCTTGTTGTCATCACTGTTATCAAACAAACTGCAACCACTTCTACTTAACAATATTCTGTCCACAAATATATCTTTCTCCTATCACTGTTCTTCCTGTAGGTTTATCTTATTTTAGTCCACAACCACTTAGCTTGACTTTTCAACATTGTTGCGCTAATATCAATCAATTTGTCGTTACTATATCCCTAGCAACACAAACATCGTCAAGTTGTCCAGCATAGCATTCTGTTAATGTTCCATTGTCATCATTTTGTTGTCCTACCTTCATTCTGTTGTTATGTCCAGCATGTTCACAAATTCATATATAAATCAGCATGTCATTCTGATCATGACCAGCATATTCATCATGAAACTGTTCATGTCATTACAAGCACATTCTCCACTTCAAGTTGCCCAGAAAACAATATCAAACATATCATTGTCATCATCTTGTCCAGCATCTTCTCATTCTGTCCACATCATGCTGCCCATAAATCAGAGATAACAAAAACTTCATCATGTTGCTGCCACATCATGTCTTCAACCACCTCATAAGAGATAAAACAAAAATATAAATCACTGCTGTAGCTGCTCCTATTGCTGCTGCTACATCACTGCTCCTTTATCTCAGTATGTATGTTGCTGCCCAATGCTGGTATACCCAAAAATCAGAGGTAAAAAATATATTCCTGTCTACTGTAGCTGCTACAATATCCAAAATTCTCCTCAGTTAGCAGCCCGAAAATTTCAGAGTTGTCTATCCACTGTAGCTACTACAGTATGTGCGAAAATCAGAGCTCAATCTTCTCTCCACTAACTCACAATCAATAAGACGAGTTTTCCTTTATTTATACAATTCAAGTACTATATTTTAGGAGCCGACCTATCCTTCAAATTCATTAAAAAATAAGATTAAATCCTCTTTTCTTAGGTCGGCTGACCCAAAAGATGGGGTTAACATTGCCACACAACTTCAAAAATTAATATCTCTTCAATCATGAAGAACCACGTGACATGCCACCTATTGTTGGAAACGGCATGATGAGGGCTATCATCGTATGAGGGGCTTATTTGCAAAAACATGGTCCTTCATCCTTAAATTTTCTTCAACAACTTGTGGGCTTAAAGACCATTTTGTGGGTTCAAGGCTTCTTCACCCTTCATATGGGCTTAAGAACCATTTTGTGGGTTTCATCATAGCACAAGAGTGTCAAGGACTTCGTTATAGAAGCCATCTCCCTCAAGGGCATCAAGAGCGAACTCGTAGGCTCAAAGACCAAATTGTGGGATCAAGGACATTTAGGGCATCACCATCTTACCTCCGTTTAGCTTGTGGGCTTCATGACTTCATCAACCCACAAATGACCACAGAATGGGTCATTTGGCCCATTAGGTGTGCAAAAGCCCATCACCTTAGGGTCTTATCACTGCCATGTCATCAATACTTAAGTTCATTGTTTGATATCATCATGTCCTCAAGCTTCTTTGTCATTAATGTTGCCATCAATGACAACTCTACTCAACATCTCCATCATCTCTATACATACTGAAGGTTGTCAGCACCTTCTCAGTCCTTCGAGAAGTGTCTTCATGTATCATCTACACCAGTCCTTCGGTGTGTCCAGGAGAATCACTCAATCCTGGATATCCGAGATATCAGCTATACCATCTCTTCTATACCATTTGATACCTTTCTGTCTCATCTGCCGATGGGATTTCTCCCATACCTGGCTGAGATCCTAGACAAGCAAATGGGCCCGACCATCTACTAACTGTCCGACTCATCTGCCAATGGGATTTCTCCCATACTTGGCTGAGTACCTGGACTGTAGAGGCACCTGTGCAATCACACGGCCAACTACTGTTTGTCCGACTCATCTGTTGATGGGATTTCTCCCATACCTGGATGAGTACCTGGACTGTACAGGCACCTGTGTGAACCCGACCATCTACTGACTGTCCGACTCATCTGCCGATGGGATTTCTCCCATACCTGGCTGAGTAACAGGACTGTAGAGGTACAGTCTGGTCGTTTGTCGGCACGTACTGTAACTTGACCGCACCTTTCTGCACCATATCACCTATGAAGTGATACCGAATCTCTATATACTTCGACCTATCGTGAAATACAGGATTCACTGACATCTGCACACAGCTCTGGTTATCACAATGAATCACGGTTGGCTTTGGATTCTAGCCAAACAATCCTGCCAGGAGTTTACGAAGCCAAACTGCTTCTTGAGTTGCTGTACTAGCAGCCATGTACTCGGCCTCTACAGTACTGCGTGCTACCGAGTTCTGCTTCCTGCTGCATCAAGAAATAACTGCAGAACCCAAACTAAAGCAACATCCAGAAGTACTCTTCCTATCTGCAACGCATCCGACCCAATTTGAGTCTGTAAACCCCTGTAATCTCAGGTCACAATCTGAAGCATATTTCAAACCATATCCCATAGTGCCACGCAAGTATCTGAGCACATGTTTTGCAACATTCCAGTGAATCTGCCTCGGCTCGCATATGAATTGGTTGGGAGCATTCACAGCAAAACATATATCTGGTCTGGTGTTTGTCAGATACATCAAGGACCCAATCAGCTGGCAATACATAGTAGGAGCATTCACAGCAAAACATATATATGGTCATGTGTTTGTCAGATACATCAAGGACCCAATCAGCTGGCAATACATAGTAGGATCAATCAAATCTTAATCTGAAACAGAATCTCTCAACTTCTTCCAATTTGCATCCATCGGAGTGGTCATGGACTTGCAGTCCAATATTCTGAATCTCTTCAATATATCTATGGTGTACTTTCCTTGACCTAGGAAAATCTCTTTCTGCCTCTGCTATACTTCTAATCCTAAGAAGTAGTGCATCAATCCAAGATCCTTCATTTCAAACTCAGAGGCGAGATATGATAAGTTTCTCATTTCCTGTGAGAAATAGGTCATCAACATATAATACCAAAATCAGTGGCTCATCATCTACAACCTTGTAGTAAAGGTTGGGGTCTGCATCACTCTTGGTAAATCCCAAGCTCACCAGGAATCTGTCTATCTGTCCATATCAAGCATGAGGTGCTTGCTTGAGTCCATATAGTGCCTTTTTCAATCTGCATACATGAGACTCCTTTCCTTGGACAATAAACCCATCTGGCTACTCGATGTAAACTTCTTCCTCAATAACACCATTGAGAAAGACTGTCTTCACATCCATTTGATGCAACTTCCATCCCATAGCTGAAGCAATAGCAATGATCGATCTGATGGAAGTATATCAAGCCACAGGAGCAAAAGTCTCATCATAATCGACTCCCTCTTTCTGAGAGAATCCTCTGGCAACAAATTTGGCCTTGTATTTTTCAACACTTCCATCTGCTCCATGCTTGATCTTGTATAACCATTTACAAGTCACTACTGACTTCTCCTCAGGTCTTGGCACAACCTACCATACATCATTCTTCATGATGGATTGATATTCTTCCATCATGGCATCCTTCCAAACTTGATGTTTGGATGCTTCTTCAAAAGTGGTTGGTCAAGAAAATGATGTTAGTCATTAGTGCCACATAACTGGAGAACCTCTGAGGTCTTTTTCTTTCTCTGGAAGCACCATGTCGAGCTTCATGTCCCTCTGTATCCTGCAGAGTCTGTTGTTCCCATCTAGGTCTTTCCCAACCTGCAACATCTCTAGGGATATCAACTGGATCAATGGGATCGATAGGTTTAACCTTTTCTACTAACTACCTCTGAACTGGAGGGGGAGAGGATCTCATCTCCTTTGGTTCTAGCATTTCTTCATCATCGATCTCCATGTTTGATCCTCTGCCTTTCCTGACAGCCATTTCTTCTTCAAAGGTCACATCCCTACTGAATTCAATCTGTCTGGATCCTGGAATGTAAATTTTGTAAGCCTTTGAAGACTCACTGTATCCCACAAAGGTTCCCTTCTTTCCTGAAGGTTCTAACTTCGATCTTTTCTCCTTGGGCACATGTATATAGATTGTTCAGCCAAATATCTGAAGGTGATCCACTTCTGGTTTTACTTTTGTGCAAGCTTCCTTCGAGGTCATCCTCCTAGGCTGAGAGTCATATTCCAGGAAGCTTCTTGTTGAACATCAACAGGATTCATTTGTCCATCGAAACAAGTCTTCTCTTGTAGGCCAAATCACATGGTCTTTTCCCTACACGTCAAATCCCGACCGATGATTAGTGATATTGCATAATCAAATGTAATGGCAATAGTTTACACAGGCATCTTAGCTAATACTTTAGCACAACAATTATAAACATGTCTTCCAAACACATCTGGAAACCATCTAGATGTTTGCTATCTCCACTAGAACATGCCGTCAAGAGTGTGCACTACTCTAAGCATGCAGGAAGGAGATATCATCTAGACTAGCTCCATTATGTGTTAATGAAGTGTTGTGTAGCTCATATGCATAATAAATACAACAAGGTAAACTATATCAACTGCTCAATACACTTCCAAATAGATCTGCATATAGTGAATATAGATAAGACATAGTAGATCTATGTAAGCAAGAAAAAAAACCAAATACTTATCTCTTATTGTTTTTGTGTGTGGGCTCCCACGACCTTCTTGTGGGAACCATGAGAGATCTTTGTTCTTACAATCTGGATCTTCATATCTCCTAGAAGAACTTTTAATGATCATCATTCCTGGATTTCTTGTGAGGGGTATCTTCTTCTACATCAGCAGTTGATGCTTCATGCTTTCTTTTACTTGAACTTCGATAGCTATTGGCGTAGTGTCCATATTTCCTGCACCTATAGCATTGAACTTGAGATATGTCCTTCTTCTCCTTTTGATCTGGGCGAGGACTTGATCTCCTATCTCGGTGCTTGTGTTTATGGAACTTCCTTCCTTTTCCCTTACCTTTCTTGGCATGGGATACAAATGCTTGATTCTCCTCAGGTTGAGTGCCATGGAGTCTTTGTCGTGCTGCAATCCTTGTCTCCTCCTGAGTGCAATCTGCCCATAGCTCATCAAACTTGGGTAGTTTAGATCTACCACTTATGCTTTGAATAAAGGACCCCCAAGATGGTGGAAGACCATTCAAAGTGGTGATAACAAGCTCCTTATCATCAATGGGATCTCCATTGGTGCTAAGCTTGTCCCTTAGCTCTATGGTCCTCATGAAGTATGAGGCAATGGATTCTGACTTGGATATCTTCATATTTGAAAGTCGGTGCCTCAATGTAATGGATACATTGATGCTAGTGTGTTCAAACAACTTCTTTATGGTCTTGAGTATTTTCCTAGCAGACTTCTTCCCTGAGATTTGTGGCACCAAATGATCTCTTACGGAGTCCACCAGAATCCTTCTTGCTCTGTCATCATTCTTCCTCCTTCGGGATTTGTCTTCTTCGGCTTCTGGCTCAGAGACCTTCTCATTTACATATTGTAGTAGGTCATTTTCTTCTAGAAGTAGAAGAACCCTAGACTTCCAAGAGATAAAGTTGGAAGCTCCTTCCAGACGATCTTCAACCTTCATACCAATCATCTTGACTGCAGATCTGGTTCAGAAACCCTAGCAGGAGCTAGGTCAAAAATGAAAGTTGGAATTTGGAAAAACTGATTCCAGAGGTAGATGCGCCTTGCCAATGCGAGTTGAATTGAGGTGGGGCTGATCCAAATTTGTGGAGAGAAGTAGGTCAAAACTGAAAGCCTAATTTCTGCTGCAGATGTAGAATTAGGTCAAAAAATGAAAATTCTCGGAATTGAGTTATGTCTTCACCAAAAGATGTGCCTCACTAAAATGGAAATTTGCAAGGCTCTTTTTCTCCAAAATGTTGGGTGAAGACTTCAGAAGATGAAACCCTAGTTCTGGCAATGGCTTCTTCTAGGACTGCTCTGAAACCATGTTAGATTTCATACATTCGTAGCATAATAATTCAATTGCATAAACATGATCACTAGAAGAAAGACAAAGCACAAAACGATAACATAGAGTTTATACAGGAGAAAACCCAACAACCTTCGTATAGAGATGATAATCCCGAGATTAGAGTACAATCATAAAAGAGAAAAGATGGAAAATGTCTTCCAAAAGTAGCTCAAAGCAGTCTTCTTCTCCTCCAACATGTGCGAACTTCTCTCTCTCAAGTAATGCGAACTTGAATGAATGGATTATTGAATAATGAGGTGAGCTCCCCTCTTATTTATACAAGTGTCAACTCTACCTTTTACCCTAACTGGGCCGACTTCTCTAGGAGACTGGACCGAATTCCCTAGGAGACTAGGCCGACTTCACCTGGGGAGCATTTAATAATTAATTTTAATCTTTTCTTTTGCTTGATTTTCATCCCAAGGTTTACATTGATTCTTTCAAGATTTACATAAATAAATTACATCAAGTTCATCTCCCTTAGGAGGTACAATCAAGTACAATAAAATACAATAAATAATATCTTCCGAAGTTGCACAAAATCCAACATATAGATCATTTATGATCGCGTTGGGTGTGCAGGAGTCTTGGGATAGGTCTATTGGGACATGACTTATAGTTCACCTAGGTTTTTTCACTTTATCTTTTCGAAAAGTTGTGCCATGTGATTGTAAAGGTCATAAGTCTAGAGCACACTTCCCATTTAGTCATAAGCATGGATATACATATATGTATCACATTTTGGCCTCGGTAATGAGTTCCCTATCACTTTGGGTGTCATTTGGTATGTTATTGACACCTAAAATCCTAAGTACACCCTCATGTGGAGCACCCTCCCTTCTCTACATATTTTATGCATTTGGATGGCTAAGGGGATAGATTTGTGCCTTGACTCAGACTGTAGAGGTGGTGCTTTTGAATAGTTGAGCAGTGGCCATGCTGGTTGGCTAGGAGGTATGGTGTGATACGTCTTTAGGGTGATTGTTGGTGAAGTATATGTGCCGAACAAGTAAAACAATGCCCATAAGATGATGCACTCCCTCTTACTAATGAGTAAAAGGATTATTTTCTAAGTTAATAAGGTAATTAATTAACACTTAACTATTTGATGAAATGGGAACCCATCAAGTTAGGGTCTCCCTAAGTTTTGAAGTGTTAATAATTGTAATTTTGAAGTAATGAATTAATTAAAGTGTCTTCCCTTGGGCTTTCTAAGGCTTTAGTATGGTTAGTTAAACTCAATGAAGAAATAGAACTAATTACACTAATCAACCAAAGTAGCGAAAAATTTCACTTAGGAATCAACATTAATTTAAAAAATCAGTCAAGTGGGGGGGGGTGGCATCCTAGCTTTGGTAGCAGTTATCTTTTGACATTTTGCCTTGAATTTCGCCAACTCAACACCATTAGATGTAGTCGTAGAGTGGTTGTGGGATTTCCAAAAAGTGGTTATAATAGAAGATCAAATAAACATTGAGGAAGTTGGCAATTCCAAAATTGTTGTTTAAGAAACTGCACTGCATTCTGACCACATGTGCCACACGAGGAGTTCCTTTGCACAATTTTCAAGGGCACATTTGTTCTCTCTCCTTGGAGGGCACACTTATGAAGAAATAGAATATCATTTTCTTGGTCAACCACTTTGGGAGCTAGACATTGGAGCATGGACTTGATCTTACTCCCATTTTGACAGAGGCGTCCCACCTTCATAGGGCATTCTCTCATGAAACTTGTATAGGTGGCATAACCACCTTCTATGTTATGTATTGTAGACCACATCCACCTCAGTTAGTTAGTGGATGGTAGTTGTTTATGTTTTCCTATGTTAGAACTAGGGGTTTTAGCCAAGGATATTATTATTTTATTGGAGGGTTGTTGAACCTAAAACTATATATAAGAGGATCCTCCCCTTGACTATTAGGTTGTTGATTGGCATATTTGAGAGAGCTATTGTTGAATATTAAGCCCGAAGGCATTCTTGGAGATTTTTGTAGATTTTCTTGTGTATGAGTGGCAAATATTTTGGACTTTCAAGCTTTTAGATATAGACTTATAGTGTAGAATGTTTTGTAGGAAAAACTAGTTACTTGATCCATTGGAATAGTACATCTACTACTTGGAAGGAATTTGGTGTGGTAATACCCTCTTTGTTCCTTTTTTTGACACTTGTCTAATTAATAATATTTTGATTAAGTGAATCCAATGTGACATGCTGTTAGGTTAATTCATATGTGATGGTCTCGTTTTAGTAATTCATTTCAAACTCCTAGATTAGTGTAACTTAGTGTAAAACTCTTAGTTTATTTTCTTATGGACCACCCCCTTGGCTTCGCTAGGAATTGTCCTAGACAAAGGAATCAAGTATCAGGTGACTACACTTGAAGATTTATGCCAGGTTCGTATAAAATTGGATCCCTTCAATACTTGATAGATCTAGGTTTAAGATGAATCTATGCTAATAATATAATATAATATTATTTTACATTATTTATCTATTATAATATCATATTATATTATTTTACACTATCTATCGATTTTTTTAAAATACAATTGAAGTCATTAACCATTTTTTATTATTTCCTAAGTTTTAAAATGCAATTGAAAATATTAATATATTCATATGATTGTAATGCTTCGAACCTTCCACTTGACCGGGGATTTGGCCGCTGTTATAATTGACAGAATAAAATAGCACCCAAAAAACTAGGAGAAGAGTTAAAATTTAAAAACTATTCATGATTGTCTGTGGGAACTTGGAAGCTCGTACCGGCACACACACGGGACATGAATTTCTAGCACCTAGCCACGGCAAAATACAGTTAAGATGATACACGTGCATACATGGAAGCTGCTTAGGTTGGTCCCAAGCGCTATCTGTCTGTCTATAAATACTTGGTTTAAAAAAAATTACAATATCCAATATGTACGAATCATTGTTCCCAATAGAATGCATGATTGGGAAATTGTTCCCAATAGAATGCATGATTCTGAAGCCGCCTGCGTCACCTTTTGATGCCGCCTCTGCCTAGCAATCTGGATGCTTTCTGAAACCGCTCTGCCAATCTCTCACACAGCACACCGCTCGGCTCTCTCAATAAAGAGCGTGTGGGTATTCCCATACAAATAAGGAGCATGTGCAAGCTCCCAACGACCAGAACCCCAAAACCGAGGTTTCCAAGCTCCCAGATTTTGCAGCTGACGTGTCCTAAACGTTTCGAAGCTCCGGCTGGTTTTGGAACATTCCGTACCCGTTCCCAAGTTCTCTGGAACGCGGGCACTTCGGGAACAAGTTTCCTGAAGGTGGGGAGCAGTTCACGTGCTATATATATATACATATATATATATCATTTTTTTCATAGCTGGATCTAAACCTGTCAAAAATTCCAGCAGATCCTGTTCCACATCTCATGGTAACTTAGCAATAATGTTTTCCAACATGCAAAATTTGGATTCAGTCTCATTTGCTATGGTGAATACAGTTTAACATCTAACAAAGGTTTTCACTACGTCGTCATAGTCAGTAACAACGATAATCTCAGCCTTCTGTTTGTAACTGGTATTATATATCACCATAAAGACTATGCACTGTATTGTTATAAATTTATAATCCTATATAAGAAATGAAGAGTGTAATTAAACATTCGTAGTTTCCGTTATTATTGATTATAATTGCAAGCTCTGTATGTATTGGCTTATGATTGTCAAGTAAACTTTGTGTACCCTTTTCTTTATTACTTATGGAGTGAGAACTAACTAATGCCATTTCATGCATGCAATTTCAGATACTTGTTGAAGATATCTGGGTGTTTGAGAGATCTTTGTTTCAGCCAGGTGCAAGATGGCGACTTTGTGGACGGATTTCTTTGTAGAAGCAGGGTATATGCCAAAAAGGTACACAATTCAATGCACGTTCCTGTAGTCTTAAACATGCATGTACACAGGCAATCCATTTGAATATTGTTTTTGAAAGTCAAATATATCATCTTTACGCTTTATAGTAATAACGAATTGTAATCTATGTCAAAAACTCATCTTCCTGATGGAAGACAAGCAAATTGCTTATATACAGTTTTCAAATAGGGATAACATTTCAAAACTGCTATTAAGATGCCTTGTGCAAATTTCGTAGGTTTGACAGCTGATGACATCATTTTCTATTTACATGCATGGCCATGTTAACAACCTTGGACTGATAATCTGGCAATTAGTCAGTCGTAAGTCAATGGAAACTTGTGCCTCCTGTTGCAAACCAGTGCTAAGTTAGAACGAACAGGACTGGATGAGTATAGACAGGAATAGGGTAGTGAGAAAGACTAATCAAGGTCATGGAAGGGATGCAGTGTGCTTGATTGTGGACAATACAGCTGATGTAGTGTTATAACCCACAGTTTCAATTAAAGGCATGTGCTAGGACAGAATGTAAAATAATCCTAATACTTGAAACTGAAGCAAAGGGATCAAAATTAACCATTCAAAGCTTATTCTAAGAAACTGGGCTATTGGATAAGAAGACATGAACACTGAACTTAAAAGCACATGAGCACGTTAGAGTTCCTTTCTGATTCAATAAGTTGTTTTATTGGAATGTCTAGTAGCCTTCTTATTCCGCAATTTATCTCTTGTTGCATTTCTTTAATCTTCTCATTTTAACGTTTGTCTCCCATATTTCATTAACTTTCCTCAGTCTTCCTGGACCGTCTACCCATGAATTGGCTTTGCATGTGTAGATGGGGAACCATATCATGCTTGTTTTCCTCTACTTTGAGTAAGCAAAATAGCGATGAGACTGCACAGTTACTTTAACCAGGTTACAAATCAGGAATAAATTCATTCCTACTACTATATGGAACTTGAATGGAAATGTACTTGATTTGAAGCTCCATATGAACATTGTAAATTTGAGGTAAATATTTGCTTAATAATGGGAATGTCAAGTAGGATGCCAATGCCAATATGCGTTGCAATTAGTATATAATGGATGAGGTTGATGAGAGGAAGGAACCTAATTGAGAGGGTTTGATAAGTCTTTTAGGATGAAAATTTTACATTATTGGACGTCGTCAAATATATATATTATTATTTTATATTATTGGATGTAGTCACATATATATTTGGGTCCTAGGCACCTAATAAAGTTTTCATGAGATTTGATAGAATAGAAAATTAGAAAAAAAATTGATAATAAAAATAAATATTATAATTATAGAAAATAGGAAAAATAAAAATAAAATAGATAATCTCATTTGTGAAATTAATACTGTGGAATGGAAATGCCAAGTAAGACACCAATACACTTTGTAATTAGTATATAATGAACAATATATGATGTATAAAAATGTGATTAGTATATAATGAACAATATATGATGTATAAAAAATGTGATGAAGAAGGAACATACATGAGGACTTGATGGGTTGGCATTTTATAATGAATATTTTATATTATTTGCAGTGTATTGTTTCTTAATATTTTGGATAGCTAATAAATGTTTTCATTAAATTGGTTAATAAATTATAAGTTTTAATTTTATTTTTTATTAAAACGTGGTTAGTTATTATTATCATTAATTGGATGTTAGTATTTATAGTTTTTTAATGGAGAAAAAAGTAATAATATTTAGACATGTTGAATAGTTTTTATTGATTAGGTTTTATAACAGTAAATTTTCTCTTTTAAAAGATAAATTTATTGATTTGATTTTGCATATTTATAATAAAATCAAGTAGAAAGAATAATTAAATTTTGAGATAAAATAATTTAAGAATGATTATTTTGAAGACCCTGAATTCTTTAAGAATGATTATTTTGAAGAACCTGAATTTTTTAAATGTCCATGCCTTTAAAAAAATGATTGGTTAGGAAGATAATTGCCATTGCTATGAAAAGTAATAGGAAAATAATTAAAACTAAAGATGAACAAATTGATTAGAGTTTGCATGTTTATAAAAAAATTTAAAAAAAAATAATTAAATTTTGAGATAAAATAATTGAAGAATGATTGTTTTGAAGAGTTGCGAAGAACCTGAATTTTGTAAATACTTATACATTTGGAAGAAAAATAAAATTGTTTGGTCTGGAAGATAATTGAAACTAAAGAATTAAGTAAATATCATTGGGTTGTGGTCTAGTGGTTGCAATAGGTTGTAACCATGTTAATTACCTTGGTAATAGGAAGATAATTGCCATTATTAGGAAAGGTAATAGGAATATAATTATAACTGAATAAAGTGGGGAAATATCAATCTTTGGCATGCACAAAACCATGCATTATAAGTTTGGTAGAGTTTGACAATAATCATATACAACATTAATTAATAAAAAAAGATGTAGAAAACCAAGAGTTGGTGATTACATTTTTCAAAACCAATATTAAATCATTGCCATTAAATCAATTCATTAAAATGCCTTGCAATGTTTGAAGTAATAATTGATCTAAGTTTAATATAGCTAAGCTAAAATAAAAGTAAGAAGGAATCTATGGAGGCTTTTAGAAATAATATAACCATGCAATTTAACTAGTTATTTTGACTATCGGCTTCAAGCAAGAAAATGATTAGCATTCCGTTTTGATCATATAGTGAATTTATTTGGGAGCATTCTTTAATGATATAGATGTTGAGTTGGTTCTTGGTTAGCATAATCGAAAGATCATTACATTGTTGTCTATTATGTGGGCATTTTGTGGTAAATACATCTATTTAGTTAAAAAAATAAATATAGCCACAATATAAAAGCCGCAGTAATGTTGAAATAGAGCACTTATCATTTTCCAAGTTAATATTTTGTATTGATCTTGTTGGTTTGTAATGTAGATAAATTATAACATGCAAAATCTTAAAGGTGGGGCCAATTGCAGAATGATACAAGTCACTTGTAATTGTGAGTATATATGTTTTGATGCCTATAAGTTCATTGAACATCATTTTCAAAATCAACTCAACATTGATGTTTTATTTGAATAATTTCATGAGTTACAAAGTCTATATTATTAAGCTACATTAATATTTAATGTACTTGGTATAATTATAACAAACCTAATAGCTTAGTAGATGAGTAGAATTAAAGTGAAACATGAAATAATATGTAGTCATAATTTTTTAAAATAATGTCACTGTTTCTCCCACCACATATCCTCCACATATACCTCTTGCAAGTGGACCCTTTTAATTTAATTTTGATTATAACCCCCAATATTTTGTGATTTTAATTTGTACTATACAACAACAAAAACATAACTTTGTGCAATAATGTTTGACATGGAATTCATTGTAAAGTTGTTCTTATCTAATTAAACTTAATACACTTAATGTAATAACAACAATTCTAGAAAACCGGTACTTGATTATTAGAGTAAATATATCATCATAATGTTTTTGCAAATCATAAGATATAATTTTCACATGGTTATTCAATTAAATGGAGAATTTTATCCATAACATTTAAAAGTGAGTTCCTATTATGTTTCCTTCTAATTGATTAGACATTCTAATGCTCAAACTTCTCATTAAATAATAGTCATTTATCTAGCAATGTTATGTCATAAAATTAAGAAGTTCAAGTTTCATCTTAAGACTTGGATTCCTTGTGAAGTAGTAATATTATGCAATTCGTTCTACTCAAATAAATGGGCTTAGTTATACTAACATTGTTGTTTAGGATATTGAATACATAATCAATAATGTGATTCCAGGTGATCTTATTGTATTCAATAACTAAATAAAATTACCATGCATTTTAAAACGTCAATGCTATTTCAACTTATTATTGATTGAGAAAAATCACAATTTAATATTTCCAATTCTTAATTGCAAACAACTCTATATCATACATTGGGTCGTTCAATAACACATTAGTAAAAGTCTTAGAATAATACTCTTCTCAACTTTCCAAACTATTAAAAATACCATACCCATTACATGTTGCAAAGCATATGTTTCCATCTTAAATAGTAGCCAAAGTTTTGATAGATGTAAAACTCTGCCTCATAAACTTTTTTCTTTTTATGAGTATTTCATCATAAATTTTTTGCCTTTTATGAGAGTTTTTCAATGAAATGTTTTCCCTCCTTTTGTCAAATACATTAGGAGTAATGTAGACAAGGTCCATGACTTCAAGTTTGGTTGTGATGAGCTAATTTTAGTGTGAGTGTGGGGGAGGGTGTCATAAACATATTTCACAAATATATAAAATTTTAAATACAAAAGTAAGAAAATATAAAACAATAAAACAACATAAAATAATCAATTTTGATATCACTGACTAGAAAGCAATAAATCAAAATCAACAACCGATGCTCATATATGAGTCAAAAGTTTATATTAGATTCAAATTTCAAAATCAAAATAACCAAGTCATAGTTTATTTAGAGAATGTGTAATGAGACGATGTGTTTTTTTATGTTGTCAATTGCAAATATTGTTTCAGGATCAAAATATTGTAGAACCTCCTTACGAATGTTGAAAAGTTACCTAGGAGATGTTGTTCACCTTGGGGTGCCTTGGGGTGGACATAAAAACATTAAATGAGGTCCCTAGTACTTTATAAAGTAAGATGTACTTTATTTTTATAAAGTCACTTTATAAAGTGAGTTTGAGATTTAAATTTTAATTTGACTTTATAAGACTGAAGTGAACATTTAATTAAAAGGGATCATTTACATAAGTGAATGGAAAAAGTGTTTTCATTTATTTAACACGATATTAATGAGCAATTAATGTGGTCCCTAGATCTCATCAAGTTAAGATTAAATCCTAGCCATGGATTTGGTGGCTATTGGTTACTTCGTATAAAACTAGGGAAATGGCACAAAACCGTTTTTTTCATTGTTCACTTTCACCAAAGAGATTTTTGGGAGAGAAAGAGAAGAGAAGAGAAGAGAGAGAGAGAGAGAGAGAGAGAGAGGGTCGTACATCATTAATTGCAAACCTTACAACAACATTAAATTGGCACAGAAATCAAGGAAAGTATGTATGTACAACAGAAGAGGAAGGGCACATTTTTTCGAGGCATTTAATAGACCTGTACTTCAGAATTCGTACAACATTTATTGACACATAAATCGAGGTCCGTACAGGTTGTTCGTATAGTCAATTTCTGGCACCGAATTCAAGGTATTCCGTATAGTCTATTTCAGGAATGAAAAATAAGGTAATTCGTACTACATTTATTGTTGGTAATTTTTGTTGTTTTCTCGGCACATTTCCCAAGGTCGTACTGCTGGAACGTGTGGGGCGTATCGTTGTTTATGAGTTGTTGTTTTGTGTTAGTTTGACACATTTTTTCGAGATGAAAAAATTGAGATAAGTATTGTTGTTGTTGATTGTAATTTACCTCTAAAAAATAATGAATCTCTTTCTGCAAACAGGTTTTCTCTTAGGGGTTTTTCCTAAGCCAAATTGGCTAAAAAAAATTGTGTCTAAATTTTTCATGTGGCTGATTTAAAATTTCTATAGTTGAAAAAGTTGTAAAAAATCTTATGTGTTTCAAGCAAATTGTTATTTTTTTGTTTATGAGAAGCTAATGGGGTTTGGGCATTAAACTCTATGTGAACAAAACTTGAAACCTGATTGGGATTGGAAAATTTACATGGTATGGATTGGACATCTAAATCAAAGATTGAAATTTCAGATTTGGGAAAGAAGGGAGAACATGTATTTTGTGAAGAAAACAAGTTCTTGAACATGTTGTAGTCATGGTCACTGGACTTAGACTCGAGGATAGATTGGACGATGTTGCAAATTTTAGCTCATCAAAGGCTAGAATAATGTTGATACTGGAGGAAAATGAACTATTGGAAATAGTGAACAGTACCGCAACAAATCCAGTCGCAGTACCTACCGATGCTACAGATAGGGTTTCTTTTATGAAAAATGATGTAAAGGCGAGAATGATCATACTTGATGTTGTGAAGGATAATGTGATCCCACATATTTCAACAAAATACCATGCTTTTAAGATGTAGATTGCTTTAACAAATCTTCACCAAAGTTCGAATGAAAACATGAAGATGGTGTTGAGAGAAAAGTTGAAGAGTGTTTGCATGAGTAAGGATGAAAGCATGGCTTCCTACCTTACTAAGATTACACAGGTGAGAGATGAACTTGCAACTATTGGGGAGGTTGTACAGGGCAGTGAGTTGGTGCGGACAACGTTGAATGGAGTGACAACGCCATGGGGTATATTTGTGCAGTCTGTGGTTGCTCGTGAGCATATGCCTTCCTAGGATCGTCTCTAGGACAACTTCATTCAGGAGGAGACTTAGAGAGGATATATACATGGTAGTTCGTCTCAGAGTAGGGAGGATGAAGACAATGTAGCGTTGGTAGCGAAGGGAAAGAAGAAGAAGTTCAAGAAGGGCCCTAAGGGTGGGGCCAAGTAGCAGAGTGGCGAGCAAAAGAGAGACATGAGCAAAGTCAAGTGTTTTGCTTGCCAGAAGTTTGGACACTATGTTGGCAATGTTTGAACAAGAAGAAGAAGAAACAATAGACGGCAGCAGCAACAAACATTAATGAGTTTTCTACACATTTTGAGGGAAAGGGCCCTAAGGGTGGGGCCAAGTAGCAGAGTGGCGAGCAAAAGAGAGACATGAGCAAAGTCAAGTGTTTTGCTTGCCAGAAGTTTGGACACTATGTTGGACAATGTCCGAACAAGAAGAAGAAACAACAGACGGCAGCAGCAACAAACATTGTTGAGTTTGCTACACATTTTGAGGGAGAGTTTTTTCTCTATGATGGTTGTACAGAGAGAGCATCTATCACCAACAGTGATGTGGAGGATCAAACACAATATTCCTTATTGGTTGGTCATTCATTGAGTGCTTCCACCACTTCTTCCACTTGGTACCATAATAGTGGGGCTTCGAGCCATATGACAGGTGTTCAAGACATGTTCATAGAGATGACTGAGACTGGCTTGAGTCTAGAGGTAGTGTTGGGTGATGATACTGTTGTGAGAGAAGTTGGGCATGGGACTATCACCTTTCAGAGGGATTCCATGTAACCCATGACATTGAGGGATGTCTTGTACGTCCCCGAGCTGAAGAAGAACCTTGTTTCAGTTTCCACTATTGAGGACAGGGGCTTTAGAGTGTATGTCCTAGATGGGAAAGTGTATGTTTTTCCCAGAGCAGCAAGACCATCTACTTCATATGCCACTGGAGTTAGATGTGGGAAACTGTACAAGCTTCTCTTCCAGCCTCATCATGCATTGACCCACACTAGTAGTAGCAGCGAGATGTGTGAGTCGTGGCAAAGGAGGATGGCCCACCTTCATCATTCAGCTTTGAGGTTGCTGAGGGATATGTCTACAGGTTTACCGCAGTTCAACATAGAGCAGAGTGGTGTGTGCAAAGGGTGTGCTTTGGGAAAGTACACCAAGACTTCTTTTCCAAGCAATGATAGCAGATCAGGAGTACTGGATTTGATACATTATGATTTATGTGGACCTATGTCTTCTGCTTCATTGGCATGTTTTGAGCATTATATCAGTTTCATTGATGATCACTCCAGGAAGACCTGGATCTACTTTCTGAAAAACAAGAAGTCTGAGGAAGTCTTGAAGAGGTTCCAAGATTTCAAAGCTCTTGTGGAGAACCAAACAGGGAGGAATATCCGAGCACTCAGATTAGACAATGGGGGTGAGCTTTGCAGACAAGAGGGAATTAGGAGGCAGTTGACTGTTCCATATACTCCACAGTAGAATGGAGTTGCCAAACTGAAGAACATAGCTATAGTGGGAGCATCTAGAGCCATGATACATGACCAGAGTCTTCCTTTCTTTCTATGGGATGAGGCATGTAGTACTGTTGTTTATGTGCAAAACATGACTCCACACCGTGCCTTGGGGTGTAAAACTCTTGAGGATATGTTCACCGGGAAGAGGCCTGAGATAGCTCACTTCCGTATATTTGGATGCCTTACATATTCTCATGTCCCTTCTGAGAAAGGACAAAGTTAGAGCCTACTGTAGAGAAATGAATATTTGTTGGATATGATGAGACTTCGAAGGCCTTCCGCTTATACCTTCGTGCATAGAGGAAAGTTGTTGTGAGGAGGGAGGTGATATTTGAGGAGGAGCGGGCCTTCAGGAAGTCTTGTGAGACAGATATTGTGGAGAAGCAGATTATTACTCCACAGGTGACATCATCTCAGAGTTCAGCTAGTCAAAGTGTAGTTTCATAGGTTTAAGGGGTGACTAGTCCACAGGTTTCAGTATCTACAGGTTCGGGGACTTAGTTTACAGAGACTTCTGGTACAGGGACAGGTTCTTGGGTCACAGGTTCACAAGTTTCACTGTCACATGAATCGGGTTCACATGGTTTTGGTTCACCAGGCACAGGATCTCAGGCCATAGGTACTTCTTCAGGTAGATAGTTTCCAGATGAGGATGTTCATGAGGAGGGCCTACCACAGGAAGCTACTTCCAGGAAAAGAAAGCCAAGTTGGCTTAAGGCGATTATGAAGGAAGCTACGGATTTTGTGGGGCCACCCAAGAGGGAGGTCTGAGAGAGTAGAGCATTAGAGATGTTTTCCAGCTATATGGAGAGGGTGAGTAGCTTGCGTGAGTCAGAGCCTACTACATTTGAGGAGGCTACCCCACATCAGGTTTGGAGAGATGCCATGATGGAAGAGTATAATTCCATCATGAAGAATGATGTGTGGGAGATTGTTCCGAGACCAGAGGGAAATTCAGTTGTGACTTCCAAGTGGCTCTTCAAAATCAAGAATGATGTTGATGGTAGTGTTGAGAAATACAAGGCTAGATTTTTGGCGCGTGGTTTCTCTTAGGTGGAGGAAGTTGACTATGATGAGAATTTTCCCTAGTGGCAAGATACTCTTCCATTCGATCAATGATTGCTATTGCTACAGAGATGGGTTGGAGCATTCATCAAATGGATGTGAAGACATCATTTCTCAATGGTGTCTTGGAGGAGGAGGTTTATTTGGGGTAGCCTCAGGGATTTGAGGTGCATGGGAGAGAGTCCCATGTATGCAAGTTGAAGAAGTTCCTATATGGGATGAAGCAAGCTCGCAGAGCTTGGTATTCCAGGATTGATGCATATTTGCAGTAGTTGGGATTCCATAAAAGTGAGGTAGATCTAAACCTCTACTTCATTGTAGTTGGTGAGGTTCCACTTATTCTGGTATTCTATGTAGATGACTTGATCATTACAGGTACATAGAGACTCATTGCAGAGTGCAAGAAAGATATTGCATCAGAGTTTGATATGGAAGACATTGGACTGATGCGTTACTTTGTGGGTTTGGAGGTTTGGCAGGAGCCTAGGCATATCTTTTTGGGACAGGGAAAGTATGCCATGGATATTCTGAAGATATTTCAGATGGAGGAGTGCAGGCCCATGACTACACCCATGATCACCAACTGGAGGAAGCTTCATGCTTCTGAGGGAGAGTTGGTAGATCCGACATTGTATCATCAGTTCATTGGTTCCATGATGAATTTGGCCAACACCAGGCCAAATATTTGTTTTGTAGTGAAAACTTTGAGTTAGTTCATGGTGGAGCCTCGGAGAGTTCATTGGATAGTTGTAAAACATGTGTTGAGGTATTTGCGTGGTACAGTTGATTTTGTTATGGACTATAGGTGGGGAGATGGAGTGAGTTTGGTTGGCTATACTGATTCTGATTGGGTGGGTAGTGTTCATGACCAAAAGAGTACATCCGGTTGTTGTTTCAGTCTGAGCTCAGCAACAGTATCTTGGTTCAATCGAAAACATAATTCAGTTGGTTTGAGTTCTACATAGGCAGAGTATATGGCATCCAGTTAGGCCATTTGTGAGGCCATTTGGCTTCGCAAGTTATTAGTTGGTTTATTTGGTTAGCAGGTGAGACCAACCGTGATACACTATGATAATCAAAGCTGCATCAAGCTTTCATAGAATCCGGTGTTTCAAGACAAGTCAAAACACATTGAGATCAGATATCACTTCATTTGTGATTATGTTTAGATAGGTGCAGTGGAGTTGCAATACATTCCTATTGAGGAGCAGGTTGCAGATATCCTAACGAAGTCTTTAGGTAAAGGGAAGCATGTTTACTTCGGAGACAAGTTGGGAGTAGTGAAGAAGTGACCTTCCTCTATAAGAGGGAGTGTTGGAAATTTACATAGGAGATGTTGTTCACCTTGTGGTGCCTTGGGGTGGACCTACAAACATTAAATGAGGTCCCTAGTACTTTATAAAGTGAGATGTACTTTATTTTTATAAAGTGAGTTTGAGATTATAATTTTAATTTGACTTTATGAGACTTAAGTGAACATTTAATTAGAAGGGGTCACTTACGTAAGTGAAAGGAAAAAAAAATTTCATTTATTTAATAAGACATTAATGAGCAAATAATGTGGGCCCTAGATCTCATCAAGTTAAGATTAAATCCTAGCCATGGATTTGGTGGCTGTTGGTTACCTCATATAAAACTAGGGAAATGGCACAAGACCTTTTTTTCATTGTTCACTTTCACCAAAGAGATTTTTGGGAGAGAAAGAGAAGAGAAAAGAGAAAGAGAGAGGAATAGAGAAACCCTTGCATAGAAATCGAGGCCGAAGAGAAGCATAGATTTTGAGGGGCAGGGAATGATTCCCAAGGAGATCGTACATCATTAATTGCAGAGTTTATAGTAGCATTAAATTGGCACAAAAATCGAGGAAAGAATGTCCGTACAACAAAAGAGGAAGGGCACAATTTTCAAGGCATTTAATAGACCTGTACTTTAGAATCCGTGCATTTCGTACAACATTTATTGACACATAAATCAAGGTCCGTATAGTCAATTTCTGGCACAGAATCCGAGGTATTATGTACAGTTTGTTTCAGGCATGAAAAATGAGGTAATTTGTATTGCATTAAGTGCTAGTAATTTCTGTTGTTTTATGGGCACATTTCCCAAGGTTGTACTGCTGAAAAGACTGCTGGCATGTGTGGGTTGTACTGTTGTTGATGAACTGTCGTTTTGTGTTGAGTTTGACACATTTTTTCGAGATGAAAAAATTGAGATAAGTACTGTTGTTGATTGTAATTTACCTTTGAAGAATAATAAATCTCTGTCTGCAAACATGTTTTTCCTTGGGGGTTTTTCTTGAGCCAAATTGGCTAAAATTTCCTATGTCTAAATTTTTCATGTGGCTGATTTAAAATTTCTGTAGTTGAAAAAGTTGTAAAAAATCTCACGTGTTTCAAGCAAATTGTTGTTTTTTTGTTTATGAGAAGCTAATGGGGTTTGGGCATTAAAATCTATGTGAACCAAGGTTGAAACCGGATTGGGGTTGGAAAATTTACAAAGAACACTCATTTAGATAGTTTGTAATTGTGGAGTACCCAATAAGGCATTGATTAGTGAGCTTAAGTTCTAGCCTAGGTTGATTTATAAACAATTGGCTTATAGCATATTTTTCTTACCGACACTAATCTTCTCTTCTCTACACAAAGTGTTAGCACTTACGAGCTAAGCAACACTAATATATCTTAAAGGATTGGGCATGGATGACTTCTCACTTTGGTTCCACTTAGTCTTTCAAAGAGAATGAACTTCAAGCACTCACTAACTCTTAATGAAAATGTGATTACCTCTCTTGTACCGAAAGAAACAGAGCTATGGAATTGTAACCTTGTAATTATGTCTATGAGAGGTGGTTTTTGCGCACCATTAATCCCACATCAGTCTCATGAAGATTAAATCACCTAAGAAATAAGAATTTCACTCTTGAGGTAGATTCACTATTTATAACAAGTTAATTTTCTACTAAACCAATGTTTCATCGAAGGAGGTAATGTGTATCACCTAGCCTTGAGAGAACATGGCATCAATTAGATCAATCGACTCCAGAAGAAACTGTATGGTCTAGGCCTACCAGCAAAGGAGAAAACTCAAAAAATAGTCAATGAGTTAACCAAATGGAGTGTATGGCCCTACCATGTAAGGAAATAATAATTGAAGGTTGAATAGACCTCAGCTATAGGAGAATGGTCTCGAAAATGAGTGGAATGTATGGATGGCTAGAGATATGGACCAACTAAAGATGAAAAATGATGAGGGGGGAAGTGTGCATAGTCTCTCCAAGGGCCAATTCACCCAACAAATACAACCACTTAGAAAAGGAGGGTGTACAGACTCTGTTTGACAAGTAACACGTCCAATGAAGACACATCACTTAGAAATTAAGAAAACATTACAACAAGCATGCCACAACTCAACTAAATGGGGGGCATACTGTCATGGGGGGAAGGGAAAATTTCCAACAACTATCTCAATGTCCAACAGTCCAAGAATTCTGACTGGAAAAAAAAAAAAATAAAATAAATAAATAAAATTAGCAACCACCTATATTAATGCAATGGCTCTGGAAAGGAATCCATTGATATTTGAGATTGGATAGGCATATGATGGTAGGGGTTCAGTAGTTGTTACAACCTCCATTACATGAGCACTACCAAGAACTGCAATAAAACTACAAACCTAATCATTATTTCCTCTCACACTTGTTCAATGGAAACCATTAATAATTCAGAGGAGCTATCTAATCAACAAAAAAACAAGTTAACACGGTAAATCAATCACACAAAAAAAACATTACATATGGAGACATTCTTTATCCTGCAAACCCAAATGGGAAAACCAACATTCAATGGCTTTGGCCTAGCTCTTTATTTCTTGGCAATAGGTAGGTTACAGTTCCCTTCATCTCTTTTGTTTATCCTCTCATTTGCAGATGGGAACATGGACAACATCACTCCTACTCTTTGTTAAAGATCCCCTCTCTCTTCCTTGGGAAAACATTGGAGGATGGCTCAACTAGGGGATAGCTGGAAGGTCAAGCATTCCCAAACCTTTAGCTTCCCCAAGCCCTTTGAACTCATCATCTTTGTCTTTTCTTTTCCTTTTCATTACATTTGAGGGGAATATCATGCTTTCTTATTTTCTTCTTTTCTTCTTTTTTAAATACATGAGATTTTTTTCCACATGATATATATTTTTAAACTACATGTTTTCTTTCAACTATTACATTTTCCCATTAGTCCTTAAAGTATTGTCTTGATGCAAGGGCAGAGACCCAACACAATGGCATGGGGCCCTTCATGCCAACTCTGTCTCCCACATCATCTACAACTCTAAACCTTTCTCATGTTGATCTTTGTTGAGCTTGTACCTTAAGCCATTATTGTTTTGGATCCAAATTTGGATCATGGGCACAAATTTGTGGAGTCACAATTTGTCTGAGTATTTGTTTAGCACTAAGGTACTTCAACTATAATCGCAGTGCAACCAACACTATGTCGTGACAACACCAAGCAACGACAATACGAAATGATATCATGACATGAATTTATGCCAACTAAGCAAAAATTCAACATGCTCGAAGTAACTACAGGACACCACAAAAATTGCAAATCAACAATAGATGATGACATAGTAACAAATCGCATAACCAATTCCTCATGGATTCTTCTAATACATATCCACTCATTCATGATTGAAAATAAATACCCAAAGTAATGCATAGAAACTCAATAACATATTCTCCAATGATAGTTGTCTAAATAAGTGTTATGGCCTTGAAAGCCAATGAGGTAACCTAGTCATCTAGGCATTTGAAAGATTCATTCAAGTTACCCACTATTATTGATAATAACCAGTTTGATTGCATAATGGTAAAACTTAAAGAGTTGTGTGGATTTACACCTAAAATTTCAAGGAAACTAACTTACAATAAAGTGAATATGCTACAGTCACTCCAATCACTCGCTCCTTCCAACCGCAACCAATCGCGCAACTAAGTGTGGGGAACAAATCTCATCCCAACCAACCCTTCAATCAATGCATTTGAGAGCCCCCAAGCCTTCAATCAATAACCTATGCAAACTTATCTTCCTTTATTTTTCAACTAAATCCCAAGCTCCAAAGAAAAAACCCCAAGAGGTAAGGTTGCTCCAAGCAAAAGATCCCCATTTTACCACCTCCTCCCCATTTTGAAGTTTTATTCTTGTAAAAATTCGCATGCATAACACGCATCTTGAGTTAGCTTTTCATTATTTATTTTTTCTTAGAATTACTTTTCCAATTTTAGAATTCTCTTAATTAATTATTATTATTATTATTATTATTTATCTATTATCTTGTTACCATTTATTTATTTCCATACTCGCCCATTTCAAGGAACTTCATCTCGAAGTCAACTTTAATTATGTTACTTGTATATTGTTACTTTCTTTTCTATGTTCCTCTCAATCACTCTTTGTTGAACTAGAATAAGAGCCACTTGGGTGACTACAGCATGCATTGAAATTCCACATCACAACTCCAAGGAAAAGCGAGTAAAACTCTAACCCTCTTGTTGGATTTCGGCTTCAGGATTGAAGCCTCTTTGACCTATATGGGGCCCCAAGGTGTTATTGGACAATCTACTCGAGCGAACGCAAGCCAGATCTCCCTAGTTCAATGTGAATCTAGAACAAATAAGAACATAACATAAAGCTACTTTCCTAGATCAAATTAGAGATCGAGTAATTATATGTCTTACCTTCATATTTGTATATCTTTCTTCTCATTATTGCTCCAAGTTCCGCAGTTTTCAGATCCGTAGCTAAAAGACCTGTCAAAAAATGTAGAGACAAAACAAGCAGTAAAACATATCTAAACACCAACTGATCTAAGTAAACAATTAAGGAAGTAAACTATAAACATCATCAACACAATAGACATTTATGGAAAGAGTTTATATTAATGTATAAAGAGTGGCTTGAGATTATTACAACCCAAGCCTTAACGCTGCAATCTTCCTCCAACAAGCCAAGCCAATGCCTCCAAAGGAAATATATGCCTCCCAAGAGATGGATAGGGATCACCTAGGCTAATTCCACCAGCATGTAAGTGCTATAGACTTCCTCCCTTTGAAATGGAGAGGAGCTTTGTATTTATAAGACCAAGTGGATAGAGTGGGTTGAGGATCATGGGGAGAGGGCTAAGGGATCTTCCCTTGAGGTTAAGGAACCGTAGTAAAACTCACCTAGGAGTTAGGGATAGGGATCCACCTCATCCAACTTATAGAAATCACTCGAAAGACACCTTTATCCATTTTAACCAATCCCGACGCAAGTTGCATGAGGGAAACCTGCACCTGAGAGGGGAAGCACAGGATGCACAAAGGAAACCTGTGCCATCGACGCAGTCTGTTAGAATGCATCCTGCGCCTGACCTAGTTGGGCGCTTCTTGCTCAAAGACAACCTATGTCAGCACAACGAGAAAATGTGGACAAAGGGCAACAACTTGCTCTAAATGTCTTCTTGATCAGGGAGAACTTTAGGGATCAAGGCATTGAGTTGACATGGGTCTCATGATGACAAGATTTAGGTGTAACAGAATTCCCCCCAAAGCATGAAGCTGGAAAAACAAGACAGCTGAAGTGCTTTGAAATATGGATGGCAAGGACTTGTTGGATGGAAGATTTTGTTGCAGTACAACTGACTCTAAGACACCAGTCTCATATGACGCACAACATGTTTTCCGACCAATACATTACAGATCCATGGTAGTAAAGACCAACTGAACACAATCACGACTACTAGACAAAATCGTAGATCCATGATGAGATGATAACACAAACGCGACCAATACAAAAGTGGATCCATGTAATATGACTCAAACAATATCCGTCGCAACCTGGGTAAGACATGATTTTCCCCAGGGTCTTCAAGCTGAACCCACAATGATACGAATCTATCCATGTGATTACAATGTTTTGGAGTCGAACATGGTAGAAACCACTTGATTACCAGTCATTGATGTATACCGTTAACAAGTGCGAGGGAAATCACCATTTATGTCAATGATTCCCAAGGTATCATAATACATATCACCGAGTGTGAATAAAAGAGTTGAGGTCGAACGCTCGACGGAATCTTTCAATCAAGAGCCAATGATGTAAGCTCATGTTGAAAGTGAGGTAACCTACCATTAAGGCATGCAGGTCCAAGGTACTCAATTGGTTTCTAGATTCAATCCTTAGATGAGGTGTTGAAGTCGACAAGGATGAATCCATCGAAGGAGGGCCATGATGAATCCCCCATCAACGACACGAAACTTGATAACAGATGTTTGTAGTAGATCGGACAATAGAGTAACGTGCAAGACTGACTCAAGGTAGAACGACATGATGGAAGGTGTACTGATTGCAGATGATGAGCAATGAACATCTCTTGAACATAGGCATGGCATGACTTGGTAGTATTGACATGGCGAGGATGACACTGACCCCTAATGCAACTGATGATGGAAACATTCTTTGGATGACCCAAAGGAGTGACATGACTCATGGAATCAGAAGGACTCGAAGACAAACAGATTACCCAAGTACTGAATGCAAATGCAAATGAGTTCCATGTTCAAGAGCAACTATGTACTTCCATGAATTATAGTGTAACACAAAATCTTTCATTTTTCCCCATCATGACTGATGAGTGCCTCATTTGTTTTTTAACGAGCTTGAGGATGGTAAACAGATGCTCGGTATAGCTCATCCCATGGATGAGTCCAATCCCAAATGTTTTACGAACCTAGGATAGGAGGAGTTCGTCCCATGACGGGCCCTTCAATGTTAAATTTTAACGAGTCCAAAGAAGGTAAAATCGGCGTCATTTCATGTTTAGAGAGCCTGAAAAGAACTAAAGAAGACTCCAAAGGTCCTTTTTCGTAAAGTTAGCCTCTTCTCCCGGAAAAGGGTAAAACAACGTGAGAGAGGACTCTTCCAGTCATGATTGACTGGAGTATTCTTTTTTCGTAAGTAGTGCCTCCTGGTCCGAAAAAGGGGTAAACTATCACCAGAAAGACGATCATTCAAATACTTTTACAAGCATGAACGCATCAAGTTCACTTGGCGATCTTTTCATATTTAGAGAACCTGAAAAGAGATTAAAGAGAGACTCTGGGGGGTTCCTTTTTCATGGGAGTTTAACGAACCCGAAAAAGTGATAAACTATAAATCGGTGACTTATTCTCATCGTTTTACGAGCACGACAAAGAACAAAGTGTCAGCTCGGTGTCATGAATAATTGAATTTAATGAGCAAAATAATGACAAAAAGATGCCCAATGAGTTGCTCATACCTGAAAATATGTGTGAAATGACCACAACTGCGAAAAACAGTATTAATGAGGTACTTGACTTCACCTGCAAGCTTCGAAACTAGGTCAAAATGATTGACCGAGTAGAAATAATTCCAACTATAGCAAAATAACCCACAATGGAATAAATTAAAAAAGGAATATGCTCTTTTTTTTATATAAAATGGGGTAAATAGTGAAAATCAATTACCATTGTTTTTTACCAAGTTGGAGAGGTGAGAAGTGCCATTTGGAGTTGTTTTTCTTTTGTTGATTCTGGGAGCTGAGATCGACCGTTTCAAGTGTTGTCAGCGATAGGTAACCCTAAAATTAGCCTTTTAACTTTCCATGGGATTACATTTTTGTTTTTCCCTCATTTTGTTGAGTTTTGGGCTTGTTATGTGGGAGGATTTGCACTCATGGGCCGGCTCAATCCACCCTTTCGGGAACTGCGTCCGCGCAGAACCCGAAAGGGTGTTCTGCATCGGCGTCGCCATGTCCGAAAGGATGGTCTACACCGACGCAAACCCTCATATCAAACTCAAAATCCAACCAAAGAAAAATCCTTTTAATGATTGAGGAAGGTACTAATGATGTTTAAATGGCCTTTTTGACAGGTTTGCAGTGACCAAAATGGTTCTCAAGTGGCGAGAACACGAGCATGAACTCGATGATGCTCAAGCAGAAAATGACCTACAATGTATTGCCACATTGAGGAACTATGGCTTTCTCAAGTACTTCCGAGTGTCGGGCATGAGGTCCAAAGTACCCTTGTTGACATATCTGGTCCAATGCTGAGACCTAGTACAACATTTTCAGATTGGTGAGCACACATTGAGTATAGATGTCGAGGACATCTATTTTTTGACAGGGTTGTCCCGACACGGAAACCCTATGTCCCTTACTGGATCACAAGGGGGTGATCGCACTGTCGACGACATGATCGATCAATGGTGTACTCCAGGTACCCAGATGACTGGTGGGAAGATCCCCATCAAGGATGTCCAGGACCGAGCCCTCCGTACTGTACTTTCACCATCGTGAGGGTGGTCGGTAGTCGATATGCTCATCTAGAGAGCAAGTCGCAGATGATGTATGCTGAGGAGTACATAGATCCTACTGTGTTCAACTAGTGTGAGGGGCTCCTCACCAATCTACGGGATTAGTTGACCAAACCGCGCTGAAGCAGTTTGGTTATGGCTCAGTGGTGGTATCTTTCATGCTGAAGCGGGTGTCACACTTACGCCCCCAGGTAGACCTTGAGGATTGGGATGCTTGAGATCCTCACATGACCAGGTGGTCCGAGGTGATGGCCTACCATGGTGGAGGACTACCCATATGATGGGACAGACTTCAGAGGGGACCCAGACCTAGTGCTTCCCGAGGGAGCACAGTGGGGCGATATCGGTAAGAACAACTACTGCTTGTGTTTTTTCATTTTATGCATTTATGATTTTTTGGGATAGTGCTAATGAATTCTACATGTTTCTTGCAGATGTGGGTCTATCGCGATCGCTTGGAGTCTCTCCTCTTGCGCGAAGAGGGGCAATACCAGACCTGGGCCCTGCATCCCAAGATGCCATCGAGGAGCTGGAGGAGGTCGAGGAGAACCTCCACAGGATGACACTGGACATCCCGGAGCCAGGTGTCCATGACCTACCCCGTCGCTACCAGAGGCTGACGGTTGGGGTATCTTTGCGTTTTGGCACACTGCTCCGGAAAGTGGCAAGGGTCGTAGTCTGCTATCATGAGCATCTTAGGGATTAGGCTCATGTCTTATATGTATATACTGAAAGCTTATGAGCTTCAGATTTTCTAGAGAGGACTCTTACTAAAAGCTAGTATGCTTCATATTTTGTATCAGCACTACCATTTTTGTACTTTGTACCGATTTATATATACATACACTATTGGCGGTTTTTATACATATTGCGTTGTATTGGTGATTGATGGGATCTTGTTTACATGTTTTGCTTATACAATGGAAAATGTACATGTTATGTATGTGTTTATATTTTATGGATATCTTATGTGTGTGCAATGTACCAATCTAGAATGAAATTGGCCATCGAGTCAGCAACCGTGTTCATGTCTCGTGGAATTTGCAGGTATTAAACCAATTCAAAGGACCTTTCCAGGAGATGAACTCGTCGGAAAAGAAAGAGCAGATTGGGGTCGCGGATAACGTATATCTGGTTAAGATGAGAAACCACTAGTCGTGAATCCATATGGATAATAACGTGGTTCATACCCAAGGAAAGAGCATTAGTTAGGGCTCCAATCACCGCCTGATATTCTGCGACGTTATTGGTTGCGTATCCTAGACAATTTCCTTCTGGGCTGATGAGCTCACCGGTAGGGGAATAAAGTACCCAGGCTGCCGAATCAAGGTTATGGGTATGTCGGCTGGCGCCGTCCACAAATCCATAGCAGGTTGTCATCTACACATGCAGACAGAACATGGTATAAGTCGGGAAACAAGATCTTGACACACGAAAAACAAAGCATCACACCACACAAAACAAACGCCATGTACAATATATACAAGATACTTATGCTTGAAAAACTCAGGCATAGTACCTCTTCAGGTAGAGACCATTGCGAGGCTCTCCCAGAGATATTCCATCGTAATCCTCTAGCTCGTATCCTCGCTCCTCCAGAACGCGTTTTATGACGTATGGTCCATGCCACATGGACTCGAACTTACATGCCCCCATCTTATCATGCTTTTGCTCATACGTGAGGACCAAATTACCCTTGTTCAAGACACAAGGTTTAACCGACCTATCATACTGAGCTTTGATGTGTTTCTTATGTGCCTCGTTGGAAAGAGTAGCATCGCAGCAGGTCTCATCGAGTTTTGCTAGGTAAAGGAAGTGTTCTTCCTCGATAGTGGTGTTCGGGAGAAGTTCAACTGTGAGTTTGAGAGATGGAATCTCACACTCTATTGATAGGACTGCCTCCAATCCATAAACTAATTGGAGTGGTGTGAATCCGGTGGCAGTCTTGAAGGAGGTCCTGTATGCCCATAGTGCGGAAAAGAGCATGTTATGCCAGTTTGATTTATGTGTACCCACCATGCGTTCAATCATGGTTTTCAAGACCTTGTTGATGGCCTCTACCTGTCCATTGGACTATGGGTAGTAAGGGGTTGAATTTTCATGGTGAAAACCCAATCTGGTGCTCAATTCATCTAGCATATGGTTCTGGAAGTGAGATCCATGATCGATTACTATGGCTTGTGGAACTCCGAACTGTGCAATAACATGGTTGAACATGAAGAGTGCAGCGATTTTTCTGTCTTCATTGTATGTAGGCATAGCCTTGGCCCATTTAGTAAAATAATCCACGGCTACGATGACGTAACCATGCCCCCCGACCAAGGTAGGCTTACAGTGCATGAAATCTATGCCCCATTTTGCAAAGGGGCCCACGACAATAACCGGGTGTAAAGGGGTTGGATGGGAGCGCTTTTTTTGATTGAAAATGCTGGCATGGAGGACACTTCTTAACAGCCTCAATACAGTCCTTAAATATTGAAGGCCAGTAGTATCCTGCACATAGTATCTTCTGGTATGTAGCCATCCCAGAGAGATGACCGCCACAAGCCTCGGCATGACAGTCATTCAGTACGTGTTCAACATCTTCATGTGTAAGGAAACGTCGAAGAACATAATCAACACCACGACGATACAAGGTATCGCTAATGATCAAGTAATACTTGGAATGGTGGAGTATACGACGACTATCGTCACGAGCACGTCACGAGACAGTTGGGGGTTGAACGGTTGGGTTTGAAGATATAATTTTATATCTCCATACCATGGGTCTGACGTGATGATGAGGAACAATGACTCATCCGGAAGGGAATCGTTGGGCTCAGATCCTGAATTAGCACAGGGAAGATCACAAATGAGCTCGGAAAACACCAAAGACTTATTGGACTTGGCCTTCTAGAAGAGGAGATCGAATTCCTGAAGTATCACAATCCAGCATGAATACTTTCCCACGAGTACTTGACGTGTAAGGATGTGGTACATGGGGTTTGAGTCGGCAATAATGGTGGTGGTGCGGAGTAGTATATAATGACAGAAATTTTGGATGGAAATGACTGTCGCGAGAGCGAGCTTCTCGACATGTGAGTAACGATTTTTTAGTCAATGAGACCCTTACTGAGGTAATAGATCACATGTTCCTAGGCGTTGCTGTCCTCCTAAACCAAGACCATGGCGATCATGGTAGCAGAAGCAGAAATATAAAGGATGTAATCCTGGTAGTAATTGGGCGGTTGGAGCACAGGGGCATGGGTAACGACATGTTTCAAACTGTCGAAGGATTGTTATGCTTGGTCGTCCCATATGAAAGGGACGTCCTTCTTCAGTAATCGCATATATCCCTGTGTCTTTTGAGCAAAATTTTAGACAAAACGCCATAGGTAAGTTGCCTTCCCTTGCAAACTTTGTAGTTCCATAATGCCTGTAGGAGGTGGGAGAGCGACAATGGCTTCCACCTTCAAGGGATCAATGTGGGTCCCATCTTTCAAAACGATAAAACCGAGGAGGCGTCCAGAATTGATGTATAAAATATACTTGTGAGGATTCAGAAGGATGTTATACCACCTGCATCTGAGGAATACCGTTGTCAGATGATCGTTGTGGAACTCGCGACGCTGTGAATGGGTAGGTAGATCGTTAAGATAGGGCTCCACAAAGTAGCACCAGCATTTTTAAGACCAAAAGGGAGTTTGCGATAAGCAAAAGTACCCCAAGGGCAGATGAAAGCATTCTTATGTTGGTCGATCGGGTGGATCTCAATCTGGTTGTAGCTAGAAAAGCCATTCATAAAAGAAAAGATGACACTTCCGGCACAATTGTCAATGATCTGATCAATGAAGGGAGTAGGGTAGTTGTCCTTAGGACAAGCCCTATTCAGATCCCTATAATCGACACAGACTCGAATGGTGCCATGCTTCTTAGCCACAGGGACGACATTGGAGACCCATTCTGTTAAAGGAACGGGGCAGATAAAGATGGCTTTTAAGAGCTTTTCAATCTCTGCTTTAATCGCCGCATTTTTTCGAGGGTGCACTAGTCGTAACTTTTGACGGACTGGTTTAGCATCGAGATAGGTTTTAATCTCATGCGAAATGATGGCAGGATCTATTTTGGGTATCTCCTCGTAGGTCCAAGCAAATACATCGTGGAATTTCTTGAATAAGGTCGTGTACGTAGTGATTGTTAATGTATTTCTAACTTTGGAATGTATTCAAGTGTATATTTTATATTGTATTCGTATGTTGTAATTATACTTCCGACGGAGACGTTTTATTCCTCTGATCGGGAAAGTTATTATTGTATTTGAAAGGGTTATTAGAATCCTCTAGAGGATTCGGCCCCGAGTTAAGTTCTAGGGGATTATTAGACTCTTGTAGGAGAAGTTGGCCCAGTTAGGGTAAAATTCAAGTGGAAGTAAAGTATAAATAGAGAGGGTGCTCCTCTCTATTTACACATTCACTCACTCAGCGGAAAATTAGGGCTTTTGACAGAAGTGGAATTTTGGAGTGCTCTTAGCACAGGATTTTTCTCCTCATCAAAATCGAAATTTTGAGACCAAGATCCAAGTTTTTGGTTGGGAAGAACTCAGGGATATGTCAAACCCTAGTTTGAATTTTGGACTAGAAAAACTAGAAAACCAAAAAGGACGAGAAACTGCAGGTTTGAAATTTGCAAGTCGCTTTTGAAGGGTCAATTTTTGGAATTTTCAAAATCCAAGTGTACCATCTTGCTTGTCTTAGCAAGGTGCATATTTCTATCAAGACAGAAGTTTGAAATTCCAAGTTTGAATTTTTAGGGTTTCTCTGTCAAACCCTAGCCAGCTCCAGATCCAGTTTCAACAAATCAAGTGGTAAGACCTAAATATTTTCTATTTCCATTTGAAGTACTCATTAAAGATGTCTCACCACACCAAGCTTGAGGATAAGCTTGAAGGGGTTGATAAATTCCGAGCATGAAAGTATAGGATTGGGCTTGTCCTAGAAGAGAATGAATTGGACACCTATTTGAATGAAGAAGTTCCAATTCCAAAGGGAGATGAGACTGAGGACTTACACAAGAAGAACTTGGTCAAGGCCAAAAGGATTATTGCAAATTCTATCAAGTACCATCTCATACCACATGTGTCATCTCTGAATACATCCAAGGAGATGTTTGATTCCTTGACCAAGATATTTGAAGGAAAGAATATAAATCGGAAGATGACATTGCAAAACCAATTGAAGAATGTGAAGATACAAAATGCAGAAACCATCCAGCCTTACTTCACAGGGGTTTCTCAAATCAAGGAACAACTTGAAGCCGTGGAAGAAAATATAGAGAATGGATAAATAGTGATGACCACCTTGAATGGTCTCCCTAGGTCATGGGATTCCTTCATTCAAGGAATTTGTGCTAGGAAGAAACTCATCACTTTCAGTAGGTTGTGGGAGGAATGCTCACAAGAAGAAGCTCGGCTCATAACTCGAGAAGAGAAGATGGTTAATGAAGACCAATCTCTCACAACACACTCCAGGAGGAATGATAACAAGAGGGTGCACCAAAGTAAGAAAGAAAAACACCACCACCAGAATCAGAGGGGTAACTTTAGATCCCAAAGAGATGTATCCACCATTCGATGCTATACATGCGATGAGAAGGGACACTTCTCCAGGGATTTTCCTATAAATAAAAGTGGCTCTCACGAGAAGAAGAACAACAAGAGAAGACATCATTCTCACACTACAGACGATGATGAACCTCCCAGGAAGATATCCAGAAAAGGCTTACACATGTGCACTATAGAGCACTACCTCTTGCAAGCAAAGCTGTTGAAGGTCTTCCAGAAATCCAAGCAAAGCATGAAGGTGTTTGCAAAGGTTGTGCGAAGGGAAAAAGGAATCTTGGAAATCATCCACTCCAATGTATGCCGACCGATGTCATCCAGTTCATTGAGTGGGTATGTATATTATGTTTCTTTCATTGAAAATTTTTCTAGGAAGACATGGATATATTTCTTGAAGATAAAAGATGAAGTATTCAATAAGTTCAAGGAATTCAAAGCCTTGATTGTTACCAAACAATCTACTGAAAGCAAACTTAAGGAATGATCTCCCTAGTTCAATGCGAATCTAGAACAAATCAGACAGAACACAAATCTACCTTCCTAGATCAAATTAGAGATTAAGTGATGTAAACATCTTACCTTTCAGGTCTATAAACATTTTCCTCCTTTGTCACTCTAGGCTCCACGGTCGTCAGATTCGTAGCTGCAAGACCTGTCAGAACATGCAAGAGACAAACAAGCAATAATAGTACATCTACACAATAACTGATCTAAGTGAACGGTTAAGGAAGTAAACTATAAATATCAATGAACAACAAGACATTTATGGAAAGAATTTTGTATTACTGTACAAAAGTGGGAATACAAAGAAGAAAGAGGATTACAACCAATCCCAATCCCTAATGTCGCAATCTTCCTCCAACAAGCCAAGCCAATTCCTCTAAGGATAAATGGGTGCCTCCAAGAGATGAATGATGATCTCCTAAGCTTATTCCACCAGCATATGGATGTTATAGCCTTCCTCCCCTCCCCTTTAGAATGGATAGGAGCTTCATATATATATGACTAGGAGGATAGAACAGGTTGATAAATAGTGGGAGAGGACTAAGGGATCCTCCCAAGGGGTTAGGAAACTGAAGGCCAACTCTCCTACAAGCTAGGGATAGAAATCCAAGTCATACACCTTCGAGAAATCACTCGAAGATTCCCTTTATCCACATTAACTGACATCGGCGCAAGTTGTATTAGGACAACATGCGCTTGATAGGGACGGTGCATGTTGTACAAAGGTAACATGGGACGACGGCGCAAGCTGTAAGGTGACCACCTGCGTCTTACGTAGTTGGGCACAAGTTGTTAGGGAGAAACCTACGATGACCCAACTAGATCCTATGGTAAGGGGTCAACAACTTCTCCAGTTGGACTTCCTAGTCATGGGAACCTCAGGGATTTTTGCACTGAGTTAACATATGTCTTATGATGGCGAGATTTTAGGTGTAACGGAATGCCCCCCAAAGCATGAAGTTGATAAAACTAGATAGGTGAAATGCTTTGATAGAAGGATGGAAAGGACTTGTCGGATGGAAGATGCTGCTACAGTACAACTAACTCTGAGAACATAGTCTTGTATGACTCACATGGCTGTCGGCCAATAAAATGCAGATCCATGGAAGTAAAGACCAACTGAACACAATCATGGCTACTAGACACAATCGTAGATCCATGATGAGATGATAACACAACCACAACCAATACAAAGTGGATCCGTGTAATATAACTCAAACAATCTCCATCACAACCTGGGTAGAATATGACGTCCCCGGGGTCTTGAAGTCAAACCCGCAATGATACGAATATATCCATGTGATTACAATGTTTTGAAGTCGAACATGGTAGAAACCACTTGATTACCGGTAATTAATGTATACCATTAACAAGCACGAGGAAAATCACCATTAATGTCGATGATCCCCAAGGTATCATAGCACATATCACCAAGCGCAGATAAATGAGTTGAAGTCGAACATTTGATGAAATATTTCAATCAAGAGTCAATTATGTAAACTCATGGTGAAAGCGAGGTAACCTGCCATTGAGGCATGCAGGCCCAAGGTACTTGATTGGTTTCTAGATCCATTCCTCGGATGATGTGTTGAAGTCGACGAGGATGAATCCGTCGAAGGAGGGCCATGGTGAATCCCCCATCATCGACACGAAACTCGATAACAAATGTTTGGAGTAGATCGGATGGTACAGTAACATGCAAGACTAACTCAGAGTAAACCGACATGATAGAGGGTGTACTGACTGCAAATGATGAGCGGTGAATGTATCTTGAACATGGACATGGCATGACTTGGCAGTATTGACATGACGAGAATGACACCAAATCCTAATGCAACTGATGGTGGAATTATTCTTTGGATGACCAAAAGGAGTAACAAGACTCATGAAGTTAGCTAGACTTGAGGACAAACGGATTACTCAAGTACTGAATGTAAATGCAAATGAGTGCCATGTTCAAGAACAACTAAGTACTTCCACATATTAAAGTGTAACAAATCTTTCCTTTTTCCCCATCATGACTAATAAGTGCCTCACTTGTTTTTAACGAGCGTGAGGAGGGTAAACAGATGCTCGATATAGCTCATCTCATAGATGAGTCCAATCCCAAACGTTTTCCAAACCTGGGAAAGGAGGGGTTCATCCCACGGTGGGCCCTTCAATGTTGAATTTTAACGAGTCCATAGAAGGTAAAATCGACGTCATTTCACATTTAGAGAGTCTTAAAAGAAATAAAGAAGACTCCAAAGGTCTTTTTTCGTAAGGTTAGCCTCTTCGCCCGGAAAATGGTAAAACAACACGGGAGAGGACTCTTCCAGTCTTGATTGGCTGGAGTATTCATTTTTCGTAAATAGTGCTTCCTGATCTGAAAAAGGGGTAAACTATCACCAAGAAGACGATCATTCAAATACTTTTACAAGCGTGAACGTATCAAGTTTGCTGGTGATCTTTTCGTATTTAGAGAGCCTTAAAAGAGCTTAAAGAAAGACTCTGTGGGGTTCCTTTTTCGTAGGAGTTTAACGAGCCCAAAAAAGTGATAAACTATAACTCGATGACTTATTCTCATCGTTTTATGAGCACGAGAAAGAACAAAGAGTTAGCTCGGTGTCATTAATAATTTGAATTTAACAAGCAAAATAATGACATAAAAAATGCTCGATGAGTTGTTCATACCTGATAATACTTGTGAGATAATCACCATGACGAAAAATGGTATTAATTAGGCACCTAACTTCACCTGCAAGCTTAAAGACTAGGTCAAAACAGTTAACCGAGTGTTTAAATGCAGAAAAAACTCAAACTATAGTAAATAACCCACGAAAGAATCAAATTAAAAAAGGAAGATTCCCTTTTTAGTTATAAAATGGGAAAAATAGTGAAAAAGAACCACAATTGTTTTTTACCAATATGGAGAGGTGTGAAGTGCCATTTGGAGCCATTTTTCTCTTGTCGATTCTGGGAGATACAGTCAACCGTTTCGTGTGTCGTCAGAGACAAGTAACCCTAACCTTTTCTATTTAACTTTCTAGTGGATTACATTTATGTTTTTGTTTCATTTTGGTGTGTTTTGAGTTGGTTTGGTGGGGGGATATGCACTCACGGGTCGGCGCAATCCGTCCTTACTGGATCTACGTCGGGCATTAGCTGGCGCAAAACCCGTAAGGGTAATTAGCGCTGGAGACACCCTGTCAGCAATGACATCCTATGCCGGCGCAAACACCCAAATAAAACTCAATGCCCAACCCAAAATAAAATCTTTTGATGATTGGAAAGGGTTCTACTAATGTTTAAATGCCCTTTTTGACAGGTTCGCGGTGACAGATATGGTTCTCAAGTGGCGAGAACGAGAGCACGAAGTTGATGATGCTCAAGATGAGAATGACCCTCAACGCATTTCCGTATTGAGTCACTGTGGGTTGCTCAAATAATTCAGAGTGTCGGGCATGAGGGCCCAAGTTCCACTGCTAACACACATGATCCAATGTTGGGATCCGGTACAACATCATTTTGTGATCGGAGTGCATACATTGAGCATAGATGTCAACAAGGACATCTATTTCTTGACAGGGTTATCCTGGCGGGGAGAGCCTGTATCTCTTACCGAATCACGAGGAGGTGATCGGACAGTGGATGATATGGTTGACCAGTGGTGTACCCCAGGCACTGTGGCTATTGGTGGGAATATCCCCATCAAAGATATTCGATACCATGCTCTATGTACCATTCTCTTCGCCATAGTGAGGGTAGTGGGAAGTCAATCTACTCAACTTGCGAGCAAATCACAGTTGATGTATGCAGAGGAGTGCATGGCTCCTAGGGTATTCAACTGGTGTGAGGGAATCCTCACCAACCTCCAGAGTCAGTTGACCAAATGTCGGCACGGGGCACTAAAGCAGTTTGGCAATGGGTCAGTGGTGATATCATTTCTGTTGAAGCGGGTGCCTCATTTGCATCCGCAGATGGACTTGGATGACCGAGATGCTTGGAATCCACACATGACCAAGTGGTCAGAGGTGATGGCCCTCCATGGTGGCGGGGGTCCTATCATAGGCTTCGGTTCAGGATTTTTCACTTGGCTGGAGGGACAGCTCCTCATGATAGAGGATTATCCATAAAGCAGGACAGATTTCATAGGCGATCCCGACTTGGTGCTTCTCGAGGGAGCACAATGGGGCGATATCGGTAAGAACAACAACTATTGTGTTTTTTCATTTTATGCATTTATGATTTTTTTGGAGTAGTGTTGATGATTCAATAATGTTTTGTGTAGATGTGGGTCCATTGCGACCAGTTGGAGTCTCGCTTATTGCAAGGAGAGGAGACATTCCAGTCATGGGTCCCACGATGCGTGATGCCATCGAGGAGATGGAGGAGGTCCATGAGAAACTCCATAGGCATACACTAGACATCCCAGAGCCAGGTGTCCATGATCTACCCTGGGGCTATCGGAATCTCACCGTCGGTATGCCCTTCCGTTTCGGCACGCTGCTCCGTAAAGTGGCAAGGGCCGTAGTCTGCTATCATGAGAAACCTAGGGATTAGGCCCAGAATTGGCCCTTTTTAATCATCTTTAATCATCTTTCCTGCCCCTGTCCTACACCACTTATCATGGCAATCAGACCTATTGTCCTTACCTTATTCCCCAAATTACGAAGGTATGACTGATCATTGTTTTATTTTATTAATGCTTATGATTGTGATAATTAAAGCTGTGTATCTCTCAATTGTGCTAACATGTTATGATTTACAAAGGTAGTTGAGATAAAAGGACTGCAGGAAGATGGGGCTGAACAAGTCGTGAAGGAAGGGATGTTCGTTGCTTGAAAAGGGGTCCTTGGGGCTCGAATCATTAATTAAGGCATAGCTGTGACAGGGCAGCTGTAACAGAATGCGCTATCTTGAGTATGTTGCTGCTCGAGTCTAGCTGTGAGCTGGAAGGACCGCCACTCTTGGGTCAATTGATAACTTTCTCATATTTTGATGTTTCTGTTCTGCCACGTATTGTAACAGCTATTTATTTAGGGCGCCTGAAGATCAGAGATCTTCATGGCTGCCCAAATATAGGATTGGATGTTTTGTATGTATAAATATGGGGAGTTGCCTCGACCCAGGGGCTTGAACAGCAGACAATTAATTCATTGTATTAAGCAGTCAAGGCAAACTGTGTAATCGTTCTTCTGTTAATATAAGGGGTTACTTCTAAGCTAAAGGAATTCGTGTTGTTCAGCCAGCATCTCTGTGTGAAGACTGGGCCCGTCTTCCACAGAGATTGCTGAGTTAAAATAGGATTTTGAATTCATTGTTGTGTGATGCTTTGTTCATGATATTTCCTTTTGTACGCAGCAGCAACATTTATGGTGTGGATTTTCAGTACAATTAATATTAGAGTCCCTTGAATTTGGCAAGTAATACAGAGTGACAGTCGACTGAGTAGAGACTTTATGCAATTAGTGTGACAATTATACACAGCCTTGTTCATCTTACAGCTAAGTTGTGATCCCATGAGCCTTGCAATTTATCTTTCCTGTTGTGTGTTGTTGATTTCCATTCTGCAATTCAATTTCTTAGAACAGTTGACTCAATCTTTCGCAATTGGATTTCTAGATTAATGTTTAGTTTATGCCTTATGATTTTCCAGAGTGATTAGATCAGACAGGTGATTGTTCTAGAATATGAATGAGATTTCTTTCCTGCAATTGTTGATTAGATTTGATACCATTTCTTATTGATGCGTGATAGAGAGGAATTGAAGTGTAGCAGTTAGAAGGCAATTGGGATTGTATAGATTTTTGGGATGAACATGGATGATAGAAGATAAAAGTATTCAATTCTAATGGTTTGTGTTTAAGCATAGATTGTGCACTTATCCTTTGAAATAAAAAGACTTTCTCGGGTTGACAATAAATCTCATATGCTCTGTGTGTATTGGTAACAATTTATCTGCATATAGGGTGCTTGACATTTTGGTGCCGTTGCCGGGGAAGGATAAAAATTAAACACTAGTCATTAGTTGCATCTGATAATTGTTTTTAGTCAGTCTCTTCTTTGCTGAAATGATCTGCTTCGCATGAATACGAGGAGGGTAAAACGCGATCACCTCCCAACTTCCAAAACCCCACAAAATACTAACATCGCAGGTGGTTCGGGTCGTGGTCGAGGACCACCGTTGGGCAGAAGGACATTCATCGACGATCTTGTTGACAGAACTGATTCAGCTACCAGGACTCGTCAACGGGAAACTCCTATCAGAAGAAGCCCTGCTGATCCTGCGGCGCCAGCGTCAGGATCCACGGTGGAGAGTACAGGAGCAGCTGTGACTCACTCATATACCCCTGCTAAGGAAGGTACAGCTGACGCAGTTGTTACAACTGAAGAATACGCAGTTGTTACAACTGAAGAATACGCAGTTGTTACAACTGAGGAAAAGAACGCATGAACGAATGAAGAAGAGGATACAGAAGAAAAGATGAGTAACAGACATGAGACCGAAGAGGAAGAGGCAGTGGTAGAATACCATCATGAAAATTACCCCCTGCCAAAAGGAACTACGGCTACATTACAATTTCCAATTCAGCAGCCAGAAGGGACAGCTCCTATGAAGAACATCTCACCATCGGTGTTGCCTCGCTTCCATGGCAGGGCGGTAGAAGATCCAGATGAATTCCTGTTTGAATTTGATATCCTCTGTCGCAACTATGATTATGTCACAGATGCCCAAAAGCTGAAACTTTTTCCCGCCACCCTAAAGGACAATGCATTACGATGGTTCATGAGCCTTGGGGGAGGAACTGTTGCTAATTGGAATAAGATGAAGCAAGTATTCCTGGAGAAATATCAAGAATATTGCAACACCAGGGACAAAAGAGAAGAATTATTCAAGATGGTGCAGAAGGAGGATGAAAGTCTGGAGGATTTTGAGAAAGGCTACTGTACAATGTGCAAAGAGCCGGGCAGACGAACATGGGGTTGGATGTGCTCAAGATAATCTTGCTTCGAGGGATCATGGATGATTGTTTAGACATGTTAAATCTGTTAGGAAATGGATATATCTCCAAAGATCCTTTTGAGACGATTGTGGAATTATGTAAGAGATACTCCAGGGGATCTTCCAGGAACAATAAGCGGGATAAACGGGATAAGCTGGAACGTGATGTCTTCCACAGAACTCAGAAGTCATCCAATGGAGGAGCTACACGTGCAGAGATAGGCAATCTCCTTGAAAATTTTAAAATAGAAATGATGAGCTCCATCTCTTCGGAGATTGATGTCCTGAAGGCCAAACAAAGACAGGCAGTGGAGGATCTCACACTAGAATGCCCTCTTGACAAAATACAAGTATGTCAGCTGTGTGAGCTGAACCATGACATGAAGGAATGTCCCACACTTCCCCAAGTGAAGGCTGTTCTGCAAGAATCAACTCCAGAAGTGGAATCATCCTATTTCATCGCACAGAAGAAACCTTGGCAGCCTCGAAATCAAGGTATGCCTCCAGACTCGTTTCCATTTTTGAATAATATGAACAATTGGAATAATAACATGCAAAATGTGAATACACAATTCCCTTCAAATTATGCTCAATGGAATCCTTCTCAACCTACAATGCAAAATTATAACTCATGGATTCCTTGGACACAGCCGCCACATCAACCTACGTCATGGTCTCCTGGATGGAGGAACTTCCATCTTGGGAACCAGTTTCCTCAACCACCTCCACCTCAACAGTCACCATATTCTCCTCCATACCCTCAATTTCCTCAATATCCTCAATACCCACCTCAGCAGTCGCAGCTGCAGCTGCAGAATAATCATGTTCCTAATATACCAATACGGCCTCAGCTGCCTACCCAACCCAATCCTAACCCAAATAATAAAGCAGTCCATCAATTGGAAACTGTCAATATGCCGGCCTACTCTCTCTCCCCTGTACCTTGTAATGATATTCGTCTACGATCTGGGAAGATAATAGAACCTGTAATTACAGAATATATTCCACCTTCTGTGCATGAAAAAGGAGAGAGTTCACAACATCTATCCGATCCGGTTCCTATCACTGAAGGTGCTGAGCATCCCTTAGATGGGACGGCTGAAACATTAAATGAGAAATCGGATAATACGCAGCCTACCCAGCTGGTAAGGCAACCACCATACCCTAAGAGATTAATGCTACCAAAAATAGGGGGGCAACCTCAGTTCAACCTCCTAGGAGAGTTGAAGAATCTTTACGTTAAAATCCCCCTTCTGCAAGCCCTTCAAGACGTGCCCATTTATGCTAAAACCATTCGGGACCTGTGCACTAAGAAACCAGGGAGGAAACCTAGAGACCCTCCCACTGTTCATGTCATAGGGAATTTATCTGCTTTAATAACAGGAAAAACCCCTGTGACCAAGTATGACAACCCTGGCAATCCTACTGTCACTGTACATATAGGACAAACGCAGATACCCAACGTGCTAGTCGACTTAGGAGCAGCGATCAATGTCATAACAATTGAGACTATGAGGAAGCTTGGACTCACTAATTTTAGGCCAACCCCTACCATTTTAGAATTGGCAGACATATCCACCATTAGACCCGAAGGGATTCTGGACGACCTGGTCATCTCAGTAGATTCATGGGAATACCCTTCTAACTTTTTGATATTGCAACCAAAATCACAGCTGGGGGGACATCCATTGATCCTGGGGAGGCCTTGGTTGGCCACAGCTGATGCTTGCATCAGCTGTCGATCTGGGTCCATGAGTATATCTGATGGTACAGAGATTAAAAACCTCACCCTGTATCCTCCAGCTCGGCCAAGTTTAGAGGCTGAAACTTCTCTCTGGATAGAGCAAGAAGAGGAGGAGTATGTTCAGCCACTATTAACAATAGGGAAGGCCTTAACTTTTAAAAATGAAACAGAAGACGATGCCATCAGTAATTTCATTAGCGAACCTGCTTCAGTGGATAAAGAAGTCTATCAAATCCTGAACATTACCCTTGGTAAGGAAGAACAAGAAAATCTTACGGAGGAAACACTAGTCGGTGACGCAAACATAATCCCAATTTTGAAAAACTCGAGAAGTATTCCTATTGAGGTAGAACCTGGAAGAACTTTGAACATCAACCTTGATCTCTCCTCAGAAGAACAGATGCGCCTAATCAGTCTCTTGAAGGAACGTAAGGGGGCATTCGCCTAGGAGTATACAGACATGAAGGGTATCCCTTCTAATCTGTGCACCCACCATATTTATATTAAAAATGATTCTCGGCCTGTCTGTCAACCCCAACGACGCATGAACCCCAATCTGAGGGATATAGTGAAGGAGGAAATCCAAAAACTTTTGGAAGCAGGATTTATATATCCGATTTCAGATAGTGAATGGGTTTCCCCACTCGTAATTGTGCCCAAGAAAAATGGTAAATGGAGATTCTGTGTTGATTATAGGGAGTTGAACAAAGCTACGCAAAAGGATCATTTTCCCCTGCCCTTTATTGACCAGGTACTTGATACCCTATCAGGGAAGAAGTTCTTCTCCTTCTTAGATGGGTTCAGCGGGTACAACCAAATTCAGATTGCTCCTGAGGACCAGGATAAGACCACCTTCACTTGCCCCTGGGGAACGTTTGCCTACAGGGTGCTTCCCTTTGGTTTATGTAATGCACCGGCAACGTTCCAAAGAGCTATAATTGGCATATTCTCTGAATTAGTTAATGATAGCATGGAAGTCTTTATGGACGATTTTACTCCCTATGGCAAGGACTTTGAGGAAGCACTGGAAAATTTAAAGAAGGTTTTAATTCGCTGTGAACAGTCTCGCCTTTCATTAAGCACTGAAAAATTCCATATGATGATGAGTGAGGGGGTGGTATTAGGACATTTCATCTCTACCGATGGCATTCAGGTGGATCCTTCAAAAATTAAGGTGATAAAAAATATACCTACTCCTTCAACGCAGAAAGAAGTGCGAAGTTTTATGGGACATGTTGGATATTACAAGAGGTTTATAGAAAACTTCTCCAAACTTTCTTCCCCTTTGTTTTCGTTGTTAATGAAGGACGCACAGTTTGTGTGGAGTGAAGTATGCCAGATAGCGTTTGATAAGCTTAAAGAGAAGCTATCCACAGCCCCTATCCTAAGGGGACCTAATTGGACCATACCTTTCCACATTTCTTCAGATGCTTCTGATACCACCATTGGAGCAGTACTAGGACAGCAGGATGGTCAAGTACCTTATGCTATCTATTATGTTAGTAAAAACTTAGCCCCTGCTGAACTTAATTATACTGTTACTGAAAAAGAATTCCTGGCTATTGTCTATTCTATTAATAAATTTCGGCATTACATTACTGGGTATCCTACATTTGTGCACACTGACCACTCTGCCATTAAGTATTTGATGAACAAACCTGTCACCAATGCCAGGGTAACCAGGTGGCTCTTGTTATTGCAGGAATTTGATATTACCATTATAGATAAACCTGGAAAAGAAAATGTTGTTGCTGATTTTTTATCACGTTTTACTAACAGTGATGACAGTTCGCCTGTTGAGGATTCTTTTCCAGATGAGCATCTATTCGCACTCTTAGTTCATTCCCCCTGGTATGCAGACGTTGCTAATTATTTGGTTGCAGGAAAGCTCCCGCCACACATGTCTAAACGAGAGAAGAGAAAAATGATCCAGCAAAGTGCCAGGTATTGTTGGCTCAATGGTAATCTCTTTTACACAGGACCCGATCTTGAGATTAGGAGATGTGTAAGGGAAGATGAGATCTTTCATATACTGAAGGCCTGTCATGATGAACCTTGTGGAGGACACTTTGCAGACAAAAGAACAGGGCATAAAGCGCTGCGGATGGGCTACTATTGGCCGACACTGTTCAAGGACGCTAAAAGATATGTTCAGTCCTGTGACAGCTGCCAAAGGATGGGCCAACCTAATAAAACAGATCAGATGCCTTTGCAGCCCCAAGTGGTACTAGAACCGTTTGATAAATGGGCATTGGATTTTGTTGGCCCTATCAGCCCTCCTTCCAGATAGAAGGTTTACATTCTGGTGTGTACAGATTACATGACCAAGTGGGTAGAAGCTGTAGCTTTGGCTAAGGCTAATGACCAAGCAGTGATTGATTTTCTGTACAGTGAAATCTTTACCCGCTTTGGGGGTACCAAGGGAAGTAGTCACCGATGGGGGACCGCAATTCATCTCACACCAATTTGAGTCCTTGCTCTGGAAGTATCATGTGCAGCATAGGATAGCTTCACCTTACCACCCCCCAGGCCAATGGTCAGGTGGAAAGTACTAATAAATTTATTGAAGCAATCCTTACTAAAACAGTTAAAAGCCATCGAAAGGATTGGGCTGACAGGCTTCCAGAAGCACTATGGGCATATCGCACAACTTGGCGCAACAACACAGGGTTTTCTCCCTATGATCTGGTGTATGGAAAGAGTGCCATCTTTCCAATTGAATTTGAGATCAAGACCCTGAAAACAGCCACCGAAATGGATCTGGATGTAACAGAAGCCCAGAAGAGAAGATTGAATCAATTAAATGAATTGGATGAGAAACGGTTAGCTGCAGTAGACCAGACTGTGCTGCTTCAGCAACAGAGATCCAATTGGCATGACCGATTTATCAAAAAGAAAATCTTCCATGAAGGAGACTGGGCGCTATTATACGACTCCAGATTCAAGAAGGATTTTAAAGGAAAATTACGTACAAGATGGTTGGGTCCATATTTGGTCGACAGGGTATTTGACAACGGCACTGTTCGCCTGGTGACCATTGATGAAAATCGTATATCATTACTTGCTAATGGCCACAGACTGCGACTGTATCGTAAGCCCATTTCGAAAGATGCATTCATTTCGCAAATTGTCGTCAATCCAGATTATCAGCTGGCACCAGAGCTGGAATTTCTCTCTGCCTTTGCCAATCCTTAAACTGAAAATTGTATTTTCTGTACATAAATAATTTCCTGCTGTAGCGTATAATTGTTGTTTTTTTTCCCTTGCATTTGATCTTTTTCGTTTGCTGTTATTTTTTTCAAAAAAAAAAAAAATCCAGGGAAGCGCCAGGAGAACAACCAGATTGGGGCCATCAAGCGAAATTCTCCCTGTGAAATAAAAAAAATAAAAATAAAAATCAGGCAGCTGCGACATATTTTCTGGCAACCGCAACATCTTTTCCAATAGCTGCATTATCTTTTCCGGTAACCGCGATATCGTATCCCATCTACCGTAAAACATTTTCCCCGCAGCTGCAAATCCTCTTCCCCGGCAGCTGCAACATTTGTTTCTGGCAGCTGCAACATCTTTTTCCCGCGACTGCCACCTCATTTCCCAGCAGCCGTAATATCCTTTTTCCCGTCTGCCGTCAATCTTTTCTGGCAGCTGCAACATCTTTTTTCCGCGGTTTGCCACCTCATTTCCCATGCGACTTGCCACCGGACTCATTTCCCAGCGGCTGCCACCGTCATTTCCCAGCGGCTGCCACCTATTCGCACTTTTCCCAACAGCTGCCACATCATTTCCCAGCAGCCGTAAACCCTTTTTTCCCCGGTAGCTGCAACAACTCTTACCGGCAGCTGCAACATCTTGTCACAGCGGTTGCAACATCATTTCCCTGCATCTGCGTTATCGTTTTCCCGTCGACCGTAAAATCATTTTCCCGGCAGTCGTTATTCCTTTTTCCCGGCGGTTGTGAATCATTCCCGGCAACTGCAACTTCTTTTTCAGTGGCTGCAACATAATTTCCCCAGCGGCTGTGTTATCATTTTCCGTCGATCAGTAAAATCTTTTTCCCCGACAGCTGTGAACTTTTTCCGATGGACGTGAACTATTTTCCGCAGCCGCAACCATTTTCCAGTAGCTGCAAAAACTTTTCCGACAGGCTGCAACATATTTCCCACCGTCGTAAAAAAATTTTTCCCGCCAGCTGTAATTTTTCCCCCGCCGCCGTAAAAAAAATTCGTGACAAGCCGTAATTTTTTTTCCCGATGCCGTGAATTCTTTTCCGGTGGCTGCAACTTCTTCCCGGTGGCTGCAACTTCTTCCCGGTGGCTGCAACATATTTTGCAACATCTTTTTCGTCGGTCGTGCTATCATTTTTTTTGGCAACTTGCAGTGGTAACTCCTGTGTTAACAGAAGAATTGTTCCAAACCTGCTAAATCATGGTGTTGATTCACCTCAGTCGTGCCGGCGAACTCATCATTCCGACCCCGAGGACGCGATGGTTTGTATATCACCGGCGGAAGAAATTATTTCCTTATCCGAGTCATCATAATCACACGTCTGACTATGCACGAGTTCGGCTCCGTGACGTCACCAACTGCATGCTCCACCATTTTCCGCAGCATTCCGATGCACAGTCTTATGAGGTATGGATTTCATTTATCACGTGATTAAGCATTGATATCATTTAAACGATATTAGTCATACCTTCACTCGTACAACCATTATACCTGATTAAAACCTTTCCCTCGTACGACGTAAACACTAATAACTGCCACCTTCCCCAATTTGGAATGGAAATTTCAAACGCTTTTCTGTGCTCAACTTTCCAAATTTGCCCATTCTCTCAACGTCTCCGCTCAGCGATTCGTGCATCCTCTGTGCTGCAACTTCCATTCTGGGATCCTGTAATCTGTGGAATATCAACTTCAGCTTGCAGCCAGGACCATGGGGATTCCAGTTCGCCATGAACCTTTCAATACACGGGAACTCAGGCGAAATCTTCAAGTTCTTGCCATTTTTCAAGCTGCCGGCTGGCTCGAATTCTTTGAGCGACTGGACGGATTCGATCGGGACGCAGCCCTACAATTTGCTTTGAATCTTACCAAAACTCACTCCATGGTGTGGGGGTTGCACATAGAAGTCTCCGAGACCATTATATCTGAGGTTACAGCCATCCCGATGGTGGGAAAACCATGGTTTAACCGACGAGTCCCTGCAACGATTGCACGAGATGAATTTTTACTCGCAGGGGAGCAAGTTGAAGCATCCAGAAGAGGGATTGCACTGAACTCACTGTCGCGGCCATGGGACCAGGTTGCTTTCTTCCTCAAGAAGTACATTACTTGTGAAGGTAGATATCAAACTGTGTATAACTCTGAACTTCCTTTGCTTTCTCATCTCCGCCATGGAATTTTATTGAACATTCCATTTTATTTACTGCACGACTTGCGTCATATGGCAGCATTTGTTCAGTCTACTAAGCACCCACTTTCCTCTCTCACCCACCATGGCCTTATCAAATTAATCATTGTAAGAACCCTTGCCCAACATCATATAACTTAGGAACAATTCATCACCCAACGTCAGCAACCTGTTCCCTTGCGGGTCGTCCCATTACAGCAAATACAGGTTCCGCCACAACAGGAGGACCGGAGTTCCTCCATTGAAGTTTGGGGGAGGGATGAAATGGAAGAAGAACAGCAATCGGGGGCACAGGCAGGACCATCCGGGGTGGGTGAAACCACAGTATAAGAACAGCAACCGAGGGCACAAGTTGGGCCATCTGGGGGGGATGAAACCACAGTAGAAGAACAACCATGGGCACAATCAGAGCCATTCGGGGGAGATGAACCTCTGGCACAAGCAGAGCCATTGGGGGACGAAACTGCATTTGAAGAAGAGCAATTGGAGGCACAAACAGAGCCATTGGGCGATGGTGTAGATAAAACCTTTATGGAAAACCCAGATAACAGGGCAGCTCTGACAGCAGAAGGTGAAATTGGAGCAGCATCAAATGCTGCGATAATGGAACCTGAAGATGACAGATCCGGGGCAATGGAAGAAGACATCGAGCTGGTAACAATTGAGTCTTCACCTGAGTGGGTAGGAGGAGGAGCTGTAATTGAAGAAGAAAAGCATGAGGAGCAAGAAAACATTCCTTCAACCTCAGCTTTGGTTCCCTATGTCCCAACTCCACAAAAGAAAACACCACAAAAGAAAAGAAAGAGAGCCACCAATGAATTTAACTTAATAGCACCAATCAGAAAGAAAAGAACTCGATCAGGTACAGCAGCAGAGGCAGCTAGGAAAATATGGGCAACCTTAGAGGCACAGGTTGAGCCCCCAGTCCTTGTACTAAGACCGATGGATGCTCCACAAAGGCCAGTGGAGGAAGAACCTGGAATTGAAGGACTTCTGGATGAGAACGCAATGTTGAAAGAGGACCTCCAAGTACTTAGAAGGGAGTTGGAAATTTGGAAGGAAACCTGCAGAAAACAGGGTGAAAGAAAAATGTACACATTGATAGAGGCTATAGAACAACTGGAGGGATCAGATTCTGCTGAAGCTGGGCAAGAGGATGAACGAATACTCTGTCCCACATGTGGAGAAATATTCAAGGAAGTCGGCCACAAAATTATACTTAGCACTTATTCAGCACAACAGCCCGCGGCCACAAAATTATACTTAGCACTTATTCAGCACAACAGCCCGCGACCACAATAAAGGGAGCAGCAGAAAAAGAAGGTGCTGTCACACAAGAACCAGCATCTTTAAATATCCTTGTTGAAGCTGCCACTTCCCATGACACAGAGAACAGAGAACAGAGAATAGTTAGGAGAAGAACAAGGGATGGAGGACACCCTGGAGCTTAATAAGGATGATACTGTAACTCCAGAATGTTCCCATGATACAGAGATTATAGAACAGATGGGAGAAGAACCTGGAATGAAGGACACTCTAGAGGCCAATGAAGAATTCTATGCTGTAACCCCAGAATGCTCCCAGGCCACAGAAATTCTAGAAGAAGAGACACAAAGGCAGGACAGTGATAAACTGGAATAGGATGTTGTAACACAAGAACCAGCAAACCTGAATATACTTGTCCAATCGGCCAAACAAATGGGAGAAGAACCCAGGACAGAGGACACTCTGAAATTCAATGATGAACTTTGGGTTGTAACCCCAGAGGACTCCCATGACACAGAGCTCATGGGAGAAGAGTTGCAACAACGGGAGGATGAAGAGGCAAGCCAGGATGTTGCTACACAAGAACCAACATCCTTGGAAGCTGCAACAGCAACTCCTGAATTTCATTTAAAAGATAAACCTGGAGTGGATTTCATTCCCGATACACAGTGGGGTGAATATGAACAGGTACAGACACCATGCTCAGGTGACACCGAAATCTTGGAGGAGGAGCTGCACAATGAGAAAGAGATACAATCTTAGCAGCAGAAGGACAAGGAAGACACTGCTACACAAGAACCAGTGTCTCTAAAAGCAATGATGGTAGCTGCTGAAGAGAGCCTAAAGGATGTTGCTGCCACACAAGAACCAGCAACTCTCTTATTAAACTTAGATGTGCTAGAAGACACTGCCCCAAAAGAACCAGTGCTTCTACCTCCTAGGAATGTTATTGATTTGGATTCAGATTAAGGATTGCCTTCTAAGCCCCCAGGCACAGCATAATGAGACTGCAGGAAGATTCCCACTACACTAACTGCATTTCAGATACCAGCAATTAGCAGTGGAAGGAGAACAGTGATGAAGGAAGATGTTGGGTTACTCACAGAGGTTGTTCAAAAGATAGATAAGGTGCCTGGGTTTCCTACAATTCTTCCTCTCTCAATGGATAGAGTTCAGTACAGGACTCAGATTCTGAATAATGCAGGTTGTTGCATGAGGACATGCAACAGGGTAGTTGGGGGGAGATGTTGAGCCCAGAATTGGCCCTTTTTAATCATCTTTAATCATCTTTTATGCCCCTGTCCTACACCACTTATCATGGCAATCAGACCTATTGTCCTTACCTTATTCCCCAAATTACCATGGTATGACTGATCATTGTTTTATTTTATTAATGCTTATGATTGTGATAATTAAAGTTGTGTATCTCTCAATTGTGCTAACATGTTATGATTTACGAAGGTAGTTGAGATAAAAGGACTGCAGGAAGATGGGGCTGAACAAGTCGTGAAGGAAGGGATGTTCGTTGCTTGAAAAGGGGTCCTTGGGGCTCGAATCATTAATTAAGGCACAGCTGTGACAGGGCAGCTGTAACAGAATGCGCTATCTTGAGTATGTTGATGCTCGAGTCTAGCTGTGAGCTGGAAGGACCGCCACTCTTGGGTCAATTGATAACTTTCTCATATTTTGATGTTTCTGTTCTGCCACGTATTGCAATAGCTATTTATTTAGGGCGTCTGAAGATCAGAGATCTTCATGGCTGCCCAATTATAGGATTGGATGTTTTGTATGTATAAATATGGGGAGTTGCCTCGACCTAGGGGGTTGAACAGCAGACAATTAATTCATTGTATTAAGCAGTCAAGGAAAACTGTGTACTCGTTCTTCTGTTAATATAAGGGGTTACTTCTGAGCTAAAGGAATTCGTGTTATTCAGCCAGCGTCTCTGTGTGAAGACTGGGCCCGTCTTCCACAGAGATTGCTGAGTTAAAATAGGATTTTGAATTCATTATTGTGTGATGCTTTGTTCATGATATTTCCTTTTGTACGCAACAGCAACATTTATGGTGTGGATTTTCAGTACAATTAATATTAGAGTCCCTTGAATTTGGCAAGTAATACAGAGTCACAGTCGACTGAGTAGAGACTTTATGCAATTAGTGTGACAATTATACACAGCCTTGTTCATCTTGCAGCTAAGTTGTGATCCCATGAGCCTTGCAATTTATCTTTCCTGTTGTGTGTTGTTGATTTCCATTCTGCAATTCAATTTCTTAGAACAGTTGACTCAATCTTTCGCAATTGGATTTCTAGATTAATGTTCAGTTTATGCCTTATGATTTTCCAGAGTGATTAGATCAGACAGGTGATTGTTCTAGAATATGAATGAGATTTCTTTCCTGCAATTGTTGATTAGATTTGATACCATCTCTTATTGATGCGTGATAGAGAGGAATTGAAGTGTAGCAGTTAGAAGGCAATTGGGATTGTATAGATTTTTGGGATGAACATGGATGATAGAAGATAAAAGTATTCAATTCTAATGGTTTTTGTTTAAGCATAGATTGTGCACTTATCCTTTGAAATAAAAAGACTTTCTCGGGTTGACAATAAATCTCATATGCTCGGTGTGTATTGGTAACAATTTATCTGCATATAGGGTGCTTGACAGTCTTATCCCCCAACTCTACTGCCAAGGCTTGTAACATCCCATGAGGTTGAAAGCCACGACCGTCGAATGCTTTCAAGGTAGTGGGAGAATGATTTAACTCAGGAGAGCCAATGGCTCTCCAACACGATATCAACATGATCGAGGTAGAGGCACCTTCGTCTAACACAGTATGATGGATTGTCTTCCCAACAATATTCGTGGCAAATTGAAATGCTAACTGGTGGGAAAGCATCGGTTTCAAGTACTCAAGTTAGAACATCATCGTATTAGAGGAATCCCAATCAACTGCGCCAATGGCAGCGAGAAGATTCTTGCGCTGGTTAGGACAGTTCTGCAAGACCTCCAGCGTCGACATAGCACAAGGAGCTTGTGCCAAGTCCTCTACAATGTTGTAGTTTTGAGTTGCCCGGGCATTAGGATTGAAAACTGCTTTTTGAATCGTGCTCTTAGGAAGACGCAATACTGACTCTAAGGAAGGCTTCTCAATGGTGAAAGAAGACGGTGGTACGGTGACGTCGGAAATAGAAGTGGAAGTTTTTTTAGTATTACTTCCAACGGGTTCCTTCGGAGGGACTGAGTCGTACGAGCATGAACGTTTGTTCAAGTTAACCATCTCACTACGCATCATGAAAACATGCACGGTGGAGGATGTGTCTCCATGTGAAGGAGAAGGTTGAGCAATCATTTGTTGGTTCTGAGTGGGGAAGGGATCATTAAGAATTGCGGGAGTAGGGTTTCCCTTGAGAAACTTCTGCACTTCATCTCGGTGGGGACATTCTTTTGAGAAATGGTCACCACCACATAGTAAACAAGGATACTTTAGCTTCCTCTTCTGTTTGGTGTCTTCAGGGGTGGTCTTTTCTCCTTCTGGTTAGAAGGTTTCTTGGGTTTACCTTTGTTTTTATTTTTACCACCAAAATTCTGAGGCGAAGCTGATTGAACAGAATTCACTTCTTTGGTGGAGGCAGGAGTGGACGACTTGGTGGTGTTGTTTCCAGCCTGTGGTGGGGATGTGGAAGAACCTTGGGGGTTTGATGGTCCACCGATTTGAGTAGGAGGTTGGGAGTTATAGGAACCAATGATGCCATCGGCTTGAGGTCCCTTAGGTCATTTTGCAGGGTCGTCCTTCGAGCGGGGTGCATCAGGAACAATGTCATACAATATGCCAGATTGAGCATAGACCAGGTCTAAGTAATGGGCACGGGAAACAGCCTGTTCCTCAGTGACAACCCCTCCCATGGCCACATCTCGAGCTACGACAGGTAAAAGAGACTTCGTGAACCAGTCAGCTAAGAGTTGGCCTGGAATAGGAGCCTTAATGAGATGTCGTCTCCTCCGCCACTCATGGATATGATCAGAGATATGAGTTGCGGTGGTTTGACGAAGCGAAGTCAGAAGATCCGTACCAGTTTCGTAATGTATAGGTAACTGGAAATGAGTCAAGAAAGACATAGCAAGAGAGCGAAAATCAGGAAAGGAGTGCGGTGGTAGTTCGATATACCACTTGGCAGCTGGGCCAGTGAGGGTCCTTTGAAACAACCTTAAACGGATCGAGTCATCCATCAAGGAATTGGATGAGCACCACAGATGGTAGGTCATTACATGGTTTTTTCGGGTCCTCACCGGGTTTGCCATAAAATTTAGGAATATCAGACGGTAACTTAACCGAAATGGGTGGCCAATTATGACCGTGTAGAATGGGATCGTTGGTTAGACGAGATAGGTCGGGTAGGTCCAAAGTAGCCAGAAATGGAAGCTATTGGTTCGGCTGCAGATACTGATAGTATTGATATGGCATATATGGACCAGTGGGACCTTGAATCGACTGATTGTAAGGTGTTCCCGACGGGAATTTGACATAAGGGGGTGGACCATATGTAGGTTCGCCGCCATAATAGGGTGTGCCGCTTCCGGAAGGTGGGGATCCTCCACCGCCGAAATAAGGTGGACCTCCAGGTGGGGGTCCTCCACCACCGCCAGAAGTTGGGGGTCCTCCACCACCTCCAGAAGGTGGGGGTCCTCCGCCTCCGCTGCCAGAATAGGGTGGGCCACCGCCTCCACCACCAGAATAAGGTGGGCCACCGCCTCTAGGATAAGGTGGGCCTCCACCATAGGGTGGTGTTTTGCCGTTACTAGAAGGTGGTTGTCCTCCGCCACCATTGGAAGGTGGGGGTCCTCCGCCTCCGGAATGTGGGATCCTCCGCCTCCAAAAATTAGGGATTTTGACAAAAGTGGAATTTTGGAGTGCTCTCAACACAGAATTTTTCTCCTCATCAAAATCGAAATTTAGAGACCAAGATCGATGTTTTTGGAACTCCGAGATACGTCAAACCCTAGTTTGACTTTTGGACCGGAAAAACCAGAAAACCAGAAAGGACCAAAAACTGCAAGTCTGAAATTTGCAAGTCACTTTTGAAGGGTCAATTTTTGGAATTTTCAAAATCCAAGTGTACCATCTTGCTTGTCTCAGCAAGGCGCATCTTTCTATCCAGACATAAGTTTGAAATTCAAAGTTTGAATTTTTAGGGTTTCTCTGTCAAACCCTAGCTAGCTCCAGATCCAGTTTCATCAAATCAAGTGGTAAGACCTAAATCTTTTCTATTTGCATTTGAAGTACTCATTAAATATGTCTCACCACACCAAGATTGAGGATAAGCTTGAAGGGGCTGATAACTTTCGACCATGGAAGTCTAGGATTGGGATTGTCCTAGAAGAGAATGAATTGGACACCTATGTGAATGAAGAAGTTCCAGTTCCAGAGGGAGATGAGGCTAAGGCCTTACACAAGAAGAACTTGGTCAAAGCCAAGAGGATTATTGCAGATTCTATCAAGGACCATCTCATACCACATGTGTCATCTTTGAAGACACCCAAGGAGATGTTTGATTCCTTGACCAAGCTATTTGAAGGAAAGAATATAAATCAGGAGATGACATTTCGAAACCAATTGAAGAATGTGAAGATACAAAATGCAGAAACCATCCAGTCTTACTTCACAAGGGTTTCTCAAATCAAGGAACAACTTGAAGTTGTGGAATAAAATATAGAGAATGGAGAAATAGTGATGACCACATTGAATGGTCTCCCTAGGTTATGGGATTCCTTCATTCAAGGAATTTGTGCTAGGAATAAACTCATCACTTTCAGTAGGTTGTGGGAGGAATGCTCACAAGAAGAAGCTCAACTCATAGCTCGAGAAGAGAAGATGGGTAATGAAGATCAAGCTCTCACAGCACACGCCAAGAGGAATGATAACAAGAGGGTGCACCACAGTAAGAAAGAAACACACCACCACCAGAATTAGAGGGGTAACTTTAGATCCCAAAGAGATGTATCAACCATTCGATGTTATACATGTGATGAGAAGGGACACTTCTCCATGGATTGTCCTAGAAATAAAAGTGGCTCTCACAAGAAGAAGAACAACAATAAAAGACATCATGCTCACACTGCAGACGATGATGAACATCCCAAGAAGAGATCCAAAGAAGAAAGTGAAGATTCTTCAAGTGATGAAGAGTATGTTTTGATCTCTTCCCTCACAGGAACTATTACACATGGAAGAAATTATTGGATTATAGATAGTGGGGCTTCCAAGCATATGACAGGATTCAAGGAATCCTTTATGAACCTATATGAACATGAGTCACCTCACAAAGTGAGACTTGGGGATGACTACCAGTACCCTATAAAATGAAGTGGTGAAGCCTCTTATAAGCTAGACTCTAGAAAGTCTATGAAGATGAAAGATGTCATATTTGTACCAGGACTAAAGAAGAACCTCCTTTCCATATATGTATTGGATGCAAAAGGTATGAGGGTTGCATTTGTAGATGGCCAAGTTCTTATGTGGCCAAAGAGAAAGACCATAGATGATGCACTAGTGATTGGAGATCAAGAGGGGGTTATACAAACTGAAGGGCCAACCAGAACAAGCCTTGGTCCATGAATCCATGGAGCCAAGTGAACTATGGAATAAAAGGATTGCACATGTGCACTATAAAGCACTACCTCTTGTAAGCAAAGTTGTTGAAGGTATTCTAGAATTCCAAGCAAAGCATGAAGGAGTTTGCAAAGGTTGTGCGAAGGGAAAGAATACAAAGAAGACATTTCCAAGTAGAGAGAGCAAGGCAAAAGGAATCTTGGAAATCATCCACTCCGATGTATGCAGACTGATGTCATCCAGTTTATTGAGTGGGTATGTATATTATGTTTCTTTCATTGATGATTTTTCTAGGAAGACATGGATATATTTCTTGAAGAGCAAAGATGAAGTATTCAGTAAGTTCAAGGAATTCAAAGCCTTGATCGAGAACCAAAAAGAGAAGAAAATCAAGACTTTTCGGCCAGACAATGGCAGAGAGTTCACATCAGAAGACTTCAAGAAATTATGCAGAGATTCAGGGATTAAGAGGGAGTTGACCACTCCAAATAATCCACAATGGAATGGAGTTGCAGAAAATAAGAATAGAAAATTTATGGAAGCAGCAAGGGAGATGCTTCATGACCAGGATATTCCTATGCATCTATGGAAAGAAGCTGCTAGGACAGTCGTGGATGTACAGGATCATACTCCACATAAAGTACTTGAAAACAAGACACCAAAAGAATATTTCTCCGACACGAAACCAGTAGTCAACCATCTCAGAATATTTGGTTTTCCGGTGTACATACATATTCCAAAAAAGAAGAGGACAAAGTTATATCCTTCAGGAAATAAGGTTATATTCGTGGGATATAGTGAAAGCTCGAAGGCTAACAGAATATATTTCCCAAGATTCAAGAAGATCGACATCAGCAAGGATGTAACATTCAACGAAGACTCAACATATCACAAATCCAGAAAGATACCTGTTGAAGACATTGAAGAACCAGAAGCACCCAGAATCGGAGATACAACAATGAATGAAATAAATACATAATATTATGGAGAACGCGAGATGTAAGACCTATGGGAACCTATAGATCCACCATGTGAGAAGAATTTTCACAAGAGGAAACTAGCATGGGTATGAGAAGCAATTCAAGATGTAGAAAGATATGGTGCTCCAGAGGGAATGCATAGAGAAAGCAAGAGACTGAGACCATTCTCCAGTCATGTAGCCCTGATGTGTAACATCATTGACAAAGAACCTTCCAACTATGAGGAAGCAATTGAGCAGAAAGAATGGAAGGATGCCATGATCGAGGAGTACCAGTCGATCATGAAGTATGATGTTTGGGATGTGGTCCCAAGACCAATAGGGAAGTTTGTTGTGACTTCCAAGTGAATCTACAAGATCAAGCATGCTGCAGATGGTAGCATAGAGAAACACAAGGCGAGGTTTGTGGCACGTGGCCTCTCCCAAAAGGAATGGATAGACTATGAAGAGACATTTGCACCTGTATCCAGATATACTTCCATCAGATCAGTACTTGCTATGGCTGCAGTGATGAAGTGGAAGGTACACCAAATGGATTTCAAGATAATGTTCTTGAATGGTGTAGTAGAGGAGGAAGTGTATGTGGAGCAGCCACTTGGATTTGAGACACATGACAGGGAGACTCATGTGTGCAAATTGAAGAAAGCCTTGTATGGATTGAAACAGGAACCCAGAATGTGGTACAGTAGGATTGATAGCTTCCTGACCAATTTGGGATTTACCAAGAGTAAAGCAGATTCCAACCTTTACTACAAGGTTGAGGAAGGGAATTAACCCAGTGATACTTCTACTTTATGTAGATGACCTGTTTGTGACAGGTGAGGATGGGTTGATTGCTGACACGAAGATGAATCTTGTTTCCAAGTTTGAGATGAAGGACTTGGGTATGATGCACTATTTTCTAGGCATTGAGGTGTGGCATATTGCAGATGGAATCTTCCTTGAACAAGGGAAGTATGTAGTAGAGGTCCTGAAGATGTTCAGGATGATGGACTACAAGGCCATAGCCACATCTATGGCATCGAACCTGAAGCTATTGAGTGATGCTTCATCAGATTCGGTTGATTCCACGATGTATCTACAGATGATTGGATCTTTGATGTACCTGACAAATACGAGACCAGATATTTGCTTTGTTGTGAACACATTGAGCCAGTTCCTGGCGGATCCGAGACATGTTCACTTGATTTCTTCAAAGCATATTATGAGGTACTTGAAGGGTACAGTTGATTATGGGCTCAAGTATGATGTGCATCAGAATATTAACCTGGAGGGTTATGTTGATTCGGATTGGGCAAGCAGTTCCATTGATAGGAAGAGCACTTCAGGGTGTTGCTTCAGTATGGGATCAGGTGTGATCTCTTGGTTTAGCAGGAAGCAGTCCTGCGTGGCACTGAGTACAGCTGAAGCAGAGTATGTCGCAGCTTGTTCAGCTAGTTGTGAGGCAGTATGGTTGAGGAAGCTATTGTCTTATTTGTTTGATCTCCAGTTGGACGCGACTTGTATATATTGCGACAACTAGAGTTGTGTGAATTTGTTTGAGAACCCAGTGTTCCATGACAATTCGAAGCACATTGAGATCAAGTACCACTATATCATGGATATGGTGCAGAGAGGAGCAGTGAAGCTCCATTAGGTTGCAACAAACGAGCAGATAGTCGATGTGTTGACCAAACCGCTAGCCAGAGTGAATTTTGAATACTTCAGAGAGAAGCTTGGTGTACTTCAGATCGAGGTTCCTTCCAAGGGGAAGTGATGAGTCCGAAAGACGCAGATGCACATGGGATTTTCCGACATGGTGGTAGGTTGGTACTCCCATGGTCGTTGATGTAATTATCGATCTTTTCCAACATGGTGGTAGGTTGGTCCTTCCATGTTCGTTGATGTAATTGTTGAGATTTTCCAACATGGTGGTAGATTGGTCCTCCCATGGTCGTTGATGTAATTGTTGATCCTTTCCCGAATGGTTGTATGAAATTCCTCCTAGTCGGTTGATGTAAGTGTTGTGTCTCACATGCTGGTAGGAAATTCCTCGCATGTTGGTAGACATGTGATGTGCATCTGGGTTGTGCTCCATTGATGATGAGATCATCTAAATATGATGAGGTGACAGTAGGGTACATAGGTTTTTCATAGGAATATAATCAGTCCTGGGATGCTCCTTCAGGTTTTGCAGTGGCATATAATTAGTCCTGGGAGATCTTGTAGGTTTTGCAGAGGCATATAATAAGTCATGAGATGTATATACTTGAGGGATTGCTCACAGATATGATGAAGACCTACTTGGAGTCTAGGCCTACATCCAGCATGAAAAAGGGCTAGCTCTATAGAACTTCCTATGACGAGTAGATTGGAGACTAATGGTCAAGTTAGCAGCATCAGTGACGATGATGATCCAGTGACGAAGACTTGTGTTGATGAACTGTGTCAAGAGAATACCTTCCTAGTTAAGAGGGAGTAGTAATGTATTTGTAACTTCAGAATGTATTCACTTGTATATTTTATATTGTATTCATATGTTGTAATTATACTTCAGACGGAGAGGTTTTATTCCTCTGATCGGGAAAGTTATTATTGTATTTGAAAGGGTTATTAGACTCCTCTAGAGGATTCGGCACTAAGTTAAGTTGTAGGGGGTTATTAGACTCTCCTAGGAAAAGTCAGCCCAGTTAGGGTAAAATTCAAGTGGAAGTAAAGTATAAATAGAGATGGTGCTCCTCTCTATTTACACATTCACTCACTCACTCAATTCGCATAGTGAGAGAGAGGAGGAGTTCGCACAAGTGAAGAAGAGAGAAGTTGTTGGAGGCCATTTCTATATTTTGGGGTTTTGTATTATTTCTCATTCTATCTCTGAGGAAGTGTAATGTCCCTTGTTAGAAATTTTATTAAAATGACAATTTTCACTTTTTTCCCTAGTTAGACCTTTGACTAGTTTTGAGCTCTAGGTCCCCAAATTGCTCCAATTGCTCCCAAATATTCTGAGAAGGTATATGGATGATGTTAGAACATAAATATGTGTTTCAGGGATTATTTTGGACCTTTAAAATGCTTCTTCAAATCCTCTTTCAATTCTGTCCAATGTAGGGAATTTTACTAGTAATTTCCCTTTCACTAGTATTGGTCTCTAGATCTCAAATTGACTCCAAATGCCTTCAAATATTCAAGGAAGGTGTATGAATTATATTAGGACTTGAATATGATGTTCAAGGATGATATATGGCCACCAAAATACCTCTGAAAACTCTCTTAAGATTCTGGACCAAGTATGCAATTTTATTAGTAATTTGGGGTTCAAATCCCCCTGGGGTAAGTACTGAAAATGGCTTCCCAAATGCCTCCAAACCCATTCAAATTTATGAACATAGGTAGGTAATGTATTAAGGATGTTATTAAGGTCTCATTTGCACCATTAATTGATTATTATATCTGTTCCAACCCTCTCCCATTCAACTGCAAAAATCACCAACTCGACCCTTAGGGAAATGGCACTATTTCTTCTCTCAATGCAATTAAACTAAGTAAAAATACTTCAAATGCTCAAGTAAAGTACATGAAACTTATAAAATACATCCATGGCAGTAAATTAATCACAAATGCATCAGAGAATCATCCATTCATTCGAAATCATCAGCATTACATTGGTTCACAACAAGATAGTGGGGAAATGGCACTATTCTTTCATTAAAAATGAGATTTATACATTTCTACTTGGAATTTAGACCTAAAACTTTCTGGATATGAAGAACAGAGTATTTAATTCATATTAAAAGAGAAATGGGGCATTAGAAGCTCCCCCAAAGAGTACAATATCTCACCAAAAATTCCCTCCCTCAAGGATCAAGAATATGCCATCAAAATTTGAAATGGTTGAAGGAGTGAGCTGAAATAGAAGAAACCATGAGCTGCCATGTAGATTACACCTGAAAATAAAGACTCCATTAAAGCTCCAAATGAAAGGTCTGAATGGCCTTTCCAATTACAAACTTGGATGGGAATCTTTCACCCTTGAAATTGGCTAAGGCAAGAAACTAGTCATCCACTAGCTCTCCCTCTTCACAAATGCAATTGCAAATTCTACAAATGATCAAAATCCGGTTTACTTCTTTGTTATTTACATTTATAAAGTTCTAATGTCCTCCATGGGTCGAATTCCTTCCAAGAGACTCATGCCAACTCAAGTTGGGAAGAGATTCCAAAGGACGCCACCTGTACAACAATTCCTAGTCTCCCACTTCCACCAAATCACATGTGGAAGCATCTTAGCTTCCCTAACACCCTTGAGCGCCCTCTTGGAGTCTATTTTTAGCCCTGACATGTCATATGTCATATGTCAGCCTTCAGGTCTGATTTGTGTCATATGTGTCATAGCATCTTCATCATTGTTGTCATAGAGCAAGGGAATCTAGCCCAAGTGTCTCACTAGCTCCAAATTGCCTCTTCCTCTTCCATGGGAGTTACTCTTCCTCTATATTTAGACCTCATTGACTCGTGCCAAGTATTATTGACCTTATAACTCATCCCAAGAACATTAGGCTTCCCATGGATTCGAAATTGCAAGAAGAGGATGCCATGTGGCACATAAATTCTAGCTTGTGTGGGTGCCACTTCCTCCATGTGTCTTCATGATCAAATGCCACTTTGATTTTCACTTGTATATATTTATTTATCTCCTTTATTAAATATTTATGCCATTCTAATGTTCCAACATCATTTATTATCCCCATTATTCCAAATCCCAAAGCTTCCACCCCAAACCTAGGAAACTAGTAATTTTCCTCCTTGGCAATTATTTGACCTTTAGCATTAATTTGACAAACTCTAATGAATAGGGCTAATTTGCTTAGGCCATTGTGACCCAATGCCAAATTTGGGACATGACAGGAAGTTGTGGGGTTTTCTCTTTTATGGTTTCCCCGATGAAACTCTTTGTCTCTTGTCTCTTGTGTTTGATTTGTTGTGCATGTTATTCTCTCAGATAAGATCCTAAATCGTATTGAATTAAATAGTTAAAATCTAACAGTGATCTCATCGGGAGAATAATTCTGGCCTAAACGAATATGTTCCATGACACCAGGGGTCGCCGAGATGTCAACCGGAATGGTGGGTTCGATATTCTCCAAGTTTCCCTCAGTGACCGTATGACAAGTAAGTATCGGTAACTAGGGGTAAGGGTATACATCTGGTTTGAAAATGGTGGTAATGTTGTTCTCCACAGAGTCCAATGGGGGTAGGAAAGACGATCAATGGTGGAGGTCTTCCCATGGGGGATCGTCCGCACTCATAATCTCCATAATGGAATTGTTGGAATGAAAAGTCTAGAGCATAGGATCTGGTAAGGATGACGTCCGTTGTAGAGAACAAGATGTAGAGGCCACAGTCAAGTGGTTCTCGGGTGCTGACTAGATAGCCTCATAAGTAGCTTCAGTGGGTGAAAGAGGCATTATGTGTCCAATCAAATGCATGGTGGATTCGTCGGTTACGAGCCATTGATCGGTACAATTGGGAAAAGACGGAATCATGGAGGATATCATGTTCACCGTGGAAACATGGTTAGGTGGATCCGGGGTTGGAAAGACACCCATAAGAGATGAATCTTTTATGAGGTCGACCCCCACGCTCTCATATGGCTACGAATATTGTCCGAGTAATGGGACATTATCGCCAGGATGAGTAGCGGTGTCCGGTGTACAAAATTACAATTGGTCGACATTGACAATTCGGCCTTGGTGGGGGAATTGCACAATGCAGAAAACGGATGATGCGACCGCAGTCATGGAATAAAACCAATTACGACCAAGTAATAGATTATAATCCAAAGGGGCTACGACTACTTCCACATTAATGGTTGCAATCTTACCCCCCAACTCTACTGCTAAGGATTGTAATATCCCATGGAGTTGAAAGCCACGACCGTCGAATGATTTCAAGGTAGTGGGAGAACGGTTTAGCTCGGGAGAACCAATGGCTCTCCAACAAGATAGCGACATGACCGAGGTAGAAGTGCCTTCGTCTAGTAAAGTACAATGGATTGTCTTCCCAGCAATCTTCGTAGAAACTTGAAATGTCAGCCGGTGGAAAAGCCTTAGTTTAAAGTACTCAAGTCGAAACATGATAGTATTCGAGGAATCTGGATCTACCGCGCCAATGGAAGCGAGAAGAGTCTTGCATTGATTGGAAAAATTTTGTAAGACCTCTAGCGTTGACATGGCACAAGGGGATTGCACCAAGTCCTCTACAATGTTGTAGTTCTGAGTTTCCCGAGCATTGGGATTGAAAACAGATTTTTGAATCGTGCTCTTAGGCGGACGCAACACTAACTCTAAGGAAGGCCTCTCAATGGTGAGAGAAGCTAGTGGTATGGTAATGTTTGGAATAGAGGTGGAAGCTTTTTCAGTATTACTTCCGACGATTTCTCTTGGAGGGACTGAGTCGTATGAATGTGATCGTGTGTTCAGGTTAACCGTCTCACTACGCATCATGAGAACATGTGCAGTGGAAGATGTGTCTCCTTGAGAAGGAGAGGGTTGAGCAATCATTTGTTGATTCTGGGTGGGGAAGGGATCATTGAGAACTGCGAGTGTGGAGCTTCCCTCAAGAAACTTCTGCACTTCGTCCCGGTGGGGACATTCCTTGGAGAAATGGTCACCACCACACAGTAAACATGGACACTTTAGCATTCGTTTTTGTTTCGTGTCTTCGGGGGGGTTCTTTTGCTCCTGCTGGTTTGAAGATTTCTTGGGTTTACCTTTGTTTTTATTCTTTCCACCGGACTTCTGAGGCAAAGTTGATTGAATAGAATTCACCTCCTCGGTGGAAGCAAGAGTGAGAGACTGGGTGGTGGTGCTTCCAACCTATGGTGGGGGTGGGGAAGAACCATGGAGGTTCGACGATCCACCAGTTTGAGTAGAAGGCTAGGAGTTAAGGGAACTGATAATGTTGTCGGCCTAAGGTCCCTTGGGAAGTTTTGCAGGATGATATGTAGGGAGGGGTGCATCAGGAACGATTTCATATAATGTGTCGAATTGGGCATAGACGAGGTCTAAGTAGTGGGCACGAGCAATAGCTTGTTCCTCGGTGACAGCCCCTCCCATGGCCACGTCTCGAGCTACGGTGGGTAAAAGAGACTTCATGAACTAGTCAGCTAAGAGTTGGTCTGGAATGGGATCCTTAATGATATGTCGTCTCCTCCGCCACTCATTGATATGATCAGAGATATGAGTTGTGGTGGTTTGACGGAGCGAAGTCAGTAGGTCCATATCAGTTTCGTAGCATATGGGTAACTGGAAATGAGTTAGGAAGGAAATAGCAAGAGAGCAAAAATCGGGAAATGAGTGCGGTGGTAATTCAATATACCACTTGGCAGCTGGGCCGGTGAGGGTCCTTTGAAACAACCTTAGACGGATCGATTCGTCCATCAAGGAATTGGATGAGCACCATAGGTGGTATGTCATCACATGGTTTTTCGGGTCTTCACCAAGTTTGCCATCAAATTTGGGAATACGAGAGGGTAGTTTGACCGGAATTGGTGGCCAATTATAACCGTGTAGGATGGGATCATTGGCCAAACAAGACAGGTCAGGTAGGTCCAAAGTATCCAATAATGGCAGCTACTGGTTCGCCTACAGGTACTGATAGTATTGATATGGCATATGTGGACCAATAGGACCTTGAATCGACTGATTGTAAGGTGTTCCCATTGGGAATTGGCCATAAGGGGGTGGGCCTCCAGGGTTGGGTGGTGGACCGTATGTAGGTCCATCTCCATAATAGGGTGGTCCGCCGTCGGACGGTGGGGGTCCTCCACTAACGGAATAAGGTGGACCTCCACCAGAAGGTGGAGGTCCTTCGCCGCCGCTGGAATAGGGTGGGCCACCGCCTCCAGAATGAGGTGGGCCTCCTCCATAAGGTGGGGGTCCGCCTCTATAAGAAGGTGGTGGTCCTCCGCCTTAGCCGTCGAAGTAAGGTGGGCCTCCACTACCGGAATGGGGTGGGCCTTCACCTCCAGAATGGGGTGGGCCTCCACCTCCACCAGAAGGTGGAGGTCCGCCCCCTCCGGAAGGAGGTGGACCAAACGGTGGGGGGGGGGGGGTGGGACATGAGGAAAAGTTGGTGGGGGTCCAATTGGTGCAACATTGAAATGTCCTGTTGGCCCGATTTTGTGACCAAGGCCAACGAAGGAGAGCTAGCCCACATAGGTCGCTTACAACAGTTTCCGATGTGTTTGAATTAGCTAACTCTCACAAGAATAGAGGCCCTGCTGCCTTATGAATTTGCTCTCAAAAGAGAGTCTCTCAAACTACTTATCTGAATGCCTAAAACTGCAATTGAAATCCTAAGTTGCAAATTAATCTAATCTATGATGCAATTAAAAAATGAAAAACGGAAAATTTAGTAGCTCCTAAAGTGTAAACAACAGTTTAGTAGCTCCTAAAAATCTCATAGGTTAAACTATAAAATAAAATCGAAAACTCTAACTAATCTATTCTAACCTAACTATCCTGATCACAAGCAAGCTTGAAAGTTTTGACATATAAAAGAATAATTTTAGTTTACTGGTTTATTTAAAACAAAGTTTAAATAAACAATTAAACATTTGAATAAGATTAAAAAATAAAATCTTGCAGATCTCAATCAAATACAAAGATGATTGCAATGTCACTAATCTCTGCTCTCAAATTATGCCTAGGTAGAAACAACACAAGGCTTCCATCGGTATCCAGAAACAGTAGCAGAGAAGATTACTGATTCTTCTTCTGGAATAAACATTACAGAAAAATGAATATCCTACAGTTCCCAGGTAAAAACCTTCAAAAACTGCAGGGCTCTCTCCCCTCTGCGGAGCCCTCTGCCAAGGTCTCCCCTCCTAGTCTCCCCTCCTATCTGCAAATATAAAGATTTACAAACAGAAACAGAATTGAGAATTACAAAGTCCTCTCTATTCTGCTGAGACCAACCCCCCATCTCTCAATTGACAGGCTCGTGTTTATATAGGGAAAGAAGACTAAAAAAAACAGTCTCCTCAACAACAGCTACAACAATCAATTTCTTTAACGAACTGAGCAGTTAAACCTCCGGCCTTTCATCTCTTTTGTTACAACTGTAAAATGCCTTCTCATTTATCCGCGGCATGATTGATGCTGAAAATCGCTGCCTGAATATTAACGTGAATCCGTGATCTTCTTCTCTTCTTGATTTCTGGAGTCATATCTCGTCTTAACTATAGGTGAGTTAGAAAACAGCCTCAGTAAAAAGAATCTGTGGTAAAAAATGAATATTTGCAATGGACATGCTCGTTGTCTGTTCCAGTCCGAGTAAATCCCTGCCCAAAAAAAAACAATACCTGAGATTAATTATATCATTCTCCACGCCTAACCTGTACGATCAAATAACAGAATTATTGTGGAAGATAAATGATGAAGAACAAGAGACTTCCCCTTAATACTGGCGCAGCTTGGCTAATCTCTTCAATCCAGCTCAGAACACATGGTATAAATTCAAAGTAACCGTAACCATTTCATTCATCGACGGGTACGTTTAACCTCTGCATTATCGGTGTTGCATCTAATGCCTGATTGCCAAGATTGTGAATAATTTAATCTCGCAAAAGGAAATCCCTGCAAAGACAGTGAAAACCATATCTTAACTTTTGTCAAATTTACACGTCAAAGATACATCAAATAACCAAGAGAAAGATATAGTTTGCGCTGCATTAATCTCAATATTCTGGTTAAAGATCAAATGAACAAGAATTTTCCCTTTTTCACTTCGTGAATCCAGGATATATTCTCAAACCAGGCAAGCTGGCTACGGCCTTTCTTTGAAAGATAATATATATTTTATACACCTGCAAAAAATATAAAAAATGAAACCTCAATTCCAAAAGTATGGCAGAAATCAAGAATGATCCATATTCTATATAAGTTATATCAATCCATGTTTTGAAAAAGTTATCAAAATAAGGGATCGTATAACAAAGGATGAGTATTACTACCCTTCAAAATGAAAAAAGAAAACACTAAATGAATAAAACTCTTTTGTTTAAAGTTAAAATCATAATGCTACATTCACTATTAAACAATCCTCAAAAATATTTATAAAGTAATTATTGGAATTTCATTGTTTGAAGGATCATTCATATAGTAACTTTATAATATTATAGAAAGATATTTAAACAAAGAGTTTATATATATATAAAAATATATGATCTCTTTCTTTAAGTTGAAATAACAATAATATTATGGCCATTCAATCTAAGTTTGCAATGTTATTTCTCCGACACTTAATTTATTTTAATTAAAAGTAGTTTAAGAAAAATCTCATGTGAGAATGAAAAACATCACCTTGTCATCCGACCTTGATGTAAATTCTTTTAAGACATGCATTGATCTATCAAAATGTGCTCTTAACAAATTAAAGTATTAAAGACCTGGAACTTTGTGTATCTTGTTAAAAGAAAATGATATCAATGTAGTTAAGTCAAACCAAAGTATGTAACCAATTTGACCGAGCTTAGATAAGAGGATGAAAGCATGATTGAGAAAGCAGAAAAGCCAAGAGAGTCAAGCAACCAAAATCACCAAGACATCATGAGATGAAGACCAACGTATAGAAAGCACATAAGTGAAAGACCAAAGAAGGAAAGCCATGAAAGCGCCTATCAAATCAAGAAAACTAAAAGTAAGCAAAATATTTACAAAATTTACATGGGGGCTCTTTGATTTTGGAAAAATCAAATGGAGTTGTTGGGGTGCCAACATGTCCCCATGGAGTGTAGTGGTTTCCGGCATAAGGTATCCCGTGGAGTGCATTTTCGGGATTGAATTGTCCCGACACAAGGTTAAAATAGCCTAGATATGCTTGACTCCATGGTGGTTGAATTGAGTTGGATGGACCTCCACCGTGATGTAATCCTATGGTGGATCCCACAACGGGTAAGGAGCTTCCAACGGAATGACCAGCTAGGATTCCTCCACTCGTACTATAGCTAGAAAACAAGGGTTTCCCCCCAGTAACAATGTTTTGACCACTTATGGATGGTTGACTCATAATGGGTGGTTTACTACTTACTATTGGAGGAACACTGCTCGCAATAAAATTAGGAGGTAAAGAGTATCCTCCCCATGAATTTTGGGGTGGGGGAGGAGTGGGTAATGTTCCAGTAGTAGTAGGAGGAGTGTTGGATTGTTGTCCTTCAACATGTTGAGTCATTTGGGGTATGGAACTGGTCTCTTGATTAAGAGGTGTACCAGTAGGAAACGAGGGTTGACCAGTTTCATAAGTGGTCACTTTATGTGTGGGTGTTTCTGGTAAAACAAGAGATAATGAACGAATTGGGGTATATCGAAACATCGATGTTTCCGAGGTGTCTATTCTCCGTGAGAGACTCTGGTGCTGAAGTTCGTCACCACGTTGGTGTAGTTGGTCCATGAGTTCATAGACTGGAGCCAACCACTGAGCATGGGGATCCCAATCAAAAGGGGTGGTTTCTGCCTCCAGATGTAAAGCCAAGTGATCCCATTGTTTCCCGAGAGAGGTGTCCCAAAAGGATGCAGATGGACCAAATGTTGCGGATACAGGGTCATCTTGGGATGGATTTATCCAATCTAAAGATCCAGGTTCTCCTTTCAACAAACGGTGGAAGGATGTGTCTCGTAAAGTAGATGGTTCCGCCTCTTCAGCCCCTGGGGGCTTAGAGGTCGGTGAACTGGGAGGAAATAAATTCACTCCGGACTCCATAGTGGAGTTTTCTACTTCAAGTGACACGACCATAACTTGTGGATCCATGCTTACCCTCGAAATTACCTCCTGATTAAGGGGATATTCGGGTGGTAAGTTTAAAATTCTGCAGGACCTTCTCAAAGGTTGTTCAGCCAGAACGACCGAACCAGAATTTCTCCTAAGTGTATTCTAAAGAAAAGAAATCCAGAAAAATATACACAAACTAAGGCCACAAGCAAACTTATGTGATAGGTGTGGATTCAAAAGTCTAGAACCTCACAGGATTGTCAAGGCTTTGCAACTCGCAATATACCCAGGGTCCAACAGTTATACTCGGCCCAATATTTCACAGCACTAACCAGGGAGGATTAGGACCGTACCCCTGACCATATAACCCGACTACCTGATAGTACGTGCATAGTAGCTCCCCGAGTGTTGTTCTCGGTGTATTTCTCTGCCAAGATGGCCAAATAGTTAGCTCGGTTGGTCTCAGGAATCCTAGGAGTGTCTCCCGATATACGCAAGGTACGTGGGAGCTCAAATTCGTAGTGGTGTGTTCTAATGCGCAACCGTACGACAAGAGCCTTCCTATATACTACCGAGTACATGAAGTGCCTTTCGATATACCCTAAGGTACGTGAAAGAGCCTTCAATATATCGATTGATACATGGAAGAACTACAGTTCCCCCGGGATGCAGTGTAGGCAAGTAACGACAGCTGCCACATTTTACGACACCGGAACATGTCTCTAACTTAACATACAAGTTACTAGTAAATTTTAACCTAGTTCTACCGGTAAATTTTATCTTGACGGTTAGGTGAATGCATGAGATGAGTACATAAATGTAAACATAATGCACCCTAACTGCATGAAAATGCACTTTTTCTTTTGATGTAAGGGACGAAGAAATATTTTTCCAATGGTCTCACGAAACAGTGAATTTCAACAAATCCCAAATCTACCAAAAATGTTGATGAAAGCACTGTTTTCCATTTTTCAAGCAAAACATAAGAAATGATAACACATTAAGCCAAATCAAATCATTTTCTTTTTTTTCTTTTTCAATTAGAATGGAACTAAATGATGAAAAAGGAGAATCTCTACTTAGAGCACACTAACTCTTCAATTTTCACAATGGTAGCCTGAAAGCACATGAAAACCAAAAATGCATATAACCTCTTCAAGCTTGGAATCACTTTGCAAAAATTTGACCTCACTTGGATTTCTCAAGAAGATGAGTAACTCATAATTCAAGAAAAATACAAATAATTAATTTTCCTTTTCAAACTTCCCAAAGATCAATAGATGATGAATTCCAATGCACAAAACAATTTACAACAATTCTCAAATGAACTTGAAAATGGTAAAAACGAAGCACTTTTGACTTTTCAATGTATGTATCAAGACAAAACCTGATAATCATGATGCTTTTCAAATGCAAATGACAGAAAAGAAGAGATTGCTTGCAACACTCTAATCACTCAAAAATTCTCAAAGAAAGAACGGCAAGCACTCCAATGATCTAAAGACACAAAAATTTCTCAAAAACAATAAAATGCAAGCCAACAATTGATGACTAAGCTCAAAAAAGGTTTGGAAACTAATCTGGCATGTTGGATAGATCCAGTGAGGTGGTCAGGGAATGCAAGAGGGAGTGGATGACCATGGGGGATTGAAATTGTCTGCCATGTCTATCGAACTCTCACTTGACCAAAAGGACCCAAAAACCAACACAAGTAAACCAAACGCAAGCAAATTTGAATAAAAGGGCCTCTGCCTGGAAGGTACAGTGCAGAGATGTCTGTTTATCAACCCAAAAACAAAAATTTGAAGAAAAGTAGCCCAAGCATCAAGCTTGAAATCTCGGCACAGTCTGTGGTCAGGCGCTGAGTGCCCGGTGCAGACTTTATGCAGGGATAATGCACCGACGGCGTAGACTGTCAAATCGAAAAGAGCGTCGATGGCGCAGTATGCTCAAAGGAAAAATGCGCTCTGGATGGACATGTGCACTGGATGCACTACTCAGGTGCATCGGGCGAATAACCCAATGCAAATGATGAAAAATATCCAAACAATGACTAAGTAAATGGATTGAAGATGGTTCAAACAGACCCAGAGAAAGTCAACAAACTCTTAAAGAAAAGAATCTGATGGTGAAAATAGGCTCAAGAGGCAAAGCAATGGATCATTAAGAAAATCAAAGAATAACACATTCAATTTGACATCAAAACAAAGTACTCCCCAGTATGGTCGCCAGATTTGTTATTGGAAAATCTACTTGAGCGGACGTGATCCATATCTCCCTAGTTCAATGTGAATCTAGAACAAATAAGAACAGAACATAAAGCTACTTTCCTAGATAAAATTAGAGATAGAGTAATTATATGTCTTACCTTCATATTTGTAGATATTTCTCCTCGTTATTGGTCCAAGTTCCGTGGTCGTCAGATCCGTAGCTGTAAGAATTGTCAAAACATGTAGAGACAAAACAAGCAGTAAAACATATCTAAACACTAACTGATCTAAGTAAACAATTAAGGAAGTAAACTATAAACATCATCAACACAATAGACATTTATGGAAAGAGTTTATATTACTGTATAAAGAATGAGAAATACAAAGTAGAGAGATGATTACAACCCAAGCCTTAATGTTGCAATATTCCTCCAACAAGCCAAGCCAATGCCTCCAAAGGAAATGTATGCCTCCCAAGATGTGGATAGGGATCACCTAGGCTAATTCCACCAGCATGTAAGTGCTATAGACTTCCTCCCTTTGGAATGGAGAGGAGCTTTGTATTTATAAGACCAAATGGATAGAGTAGGTTGAGGATCATGGGGAGAGGGATAAGGGATCTTCCCTTGAGGTTAGGGAACCGTAATACAAATCACCTAGGAGTTAGGGATAGGGATCCAACTCATCCAAATTCTAGAAATCGCTCGAAAGCCACCTTTATCCATTTTAACCAATCCTGGTGCAAGATGTATGAGGGAAACCTGAGCCTGAGAGGGAAAGTGCGAGCTACACAAAGGCAACCTGTGCCACCGGCTTAGTCTACTAGAATGCATCCTGTTCCTAACCTAGTTGGGAACTTCTTGCTCAAAGACAACCTATGCCGACCCAACTAGAAATTGTGGACGAAGGGAATCAACTTGCTCTAAATGACTTCTTGATCAGGGAGAACTTTAGGGATCAAGGCATTGAGTTGACATGGGTCTCATGATGACGAGATTTAGGTGTAACACAAAGCCTGACCTCATCTACCTAAACATGCATATGATTTTGTACACTAACTCGTGTACATCATGGGAATATTAAAAGGTGGAATTAAACTTACTCCACAACTCCAACTAGTTGCTTAGACCTAGGCACCAAAGTCCAACCACACCTGCGAGTGCAAATCCAGCCCATCTTTTATACTTCAGCATCACAACTCCAATATTAGGTACACTAGCCTGCTCAACATGGTCCCATGTCCCATCAAGAATTATACAAGGAAAAATAACCACTAGCATAGGTTTATTGGTTGACTTTGTCCTCAACCCATGCGATGCTATGCTATAAATACTCTCCTTTGTAGGTATGGGTTCCCCTGATATAATTGAATGGACCAACCCTCTTGGATTACTAGTGTATTTCCTGTCAATTATCCCCGCACAACATACATTAGTTACAATCATATCATTATCATCCCCTAGAAAGGATCTAAATGTTATTTGTCACATGGCAATTTATGATAACACATCATCATTGTCATAAAAAAATACTAAATAGTAAGACACCACATGCTCACGCATGCCATCATAAAAACATCTCATCTTAAAATAACCACATGAAATTGCATGCCATTGAATCATGAGATATCATCAAAAGGAATATCACCTCATCATATATTTATCAAATATACCTCATGCCGTCAAAAATATTACATCAACACAAATAAGTTGAACCATGTGTTAAATATCACATGTGCTCTTAAGCCAGCATAACATCATGAATATGATTATCATCTCCACACATAGCATATGAAAAACAATAAAACCTCATGAACATTCTTCTTACAATCCATCATCCACCAAATCAAAGTCACTAGCATACATGAATATACAAGAATTGAGTGCCAAATATCACATATAATGCAAGAAACATCTTCAAAACATCCATCTTGTACATGGATTTTATTAGTTTGTACTAACCTTACAATAAATTATCATCAAATACTTTCATGATATACTATGAGTGACATGTGATATCGTCAATAGATTGATCATCTTTTCATTCTGGTTTATTATATTACAATAAGAAGATTGATGTTTTATGGGGTATGTATAGCCTACACATAAATCTAATGCTAGATGTTTTCATATATTTTCATCATTTGACTATATTTTAAAACTTTCAAGTAATACCCCATCATCGTGAGCCACGATCTCTAGGCATGCATTTATTTCCATAATGAAATTAAGTGAAATTTATCAATAAGCTATTATTGACCTTACTATCATGCCTTAAATCATCGATATCAAAATTAAATTTCCTTGTCTACCATGACATTCATAAGTGCATCTATCGTTAACTCGCCATTCCCTTTCCCTATCTTGGATATATCTTTTAATCATTACCCAGGTTTCCAATGTCACTTCACATCTTTGTCTCAAATTCTTCTAAGGACTACTATACCTAATAGCATGTAAAGTGTAGAACATTAGGTCATCATTAATTAATTTTTCTATCATGCTTTATCCACCTACACAAAGGCATGGTCAAGCTCTAATGATTTATCCATCACATGCTAGTTGTCCAAGCTCATTACAGGTAACTCACATAATCCTAATACACAACCAATCATTGAACTACAAGTTTCTTAGTCTTTGTACTAGGTGTTTGCTCACCATTTTCTAAGACTCAACATGTCCCATAGTCTATTTTCCTTTGAAGCTAAAATTTAAAAATATTTCAACATCAGGTTTACAAATCTTTATAACAAGATTCTCGAAGTTATCTGACCTTCTCAGCAAGCCACCTGTGTCCAATATTATAACAATGTTTCTCCTCCTTACCGACATCGATTAGAAGAGAGGAATGTGAATTGTCTTGGTTCCACCCTACATACATATATTGAATTTGAAGACCAGAACCAAAGGACAAGGTTTCCGTTGGACCAATTTAGTTCTAGAATTGACATGTCCGCCATGCTCCAAATGATGTAGAATACGAAAAATTAGATGATTTCATATGAGCATAGGATTATGAATGACTCTCAATCGGGTTTCTCTTAACAACTTCTCCTTCTGATTTGAACCAAGACGAAGCAATATGTCGAGTCTTTTGTACACCCTTGGTGTAATTTCTATAATGAGGCCCACAACGCTTTTACTTGTGAACCCTAGATGTTATTGAAAGAATAAGAAAAGGGTATTCCTATAGTATCCATTATTTAAGAGGAACGTATCGATGAATTTTATGTTGTCGTAACTGGGTCTCAATATCAGTGTAACCAAAATCCTTATCCGACCCCAAACCTTCCATGAGTAAGGAAAATTATAATGATAATATCGTTATGCCTTATATTCCTGAGTGGAGACCTCTTCTAATCAATCAATCCAATCATTCTAGCATCACATTCCAATTCATTCCTATCTTTCCCAGCAATTATGCACCTTAAAACATGGCGACCGATTTAGCGACCTTAAAGGCCAATAAAATATTTCTATATGTCCTTAGAGTGTCCGAGCAGCAACAGAACTTGAATAGAGATCTTGCTACCCCTTTCACATCCATGACTTCTTCTGGTACAACCTCCCAATACGATATTGATATGGTTTATTTTGACAATCAATATGGAAGAGAATTCCATGCAACAACAATGGCGAGACCCAAACCTAAATACGCATCATTTTTCATCTCGATGAAAATCATGGGTAGAATTGCTCATTCATGCCTTATAGATGGGGGATCTTGTCCCAATATCATGTCCAAAGTGAAAATGGAGCAACTTGGCCTAACTTTCACAAGTGAAGCCAGTAGTGTGTGTATGTTTAATAAGAAATTCCAATCCACTATCATTCATATTAAAGACCTTACCTTAACCGTGTGTTTTTATCTCAAGTTCAAAACCACGTGTAATTTTCCAGTCTCAGAAATGGAGATTGGAAATTCTTCCATGATCCTAGGACGTGAATGGAAGCAATTAACCGAGGGTAATCTTAGCCTCAACGGAACTCATCTCCTTTTACATAGTGGTAGGAGGAAGCTTGATTGTCATTAGAGAAACTCAAACCATGCCCTACATTGAAAATGTTCCTAGTCCCGAGATCGATTATATCGAGACTGATATCAACACTTACTTTGTCTTTACAGAGGAAGAGAAAGAAGCATGTGCCCAGCCCAAAATTGAATACGATCAAGTATGGCATATGCAATTTGTCAAAGCCTCCTCTAATGAAGGAAATGGTGTCGGTGTCTTCTTATTGCGACCTTCCGGCAAGCCTTATCAGTTTTCCTTCTGCTTGAACTTTCAATGCACAAATAATGTTGCAAAATTTGAAGCCCTTGCTTAAGGTCTCCAAAAAACATCAGAGTTAGGAATCCATCATTTGCAAATTTTTGGAGACTCTAAGTTGGTCATTAACATGATTAAGAATATTTATCAACCATCCAAGAAGGTTTTCTGAAGGTACATTCAGGTCATTGATCACCTCATGGATGGATTCCTTTCACTTAACTTGACTTATATCCATCGTGAGATGAATATGGTGGGAGAAAAACTAACCTTTTTCACTTATATCCCTTATCAATAGCATTCAAACAACAAGCCTAGTTGTGATGTGATTTATCTACACCACCCTTTTGTTCCAAATAATGATGAGTCATGGCAAATTTTTTAGGACAATGATGATATTTGTTACATTATGACCGATCAGGGAGACGAAGTGCCTCCCACTCCTGGGATTTTCAATCTCAAGAATAACATTTATCCTAAATATTTAGTGCCACATGAGTGTATGTTTTCATCAGATGATGTTCCTAAGAATCCAAGTCCAAATTCTAATCCTCCCAAGCGCAACATTTTCCCTACCATTCTCATCAATGTTGGTTCTAAGGAGGAACCAAAATTCTTATACATAGGAGCCTAGTTTACCCAGGTCCGAGGAGAAAGAGAAATTTCTGACCCTTTTCAAGGATACCTTTACATGTTCATACAAATGGGTCACCATTCTTGTTCTAGTCCGGAGAAAGAATGGTGGCATTCGCTTTTGTGCAGATTTCAAGGACCTCAATAAGTTTAGCATCAAGGACAATTTTCCTTTACATTTCATGGATTCTATCTCATAACAAGTTGTCAGTTCCGAAATGATGTCCTTCCTAGATGGATTTTTGGGATATAACCAGATTAATATGAAACCCATGGATCATTACAAGACTACCTTTACCACTCGATGGGCTACATTCGCTTACCATCACATGCCTTTCGGCGCGATAAACACCAATGCCACTTTCCAAAGGGTGATGTTTATAGATTTTGAAGAATTGATAGAGGTTATCATCCATATCTTCCTAAATGACCTAACGATCCATTCCAAGAAAAGAGCCAACCATTTTGACCACCTTCGTCGGGTTTTCCTTAGATGTAGGAAAATCAGTATTTCCTTGAACCCCAACAAGTCTATATTTGGCACTACTAAGGGGAATTTATTAGGGCGCATTGTCTTTGAGAAGGGTGTGGGGATTTATCTTAAGAGGATATATACCATACAAAACCTCCCTCCTCCTACATCCAAGAAAGTCATCATATTATTCATGGGTAAAATCAATTTCATGCAATGATTCGTGCCAAATTCCACTCATATTATCAATCCTATCCATGGGATAATGAAAAATGGCATGGCATTCAATTAGAACGATGAATCACAATCCACCATTGAGGTTATTGACAATTCCATTATCTTTGCCCTTGTAAGCTTGATTTCGATAGATATTTACATATCTATACTAATGCGATCGAACAGGCTAATTATTCCATCCTTATCCATCCTAACTCAAATGATTATGAGCGTTGTATTTATGAGTCAAATCTTGTTTAATGATGAGGTCAAATTCCCTTTGATTTAAAAGCATGCATTGGCCTTAGTCGTTGCCCTGAGGAAGTCTCATCACTATGTTCTTAGAAGGCATAAGATTGTAAAAGTCCCTCTCCCTGTCGTGAAGTACCTTTTGTCCCAAACTTACTTACAGGGAAAGCTATCTAATTGGTTGGCCAAAATACAAGAGTTCAACCTTGAGTTTACATTTTCCAAGGCTGTTAAAGGTCGTGACTTAGCTCTTCTCCTAACCGAGCACCCTGAGTTCGATTACCCGAACATTGAGGAGTACTATGAGTCCTTGTTCTTAGTATTTGTCATTGAGTATATTGGTGACATGGATTACAATGTGTCCTCTCTTTCTTGGTACAAAAATATTATCCACTACCTTGATACGCAGAATTTCCCCCAGAGATGGAACCCAACACGAGAAGGAAACTAACTTAGGCTCAAAAGTGGAAAGTATGTAAAGATCAACAATTGCCTATTCATTCGACATGCCAATGGCATGCTCCTTCGATTCCTTTGTAAGGATGAATCTTAGACCATCCTCCATGAGTTTCATGATGGATCCCATCTCCAGTTTCATTCTTGTGGACATTACATCGCTAAGGAAACTGCCCAAAAGATCATGCATTATGGGTTCTATTGGCCTTCTATCTTCCACGACGCTTTCAAATATGTGTAAATTGTGATCATTGTCAACATGTCGCGGGTTAATAGAAAATCACTGCTTTACCCTTACAACTGATGCTTGGCCTTATCCCCTTCTCAAAGAGGGGTTTAAATTTTATCAGGCCAGACTCTTCATGTTTGTTTGCTGACCATATTTTTAGCTTTACCGTGACTGATTAATTTACCTGGTGGTATGAGGCAATTCCTTTAAATAAGGCCAAATCCAAGCAAGAGAATACCTTTTCCTGTTTTGTTCTACCGCTTCAGATTGTTAGTGACAATGGGGGCGCTTTCGTCTCAAAAGAGGTATTGGGTTTGTTTCAAAAGTACAATACCATTTGCTCCACCTCTTCACCTTATTACCCTCAAGGGAATGGATTATCTGAGTGAACGAATAAGAATCTTATCAAGCTCATCAAACAAATGATTGGGGAAAATCCTAGGGAGTGGCATATGCATTTGACTTATGCTTTATGGGTCGATCGTACCACTAGCAAGACCATCCATGTTGAGACCCCTTTCGTGCTTATCTATGGACAAGATTTTGTCATACTAGTTGAGATTGAGATTGCAACTTACCACTTATCCTTCCAAACTAAGGAGTTGTACCATAGCCCCATCGTCCAAAGGTTTAATGCCATTTTATATTTTGAGGAACATAGGAAATTTGCGCTTGAAAATATGAAAAAAAAGTAATCAATCTTTAAGAAAATACATGACAAGAAAGCAAAGGTGAGAAATTTTCATATCAATTAGAGAGTAATTTTATGGGACTACGCTCATGAGGAAAAATGTAAGCATAGAAAACTTTAGAAATTATGACTTGGCCCTTTTACCGTCGCCCAATATCTTGGGAACAATTCTTGTCACCTAAAGGACCGCTATGAGACATTATTTTCTCATTCCATAAATGGATCTCTCTTGAAACCCTACTATTTTTTAGATCCCTCTTAACACCAACTCGCATAACTGCAAAAATAAAATATAAAAAAATGAAGTAATCACAAAATACAAAAGATACAAAAAACTAAAGGAAAAAACATGTTTGCTTCTTGTTTTTCTTGTTTTTTTTAGATTTCTTTTGGGTTGTTTAGTTTTATTTTCATAATTTTCATTTGTTTAGTTTTTCTTCTCTTTTTCTTGTACAGTTCTTTGTGTTATTTTCTTACAAGTTTTTTCGAATTACTTTTCATGAATTTTGACATCTTTCAGAACAATACGCCACTATGCTCTTTCTCCAAATTGTTTAGATGTCAATCTCACTGACATGGTGACGTTTAGCCATGATATACAGGAGAGGACGTGATGTGGAGGAAGTAGAACTATTGGATGGTTCCTAGTGATCAACCTGGGTATGTTGAACTGTTATTGCTTTATGTTATTGGTTTTCCCAACTCTTCTTCTTATCCCTTCGTTTTGCCAACCGTTAAACACCAAATTTTCTCGATTCACTCACTGTCCTTATCGAGGATGAATATGGATACCTATCCCTGCTTCGTGGTTAGTTGATTCATGTTTATCAGTCATTGTTGAGTCGTCATGTGCCGTCATGCTTCATCTTTGTGATTTGTTTTCTATATGTTGATGTCCAGCATCGACATGATTACAAAGTGTCATAACATAGTGTCACAGGAAAACACCCTTAATGATGTCGCCATCTCTTTTTGTCTCAACCATGAAGTCTATAGTGATGTCCTCTTCCCATCCATACTCAATTTCTCCATATGCGTCGACATTTGGCCTTCATGCCTCTTGTGGGAAGTTTTATCATGTGTGTCTTACTGGTAAAATTATGTCAAGTTTTAAAATTCTCTTGCTCTTCGCATTGGCGTCATCATGCTATTATTTCTATACCATTGAGTCATGCCCTAAATGCTCATCATGTCCATATTTCGTTTCGCAAAAGGCATCATTGTTTGACCCTCGCGTCACCCATATGAAATTGCATCATGTCATATGTATTGTGCATATTTTTGGACCATGTTAGGTTTATTTTTTCATGTGTCCATCGAGTTTAGTTCATGATTTTTTTGTCTATTTGGTCATCACGTTGGATTGTCACTATTAGCGCCATCTTTCCACCGTCCAAAAAGAAACTCCTCTTGCCTTATTAATCATAATATCCAACAACAACAAAAAAACTCTAAGCCATTTTCTTGTCATTTACCCATGGTTTAAAAGAAAATATATTCCAAATAAAACAAAAGCTCTTTCCCCTCCCCCTCCCTAAGTAAAGCTTGTTCCCTTGGGATCTTTTTTTCCCTCCTGAGGCAGAAAAAGAGAGCACTTTAAATCTGTCAAATGAAACTTTTAAACTATGAAAACAAACTACTCCCTTTAACCCTTAGATCTGCTAGAATAAACTTGAAAAGAGAGCACTTTCTTATACTAGAGATATATTTAAAATTAAAGCTTTAAACACTAATAAATCTAGAATTTAAACTCAGATCTACTTATAATATTCTTTAAGCAAAGATATCTCTAAGAACAAGAACACATGGTAACTGAAAAATATTTAATTTTTTTAAAGAAGAGGTAAGGATAGAAGAGCAAGCCCAAGCTTGAATATCAAAGACTGAGAAGTCTTTTGGTGGGAAACAGAGAGAATATGTCCACTAAAAGAATATGAGAAGAAGAAGACACAATGTCCTAAGTTCTCATCAATAACAAAAAAATATGATGAAAATTTTCAAACCTCTCTCATCCCAATTTATCATCCCTAAAATGAAAAAAGAAGCTTGCCCTTTTTTTCATATTCTCTCCTTCCTTAACCTAGTTGTTCCAAATTACATTAATTAAACAAAAGTAGTATCATTCCCAAAATAAAAACAATTTTCCCTTACTAAGCCCAATTGCATGAGTTATTTAGGTTGTATCATATGGTATCAAATCGTTATATGTGGAACAATCAAATTAAGAAAAAAAATACTTTTGCGAATATCTAATATATAATCCAATTAGTGGAAAGAGATACAACTAGGGTTTTATACTAAAAGGTGGCATTGAATATCACTTGGCACACATCCAAAAACCCCCCGACAACGTGCGATTATGATGGGCACCCGTGATCCGATCTTTCGCAGCTAAGTAGGATGATCAATATCCAACCCGATGCATGTCATTTAATGCAGTAGCAGTAGCGTATTGGATCTCAAGCAACTTAAGATTCAATGATCTGCAACACTACTACCAACATTTAATGTTGCAAAGCGGACAAGATCATTTTCGCGGCCAAGTAGCAATTGAAAGATACTAAGGTTTCATGTTTACGTCCATGTTTTGAAAAACGACACGGGTAGCAGAACCATCGAAAGGGTAGGGACGTGAGGAGACCTGTTATGTTGTCTGCATAATTCAATGGAGGCTATAGAGGGAAGAGTTACACACACAAAGGATGAGACGATAAAGGAATACAAGTTGTGACATAGAGGGGCAAAACGTTGGACAGGGCATAGGAAAACGTAATAGGTAGTATGGACAGAGAACCCAAAAACACTTTCAACCCAAATCAACACGCAAGGTGACTGTAATGGTGCAAATAGTGAATGATTGCAAGGTTGGCACGCATGATAAGGAATACTAGCACTCAAAGTATTTTATAAAATGTAACTGACCCCTTCCAAATAGTGAACAAATAAACCTGCAGCCTATCCCAAGAGTGTTGACAAAATGAAACGAGGCTGGTAGTTTAGCACAGGTGACGCGATAACGAGCTGAGAGGCATAAGGAGTACGTAGGATTTGACAGACTATAGATGATGACAAATCCATTTTATGGGAGGGAAATAAAACACCGCATCATGCAAACTATTTTCATAACCACAGACTTGCATGTACTAAGTTACACCTGGAGAATGTTCACGCCAAGGTGCATGAGCCTTGTAATGGCTAAAATGGTGTAACAGAAGCTCATGGATTGCCCCATACTCATGAAGGTCAAGTACTTTAATTACGTCGATAAGGCGTATTTATTTCAATACATGGACTGGGGTTGCATGCTTTTAATTGTATTTATGAATTCAGTGGTTTTGATTTCATAATGAGGAATATTCATAGTCATCTCCATCAACTTCATCATGGAGATTTTATAGCATAAATTCCTTGCAAGTATTAAGAGTCAAATGTACGTTACTTGATTTAATTAATGTTGATTGCATCTATAGATGCTCTACAGCCCAGAATGAGGGAGATCGTGTAACGTGTGTCGAGTAACGTTACACGAGTATGAGGGAGATGTTGTAACGTTTGTCGAGTAATGTTACACGAGTATGAGGGAGATCTTGTAATGTTATGTGTAACGTTTGTCGATATTATTGCCGCCCATTAATAAAATGTAATAATAAAAAGTAAAAAGTTACAACATATATGCCATAAAAACTATAAATAAAAGAAGTAAAAATGATAAATAAGTAAAAAAAATATTAGAAAAATAAGAAGTAAAAAAGATAAATAATAGCTGACATAAAAAGTAGAAACATAAGAAATAAAAGAAATAAGTAAAAAATATATTATAGTAGCCATAAGAAGTAGAAACAAAAAAGTAAAATAAATACTATAGCCGACATAAGAAATAGAAAAAATAGAAGGGATTTGAACCTTAATAAAAAAACAAATAGAAGGCTCTATCAAAAAAATACCAAAAAAAGAAGTAGAAACAAAATAAATAAAAAGAAAATTACTTTAGCCGACATAAGAAATAAAATTTAAAAAAAAAAAAAAAAGTAGAAGGGATTTGAACCTTAATAAAAAAACATGGTTGCATTGATTTCAACAATGGGTAAAACAAATATTAGAAATATAAGAAGTAAAAAAGATAAAGAATCGCTGACAAAAAAATTAGAAACATGGTTGTATTGATTTCAAAATGCGTAAAACAAATATTAGAAATATAAGAAGTAGAAACATGGTTACATTGATTACAAAAAAAATTATTATAGCCGACATCAGAAATAGAAAAAATAGAAGGGATTTGAACCTTAATAAAAAAACATGGTTGCATTGATTTCAACAATGCGTAAAACCAATATTAGAAATATAAGAAATAAAAAAGATAAAGAATAACTGACATAAAAAATAGAAACATGGTTGCAATGATTTCAACAATGCGTAAAACAAATATTAGAAATATAAGAAGTAGAAACATGGTTTCATTGATTTAAAAAAAAATTACTATAGCCGACATAAGAAATGGAAAAAATAGAAGGGATTTCAACCTTAATAAAAAAACATAGTTGCATTGATTTCAATAATGCATGCATAAAACAAATATTAGAAATATAAGAAGTAAAAAAGATAAAGAAAAAATAAATACTATAGCCGACATAAGAAATAGAAAAAATAGAAGGGATTTGAACCTTAATAAAAAAGCATGGTTTCATTGATTTCAACAATGCGTAAAAGATAAAGAAGTAAAAAATATTATAGTTGACATAAAAAGTAGAAATAAAATAAGAAATAAAAAATATATTGTAGTAGACATAAGAAGTAAAAACAAAATACTATAACCGACTTAAGAAATAGAAAAAATAGAAGGGATTTGAACCTTAAGTTTAATCATCTCACTACTTATCAATAGACAACAAACAAATGTTCTTAAAAAACACAAGATGTATGTTGATTTGATTAATTGCATTGATTTCAACAATGCATTGTTTTTTCCTTTTTACAGGTATGCATTGAATTCATCAATTTAATAAAAAAACATTGTTGCATTGATTTCAACAATGCATTGTTTAATAAACCACAAACAAATGTTCTTCAAAAACACAAGATGCATATTAATTTGATTATTTGCATTGATTTCAACAATGCATTTTTTTTGTTATTTACATTTATACATTGAATTCATCAATTTAACAAAAAGATGTTACAAAAAATATATTATAGCTGACATAAAAACTAGAAATGTAAAAAATAAAAATTAAATATTATAACTCACATAAAAAGTAGAAACATAAGAAATAAAATAAAATAAAAAAGTAAAATAAAATATTATAGTAGTCATAAGAAGTAAAAACAAATATTATAGCCCACATAAGAAATAGATGCATAGACAACAAACAAATGTTCTTAAAAAACACAAGATGTATGTTGATTTGATTAGTTGGATTGATTTCAAACATTGTTGCATTGATTTCAACAATGCATTGTTTAATAAACCACAAACAAATGTTCTTCAAAAACAAAAAATGCATATTGATTTGATTCGTTGCATTGATTTCAACAATGTCAGCCATAATAATAGTTAGATTTGATAACTAAATATAACTCCAAGCCAAAAGGGTTTTGAACCTTGGTCTCTAGGTTAATACAAGATCAATAATCTTACTACTTACCAATAGACCATACACAAATGTTGTTAAATAACACAAGATGCATATTTATTTGATTCGTTGCATTGATTTTAGCAATGCATATTTCTTGTTTTTACATGTATGTATTCAATTTATCAATTTAATAAAAAGTAAAAAAATTGCATTGATTTCAACAATGCATTGTTTTTTGTTATTTACATTTATACATTGAATTTATTTATTTAATATAAAAACTATTTGCAATGATTTCAACATATTAAAGTTTTTTTTTTCCTCTATTTTAAGGTATAGTGTGGATCCTCATGATAAATTGCAAATAATAAAGATATTGATGATCAAAAAAGAAAAGTACGACAAATGTATAGAAGAGAAAGAGAAAAAGAATCATCAGAACATATAAAAGAACCTAGAAAAAACGACCGTGAACTGAAGAGATCATGAAGAAGTGCTATTTGTGCAAAGGGATTCTCAAAAGCATGAATGGGAGATAATTTCAGGTTTATATAGGAATCAGTATATAACTACCAATGATATGACATACTTGGATGCATGGAATGTGATAACAAGGAAAATTGGAATTCTAATTTTGTTGATATAGAAACTTCCAATCTAAAAACCGACAATTGAATGTCATTGTTCATAATAATCATACTCAAAATTATTCAATTGAAATCTTAGCGGAGAAGCAAAGAAAATCATTTGAGATTATTCTTGAGCATTACAGAGGTGAGAACAATGAACCACTACGAATGATTATCCAAGGAACTACAAGTACAAGAAAATCTTACTTGATTGGAGCTATTAGACAAACACTAGAAATTGATTATTTTCCAGATAAGTCATCATTACTTCTTTTGTCCCCAACCAGTGTTGCAACGTTTAATATATCTACATCAATAGTGCAAAAAAAAATGGGGATTAACATTGGAGAAGGAAATTATAAATATTGGAAACAAAGAACGATGGGGACTCCCATTTACAACAATATCATGAGTAAAAGGTCTGGATGGTCTTCCTCCTTTCACATATGATCGATACGAGAAGATGCAGAAGGGAGCAGGAGTGGAATCAAGAAAAAAAGAAGAAGAAATATCAAAGTTGATCACATTGTAATATATTTGATCAAATCCCTTGAGGTGCAAACCTTTGCTTTCCTTCACTAAAAAAAGATGCAAACCTTTGCTTTAACAATTTACTCACATTATTACTTACATTATGATAATCCTCATAATTCTATCTATGTTTTCAACTTAACATGTTCCTTACAATGCTGATCAAACTCCAGTTTTGTGTCACAGCCCATGATTGGAACTAACCTAGATCCAAATCTTAGGCTCTATTAAGCGTCTAAAGGGATCAAATCTCCTGAGGTGCAAACCACTCCTCGAATAGCTCCTTGAGTGTAATACCTGAGAAGAGGTTTGCACCTCGGGATATTTGATCCCTCTCAGTGCTTGATAGAGCCTCGGATTTGGATCTAGGTTGGTTAATGAATAGCCATAACTATCATAAATGTTGGCCACATTACTCCTCCAATTCTGCCATGTGCTTACTTCTTTTTTATTTTTTGAATGTTTTTTGTTTTAAATGGAAGTGCAATAGAAAAATGGAAAAAATATTTTTTATATATAATATTTTTTATTATTTTATTTAAAAGAAAAATGAAAGGAAATAGAGAATGGCTAATTCCTATCACGTTCACCATATGGGGATCGACGATGTGCTAGTAATAATAAACAGTTTATTTTCCCTCAACGAAAACCTACTAGAAGTTTAGACTTTGTGTGGCCCTCGCATTCCCCTCCAAATAACCATATATTCGAAGGATTGAATACCTTAGATTGTTTTACTAATTGGAGGACTTAATACTTTGGAAGGAAGTTTTGCATTTCAAGACTGAAGACCGTAATGCATGGTAATGGTAATGCATTAACCGTTCACGTTAACGATCCATTCAAGGAGAAAAGCATGACAAAGAACCAAGGTCGTGGACGCAGCGCCAACGCTGAATCTATCTACTTATTCGTACAACTAGAAGTGGCATAGCCATTGTTTTTAACACCAAAACTACATTCAAAGGTCGTTGGGTTCATGGCGGGATCTGTTATGCTCCTTCTTCTTTCATTCAGGTTCAACTAAGGGGATCATCTTCATTCCAGGCGAGCGCAATAAAAAACTAATGATGCCTCTTTCGTATGGAAGGATGCTTTCATCATTACTTTTCATCATAGTAGTATAATTCAAGTATTTATTCGGATAAAAAAAAAGTAATGAAAAAATCTAGTATGAAAAAATAATTAAGGAAAAAAAATGTTTACATATAATACATTTAATCAAATCTTCACAAATACACCATAATGTAGACATTTTTAAAATAAAATTAATCATTTATTTAAAAAACAAAAATATAAAATTTCAATAACGTGGCATATGGGTAGTCTAAGTATTTATTAATAAATATTGGAATAAGATATTATTAAATTGAATGGTATTTTTGTTTTATAATGTTTAAATAATTAAATTTTATTTTTTTAAAATTGGTTTTAAAAATTTAGATGTTCACTCTAGTAAAAATGTGTATCTATTTGAATTATGCTACTATGCTTTGACTCGTAACTATAAGATTGTGGACATGGAAGAGAAATGGAATGTTGGCATCATACTGTCTTAGTCTACCTACAAGTTGAATTTCTGAACCAAAACTTTAACAAAATTATCCCAAATAAAGGAAATCGCCATTTGGGGTAAAGAGAGGTTGAACCAGTGATTTTGCAGGTCGATGACTGGCAAGTCAGGAAAGCGTTCAAAAATCCACATGATCCCCTATATTTTTAACATTCAAATTTGCAAGGTCGAAGTTGCACGAGATCAACTTTCTTGAAAGGAAACAAGGTAGAGGTCCCACACAGGTTCTATTAGGATCCAAGCACAAATACAAGTTATAGAAGTATCAAGGGAGGAACTTGGGGTCTAGAAGACGTGATATGTTAATCCTAGAAACAAAGCTACAAATGCTCGAGAACGTCTCAAAAGATACCCATTGACAATGGTACAATAACAGAAGCAACAATTCGATTTCACTTGTAAGGCAAATCATTAAACCTGAATCCAGGAAGGTAGTTGCATATTCATCCTCACATTGATTCATGAAACACCAAACGTTTTCGAAGACACCCAAGCTTATGAGTAGACAAAATTCTCTAGTTACCTTGCGAACGTCTTTAAATGCAAGGTAAGAGGGACAACATAAGACATCTAAGTTAAGGAGCATGTATAGTCTTTTATTTTTCACCCCCATTCTCAATCATCCAGGACCTAAGAGTGCAATGATGGTAGGTAAAGATACTTCCAAGTCCATCCATTAGGGTGAAGGAAGAGCCTTTTTCTATCGGAGGTACATTCTATTTTCTTGCATACTTTTCGTTTCTTTCTATATATTTTTAAGATTAATGTCTTCATGCATGCATGTTACCTTCAAGACAATCTAAGCGTGAAGTGTTCACATTTTTTGGGTTTCACCTAGCTGAACTTGGGATGTTGAGAGCAGCGTAGAGTCTCAGAAACCTATTGTTCTTAGGGGTCTAAAATCGATCGTGCCCGTTGGTCGTAACTTTACATCGCATGTGTTAGCCTTCTGATTTCAGTTTTGCAAAAGTAAACGAAGTGTTGAGATCATTTTTTTATCCTCGACCAGACATTTTATTCAAAAGATTTCATTTTACATTAACATCCACAACTTAAATTTAATCACCTCACATAACTTATTTGTATAAATAATAAATGCACTGCACAGTTAATGATTAATTCCACAATTCCACACTTATGTTTTTCTTACTAAATTAGCATAACATTCTACAACTTAACAAGGTTGATGATATAATATTTCATTTTTTATCATTCATATTGATGCTATAATGAACAAGTTTACATTCTAAATTTTTTTATCATTTTGCTTTCATTTTAAAAGGCTAACGATTTCTTTTGTTTTATTTCATTAGTTGTGGCTAACGTTTTTTTCTTTTCTTTTATTTCATTAATTAGATCTTTAGTTTTGTAACACGGTTTAATTTCATTTTTTAACAATTAATGTTAATTTTTATCATTAGTTTTTGCTTTTATTTAACTCAATTTAATTTTTTTTCAAAATCTCAGTTCATTTTACCTTTATACATATGTTTTCTAATAACGTTTATAGGTGATAATAAGCCGAGGACTCTAAACAATCCTGGGTTTCCATCTTCATATTCCCTTTTCTTAACCCTCCAATGGTGTTTTTCATTGTTTTTTCCTAAGATCCAATTTGAGCATCAAAACCAAAAAAACATTTATTTGACTCTCGAGCTGGTGCAAGGTAATGATACCCACTTATGACGCATTAGTTGCAATGGACTTCCTGGAAAACAAACATCGACCATTAAAATGAATTTTTAGAGGTCCCTACACAACTTTTTAGAACATGGTGTAAAAAGATGAAACGTAGAAAATAGGATCACCTTCTGGAATATATAACTTTTATTTATGGAAAATAGGTATAACTCCCAAAAAATGGCGTTCTTCTAATATTGGTATGTTATTTTTTTTCAAAAACATAATGCATATATTTGCGTTAGGCCCTAGGTTTGGTGTGTAAACTGTCTAAATTTGTGAAAACAATTATGTAGGGTTGTAGATAACAAGCGGATCTAGTGTAGTGCTATTTTTCCAAAATTTTGTATTTTTTTAAATTATGGAAGTCAGGAAATTCCTAAAATTACAAGGTCGGGCGTTAGGCCTTGCTATCATGGTCTTAACAAAGTCATTTTATTTTTATTTTTTTTAGTGCGTAGGTAGGTCTTTCAGTATACTTGTGCAGGTCGTTTTCAAAAGAGGCATGTCAGTCAAAATTTATAGTTGAAATACATGACCTATGTTTTATGTAAATATGACATGATTGCAAACAAAAATGAATAAAAAATAGAAAATGCTAACAAATTTATTCAAAAAATAGATATTTGGAATGCACAAAGAGTTCTATAAGTGTGTGTAGTTTCATTGGTAGTGGACAAGTGGAGCATATACAGATTCGATTTTGAAAAACATGAAGTTGCATAACATGATGTGTTTTGTTATAATGCAGTCCAAGGCACAAGGTTCGGCAATCCGAACCTAGAACCACACCTACCAAGTCTTTACAAACGGTATCGAAAAATGAAAGCGTGCCAAAAAAAAATTAAATTATTAGCGCGCGCATGTTAGTAACGCGCACGCACTTATAGCGTGCATGCACTTTGTTGTTACATATTTGTTTCACCCTCCTTCTATCTATATCTCCCTTTCTCAATATAATCCCACACCCCCTCCCTCTTTATATCCCCACTACCCTCTCTCTCTCAACCACCTATCTATCCCCTTACCATAAGCATAAGCCTCTGATTAAAAACATATACCATAAATCCCAAGCCCCCCATATATCTATTACCCTAAGCCTTAACCCCATCCTTTCTCTATTTCTCTAACCCCCTACCACTAATCTTTCCCCCTCTCACTTAGTCCTACCGCTAAACATCACCACCCACTCTCTCTCTCTCTCTCTAAACCCCGAACACTCAATCTCTCCCTCTCTCTCTATCACTCTCTATAAACCCCAAACCCCTAATCTCTCTCTTTATATATCCTTTCCCAAACCCCCACTCTTCACCCTCATACCCCCACCCCCCTCTCTCTTTCTCCCATACCACTAACCATCTCTCCATCCCTCTCACTATTTCTATATCCCTCCTCCCCTACTCCCCCACTACCCTTAACCACCCACTATCTCTCTTCCTTTTGGTCTCTCACCTACTCCTACCACTAACCACCTCTCTCTCTCTCTCTCTCTTTCTCTCTGTATATATATATATGTGCCTCTGCCTTTACTCACCCCTACCCTTAGCCACCCATTCATGGTCTCTCTCTCTCTCTCTCTCTCTCTCTCTCTCTCTCTCTCTCTCTCTGCCTTTACTCACCCCTACCCTTAGCCACCCATTCATGGTCTCTCTCTCTCTCTCTCTCTCATATAGAGAGAGAGAGAGAGATATATTGGGGGTTAGTGGTTTCCAGATAGAGAAAGTCTGAGATTGGGGATTAAGGGTTTAGAGAGAGAGATAGAAAGATTGTGGTTTAGGGGTTTAGAGAGAGAGAGAGAAACCCCCAATCTCTCTCTTTCTATCTCTCTCTCTATAAACCCCAAACCCTCTCTCTCTCTCTATACCCCTAACCCCCAATCTCTCTCTCTCTCTCTCTCTCTCTCTCTCTCTCTCTCTCTCAACCCGTAACCCCCAATATCTCTCTCTCTATAAATCTCTAACCTCAAAAATCTCTCTCTCTAAACCCCTAAGCCCCAATATATCTTTCTCTATAAATCCCTAACCTCCAATCTCTCTCTCTCTCTCTCTCTGACCCCTAACCCCCAATCTCTCTCTTTATTTTTCTCTCTCTAAACCCCTAACCTTGAATCCATAATAGCCTTTCACGTTTGATAATCTCTCTCTCTCTCTCTCTCTCAGTCGTTTTCATGGATATCTTTTAATCATTACCTAGGGTTCCAATGTCACTTCACATATCTATCTTAACTCCTTATAAGGATTGTTATACCCAATAGGATGTAAATAGTTGAACACTAATGGTTAACCCCTAGTGATTTATCCATCAAATATAACTACCATTGTTCATGCTCAAAACGATTAGCTCACCATCCAAATATACAACCAATCATTGAACTACAAGTTTCTTACTCTTCATGCTAGGTGTTTACTCACTATTCTCTAAGACTCAACATGGCCCATAGTCTATTTGCTTTGAATGTTTATAAGTCGAAAGTAGAAAATTTTTATACTTAAACATTTAAACCTTAACGTTTTCCCTAGTCTACAACTTGTCATCCCTCACCCATTGTGAGTGCTCTAGTTCATGATTTCCTATATTAACGCCTTAAAGTTATATTAATGATGACCCTTAATCATCATTCATGTTTCTCAATGCAAACATCATTACCATTAACAAATATTTACACTTGAAAGATGCACCCCTTCATTATCATTACATAAAGCTTCCCTAGGGATTCATTATAAATTTAGCATTCCCCTAACACTTCAATGCTATCCATTAGGTTACATGTATACACCATAGGGGAATTGTATTAGTTAGTCTAATATGAAAAATCCTTATTGTTTCTATTCAAAGTTAGCACCATGCTTAATTGCCACTAGTCCTTAATTGGCTAGGATAATACTTCCTTTATGCTAAGGCATGTCCCCCTTTTTGCTTGCAAAATTTTCACAATTTCTTATTTGTATTATTCGATTGTCATCTACAACCATTCCTAGGTTTATTAAATATACCCTAATATCACTATACCCTTTAAAATTCCTTATAATGACCTACATCATCATCCTAATCATTTAACTCAAATTATTTAATTGACAACATTTGCTTCTCAGCACTTATTGTTCTTACTTAGACGTTATAGAGTTTTGACATGCTTCCTTATTTAGGGAAACTTCTATGTTTAGCAACAATTTGTCACATGGTTACTTGTTCAAGGGGATACCTCATGAGTGTTAAGTTATCATTTCTATGGCAATTCCATAATCTATCATCATGTTCTAGGATTGTCTGCTACTCCCTATTGATTCCTTTTATTGTTTTTATTAAAAAGTGCATTCCTGTCACTTGTTTGTGTATGTAATATGCAAGAAAAATAGATGGAGTAGATAACAATGTTCACTTTCCTCTTCAAGGGGGAAACCTCCAAGAGCACTATCTCCAAATACAAAGACAATTCTTGACTTTACATTACATATCTTACTACTCTATATATATAGTACTTCAATAGCCCAATTCTAACTATTTGTGGTCCCTCTATTAATGAGGACTGACCACCTAAAGGTCTTTAATCAATAAGGAAGGCCCTTTTACATTGAACAATTACCCACTAAGTAATTGATGGGCCTTATGGACTTGTACATATATAAATTAGGGGGGGTCAGGGTAGGACCCAAACATGTCCTCCCCCTTCAAAAACAACATTGTCCTTAATGATGGAGATGGTTAAACTGCTGCAAAATTGTTGATGGTTCCCAAGTAGCATCTTTTGGTGAGGTATTCTTCCACTATCAAAACTTCACGAATAGTGCACTAACATAGTTGATGCTCCCTAGTGTCCAAAATTTCTTCTGGTTGGAGCCAATTGAAACCTTCTTCATCTAGTTTAGGTAAGGTAGTTTGAACTTGACAATTCTATATAACTACCTTCTTCAAACAAGGGACATGATATACTGGGTGAATCTTAGAGTGTGGTGGGGGTGCTAATTTGTAAGGCACCTGACCAATGCATTAAACAATCTGTTATGGGTCATCAAAGTTTGGTGCGAGTTTCTGATGGCCTTTAACTTTGAGAAAGGTTTGCTTATAAGGTTGGAGGTGAAGGAGCACCTGGTCAGCTTCTACAAATGAATGCTCTAAGATGTGTTGGTATTCTTGTTGTTTCATGCGATTTTGTGCCATTGCCAAATTTTCCTTGAGTGTGCAAAGACTGACATTACAATTATGGAGAAAATTATCAATTGCATGTACTTTGGAAGTACTTGGTAGATAATAAACCACTGAGGGTTGTTGTTGGCCATAGAATGATTCATATGGTGTCATTTTTGTAGCCTCGTGATAAGTGGTATTATACCACCATTATTCTAATGGTAACCACTATGCCCATTGGTGTTGATTTTTGGGTGCAAAACATCGCAAATAGGTTTCAAGGCACTTGTTGACTAATTATGTCCAACTATCTGTTTGTGGATGATAAGATGTGCTCATTTGCAACTATGTGCCCTATAGTTTAAATAGTTCTTGCCAAAACTTGCTCATGAATGTGGGATCATGATCTAACACAATGGAGGTAGGCATGTCATGAAATTGAAAATGTAGTCTAGAAACATTTGGGCCACCATTTCTGGGGCAAATGGGTGTTGGAGAGAAAAAAATGGGCATATTTTGAAAGTCAATAATCTACCACCATGACGATTGATTTGTTACCTGCTTTCGGAAGACCAACAATAAAGTACCTAGAAATGTCGGTCCAAATACTAGTTGGGGTTCATAATGCAGGTTTCAATACCCCAAGAGTCTTTACTATCTCACCCTTGTTCCTTTGGAAAGTGTCACATTCTACTACAAAATTAAGGATATCCTTTTTCATTCCCTTCCAAAAGAATTAGTGCCTGGCACGTGCATGTGTTTTTTGAAATCTCGAGTGACCTGCTAGAGGATATGAATGCAACTATATTAATATTGTTCATTTTAAGGTAGATTTAGGTACTGGGAAAATATGACCTTTATATCGTAATGTATCTTTATTTTAAGTCTAACCCTAGGAATGGTTGGGATCCTCCTAGAGGTTCTTAATGAGTTGATATGTAGTATAATTTGTTAGACATTCTTGACGTTCTTCCTCTAACCATTCAGGTACTAAAGAGGATAAGGAAAAGAGTGATCCCTCTTCCTCATGTTTCTTTGACAAGGCATCTACCACAACATTGTCTTTTCCATTTTTGTAGATGGTCTCATAATCATAGGAAAGCAATTTGGTGACTCATTTTTGTTGTTCTAGAGATGAAAACCTTTGCTCTAAAAAATATTTTAGGCTATGGTGATCTATCTTGATCTGGAAGTGTCACCCTATTAGATATGATCACCATGTTTCAATTGCATGTAGGATGGCAATAATTTCTTTCTCATAGGTAGACTTCCCTATGTTCTTTTCACACAACTACTTACTTGTGAATGTTAAGGCTCTTCCTTCTTGCATTAAAATTGCACCCAAGCCTTTTCTGGAGGCATCGCATTCCAATACAAAATTCTTAGAAAAATCAGGCATAGCTAAGACTGATGTGGTGCACATGGCTTACTTTAGAACTGTGAATGCTTTCTCTACCACTTTGTTCCATAAAAAGGAATTTTTATTGAAAAGGGTTGTCAAGGTGGCTACAATTTTACCACAGTCCTTCACAGAATTTCTATAGTATCCTGTAAGGCCTAAAACCCATGTAAGCTCTTTAAGATTTTAGGTTGGGGTCATTCTTGCATTGTTGCAATATGCTAGGGGTCCACTTTCAACCCATATTGTCCAACAATATTCGACCTATGAGACCCCAAAAGCACATTTGGAGCATTTAATGAATAATTGATGGTCCTGGAGGAGTTGTAAGGTTTTATCAACATGTCGCACATGGGCATCCCAAGTTTTACTGTAAATCAAAATGTCATCAAGGAAAACTAGCACAAAATTATGAATATGTGGCCTCAAAATTTTATTCATGAGGCTTTGAAAAGTAGAGGAGGGATTACAAAGTCCAAATGGGATTGCCAAGAACTCATAATGGCCTTCATGTGTCCAGAAATTTCTCTCTGGAATGTCGGCCTCTTTCATCCTGATTTGGTGGTATCCTGAATGAAGGTCAAGTTTGTTGAAAAATTTATCCCCATGGAGCTCATACAAAAGATCATCATTTATTGGGATGGGAAATTTATCTTTGATGGTCAATTTATTGAGGGCACTAAAATCATGACACACGCGCCAATCTCCTTCTTTCTTTAAAACCATGACCACTAGGGATGAATATGGGCTAGTTCTGGGACATATGACTCCTGCCTCTAATAGCTCATAAATTATCTTCTCAATTGTATTCTTTTGTGAAAATGGATTCCTATATAGTTGTACATTTGGTGGTTGACTACTTGGAATGAAGGGAATACCATGATCATGCTCTCCTCTAGATGAGGGTAAACCCTTTAGTGTCTCAAATACATGTTGATTTTTATTCAAAACCCTTTGCAAGTCAGTATGGATTTCATATGTGTTGTTATCCAGAGCCTGGATGGCATGGAAGCGAGCGATAATTCCATATTATCCTTTCTCCAATAATTTTTCCATTTGATGAGAACTTATGATTTCAGGGGAGCTTGCTTCGAGCCCTTTAAGGGTGTGCACATGAGATTCCTAAGTAAAGTTCAAGTATAATTCCTTGAAGTCCATGGTAACTAGCCCCAATTCACAAAGCCATTATGCCCCCAAAACTATATCACAACCACCCATATCTATGGCCAACATATGAGGTTTGAGATGATAATCACCCAATTGGAATTTTATATTTTCACAATGCCCTCGACATTTCATCATCCTGCCATTAGCTATCATAATTTGAAAGTTGGGCATTGGGTGGAGGGTGGAGATAACAATGGAGATCATCATCTAATCATTTGGTGAATAAAGTTGTGGGTGCTGCCACTATCAACCAAGACTGCCACTTTATGATGCTTGATGTAACTCCAAAGTTTCAAGGTTTGTGGGGATGCAATACTGGATAAAAGCATTAAGAGAGATGAGTGGATCTTCTTGATGGACTTCAATTTCCACTTCTTCTTGCATGGGAGGTGTTTCTTCAATAGACTCAAACTTAGAGGTATCATCCATAATGATGTCTTTAGCATTGGTAAGAGTTGTCACATCAATATGGAATAAATTGTTTTATTTACATTTATGACCTAGAGCATACTTTTCATCGTAATTATAGTAGAGTCCTCATCTTTGTTGGTCTACAATTTCTGATGGTGACAACCTGTGTACTTTCTAGGTAGGAAAAGGAATTGTGCCTGAGGAATTGACTTATGTAGGTTGTGAACGGGGAATGAAAGAGGGTTTGTTGGTTTGTGCATTGATCATTGTCTCTGCTACTAGATCCCTCTGTGATGCCTCCAACTAGGTAGCATGATGTTGCATTATAACTTGTGCTTTAATTTTCTCCTTGAGGCCACTAATGAAACATTCTTTATAGAAATAATCTATTAAGTTCTCTGTACGGATGGCTAATTGCTCAAAGGCTGAAATAAAGTCTACGACTGAGCCTATTTGGTGTAACTTGGTAAGCTACCCCAAATATTGAGGAGCTCGCTCATAACACTCATGGAGAGCTTTAACAAATAAACTCCTAGCAATGTAGCACCCATAGGACATTTTATTCTATTCCCACCATTGTCATCTTTCTGGATATAAATACAAGACCCCCACCTTAAGTTTAATCATGCCATATGTAATACCATTAAGAGAAAAGTAAAGGGTCTCGTAACCCATCTTGATGAGTTAGAACCATCAAACTTGTTTAATTCTACTTTACAAAAATGATTGCAGGTTTTATTATCCATAGAGTGTGGTTTATCGCTATGAGGACCAAACAGAGGTTGATGATGGCTAAATAGTCATGTCTAAGAAGTTTCTTCATGGTGTGGCTCACTATGTTTTGCATCCCATGTTTTTCTACATGTGTGGCACTAACTGTTCAATTTGTCAACTTCTCATCCAACTTCTTCTCCCAAGGTCTAATTTTGTATACAACTTTTTTCCCATGTATGATCCCAACTATTAATGGTCTATTGAATATGTTGAATCTGTTCATTATGATCTATGTATTGATATTCCATGTTGTTTAGCCTATCAGAATTAGAACAAGTGGCCATATTGTTTGGGGTGTTGGTGTGATGTGGTTTATAAGGTTCCACCATGGGTGGAATCTGTCAGGTCCTAAGGATGAGACTTCTGCAACTCTAAATTTTTTGCACTTATGGTGTGTACTTCCAATCTCAATATATTGACAGTGGTATCAAAAAATGATAATATGATTATTTCGACACATTCTCTTGTGTTTCCTCTTTCCAATGTGTTTTGAATCACCTAAATCAAACCTTACAATCAAAAGTTATGCAAATTTAAAATAACATACCTTTTAAAACCCTAATTTGGAGACTGTTTTTATGTCTAACCTTCAAACTAAGGTACATCGGTAATTTTGGCCTCTCTAAGTTTGAAACTTCATTCTACGTGATATATATCTTCTTTCCAATTCCATATGTCTGACCTAATTTTGATGTGCCAATAAAACGTTACGGTAAGTTTCCCAAAACTTGTTTTTTTTCCTTTCCAAGAGTGCGCAAGTGCACGGACTATCACATGTCTAATTTTTAGGATTTGATTATGAAATTGCTACCACAAATACGTCTTATTTCTGATGAAATTGGTGGCATTCAATTTGGGTTTTTAAAACTTCATATATAACAGTTTTACTGGAAACACCTTCTTAATGTTGGTTTTTGGGCCATGAAAATTTCCCAACTTGAAGCGAGTGTTTCTTTGAAATGGTAGTGACCTAGAAGGAATTGGACACACGTTACCTCCTATTGACAGGTAGATCTGACCTACTTGCCAACAAAGGAGAAGCAACCCGAAAAGGGTCCTTAAGGAAGTTCCTGGTCCATTTGGGATAGTTGCTTCTCACTGGAATAAGGGCCTTGCCACAAAGTGAGTATTGCTCCTCGAAAGGAGACTTGGAATCATATTTTTCTAAGTTCCTAAATGAAATCTTACTCTAAAAAAAATGCAAATTAATCTATGATGTAGTCTAAATGCAATTTTAGTAGTTGTGAAAAAACAAGTTTAGTAGCTGCTAAAAACTTAAAACAATTTTAGTAGTTGTTAAGAACATGTAGCTTCAGCTACAAAAAAACTTGTAAAATTTTTAAAACTAATTTATCTTATCTAATTTATTTTCTATCTTGGCCAAGAGGAGACTTTAAACTATTAATGTTATTTTAAGTTTAAATATAAAGATGAATATTGATATGAATAAACCCAAGAACAAAACTTAAGATTCAATCATAACAATTAAAAATTAATTACACTCCTCGTAATAATGACAAATAAAATTATCATCACATAAGACATAATGACAAAACAAATTATCATCACATAAGACATATAGTTCCCTCGAGCTTTATCAAACATCTCCACCCTTTAACAATAGAACTTCTTATGCTTGTATAGGTGATTAGACCCTCAAATGCTAAACTATTTCTACGAAAAAATTTGCTATATCTGTTGTCTTGTTTATTGAGTTGGCCCTTCCATGTGCTATCTTTTGGGAAATGATTCCAAGGCATCCCTATCGTCATCATTATTGAACCTGCACCAATATCATATCGGACATAAGTAATTTATGCAAATCAAAAAGCGAAACTTATAAATAAAAATAATACAAACAAAGGGGCATAAGAGTGGCAATGTAACTGCTGAAATGAAAATTCTTTGTTTTTGAATTTATCATTTACTAGGATGTTATTGACCATAAAAATGTTAATGTTGGTTAATTATACTTATGTGTTTTATATATTTTGTTATCGACGCAATGAGAATGATAAGTAAATGCATTGGAGTGGAAAAGTAGCATAACTTAGACAACATAGCAAACTCATATAACTCTTTTATAATAGCAAACACATAATTTTTTTATAATAGCAGACTCACATAATTGATAAATACATCGGTGTGTCTTTTGGGCAACGTCTTGAAAGTCAAGAAGCTTCTACAAGAAGTAGAACTATGTTTTTCTTAGATAACCTAGTAAAGACTTACATTATTTTAAAGTTGGTTTTGATGCAATTGGGACTATGTTGGTGCTAGTTGGACAATTTTCTAAGTTTTTTTCTATGCATAACCATAAATTAGTCTTGAACCTTTAATATATAGAAACATATTTGAGTTTATTTTAAATTAGGACCAAATTGTATCTACTTTTGCAATCTTGGCTATGTTGAATTGCCTAGCTATTAGAAGAAGGATAAAACAGTAAATTCATGGCAGGTGGAAAGGATAAGGTTTCTTCGAGTCTTCCACGTAGTGTTCAAGTTTTATTTTCGTGTTCTTTGGAACCTAAAACAAAATTGGGTATTTACAAATAGATAGGAACTCTATGGTTTGGATGCATGTAAAATAAAGGATGCATAAGCCATTGATAAGAACTTAACACTGCCATGTGAAGAAATTCTATAGAATCCGTTAAATTCAATCCTGCAGCACTTGGTAAGTCTTACATATATCTCTAGAAAAATGCTAGAAGAATTAAGCTTTTCAAATATATACAAGATTTTACTGAAATTATTACACTCAGGCATTCAAGAATTAAGCTTTTCAAAGATATACAAGATTTTACTGAAATTATTGCACTCGGGCATTTCAAAGTCACTGATGAATAAGGTGAATGTGTTTCCAATTTTTTCTTCTAAATTGTTATATTGAAGGTATGTTGGGGAACAATATTGGCCTATTGAATTTATTCAGGCCTATTTGAGGGACATTGTTGATCCCTGTGCATGGACATAACATGATAGTCGCAAGGATTTTGTTCGAGTTTCAACAAATGCTTTTTAGCATTTTGTTGGAATTTTAACAAATGATTTTTAGGATTCAAAAATGATCCCACGAGGCGGGACATTGTTGGTTCCTGTGCATGGACAGAACATGATAGTTGCAAGGATTTTGTTGGAGTTTCAACAAATGCTTTTCAGCATTTTGGTGGAATTTTAACAACTGATTTTTAGGATTAAAAAATGATCCCACGACGTGGGACGTTGTTGGTCCTTGTGCATGGACAAAACATGATAGTTGCAAGGATTTTGTTAGAGTTTCAGCTTATTGTAATTTTAACAAATGATTTTTAGGATTAAAAAATGAAGAACAGCAGAATAAAAACAACAAAACAACAATAGAATAAAACTCCACGATGATTATTAAGATGAAGAACGGGATACATATATATAGATCAGGCAAAACAGTTGCCCACCGGGACGGTTGCTAGAGCCGGTTTTATTAACGATATCTAAACTAAACAAGTAACTAATCTTAATCAAATCATCCCGAAGTATTTAGTTAACATCCCCCCCTTAATCCAAAGGGTCATTTGACATGCCTAGTAACATTCTAAATTTTTCAAATTTTTCATGTCCCAATGCTTTAGTAAATATATCGGCAATTTGTTCTGCAGTAGGACAATGAGTCAAATGAATAGTTTTAGCCTCAACATGATGTCGAATCAAATGATATTTGGTATTGATATGTTTGGTTCGATCATGAAATTTAGGATTCTTGGCCAATTGTATTGCAGAAGTATCATCAACAAAGAGAGGCATTGAAGTCTTTTGTTTCTCCTACAAATCTTCAAGAATTTTCCGAAGCCAAATGATTTCTTTTGTGGCTTGAGCTGCTGCAACGTATTCGGCTTCAGTTGTAGAATCAGCAGGAACTGATTGCTTTCGTGATCTCCAAGTGACGGCTGTTGATCCAAGATTCATCAAATAACCTGAAGTAGACACCCCATGCTCTTTATCTCCATCAAAATCTGAATCTGAATAACCAATAAGATGGAAGTCTGAAACTTTAGAGTATTTGATGCCAAATGATTGAGTACCTTTTAAATATTTTAGCACTCGTTTTGCTGCGATCCAATGACCTTCACAAGGTTGATGCATAAACCTGGAAAGTATCCTACAACAAAAGTTATGTCAGGATGAGTAGTAGTAAGATAAATCAAGCTTCCAACAAGTTTCATGTACTTTGTTGGATCTTCACATGCACTACCTTCATGTGAACTAAGCTTTTGGTTATGCTCCATTGGAGTAGAAACATAATTACAATCCAACATCCTAAATTTACTCAACAGATCTCCAATATACTTCTTCTGAGAAATAAATATATACTTTGGTTTTTGAACTACTTCAATTCCTAAATAATAATGAAGTAATCCCAAATACGTCATGTCAAAAACCTTTTGCGGCTCCTTTTTAATAAAGACTATATAGTCATCATTATTCCCTGTGATAAGCAAATCATCAACATAGACTACTAGATATACAACTGATCACCCAACTTTCTTAACAAATAAAGCTGCATCATTTAGATTGAAATGCTTATAATTCAATTTGAGAAGATGCTCAGTTAACTTCGCATACCATGCTCGGGGTGCTTGTTTCAAACCATATAAAGATTTCACCAATTTACATATCTTTTGTTCTTTTCCTTTAATAGAAAAACCTTCTGGTTGAAACATATAGACATATTCTTTTAGATCTCCATTTTAAAAAGCAGTTTTTACATCCATATGATGTATTTTCCATCCATTTTGAGCTGCAAGAGAAAACAAAGTTCTAATAGTGCCCCATTTCGCAGTAGGAGCAAATGTTTCTGTGTAATCAACACCTTCTTTTTTAGCATACCCCTTTGCTACAAGCCTTGTCTTGTATTTGTCAAGTGAGCCATCAGCCTTATATTTAGTTTTATAAACCCACTTAAAGCCAATTGGTTTAACGCCAATACGAGGGTCCACCAACCTCCAAGTGCCATTTTTAATAAGAGCATCATATTCTTTCTGCATTGCATTTTTCCATTCATTACAACTAGCTGCTTCTTCAAAAGTAGCAGGCTCATTAACAGCAATAGAAAAATTTAACTCAAATTCATCAAACCTTTTTGGAATTGTCTTTGTTCGTGTTGATCTACGAACAGAATGCTGCGGTGATGGCTGAATAACTTCTTCAATTTATGATTCTGCATTATTGTCATCCAAATCCGTATTGTCATCTATTTTTTCTTCTACAGAATCATTATTATCAATTAGTTTTTCTTCATTCTCAGGTGTTGATATAGTAGGAAAATTAATTGAAGGAAAATCCACAGACTGATCTATAATCTGAATCCCCCCTTCAGGATGTGGATGATCATTATCTCATTCATAATAAAACTTCTTGGAAGGGAATTTATCCAAATGATTGAGTTGTCTATCAATAGTAGAAGCATCTTTAGCAAATTCAAGAAAAACTACATCTCTTGAAACAATAAATTTCTTGTTCTCCTCATCATGCAACCTGTAAGCTCTGGAAGTATTAGAATATCCCAAAAAAATACATTTGTGGCTCCTGGAGCCCAATTTGTTACGTTGTTGTGTAGGAATCAAGGCAAAGCAAGGAGAACCAAAAACTCTAAAATGTTGAATAGCAGGAAGACGATTATACCACATTTCATAAGGAGACTTATTATTGATGGTAGTAGAAGGACACCGATTACGAATATAGACTACACAAAGTACTACTTCTCCCCAAAACATCAACTTGACATTTTGAAAAAACATCATAGACCTTACCATATTAAGCAAAGTTCTGTTCATGCGTTCTGCCACACCATTTTGTTGTGGGGAATAAGGAACGGTGGTTTGATGTTTAATACCATTATCTTGTAAGTACTGTTCAAATTCATTAGAAGTGTATTCGCCGCCATTATCTGATCGAAGAGTGCCAATATTAAGTTGAGTTTCATTTGTAATCCATAAATGAAAATTCTTAAAAGTTGCAAAAACTTGAGATTTCTCTTTCAACAAGTAAACCCAACACATCCTGGTGTAGTCATCAATAAATGTTAGCAGATATTTGTTACCATTGGCAGAAGGAACAGGCATGGGCCCACATAAATCTGAATGTATAAGACCTAACTTCCTGGAAGCTCTAGAAGTAGACCTATGAAAAGGCTATTTACAATGCTTGCCTAAAATACAAGCATTACATGGAGACAATTTTCTTGGAACAGTAGGAAGCCCCTGTATACCTTGTTGTTTCATAATTCTGATACTATCATAACTTATATGACCAAAATGAGCATGCCACAATAAGCTAGAGGACAGAGTATCACTATGCTGAGACAAAAGAGTTGAGTTGGATAAAAAAGATGATGTCCCTTTTAGTTTTAAGAGTTTGTCTTCTTCAACACTAGTCATAACAATCACATCATCAGATGTTCTTCGTATCTCAATTATATCATCAAACATATGTATAGAATGCCCTTGTTGCCTAACTTGTATGAGAGACATATAATTTCTTTTTAATTAAGGAATATAAAGAACATCATGCAAAATATAATCAGCAAGTCTGGGTAACTTAAGCCGAATATAACCAATTCCAGAGGGCTTCAACTATGACTTATCAGCAAAATAAATTATACCATCAATATGATCACTAAATGTCTCAAAACAATCTCTTCTGAAGGTCATATGACATGTGGCTCCAGTATCTAAAATCCAAGTATCTTCCCACGAAGCAAAAGAAGTGCTAAAAACTTCATTAATACTAAGATTACAATGTGCAACTATATAGTGAGAAGATTCAGGTGGTTTTCCTTTGTCTGGAGGTTGTTTCTCTTTCTTCTCATTAATCTTCTCCCAAGGAGTGCAACAATAGCTGGAAGTATGACCAAGTTTTCCACATCTATAGCATTTAATAGATTGCCTATCATTCTGAACATATTTTTGTTGTATGTCATCTTGATGATGACCCCCCTGCCTCTAAATGTTCTCCTACCACGACCTCTGCTACTATGGTCAAGTCTAGTAGACTCCCCTCTAGGCTTCTTCTCTTTCTGGGCGAGACACAGAGTCTCAATATTGGAACTAGAAAGAGACTCCTTCTTCCCAAAGGCTTTCTCCCTTTCAGCAATTTTCTCAACAAGTGTTTCAAAAGTCATAGCTTTCATTTGGCCACTAGCCTGAAGTGATTCTAAATAATGAGTATAGGTAGGATATAGAGCTTTAATAAATGCACTAAGTTGAATGTCAACTTTTACACCAGCTGCATCAATATCATGGAAAATATCTCTAATTTCAGAAGCAAGTCTCATTGGATCATTATCTTTTAATTCTAAGTTAAATAACTTCATCAACAATTGTATGATTTCAAGCTCAGAATGTGAATCACACAAATCTTTTAGTTTCTTTAATGCTTCCCCAGCACTTTTGCTAGAAACTAAATGTCTACTTACTTCTTCACTTACAGAGGCAATGATCAAGGCATAAGCCTTCTTGTCCTTGCTTTTCCATAATGCTAACTCTTTGGTATTAGTAGGTGGTACTGGTGGTAATGGTGCACTTTTATCCATTTCATCTATTTTTTCTCCATCTTTCTTACCTTCTAAATTCTCATTTTCACAAATTCCATCCCACATATCATTAAAAATAAGGATATTTTTAACTTTCCGAAACCATTCTCGATAATTTTATTTTCTAGACAAAATAACTCCAACAATTGAAATTAGAGAATGCATTTTAGTTTTTCAAAAAACTGTAGCTTCACAGTCTTACCAAAATTTTCTTTGACTGCTCTTGGACAGCGAATCTCTAATAGCGCTCTGCAAACTGGAGCAAAACCTTCAACATAGCAACGTGGCTGCACTCTGTTAACAACGTTGCACCTCTCCTGGATGCACTCTCTCCTGGCTGCACTTTGCTACTGCACTCTCAGTGAGCAAACACAGATCTTCATACATGGAGTTTTCTGCACAAAACTTAATATGTGTTCTGCACACAGTCTGCACACGTTTTCTGCATACAGGGATCACCGCTCTGTGCTCTGATACCACTGAAGAACGGCATAATAAAAACAACAGAATAAAACTCCACGATGATTATTAAGATGAAGAACATGATACATATATATAGATTAGGCAAAATAGTTGCCCACCAGGACGGTTGCTAGAGCCGGTTTTATTAACGATATATAAACTAAACAGGTAACTAATCTTAATCAAATCATCCCGAAGGATTTAGTTAACAAAAAATGATCCCACCATGCAGGTATTCGAGTTACAAGATGGATAAAATGGTGTGGGGAGAGTATTTCTTGATGAAATGTTGGAAGTGGATACCAATACATATGAAAGTCAATTGAAAAAAAATAGCAGACAATACTCCATACATCCACAACCCACCCTGACATAAGTCGTGAATTACTTACGAGGGCGTGTACACGAACTACTTTAGAGGAGGAAATATCATAAATGGGCACTTGGGAGAAACTCGAAGTTGCAGTGGTGCATATTATTTATGAAATCAAACCAGAAATGGTGGACAAACAGAACACCAATGGAAACAGTTTTGGAGATAGCTAAAGCTAGATGAGACATGGAGAAGATTAGTGGATACATGATATGTTCTGGAATGGGTGCACCACAACTGAACGAGAAAAAAAGCACATTTTCAGTATCAAACCTCATAACACATGGTATTCAGACTCCATTTACATGGTATTTACACCTTCAGGGTCACTCAAAACTGATCAAAATTAATAGCAAATAAATCATGCCATCCTTCTGCTCTGTTACAAGTGCTAGCTATCTACACGTTGGTTGTTGGGATATAGTCGATACTCTTGCATCCTGACGGAGATAGAATTACCTTGGCATCGTTAGAGCAATTAAAGCAGCTTCTGAATCTGCCCAAGTCCTTTTAAGGCTGGGCCGGAGGTGGACTTCAACTTTGCTGAACTGACATGTATATCAATTAATCCAACTAAAAAATGGCACGTTGAAGCCATGCATTAACAATGCAACTTATAATTGTCTCGAAAGAACCATCACCGCCACGTTTAGGCCATGCACCCTAGTCCAGTTACTAATCCATGTCGAACAAGGATAGGCATAGCCATGGAGCCCCTAGGATGGGGCTTGCTCAGTTTAGGATGGGACTTGCTCAGTTGAGATCCAAGCCACAGAGCGGAGAAGGTCACCTGCATTGAGAGTCAATCAAGCATATGCCCAATCATATAAGCTACATTGAGAGCTAACCAACTCGTGAGGACCAACATGGGAAAGCTCCATGTATGTGCCTCGCCTCCATCTCTGCTATTGTTCTAATATACTTCATTAGCTTGCATTTACATCTTATGATACTCATGTTTAATTGAATCTTGCTTGGCGATGATTATGAATTGTTGTATCCTTTGTTGTATTTTTTGAGCAGGCGAGAAAATTGTACAATAACTAACTGTGAGTAAGATCTCTACATGCAGGGTCACTCTTAAATTGCGACATGAAGGACAGAGACTCAACGACATTAAGGGCATCAAATTTTCCATGGAGGAGCCACGCGCATACCACACACCGGAGCGATTGATTGTGATATTTTTTAAGGCGTTTGGTGGGAAGACAACAAAATGAATGCCCAAACTAGAAAGGCGATGTTCAGAGCAAGGGTCAAAGAAAATGCCCAGAAGTCCGATAAACTAATTGATTCTCCCCTTGTAAGGTAAACACAAATTTCCCCTCGACTCCATTACCAATATTAGATTGAAGTCCTCAAATACCAAATGACCTTTCAATTGAATTCTTTGATGGCCTTGCCCTTACTTTCTGCAATTCAGATAGATTTATTACATTTCGCATGATTTGTTAGGCAGTAATGCAAACCCTTGGGTGATTCTAGGTACAATGAATTGGATTAGGCAGTGTGCAAAGTTTGCAACGTGGTCATAAAGTCTGAGTCACTCTGGCCTCCTCACCATGATTCTCGAAAACACAACTAGGTGAGTATGGGATCCTACAAATTTCATTATTTCTTTATTTTGGAAGTGTTTTAATAAACATGGCCTGAGGAATGCAGCGCAAAGAGTATGCTCCCCTCGGCTTACTGGTCATAGGGGTATCTACTCTGTTAAAATTGCCAAGGACTAGCACCTGGCCTCATCTCATTGGAACTCATGCCACGTGGGTGGGGCAAACCGTAGCGAGAGTGGAGCTTTAATACTTTGTTGAACTCAAGTGTGAAATTATAATTTTGACAAGAGAAACCAATTTTATTTGAAAACACAAACTAGTAGAGTAGACAAATTTACTCGAATTAAATTAGAGCAGAATTTGTAAGCACCTTTGAGGATATGTCTTATTGAAAACACAAACTAGTAGAGTAGGCAAATTTGCTCAAATTAAATTGGAGCAGAATTTGTAAGCACCTTTGAGGATATGTCTTATTGAAAACACAAACTAGTAGACTAGACAAATTTACTCAAATTAAATTAGATCAGAATTTGTAAACACCTTTGAGGATATGTCTTATTGGGCTTTTGCTTCTGCATAGGCCTTTTCTTTATTGGCAATTTATGCTAATATTTTCACTTCTTATTCCTTTTCTATTTAAGCAATAATTTTCTCTTGTTCAACTCTGGAATCTAGTTATGCCTAAACTACCTTTGCTTTGATCTCTGCTTCTTTATTTACTGTGGCTTTTTTAGCTTTTCCTACTGCTTCCCACCTGATTCTCCATTGACATGTCCTTTGTGCGCATGCCCAACGCATTTTGGTCTGTAGGGTTGACATCTCCTAACGTATCCTCCATGGCCAGGTCAGAAGTGTGTTGCACATGCAGGTCTCCACCATGAATCCGAGAATGGAGGATCTTTCATAGAACTGCAGGCAAAGTAAGAAAGAAGTGGGATAATAGAACAACTGGTGAAGCCTATTATTTAACGAAAATTATGGAAATTAAATCTATCACTCCCCCACGTCTCATCATAATTTGGTACTCTACTTCTGCATTAGTTCTTTATTTACCTAGTACAATTGTGAGAATCTCAGGGCAAGTGGAATCAGTATAAGGACGAGGAAATAATAGTAATAATAGCAATAGTCTATAGTCTTTAAATTCGTCTATAGATGCGTTGGTTGGCTACCAAGTACATTAGCTAAGTACAAGCCTTCACGAGAACAATGCATTCAATAGCTCGACATTAGACGGGCTTTGACCATAGCATCTTTAATTGCATCGACATGCTTTTGTTAAAATGATATGTATCGACATACTTTTGTTAAAATGATACCTTATCGAATTTTGTATCTGAATATTGTTTGCAGATTTGCAAAGTCAACTGCTCCACTTCAAACTACCCAAGGTAGAAGCTCCATCAAATTCTACCAGAGATAGAAGCTCCATCAAATGGTCTCAAAGCTCTTTCAAATTGATGAAGACGAAGACTCAAGATGAAGACACCGAAGGCCCAAAGAACAACACCAGCGCCACCACTTAATTGATGAAGATAAAGACTTCAGAAAAAGAAGCTTAGGAGGAAGCCTATAACAACAAAAGTGGAAAAGAACAACACCGCATGAAGATGAAGACTTGAGAAGACTAAGCTTAGGAGGAAGCCTTTGACAACAAAAGCGGCAAAGAACAACACCGCCATCCCTTACAGAATTTTTTTCCAAAGAAATCCCTTACAGAATTTATGGTGCAGTAAATGTGGTTAATCCTTGAAAAGAAGTAAATGTGGTTAATCCTCGAAAAGAAGAGATACCATTAATGACTTTGATTGTATATGTTAAAATGAAATTGTATACTTCAAAATGAAAGTTTGCCTATTTTAAAACTTTGTCGATAAAGCAGAAGCGCGGCAATAATGGATGAAAGTTTCATCCAATAACATTAGAGGTAAATACTGATTACATTATTTGAATAAATAATGAATGATATGGATAAAACGTAAGTTATCCATAGATTACTTACTAGACGCTATGACCCCAGAAGCAGTCTCTCCCCGAGGTTCGCCATCTATACTTTCTTTATTTAGGTCTGACCATTTCCATTTCATGAGAGGAAAGCGAGTATAAATTTTAAATGTAGATCTGCAATTGAAAATCATTGTATATGTAAGATGTGAGGGGTTTTGGTTTTGGGGTTTCTGGGTTGGTATTTGGCAGTGTATTAGTTTAGTTTTTTTGACACATTAAGGTGGGTTTGTTGAGCTGTAGTAACTTGGAGTCCTAGTTGGCTTTGCGGTCAACTATAGTACCAACCAAGGTTTTTAAAAAGTGGGAATGCAATTTATTTTTGCAGCTCCAAATCTGGCTCTTTCTGCGGTAATTTTGCGGGTTTTTGCTCCTCTTTTAGTGGGTTTTTTGGCTTGCTTTGGTTTGTTTCTGTGGGTTGTCTATACCCCTTATTTTCTTGGGGGCTGCTTCATTTTTTCCTGATAGGTGGCGGTCACTTTTGGTTTTTTTCTTTATGTTGTGGAGGACACGTGCTTCCCTTTGGGGCCTTACTTTTTATCCTCTATGGCTTGCCCCGCTTCTTTTTCTCCCTTCAGCGGCTATGCCCTTGATGGGTCGGTGCTGGGGCGCTCGGACTCAAAACCTGTAAACCCTAATCTTTGTGGGGTTCGTGCTAGGGCTCGTCGCCTTTCAAAATCAATTAAGGCCAGAGAGGGCTGTGAGAAGTTTGTGATTAACCCTTGGACATTGTTGAAGACCTTGCTATAATAATGATGAAATTTTTGGGAAAAACCCAATACCATTTTGAAGACTATCGATCAGTGTTATGAAGTGTAAAAGGAGCTATGTACCTGATTATCATGGATTGAGATCAACGATAATAGTTGGTTCCATCATACAAGCAGCAGCAGTTCCCGATGATAGGGGGAGCAGTATTGCTAAAGAAAGTTATCGTTGCCATTGATGCAAAAAGGAAGAGAAATTGTTGACAGGGGGAGCATGCCCTGAGGGGGAGTTGTATTGTCAAAGGATGTTCCCTTTGCCATTGATGCCAAAGGGGGAGAGAAACTGTGATAAGGAGAGATTGTTTTGAAAAGGAGCTCCAATTGGTATCAGAGCGGGTCCTTCACAGAAATCCTTACCATCTTGAAGGAGATCCTTGACACACCATGGGGTTCTCAGTGAATGGATTATCTTATGGGACAAATTACTTGATTTGGAAAATAAGAATGCAAGCTTATCTTGAAGCAGAAGGCAGTGGAGTATGGCAGTCAGTGCTTACTGGGTACAATCATCCGAAGAAAGTGAAAACAACAGCTCAGAAGGAAGCAAGGAAAAATAATTCAATGGCTATGGAATCCATTCTTGAAGGCTTATCAAATTCCATAAAAGAGAAGATTGGAAAGTGCAACACTACTAAGGAACTATGGCTCAAAATAGAACATCTCTACTCCTCTAAGGAACATGAAGAAGAAGTTATGAAACTCATGACTGCAGATCTGACAGATCTCCAAAAGAAGAAAATAGGAAAGTGCAACTCAATTGAAGAATTGTCACTGAAGATAGATCAACTCTACTCCATTGAAGAACAAAAAGCAAAAGACAACTCCATAGAAAGGTCAGCACAAGATCCAGGTAAGTTTGAAGGTAAGTCTCCTGAACACCCTGTTTGTAATGTTTTTGAAGAAATGTGTTTATCAGGTATAGAAGATAAGTGCTATTCTAAATTCATAGATTGTAACACTTCAAAATGTGATGAATCTCATAGTTCCCTGATAAATGATAGAAATGAATGTTTAAATAATGATATTTCTAATGCTTTGCAAAAGGTTGAGAAACTTTGTGAACATAACCAGGTATTGCAAGAGCAATTGGACAAATCTAAGAAGAGGAATCAAGAAGAATCTGAGAAAGCCACACAAACTATAATTGATCTAAATCTCCAAGTTGAAGAAGCTACCAGAATCAAAGAAGCCATATCCAACTCTCTGAAAGATCAACTTGAGAAGTCTGCTACTGAAAATAAAAGACAATCAGAAGAAATTGACAAGCTCAGAAGACAGTTAGAAGATAAGGAGAAAGAATTGACTCGCAAGCTTCATGACAAAGATAGTGAGATCAGTATCTTACTTGAAAAAATGCAGAAGGAAAGAACCGTCAATCATAAAGAAGATCCAAGTGACAAAAGGGGAATTCATTTCAGTCATGAGATTGAAGAGAAACCAAGAAGAAAACAAGAAGATGAAATCAAATCCTTGAAGATAGAATTACGAAAGGTATGTCTGGCGAATTTTGAATTTGATAAGGAACTCTCAGAACTGAGAAAAGAAAATCAAGAAATAAAAGGACAGATGGAAGACAGTATTGTCGTTGATCTGAAAGAACAGATAGAAGAAGTCAAGAAAATTGAAGAAGACCTAACAGGACAACTCCAAGAAAAGATAGAAATTTGTCAAAAGCAAGAATTGAAGATCCTCTCTCTAAAGGAAGATCTGAACAAGACAGTTGCTCAGTTGAAGACAAATTCAAAGATTGAAAAGAACATTGAAGAAAGTGAAAGTTCCAGGGAAAAAGAAGAAAACGCTAATAGTTATACAGATATTTTCAGTAGATCCCATAATCAGCATGATTCAAGGAAGAATAGAAACAGAGAAGCTGCATCACAAAGAAAATCCTTTGCTCAGGGATATCCCATGATGTTCAGTGGTCACTGCTACAAGTGTAACAACTATGGTCACAAAGCCATCCATTGCAGAGCTCATGAAAGAATCACTCCAGAAAGAAATCAAGGTATGTTTTATGTCCAATGTTATAATTGTTATCATTATGGTCATTTTGCAAAACATTGCAACATGCAGAGAGAAGTCAAAGTTTGGAGAAGAAAGAAAGTTCAATCGAATGTCATGAACAACAATCAGTCTACCATAGTATGGAGAAGAAAGTCAGTAGATTTCCCCGTTGATCAAAACAAAAATGATGAAATTTTTGGGAAAAACCCAATACCATTTTGAAGACTATCGATCAGTGTTATGAAGTGTAAAAGGAGTTATGTACCTGATTATCATGGATTGAGATCAACGATCACAGTTGGTTCCAACATACAAGTAGCAACAGTTCCCGATGATAGGGGGAGCAGTATTGCTAAAGAAATTTCTCGTTGCCATTGATGCAAAAAGGAAGAGAAATTGTTGACAGGGGGAGCATGCCCTGAGGGGGAGATGTATTGTCAAAGGATGTTCCCTTTGCCATTGATGCCAAAGGGGGAGAGAAACTGTGACAGGGAGAGATTGTTATGAAAAGGAGTTTGAGTGTTGTCATCAATGACAAAGGGGGAGATTGTTGATTAAGTTGTCATTGATGCCAATAGTGCCTGGTCATTGATGCCAATAGTGCTTGGTCATTGATTCCAACAGTGCCTGGTCTTGGTGCCCCTTGCGGATCCCCTGAGGGTTATTATTTGGTTTATGGTTTTCTATGTCAAAGGAGACCTTTTGACCTTGTCCAAGCCCAAGACTGAAGCCCTTGGAGTCCTTGGGACAATGGCAAAAGCCCTGGTTACTCATTGACTTAGTTGAGTGACCCTATGTTGTATCTTGGTCCCAGTTGAGTCCATTGTTATATCCCCTGCTCCTAGTTGTCTTTTGGTTGATGGTTTATATGCTTCTTGTACTTGTTATGGTCTCTTGATTGATTGTTGAATGAATGTAGCCCTCACACAGTTGACTTGTGCCCTTACATGATGAAGTCTTTCTTTTGATGATATCCTTGAAGAGATCCTGCACTAATTAAAGAAAACAAAGTTGAAGGACCCTGCCAATGCAAGCAAGATCCTCACAGGGTGATAGCCATCGTCAAGCCCTTTTGATTGATAAGTGGAGTGTCCCCTAACTCCTTACGGTTGATGAGTTATTGTCATTTAAATTTGATGAGGTCATGAAGCCCTTAGTACCCTTATCTTGGGGTTTTGATGTCTATGAACCCATTTGGTAATGAAACCATTCCATATGCTTTTAATGCACCTATGATGACCTTGTGCCATTGAAGAAGCCCTTGGAAATCATGATGAAATCCCACAAATTGGTCATATGCCCATAAGTTTGAAGAAGCCCATAATCCTTAATGATGGTGCCCTTATAACTTGAAGCTTGGTCCTTGAACCCACACATATGTAGTTTGGTAATGTGGAGCCTTTGGACATTGTTGAAGACCTTGCTATAATAATGGTGAAATCATTACTTATGGGGTCTTTGGTACACCTTATGGACATGAGTGACTATCCCATATTAAAGGAGTTGTGGGGATCTTGCTCCTTGACCCACAAATTTTGATGGATCTATTACCCTCCTTTGGTGGCCTAATGTACATAGTGTTGAAGCCTTTAATGTAGTCTTTTGCAAAATTAAGAAAGCCCCTTTTAAATCATTAAATAATGAATTAAGTTATCTTGAGTGATTAAGTATTTTGTGAAGTCGGCCTGTCAAGAAAGAATCATTTAAATTTAATTAATAATTAAAATTAATCACTAATGCAAGGTCGGCCAGACTTTAATTTAAAATCAAATTTAAAATTTAATTTAATTCTAATTACTAGGTCGGCTCAGTCTTAAAAAAGGTACTTAGATAATATTTTTTTTGAGTTGCTAGGTCAGCCAGCCTAAAATTTCTATCCTCAACGACCTATATAAATAGAACCTTAGTCAATTCAAAATGGAAGGTGCCAAAAAAAATTAGCTCTGAAATTTTCGGATTAGATCTGAGGCTCTTTTTGGAGACCATCTCTTGCAATTTTTAGTGGTCTGCTCAAAAATTCAGAGGTCTGGTTGGTGGATTGTCTCTTCATTTTTGGGGGGGGCTGCCTCCAGCATATTTTGGACTGCTCCTTTGAAATTTTCGGGCTACCTCATCTCTGCAGAATTTCAAACTGCAGAAATTCTGACTAAGACAGAAATTCGACTGGTGTTGACTGAGCTCAGAATTTCGGTTTTGACTGAAATATTTTTTTGGGGACTGTCCTATAAATTTTGGTGGTGGACTGAGGCAGGTCTGAAGCAATTTTTTTGAGGCCTGTCTTTTAAAATCCAGTGTTACATCTTTCAAGTTTTCGGTGGTTGCTTCAGCATTCAAGTGGTATAAGGTATGCACAGTAATATATGCTTTTATAATCAGCAAAGACAATGATACATATACAGTAAAGAGTACACAATGATAGATATTCAATGATGACATGATTCACAATGATACTTATATGCCTATAAACACAGTGGATACAATGATGCCTACACAGTCATTACACAATGATTATTTTCAGTATGACAAAATGATAATGATACCTACAAACATTAGACAGTGATGTTTAGAACTTTACATACTCAGTGTTTGATTTGACTAATAGCCACCACTCCTTGATTGGTTTTGTACAAAGATTGACTATCATATCAATTGGGGTAGTGTACTTTGATTGACTTTAAGTTGAATGAATAGAATTGACAGTACACTCTTAACCAAGTTTGATTTGACAATACTTCTCTTGATTGATTTGTCATGTGATTGGTTTTGGGCAATTGTTTTATTGCTTTTGATAGTGTGTGGTATTGACCATTGACTTAGTAAGTCAGTATTGACCTTAAGTAATTGGCTCTCCAGTATTGAGATACCATTGACTGTATTTGACTAGTTGATTATGAGTATTTGACTATGTTTATGTTTGACAAGTTGTCATTGTATGAGATTGTATTGACAGTGCTCTTTAACTTAGTATATTGATTACATGAAAGTATCCATAGGTGGTATATCATTGACCAAGTTGGTTGAAGACATGACCCAATTGACTTAACTAGTTATGGATTAACTGAGGTTGATCTTTATCTAGTTGATTGAGGATTATCTTTGAGGGTGGTTATGTTGAGTAAGATTGGATAAGTTAGTACTAAACTTGCCTATCTCAGGTACACAAGCAACTTGGTATTAGTTGGTTCAGTTGAGCAGAATTGGCACAAGATGTCCTATGTGCAGTTGGTCTAACTCAGATTGGTTGAGTTGTATGAGCAATTGGTTTGACCCAGGTGGTCTGGTATACAGTTGGTTGAACTCAGATTTACTGATTCGAATAATGTGAACAACAGATTTATTGGTACAGCTTGATCAAACAAATTGATTGGTACAGCTAGATTGGACAGATTGATTGTACAGGTTGATGAACAGTGTGGCACAGCTGTGATGAGCAGTGGTCAGTTGATGAGCAGTGATAGTGGTTGTGCAGTGTGGTATAGTTGTTGGATAGCAGATCTGCAAGACCAGTGCAGTTTGTCATTCAGTAGTTCAGTTTCTATCTTCATATCAGGGTGGCAGGACGGGGCAAGGAAATCTAGGGAGCTAAGGCTTCCTTCAGGTTGTAGCCTGTAAACCAGGGGGTTGTAGCCTCCTTCCAGTTGTAGCTGGAGAATTGAAGTCTTTGTAACAAAAGGGGTTGTTTCCTCCTTCCAGTTGTTGCTGGTAAATTATTATTATAAAGGCTTCCGTGGTTTTTCCCCCAGGACTTGGGTTTCCACATAAAAATCTTGTTTACTGTGTTTTTGCTATGCTTCCTATGTGATGATGATATGATGAGCTGTAATTGTTAATAATGTTGATTATATAATGATAATGTGATGATGAATGATGTATTGAAGAAGCTGTTGATGATTGTTAAAGTTGAAAAAGTAATAAAAAGCTATACACACTGTTCACCCCCCCCCCTCTTAGTGTGCTTGGTGTGTCTAACAACGTGCTTCCCTTTGGGGGGCTGCTTTTTATCCTATCTATCGCTTTCCCCGCTTCTTTTTCTCCATTCAGCTGCTCTGCCCTTGATGGGTCGGTGCTGGGGTGCTCGGACTCAAAACCTGTAAACCCTAATCTTTGTGGGGTTTGCGCTAGGGCTCGTCGCCTTTCAAAATCAATTAAGGCCAGAGAGGGCTGTGCACAGTTTGTGATTAACCCTGATTTCAATTTGGATCGTGTGGAACTTATGGCAAATAGAGGGGTAGTAGGGCGAATGGAGTTCACTGGAGGTAGCCGTGAGGAGATTCTGGCTTGGGTTAACCTACATTGGACGCTGCTGGTGGGTATAGCTCCCCGCATAAACCTCCTGTTAAATCGGTGGATTCTTTTTGTGTTTCCATCCAATGACCATGTGGATGAAATTTTACAGCAGGTTTGGCTCTTTAAGGATGGCTCACTCTGTCTTAAAAAATGGTATGTTGATTTTGACCCTATTAGGGAAAGACAGAGAATTCGTCACCTATGGATGTTAATGCCCGGATTTCCTATTGAGCTATGGACAGAAAACATCTTTATAGGGTTGGCAAATATTGTTGGGAAGTTTATTAGGTTGGATAAGAAAACCCTATTCGTATTTGATCACGGAGTTGCTAAAATTATGGTTGAATTCGATATGAACCGAGGGTTTCCAATTGAGATCAATGTTCGGTGGGGTTCTCGGACTTTCTGTCAGTGCTTGGATTTCTTTAAAATCCCCTTTCATTGTTTTCGGTGCCGGAAGACTAGGCATACCATTGCTAAATGTCCGTTCTTATTACCAAAGTTGGAAGCTGCTCGGGGTTCTAGTTTGGATGCTGATGACTCGCTGCGTCTTACTACCCCTAATTCCAAAGTTTCTTCGCCAATGAAGACCATTTCAGGTAAGTCCACTGATGAAACCCCCTACAAATATATTTCAAAAGATGAACTTAATTTTTATGTTGATGTAGAGAATTCTCTAAATCAACGTATTTCTAGAGGGGAGGTGTCTTTGAATTTAAATGTTGTGGGTGGTCCTTATTTGGTTGAAGGAAGCATGTCTTCACCCCCTCCTAATCCTGTGGTGGTTGAACCTGTTATTGAAACTGTGGGTGTTGTACTTTCTTCTGCTCCTTCCTATAATGTGTCTAGGGTCCTATCCTTTGAGGATAAAGTATTGCTAGACGAGAGTGGTTATAACCCTAGCTCCGAGACTCCTCACCTGTCACCTTTGAATGTTTATTCCAAAAACCCTCCTCCAAATTCTGAGGTGAAACCCTCGGATAGCTTGCGGTTTCAAAATGTGATTGTGAGGAAGACGAAAAAAGTGGGTTCCAGCCTGTTGCGTCGGTGGGAGATGTCTTTGTCCCACTGTCTGTTCGAATTGATGAAGCTTCCTCCCCCATTGTTGATTCTCAAAACCCTAGGGCACTTAGAGCAGTGCATCCCTCCATCATTATTGATTAATGTTGATCTTATCTCTTAACATTGGAGGTTTAGGTAAAGCTACCCGGGGTAGGGATTTATCTAAATTATTCAATGCTACTAGCCCAGAGATTATTCTCCTTCAGGAAACAATGTGTGTTGATTCCTCTGCAATCTTGAAGTTAGCCAATATTTGCCCAGGATGGGATTTTTCTGCTATCAGTGCTAATGGTAAGTCTGGAGGCTTGATAGTTGGCTAGAATCCTCGTTTGTTTTTTTCAACACCTTTAAGACAAATTGGGGGATCTTAATGAAGGGCCAGTGTTTATTTCACAATTTGCAGTTTGCTATTTTAAATTGCTATGGTCCTTATTCCAACAGAACTATATTTTGGGATTCATTAATGAGCTCTGGTCTACTTAATTTGAACAATCTTATTGTTGCAGGAGATATGAATTTCTCCTTAAACTCATCAGAATTTTGGGGGTATGATCTGATGATCTTGCTGATTATTTTCAGAAATGTTGGTAAAGTTTGACCGAGTTGATGTTGCTCCTTCATCCCTCTTCCCAACTTGGACAAATGGCAGATTGGGGAGGTCTGGCATCCATAAAAGGATTGATCGGTTTCTGGTTTCTCAGTCTATGATACATTCCTTCCAACGCTACAAATCTTGGGTTGGGGAGAATATCTTTTCGAATCATTGGCCTGTATATTTTCAAAGTGATGACATTTATTCTCCGAAGAATTATCCCTTTAAATTTAACTACTCCTGGCTTCATAATGTTGAGTTCTGTGAGTCTATTAGATAGTTCTGGTTGGATCCCATGCATGAAAGGGATTCAAACCCTATGGATAGATTTATTCTTAAGCTCAGGAAATTGAAAGAGGTGGTTACCAAGTGGATTAAAAACAAAAAGGCCCTGGACCTTAAAGAGTATAATGATTTAGAGACCCGTGTCAAGAGATTTATCTTCGTAAATTTGATCTGGAGGATCAAGTTTTAATCAGATCTGTCAAAGAAAAGAAGGAATCCATTTTAAAGCAGGAGGAAGTTGATTGGAGACTTAAAAGTCGTGCTTCATGGTTGGATTTGGGGGATAAAAACACCAAGTTTTTCCATGCCTTTGCTTCGCAACGCAGGAACTCCAATGCAATTTGGGATATGATGGGAGGTGATGGGATTGTTATTTCTGGGCAAAAACAACTTCAAGATGTTGCTATTGATTTCTTTGGTAATATTTACAAGGATCCTGGGGATTGTGATCTCGTGAAGCAGTTGGAAATTGCTCGCCTATTTCCTGTTTTTTTAACACTCAGGAGGCCATGGAACTGGACAAGGAAGTTAATTTGCAGACACTTGAAAACTTTTTGCAAAAGAAAAAAGTCCAGGGCCTGATGGTTGGACTGTGGAGTTGTTCCTTCATTTTTTTGATATTATGGGGGAAGAAATCCTGGCTATGGTTGAATTTTCTAGAGTCAATGGGTTTATTTCTGGTGCTTTAAATTCCACTTTCTTAACTTTGATCTCGAAATGTAATAAACCTATCTCCTTTGGAGATTACAGGCCCATTGCTTTATGTAACCTGATCTACAAGCATATATCCAAGATAATTGCAGTGAGAATCAAACCTGGGTTGTCTAAATTCATATCTTCAGAACAGTTCGGTTTTATCCATGACAGGCAGATCTTGGATGTAGTTGGCATCACTCAGGATATTATTCATTCTATCAAGATCAAGAACTCCAAAGCATGTTTACTCAAGATGGATCTTGAGAAGGCCTATGATCGGGTCGATTGGTCCTTTCTCAGAATTGTTCTAATTCAAATTGGTCTGTCTCCATTAATGTTGAATTGGATTATGGCATGTGTGACCTCCACTAATATTGCAGTTTTAGTTAATGGGGTCCCATCCAATTTTTTCAAATGATCTAGAGGGATTCGGCAGGGTTTCCCAATGTCCCCGCTTTTGTTTATGCTCATCATGGATGGTTTTAGTAGGCTCCTACTAAAAGCTAAATCTGATGGATACATTAAGGGGATAAAGCTGTCAAGAGAGCTCTCTATTTCCCACCTTCTTTTTGTTGACGACGTGCTCCTTGCTGGCTCAGATTCCATTTGTGAATGGCAGTGCTACAAAGACAATATCAACTTCTTCTGCAGCACATCTAGTATGAAAGTTAGTGACAGAAAATCTATCTTATATCAACACAACTTGGGTGAATCTCAGGTCGTGGACTTGCAGAGGGTTCTGCCTTATAAGTTCCATATCTTGGTTGAAGGTTTCCAGTATTTGGGTTATTTTCTGAAGCCCAATAACTATAGAGTTAAAGATTGGTCCTATCTGTTTAAGAAATTTGAGAATAGAATTCAATGTTGGGAAAATAGACTTCTTTCTATTGGTGGGCGACTTATCTTGGTTAAAGCAGTTCTCACCAGTATCCCTATTTACTGGTTATCATTATTTAAATCTCCCAGCTCGGTGTTGCAGCTTATTAAGAAACTCTACTCCATTTTTTTATGGTCGGGAGGGAAGGATCGTAAAGGTTTGATTATGGAAAAATGGGAGCACATCACTGCCCCTGAAAACTGTGGTGGCTGGGGGCTAAAAAATATGGATGTATTTGGTAAGGTCCTTCATCTTAAGAGCCTATGGCGGGGTATTTTTGGTTCCTCCTTATGGTCCAAATTTTTAAGGGTGAAATATATCAGACAAGATATCATGGTGTGGCTCTGAAATCCATTAAAAAAAGTGAGGAATTCATCTGTTATCTGGAGAGGTTTTATGAATGTATTTAACTGGATGGGGAATGACTTGTACTGGCAAGTTGGATTGGGTCGTCGCGTCCTGGTTGGTGTTGATCCAATATTGGGTTTGGACGAGGACTATTCCTTATCTATGGATATCTTAGAGTTTTCAAAAGACAGATATTTCACCACCTTGGATAGAATGAGGAATTATATTTCACTGAATGGCTCTTCCTATTGGATTAAAGGTGTTGATATGGGGCTCTCTGGTCATTTAGAAAAGGAATGGAACAACTATTTCTCACGACTGGATTCGATGGGCTGTAGGCTTTCCCATCACAGGTATGTATTGAAGTGGGCAGGTGATCCATATCAAGTGAAATTACTGCTAAGTCCACATATAAGGTTATTATTAACTTCAGGAATTTTTTCCCACAACAATGGTGGTACAAAAAATTATGGTGTTGGAAGATTCCTGTAAAACTCAAATGCTTTGGTTGGTTCGCACTCAAGGGGAAGTTAAAAACATGGGATGCTATGATCAGAATGGGTTGGCCTGGCCCCAACAGGTGCCCTCTGTGTAAAGCTGATGCAGAATCTACATATCACCTTCTTGTTGTTTGCAATTTTACTCGAGATATTTGGTCAAAGGTATGTTTTGCTTTAGATATCCCTCATTTGTGGGGATTGGAGAATTTTGATCTATGATTCCTTCAGTGGTACAGGACTTGCAAGGCAAACCCACTGCTGCCGGTTTTTATCTCTTAGGTCATCTGGTATACCAGAAATAAAGTAGTCTTCGAGGAGTTGGCTCCTATTGCTCAAAATGTGACTGACCAAATTCTCTCTATTTACAAGTCCATTTTTAAAGGAAAAAAGCCTTTAGTGATCAAATGTATTGGTGCCTTTGTTCCACATTACAACTTCCCTGTAATATTTTTTAACGGGGCTGCACAAGATGGCATTTTTCCTGTTGTGGGAGCTATTTTCCTAAACGATACACATTTCTTTTCTTTAAGGCTCAATTGTGGAAACAAGACAAACATGAAATAAGAACTCCTTGCATTATGGTGTGTTCTGAAAGTGGTTTATCTGTTTGGAATTGATGATTTGAAGATTTTTGGGGACTCCAAGGTCACCATCAAATGGGTGCAGGGTGATTATAATCTCAAAGTTTTATCACTTTCACACTGGTGTTTAAGGATCAAAGAAGCTATTAAACTTTTCAGGAACATCTCATTCGAGCACATATACAGACATCACAATTCACTTGCTGATAAAATTTTGAAGCAAGCATTATGTGGGGCCTTTGGTATACTCACCTAGGAAGAATCTCTAAACTCTCAGGTCTTGAACCATGGATCTTTTAATATTTTTCAGTGACTATAATCTCTGAAGACACATCTGTTTGTTCTTTTTTGGGGATAGTATGAGATCCTTTTGTTATTTTTGGATTTGGCTGACTCCCTATGTGTTGATCAGCAGATCTTTTTGTAAGATATGTTTCTAGGACCCTTGAGCATGCCTCTCTGTCCTATTATCATTCTTTTGATGACATGTAAATTTCATGTACCTTTTGATTCGAATGAATAACATTAGTACGCTTTTTCCTGCTGGAAAAAATAATTACATTATTAATTATGAAGTAATTAATAAATAAATTCAAGAGCCATGTAAAAGTTTATGATATATGCACAAATAATAGGAATTCAACCCATATGCACAAATACCTAAAGTCAAAGACAAATAATAACTCATATGCACAAATAGGAAGTCAACCCATATGCACAAATAAGTCAAGTCATAGACAAATTAATAGAAAGTCAATGCATATCGAAAATAATAGTTATCCTTGCAATAATAGTTACCTACCTTAGGCAAATTAATAGTAAGTCAATGCATATCGAAAATAATAGTATTAATAGAAAGTCAATGAATAGGCAAAATTAATAGAAAGTCAATGCATATCGAAAATAATAGTATTGTCAATGAATAGGCAAAATTAATAGAAAGTCAATGCATATCGAAAATAATAGTATTAATAGAAAGTCAATGCATAGGAAAATTGATAGAAAATCAATGCATATCGAAAATAATATAATAGTATTAATAAAAAGTCAATGCATATAGAAAATAATAGTTATCCTTGCAATAATAGTTACCTTAGGAAAGGATAGGATATCGAAAATGATAGTATTAATAGAAATTCAAGCCATATGCACAAATACCTAAAGTCAAAGACAAATAATAACTCATATGCACAAATAAGTCAAGTCATATACAAATTAATAGAAAGTCAATGCATATCGAAAATAATAGTATTAATAGAAGTCAATGCATATCGAAAATAATAGTATTAATAGAAAGTCAATGCATATCGAAAATAATAATTACCTTAGGCAAGGATAGGATATCGAAAATAATAGTATTAATAGAAAGTCAATGCATATCAAATAAGTCAAGTCATAGACAAATTAATAGAAAGTAAATGCATATCGAAAATAATAGTATTAATAGAAAGTCAATGCATATGGAAAATAATAGTTACCTTAGGCTAGGATAGGATATCGAAAATAATAGTATTAATAGAAAGTCAATGCATATCCAAAATAATAGTTACCTTAGGCAAGGATAGTTACCCTAGGCCAGGATTAATAAACGGAATATATCGAAAACAATAGTTACCTTGGGCAAAAGGAATATATTTAAAACAATAGTTACCCTAGGTAAAAGGACTAATAAAAGGAACAATAGTTACCCTGGGAAAAAGGAATATATCGAAAACAATAGTTACCATGAGCAAGGAATAATAAAAGGAACAATAGTTACCCAAGGACTAATAAAAGGAACAATAGTTACCCTAGGAAAAAGGAATATATAGAAAACAATAGTATAATAAAAGGAATATATCGAAAACAATAATTACCCTGGGAAAAATGAAGATATTGTTTTATCGAAAACAATAGTTACCCTGAGCAAGGACTAATAAAAGGAAAAATAGTTGTCGTGGGCAAAAGGAATATATCGAAAACAATAGTATAATAAAGGAATATATCAAAAACAATAGTTACCCTTGGCAAAAGGAATATATCGAAAACAATTTTCCCTGGGCAAAAGGAATATATCGAAAACAATTTTCCCTGGGCAAAAGGAATATATAGAAAACAATAGTTACCCTGAGCAAGGACTAATAAAAGGAACAATAGTTACCCTGGGTAAAAGGAATATATCTAAAACAATAGTTACTCTGGGCAAGGACTAATAAAAGGAACAAAAGGAGTATATCTAAAACAATAGTCGTTACCCTGGGTAAGGACTAATAAAAGGATTATATCGAAAACAATAGTCATTACCTTGGGCAAGGACTAATAAAAGGAATATATCGAAAACAATAGTTACCCTAAGCAAGGACTAATAAAAGGAACAAAATAAAGTATATCGAAAACAATGGTTGTTACCTTGGGAAAGGACTAATAAAAGGAATGCTGTAAAAATAAATAAAAGAATCTCCCAGTGATCTGAGACCTTCCATCAAAATCACATTAAGGGTAATCCGGTGGAAATATTTGCGTGAAACTCTGGCTAATTCCTTCCTTCTCCTAAAATATTTTCTACATGGCAAACTGTAATTTTCTGGTTTTTGAAATTAAAGTTCCAATTTGGTAATAGAAACTGCACTTATTATTTTACATTGACATGTTCACAATAAAGAAAAATACATCGTATTCCAATGGTATATTTAAAAATTCAATTGATGCGATTTGCTTTGCATTATTCTCGGGTTGTTCTCCTTCTCTTCAGCAAATTCTGGTGGTAATCTCAGGCAGGATTTGTGCCACCTCTTATGCCCAGTTTAATGAAGTTTATTGTTACAAATTCCTTCTCCAATGATCTTTTCCCTTAGCTGACACGCACACCCCCACAATACTCTCTTAAAATTCCGTGACATTCTCCTCTAACCGGTAGCATAATTGTTCTTTCCTAGAACGTGAAGTTCCTCTCTTCCTTTAGGGTTGTGTTTTCTTCTTCTCAACGTGTCCAGCGATTTGCTAACCTGTATTCTACACATTCTACGGGGAAAAAAAAAAAAGAGATTTTTTCAATTTTGAAAAAAATATGATAGAAATTTTTTAACATCTTGGTTACAACTTTTAAACTCTAAAATTTTGGGTGTCCCAGTGGTTTTTGATGGTGTTGAATCTATTTCTACCTTTAAAATCGCCATTAAAACATAGTTAAATTCGGATAAAAAACACTAGGAAGAAAACTGGTCAAAAACAAATCGTGGAATTTTTTTAATGTGTTAATCTTTCGTAGAATAACCTGGCACATACGACGTCATTTAATAATAAATTGGAAACTCCGTGATTTCTTAAAGTGATCTCAGGAAATGTGGAAAGAATATTTCCAACCTCGACCTCTTGACCTATAAAAGGAAATAAGGAGAGAGGTACTATTATTCAGGAAATTAAAGAGCAGCTGAGCAATTTGAAGACCTGGGAATCAGAGTCATGAACTACCATGGGTAGTGTTTGTATGCAAAATTGGGATTTAACCACCACCCAGCATGTCATTGAAGGTCCTCGCCAAGGGGATGATGCCCCCACCTCTAGTGTAGCATGCAAGTCTCAAAGGAATGTTTGGTGCCTCCAACCTCTCAATCCATGGGGAGTGTGTGGCCAACCCCATCCAGGGCAGTAAAGTTTCTCTTTCTAGTTCTATATTTGATCCAAATGGATATCGGTATCCACCCACCTATTCCACTGCCTCAAAACAGCGTCCCATTTTGGCAATTTTCTAGTAATTTTTCTATGGTTTCTCAAGTCCCAAACTTCCGGGGCCGTTTTGAGGCCCTAAACGACATTTTTTGGCAAAGGAAAATTTGGCCCTAGTCAAAAGTTGTAAATATCGGATATACCTTTCTAACGGGCTACCGAGCGCCCCAAACAGAGATTGTATGCAAAAGTTATGACCTCGGTAAGTTGACTGTTCAACTAACCACCTTGGGGCCGCAAACTTTATGACGGTTCATCTTCTAGGGTTAAGTTTTTGGATGTTTGGGATTATTTCCCTCATGCTTATGATAAATAGGCCCTTTCGGCCTCTTTTTGTATTTCAACTTGGCACGAATGAGCACAGGGGCCACATCTCTTCTCAGAGATAGCTACCACCATTCAAGCTGGTTTATTTTACAATCTATTCTATTTCCGCTATTTAATAGAATATGTGTTTATTGTATCACTATGTTCTTTGCACTATATCTGTGTATATGATTCTATATCTGCTCTTTCATTTCGTTCACACATAAATCTAGATCAGTGTATCAGAGCAATCTGCTCTTTGATTGTTTCTTGGTGCATGTCCCCGACGAGGTTAGGATATAGAGAGTTGGGTCTCGAACTAGTTCACTTGGGGAAGATCACTCTCGCCGCCCCAAACAACCTCCCATGGCCGAAAAAAAGAGAGACGACGGAGCAGGAGATCCTATCAATTTGTTACTCAAGGAATCCCTCGCGCGACAGAGAAACGAGATGATGGATAATTTCTCCCAGATCCTTTGACACATGCCGACGGCGGTAGATACACCTTCAACAAGCAGTCATTTCGGAGATGCGACACCCTTCAAGGTACAAGTTAACTTTGATATCCCTTTATTTGAAGGCTAGATCGATGCTAATTCCCTAGACAAATGGTTGAATCTACTATAAAGGTATTTCTCTGTCCACAATTTTTTCAATAGGGAAAAGATCACCTTTGCGCTCCTCAAGGCTATCCCCCATGGCAAAACTTAGTGGAAAACTTATTGTGAGAAAAACTCATCAGATGAGTCTGTATTGTTTGAGGCCAATCCCACTTGGGCCTCTTTTATAGATGTTGTCAAGGAACAATATTACCCTATGGGAAACTATGACGACCAATACACAAAATGGACCATTCTATATCAAGAGAGGCAACAAACGGACTCGGAGTACACCAACAACTTTCATACCTTGCGCACAAAGCTGGGTATCAAGGACTCCGAGCAGCACCTAGTACTAATATATCGTAGTGGCCTACACCTGTACATACAAACAGATATGGAATTCCTAGACATCTCTTCACTTGGATCTGCCTATCGGTATGCTGTCAAAATTGAGCAGAAATTTCCGCAAAAGAACAAGCGTGACTTCGAACCTGCGCAGAAGCAGGGCAAGGGAAACTCTGGCTCGCAAAACACGGTACATGGAAAGGATAACCAATCCCAACCACAAGCGAAGAAGGGTAACGAAAATACAAAGAAGGACACCGGTAAGTGGTGTGAGTTCCACAAAAGCCCCTGGCACAACACTGAAGAATGTCGCTCAAAACTGTCATTGGTGGCTGAGATCAAAGCTTCAGAATCAGATCCTGGTTCCAATTCTGATTCAGAACCCAATTTCACAGCCGCAAACAAAGGGAAGCGGATCATTGATGTAGAACCCAATGTCATTGTTGCTACCACACAGATTCAACCAAAGGAACCTGAAGAGTCGGAGGCAAAGGAGCGCCTCTTCCACTCATAGATGTGGGTGAAGGTAATTCCCCTACATTTTCTTTGTGGACAACAGCAGACAAAATAACTTGATCTCAGCAGAAGTCATCAAGAGATTGGAGCTACCAATAACACCACACCCGCAACCATACACCATTGGTTGGCTAAGACAAGGACAAGGTATCCACGTCGGTCATCAATGTCGTCTACCATACGGCATCAAGCCCTTTAGAGATGAGGTATTGTGTGATGTGGCCCCACTTGAAGTATGTGATGTTCTTTTAGGACATCCATATATGTGGAAGCGTCATGCTATATATGAATCATGACCTCGTAGTGTCATTGTCACTTTGGGAGGCAACTCTATCGGATACCAAAGATAGTTTCACCTACCCCAACCAAGCAATGCAGGAAGATAATCTCCCACACTGGGAAATTTTCCCTATGCGCAATTTCCACTGAAGGAGAACATCAGATCACAGAGACATACACAACCTCTGCACATGATCCCTCTACTCAACAGAAACAAGAACACAAATTCATTGCAGCATCGTCTATCTGGGTACCTCTATAGTGCAAAGCCACGCATTCAAGGTGCTCCTCTAGAAAGAAACCATCTGCACCAGTGCAAACCAAGGATAACACGACAACCAAAATTGTTGAACAATTCCAACACATCCATCAACAACAATTACAACCATCTGAAGATGTCAAAGTAAGGCAACCTTTTCACTTCAGCAAATGTCGCACCAGGAGCTCATCTCAACACACATCTCGAAATATGATAAGGGATTTGACGCAATGAGACCATTGCTTCCTAAGGGGGGAGGAATGATCCATATGGATATCGGTGGCCACCCACCTATTCCACTGGCTCAAAATAGTTTCCCATTTTGGAAATTTTCTAGTAATTTTTCTACGATTTTTCAAGTCCCAAACTTCCGGGGCCATTTTGAGGCCCTAAACAACGTTTTTTGGTGATTTGGAGAGCCATATGATTTACAATGACATGCATTTGGCCCCAGTGGAAACTTGTAAATATCGAATAGACCTTTCTAGCGGGCTACCGAGTACTTTATCACGGTTCATCTTCTAGGGTTAGGTTTTTGGATGTTTGGGATTCTTTCCCTCATGCTTATGATAAATAGGCCCTTTCGGCCTCTTTTTGTATTTTAGCTTGGCACGAATGAGCACAACGGCCACATCTCTTCTCAGAGATAGCTACCACCATTCAAGTTGTTTTATTTTACAGTCGGTTCTATTTCCGTTATTTAATAGAATATGTGTTTACTGTATCACTGTGTTCTTTGCAATATATCTATGTATATGATTATGTATCTTCTTTTTCATTTCGTTCCCACATAAATCGGGATCAATATTTTGCTAATATATAGTTTTGATGGGTCAATTTGTTAAAGAATACACTTGGTCTTAATTTTGTTTAGTCAGTATTTACCATGGAAAGTTTCTAATTCTTCCCAAAACCTAGATATAACATTTTTGAATTTTGCAAATCACCGTATGGTTTCACCCGCAATGCATTTTAATGAAATTCCATAACCATTACTTTGAAAAAAACAATGGAGGCTTGGTTTTCAACAAGGTTGTGGTCAAGTGGTGAAATCAAAGCAATTTCAATAATGGTCAGGCTTGGTTTCAAACCCTCCAAAAACATGTTTCCATGTCAATGTGATCAATGGAGTTGACCACCACATCTAAAACTATATGAAAGCTCAGTTGCAGCACTTTCAATGGAGTTAACTACCACATCCAAGATCGGGTGAAAATTGTTGGTGACCTTGATGGACCACAGATGGTGTATCTCACAGGACAAGGCTAAGTGTGAGTCCCGAGTGAATTTGACAGAATAGAAACCCCTTCATCATTGGCATTTAAGCTGAAGGTAGATCCCACTTCGATAATAAGGGATGGTTTACTAACCAATAATAGACAATGAAGGCCAGGTTAAGATGTCTATTGTATTTGACTAATGCACCTATTCCCATTCTTTGTTTAAAAAAAGTAACATAAATTTGCATATGCAAATATTTTAGGGATTCCTATAAAAATTAAGGCATTTATACAGAAGGGTTAAGGGCATTTTCAAGGACTCGCAAATGAGACATTGGCATGAATTGAATAGAACCATCCAGGTGAACATTCAACTAAAAAGCGTAGAAGAAAAAATATAGTTGAAGTTGGGGGAAAACATCAATTCTAAAGTGTACCTTGGACAAAACATGTTCCAGGGGTGCAATTGCCTCTTGTATGCTCCTCTTTGCTAAACCATGTCCTTGAAATACCCTCCTAAACATTGATTTTAAATCTGAAGAAGCATCATATACAGTGGACGTGGATCTATTCAACAACAAATGCATCGAATTCGAGACATTTCCTTCGACATGGGTTCTCAATTTAACCCCGCAACCACTTGAATAGCATAAGTCATTGTTCAATTGGATGTCAATATCCCTAATATAATCTCTAAAAGACAAGTAAGGGTACTAGTAGGATCTCTTTGTTCCAGTTATTTCACCAAACTAAAGATTATTTCCGTGCATATTTTGTGCTCGTTGCAGGTATTCTTCCTTATTCCTGAACCGATTAGAGAGATCTGTTGTGGAATCTGTAATAAACTTAACTATAGAGGGAAAACCTCATAAACTTATTACACTTCATAGAGGAGAATTATGAGAGGTGGTTCAATAATGGCGAGGTGTCCTTGGTGAGAGAGAGGAATTGGTAGTCAACCAAAAAAATCTTGGCTTGGGAGTGAGCAAGAATGGTGGCGACGTTGCGAGCATCAAGGCAATTGTTGATGGTGTTGAGAACCACTCTGGCCATTGGAAAAATGAAATGCATCTCCTAAAGAGAAGGAACATTGGGTGCAAAAACGGATACCATGTCTCCCTTCTATATCTTAAGATAATTAACCAGAGACGACGCTACACATCTGTAATAATCTGTGGTCTGAGCCCAGGTAAAGCGAAGGCCTCTATGATCGTAGATTATAGACGTCTAATTCACATACATAGTTTCCACTCTCTGGAGAAATGTCAAGGGTGAGAGAGGCATGTAATTCACTCCACACTTCTTAAGATATTCCATCATCTCCCTTGTCTCTATTATCTACGCCTCAAAGAGCTTATTGAGATGAGCAACATTGCAAATGCTATGGAGGAAAAGTAGTTTAAGAAAGGTGATCATAAGAGAGATCGCAAGGTGATCGATTCGGTTTCATGCAAAATTAGACCCATATATATATATAGGAGAGTGAGGTTTCGGTCTGGTCCTGAATGGTTTGAACTATTAGCAACCTAGAGTAGTGAAGTAAACCTGTGATAGGGATATGCTCTCAAGGACATATTACAAGACTCAAAAAAACAGATGTAAACGTAATGAAGTTCCCAAAAACGCAACTGCGTAAACGAAAACTTCTTCAGGATGCATTACTGTGGGTTATGGGACCGATGGCATGCATTGATTCGTCAAAGTGATGATGAATTGGGAATAGTGCATGTCAAACCCACCCTCGGATAGAAAAATGCCTACAACATAAATAAATAATTAAAAGCATGTTGTTGGTTGGAATGGTCGGTGAAGTAAGCTAGGCACTATGGGATACTTTCCTTTTGGATCGTTATGGATGATTTATTATGTGCCTGACATAATGTATCCACTTAGGGCCTATTAGTTGGGTTGTACAAAATATATGGTCTGGTGCAAGGTAATGATACCCACTTATGACGCGTTAGTTGCAATGGCATGCTGGAAAAACAGAAATATGATTATTAAAATGAATTATTAGAGGTACCTACTAAACTTTTTAGAATTAGGTGTAAAAATATGAAACGTAGAAAATCGGATCACCTTCCGGAATATATAACTTTTATTTATGGAAAAGTGGTATAACCACCCCAAAATGACATTATTTAAGATTGGTATGTTAGTTTTTCTCTAAAACATAATGCATATGTTCGCATTGGTCCACCGGTTTGTTATGTAAATTGTCAAATTATGAGAGGAAAAAATATGTAAAGGCGTAGGAAACAGACGGATCTTATGCAGGGCTATTTTTCCAAAATTTTAAAAGTTAATTTTATATTTTTTTAAATTACGAAATTCAGTGAAGCCCTAAAACAACATGGTCGAGTGTTGGTCCACCATATCATGGTCTTAACATAATCAATCAATTTTATTTTTTTTAGATTGTGGGTATTCTTGGACTCTTTTGCGGGTTCTTTTCCATTTTCGGAATATGTAAGCCATCAAAAGTTATAGCCAAAATAAATGACCTATGCTTTTTACAAATTTGACATGAGTGCAGTTAAAAATGAATTAAAAATAGAAAACAATAACATATCTATTCAAAAAATAGATAGTTAGAATCTGCACACAGAGCTCGACAAGTGTGTGCAATTTCATCAGTAGTGCACAAGTGGAGCATATGCGGAACTAAGCGTGAAAAACATGAAGTTACAGAAATTGGTGTGTTCTGACATAACTCAGACTGAGCCTCAAGGTTTGGCAATCCAAAGCCAGTCCCAAACCTACAAGGGAGCCAAAAAAAAATTGAATCTAAACATGTGTGCACGCAAATGCGTGCACCCGTACTAGCGCGCATACGTAGATGCACGCATGTGTTTCTACGCGTATGTGTTGTTGCACACGTTTTTACGTGTACGCGTTGCTGCACGCACACGTTCATTTTGACACCTTTGCTTTTTTCTATCTCTCCCTAAACCCCCCCTCTCGCTCTATAACCCCACCCCCTCTCTTCCACTATGCCCAATTCCTCCTCCCTCCCTCATGACTCTCTTCTCTCCTTAACCACAAGGGTTAGGAGATTTAGTCATCCATTTAGATGAATAACACCTAAAGCCATGCGATAGGATTTCTTGAAGCTAGCCTTGATTCCAATTATGAATATGGGTGTGGCCATTCTAATGTATTAGATTCTAGGTATGGGTGTTTGGTCCCTATACATGGTTGAGGGATTGAACCTTGGCTTTAATCCCTAAAATATGAATGTAATCACCCAATTTCAAGAACAACGCCTTAGTCCACTACACACTACCTCTCAAGCATATCCTTCGTTATGAGTAGCGATACTGATGATAATAGGAATGTAACCCCTATAACCATTGACATATAACCCTTATCATCAATATACCCTATAACCCCTAAACATTATAATCCATATCTAGTAACCCTTATAACCCACAAAACCTATCATATATATATATATATATATATATATATATTATTACACAAAATCACTAACTCGCGTTATCCTCTTGTACATATAAATCTTCATCCTTATAAACATAAATCCATGACCCCTATATCTCAATACCCAAACCCTTGACCATTAGTCCCTAGCCATTGCAATCCCTAGTCCCTAGTAAAACTAACCATTGTAACTCTTGGCCCAGTATAATCCTAAACTAGTATATCCCCTAAAACTCCTAAAACCTAACACATAATGATATATCCCCCATTACCTAACACTTAAGTATCCCTTAACCCCTATAAACCTAACCACCTAACACTTAAGTATCCCTTAACCCCTATAAACCTAACCACCTAATCCTAACCTCTAAATTGTCTAGTCAAATAAAAATTAACTCCTAACCCTTATAACCTCTAATTCTCATCAACCCTAAACTATATCATCAAACACCCAACCCTTAGAACCTATAACCCATAGCCAGTTTAGAGAGATAGTCAGAGAAAGAGAGAGAGATTTATGCTATGGGTTTAGTGAGATATAGATTGGGGGTTAGGGGTTTATATATATATATATATATATATATAGAGAGAGAGAGAGAGAGAGAGAGAGAGAGAGAGAGGTTGGGCGCTTAGAGAGAGAGGGGGGGATTAGGGGTTAGAGGATTAAAGAAAAAGAGTGAGAGGGAAAGAAATTGGTGGTTATGGGTTTCGGGAGAAACATTAAGAGATTGGGGGTCAAGTGTTTAGAGAGAGAAAATGGGGATTAGGCATTCATAGAGAGAAAGAGACATTGGAGGTTATAGGTTTAGAGAGAGAGATATATAATTAGAGGTATTTGGGGTTAGAGGTTTAGAGAGAGAGAGAGAGAATTAGAGGTATTGGGGGTTACAGGTTTAGAGAGGGAGAGAGAGAGAATGGAGGTTATGGGTTTAGAGAAAAAGAGGGAGAGAAAGGGAGAGATTTGTGGTTAGGGGCTTAGAGAGAGAGAGAGAGAGAGAGAGAGAGAGATTGGATCTTTGTGGTTTAGAGGGAGGGAGAGAGAAATTGGTGGTTAGGTGTTTAGAGAGTGAGAGAGAGAGGGAGAGGGAGAGAGAGATATAGAGAGACTAGAGGTCGGGCTTTTGGAGAGGGAGAAAGTGATAGATTGGTGGTTTGAGGTCTAGAGAGAGAGAGAGAGAGATTGGATGATAGAGGTTTAGAGAGAGTGAGAGAGAGAGAGATTGGATGATAGAGGTTTAGAGAGAGAGAGAGAGAGAGAGAGAGATTGAAAGTTAGGGGTTTAGAGAGAGAGATAGAAGGAGAGATCAGCGGTTGGAGGTTTAGAGAGAGAGAGAGAGAGATTGGAGAGTAGGTGTTTAGAGAGAGAGAGATTGGTGGTTAGGGGTTTAGAGAGAGAGATATTGAGGCGTAGTGGTTTAGAGAGAGGGAGAGAGTGAGAGAGAAAGGGAGAGAGAAAGATTATGGGTTAGGGGTTTATGGAGAGAGATTGGTTGTTTATATATATATAGAGAGAGAGAGAGAGGGAGAGGGAGGGTGTTAGGGGTATAGAGAGAGATATTGTGGGTTAATGGTTTAGAGAGAGAGACAGAGGGAGAGAGAATGATGGTTATGGTTTCAGGTAGAAAGAGAGAGATATTGGGGTTAAGGGTTTAGAGATAGAGAGAGAGTGAGTTAGGGGTTTAAAGAGAGAGAGAGAATAGATGTTAGGGGTTTAGATAAAGAGATAGAAAGAGTGAGATTTGGGATTTGGATTTAGAGAGAGAGAGGGAGACTGGAGGTTAGGGGTTTAGAGAAAGAGATTGGTGGTAAGGGGTTTAGAGAGAGAAGAGATTAGTGCTTAATGGTTTAGAGAGAGAGAGAGAAATTGGTGTATAAGAATTAAGAGAGAGAGGGAGAGACTAGATATTAGGATTTTAGAGGGAGAGAGAGAAAGTGAGAGATTGGTGGTTAGGTGTCTAGGGAGATGTAATACCCCGATTTTGACCCTATTGCATTAAATCATAAATGATGTAAATATTGTTATTTAATCATGGTGAGGAGCTCAAGGCCAAGGCCCCGCCATTGATTTAGCATTTTTATGTATCGGCAATTAAAAATAGATGCCTATGGTTCTTGTGCTGGACATGCACAATGTAAATTAAGACATCATGTAAATACGAATTTTAATGAAATACCCACAACTAGCTATGCAGTGCAACAAAGAGATGGGGGCATGATTTTCTATAAGGATAGGGAGGGAAATTATTCAAACCCTTGAGCCAATAGTGTTAAGCCAAATTTCATAAGAAAACCCATAAACAACCAACTATCCATTTTGACTTATGCACCCAATCATTTAATCCTTCCAAGAGTTGGTTGAGGTAGTTAATGCCTTGGGAATGAAGAGGTATGGCAACCAATTTCGTGCATGGGCAAGCCATCAACCTGGGAATTCGTATTTTTGCTTCTTGGGCAAGAAAACACCCACAAAATGGTGCCCAAAGCCATCTTTCTCCTATGGACTTTGCTCTCTCTCGTAGTCTGAGCTAGATGAGGCTTTTTCCATCACGTTTTTCATCATTTTCCTGCATTTTTCCATGCCTGGGAACTCGTTTTTGTATTGCACAATGGCTGGGAGGAAGGGAGCCACGATTTTGGGGTTTATGGAGGCCGTTTTTGTCCCTTTAATGCCCATAACATTTTTCTGAAAACGGATTTGGCTCCCCAGGTTTGTTTCCTCATTTAACTCTTCATTTTTGGCTGCCCACGTTTTTCTGAAACTGGTAGAAACCCCACTTTGGGCATCTCACTGTAAAAACGTTTTCTTCATGCCCAAAACTTGTAAAATTGTTGTTTTGTTCATCTCTGTTTTGGTTTGAACCTATGAAAAAGAAATTTGGAGTGGTAGTGGACAGATTTGGCTTGACAAACCTAGTGAGTGGAGTAACCTCTCAGAAAGATCAAAAGGGCTAGCTACTCTTCTATGCACACCTTGGACAACACTAGAATGGAAGGTATGGCCTGAGGGACTGTATATTGGTGAAGGGAATACTTCCTTGATTGGGTTGTGTAGGCATTGTGGGTGCCAAGCTAGATAGATCTTGTAGAGGGCATCCATATCTCTGTGGTTGAGCTCACTAGCTTAGCAATTCTTCCTTTCCATTGCCTTAGTAGCCTGATAAACCCAACTGTATATTGGCTTGGCTGATTTTGGTGTATCCCTGGTTATGTGTGAGCCTGTTGTTCCCTTTTTCCTTGTAGAAATCGTGCCCAGCTCGGGGATGGAAATTGTGCTGAGAGATTGATGAGCACAATTAGCCTATGGTTGGGGGGAACGTTGCAGTTGCATAACCAGTTGCTCGGGATTACTTCGTTTCATGATAAGTACTCTCTTTTATAAATTCTGCAATGTCTTTATTTAATGGTTGTTATGAAAATGTTGAATGTATGATAGATATTAAACATGATTTTATTTCCGCTGTGTTTTCTACAATATGCATATGTATATGTCTTTTATTATCAATGAGTTTACTTAAGGGATATGGGGCTAGATGCCTTAATTTTGCGTCATGTTCTCTCCCTGTCTCTGTCTGATGGGAGGGGACTTGACAGTGTGGTATCAGAGCCATAGGCTACAGCATTGGGCCTCTATGGGCCAAATCTGATCAGAGTTACACAGGGAAGACTCCTTCCTTATCACCACAGGTTACCATGTTGGACCTAAACAGGATAAGGTTGAATAGTTTGCATACTTTGCAAAGTTTGCAGAGGAAAAGTCACCTCCTGTTGAGCAATGATCATCACAGAAAGAAGGAAGAAGGAAAAAAATTTGAATTTTTCTAAGTGTTTTTTAAATTTTTTCCCAAGGCTGTGGCGGCTAAATTAATGTTAATTTCTGTGACGCGGCGACGAAAATAATGTTAACTCTGTGACACACGCGGCGAAATTAATGATAAGTTTGCGATGCACGGCGGCGAAATTAAGGTTAAATTTGCGACGCGAGGCAGCGAAATTAACGTTAAGTTTGCGATGCGCAGCGGCGAAATTAAGGTTAATTTTTGCGACGCGCAGCGATGAAATTAACGTTAAGTTTGCGACGCGCGGCGATGAAATTAAGGTTAATTTTTTGCGACGCGCAGCGGCAAAATTAATGTTAAGTTTGCGACACGCGCGGCAAAAATAACGCTAAAATCTGCGATGCGCCTGGCGCATGCGATGAAATTAATGTCAATTTCTGCGACGCCCGCGGCGAAAATAATGATAATTTTTGCGACACCAGCGACAATTTTAATGTTAAGATCTGCGACACCAGTGGCAATTTTAACCTTAATATTTGCGCCAAACGAGGAAAATACAGCAGCTTTTCACTGAGATTTTCAAGTGCCGAAAATGGAAAATCGCCATGAAAGTTATGCGCCAGATTGCGCAAAATCAAAAGAATTACAAAAAAAAAAAACTGAGGGCACTGCCCTCGACCCGAGGGGGCAATCCCCCTTGAACCCCGTCGTCCCCCTAAAACAGTCGTTGATTGTGAGAAAGTCTATGATTGGACAAAGTTGTCAATATAGGATTTTCCCATATACATGCAACCAATTCATGATATTATAATGTAGCTAACAGTTGTGTTTATAAACACATTTTGCAGAATTATAGTCACATCAAAGCAACATTCCAGACAGTGCAGTTGGAAAGTGTTGGTCTTGGTTGGGCCAAATCATGGATGATGCACAGGATCCCTATGAGCTTGAGACAGATGCCATGGGGGAAAACATACATGTTGAGAATGCTGAAACAGAATCCAATGGGAGAATAAATAGAGAGACTCCCCCAGATATTGCAGCCACCATGAGGAACCTAAGGGTGGAGTTGCAAAGCTGTAGAGAAGATAACGAAAGGATGATTAAAGCTCAAGAAGAACAAAATTAGTTAAATGCAGCCATGTTGCAGAGTTTGACAGATATCCAAAGGCAAATTAATCCTGGACATCATTCGGAAAATCCAAAAGGGAGTCGGAGTAGTTCAAGGAGAAATTCCCGTAAGAGGTCCAATATCTCAATAAGAGTTTCTAGAGACAGAACCTATACTTCAGAAATCTCTTCTAGCGGATCATTTGAATCTGAAGGATCCATTGAGGGTTCAAGCTCTTCATCTCGCAAGAATAAGCGAAAGAGGCATTACAAGAACAATTCAGATGGGGAATTTAAGAAGGAAAAACCTCCTACATTTGATGGAGAGGTAAAGTCTAGTCAAGAAGTTGAAGCTTGGCTTCTTCAGATGAGAAAGTATTTCCAAGTCCAAGACTACTCTGGAAATATGAAGGCAGGGGTCACCATCTTCAACTTGAATGGAAGAGCATCTATATGGTGGGATCACATCAGGCAAGTGAGGAAGATAAATGAAAGAAAGATTGTGTGGAAGCAGTTCAAGAAATACTTCAAGCAGAAGTACCTCTCTGATAGGTACTATGATGACAAGATCAAAGAGTTCCATGAACTGAAATTGGGACAATTGACCATGGAAGAGTATGCAAACAAGTTCTTGGAGTTGCTGAGGTATGTCAGGTATATTCGAGATGATAAGGTGAAAATTCAGTGTTTTCTAAGTGGGTTACCTCAGTCATATAAAGATAGGATTGAATTTGATGAACCTCGAACTCTAGAGGAGGCAATAAGAAAGGCCAAGTATTGCTACGATCAAAACAAAAGCAAACCTGATTTCCATAAGGCATGGAAAGACAAGAAAAATGAGAAGTTTGACCAAAGGAAGAAATGTTTCAAACCTCCTCATATCAGAAATCAGCAAAGGCAGCCATCACAGGTTGTGACTAAGCCAATTAGGATGATGGGAGACAAGCCAAGAGACCCAAACGAGCCAAGAGAAACACTTCAATGTTGGGGTTGTGGAGGAGACCACATGCTTAGGAACTGTCCACACCGGAATGGGAATGAAAATCAAGTTCACAACATCCAAGGAACTAAAACTGTGGGTCAAGTGGCGAGGACAATCCCTAGAATCTATGCAGCACTAGACGACCGCTAGGAAGATCATCAGTCAACTGTAGTTGAAGTTGAAGGTAAGATTGTTGAGCAATCTATTTCTATTTTGATTGATCTTGTATCTGCTCACAGTTATGTCACTCCTAAAATTGTTGAGATTTGTGCTTTTAAGAAATCAAAGCATAGTAAATCATGGTTAGTTCAACTAGCCACTGGAACCAAGAGAAAGGTTAGTGAAATTGTAGAGAAATGTCCCTTAGAGATGGATGGGCTGTTCACTTATGCAAATTTGAATGTTTTGCCACTGGGTTCCTATGATATTCTCATTGGAATGGATTGGTTAGAAACACACAGGGTTAAACTTGACTGCTACAATAAAACTTTTGAATGCATGGACGAAGAAGGAAACCCAAGGGTTGTAAAAGGCATTCCAAAGGTGACTTCTGTTAAGCAGGTTTCAGCCATGCAGTTGAAGAAGTTCTGTAGGAAAGGTTGTCAATTGTATGCAGCCCATGTTTTGGAGACAATAGAGGATGAAACTCTTAAGTTGGAGGACTACCATGTGTTGCAGGATTTCAGGGATGTTTTTCCTGATGAGATTCTGGGACTTCCTCCAAAGAGAGACATTGATTTTACAATTGAACTTGTGCCAGGAGTTGCACCAGTGTCTAAGACACTCTACAGGATGAGTACACTGGAATTGCTAGAATTGAAAATGAAATTACAAGAGTTGTTGGAAAAGAAATATATCAGGCCAAGTGTGTCCCCGTGGGGAGCACCTGTTCTATTTGTGAAAAAGAAAGATGGAACACTCAGGTTATGTATTGACTACAAGAAGTTGAACAAAGTTACTGTGAAGAACAAATACCCATTACCCTGAATTGATGACCTTTTTTATCAAATGAGAGGAGCAAAGGTATTTTCAAAGATTGACTTGAGGTCTGGTTACCATCAGGTAAGAATCAAAGAGGAAGATATTCATAAGATATCCTTTAGAACTAGGTATGGACATTATGAGTTCGTGGTGGTACCATATGGTCTCACAAATGCACCAACGACATTCATGTGTCTCATGAATAGTGTTTTTAGCAAGTATTTGGACAAGTTTGTTCTTGTTTTTCTGGATGACATTCTCATCTATTCTAAGAATGAAGAAGAGCATGAAGAACATTTGGAATGACATTGCAATTGCTAAGGGAGCATATGCTATATGCAAAGTTAAGCAAATGTGATTTTTATAAAGATAAAATTCATTATTTAGGTCACATCATCTCAAACGAAGGAATATCTATGGACCCTGAGAAAATTGAAGCTATTATGTATTGGCCAACTCCAAGGAATGTGACAGATGTGAGATATTTTATGGGCCTTGCTGGTTACTACAGGAGGTTCATTGAAGGATTTTCCAAGGTCGCAAACCTGATCACTTCTTTGCAAAAGAAGGGGATAAAGTTTGAATGATCACCAATATGTGAGGAAAGTTTCCAACGGTTGAAGAATCTTCTTACGAGTGCACCAATCTTGAAGATTGCAGACCCAGAAAAATACTTTTTGGTGTGTACCGATGCATGCAACCAAGGACTTGGAGGAGTTCTTATGCAAGACAACCACGTGGTATGCTATGAGTCGAGAAAGTTGAAGGAGCACGAGAAAAACTATGCTACTCATGATTTAGAACTTGCAGCCATAGTACATGCTTTAAAGATGTGGAGGAATTACTTAATGGGCAGGAAATTTGAGCTAAGGACAGACCATTGTGGTCTGAAATACTTATTTGATCAACCAAATTTGAATGCTAGGCAAGCTAGATGGTTGGAATTTTTGTGTGAATTTGATTTTGAAATCAAACACATAAAAGGGAAAGAAAACAAGGTGGTTGATGCACTCAGTAGGAAAGTACATGAAATGCATGTGGCAGTGCTTAGCACTTGACAACCAGATTTGAGGTAGCAGATTGTTAACCATATTGTTGAGGACGAAGTGTATGTGCAGATAAAGGAAAAATTGCAGCAACAAGACCTTGAAAAGAAGTATGAAGGATACCATTTGGAAGAAGACGGACTTCTTACTTATAAGAATAGAGCCTATATTCCAAATGCGGCAGATTTGAGGAGGATTGTTATGGATGAAATCCATAAAGCTCCATACTCTGGTCACCTAGGATATCAGAAAACAATTGCTACAGCAAGAAAATATCATTTATGGCCAGAGATGAAGAAGGACATCGCTGAATACATTTCTAGGTGCATGAAATGTCAGCAAGTGAAGGTTGAACACCAACACCCAACAGGTTTATTGCATCCATTACCAATTCCAGAATGGAAGTGGGAAGTAATTTCCATGGATTTTATTACAGGTTTTCCAATGACAGTGAGACAACATGATTCCATCATGGTGGTGGTGGACAAGTTAACAAAGGCAGCACATTTTATACCGGTTAAGTCCACACATAAAGCCAATGCCATTGCAAATATTTTCATGAAGGAAATTTTCAGATTACATGGATTGCCTAAGGCAATAATTTCTGACAAGGATACCAAGTTCACTTCCAATTTTTGGAAGGGTCTCTTTGTAGATTTAGGTACACAGTTGAACTTTAGTACCGCGTACCATCCTCAAACATATGGGTAAACAGAAAGAGGAAATTAGGTGCTGAAAGACATGCTTCGCATGTATGTTATGGACAAACCATCCAAGTGGGAGGATTATCTACACTTGGTAGAGTTTGCATATAACAATGGGAAACAAGCATCATTGGGAATAAGTCTGTATGAGGATTTGTACAGCAGAAGGTGTAGGACACCAGTGGCTTTGGATAATCCAGTGAGCAGAATTGTACTTGGGCCGGAATTGCTTGAGGAAATGGAACAAGAGGTTGAAAAGATCAGACATAATTTAAAAGCAGCCCAGGATAGACAGAAAAGCTATGCAGATAAGCTTAGAGTGCATAGGGAATTCAGTGTTGGGGATCACGTGTATCTTAGAGTGAGGCCAAGGAAGAGTTCATTGAAGCTTGGGGGTTATGCCAAGCTATCACCTAGATATTGTGGGCCATTTGAAGTGCTTGAAAGAATAGGGCCAGTTGCATATAGACTTGCATTGCCTGCTAGCACTAGAGCTCATAATGTTTTTCATGTCTCTTTGCTTAAGAAATATGTACATGATCCTAACCATGTGATTAATTGGGATGTGATCCAGGTGGAACCCGAGGGAGAGTTCCAAACCGACCCATTACGCATCCTAGACAAGAAGGTAACATTGCTCTGGAACCGAGCCATCGGACAGGTAAAGGTGCAATGGAATCACTATGGTCCCGATGAAGCTACATGGGAGCTGGAGGATGCCATGAAAGTGGCATATCCATTTTTGTTCAATTTTGATGAGCACTGAGGACAGTGCTAATGTAAGGGGGAGGGGAATGTAATTCCCCGATTTTGACCCTATTGCATTAAATCGTAAACGATGTAAATATTGTTATTTAATCATGGTGAGGAGCTCAAGGCCAAGGTCCCGCCATTGATTTAGCATTTTTATGTATCGGCAATTAAAAATAGATGCCTATGGTTCTTGTGCTGGACATGCACAATGTAAATTAAGACATCATGTAAATACGAATTTTAATGAAATACCCACAACTAGCTATGCAATGCAACAAAGAGATGGGGGCATGATTTTCTATAAGGAATAGGGAGGGAAATTATTCAAACCCTTGAGCCAATAGTGTTAAGCCAAATTTCATGATAAAACCCATAAACCACCAACTACCCATTTTGACTTATGCACCCAATCATTTAATTCTTCCAAGAGTTAGTTGAGGTAGTTAATTCCTTGGGAATGAAGAGGTATGGCAACCAATTTCGTGCATGGGCAAGACATTAACCTGGGAATTCGTATTTTTGCTTCTTAGGCAAGAAAACACCCACGAAATGGTGCCCAAAGCCATCTTTCACCTATGGACTTTGCTCTCTCACGCAGTCTGAGCTAGCTAGGGCTTTCTCCATCACGTTTTTCATAATTTTCCTACATTTTTCCATGCCTGGGAACTCGTTTTTGTATTGTACAATGGCTGGGAGGAAGGGAGCCACGATTTTGGGGTTTATGGAGGTCGTTTTTGTCCCTTGAATGCCCATAAAGTTTTTCTGAAAATGGATTTGGCTCCCCAGTGTTGTTTCCTCATTTAACTCTTCGTTTTTGGATGCCCACGTTTTTCTAAAACTGGTAGAAACCCCACTTTGGGCATCTCACTGTAAAAACATTTTCTTCATGCCCAACACTTGTAAATTTGTTGTTTTGTTCATCTTTGTTTTGGTTTGAACCTATGAGCAAGAAATTTGGAGTGGTAGTGGACAGATTTGGCTTGATAAACCAAGTGAGGGGAGTAACCTCTCAGAAAGATCAAAAGGGCTGGCTACTCTTCGATGCACACCTTGGACAACACTAGAATGGAAGGTATGGCCTGAGGAACTGTGTATTGGTGAAGGGAATACTTCCTTGAGTGGGGTGTGTAGGCATTGCAGGTGCCAAGCTAGATAGATCTTGTAGAGGGCATCCATATCTCTGTGGTTGAGCTCACTAGCTTAGCAATTATTCATTTCCATTGCCTTAGTAGCTTGATAAACCCAACTGTAGATTGGCTTGGTTGATTTTGGTGTATCCCTGGTTATGTGTGAGCCTATTGTTCCCTTTTTCCTTGTAGAAATCATGCCCAGCTCAGGGATGGAAATTATGCTAAGAGATTGATGAGCACAATTAGCCTATGGTTGGGGGGAACGTTGCAGTTGCATAACCAGTTGCTCGGGATTACTTCGTTTCAAGATAAGTACTCTCTTTTATAAATTCTGCAATGTCTTTATTTAATGGTTGTTATGAAAATGTTGAATGTATGATAGATATTAAACATGATTTTATTTCCGCTGTGTTTTCTACAATATGCATATGTATATGTCTTTTATTATCAATGAGTTTACTTAAGGGATATGGGGCTAGATGCCTTAATTTTGTGTCACGTTCTCTCCCTGTCTCGGTCTGATGGGAGGGGACTTGACAGTGTGGTATCAGAGCCATAGGCTACAGCATTAGGCCTCTATGGGCCAAATCTGATCAGAGTTACACAGGGAAGACTCCTTCCTTATCACCACAGGTTACCATGTTGGACCTAAACAGGATAAGGTTGAATAGTTTGCATAGTTTGAAGAGTTTGCAGAGGATTTAGAGAGAGAGAGAAATATTTGGGGTCATGAGTTTAGAGAGAGAGAAATATTTGGGGTCATGAGTTTAGAGAGAGAGAGAGACTAGAGTTTAGGGTTTTAGAGATAGGGAGAGATTGGTTTATAGGTTTCTAGAGAGAGAGAAAGTGATAGAGATTGGGGGTTAGGGGTTTAGAGAGAGGGATTAGGGGTTAGGAGCATAAAGAGAGATATTGGAAGTTGAAGGGATTACAAAGAGATAGAAAGAAAAATATTCGAAGTTATGAGTTTACAAAGAGAGAGAGAGAGAGAGAGATTTTGGGTTAGTATTTTAGAGAGAGAGAGAGAGATATTGGGTGTTAGGGGCTTAGAGAGTGAGAGATGGAAAGAGATTGGGGGCTAGGGGTTCAGATAGAGAGAGAGAGATTGTAGCTTAGGGGTTTAGAGAGAGCGTGAGTGAAATAAATAGACTGATGGTTAGGGGCTTAGAGAGAGAGAGAATGGAGCTTCGTGGTTGAGAGAGAGAGAGACTGGTGGTTAGCGATTTAGAGAAATAGACAGAGAGAGAGATTGGAGGTTATGGGTTTAGTGAGAAAGAGATTTGGTATTAGGGGTTTAGAGAGAGAGAGAATGGGGTTTAGGTGTTTAGAGAGAGAGAGAGAGAGGGAAAGAAATCGGTGGTTACCGGTTTAGAGAGAAACAGAAAAAGATTGTTGGTTAAGAATATAGAGAGAGAAAGTGCGGGTTAGGCATTTAGAGAAAAAGAGAGAGATTGGACGTTAGAGATTTAGAGATAGAAAAAGAGAATTAGACGAATTCAGGGTTATAGATTTAGATAGAGAGAGAGAGAGAGAGAGAGAGAGAGAGAGAGAATGGAGGTAGAGGGAGAGAAAGAGAGAGATTGGTGGTATGGGGTTTAATGATAGAGAGAGGGATATTAGAGCTTAGTGTCTTAGAGAGGGAGATAGAAATTAGTGGCTAGGTGTTTAAAGAGAGATATAGACTAGAGGTTAGGATTCTATAGAGAGAGAAAGTGAGAGATTGGTGGTTAGCGGTCTAGAGAGAGAGAGATATTGGGGGGTATAGGTTTAGAGAGAGAGAGAGAGCGAAAGAGATTCAAAGTTAGGGGTTTAGAGAGAGAGATAGAAAGAGAGAGATCACTTGTTAGGGGTTTAGAGAGAGAGAGAGGTTGGAGGTTAGGGGATTACAGAGGGAGAGAGAGAGAGAGATATTGGTGGTTAGGAGTTTAGAGAGAAACAATTATTGGAGATTAGTGGTTCAAATAGAGAGAGAGAGAGAGAGAGATTGGGGGTTACGGGTTTATAGAGAGAGATATTGGGGGCTAGGTGTTTAGATAGAGAGAGAGAGAGAGAGAGATTGAGGGCTAGGGGATTAGAGAGAGAGAGATAGATTGGGGTTTAGGGTTTAGAGAGAGAAAGATATTGGTGGTGATGGGTATCGAAAGAGAGAGCTATATTGTGGTTTAATGGTTTAGAGAGAGAGATAAAGGGAGAGAAAATGGTGGTTGGGGTCTTATATAGGAAGAGATAGATATTGGGGGATAATGGGTTAGAGAGAGGGGGGGTTCTGGGTTTAGAGCTCGAGAAAGTGAGAGATTGGTGGTTCCATGTCAGGAGAGAGAGAGAGAGAGAGAGAGAGAGGTTTGTAGATAGAGGTTTAAAGGGAGAGAGAGAGAGAGAGAGAGAGAGAGAGTTTTGGAGATAGAGGTTTAAAGGGAGAGAGATTGGTGTTAGGGGTAGAGAGAGAGAGATGTGGATGGGAATTTAGGGCTTTAGAGGGACATATAGAAAGAGAGAGATTAGGTGTTAAAGGTTTAGAGAGAGATTGGAGGTTAGGGGATGAGAGAGAGAGAGAGAGAGAGAGAGATTAGAGCATATGGGTTTAGAGAGAGAGAAATTGGTGGTAAGGGGTTCAGAGAGAGCGATTGGTGGTAGGGGGTTCGAAGAGAGAGAGATATTGGGGCTCAGGGGTTTAGAGAGAGAGAGAGAGATTGGGGATTATGGGTTTAGAGGCAAATAAATAAATCAAGGAGGTTTGAAAAGAGAGAGAAATTAGGGTTAGATTTTTATATAGAGACAGAGAAAAATTGGAGGTTAGAAGTTTAAAGGGAGAGAGAGAGAGAGAGAGAGAGAGATTGGTGGTTAGGGGTTTAGAGGGAGAACCCATAGCCGGTTTAGAGAGATAGTCAGAGAGAGAAAGAGAGATCGATGCTATGGGTTTGGTGAGATAGAGATTGGGGGTTGGGGGTTTATATATATATATATATAGAGAGAGAGAGAGAGAGAGAGGTTGGGCGCTTAAAGAGAGAGGGGGGGATTGGGGGTTAGGGGATTAAAGAAAAAGAGTGAGAGGGAAAGAAATTGATGGTTATGGGTTTCGGGAGAAACATTAAGAGACTGGGAGTTAAGTGTTTAGAGAGAGAAAATGGGGATTAGGCGTTCATAGAGAGAAAGAGAGATTGGAGGTTATAGGTTTAGAGAGAGAGAGAGAGAGATAGAATTAGAGGTATTGGGGGTTACAGGTTTAGAGAGAGAGAGAGAGAGAGAGAATTAGAGGTAATGGGGGTTACAGGTTTAGAGAGGGAGAGAGAGAGAATGGAGGTTATGGGTTTAGAGAAAAAGAGGGAGAGAAAGGGAGAGATTGGTGGTTAGGGGCTTAGAGAGAGAGAGAGATTGGAACTCTGTGGTTTAGAGGGAGGGAGAGAGAAATTGGTGGTTAGGTGTTTAGAGAGTGAGAGAGAGAGGGAGAGGGAGAGAGGGAGAGAGGGAGAGAGAGAGATTAGAGGTCAGGATTTTGGAGAGGTAGAAAGTGATAGATTGGTGGTTTGAGGTCTAGAGAGAGAGAGAGATCGGATGATAGAGTTTTAGAGAAAGAGATAAAGAGAGAGTGAGAGAGATTGGAGAATAGGTGTTTAGAGAGAGAGAGATTGGTGGTTAGGGGTTTAGAGAGAGAGATTTTGAGGCTTAGTGGTTTAGAGAGAGGGAGAGTGTGAGGAGAGAGGGAGAGAGAAAGATTATGGGTTAGAGGTTTATGGAGAGAGATTGGTTGTTTATATATATATATATATATATATAGAGAGAGAGAGAGAGAGAGAGAGATTGGGTGTTAGGGGTATAGAGAGAGAGATTGTGGGTTAATGGTTTAGAGAGAGAGATAGAGGGAGAGAGAATGATGGTTATGGTTTCAGGTAGAAAGAGAGAGATATTGGGGTTAAGGGTTTAGAGATAGAAAGAGTGAGATTGGGGGATTTGGGTTTAGAGAGAGGGAGGGAGACTGGAGGTTAGGGGTTTAGAGAAAGAGAGGGAGAGAAAGAGAGATTGGTGGCAAGGGGTTTAGAGAGATAAGAGATTAGTGCTTAATGGTTTAGAGAGAGAGAGAGATTGATGGATAAGAATCAAGAGAGAGAGGGAGAGACTAGATATTAGGATTTTAGAGGGAGAGAGAGAAAGTGAGAGATTGGTGGTTAGGTGTCTAGGGAGAGAGAGATAGATTGGGGTTTAGGGTTTTTGAGAGAGAGAGAGAGAGATTGGAAGTTAGGGATTAATGGTTTAGAGAGGGAGAGTGAGAGACGAAGAGATAGTATAGGTTAGGGGTTGAGAGAGAGAGAGAGAGAGAGAGAGAGAGAGAGAGAGAGAGATTGGAGAGATTAGAGGTTAGGAGTTTAGAGAGAGAGTGAAAGATTGATGGTATAGAGAGAGGGATAGATAGATTGGGGGTTAGGGGTTTAAAGAGAGAGAGAGAGATTGGAGATTGGGGTTTCAAAGATGGATATTAAGAGAGAGAGAGAAAGAGATTGGAGCTTAGGGTTTTAGAGAGAGAGAGAAAGAAAGAGACTGACGGTTAGTGGTTTAGAGAGAGAGAGAGATTGGGTTTAGGCGTTTAGAGAGAGAAAAAGAGGTAGAGGGAGAGAAATTGATGGTTAGGGGTTTAGGTAGAATGAGAGAGATAGTGGGGGTTAAGGGTTTAGAGAGAGAGAGATTGGGGATTAAGGGTTTAGAGAGAGAGAGAAATATTTGGGGTCATGAGTTTAGAGAGAGAGAGAAATATTTGGGGTCATGAGTTTAGAGAGAGAGAGATTGGTGGGTAGGGGTTTAAAGAGAGAGAGAGAGACTAGAGTTTAGTGTTTTAGAGACATGGAGAGATTGGTTTATAGGTTTCTAGAGAGAGAGAAAGTGATAGAGATTGGGGGTTAGGGGTTTAGAGAGAGGGATTAGGGGTTAGGAGCATAAAGAGAGATATTGGAAGTTAAAGGGATTACAAAGAGATAGAAAGAGAAATATTCGGAGTTATGGGTTTACAAAGAGAGAGAAAGAGAGAGAGATTTTGGGTTAGTATTTTAGAGAGAGAGAGAGAGAGAGATATTGGGTGTTAGGGGCTTAGAGAGTGAGAGATGGAAAGAGATTGGGGGCTAGGGGTTCAGATAGAGAGAGAGAGATTGTAGCTTAGGGGTTTAGAGAGAGAGTGAGTGAAATAAATAGACTGATGGTTAGGGGCTTAAAGAGAGAGAGACTAGTGGTTAGAGGTTTAGAGAAATAGACAGAGAGAGAGTTTGGAGGTTATGGGTTTAGTGAGATAGAGATTTGAGATTAGGGGTTTTGAGAGAGAGAGAGAGAATGGGGTTTAGGTGCTTAGAGAGAGAGAGAATGGGGTTTAGGTGCTTAGAGAGAGAGAGGGAAAGAAATCGGTGGTTACGGGTTTAGGGAGAAACAGAAAAAGATTGTTGGCTAATCATATAGAGAGAGAAAGTGCGGGTTAGGCATTTAGAGAGAAAGAGAGAGAGATTGGACGTTAGAGGTTTAGAGAGAGAGAAAGAGAATTAGAGGAATTCAGGGTTATAGATTTAGACAGAGAGAGAGAGAGAATGGAGGTAGAGGGAGATAAAGAGAGAGATTGGTGGTATGGGGTTTAATGATAGAGAGAGGGATATTAGAGCTTAGTGGCTTAGAGAGGGAGATAGAAATTAGTGGCTAGGTGTTTAAAGAGAGATATAGACTAGAGGTTAGGGTTCTAGAGAGAGATAAAGCGAGAGATTGGTGGTTAACGGTCTAGAGAGAGATATATTGGGGGGTATAGGTTTAGAGAGAGAAAGCGAGCAAGAGAGATTGAAAGTTAGGGGTTTAGAGAGAGATATAGAAAGAGAGAGATCACTTGTTAGGGGTTTAGAGAGAGAGAGAGGTTGGAGGTTAGGGGATAAGAGAGGGAGAGAGAGAGATATTGGTGGTTAGGGTTTACAGAGAAAAAATTATTGGAGATTACTGGTTCAAATAGAGAGAGAGAGAGAGAGAGATCGGGGGTTACAAGTTTATAGAGAGAGATATTGGGGGCTAGGTGTTTAGACAGAGAGAGAGAGAGAGGGCTAGGGGATTAGAGAGAGAGAGAGATTGGAGTTTAGCGTTTAGAGAGAGAAAGAGATCGGTGGTGATGGGTATCGAAAGAGAGATATATTGTGGTTTAATGGTTTAGAGAGAGAGATAAAGGGAGAGAAAATGGTGGTTAGGGTCTTATAGAGGAAGAGATAGATATTGGGGGATAATGGGTTAGAGAGAGGGGGGGTTATGGGTTTAGAGCTCGAGAAAGTGAGAGATTGGTGGTTCCATGTCAGGAGAGAGAGAGAGAGAGAGGTTTGGAGATATAGGTTTAAACGGAGAGAGATTGAGAGAGAGAGAGAGATAGAGGTTTGGAGATAGAGGTTTAAAGGGAGAGAGATTGAGAGAGAGAGGGAGAGAGAGAGAGAGAGGTTTGGAGATAGAGGTTTAAAGAAAGAGATATTGGTGGTTAGGGGTAGAGAGAGAGAGATGTGGATTGGAATTTAGGGCTTTAGAGGGACATATAGAATGAGAGAGATTAGGTGTTAAAGGTTTAGAGAGAGATTGGAGTTTAGGGGATGAGAGAGAGAGATTGGTGGTAAGGGGTTCAGAGAGAGAGAGATTGGTGGTAAGGGGTTCAAAGAGAGAGAGATATTGGGGCTCAGGGGTTTAGAGAGAGAGAGAGAGAGAGAGAGAGATTGGGGATTATGGATTTAGAGGGAAATAAATAGATCAAGGAGGTTTGAAAGAGAGAGAAATTAGGGTTAGATTTTTATATAGAGACAGAGAAAAATTGGAGGTTAGGAGTTTAAAGGGAGAGAGAGAGAGAGATTGGGGGTTAGGGGTTTAGAGGGAGAACTCATTAACCCTATAACCCTTAAAGACTGTCAATTTTGAACACTAAAATATATAACCTTTAACCCCATAACCTTAAAAAATATCAACCTACAATCCTTATAACCCTAACCCCTACCACCTTTAACCATATACACTCTAACCCTTTGAACCCCTATATATTTCTAACTAATAAGCCCTATAATTCATAACATATTAACATCAACCAACACAACCCCAAAATAGTAACCTAAATAATCCCTAACTCATATACACCATGTAGCCCTATCACCCATAAACCATTAACTCTAACATAAATAGCAACTAACACTAAATTATTGACCAATAAAACCCTTCCTAACCATATAACTTATAATCCCTCTCTATAACCCCACCCCCTCTCTTCCTATCCACCCAATCCCCCCACCCTCTCTTTCTATCCACCCAATCCCCCCCCCTCTCTTCCACTATTCCCAATTCCTCCTCCCTCCCTCACCGCTCTCTTCTTTCCCTAACCATAAGGGTTATGAGATTTAGTCATCCATTTCGATGAATAACACATAAAGCCATGAGATAGGATTTCCTGAAGCTAGCCTTGATTCCAATTATGAATATAGGTGTGGCCATTCTAATGTATTAGATTCTAGGTATGGGTGTTTGGTCCCTATACATGGTTGAGGGATTGAACCTTGGCTTTAATCCCTAAAATAGGAATGTAATCACCCAAGTTCAAGAACAACGCCTTAGTCCACTACACACTACCTCTCAAGCATATCCTTCGTTATGAGTAGCGATACTGATGATAATTGGAATGTAACCCCTATAACCATTGACATATAACCCTTATCACCAATATACCCTATAACCCCTAAACATTATAATCCATATCTAGTAACCCTTATAACCCACAAAACCTATCACATATATATATATATATATATATATATATATATATATATTGTTACACAAAATCACTAACTCACATTATCCTCTTGTACATATAAATCTTCATCCTTATAAACATAAATCCATGACCCCTATATCTCAATACCCAAACCCTTTACCATTAGTCCCTAGCCATTGCAATCCCTAGTCCCTAGTAAAACTAACCATTATAACTCTTGGCCCACTATTATCCTAAACTAGTATATCCCCTAAAACTCCTAAATCCTAAAACATAATGATAAATCTCCCATTACCTAACACTTAAGTATCCCTTAACCCCTATAATCCTAACCACCTAATCCTAACCTCTAAAGTGTCTAGTCAAATAAAAATTAACTCCTAACCCTTATAACCTCTAATTCTCATCAACCCTAAATTATATCATCAAACACCCAACCCTTAGAACCTATAACCCATAACCAGTTTAGAGAGATAGTCAGAGAGAGAGAGAGAGAGAGATTGATGTTATGGGTTTAGTGAGATAGAGATTGGGGGTTTTATATATATATATATAGAGAGAGAGAGAGAGAGAGAGAGGTTGGGCCCTTAGAGAGAGAGTGGGGGGGATTTGGGTTTAGGGGATTCAAGAAAAAGAGTGAGAGGGGAAGAAATTGGTGGTTATGGGTTTCAGGAGAAACATTAAGAGACTGGGGGTTAAGTGTTTAGAGAGAGAAAATGGGGATTAGGCGTTCATAGAGAGAAAGAGAGATTGGTGGTTTGAGGTCTAGAGGGAGAGAGAGAGAGAGAGAGATTGGATGATAGAGGTTTAGAGAAAGAGATAGAGAGAGGGAATGAGAGAGATTGGATGATAGAGGTTTAGAGAAAGAGATAGAGAGAGAGAGTGAGAGAGATTGAAAGTTAGGAGTTTAGAGAGAGAGATAGAAAGAGAGATCAGTGGTTGAGGGTTTAGAGAGAGAGAGAGAGAGAGAGAGATTGGAGAGTAGGTGTTTAGAGATAGAGAGATTGGTGGTTATGGGTTTAGAGAGAGAGATTTTGAGGCTTAGTGGTTTAGAGAGAGGGAGAGAGAAAGATTATGGGTTAGGGGTTTATGGAGAGAGATTAGTTGTTTATATATATATATATATATAGAGAGAGAGAGAGAGAGAGAGAGATTGGGTGTTAGGGGTATAGAGAGAGAGATTGTGGGTTAATGGTTTAGAGAGAGAGATAGAGGGAGAGAGAATCATGGTTATGGTTCCAGGTAGAAAGAGAGAGATATTGGGGTTAAGTGTTTAGAGATAAAGAGAGAGTGAGTTAGGGGTTTAGAGAGAGAGAGAGAGAATAGACGTTAGGGGTTTAAATAAAGAGATAGAAAGAGTGATATTGGGGGATTTGGGTTTAGAGAGAGAGAGGGAGACTGGAGGTTAGGTGTTTAGAGAAAGAGAGGGAGAGAAAGAGATATTGGTGGTAAGGGGTTTAGAGAGAGAGATAAGAGATTAGTGCTTAATGGTTTAGAGAGAGAGAGAAAGAGAGATTGGTGGATAAGAATTAAGAGAGAGAGGGAGAGACTAGATATTAGGTTTTTAGAGGGAGAGAGAGAAAGTGAGAGATTGGTGGTTAGGTGTCTAGGGAGAGAGAGATAGATTGGGGTTTAGGGTTTTTGAGAGAGAAAGAGAGAGAGATTAGGGTTAAAGGTATAAAGAGAGAGAGAGATTGGAAGTTAGGGGTTAATGGTTTAGAGAGGGAGAGTGAGAGACGAAGAGATAGTGGAGGTTTGGGGTTTGGAGAGAGAGAGAGAGAGAGAGATTGGAGAGATTGGAGGTTAGGAGTTTAGAGAGAGAGTGAAAGATTGGTGGTATAGAGAGAGAGAGAGAGAGAGAGATTGGGGGTTAGGGGTTTAGAGAGAGAGAGAGAGATTGGAGATTAGGGATTCAAAGAGGGATATTAAGAGAGAGAGAAAGAGATTGGAGCTTATGGTTTTAGAGAGAGAGAAAGAAAGAGACTGGCGGTTAGTGGTTTAGAGAGAGAGAGAGAGATTGGGGTTAGGGATTTAGAGAGAGAGAGAGAGAGAGGTAGAGGGAGAGAAATTGATGGTTAGGGGTTTAGGTAGAATGAGAGAGATAGTGGGGGTTAAGGGTTTAGAGAGAGAGATATTGGAGATTAAGGGTTTAGAGAGAGAGAGAAATATTTGGGGTCATGAGTTTAGAGAGAGAGAGAAATATTTGGGGTCATGAGTTTAGAGAGAGAGAGATTGGTGGGTGGGGGTTTAGATAGAGAGAGAGACTAGAGTTTAGGGTTTTAGAGATAGGGAGAGATTGGTTTGTAGGTGTCTTGAGAGAGATAAAGTGATAGAGATTGGGGGTTAGGGGTTTAGAGAGAGGGATTAGGGGTTAGGAGCATAAAGAGAGATATTGGAAGTTAAAGGGATTACAAAGAGATAGAAAGAAAAATATTCAGAGTTACGGGTTTACAGGGAGAGAGAGAGATTTTGGGTTAGTATTTTTTAGAGAGAGAGAGATATTGGGTGTTAGGGGCTTAGAGAGTGAGACATGGAAAGAGATTGGGGGATAGGGGTTCAGATAGATAGATAGAGATAGATAGAGAGAGAGAGAGAGAGAGAGAGATTGTAGCTTAGGGGTTTAGAGAGAGCGTGAGTGAAATAAATAGACTGATAGTTAGGGGCTTAGAGAGAGAGAGAGAATGGAGCTTCGTGGTTGAGAGAGAGAGATTGGTGGTTAGCGGTTTAGAGAAATATACAGAGAGAGAGAGAGATTGGAGGTTATTTGTTTAATGAGATAGAGATTTGGGATTAGGGGTTTAGAGAGAGAGAGACAGAGAATGGGGTTTAGGTGCTTAGAGAGAGAGAGGGAAAGAAATCGATGGTTACGGGTTTAGGGAGAAACATAAAAATATTGTTGGTTAAGCATATAGAGAGAGAAAATGCGGGTTAGGCATTTAGATAGAAAGAGAGAGAGAGAGAGAGAGAGAGAGAGAGAGAGAGAGAGAGAGATTGGATGTTAGAGGTTTAGAGAGAGAGAAAGAGAATTATAGGAATTCAAGGTTATAGATTTAGATAGATAGAGAGAGAGAGAGAGAGAGAGAGAGGGAGAGAAAGAGAGAGATTGGTGGTATGGGGTTTAATGATAGAGAGAGGGATATTAGAGCTTAGTGGCTTAGAAAAGGAGATAGAAATTAGTGGCTAGGTGTTTAAAGAGAGATATAGACTAGAGGTTAGGGTTCTAGAGAGAGAGAAAGTGAGAGATTGGTGGTTAGCGGTCTAGAGAGAGAGATATTGGGGGGTATAGGTTTAGAGAGAGAGAGAGAGAGAGAGATTGAAAGTTAGGGGTTAGAGAGAGATATAGAAAGAGAGAGATCACTTGTTAGGGGTTTAGAGAGAGAGAGAGGTTGGAGGTTAGGGGATTAAGAGGGAGAGAGAGAGATATTGGTGGTTAGGGGTTTAGAGAGAAAAAATTATTGGAGATTAGTGGTTCAAATAGAGAGAGAGAGAGAGAGAGAGAGAGAGAGAGATTGGGGGTTACGAGTTTATAGAGAGAGATATTGGGGGCTTGGTGTTTAGATAGAGAGAGAGAGAGATTGGGGGCTAGGGTATTAGAGAGAGAGACAGATTGGGGTTTAGGGTTTAGAGAGAGAAAGAGATTGGTGGTGATGGGTATCGAAAGAGAGAGATATATTGTGGTTTAATGGTTTAGAGAGAGAGATAAAGGGAGAGAAAATGGTGGTTAGGGTCTTATAGAGGAAGCGATAGATATTGATGGATAACGGGTTAGAGAGAGGGGGGGTTATGGGTTTAGATCTCGAGAAAGTGAGAGATTGGCGGTTCCATGTCAGGAGAGAGAGAGAGAGAGAGGTTTGGAGATAGAGGTTTAAAGGGAGAGAGATTGAGAGAGAGAGAGAGAGAGGTTTGGAGATAGAGGTTTAAAGGGAGAGAGATTAGTGGTTAGGGGTAGAGAGAGAGAGATGTGGATTGGAATTTAGGGCTTTAGAGGGACATATAGAAAGAGAGAGATTAGGTGTTAAAGGTTTAGAGAGAGATTGGAGGTTAGGGGATGAGAGAGAGAGAGAGAGATATTAGAGCATATGGGTTTAGAGAGAGATATATATTAGAGCATATGGGTTTAGAGAGAGAGAGATTGGTGGTAAGGGGTTCAGAGAGAGAGAGATTGGTGGTAAGGGGTTCAAAGAGAGAGAGATATTAGGGCTCAAGGGTTTAGAGAGAGAGAGAGAGAGAGAGAGAGAGAGAGAGATTGGGGATTATGGGTTTAGAGGCAAATAAATAGATCAAGGAGGTTTGAAAAGAGAGAGAAATTAGGGTTAGATTTTTATATAGAGACAAAGAAAAATTGGAGGTTAGGAGTTTAAAGGGACAGAGAGAGAGAGAGAGATTGAGGGTTAGGGGTTTAGAGGGAGAACTCATTAACCCTATAACCCTTAAAGACTGTCAATTTTGAACACTAAAATATATAACCTTTAACCCCATAACCTTAAAAAATCTTAACCTACAATCCTTATAACCCTAACCCTTACCACCTTTAACCATATACACTCTAACCCTTTGAAACCCTATATATTTCTAACTAATAAGCCCTATAATTCATAACATATTAACATCAACCAACACAACCCCAAAATGGTGACCTAAATAATCCCTAACTCATATACACCATGTAACCCTATCACCCATAAACCATTAACTCTAACATAAATAACAACTAAACTCTAACATAAATAACAACTAACACTAAATTATTGACCAATAAAACCCTTCCTAACCATATAACTTATAATCCCTATCCACCATGAACCTTTATGAACCCTACTATCTATCTTGAAATCATTGTTATACACTTTATTTGTATGGAATTTATAAGAATTTAGTAGTGTTAACCCCAAACACCTTAACCCTTAAATCCTAGTAAACCCAAAACACCTTATCCCCTTAACCCACAAGCTCTAAATCCAAAAACCCCTAAACACCTAAGCACTTATGCACATGGGGATTATGGTGTAGAAGAGGGCCTAAAGGCCTTTATGGGGGAGGGGTTCTAGGAATAAACGAGAAAATAGAGATTTAGTGGGAAATAAATGCACTAAACGTTACCCACTGAACAAAGCAATGTTCTACAGAGGCGCACACACGCTAGGAGCACGTGCGTGCTTCTAGCGCTTGCATGCTCCTTCCGTGTGCGCACCTCTGCTGAACATGAAATTTTTCAAATGACCTGCGCTCTTCTCTCGCATTTTTTTGGATCAGATCGCAAATTTGTCACTCTTCTCACACACAGCTCGACAATCACTTTCATTTTGGAATGAATTCACACACCTTTTGGAATTTATTTGACAAATTGGATTGAATACACATCAGTTGGACTCTATTTGGCTCTTTGGATTGAATACACACCAGTTGGACTCTATTTGGCTCTTTGGGTTGAATACACAACAGTTGGACTCTATTTGGATCTTTGGATTGAATTTTCATGCTGCTTGGACACACTTGAACTCTTCTTGCATACAGTGAATACATCAAAAGACCATTTTACATTTAAAGCAAAGAGAAATCCTTGAGGTATGGTGACAATTTTTCCTTATGAATTGTATTTTAGTCTTCATTCACTTTCTTTGAATTGTATGTATTTTAGTTTTTCCTCATGAATTGTATGATAAATGTATTTTAGTCTTCTTAATCTTCAACATAGACAATAAAAACATCTTACCACAATAAAAATACAACATGCACCAAGCAATGCTTTCAACCTTTCATAAAGATAATAAAAAACACTTACTTGCATCACCACCAATAACCTTTCATAATCACATAACTCCATCCAATACACAAATAGTTGTTGAATTCCTCATTATTTCACTACAACAACTCACACAAACACCAAAAGAATCAAATTCTTAATCTTTAGGGGTGATTTTCCCTCATCCAAAACATGATAATGAAGCGAGTAGGAGCTTCTCCTTTTATAGGAAATGTGCTCCTACTAACACCCCATACCACCATCCAATACCATCTACTTACACAAAATATTTTCAAAAAATCATGTCCCAAGTGACAAGCTACCAAAATGAGGCTCATTGTACATTGTTTCAAGATGACAAGAAAACATCTCAAATTGAGGTCCTGGAGGTGATGTTGTTGTTGTATATGGGGCATTCTTAGTAGCTTTTAATATTATAAGAAAACATTCTCACTAGATGAACTGTTGTACATTGTTTCAAGATGATGACCAATTAAGGATAAATGTTAAATGAGGATCCTACCATTGTATTAGACATAAAATGGGAAACCACAACCACACATTTATACAAAAGTGAGTTGCACTCAAAATGAGGGAATTCACCACACTACAAGCCTATGTCACTAAGATGGATAGGAGGACCTTGATGCCAACCTAGGTTGGGTTGTGCATTGTTGAAACATTATAAAATCCCACATCAATATTTGATTGAATAAGTGCATGATCAATACCAGTAACACAAGCTCTGTGCATGTACACACTCATGGGATTTTGAGAGCAAAAAAGATCTTTGTTGCACCACTTCGATCATTTTTTGTGATAGTTGCAATGGCCTCATGCCACCTTCTTTCTTGCTACCATATTAGTTTGCTCTGTATGTCCAATGTCAAGAAAACAAAACAGACTTCCGTGACCATTGTTTACATTGTACACTTACGAATATAACATGCATAGGTTTGCACAGTACCCAATCAATTGCTACATCGAGTTTTAATAATTTCGCACATTATACAAGTCATAATCTTGGTAAAAGTTTTTTTTCCTCATTTCAAAATTAAAAACTAATATCTTATTTGTTATTTTTTTTTGTAGGGGTGATATTTTTGTTTTTTTAAAAAACATATTAAAGATGGGCAACGGACATAATAATAAAAGAAAGTCTAGAAGGAAGGAGTTGCCCCCTGAAAAGGCCCATGAGATAAGAGAAAAGGCCAGGTTGTACATGGAAAATCGTAGACATCAAAATGTTAGTGCCTTAGATCCTAGCGCAATGCATTGCATGATGACCTTGGGTTCATTAGGAGAAGTGAAACGGATGCGGGTAATGGATCCCTCTCAAAATCCAACGTCAAGAGATCATCCAACGAATAATCCATCAATAAGCAATGATGAAGTGGATGAAGCCAACCAAATCTTGGTTGATGTTGAGTATGTAGGGATGGATGTTGAATGAGTTCTTAATTGGAAACCTCCCCAAGAAGAGCACACACATGTTGAACACACTCCCTTGCAAGACCAAATTGTGAACGAAGTGCCACAACAAACCGGTGACGAGACTCGTACTTCCTTTTCGATTCCCTTGCCTCGACTATCAAGCGGACGACAAAGAACTCCCAGACATATTCATGTGGATGAAAGTTCATTTTCAGGACTTGAAGGTAAGTTTCCTAAACACACTATTGATTTCCATTGTAGTAGGATCATCAAAGAATTTTTTGAATCCAAAACCAATGCAGCAAAATGTCAATTGTTTATGGCTTTGTTAAAATCACATTGTGTAGCTCATGTTAGGAGAATTTTAGGCATAAAGGTATTTAGAATTTCAAAGGCTGATAGTCATGTTGTTATAAGTCTACAGTCTGCATTTAATTTGATTGAAAAACTTCTCGTACAAAAGATCTTAATGCGGCCCGTCACGTACTATCAGAATCGATTGTAGACAAATCCACAAGGCAACGTTGCTTGTTATCACACACATGTAAAAATTTAAAGTAGATAGAAAGACTCTTCAAAAGTATTCTGCTATTAGAGAAAAACTTGAGGCCCCATGCTAAAAATATTGTTGGGCCTTTGTTGGTAGGTTACCTCGTTCAGACATGAAGCTTATTGATGTTGTTGGAGAACTAGTACAAAATTTTTGGCATGATAACACTAGACCGTCATCGAATCAAAGAGATGTTTTAAAGTTGAGAAAAGGTGTTAAGGGGTGTGAAACCCATGTCAAGCACTTCCTTGACACGACACAAATGGAACTCTATGAGAGCTTCAAGAATGAGCACACACAATTGAACTAGGGCCAAAGGTCCTTTGAAAAATGAAAACCCTGGTATGTTAGAATTTGCATTGATCGCAACACATGTTGTTGTAGACACCATGTAGAATTTGAGTACTATTATGATACGTATAGACATATACTTTGTGATTTGCATACTAACATTGTGTGGGACTGCCCATCATTACAACCATCGAATGCATCCAGAGAATTTATCCATAGCATAATGTGTCCAAGACCTGAAGGACAAAAATATTATAAAAAATCATGTTATATGGGACATGTTCCAGGTGCAATGGATTTGCATTATTGATCCACTGCATCCATGAAAGCAAGGAGCACAAATTTGGGAGGATGTCAGTACAAATGCAGAACTTCAAGTACATAACATATCAAGTAGATAGTGCGAAGGAAAGCAAAAAAATTGCATTGGTGAAGTCACATGTAATCTAAGTTTGCATACTTTCATACTATACATGTTGAATTTATACATATATTATTTAGATTGTAAATGTCACATTGTATTAATGCCCTTGGTTTTGTGGCACCAGGTACAAATTTGCAATTCCATGAAGGAATTCTACAAAAAGACCGAGCAGTATGTACAACATGCCCATGTAGCATGATGGCAGGATGAATAGTACAGATAGTGCAGGGACACCTTTCCCAATGGCACAATATTGTCGATTGTGGACTTTGCTGAAAACTACACCCTGCAACCATAGAATGAGATTCAAAGTCAATTCTACCATTCAGACCAAGTTATTATAATGGTCCATATCACGTATAGGCACGCACCAGAGAGTAGCAATAACAGGAGGATAATATTGAAAGAGACTAACTTCTACATCAGTGATGACAGGTGCCACGACCTGCATTATGTGCAGCGTTGCTTCATAATTGTCTATGATCAGCTAAAGGAGAGAGGTATACAGATGGATCAGCATTGGATATGGTCAAATGGTTGTGCAATCCAGTTAAAAACTACACGTGTATTCCAGTGGTTGAGTATTTTGCACAAGACTTATGATGTGCTGCATATATGGAACTATTTTGAGACCGGGCATGGAAATGGAGAGAATGATGGGGCTGGAGCATGTCTCAAAATTTCCCTACGAAGGGAGGATATGATGTGCAAGACAAAACCTCATATTTGCGATGCAGAATCCATAGTTCAATGGTGCTCTGCAAAAATGTCAGATCGAACCACAGAGCAGCACAGACCAACAGGTAGACGACATGTTGCCAGAAATTTCTAGCATGTGGTTGATATAATCAATCGCATTCTTATAGTTTTAGTACTGGAAAAGGAAATCGTGGATTTCATTCTATTCGAAGCTCAAACAACCCCTTATTTGAAATATGGACGCGAAAACTTGTTTTCTTTTGTGGGCCTTATAGCAGCGGTGAGTGGGATGAGTGTGAATCAACGGATTGGGTTGATGAATGGGATCATGTATCACTTGCAGTAGACCCACGTGCAAGTGTTGAACCAATACAGTTAGAGGAAGGCCATTCTTCTATTTCGAATGACTATGATCATATATATGAACTTGTACAGCCAGGTAAACATTTATGCATTCATATCCTAATTTCCTTCTTGTTTTTTTAATTAACCATGTTAGCAAACTACTACTTGTTGGAATTTGACCGTAAAATGCATTTTTGCATGACACATCTATGCAGTTTTCACCCTAATAGACATTGCAATTGGCACAAATTATTGGTTGGCGTGATGCATCCAGGGGAAGCAAACCCTCCTCGCATCATTAACTGATAGTGAAGGCATTACCTTTCCAACTGGCTCAATGGTTGTTCAAGGATAATATCTTGCAGTAGATGGAAAGGCACCAAAGAGCAATGGCTACATGTTACCAGGAAAACTAGCATGGCTAGTTCCCAATAATCAAAAATAAGAATAGTGACCCAAAGTCACCTCGGTCATGATCCTAACTTCTTCGGAATTCAATAACCTCCAAGGAGAAGTACCCTTTGATAACCTGTAAGACACTAGTACAACTAGACAACTATATTTTCTATGCAATTTATAGTTAGACCAATGCCTAAATGGATTCAATATGAAGATAAGCTAACAAACTTGTCAACCAATGCCAATAAGTGTAAGTTAGGCAAAGCATAAGATCACCAATTATACCAAATCAAGGAATATCAACATGTAGCATAGCGATGTATAACCATGTAGTTTTAGAGATCACTTAATCACATATATCAGTAATGTATTACAGTTCCAAAGATTAGTGGTTAACCATCAATATGAAAGGAAAATAACCTAGTATTCAACCAACTTCACCATGCATCAGACCTCACAAGGTATTGGTTACTTATGACAACCAAAGTAGATTACATTCTAGTTACACAACCAACTAATTATCAATAGTATGTGTGTGATAGGTTTCAAAGAGTCAATCTCAAGGAAATATCATATAAGATCAAATTTGTACTTATTCAAAACATTCAATTCATTAAATTTGTGTATGAAGGTTAGTGCAAATCTGTAGCATAGGTAACCACTTACTTATGACACGAAATAAGTATGAATTAGTTCAATGTCTAGCATTGATAGAAAGTGTTCAATATCAAACACATATTAATCCAGAGACACCTTTTATACTTAACTAGCATATGTCATCAGATGTTTCAAGGCTTATCATGTAAGTATGCATTCAATAACCATGCCTAAATTAAGTTCAATTTAATCAATAACTTTCAAAGTTGTAAGTGACAGTAGTTGTATAATATTCAGTGTCCAAACACTTGCATTCAATTATTAGTTTCACCTTTGTTTTCCTTGTATCAGGTTGTAAGCTAACAATTAGTCACAACAGTATTAGTGTATGAAAGATGCTAAAAATAATAACTCAGATTTTAATTACATTTGAAGAATAACATAGTATACTATATTAGAATGATTTTCAGACCTTCTATGTAATCTCAAAATTTACCAATCAGCTTGTGACATAATCTTGCAAAAATCACTAATTCATATCAAATTTCTAATCTATCTTTTTATTAATTTTTGTTTTAATGTGTGCAGATGCTAGGGCAGCAGAGGGAGGAACACAGGGTCTGCAGTATTGCATACCTGTGTAAAGGTGTGAGAGGGTTCGGATAGGGCATCAAAAGGGGAAGGAAAGTATAGCGAGGAAGATGGAGAAGTGAAAGGAAGGAAAGGCAGAAAGGTAAGGCTATGAGTGGAGGACAAGGAGCAACGAAAGGGTGGAGAAGAGGAGCAGATCTGAAGTGAAAAAGGGGGCAGTGAATAGGAGAAAGAGGAGGCTGAGGGTGTGAATAGGGAGTAGGGCAGAGGTAGGAGAGGTGATAGGTAGGTTGTTTAGGGTTCTTTTTAGGTCTATGTTTTAGGGTTTTAGCAGAAAAATAAGACTTTTATAGGGTTTAAAATTTACAAAAATGACATAAAAATTGAAAAAACTAATCTAAAATAATATTTTCAAAATGTACATAACTCAAAAATAAAAATAACATAAAAAAAAAAACTTAAAATTAAAGCTAAGATAATATCTACAAAAGATACAAAACTCGGAAATTAGAGTTTTTTTAGGGAGTTTTTGATAATTTTGGGATTTTTAGGGCTTCTGGAATTTCGCCCTAGGGTTTTTAGGGACAAATAGGGCAAGCCGAAATTATAGGAGGAAGGGACGAAATTTTTGAGGGGGTAAAAAATGCAAAAAAATATTTTTTTTTAATTTTTAGGGGTTTTGTCATAAAATTGCAGACCTAAATCTAACCCTAATTCTACCATGAAAATACAGAATTACACATGAAAATGCAAGTTTACCCTAACAATAATATTTACAAAAATACAAACTCAAAAAAATAGGTTTTAAAGGAGAAGAGCAACATAGGTTTTTCAGCTAAATCTACCCTAACCCTCGGGCATCGAGGATAACCCTCCTATTAAGATGGTGCTTGCCAAGTTTGGAAAGCTAGGGCTTCTTCAACAACTACAAGGGTTGGTTGATGATGACGTAGCTAAGACAAAATTTGGAGACCTAAGACTCAAGTTAACAATGCTAGGGTAACTAAAGGCTATAAAATGAATTATGTTAGGGAAAAATGCAACTCCAATGGCTACCATTCAACCTTAAACAAGCATACATCCAACATTTAACAAAAAGACATCAAGACAAAGACTTAGATACCTTCTTGTGCATGTGTCAAGCAAACAACTCTTAGCATCACCTTAGCAAAGAAACAAGAGCAAAGACTTCAAATATTTGTCCCCAAATTAACAAGCATGATCATCCTCAAGAGGTGCACATCACTCAAAGAGCCCTAGTTAGGGCAAAAATTAGAAATAAAAGTGTAATCCCATAAAGTTGATGTCTAAAAATGAAGTGAGGAGATCATATTTATATGATCTCACACTCACTTTACACAAAATAAGGTCAATTTAATATTTAAAAATGTCAACTTAAAAATATAACAAAAATAATATAAAATCATCTAAAGATGGCTTATTGTAGGCTACCTGGGGTATTTTTCCCCCCTAGGTGCAAAACTATGCTAAACAAGGCCAATTTTGATGAAACTGAAGGCCAGCCTGTGCAGGGAGTCTCGTCATGCCCCAACTAACCCCAACTGCGATGAGAACCCTCAATGCCCCCCCTTTTTAAAAAGCAATCAATCTGTCGAGGAGGATGATGTCATCCTCTGAAGGAGGGCCCAGAGGGAGGGCATTGTTGAACTGAAGAACTAGGAGGGTGTTGGATGTGTTCTGGAAGATGAGAGTGAGTCTCAGTGTTGGAACCACTGTCGTTGGAGTGTTGAAACAAGGTCAGGGTCATGTGACCTAGTGACCCACCCCTGGAATCCCTGGACACCAACCTCAGGGTTTCAAACCCTTTCATGAGGCAGTCAGCGATGCCATTAAGCCATAGGGTCTGGCCATGCCCCTACCTGAGAATGAGTTGGCTAAACACCCCTCCTGGTCAGAAAAAGACACCCTCTCCCTGGGGCACCTCTGCAGGTACGCTGGTGCTAGTACCATCCTAACATTGGCTCCAACTGCGAGACGAGTACTCCTCCTGAGGGTGATAGATAATCCAAGAATCATATGGATACCTGTAGACCTACACACACATCAAATGACCGACATCAAAATACCCAGAGGCAGACACTTTCGTCCTTCCTTGCTCATCAAATAAGACTAAATAAATGCAAAAACAAACGACTAACCTATGACAACATGAAGAACGTAAAACACAATGAATGGTAACAGTATATGCCTAACTAATCCTACCTATACTAAACATAAGAAGCATAAATGACTAGGTAAAATCATACCACAAATGTAACCATTTTAGTAATCGATTCATACTTGTTGCCTTAGCTTTGTCTTCGGATAAAATCCATGATAAAACTTGATCGATCGGCAAAGCAAATACATACCAATATCTCTGCCATGATACTAGGTGAGGATTAGATGGCTATGGGGATCTGAGAGCTTAAATATTGTTTCCATGGCGAAGAATCTCTTTTACAATCTCCATTTATCCGAGCTTCCACTGGACTAATGTATGGACCATCTTGATGATATATTGGCATTGAGGAAAAAATTTGCTTGAGAATTGCTTGATTGTCCATTCGAGAAAGCATTTCTGGAGGTGGACCTTGCAAATATTCACATATCAGCTGCAACCTGTTTGGACAATTCCTTGGAAATACATGCATATTGATCTTCTTTATAATTATCATGTTAGTACTCATAATGATATTTACCATTTTAAAATCGTCAACTACATAATTCCAACCTTCACATTTCAAACGAAAATATATACAATAATAATCATGACAATGTGAAAAGAGAATCATACCTGTCCACATACCTATATTTCCTTCATTGGAAAGTATTGTTGACCACTTACCGATACTGGACAAAAAGGGTTGAACACTTCTTGTAGAATGTATTTGATTAGGGATTACCATGAACTGAGAGAAAACAAAGAGACTTTGCATGTGGCAATCACCAACCGGCCCCAGATCTTGCACCACTCTAGCACTGAGCAAAGAAAAAGGATTGATCCATTCTTCATCGAAGGAAGAGCAAGCTTCTCACCCATATATATACTATGGAGACGATCTACCATGATGCTACAAAGTCGTGAAGAATCGTACATTGGTGGACCAAGGAACTTCCAATAATCGTAGTCTTCAGCAGACCTGTAATTTTCTTCCAAGAGAGCCAACATATCATAAGAAACCGTAACTTGAGGACACAAAGAACTCACCATTTTTGTGCATTCTTCAGTTTCTTCAACTAAGGCTTCTTGAAAAATCACTTCGTTTCCAATCACAAGGCCTATTACATCATTTAATCGGTCCAAAATAATGTTTTCTTCAAGTAAACTTTCTGAGAATTGATCTTCATGGATTTCTTCACGGAACAAGTTCCTTTCATCTTCAACATAAGGCATCCACTTTTCATGTTGCTCTAAATTCCAATAGCTACAAAATATTTCTATCAACTTTGCAAATGATGATATTGTTGCTTTTTCTAGGCCCAAAAACCAAGCAAAAGCATTTCCTCGCAGGTGATGAACAAACGATCTCATGTAAACATCTTCTTCCATTTTAATGATGTTATCTGCCGCCATTGTCATGAACCATTCAACATGGTGCCAAGCCTTACCACGATCTCCCTTGATTCCCTTGAATGGGTACCAAAATATCTCTTGTAACTCATCTGAACGCCCTGGAAAGTTTGACAAATCAAGAAGAGCAAAAGCTATTTCCTTTTCTGCATCTGTCGAATTATCAAGATCCTTAAATTCAAATGGAATATCCTCTTTGTAAGAATATTCCATGTCATACGGTATCATTTCCTTTATAGAGTACTTCCGTTATTTTTCTTCAGTCGGAGTCGCCAGGAGAGACCTGCCAAGTTAGCTCAACAAATCTCACCAATGTACCAAAAACAAAAGCGTACCTGAGACAATGGTGATTGGGTTCTAAATCGCTTATCAACCAGTGGAGTCGCTTTAAATGACTGGAGTCGCCAGATAAGACCTGCGGGGTTATTCCTTTATATATATTTTAAAAAATATAAGGAAGAAGGACTCACCTTTGAGTTCTTATCAAATCTCATTTTTCCAAGGGTGTTATGACTCCGAAAGAAACATTTCAATCTTTGAAACGTCCCCGGCAACGACGCCAAAAATGTTACGAGGAAAACTAGCAGGGATAGTTCCCGACAACTATATTTTCTATGTGATTTGTAGTTAGACCAGTACCTAAATGGAGTCAATATGAAGATAAGCTAACAAACTTGTCAACCAATGCCAATAAGTGTAAGTTAGGGAAAGCATAAGGTCACCAATTATACCAAATCAAGGAATATCAACATGTAGCATAGCGATGTATAACCATGTAGTTTGAGAGATCACTTAATCACATATATCAGTAATGTATTACAGTTCCAAAGATTAGTGGTTAACAATAAATATGAAAGGAAAATAACCTAGTATTCAACCAACTTCACCATGCATCAGACCTCACCAAGTATGGTTACTTATGATAGTCAATGTAGATTACATTCCAGTTACACAACCAACTAATTATCAATAGTATGCGTGTGAAAGGTTTCAAAGTGTCAATCTCAGGGAAATATCATATAAGATCAAATTTGTACTTATTCAAAACATTCAATTCATCAAATCTGTGTATGAAGGCTAGTGCAAATCTATAGCATAGGTAACCACTTAGTTATGACATGAAATAAGTATGAATTAGTTCAATGTCTAACGTTGATAGAAAATGTTCAATATCAAACACATATTAATCCAGAGACACCTTTTATACTTAACCAACATATGTCATCAGATGTTTCAAGGCTTATCATGTAAGTATGCATTCAATAACCAAGCCTAAATTAAGGTCAATTTAATCAATAACTTTCACATCTGTAAGTGACAGTAGTTGTATAATATTGAGTGTGCAAACACTTGCATTCAATTATGAGTTTCACCTCCGTTTTCCTTGTATCAGGTTGTAAGCTAACAATTAGCCGTAGCAGAATTAGTGTATGAAATATGTTAACAATAATAACTCAGATTTTAATTACATTCGAAGAATAACATAGTATACTGTATTAGAATGATTTTCAGACCTGTTATGTAATCTCAGAATTTACCAATCAGCTTGTGACATAATATTGCAAAAATCACTAATTAATATCAAATTTCTAATCTATCTTTTTATTCATTTATGTTTTACTGTGTGCAGATGCTAGGGCAGCAGAGGGAGGAACATATGGACTGCAGTATTACAGACCTGTGTGAAGGTGTGAGAGGGTTCGAATAGGTCAGCAAAAGGGGAAGGAAAGGATAGCGAGGAAGAGGGAGAAGTGAAAGGAAGGAAAGGCAGAAAGGTAAGGCTGTGAGTGGGGGACAAGGAGCAGCAAAAGGCTGCAACAGAGGATCAGATCTGAAGTGAAAAGGGGGACAACGAATAGGAGAAAGAGGAGGTCAAGGGTGTGAAAAGGGAGTAGGGTGGATGTATGAGAGGTGAGAGGTAGGTTGTTTAGGGTTCTTTTTAGGTCTACGTTTTAGGGTTTTAGCAGAAAAATCAGACTTTTCTAGGGTTTAAAATTTACAAAAATGACATAAAAGTGGAAAAACTAATCTAAAATAATATTTTCAAAATGTACATAACTCAGAAATAAAAATAACATAAAAAAATATTAAAATTTAAAGCTAAGATAACATGTACAAAAGATACAAAACTCAGAAATTAGGGTTTTTTTAGGGAGTTTTTGATAATTTGGGGATTTTTAAGGCTTCTAAAATTTTGCCCTAGGGTTTTTAGGGACAAATAGGGCAGGCCAAAATTATAGGAATAAGAGCCGAAATTTTCGAGGGGGAAAAAAATGCAAAATTTTAGTGTTTTTGTCATAAAATTGCAGACCTAAATCTAACCCTAATTATACCATGAAAATGCAAGTTTACCCTAACAATAATATTTTAAAAAACACAAACTCAAAAAATTAGGATTTAAAGGAGAAGAGCAACATAAAGTTTTTAGAGAAATCTACCCTAACCCTAGGGCATCAAGGAGGATGGCCCTCCTCTTGAGATGGTGCATGCCAGGTTTAGAAAGCTAGGGCTTCTTCAACAACTACAAGGGTTGGTTGATGATTCCCCAGCTAAGAAAAAATTTGGAGACCTAAGACTCAAGTTAAAAATGCTAGGGTAACAAAAGGCTAGAAAATGACTTATGCTAGGGAAAAAAGCAACTCCAATGGCTACCATTCAACCTTAGACAAGCATGCATCCAACATTTAACAAAAATACATCAAGACAAAGACTTAGATACCTTCTTGTGCATGTGTCAAGCAAACAAATCTTAGCATCACCTTAGCAAAGAAACAAGAGCAAACACTTCAATATTTGTCCCCAAATTACCAAGCATGATCATCCTCAAGAGGTGCACATCACTCAAAGAGCCCTAGTTAGGGAAAAAATCAAAAATAAAAGTGTAATCCCATAAAGTTGATGTCTAAAAATGAAGTGAGGAGATCTTATTTATATGATCTCACACTCACTTTACACAAAATAAGGTCAATTTAATATTTAAAAATGTCAACTTAAAAATATAACAAAAATAATCTAAAATAATCTAAAGATGGCCTATTGTAGGCTACCTGGGGTATTTTCCCCCTAGGTGCAAAAATAAGCTAAACAAGGCCAATTTTGATGAAATGGAAGGCCAGACTATGCAGGGGGGCTCTTCATGCCCCAACTAACCCCAACAGTGATGAAAACCCTCAACTCCCCCCCTTTTTAGAAGGCAATTAGTCTGCCTAGGAGGATGATGTCATCCTCCGAAGCAGGGCCCAGAGGGATGGCGTTGTTGAACTGGATGACTAGGAGGGTGTTGGATGTGTTCTGGAAGATGAGAGTGAGTCTCAATGTTGGAACCACTGTCGTTGGAGTGTTGAAACAAGGTCAGGGTCATGTGACCCAGTGACCCACCCCTAGAAGCCCTGGACACCAACCTCAGGGTTTCAAACCCTTTCATGAGGCAGTCAGCGATGCCATTAAGCCATAGTAATTCTAGAAGATAAGCCATAGGGTCTGGCCATGCCCCTACCTCAGAATGAGTTGGCTCAACACCCCTCCTTGTCAGAAAAAAGACACCCTCTCCCTGGGGCACCTCTGTAGGTACGATAGTGCTAGTACCATCCTAACATTAGCTCCAACTGCGGGACGAGTACTTCTCCTGAGGGTGATAGATAATCCAAGAATCATATGGATACCTATAGACCTACACATACATCAAATGACCGACATCAAAATACCCAGAGGCAGACACTTTCGTCCTTCCTTGCTCGTCAAATAAGACTAAATAAATGCAAAAAAAAACGACTAACCTATGACAACATGAAGAACGTAAAATGCAATGCATGGTAACAGTATATGACTAACTAATCCTACCTATGCTAAACATAAGAAGCATAAATGAATAGTTAAAATCATGCCACCAATGTAACCATTTTAGTAAGCGATTCATACATGTTGCCTTACCTTTGTCTTTGGATAAAATCTATGATAAAACTTGATCAATTGGCAAAGCAAATACATACGAATATCTCTGTCATGATACTAGGCGAGGATTGGATGGCTACGGGGATCTGAGAGATGAAATATTGTTGCCATGGCGAAGAATCTCTTTTACAAGGTCCATTTATCCAAGCTTCCACCAGACTAATGTATGGACCATCTTGATTATATATTGGCATTGAGGAAAACATTTGCTTGAGAATTGCTTCATTGTCCATTCGAGAAAGCATTTCTAGAGGTGGACCTTGCAAATCTTCACATATCAGTTGCAACCTGTTTGGACAATTCCTTGGAAATACATGCATATTGTTCTTCTTTATAATTATCATGTTAGTACTCATAATGATCTTTACCATTTTAAAATCGTAAACTACGTAATTCCAACCTTCACATTTCAAACGAAAATATATACGATAGTAATCATGACAATGTGAAAAGAGAATCATACCTGTCCACATACCTATATTTCCTTTATTGGAAAGTATTGTTGACCACTTACCGATACTGGACAAAAAGGGCTGAACACTTCTTGTAGAATGTATTTGATTAGGGCTTACCATGAACTGAGAGAGAACAAAGAGACTTTGCATGTGGCAATCACCAACCGGCCCCACAACTTGCACCACTCCACCACTGAGCAAAGAAAAAGGATTGATGCATTCTTTATCGAAGGAAGAGCAAGCTTCTTCACCCATATATATGCTATGGAGACGATCTACCATGATGCTAAAATGTCGTGAAGAATCGCACATTCGTGGACCAAGGAACTTCCAATAATCGTCATCTTCAGAAGACCTGTAATTTTCTTCCAAGAGAGCCAACATATCATAAGAAACCGTAACTTGAGGACACAGAGAACTCACCATTTTTGTGCATTATTCAGTTTCTTCAACTAATGTTTCTTGAAGAATCACTTCGTTTCCAGTCACAAGGCCTATTACATCATTTACTCGGTCCAAAATAATGTTTTCTTCAAGTAAACGTTTTGAGAATTGATCTTCATGGATTTCTTCACGGAACATGTTCCTTGCATCTTCAACATAAGGCATCCACTTTTCTCGTTGCTATAAATTCCAATAGCTACAAAATATTTCTATCAACTTTGCAAATGATGATATTGTTGCTTTTTCTAGGCCCAAAAACCAAGCAAGAGCATTTCCTCCCAAGTGATGAACAAACGATCTCAGGTAAACATCTTATTCCTTTTTAAGTATGTTATATGTCGCTATTGTCATGAACCATTCAACATGGTGCCAGGCCTTACCACGATCTCCGTTGATGCCCTTGAATGGGTACCAAAATATCTCTGGTAACTCATCTGAACGCCCTAGAAAGTTTGACAAATCAAGAAGAGCAAAATCTATTTCCTTTTATGCATCTGTCGGATTATCAGGATCCTTAAATTCAAATGGAATATCCTCTTCGTAAGAATATTCCATGTCATCTGGTATCCTTTCCTTTATAGAGTACTTCCGTTATTTTTCTTCAGTCGGAGTCGCCAGGAGAGACCTGCCAAGTTAGCTCAACAAATCTCACCAAAGTACCAAAAACAAGAGCGTACCTGAGACAATGGTGATTGGGTTCTAAATCGCTTATCAACCAGTGGATTCTCTTTAAATGAGTGGAGTCGCCAGATAAGACCTGCGGGGTTATTCCTTTATATATATTTTCAAAAATATAAGGAAGAAGGACTCACCTTTGAGTTCTTATCAAATGTCATTTTTCCAAGGGTGTTATGACTCCGGAAGAAACATTTCAATCTTTGAAACGTCCCCGGCAACGACACCAAAAATGTTACCGGGAAAACTAGCAGGGCTAGTTCCAGATAATAAAAAATAAGAATAGTGACCCAATGTCACCTTGGTCACGATCCTAACTTCTTCGGAAGTCAATAACCTCTAAGGAGAAGTACCTTTTGATCACCTGTAAGACACTAATGAAACCAAACAACTGTATTTTCTATGCGATTTCTAGTTAGACCAGTACCTAAATAGAGTCAATATGAAGATAAGCTAACAAACTTGTCAACCAATGCCAATAAGTGTAAGTTATCAAAATCATAAGATCACCAATTATACCAAATCAAGGAATATCAACATGTAGCATAGCGGTGTATAACCATGTAGTTTGAGAGATCACTTAATCACATGTATCAGTAATGTATTACAGTTCCAAAGATTAGTCGTTAACAATCAATATGAAAGGAAAATAACCTAGTATTCAACCAACTTCACCGTGCATCAGACCTCACCGTGCATCAGACCTCACCAAGTGCTGGTTACTTATGACAGTCAAAGTAGATTACATTCCAATTACACAACCAACTAATTATCAATAGTATGCGTGTGAAAGGTTTCAAAGTGTCAATCTCAGGGAAATATCATATAAGATCAAATTTGTACTTATTCAAAACATTCAATTCATAAAATTTGTGTATGAAGGCTAGTGCAAATCTATAGCATAGATAACCACTTACTTATGACATGAAATAAGTATGAATTAGTTCAATGTCTAGCGTTGATAGAAAGTGTTCAATATCAAACACATATTAATCCAAAGACACCTTTAATATTTAACGAACATGTGTCATCAGATGTTTCAAGGCTTATCATGTAAGTATGCATTCAATAAACAAGCCTAAATTAAGGTCAATTTAATCAATAACTTTCAGATCTGTAACTAACAGTAGTTGTATAATATTCAGTGTGCAAACACTTGCATTCAATTATTAATTTCACCTCCGCTTTCCTTGTATCCGGTTGTAAGCTAACAATTAGCCGTAGCAGAATTAGGGTATGAAATATGCTAACAATAATAACTCATATTTTAATTACATTTGAAGAATAACATAGTATACTGTATTAGAATGATTTTCAGACCTGCTATGTAATCTCATAATTTACCAATCAACTTGTGACATTATCTTGCAAAAATCACCATTTAATATCAAATTTCTAATCTATCTTTTTATTCATTTATGTTTTACTGTTTCCAAATGCTAGGGTAGCAGAGGGAAGAACATAGGGTCTGCAATATTATAGACCTGTGTGGAGGTGTGAGAGGGTTCGGATAGGGCTGCAAAAGGGGAAGGAAAGGATAGCGAGGAAGAGGGAGAAGTGAAAGGAAGGAAAGGCAGAAAGGTAAGGCTGTGAGTGGAGGACAAGGAGCAGTGAAAGGCTGCAGCATAGGAGCATATCTTAAGTGAAAAAGGGGGCAACGAATAGGAGAAAGAGGAGGTCTAGGGTGTGAAAAGGGAGTAGGGTGGATGTATGAGAGGTGAGAGGTAGGTTGTTTACGGTTCTTTTTAGGTCTGTGTTTTAGGGATTTAGCAAAAAAATCAAACTTTTCTAGCGTTTAAAATTTTAAAAAATGACATAAAATTGGAAAAACTAATCTAAAATAATATTTTCAAAATCTACATAATTCAGAAATAAAAATAACATAAAAAAAATATTAAAATTTAAAGCTAAGATAACATGTACAAAAGATACAAAACTCAGAAATTACGGTTTTTTTTAGGGATTTTTTTATAATTTGGGGATTTTTAGGGCTCCTAAAATTTCGCCCTAGGGTTTTTAGGGACAAATAGGGCAGGCCAAAATTCTAGGAGTAAGAGCCGAAATTTTCGAGGCAGCAAAAAATGCAAAACATATTTTTTTTTTAATTTTTAGGTTTTTGTCATAAAATTGCAGACCTAAATCTAACCCTAATTCTACCAAGAAAATGCAAGTTTACCCTAACAATAATATTTACAAAAATACAAACTCAAAAAAATAGGATTTAAAGGAGAAGAGCAACTTAGGGTTTTTAGAGAAATCTAACCTAACCCTAGGGCATCAAGGAGGATGGCCCTCCTCTTGAGATGGTGCATGCCAGGTTTGGAAAGCTAGGGCTTCCTCAACAACTACAAGGGTTGGTTGATGATTTCCTAGCTAAGAAAAACTTTGGAGACCTAAGACTCAAGTTAAAAATACTAGGGTAACTAAAGGCTAGAAATGACTTATGTTAGGGAAAAAAACAACTTCAATGGCTACCATTCAACCTTAGACAAGCATGCATCCAACATTTAACAAAAAGACATCAAGACAAAGACTTAGATACCTTCTTGTGCATGTGTCAAGCAAACAACACTTAGCATCACCTTAGCAAAGAAACAAGAGCAAACACTTCAAATATTTGTCCCCAAATTAGTAAGCATGATCATCCTCAAGAGGTGCACATCACTCAAAGAGCCCTAGTTATGGAAAAAATTAGAAATAAAAGTGTAATCCCATAAAGTTGATGTCTAAAAATGAAGTGAGGAGATCTTATTTATATGATCTCACACTCACGTTACACAAAATAAGGTAAATTTAATATTTAAAAATGTCAACTTAAAAATATAACAAAAATAATCTAAAAATGGCCTATTGTAGGCTACCTGGGGTATTTTCCCCCTTAAGTGCAAAAATATGCTAAACAAGGCCAATTTTCACGAAACTGAAGGCCAGACTGTGCAGGGGGGATTGTCATGCCCCAACTAACCCCAACTGCGATGAAAACCCTCAATGCCCCCCCTTTTTAACAAGCAATCAATCTGCCGAGGAGGATGACGTCATCCTCTGAAGGAGGGCCCAGAGGGAGGGCGTTGTTGAACTGGAGGACTAGGAGGGTGTTGGATGTGTTCTGGAAGATGAGAGTGAGTCTCAATGTTGGAACCACTGCCGTTGGAGTGTTGAAACAAGGTCAGGGTCATGTGACCTAGTGACCCACCCCTGGAATCCCTGGACACCAACCTCAGGGTTTCAAACCCTTTCATGAGGCAGTCAGTGATGCCATTAATCCATGGTAATTCTAGAAGATAAGCCATAGGGTCTGGCCATGCCCCTACCTCAGAATGATTTGGCTAAACACCCCTCCTAGTCAGAAAAAGACACCCTCTCCCTGGGGCACATCTACAGGTACGCTGGTGCTAGTACCATCCTAACATTGGCTCCAACTGCGAGACGAGTACTCCTCCTGAGGGTAATAGATAACCCAAGAATCATATGGATACTTGTAGACCCACACATCAAATGACCGACATCAAAATACCCAGAGGCAAACACTTTCGTCCTTCCTTGCTCGTCAAATAAGACTAAATAAATGCAAAACCAAACGACTAACCTATGACAACATGAAGAACGTAAAATGCAATGAATGCTAACAGTATATGCCTAATTAATCCTACCTATGCTAAACATAAGAAGCGTAAATGACTAGGTAAAAGCATACCACCAATGTAACCATTTTATTAAGCGATTCATACCTGTTGCCTTATCTTTGTCTTTGGATAAAATCCATGATAAAACTTGATCGATCAGCAAAGCAAATACATACCAATATCTCTGCCATGATACTAGGTGAGGATTGGATGGCTACGGGGATCTGAGAGCTGAAATATTGTTGCCATGGCAAAGAATCTCTTTTACAAGCTCCATTTATCCAAGCTTCCACCGGACTAATGTATGGACCATCTTGATGATATATTGGCATTGAGAAAAAAATTTGCTTGAGAATTGCTTGATTGTCCATTCGAGAAAGCATTTATGGAGGTGGACCTTGCAAATCTTCACATATCAGCTGCAACATGGATAGACAATTCCTTGGAAATACATGCATATTGTTCTTCTTTATAATTATCATGTTAGTACTCATAATGATCTTTACCATTTTAAAATCGTCAACTACGTAATTCCAGCCTTCACATTTCAAACGAAAATATATACAATAGTAATCATGACAATGTGAAAAGAGAATCATACCTGTCCACATACCTATATTTCCTTCATTGGAAAGTATTGTTGACCACTTACCGATACTGGAAAAAAAGGGCTGAACACTTCTTGTAGAATGTATTTGATTAGGGCTTACCATGAACTGAGAGAGAACAGAGAGACTTTGCATGTGGCAATCACCAATCGGCCCCACATCTTGCACCACTCCACCACTGAGCAAGGAAAAAGGATTGATCCATTCTTCATCGAAGGAAGAGCAAGATTCTTCACCCATATATATGCTATGGAGACGATCTACCATGATGCTGCAAGTTCGTGAAGAATCGTAAATTGGTGGACCAGGGAACTTCCAATAATCGTCGTCTTCAGCAGACCTGTAGTTTTCTTCCAAGAAAGCCAACATATCATAAGAAACCGTAACTTGAGGACACAGAGAACTCACCATTTTTTTGCATTCTTCAATTTCTTCAACTAAGGCTTCTTGAAGAATCACTTCGTTTCCAATCACAAGGCCTACTACATCATTTACTTGGTCCTAAATAATGTTTTCTTCAAGTAAACATTATGAGAATTGATCTTCATGGATTTCTTCACGGAACAAGTTCCTTGCATCTTCAACATAAGGCATCCACTTTTCTCGTTGCTCTAAATTCCAATAGCTACAAAATACTTCTATCAATTCTGTAAATGATGATATTGTTGTATTTTCTAGGCCCACAAATGAAGCAAAAGCCTTTTTCTCCCAAGTGATGAACAAACGATCTCATGTAAACATCTTCTTCCTTTTTAATGTTGTTCTCTGCAGCCATTGTCATGAACCATTCGACATGGTTCCAGGCCTTACCACGATCTCCCTTGATGCCCTTGAATGGGTACCAAAATATCTCTTGTAACTCATCTGAACGACCTCGAAATTTTGACAAATCAAGAGGAGCAAAAGCTATTTCTTTTTCTGCATCTATCAAATTATCAGGATCCTTAAATTCAAATGGAATATCCTTTTCGTAAGAATATGCCATGTCATCCGGTATCCTTGTCTTTATAGAGTACTTCCGTTATTTTTCTTCTAAATCGCTTATCAACCAGTGGATTCGCTTTAAATGAGTTGAGTTGCAAGATAAGACCTGCGGGGTTATTCCTTTATAGATATTTCAAAAAATATAAGGAAGAAGGACTCACCTTTGAGTTCTTATCAAATTTCATTTTTCCAAGAGTGTTATGACTCTGGATGAAACATTTCAATCTGTCAAACTTCCCTGGCAACGGCACCAAAATTGTTACCCTAAAAACTAGTAGGGCTAGTTCCCGATAAGCAAAAATAAGAATAGTGATCTAATGTCACCTCGGTCACGATCCTAACTTCTTCAAAAGTCAATAACCTCCAAGGAGAAGTATCCATTAATAACCTGTAAGACACTAGTGCAACCAGACAAGTATATTTTCTATGCGATTTGTAGTTAGTCCAGTGCCTGAATGGAGTCAATATGAAGATAAGCTAACAAACTTGTCAACAAATGCTAATAAGTGTAATTTAGGCAAAGCATAAGATCACCAACTATACCAAATCAAGGAATATCAACATGTAGCATAGCGATGTATAACCATTTAGTTTGAGATATCACTTAATCACATATATCCGTAGTGTATTACAGTTCCAAAGATTAGTGGTTAACCATCAATATGAAAGGAAAATAACCTAGTATTCAACCAACTTCACCATGCATCAGACCTTCACCAAGTAGATTACAATCCAGTTACACAACCAACTAATTATCAATAGTATGCGTGTGATAGGTTTCAAAGTGTCAATCTCAGGGAAATATCATATAAGATCAAATTTGTACTTATTCAAAACATTCAATTCATCAAATCTGTGTATGAAGGCTAGTGCAAATCTGTAGCATAGGTAACCACTTACTTATGTCAGGAAATAAGTATGAATTAGTTCAATGTCTAACATTGATAGAAAGTGTTCAATATCATACACATATTAATCCAGAGACACCTTTTCTACTTAACCAGCATATGTCATCAGATGTTTCAAGGCTTATCATGTAAGTATGCATTCAATAACCAAACCTAAATTAAGGTCAATTTAATTAATAAATTTCAGATCTGTAGGTGACAGTAGTTGTATAATATTCAGTGTGCAAACACCTGCATTCAATTATTAGTTTCACCTCTGTTTTCCTTGTATTAGGTTGTAAGCTAACAATTAGTCGCAACAGTATTAGTGTATGAAATATGCTAACAATAATAACTCGGATTTTAATTACATTTGAAGAATTACATAGTATATTGTATTAGAATGATTTTCAGACATTGTATGTAATCTCATAATTTACCAATCAGCTTGTGACATAATGTTGCAAAAATCACTAATTAATATCAAATTTCTACTCTATCTTTTTATTCATTTTTGTTTTACTGTGTGTAGATTCTACGGCAGCAGAGGGAGGAACACAGGGTTTGCAGTATTGCAGACCTGTGTGAAGGTGTGAGAGGGTTCGGATAGGGCAGCAAAATGGGAAGGAAATGATAGCGAGGAAGAGGGATAATTGAAAGGAAGGAAAGGCAGAAAGGTAAGGCTATGAGTGGAGGACAAGGAGCAGCGGAAGGGTGGAGCAGAGGAGCAGATCTGAAGTGAAAAAGGGGGAAGCGAAGAGGAGAAAGAGGAGGTCGAGGGTGTGAAAAGGGATTAGGGCGGAGATAGGAGAGGTGAGAGGTAATTTGTTTAGGGTTCTTTTAGGTTTGTGTTTTAGGGTTTTAGCAAAAAAATCAGACTTTTCTAGGGTTAAAATTTTACAAAAATGAAATAAAAATGGAAAAACTAATCTAAAATAATATTTTCAAAATGTACATAACTAAGAAATAAAAATAACATAAAAAAAACATTAAAATATAAAGCTAAGATGATATCTACAAAAGATACAAAACTCATAAATTAGATTTTTTTAGGGAGTTTTTGATAATTTTGGGATTTTTAGGGCTCCTAATATTTCGTCCTAGGGTTTTTAGGGTTTTTATTATAAAATTGCAGACCTAAATCTAACCCTAATTCTACCATGAAAATGCAAAATTACACATGAAAATGCAAGTTTACCCTAACAATAATATTTACAAAAATACAAACTCAGAAAAATAGGATTTAAAGGAGAAGAGCAACATAGGGTTTTTAGAGAAATCTACCCTAACCCTCGGGCATCGAGGATGGCCCTCTTATTGAGATGGTGCTTGCCAAGTTTTGAAAGCTAGGGCTTCTTCAACAACTACAAGGGTTGGTTGATGATGTCGTAGCTAAGAAAAAATTTGGAGACCTAAGACTCAAGTTAACAATGCTAGGGTAACTAAAGGCTATAAAATGACTTATGCTAGGGAAAAATGCAACTCCAATGGCTACCATTCAACCTTAGACAAGCATGCATCGAACATTTAACAAAAAGACATCAAGACAAAGACTTAGATACCTTCTTGTGCATGTGTCAAGCAAACAACTCTTAGCATCACCTTAGAAAAGAAATAAGAGCAAAGAATTCAAATATTTGTCCCCAAATTAGTAAGCATGATCATCCTCAAGAGGTGCACATCACTCAAAGAGCCCTAGTTAGGGCAAAAATCAGAAATAAAAGTGTAACACCATAAAGTTGATGTCTAAAAATGGAGGAGATCTTATTTATATGATATCACGCTCACTTTACACAAAATAAGGTCAATTTAATATTTAAAAATGTCAAAATAAAAATATAACAAAAATAATATAAAATAATTTAAAGATGGACTATTGTAGGCTACCTGGAGTATTTTCCCCCCTAGGTGCAAAAATATGCTAAACAAGGCCAATTTTGAGGAAACTGAAGGCCAGACTGTGCAGGGGGGATCGCAATGCCCCAACTAACCCTAACAGTGATGAAAACTCTCAACACCCCCCCTTTTTAACAAGCAATCAGTCTGCCCAGAAGGATGACATCATCCTCTGAAGGAGGGCCCAGAGGGAGGTCATTGTTGAATTGGAGGACTAGGAGGGTGTTGGATGTGTTCTGGAAGATGAGAGTGAGTCTTAGTGTTGGAACCACTGCCGTTGGAGTGTGGAAACAAGGTCAGGGTCATGTGACCCAGTGACCCACCCCTGGAAGCCCTGGACACCAACCTCAGGGTTTCAAACCCTTTCATGAGGCAGTCAGCGATGCCATTCAGCCATAGTAATTATAGAAGATAAGCCATAGGATCTGGCCATGCCCCTACCTCAGAATGAGTTGGCTAAACACCCCTCCTGGTCAGAAAAAGACACCCTCTCCATGGGGCACCTCTGGAGGTACGCTGGTGCTAGTACCACCCTAGCATTGGCTCCAACTGTCGGACGAGTACTCCTCCTGAGGGTGATAGATAATTCAAGAATCATATGGATACCTGTAGACCTACACACACATCAAATGACCGACATCAAAATACCGAGAGGCAGACACTTTCATCCTTCCTTGCTCGTCAAATAAGACTAAATAGATGCAAAAACAAACGACTAACCTATGACAACATGAAGAACGTAAAATGCAATGCATGGTAACAATATATGCCTAACTAATCCTACCTATGCTAAACATAAGAAGCATAAATGACTAGGTAAAATCATACCACCAATGTAACCCTTTTAGTAAGCGATTTATACATGTTCCCTTACCTTTGTCTTTGGATAAAATCCATGATAAAACTTGATCGATCAACAAAGCAAATACATACCAATATCTCTGCCATGATACTAGGTGAGGATTGGATGGCTACGGGGATCTGAGAGCTTAAATATTATTGCCATGGCGAAGAATCTCTTTTACAAGCTCCATTTATCCAAGCTTCCACTGGACTAATGTATGGGACATCTTGATAATATATTGGCATTGAGGAAAAAATTTGCTTGAGAATTGCTTGATTGTCCATTCGAGAAAGCATTTCTGGAGGTGGACCTTACAAATCTTCACATATTAGCTACAACCTGTTTGAACAATTCCTTGGAAATACATGCATATTGTTCTTCTTTATAATTATCATGTTAGTACTCGTAATGATATTTACCATTTTAAAATTGTCAACTACGTAATTCCAGCCTTCACATTTCAAACAAAAATATATACAATAGTAATCATGACAATGTGAAAAGAGAATCATACATGTCCACATACATATATTTCCTTCATTGGAAAGTATTGTTGACCACTTAACGATACTGGACAAAAAGAGTTGAACACTTCTTGTAGAATGTATTTGAATAGGGCTTACCATGAACTGAGAGAGAACAGAGAGACTTTGTGGCAATCACCAACGGGCCCCACATCTTGAACCACTCCACCACTGAGCAAAGAAAAAGGATTGATCGATTCTTCATCGAAGGAAGAGCAAGCTTCTTCACCCATATATCTGCTATGGAGACGATCTACCATGATGCTACAAGGTCGTGAAGAATTGTACATTGGTGGACCAAGGAACTTCCAATAATTGTCGTCTTCAGCAGACCTGTAATTTTCTTCCACGAGAGCCAACATATCATAAGAAACCGTAACTTGAGGACACAGAGAACTCACCATTTTTGTGCATTTTTCAGTTTCTTCAACTAAGGATTCTTGAAGAATCACTTCGTTTCCGGTCACAAGGCCTATTACATCATTTACTCGGTCCTGAATAATGTTTTCTTGAAGTAAACTTTCTGAGAATTCATCTTCATGGATTTCTTCACGGAACAAGTTCCTTCCATCTTCAACATAAGGCATCTACCTCTCTCCTTGCTCTCAATTCCAATAGCTACAAAATATTTTTATCAATTTTGCAAATGATGATATTGTTGTTTTTTCTAGGCCCAAAAACCAAGCAAGACCATTTCCTCCCAGGTGATGAACAAACGATCTCATGTAAACATCTTCTTCCTTTTTAATGATGTTATCTGCCGCCATTGTCATGAACCATTCAACATGGTGCCATGCCTTACCACGATCTCCCTTGATGCCCTTGAATGGGTAACAAAATATCTCTGGTAACTCATCTGAACGCCCTGGAAAGTTTGACAAATCAAGAAGAGCAAAAGCTATTTCCTTTTCTGCATCTGTCGGATTATCAAGATCCTTAAATTCAAATGGAATATCCTCTTCATAAGAATATTCCATGTCATACGGTATCCTTTCCTTTATAGAGCACTTTCGTTATTTTTCTTCAGTCGTAGTCACCAGGAGAGACCTACCAAGTTAGCTCAACAAATCTCACCAAAGTACCAAAAACAAGAGCGTACTTGATACAATGGTGATTGGGTTCTAAATCGCTTATCAACCAGCGGAGTCTCTTTAAATGAGTGGAGTCGCAAGATAAGACCTGCGGGGTTATTCCTTTATAGATATTTCAAAAATATAAGGAAGAAGGACTCACCTTTGAGTTCTTATCAAATGTCATTTTTCCAAGGGTGTTATGACTCTGGATGAAACATTTCAATCTGTCAAACGTCCCTGGCAACGGCACCAAAATTGTTACCCTAAAAACTAGTAGGGCTAGTTCCCGATAAGCAAAAATAAGAATAGTGATCTAATGTCACCTCGGTCACGATCCTAACTTCTTCAAAAGTCAATAACCTCCAAGGAGAAGTATCCATTAATAACCTGTAAGACACTAGTGCAACCAGACAAGTATATTTTCTATGCGATTTGTAGTTAGTCCAGTGCCTGAATGGAGTCAATATGAAGATAAGCTAACAAACTTGTCAACAAATGCCAATAAGTGTAATTTAGGCAAAGCATAAGATCACCAACTATACCAAATCAAGGAATATCAACATGTAGCATAGCGATGTATAACCATTTAGTTTGAGAGATCACTTAATCACATATATCAGTAATGTATTACAGTTCCAAAGATTAGTGGTTAACCATCAATATGAAAGGAAAATAACCTAGTATTCAACCAACTTCACCATGCATCAGACCTCACCAAGTACTGGTTACTTATGATAGTCAAAGTAGATTACAATCCAGTTACACAACCAACTAATTATCAATAGTATGCGTGTGATAGGTTTCAAAGTGTCAATCTCAGGGAAATGTCATATAAGATCAAATTTGTACTTATTCAAAACATTCAATTCATCAAATCTGTGTATGAAGGCTAGTGCAAGTCTGTAGCATAGGTAACCACTTACTTATGACATGAATTAAGTATGAATTATTTCAATGTCTAGTGTTGATAGAAAGTGTTCAATATCAAACACATATTAATCCAGAGACACCTTTTATACTTAACCAGCATATGTCATCAGATATTTCAAGGCTTATCATGTAAGTATGCATTCAATAACCAAGCCTAAATTATGGTCAATTCAATCAATAAATTTCAAATCTGTAGGTGACAGTAGTTGTATAATATTCAGTGTGCAAACACTTTCATTCAATTATGAGTTTCACCTTCGTTTTGCTTGTATCAAGTTGTAAGCTAACAATTAGTCGCAGCAGTATTAGTGTATGAAATATGCTAACAATAATAACTCGGATTTTAATTACATTTGAAGAATAACATAGTGTATTGTATTAGAATGATTTTCAGACATGTTATGTAATCTCCGAATTTACCAATCAACTTGTGACATAATCTTGCAAAAATCACTAATTAATATCAAATTTCTAATCTATCTTTTTATTCATTTTTGTTTTACTGTGTGCAGATTCTAGGACAGCAGAGGGAGGAACACAGGGTCTACAGTATTGCAGACCTGTGTGAAGGTGTGAGAGGGTTCGAATAGGGCAGCAAAATGGGAAGGAAAGGATAGCGAGGAAGAGGGAGAATTGAAAGGAAGGAAAGGCAAAAAGGTAAGGCTATGAGTGGAGGACAAGGAGCAGCGAAAGGGTGGAGCAGAGGAGCAGATTTGAAGTGAAAAAGGGGGCAACGAATAGGAGAAAGAGGAGGTCGAGGGTGTGGAACGGGATTAGGGCGGAGGTAGGAGAGGTGAGAGGTAAGTTGTTTAGGGTTCTTTTAGGTCTGTGTTTTAGTGTTTTAGCAAAAAAACAGAGTTTTCTAGGGTTAAAATTTTACAAAAATTAACATAAAAATGGAAAAACTAATCTAAAATAATATTTTCAAAATGTACATAACTCATAAATAAAAATAACATAAAAAAAGATTAAAATATAAAGCTAAGATAATATCTACAAAAGATACAAAACTCAGAAATTAGAGTTTTTTAGGGAGTTTTTGATAATTTTGGGATTTTTAGGGCTCCTAATATTTCGCCCTAGGGTTTTTAGGGACAAATAGGGCAGGCCAAAATTATAGGAGGAAGGGCCAAAATTTTATAGAGGCCAAAAAATGCAAAAAAAAATAAAAAAAATTAGGGTTTTTATTATAAAATTGCAGACCTAAATCTAACTCTAATTTTACCATGAAAATGCAGAATTACACATGAAAATGCAAGTTTACCCTAACAATAATATTTACAAGAGTACAAACTCGGAAAAATAGGATTTAAAGGAGAAGAGCAACCAAGGGTTTTTAGAGAAATCTACCCTAACCCTAGAGCATCAAGGAGGATGGCCCTCCTCTTGAGATGGTGTTTTCCAAGTTTGGAAAGCTAGGGCTTCTTCAACAACTACAAGGGTTGGTTGATGATGCCCTAGCTAAGACAAACTTTGGATACCTAAGACTCAAGTTAAAAATTCTAGGGTAACTAAAGGCTATACAATGACTTATGCTAGGGCAAAATGCAACTCCAATGGCTACCATTCAACCTTAGACAAGCACACATCCAACATTTAACAAAAATACATCAAGAGAAAGACTTAGATACCTTCTTGTGCATGTGTCGATCAAACAACTCTTAGCATCACCTTGGAAAATAAACAAGATCAAAGACTTCAAAGATTTGTCCCCAAATTAGCAAGCATGATCATCCTCAAGAGGTGCACGTCACTCAAACAGCCTTAGTTAGGGAAAAAATTAGAAATAAAAGTGCAATCCCATGAATTTGATGTCTAAAAATGAAGTGAGGAGATCTTATTTATATGATCTCACACTCACTTTACACAAAATAAGGTCAATTTAATATTTAAAAATGTCAACTTAAAAACATAACAAAAATAATATAAAATAATCTAAATATGGCCTAATGTAGGCTACTTGGGGTATTTTCCCCCTAGGTACAAAAATATGCTAAACAAGGCCAATTTTTACGAAACTGAAGCCCATACAATGCAAGGGGGTTCGTCATGCCTCAACTAACCCCAACAGTGATGAAAACCCTCAACGTCACCTCTTTTTAGCAAGCAATCAGTCTGCCCATGAGGATGACGTCATCCTATGAAGGAGGGCCTAAAGGGAGGGAGTTGCTAAACTGGAGCACTAGGAGGGTGTTGGATGTGTTCTGGAAGATGAGAGTGAGGCTCAGTGCTGCAACCACTTCTGCTAGAGTGCTGAAACAAGGTCGGGGTCATGTGACCCATTGACCCACCCCTGGAAGCCCCAGACACCAACCTCAGGGTTTCAAACCCTTTCATGAGGCAATCTGCAATTCCATTAATCCATAGTACTTCCAGAAGATAATCCAGAGGGTCTACCCATGCCCCTACCTTAGAATGAGCTGTCTAAACACCCTTCCTGGTCAGAAAAATACACCCTCTCCCTGGGGCACCTCTGCAGGTACACTAGTGCTAGTACCATCGTAACACTACACATACATGGATTATAGACCAAGTTCACGGGTGTATCACTTTATGCACTTGATCGTTGGTACAAACATCCAACTACAAACAATGTCAACAAAGTTATAAAATAATGTATGCTACTTACTACCTCATGCAGAGCATGAGAGGTTGTTTGGGACAATAAGAAACAGAGAGGATCCAGAAGGCCTAATTGATTGAAGTACATAATATACTCATGTGATTATTTATTCATGCATGTTTAATTTTATTCATGTTAGATAGTTTATTTATTGTTATGTTAGATAGTTTATTTCATGTTATGTAGATCATGTTATCTTATATAGTTTATTTGATGTTTAAGTTATGTTTAAGTTAATATTACAATACATTGATGTTTTACACCAATCACTCCAATTCAAGTTTCCATCCCTTTAGGAAAACTTCACATATATAAACAAGATTTGAAAACTCATCTTATATAGCATATATATAACGGAGGATAGCACTCCAGGGAAGAAACATAAGTGATCCATGCACTAGCGAAGTGCTCCACTTGTAGAGTACATCTGTACATATGTAAGCAATGACCATCAATCCATCTCCAATCCTCCAAAAAGGAAACCATGGCACCATATGATATCCAAGGATTGTGTCCCTCCTCTGCAATACAAATTTATCCATCTGTCTTGTAGGGTGTTCTCCCACCAAGTGAATACTCCATATGGCCATCATACAAGGTGTCCTCCATAAAGGCTAGAGATCTCAATTTCTCAAGGGAATAACGCTAAGCCTATGACAATTTGATGTCTGACATACATTGAGAAATTTATTACAAGTGTGCATATCAATTACAAACCATCTCTTTTGATACAATCCATCTCAAACCATTCAAGGGATAATCCATGGCTCTTTACTTTGTAATACTCACAGTATCTACGAATCTTGAATCACCCTCAACAACATCCTCCATTAAGGAATCACACCTATCTAATAAATAAGTAGAATGTGCATGGATGAAGTCAATATCAAAGCTTAATAAAAAATCACACTATATGGATTGGAAGCTAGATCTACATGTTCCTTCTAAGAAATAGAACCTAATATAGCTTAAAGACCCTAATCTAGCCCTAGAAACTAGACAAAACCAAATTTATCCCTCGAAAGCCTAATGTGGACCTAGAACCCTAGAGACCTAATCTAGAATACTTATCTAGCCTCAAAGACCTAATCTAGCCATATAGAACCTAATCTAGCTTATAGACCCTGATCTAGCCCTAGAAACTAGACAAAAACAAATCTAGCCCTGGAAAGCCTAATGTGGACCTACAACCCTGGAGACCTAATCTAGAATACTTATCTAGCCCCAGAGATGTAACCTAGCCCTGGAGACCTAATCTAGCCATATAGAACCTAATCTAGCTTATAGACCGTGATCTAGCCCTAGAAACTGAACAAAAAAAAATCTAGACCTGGAAAGCCTAATGTGGACCTACAACCCTAGAGACCTGATCTAGAATACTTATCTAGCCCTAGAGACATAACCTAGCCCCGAAGACCCAATCTATCCATATTGAATCTAATCTAGCTTATATACCTTGATCAAGCCCTAGAAACCAAACAAAAACAAACCTAGCCCTAGAAAGCCTAATATGGAACTACAACCCCAGAGACTTGATCTAGAATACTTATCTAGCCTTAGAGACGTAACCTAGCCACGGAGACCTAATCTATCCATATAGAACCTAATCTATCTTATAGACCCTGATCTATCCCTAGAAACCAGACAAAAACAAATCTTGCCCTAGAAATCCTAATGTGGACCTACAACCCTAGAGACCTGATCTAGAATACTTATCTATCCCTAGATATGTAACCTAGCCCCAGAGACCTAATCTAGCCATATAGAACCTAATATAGCTTATAGACCTTGATCTAGCCCTAGAAACCAGACAAAAACAAATCTAGAGACCTGTGGTACGCTTTGAGGATTTACTCCGGGGGCACGGAACTCGAACCGACGAGCGGAATGGGATTCCGTAAGCTCCCACACATGCATATGGCCAGTGTGGAAGTGTTCATGATTCCCACGCATGCCCAGGAGCCTTCGGATTAGAATTGACCCCCTTGTGCAAAAATGGCATGGCCTTCACTAAGCAAAACCCTAGTTCTGGAGATGGCACAATAGTACCGTTTTCGGGCGTTTGAGTCACAGTGGGGGGGTCCCACGACTAGAAATCGGCGTCCTGAATCCATCGGAATCGACGAATTCGCGATCGGAGTCACGGTTTTGGTGCTATGGTCATTTTTTCCAAGCATCTCGTGGCTATTCAGGGACGCTTTGAGGATTTTCTCCGAGGGCACGGAACTCGAACCGGCGAGCAGAATGGGGTTCCGTCAGATCCCACACGTGCATATGGACAATGTGGAGGTTTTCACGATGGCCACGCACGCTCAGGATCCCTCCGATTAGAATTGACCCCCTTGTGCAAAAATGGCATGGCCTTCACTAAGAAAAACCCTAGTTCCAAATATGGCACAATAGCACCATTTCCGGGTGTTTGAGTCATGATGGGGGGGTTCCCACATCTAGAACCCAACGTCCTGAATCCATCGAAATCGACGAATTCGCGATCTGAAACACGGTTTTGGTGCTATGGACATTTTTTTCAGGCACCCCATGGCCATTCAGGGACGCTTTGAGGATTTTCTCTGAGGGCATAGAAATCGAACCAGCGAGTGGAATGGGTTCCGTCAGGTCCCACACGTGCATATGGTCAGTGTGGAGGTGTTCACGATGGCCATGCACGCTTGGGAGCCTTCGGATTGGAATTGAACCCCTTGTGCAAAAATGGCCTGGTCTTCACTAAGAAAAACCCTAGTTCCGTAAATGACACAATAGCACCATTTATGGGCGTTTGAGTCATGGTGGGGGGGATCCCACAGCTAGAACCAAGCATCCTGAATCCATCGAAATCAAAGGATTCACGATCAGAGTCATAGTTTCGGTGCTATGGGAATTTTTTCCAGACACCCCGTGGTCATTCAAGGATGCTTTGAGGATTTTCTTCAGGGGCACGGAACCCAAACCGGCGAGTGGAACGGGGTTCCGTCATCTCCCACACGTGCGTATGGCTAGTGTGGATGTGTTCACGATGGCCACACATGCCCGAGAGTCTTTGGATTAGAATTGAACCCCTTGTGAGAGAATGGCATGGCCTTCATTGAGCAAAACCCTAGTTCCAGAGATGGCACAATAGCATCGTTTACTGGAAATTGAGTCACAGTGGGGGGGTCCAACAACTAGAACTCGACGTCCAAAATCCATTGGAATCGACAGATTCACGATCAAAGTCACAATTTTGGTGCTATGGGCAATTTTTTCCAAGCACCCCGTAGCCATTTAGGGATGCTTTGAGGATTTTCTCCCGAGGCACGAAACTCGAACCGACAAGCGGAACAAGGTTTCGTAAGCTCCCACATGTGCATATGGATAGTGTGGAGGTGTTCACGTTGGCCATGCACGCCCGGGAGCCTTCGGATTAGAATTGACCCCCTTGTGCAAAATTGGCATGGACTTCACTGAGAAAAACCCTAGTTCCGTAGATGGCACAATATCACTGTTTTCGAGCATTTGAGTCACAGTGAGGGGGGTCCCTCAGATGGAACTCGACATCCTGAATCCATCGAACTCGATGGATTCGCGACCGGAGTCACGATTTTGGTGCTATGGGAATTTTTTCCAGGCACCCTGTGGCCATTCAGGGACTCTTTCAGGATTTGATCCGGGGACACGGAACCCAAACCGACGATCATAACGGAGTTCTTTTACCTCCCACATGTTCATATGGCTAGTTTGGAGGTGTTCACGGTGGCCACGCATGCCCGGGAGCCTTCAGATTATAATTTACCCCCTTGTGCAAAAATGGCATGGCCTTCACTAAACAAAACCCTAATTCCGGATATGGCACAATAACACTGTTTCCGGGTGTTTGAGTCACGGTGGGGGGGTCCCTTAGCTGGAACCTGGCGTCCCAAATCCATCAGAATGACAAATTCACGATCGGAGTCACGGTTTTGGTGCTATGGGCATTTTTTCTAGGCACCCCGTGGCCATTCAGGGACACTTTGAGGATTCTCTCCACAGTAACGGAACCCAAACCAACAAGCGAACGGGGTTCCGTCAGCTCCCACACATGCATATGTCCAGTTTGGAGGTGTTCACGGTGGCCACGCATGCCCGGGAGCCTTCGGATTAGAATTGACCTCTTGTGAAAAAATGGCATGGCCTTCACTGAGCAAAACTCTAGTTCCATAGGTGGCACAATAGCACCATTTATGGGATTTTGAATCATGGTGGGGGGTGTCCCATAGCTAGAACCCGGCATCCCGAATCCATCGAAATTGACGGATTCGTGATCGAAGTCACAGTTTTGGTGCTATGGGAATTTTTTCTAGGCACCCCATGGCCATACAGGGACACTTTGAGGATTTGCTTCGGGGGCACGAAACCCAAACCGGCAAGCAGAATGAAGTTTCTTCAACTCCCACACGTGCATATGGCCAGTGTGGAGGTGTTCATGATGGCCACGCATGCCTGGGATCCTTCATATTAGAATTGACCCCCTTGCGCAAAAAATGGCATGGTCGTCACTGAGCAAAACCCTAGTTTCAGATATTGCACAATAGTACCGTTTCCGGGAATTTAAGTCATGGTGGGGGGGTCCCACAACTAGAAACCGACGTCCCAAGTCCATTGTAATCAATGAATTCGCGATCAGAGTCACGTTTTTTATGCTATGGGCATTTTTGGTAGGCACCCCGTGGCCATTCACGGACGCTTTAAGGATTTTCTACAGGGGCACGGAACTTGAACCGGTGAGCGGAACGGGTTTCCGTCACCTCCCACACATGCATATGGTCAGTGTGGAGGTGTTCATGATGGCCACGCACACCCAGGATCCTTCGGATTAGAATTGACCCGCTTGTGCAAAATTGGCATGGCCTTCATTGAACAAAACTCTAGCTCTGTACATGGAACAATAGCACTATTTTTGGGCGTTTGAGTCACGATGGGGGGTGCCCTAGCTGGAACCCGGCCTCCTGAATCCATTGGAATAGACAGATTCGCGACCGGAGTCAAAGTTTTGAATCATGGCCATTTTTCCCAGGCACCTTGTGGTCATTCAAGGATGCTTTGAGGATTTGCTTTGGGGGAACGTAACCCAAACCGACGCGTAGAACAGGGTTCTATCAGCTCCCACACATGCATATACCCAGTGTAGAGGTGTTCACAATGGCCACGCACGCTCGGGACCCTTCGTATTAGAATTGACCCCTTGTGCAAAATTGGCATGGCCTTCACTGAGCAAAACCCTAGTTCCGAAGATTGCACAATAGCACCATTCTCGGGAATTTGAGTCACAGTGAGGAGGGTCCCCTACCTTGAATCCGACGTCCTGAATCCATCGGAATCGAGGGATTTGCGACCAGAGTCACATTTTTTGTGCTATGGGAATTGTTTCCAAGCACCCCGTGGGCATTCAGAGACACTTTGAGGATTTTCTCTGGGGGAATGTAACCCAAACCGGCAAGCGGAACGGGGTTCCGTCAGCTCCCACATGTGCATATGGCCAGTGTGCAGGTGTTCACGATGGCCACACATGCTTAGGATCCTTCAGATTCGAACTGACCCCCTTGTGCAAAATTGGCATGGCCTTCACTGAGCAAAACCCTAGTTCTGGAGGTGGCACAATAGCATCGTTTCTGGGCGTTTGAGTCACGGTGGGGGCGGTCCCACGGCTAGAACCCGGTGCCCCGAATCCATTGGAATCAACGGATTCGCGATCGGAGTCACGGTTTTGGTGCTATGGGCATTTTTCCAGGCACCCTATGGTTATTCAAAGACGCTTTGAGCATTTACTCTAGGGGCAGGGAACTCGAACCGGCAAGCGAAATGGGGTTTCATCAGCTCCCACTCATGCATATGGCCATTGTGGAGGTGTTCACGATGGCCATGTACGCTCGGGATCCTACGGATTAGAATTGACCCCCTTGTCTAAAATTGGCATGGCCTTCACTAAGCAAAACCCTAGTTATGGAGATGGCACAACAACATTGTTTCCAATCATTTGATTCACTTTGGGGGAGGGGGGCTAGTTGGAACTCGGCGTCCCGAATCCATTGGAATCAACGGATTCGCGACCGGATTCACAGTTTCTATGCTATGGGAATTTTTTCCAGGCACCCCATGGTCATTGAGGGACACTTTGAGGATTTGCTTCGGGGGCACGGAACCCAAACCAGCGAGTGGACTTGGATTATTTCGACTCCCACATGTGCATATGGCCAGTGTGGAGGTGTTCACGATGGCCACGCTCTCCTGGGATCCTTTAGATAAGAAATGAACCCCTTGCGCAAAATTGGCATGGCCTTCACTCAGCAAAACCATAGTTCCGGAGATAGCACAATAAACATCGTTTTTGTGTGTTTGAGTCACGATGGGTGGGGTCCCCTACCTTGAACCCGGCATCCTAAATCCATCGAAATTGACGGATTTGTGACTGGAGTCACGGTTTCGATGCTATGGGCCTTTTTTCCATGCACCCCGTGACCATTAAGGGGCACTTTGAGGATTTTCTCGGGGGGCATGGAACCCAAAACGGATATTGGACTTGGATTCATGTGGCTCCCACATGTGCATATGGCCAGTGTGGAGGTGTTCACGATGGCCACGCATGCCTGGGAGCCTTCAGATTATAAATTACCCTCTTGCACAAAATTGGCATGGCCTTCATTGAGCAAAACCCTAGTTCTGGAGATGGCACAACAACACTATTTCTGAGTGTTTGAGTCACTGTGGGGGGAGACCCCTAGCTGGAACCCAGTGTCTCAAATCCATCGAAATCGAGTGGTTTATGACCGGAGTCACGGTTTCGGTGCTATGGTCATTTTTCCCAGGCACCCCGTGGCCATTCAGGGACACTTTGAGGATTTGCTCCAGGGACACATAACCCAAACAGGCGAGTGAACTTGGATTCTTTCGGCTCCCACACATGCATATGGCCAGTGTGGTGTTGTTCACAATGGCCACGCTCGACCGGGAACCTTCGAATAAGAAATGAACCCCTTGCGCAAAATTGGCATGGCCTTCACTTAGCAAAACCCTAGTTCCAGATATAACACAATAACATTTTTTTTGTGCGTTTGAGTGACGGTGGGGGGGGTCCCCTACCTGAAACCCGGCATCCTGAATCCATTGGAATCGATCGATTCGTGACTGGAGTCATGGTTTCGGTGCTATGGGAATTTCTTCCATGCACCCCGTGGCCATTCAGGGACACTTTGAGGATTTGCTCTAGGGGCACAGAACCCAAACAGGCGAGCGGACTTGGATTATTTCAGCTCCCACATGTGCATATGGCCAGTGTGGAGGTGTTCACGATGGCCATGATCACCTCGGATCCTTCGGATAAGAAATGACCCCCTTGCGCAAAATTGGCATGGCCTTAACTAAGCAAAACCCTAGTTCCGGAGATGGCACAATAGCACTGTTTCCAGGCATTTCAGGTATGGTGGGGGAATCCCCTAGCTTAAACTTGACATCCAAAATCCATTGGAATCGATGGATTCGCTACCGGAGTCACGGTTTTGGTGCTATGGGAATTTTTACTAGGAACCCCATGGTCATTCAGGGACACTTTGAGGATTTGCTACAGGGGCACGAAACCCAAACCGGTGAGCGGACTTGGATTCTTTCAGCTCCCACATGTGCATATGGCCATTGTTGATGTGTTCACGATGGCCACGTTTTCCCGGGATCCTTCGGATCATAAATGACCCCCTTGCGCAAAATTGGCATGGCCTTCACTGAGCAAAACCCTAGTTCGGGAGATGGCTCAATAGCACCATTTTTGGGCGTTTGAGGCACGTTGGGGGGGCTTCCCTAGCTAAAATGCAGCATCCTGAATCCATCGGAATCGAGGGATTCACGACCTGAGTCATGGTTTCAGTGCCATGGGAATTTTTTCCAGGCACCCCATGGCCATTCAAGGACACTAAGGATTTTCTCAAGGGGCACGGAACCCAAACCGACGAGCGGACTTGGATTCTTTCGGCTCCCACACGTGCATATGGCCATCGTGTATGTGTTCATGATGGCCACACTCGCCTGGGATCCTTCGGATTAGAATTGACCCCCTTGTGTAAAATTGGCATGGCCTTCACTAAGCAAAACCCTAGTTCCGGAGATGGCACAATAGAACTGTTTTTGGGCGTCTAAGGCACAGTGGGGGGGGTCCCCTAGCTGAAACTTGGCATCCTAAATACATCAAAATTAACGGATTTGCGACTGGAGTCACGATTTCAGTGCTATGGGATTTTTTTCTAGGAACCCCGTGGCCATTCGGGGACACTTTGAGGATTTGCTCCGGTGGCACGGAACCCAAACCGGTTAGCGGACTTGGATTCTTTCAGCTCCCACACGTGTATATGGCCATTTTGGATGTGTTCACGATGGCCACACTCTCCTGAGATCCTTCGGATAAAAAATGACCCCCTTGTGGAAAATTGGCACAGCCTTCACTAAGCAAAACCCTAGTTCTGGAGATGGGACAATAGCACCATTTACAGGCGTTTGAGGCATGATGGGGGGGTCCCCTAGTCGAAACTAGGCGTCCCAAATCCATCGGAATCAATGGATTCCCGACTAGAGTCACGGTTTTGGTGCTATGGGAATTTTTTGCAGGAACCCCGTGGCCATTCAGGGACAGTTTGAGGATTTGCTTTCAGGGCACGGAACCCAAACCTACCAGCGGACTTGGATTATTTCGGCTCCCACACGTGCATATGGCCATTATGTTTGTGTTCACGATGGCCACGCTTTCTCGGGATCCTTCGGATCATAAATGACCCCCTTGTGCAAAATTGGCACGGCCTTCTGCAAGCTAGGTTTTATTTATTGTGTATGTGCATGGTATTATGTGTATGTGTATGTGTAGACATTTGTATATGTGCATGTTGTTTATGTACAAATTGACACACTCAAACTTTCCTACTTGATTGTGTCAATTACTCACCTTTAGAAGGACCAAATTCAATAAGAACTCAACAAAACATGAAGAGACACTTCTAAAAGACATTAGAAAATTTGTATTGGATCCATAGTGTTTCTGAGAGATGATTCTATAACAGACAAGTAATTTTTGGTTTGCATAAAATAAGGTTGGTTTCCATTTTTTTTATAACAAGAATAATTTGTATGCATTATGAACGTGATAGACACATTACAAAGGTGCAAACATTCTTATGACAACATATATGGCATTAATTAGTGTTTATGGTAGGTAAAATCCTTGCAACCACAATAACTCCCAAGGTTATAATTGGAAATGTGAGCCATTAGGATTTTTTAAGCACTAAGTTTGGATGTGAGCTCTTTGGACATGATTAAGGTATAAAATTTGAGACTTAGGTTGTAAGAATTGATTCTAAGAATCCTGAGCCATGGATAATGCCTTAAAGAATAACAATTGACCTCTGAAGGGTATCGTTTGCCTTTGATTGTTGACCTAGATGCAATAAGTGGGTTGTGGACATTAGGTATGGGTCTTGGGACCATGAACATGTTCAATGGATGAGACATATTCCTTATGCCCTAAACAAGGATTCTATGCATTTAGGATCAATATTGATGTGTCAAATCACAACACATCTAAGATTGAGGGGTGTTTGTCCTCCATATGAGCATATTCAAATATGATTAGGAGGTTATGAACAACAAGTGTTGGTGTTGAGGGCCTAGATATGGTTGTGAATATTTATCTTATTGGTGAGTATATGGACACGATTTGGAGGTTTTGAACACCAAAATTGGTTCTTCGGATATGGAAGTGGTAAAAGGATGAAATGTAGCCTATAGGTCCTAAGAGAAGCTTATAGGGCTTGACGACCATGGGCAAGGTATTGGACCATAACACTTGGCATCTACTAGGTGTATTTTTTCTCTATGTGGGAATACAAGAGGAATGTGATAATCACTGGGAATAGGACATGTCTTAAGGTTCTTTGGCTTCCAAGTGTTGATACATACTTCATTAGGATATTTTGAGAACCATTTATGGATATTAGGGCCTTGTACATGGTTGGGAGGAGGACTTCAAACCTTAATCAAAATAAAGCTTCTAAGGGAAGGGAAACTTGAGGCTTCGACCTTACAGGTGTATTAATTACATAGCTTCACAACCATGAAAGAGGCCTCAAATGACAAGGATATGTTTAGCCTCCAATAAATGATATGGGTGCAACTAGGAGTATTTTAGCACTAAACATGATCAAACGATGAAACCTTGACCTTAGGCTCTAAAGGAAGTTTCCAAGGATAGGGAAAATGTGAAGCATTAACCAACCACGTAAGATTGGTCTAGTATATCTTAAATATTTGAATGTCAATATGGACACCATTAGTAGGTTTTGAGCTTTATGGGTGGACCTCAAATCCATAAACATGATTCGAGGAGGGAGACCAACATCTCAAGGCTAGAAATATATATTTATGGCTTAGGACCAATGATCAATTTGATGGGTCATTTGTAATGCTTCAAGGAATCATTCATGAACCTTGGTCCCTAGAAGGTGCCTTTAGAGCCTAATGCATAATTCAAAATTCAAAATATTTGAAAGTGATATTTAGGTGTGTAATTGTGTTTGAAAAGATGATGTTGTTTGTTATTTTATACTAGTATTTGTATGGTTTTCTTTGTGCAAGTGTGTGTGTAAATCTATATCAATGTGTGTTTTTTCTAACATGTAAATTTTTTAATATGTGCATAGATATTTGCCTATGTGCATGTATTTTTTGTATGTTTATGTATAAATATTTTTATGTGTGTAGGTTTTTGTAGTGTAAATATATGTGTATCAGTACATCTTTAATATGTGTATAAATATAATTATGTGCATATAACTTGTGTGTGTTTGTGTGTAAATTACTAGGGGTGGTAGGTACACAAGGGGGATGTTATGTGGTATCAGTACCAGCGCATGTTTAGTTGTGCCCCAGGGAGAGAGGGTCACTTTTTCTTACTAAGAGGAGTGTTTTTCAGCATTTTCTGAGTGGAGGTTATGCTAGACCCTTTGGTTCTTCTCCTGGGAGTACTATGGCTTAGTGGAATTGCTAACTGACTCATGAAAGGGCTTGAATCCCTAAGGTTGGTATCTGGGATCCTAGGGGTGGGTCACTAGGTCACTGACCCACCACCTTGTTTTATCATTCCAGTGGAATTTCTCTTAGCATTGAGGCTTACGTATCTCTTCCAGGCCACCATCCACATCCTCCTGGTCCCTCTGCACTCCAATGCCCTCTCTCCTTGGGCTCCTAGTCATGATGATGTCATCCTTGTACCAGGCATACATTGTTTGATATGGGGGGCGTTGAGGTATTTTAACCACTGTTGGGGTTAGATGGGGCATGACCACCCCCCCCCCCTTGCCACTTTGCTCATTTTTAGCCCCAAGTTACCCACATATTTGATTATTTTATGTTATAATTTTAAGTTGACATGTTTTAATTTTAAATTGACATTTTAAAGCGTGTGGGCTCTGTTATTTTTTAAAAAGTGAGCATGAGATCATATAAATACAATCTCCTCACTTCATTTTTACACACAACTTATGGGATAAAATTCATTATGCTACTCTTTTACCTTAGAAGAGCCTTATGAAATGATGTGCACCTCTTGGAGGGATGATTCTTCTTGCTCTTGGATGAATATGGATGTTTTCTTTGTCTTGCTAATGCTTTGTGGATGCTAGAATGGTTGTAATAACTCATGCTCAAGTAAGTCCTTTACATTTTTAAGGTTTGCTTGATGAATGGTAGGTCAATTTTGCATCTTGAATGATTGAATGGTATCCCTAGGGCTACATTCTCTTTGAATAAGGTTTTTTCCTACTATTCTATCCTCATTGCATACCAAAAACGCTCCCACGAGGAGGTTTTTACAAAGTTTGTCCTTGGAGCTCCAACTTTGCCCTAGTTTAGACTCTTGAAACCAACCCTGGAGGTTGTTTGAAGAATCCCTAACCTAGTAGCAAGGAGAATTACCTCCAAGAGGAAGGCTTATCACCTTCCTCTAAGGCTAGGGTTTGGAGTAACATCCATTAAAACCCTAAGTTTGTCCATTTCCTCTACATCAAACCCTAGTTTGAACTTTTGAAAATATTATTGATAGGTTAAACTTGCGTTTTCATGTGTAATTTTGCATTTTCATGGTAGAATTAGGGTCATAATTAAGTCTACAATTTTATAACAAAAACCCTAAAAATATAAAAATATAAAAGTTTTTTTTCTTCATTTTTTGGCCCCCCTAAAATTTCGGCCCTAAAATATCACCCCTAAATTCTCACAACCCCAAAATTTCGACAATAAATTCTCGTGGACCTAAAATCTCTCCCCTAAATTCTCGTGGCCCTAAATTCTTGCGACCCAAAAATTTCGATCCTAAATTCTCGAGTACCTAAAATATCGGCTCTAAAACCCCAACCCTAAATTATCGCGGCCCCAAAATTTCGGCCCTAAGTTTTCGGGACCCTAAATTCTCGTGACCCCAAAAATCGGGCCCTAAAATTTCAGGCATGAAATCCTCAGCCTATATTTTTTAACCCTAAACAGACCTGCAAAACTGCTAAAACTACTATACAAGCACCATCCTAACTCTCTCTATTACTCTGTGTTTGACTCCATTAAAGCATTGATCTATGCTTTAAGGTGTTTGAAAGGAATTTAGAATCTACTTGGTAGGTACATTAAAGGGCTCTCCCCTTGGGACAACATTGGATCCCTAAGAAGTTAGGAGATTGGAAAAAGGTGACAGCAGTCCAAGTTTCTTATGTGATGCTTTTCACTTGCAAGCCTAGCCTGCTAGTTTGAACGGTAACATTTTTGGCGTCGTTGGTGGGGACATTTCAAAGATTGAAGTGGTTTATCCGGAGTCATTTAGACCCTTGGAAAAACGACACTTGGTAAAAAACTCGAGGTGAGTATTGGATTTGTATTTTGAAAATATTGTTGAGGACTAATCTTGCAGATATTACCTGGTGACTCCAATTAAAAAGAATTTGGTTAAGTTCGGCAACACTAGTAACATTTTTGGCGCTATTTCTAGGGACCTCAACATAAATTGAGGTGATTAATTTGTGCATGAAAGACATATTGGTAATCTTGAAGGTACATCCTCATACTTGAAATATATATATATATATTGTCGTAAGGACTAACATGACAAGTTTATCTGGTGACTCCACCAAGAATTAAGCCCATATAAGGTACGTACTTGTTTAGTGCTTTCGGTGAGATTTGTTTAAGTCTAACTTGGCAAGTCTCTCCTGGCGATTCCTACTAAAGAAAATAAAAAAGAAAGTACTCTAAAAGAACAAAATTGAAAGGCAAGAGATATGGGGGGACTCAATCCGTTTGACTTCTCAAATATTCTGGGATACCCGAATAGGTTTGATAAACATCGTTGTTTGAAGTCTATCCCAATGTTCCACAGGGGAAAAGATATTGTTACAACACATGTCATTAAGTTCAAATAAGTTTTGATGGCATGGGATATCACAGATGAGGACACCATTATGCAGTTGTTCGTAATGTCCTTCGAACTAGGAGGTGATCAGGACATGGATGCTTGGTATGAAGGACTCCCTCCTAAGGGGATATCTTCCTTCCTCCAACTGGTTGAGGCATTCAACGATCAATGGGGTCCCAATGCGAAGGAAGAAATCATGAAGATTATAAAGGATGATCATATGGATATTGATGAACAGGTCTCAGAGAAGCAAGAAACCTTAGTTGAAGAAACTGAAGAATATACAAAAATGGTGAGTTCTCCATATCCTCAGGTTACGGTTTCTTATGATATTTTGGCTCTCTTGAAAGGAAATTACAGGTTTACAGAAGACGACGATTACTGGAAGTTCCTTGGTCCACCTGTGTATGATTCATCGAGACCTTGTAGCATCATGGTGGATCCTCTCCCGAACATATGTTGTGGCGAAGAAGCTTACTCTGCCATCAATGAAGAATGGATCAACCCTTTTTCTTTGCTTGATGATAGAGTAGTGAGAGATGTGGTGCATGTTATCGATGGCCATATGCAAAAATTTTCCATTGTCTTCCAGTCCGTGGTGTGCCCTAAGTATTCTACAAGAAGTGTTCAATGCTTTCTGTCCAATATCGATAAGTTTGCAATGATGTATTTCAGTAAAACCAATACAGGTATGTAGAAAGGTATGATATTTATTTCACATCTATAGGGTATCTATTATCTATATTTTCGTTTGAAATGTGAAAGAATGAATCTTGTGGCTAACAATTTCAAAATTTCAAAGGTTATTTGGAATACCAGCATGATCGTTGCAAAGATGGACAATATACTTGTGTATTTGAAGACGTGTTTAAGCAGGTGCAGGGACAGGTTGTAGTTGACATATGAAGATCTGCAAGGTCCACCTCTAATAATGGCCTCCCAAGTTCAAAATCATCCTACCAGTTTGAGGCAAAAAAAATTCTCAATGCAGATATATGATGGAGATGGCCCATATGTAAGCTCAATAGAAGCATGGATAAATTAAGCTTGTTGAAGCAATCCTTCTCCATGGCAACAATATCAAAGCTTCCAGGTCCTCGTATTCACCCATCCTTCATCTCCTATCATGATGGAGACCTTGGTATGTATTTGCTTTGTGATCGATGAGATCTTATCATGGATTCTCTCTAAACACAAAGGTAAAGGATCGGGTATGAATTGCTTACTCAAATGGTTACATTGGTGGTATGATTTCACTTAACCCTTCCTAGGTCTTATGTGTAGAATAGGTAGGTTTAGTTTCATTTGAGTTAGGCATATACTATTACCCATGCATTGCATTTGTGGTTCTTCATGTCTATATAGGTTACTCAATTGTTATTCAGTTTATTTTCATATTTTTATGATGAGAAAGGCAGGAAGGAAGTGTCCGCCTCATGGTATTTTGATGTCCCTGGCTATTTGATGTGTGTGTAGGTATACAAGTACCCAGATGATTCATGGATTCTCGAGCAACCTTGAGAGGAGCACTTGTCCCGTAGTTGGAGCCAATGTTACGTGGTACTAGTACCAATGCAAATTCAGTTGTGCCCCATGGAGAGGGTCACTTTTTCTTACTAGGAGGGGTGTTTTCAACATTTTTTGAGTGGAGGTTATGGCCAAACCCTTTGGTTCTTCTCCTAGGAGTACTATGGATTGGTGGTATTGTTGACTGCCTCATGAAAGGGCTTGAAGCCCTAAGGTAGGTGTTCGGGCTCTTAGGGGTGGGTCACTAGGTCACATGACCCCCCACCTTGTTTTATCATTCCAATGGTATTTATCTCAGCATTGAGTCTTACCTCTCTCTTCTAGGCCACCATCCACACCCTCCTGATCCCTCTACACTCCAACTCCCTCTCTCCTTGGGCTGCTAGTCATGAAGGATGTAGGCCTACATTGCTTGATATGGGGGGGCATTGAGGGATTTTCACCACTGTTGGGGTTAGATGGGGCATGAAGCCCCCCCCCCCCTTGGCACTCCAGCCTTTAGTTCGGAGCGATTTGCTCATTTTTTGGTAAAATCTGGGGAAAATGCCCCAAGTTACCCACATATTTGATTATTTTATGTTATAATTTTAAGTTGACATGTTTTAATTTTAAATTGACATTTTAAAGCATGTAGGCTCTATTATTTTTTTAAGAGTTAGTGTGAGAGCATATAAAAACAATCTCCTCACTTCATTTTTACACACAACTTAGGGGATAAAATTCATTATGCTACTCTTTTACCCTAGAAGGGCCTTATGAAGTGACGTGCACCTCTTAGAGGGATGATTCTTCTTACTCTTGTATGAAGTTGGATGTTTTCTTTGTCTTTCTAATGCTTTGTGGATGCTAGAATGGTTGGAATAACTCATGAACAAGTAAGTCCTTTACATTTTTAAGGTTTGCTTGATGAATGGTAGGACAATTTTGCATCTTGAATGATTGAATGGTATCCCTAGGTATACATTCTCTTTGAATAAGGCTTTTTCTTGCTATTCTATCCTCATTGCATACTAAAAACGCTACCAACAGGATATTTTTACAAAGTTTGGCCTTGGAGCTCCAACTTTGCCATAGCTTAGACTTTTGAAACCAACCCTAGAGGTTGTTTCAAGAAGCCCTAACCTAGTAGCAAGGAGAATTACCTCCAAGAGGAAGGCTTGTCACCTTCCTCTAAGGCTAGGGTTTGGGGTAACATCCATTAAAACCCTAAGTTTGTCCATTTTCTCTACAACAAACCCTAGTTTGAATTTTTGTAAATATTATTGCTATGTTAAACTCTCATTTTCATGTGTATTTTTGCATTTTCATGGTAGAATTAGGGTTATAATTAGGTATGCAATTTTATAAGAAAAACCCTAAAAATAAAAATAAAATCTTCATTTTTTGGCCTCCCTAAAATTTCGGCCCTAAAATATCGCTCCCAAATTCTCGCAGCCCTAAATTCCCACGACCCCAAAATTTTAGGCCCTAAATTCTCGCGTCCCTAAATTCTCGTGCCCCCAAAATTTCGGCCCTAAAATCTCAACCCTAAACTATCACGGCCTTAAATTCTCACAACCCCAAAATTTAGGCCCTAAATTCTCGCGACCCCAAAATTTCGGCCCTAAATTCTCGCGACCCCAAAATTTCAGGCATGAAATCCTCGGCCTATATTTTTAAACCCTAAACAGACCTGCAAAACTGCCAAAACTACTATACAAGCACCATCCTAACTCTCTCTATTACTCTGTGTCTGACTCCATTAGAGGCATTGATCTATGCATTAAGGTGTTTGGAAGGAATTTGGAATCTACATAGCAGGTACATTAAAGGGATCCCCCCTTGGGACAACATTGGATCCCGAAGAATTTAGGAGATTGGACAAAGGTGACAACATTCCAAGTTTCTTATGTGATTGCCTTTCACTTGCAAGCCTAGCCTGCTAGTTTGAATGGTAACATGGGGTGTCTAGGGGTGGTAGGTACACAAGGGGGATGACTAGGGGTGGTAGGTACACAAGGTGTCCGCTTCATTGATCCAAAGATAACTCAATAATTCAAAATATCATGGGGTCTCGGGAATGCTTCAAACAATAAAGTATAAACTTAAATGCTCTTCGTCAAGAGATCGAGATCACCTTTTTAGCAAACATAAGGAACCTTTTGGTATTTGGGAAGATCGTCATTATCATTCATCACGTACATAACACTTTCATATACAATGACAACTTTTTAGAAAAATTGTCAAAATAATAAGGTATAGGAAAAGGTCAAGTATCTCCCTAGTCATCATATCAAGGGCCCCTTAAAAATTTTGCAATAACTACTCAAGGTGTTGAATTTTACCATCAAACTTTCATCCTTTCATTGTGATGTGTACAAACTAGTTGGATATTATTAGAATGACATTTTACGATCAAAATACATTTCATAATACAAACCAATTGAAATAATATTCATTATGTCAATTCTAAATCTAAAGTCACACTTAAACCTAACAAAACATCAATGCTAAGAAAAACATAGTGTCGGGGGTATTATGGTCCCTTCACAAGGAAACATTCCAAGTGAAGGGGATGGAGCAATATTTTTAATATCTTTCACCACAATGATGATAGCATAGGTTTTGCACACCTAAGTACGATCGACAAGTCCTTATTGATTGGTATATCATCAAATATTAAACATCGGTGGAAATAATTATTTTTACAGTTATGACATTGGTTCCAAATGCTACGAACATGGTCAAGTGAGTATGTTTTGTTAGATTTCAAACACAATGTTTTTTTCAATCGACCATCCAATAATGACTATATGAGGCCACTAGGGATAACAAATTATCTATTTCATCGTAAATGAAGGAAATCATATCAAAATCCATTCAAACTCAACCATTTGTTTTAAAAGCATGATGTTGTTTATTAGGCAACTACACACAACAAGAGACAACAAGATACAAATATAGACAACATGGATATAAACCACATAACTGAAAAATACATGTACATCAAAGCTACAAAACGCGTCCAAACATATAATTTTTTTGGCAAACAATGGAACATGGTTCCCAATGTACACACAATGGCAACTCGTGCCCTATACAAAGTCTGGAAACTCGTGTCGTAGATCCAAAATACGTGGAAACTTGTGCCCTAGATACCAAGTACATGGAAACTTGTGCCCTAGATACCAAGTACATGGAAAGTGGTGCCCAAAAATTCCACATCGTGGCTAATGTGCATAACATTCTATGTCAAGCATCGTGCCCACCCTTGGCACTCCCAGGCGCATATCTGAAATTGATCTTCCTCTTATTGGAGATAGTGGAATCTTGGGCCTTCTTCTGTCTAGGAGTAGACTGTCTCTCCAGGATATGAAACAAATGATATAAGATACCATCATTTTCAAGCATTTGTAACATGTACCACATTTATAAAATGAATGTAGAATTCAAATCTTAAATAACTCACCGCTGATGGGAGTGGGAGACGTCAGGTAGGTGTCCTCGATCTACTGAGCCTCTCAGCAATGCCACCCTACAACATTTACGACAATCATTTCATTGAAAAAAAAAATTGCTTAAATTAATTTTCGTTAATGCATCGCAATATTTTCATAAATTAACTTGATTCTCACCGTGAACACCTCTCACAATGGACATGACTAGGATTCAAAGATAGCAGGTGGAGTAGTTGGCTGGACAACCTACTCCGATGCATCCATGGGGGGGGGGGGGGCAGATGCAGTTGCAACAACTACAGGTGCAACCACTGTAGATGTATCAACGGATGCTGCAATATTAGTTGCCACAATAGTGGCGGGAATTGAAGAAGATAGGGTGGAAGAGGGCATGGTAGTACGGGGTTGAGGAGGATGTCATGGGTGATGAACCCCTACCGGTTGTATAATAGGGGGTATCGACCTAAAAGGGATAGGGGGGATGATGGATGGGAGGGAAGTCCTGGATAGAGGAAGGAGTATGGATACAAGGGGGGATGTGTACAAAGGGGGGAAGCTGGATGGAATGGAGGAAGCTGGATGAAAGGGGGAGTGTCCATGAATGGGGGAGGATGGATAGACGGGGGGCATGGACGAATGGGGGAGGCTGGATGGAGGGAGAAGAATGGACGGAGGGGGGAGTATGGATGGAGAGGGGAGGATGGATGGAAGGGCGAGGGTGGACGGAGGGAGGGGTCTGGATGGAAGTGGGGGGCGAATCATGGGAGAGGGTGGAAAAATGGGACTAAAGTGGGGAGGTGGAAAAGTGGCACCTACAGCTGATGGTGGCACCTGCATATACATTTGTAATATCATAGTTTAGTAGAAAAAAATCAAATTAAACCATAGTAAGTCATAACAATTCAAATTAAAATCTTGATTTTAACTACACATTGTACATATGTGTATGGTGACCTGCCGATCCTTGGAAGAGATGGTTGGTCATCATAGTCTGTGAATACCTGTGGACACCAAAATGCATGCACATTATGAACATATTAAACAAATAATTATTTAGGCAATCAAAATATTCAAAAATATTGTACGAACTATCATCGTGTATGTCATAAATATAAATAAATAAATAATAGAAATGACATAAGTAATAACAATATTGTTTGAGGTACTAAATACCTCTGTGTGAGGTGCTGCAATTTAAGTTGCAGTTGCCATTGTTGCGTCCAAGTTGGGATATCCTACGTTCTCCCATGTCAGAATCTCCACTCTAAATAACTATACATTGAAATAACAGTTTAAGTCATACATAACTGCTTTAAAATTACTTTACAATTTCTCAAGTGATGATTGAAAAATCATTAAAAAAAGTGCTAACCTGCTCCATATAGCAGCCATCGATCAGGCCAAGGCAAGTGTGCCTTCAATGGGGACAAATATGTGGCGTTTTCCCCGTCGAACTAGAAGGCCCAGCATGGCTACCACAAATCACAGGTCTATCCTAACTCTATCGTGAAGGCCCTGCACCTGAGTCTCTATCAGGTTCAACATGTCTCTCCACTATAGTCACTGCTACAAATGCGGTGTGTCTAAGGAGTTCGTGTGCAACACTCCTCATTGCCCCATCGATTTGACCAAATTGTGGGGTAACTGAGGTGGCTATGGAGGGGGGTTGGGCTCACTCCTAGGAGATAGTGGCCCTCTCAGTGGGTTCCTCCTAGCAGCAGGTCGCTCTTGGGTAGATCCAAGTCCAACACCCTGGAACTCAGCTATGTCAAAATAGTTGACATGTAAATCGAGCACAAACTCAGCCCACAATTATCGAAGGAAGTATTGTGGAACCCCCCTATTATTGCAGGGAGGTTTATCATAAACCATGAACCACCTCTATATCCAATTGTCCCTCCATGGTTGGAAATGACACCAATCCATGCATACATGTGGATTTATAATGTTCGGTGGTTGTTGTGTTCTGGGATCGGTGAACATACTGTATAATTGGGCCTTTGTAATATTCAATGTTTTTATTTCCTGCTTGGAAATTCCTGTGGAATAATACTCCGGCATCCTAGCTCTATAAGTTCGGTCATGTCAGTCAATTAGAGATGTGCATGGATGAGGGAGTCAATTGAGCTCTCATTTAAGGTGGCAAGGGACACTCGAGATGGTTCCCCCGTGTTTCTTAATCCTCGAGTGTGCACTCTCATTTCATTTACGTAATGGTTCAAGTCGTCTTGGTCGAAATTTTGTTGGGGGTTTTGATTTTGTTGGGGGTTTTGATTTTGTTGGGCATTTTGATTTTGTTGAGGGTTTTCATTGGTTCTGAGATTTGTGTTTTCTTGTGTTCCACTGAAATCCATGTTAACATTTTGTTCATTCATTGCATAGGTTTAGACTCTGCAATTGAAAAAAAATCTATTATTTTACTAATTTGGGAATTATTAAAAATTTAATAAACAATAAAAAATCAATAAAATGACAAAAAACTATGATCTTAACCTATCCAATGCAATGGATGATCACTCGGTAGATGGATTGATGGAGTTCTTGAGTGTAATGGGTGAGTGGGGTGGTATTTTACTCAATGTATGCACTGGGTGAGTGAAGCTTGGCCGATTGGAAATTAAATAGAATGCGTTATGCCCCCCTTTTTTTATTTGGTTTAACAGGAGAGTGTGCACTCCCTTGGGTGCGTACGTGCTAACAACGCGCATCCGCAACAGCGTGCACGCACCTCGGTTCGGTACCGAACCTAAAGGCACGTGCACACTTTTTTAGGTGTGTGCACGTCTTTGTTTTTTCTCTGCTAGTGCGGCCCCATTGCAATGGTTTTGAGGAGCAACTTTGTGCGCCCCACCCATATATTTTTTCAAATTCTATCATTTTGCAATGTTTCAAAATTAAATTATTAAATTTAATTTAATAAAAATTATTTATTTTACTTTTCTCCGATTGTAGTGATGTTGATGCTAGCCTTGGAATATGGAGTGGGGTATGGAAGCTAAGTGACGTCGGAGATGTTTTATTGTAAGGTGTGTGAGTATGATTGACAAGTGGTCATCTTCAAGCCAAAGAAGACCAAAGCCGATAATTGTGAAATGACAATATAAACACAGTCGTTGCACAATATGTGCCGAAAATGTAGGTCCATGTGCACTTGTCCAGCTTATCATTTATGTAGTAGAGGTTACCGCAAATGCAAATTAAGGTTGTATCAGATGTTAACTACCTACATGAATTCAATAAGATATTGTTTCATTTCATTTGATCTTTCAAACATGGAATTACCTACCTGACACAACCGATGAGTTATAGACCCATCCAAACAGAAGAAGTGTACAATTGAACGCTAATCCCACCACCTTCTAGTACCGATCCAAAATCCCATCTAGGACTTCAAACCATTGTAGATGATTTGAGAATTTTAAAGAATAGATCTCATACACAATCACATTATGCTTCTCTCATTGTAATTAATGAAATTTAAAAGACAATTGCATGGATCACATGGTTCATAAATCCACTTTCTAGCATTGGATTTCTCAATTCCAAGCTACGCTCAAAGGGTCCATCATGTTGTTGATGTGCCACTCTAAATATAACCATCTCCCCAAAGAAAATATCCCCTACCTCTGTAACTGAAAATGCATGCTCTGCCCAGTTGAAAGAACTGAAAAGAATGCCAGGGTCCCAAATGAACCTAATGAATGTAAGGTGACTATGACAACCACCATTGTACTGTAGAATTTCCACATGAGGAACCTCCTAAAGACTCCCAAACAAACCAAAAAGTGAACAACATGCCCACCCATCATAAGGTTTCCTGATGAGAAAACTGTCCCAATGCTCCACATAGAGCGACTCCCAAAAATCATGGCTGGCTCACTCTCCAATGCCAACAACCAAACTTAGGCACCAATTCCAACAATTGTACTTGTACCAAGCAATGACAGGGTCCCACTGTTTGGACTACACTCCAACAAGCATCAATGACATCCAAGACAATTCATCAAGCCAACGGATGTCTAGATCCCACTATCTCAGCTGCATCCTCCCAAACATCAATGGTGTCTGAAATAAACCACCAATGCATGAATCCTAGGGTCTATGTTGCATACCATCCATCATCACTACTGCTTGTGACAATCTGTCACTCCATGGTATGCCATGGTCCATCCACCATATTGGAAATTCGCCACTCCCAATGCAAATCATCAAGTTTGTGAGCCTCTCCAACAAGATGTGAAACTCCACATGTGCAAACAACACTCCAATATCATGGATCACACCGCAATCGCATGTTCGACCCTAAGATCTCAGGTGGAACTCTCCTGCACCGTTGTACATGAGACAAGTATCAAGTGGCGCAAGTAGATGCCATTGTTGCTCACCATACTAAAGGAGGAGCAAAGGTGTGTCCAAGTGATCAAAATAAAGTTGAGAAGTAGACACATGTGCCTCTTTCTTCTCATGAAGCCTCAATAGAAATGGTCCCTCCATCAAACCAAAATTTCCTTTCACATATTCAGGTGTTAGGAGTGAAGGAATTCCAACCAACTGCAACTCTCAATAAAGATCATCCACTAAAATAATATATGCATGGTCTCTATTGTTAGTTGGTCCAACAAGAATGTACATGTGTGCCTCATCCAAAATTGTGACTTTCCTCCATAGAGGCAAGTTGAGTTCTTCCTTGCGTAAGGCAAATGTCTCAACATGGTGTATGTCAATCTCCTCGTGGAAACTTGCTTGCACAAATTCCTTCCACATATCATGAGCATAACTCTTTCTACAAGGTATCTCCATGTGTGCCATGTAATCTTCCACCCAATCCACATGTGGATGAATGGCATCAAATGCCAGCCAAATGTGCATAGGTTGATGCTCATCTAACTGGGAACTATGAGAGATGTCAATGGAATCATAAGATGTGCTCTCACCTCTAGGAGACCTCATCTCTGAAATGCATCTATCCATGGATGGACAGATCTCACTGCTGCTACATGGTCTAGGTGGAATGCACTCAGGTACCTCCTCCATAGATGAGTCTTCCTCATATAGAGAAATCTCAAGATCCTCCAAGTGTGAAACAAGTACTCTACATCCAATCTACATTTCACTACTACCATCAAGTGCTTGCATCACTGAACACTACTCATGCTCACCATGCGTATGAGGCTCCTCCAATGCAACATGTGTGCAATCAACCACACACATCACACCACTAGTGGTCCTGGGAGAGGAAAGAGAATCTCCCAAAGCCATATGAAGTTGCTCTCCTTCCGTTGTTGCTTTGTCTTTAGAAATTTTGAGAGCCATGTCTCTATCCATAAACAACTACAAGTAATCATCTTTCAGCTCTTCCAACTCTCTTCTAATGATGCAGAGTTCAGAGCTAGTGACTCTATAAACAATACCACAATGTCTTTCCTCCAGGTGAAATCTCCCATTGAGATCCTCCATGAATCTATGTGCACCATTAGTTCTGGACAATACTTGCAACATCCTCTCTCCGGTAACTAGGAGAATCATGCTGACTCCCATCCAACAATACATCCCTCTCACTGCAAACATCCTTGGAACCGAAAACTTGAGCCTCAATACTAGGAGACTTTCCCATGCCAAACATCTTCCTGGAAGTGGCTACTACCTCATGATGACACAAAGGAATACAAAAATAAAAAATTGGTTCATACCTTTGCATCATATATTCCTCCTCATGTGGTGTAGTGGTGATGGCATTTTCTTCCACCGAACCTTCTAGTGCATAACCAACTAATGAATGAATGTGTCTTGCTTCACTATGGAGCTCAAGTGCTGACTAGAAATATGATTTATGTGCTTCTTTTGGATCTGATCCAAAAGATGTCTCACCACCATTAATCCCATCTTCCATCTCCTTTGTAGTGATCTCAAACTCACCAACAAAGAAGCTTAGGTGTCCATGAGTGGATTCTCTCTCCACACTGTCAATAGCCTTTTGCATTGTGGCTTGGCCTTCTATCTTGCAATGTTCTTCAGTCTCCTTGGTAGGCGCCTCAATGGAATGTCCAACATGCTCATTTGATGAGCAACCTTCATTAGGAAGGGATATATGCATGCTTTCTAAGGGCTGCAATGCACTTTCCAATTGCTTGTGGCATGCATTCACATCATCACCTTCATCCTTAACATCCGCATTAGAATTAGGAAAATCTATGATAACAATTTCATCACATGATATGGGGAATTCTTCATATTGATTCAAGAAAACATTGTTGCTACAAAAATAAGATTTACCTTCATACCTTAGCTTGATGTTTTCTTCTTTCTGCTCAATGCATTCACTAGAGGAACCACATGTTTCTTCCTTTGGAATATTACTGTTATTCTCCTTTGATGGATGATTGGTACTTTTCTTATGCTACTTCAAGCGAGTTGATGCATCTTGCCCCTTGGTTGCCTTAGGATCAAGATTCTTGGAGTCTCTCTTTGAAGAAGATCCAAAAGGTCTCTTCATGCTAGAAATAATGGCATCCAATGAAACTTCACATTCGATTCCCTTTTCTTCTTCTTTACTTAGAGAAGTGGAACGACTTGGTTCTTCTCTTCATGGTTTGTTGTTCTCATCATTCTCATGTTCTTTGGGTCCTTCCCATTCTTTTGTTCTTGAACTGCCTTCTCAGAAAGATAAGATTCCCCGGAGTAATGCTTGATAATTTTGGAAGTACTTGGAAGAATTGACTTCCACTGATGATCGGTTAGTCTCAAAAAAGTTCTCATCTACAACTTGGGGCTAGAATCCATGCTTGCAAATAAAATATTGTTTGAAAGAAATGGTTGCACAAATCTCCTTACCCCAAACCAGATATTCCTGATGACAGTGAAGCAACTTTTGCACCTTTTTGCTTGTTGTGGATACTCTTGTTATCTCTTAAATAACTGGTGCAAGTCTCATGGCTGCAATTTTTTTTATTTTCTCTGAATAGTGGAAATTATTGTTACAACTCATAGGTGCAAAGGACCATGCTATGAAACCACTGTAGTGTACCTAAGGTAAAGAGTAGGCACATTAGCTCGGAGACAAGCAAGAAAGTCTATCTTTTTCACTAGTTGTTTTCAAGCACCTAGTGGCCTTTCCAAATTCCCTCCCAAACAAACACAAGTCTATAGTAAATTTAGTATGGTCTGTAGCATACACCTACATGTCTGCACAATAGAGATCAGAATGGGTTTCAGTCCATACATTCGACATTGGCACATTTACTGGGTGCATCACACTTAGGGTGGTCATAAGGACCCGGGTAGTGTTAGTTCCCATGAATTATGTGGAATCCAACAGCTTTTGGTGATAAAATGGATGTATCTAGACCTAGTTACAGTCACTATATGTAGTAGCAGACACTTGGCTTAGGGTTTGGGAAGTGATTTTGCACTTTAGGTTCATTATGAGAAGGACTATGAAACCAAGACAATTCAACTAGGTGATTTCCAACTCGACCCAAACACTGCCTAAGCACCATAAATTTCTTATCTAAAGCTGGGTATGGGCCCTATATTATCCCACATACATGTAGAAACTTACATAACTCGATTTGGTTGGGTAGAGGTCAGGTTTATACTTCGAATGTCAAAACTAGTCAGATTTCCAATGAATTTGAGAGTAGGGAACTTGCTAGTTTTCTGGAACTTTCAAGGAGAGGATAAGGGTCATGATTTCTGAAAGTGGCTTTGCATATGTGGCCAACAACATATTAGTTAAAATCAACAAGCATTTAACCGACATGTGGAGGCTCATAAAACAAGTGCTTGAATTAAAAGATAAACAATGTCAAATTTGAGTTAGTTTTGAGCATATAGAGTTACAGAATACTGGAAGAATTTGCAGAATGGAATGTAAGGAGAAAAGTGACCGATTTTTATTATGAAATGGAGGATTATTACAGATCAGGGCTGTGACTACAACCTTTGGTGCTTACAGGAGTGCACCAACAACCTCCAACGCATAGAAACTATGAAAATTGGCTGCCAAAACACATTACAAATGGATCCCACAATACATGGAACTTAAATACTCTGACTGGAAATGGATGGGATCTATAAAATACTATAGAAGTCTACAATTCAACAATGTGAGAAAGGATGAATACCTTTCTCCTCAACTCCTAATTAAAATGCTACCAAACACCCCAACTAGTGTAGTAGAAATGAGGGGCCCATCACCCTCTTGGTATGCAAGGGGAGCATCACCCAAGTAAAGAGAAGCCTAAGCAACTCAGATACAATATCAATTCATCAACAACCCTTGCTAGTGTACCTTGTTTCTCTTTATAATATTGATAGATCTCCAATAGCATGGAACGATGAAAACCATGGGCAAGACTAGTTTGTCCACTTAGTCAATACCATGGAGCAACCAAAGCCATCAACCATGCATGAGGTGGTTACTATTTGACCACATCTCTCCATAAGTGCGCCCTCATCCTCCTTGACCACTTCTCCCTTCCTTTTTGAGGCGCCTTAGTTGGTCAAATGGGATTTGTCCACTTGCTAACCAACTTTCCTTGATTTGTGGAATCGAGTTTGTCCACTTTCTTATCCTTTCCAACTAACTCCCTGGGGCACCCCATTTAGTTAGTATTCTCTTATAATATTAAATAAAATAAAACATTTCATCATTTTATGAGAGAGTGGGTCCTTGGACATATTAATTGACTTTCCTTAGTGCATTGACCCAGGATTACTTGGATTTCCAACTATTTCGAATTGAATGTGCTTAAACATTAATTTGGGGCATATATTTATTTATGTGGCCCATTTCCCCTTACTTGACCCATTGATGAACATGCAACAAGAATATCCATTTTCACACTGCTTAGGAGTTGTCTTCCTTGGAATTTTCTTCTTCAATAATTATTTCCAACCTTAGGATTGCCAACTTAGGATATCTCCAATATTTTTGACCACATGGAGACTTGGGCTTATTTTATGAGTCAATTAAGGTCCATCATTCCCTTATGCATTCTTTGCAAGTCCAATATAGTTTAATGTGGCATTATTCCTAACTTTGGACCTTATGAATTAGCAAATAATCAACCCAAATCACCACCTAGGTGAATAAACATGAACAAGTCTGGGTTACTCAGGAAATCGTGGTCCATGGCCAAATTTGGGGCATTACATTGTTGTCCACCTCAAATTGAAGGCAAATTGGGAGATGATTAGAAATCCTAGAATTTATAGACCAAAGTCTGTATCTATAAACAACCTTTGAGAAATTTTCTGAAATGAGGAATTTATCAAGTCTTTTTGACACCCTAGCACTCCCAGTTCGCCCATTTTTCCAAGTAGGGGCCAAAGGACAAGGTGGAACATCAACCAGATTTGCCCCTTGAAACGATTGGCTAAAATAATATACCAAGGGATCTAGAGGGTAATTTACCCACACTTCACATGCATACATGGTGAGATTTAAATCACTTGCAAATATCATAAAATCCTCCTTCAATATACCACTATTGGTCACCTTATTCCAAAACTCCTCTCTTCCAACATATGGTCCATAACAATTGACCACCTTGATTGAATGATCTAAGGCACATAAGCTTTCCATCTAGAAGAATACCTGCAATGGAGGTATAATGCTTGAATTCAACCATCAAAGGATTCCAGATAGCCAACAGACCTCCATAGACGCTAGATGCATCCAAAGCGCAACATTCCCAACCCGGGAAGATCTTAAAAAAAGTATCATATGCCTTAACACTATTACACATTGTTTCTTGAATGAGAACAACATCAACTTGAAAAATACTGAATAAAATTTTGAGGGAATTTCTTTTTGGCCTGCCCCCATTTCCTCTGATATTAAAGGAGACAATGATCATTAATCAACATGGTTCAGGGGTTGTCCTGCTCTAATAACCCCAGAGTTGGCAGTTGAACTCCCAAGGGAAGAGATTTGGCAAATGCTATCTAATATAGCCGACGAAGGAATCTAGGTTTGCTCAATATTCCTATTATCCCCCGGATCTAATACCCTCTTTTCGAATTATCTTTTTTATTCCTTTACGACAAATAGTCACATGTTGACAACGAATTGAGGGTATAGGGGCTACATCGGTACAAGAAGGTTTTCCAGAGAAGACTTGAAGGGGGATTGAGTCAAAACATCTTTATAATACAAAGCTATGGATTTTAAAACACCCTGATTAAGTTCTAGAACCCCATAGGAAGAATCAATGATAACGCTAGAAGAATGGCTAAACATCATGCTCGGGGAGGTCTTCTCTTTTAAAACCCCATTATCACTAAGGAGACAAGGAAAGGAATTTTCCAAATTCGATGGAGAAAAAATTGAATCCAAACCTAAATTTGAACCTAACACTATTGGACTAACCACATGGAGATATTCATAATGTTGGTTAGAATCGACTCCACTCGAAACACCAAGATTCACAGAATCCACAAAACCCTTATTAGAAGATGTTTTCATAGAAATCATTCCAGGATATTGGTTAACACAACCTTTCCCATCTAACAACCCCGAGCCCTTCTTAACCCCCGAAATAACATGCTTAACTAAACCAAAAAAAGGGTTTGAAACAGTTGGATCTAAACAAACATCAGTCAGATACTTTTCTAAACAATTTTTATTCCTTGCTTCAACTTAATGAATGAAATCCACCTCTTCTTTAGGCAGAGAATTAAAACATTTGAGGAAGAAAGCTTTGAACTTACCCAAAAAATTAGTAGGGCCCTCATATTACATAGACGCCTCTGGGACCTTCATATTTTCTTCATAAACCATTGACTCCTTCAAAACAACAATCTACAGACTCTCATAAGAAGCTACTTCTATTGGCAAGGACTCCTCCAAATCTGAACCATCCATCCGCAACCTTGTGTAACTATCCTTCACATGTCCAGATTTTCAACATAAGAAACAACGAAAAAGGCACTTTGAGATAATCAAGTCTTTGACATAATTGAAAATCTCCCCATGTGATTTGGATTTATACAGACAAGCCTTTAGAAACATCAACCTCCACCAGAATGGAAGCAATCCTTTTATCTTCTCCAAAAAGCATATTGTCCTGCATGAAAATATATTGACCAACCAAATTAGCCACTGCTTCGAGAATAGGTCGAGTTTAAAGTTGTAACTTAGGAAAGGCCAAAAGTTGCAACCAAAGGTGTCTTTTAGCCACGCACTCATTTACTAGATTGAATGAGGGATGCTAACGATCTAGAAGCAAAGAACTTCGAGCGAAAACCAAAGGTTTGCCTAGGATCAAGGTCACATTATCATCCAAGAGAAAATGAAAACAATACCATCCATTAACCAAGATACTAACCTTATGGCAATATCCAACCAATGACTTCCATTTTTCTTTAAGCCATTCAAGAATCTCCAACTGCAACATGGAGATATACTCCATACAACCCACCAAGGCCCATTTCGACAAACTTTCCACTATCCATATAGATAGGTTCCCCCTGAGCTTTTAGAGATTTCTTAGCTCGCCGAGCTTTAGCTTGAACACCTGTCAAACCTTATTACCAAGCGACCATAATCTAATAGCCTTCGAACCCCCATCCTCAGCCATACTAGCTAAAAAATTACCCAGATATCCATAAGTCTTTGGCTTAACAGGGTTAACACCATTTTTCAGTGTATCCAAGTCTTTGGGCACATTAGGAGTCTGGAAGAGCACATAGAGATGATCAAATGAATGGAGTCCCTTACCAAGAGAAGGAGAAAACTTTCCTTTAGGTGATAAAATCGACAACTCATTTGCCCGTTGACGAAAGGTCTTGTCACCCGAAACCCTAGGATAATTCATATATTTTGAATGTTCCAGCACATAACACTTGGGCGGATCAATAGGCATCTGACAAAGGTGACAACCATTTGTTCGAAACTTGTCAAATGAAAAGGTACGAACACACTGGCCCTCACCAAAAGACGACGATGACAAAGTGCGGCAACAACCCCTCATCTCCAAATTTGTCTTAAAAATGCTGTCGAAGGGATCCACTTCATCCTCCAAAAAGTCCAACATGTCCATCTCCATACAACAAAATTCCCTCTTAGCATCTATAAGGAAAATAGCGAATTATTAACTCCTCGTACACTGCAGAAACGAAGTCCGAAACGAAACCCTAAAACAACATCAATTTCCCACTTTTTTTACATGGTTGATACTAGGCCCTCGAAAGCAAGAGCGCTGAACTCTATGAGAGACTAGTCTACAAAAACAACACACGAGATGTCTCAGGGCCTAAACCCTAGCTAGGGTTTTGCAAGTTTACTTAACACCAACCTTTGACATCTAGGGTTTTGCAGGTTTACTTAACACCAACCTTTCACATAATGGAGCTCAATACATCTTAATATTTAATTTCTTTACGTTATCACATTTACACCTAATATTTATGCATTTTGAAATTAATTTTATAACATAAATACCTCTTTATCAATAATTTGATTTCTTAAGTTTTTATAATATCTCAATAATTGTTAAACGGAGTCTTCACTAATTAACAAGGAAACTTTATATAACCCTTCCACTCAATATTCAACAAAGAAAAGAGGGATCCATGGAACATCCCTACTCCCTTTATTAGCCGGTAGAGTTTTACTCCCCACGAGACAGCTTAATTAATTTTTTTTCTTTCGAAAAATGACCTGAAATGGCTAGTGAAAACCCAAATACCAACAACAGGAATACCTAGTTACATTTTCACAGCGAGGAAGGCAGGCAAGCAGAGGATCGAAGCAAGCGAAAATGTCGAAGAGGATGAAGATAATTCCATTGCTGATAATAGGGTGTGGAGGAGTTGGTCGGCAGCTTATTCACCACATTGTCAACACAAGAGAGTTGCATGCCTCTCAGGTTCTGTCAACTCACCTCCTCCAGTCATTAGCTTTACATTTGTGTTACGGATTGACGCGCGTTCTCTCTCTCTCTCTCTCCATACTTTAGCATCACAAGATAGTTGCATGCCTCTCAGGTTCCGTCACCTCAGTTAGTCCAGTCATTAGCTTTACACGTCTGTGTTTGGGATGTAAACAATTAGTTGATTGATGCTCTCTCTCTCCTTACTTTAGCAAACAAAGTAACAAAAGGAATGTAGACGACCTGTACAAGATTTTAAAAATTCAATCCGCGAACATGTTGGGACTCCAGAAAGCAGAACATGCTCCTTCTAGGAATATATTAACAAAGATACCGATTTTCAGGATTAATAATCATGTTCACAAGTAACCACACAAACGTATTAAAAGATAATATGTAATCTTAATACTGGAGAGATTGAGTCATAAAACTAAATTTAATAGCAGACATTCTAAATATTTTAGTTTTAGGTAATCGCAAGGCCAGACCATCAAAATCAATAATCTTCAGCTCGTCACTCTATTCAAAGTGGATTCAATTTCTCTTTGCATCATTATCTTATTGGAACAGATGGAATCATTGGGAAGAAAAACATGATGCAGCTTCGTATCTAAGCCGAACATCAAAAACAGCTTTGTAAAGAGATTTTGCCATGACTAAGAGAGTTAACAGTCGAAATATTCAAGGCCAACTCTGGGGTGAGTCAACCATGTGGGGTGTGTAATACCCCCTTTCTGAATTGGATCCTAATTAAAACTCTTTCATAAAACTTTGTGATAAGAATTTAATTATTTTGCGAAGTTCAGTGAATAGTCCAAAAAATTCTTAGAAGATGAAATGAATCATGATGATGGCTGGCCTTCCAAGGCAGCTCATTATATGAAGGCTGTGAAAAAGGACATTCAAGGGAGAAGAGAGTTGGGGAGGAAATGAAGAAGCAGGGCAGTAGGAGAATATGAGGGACTCAGAAGAAGAAGCTTGTTTGAGGATTGAAGACTGTCTTTGAGCCATAGCAATTTGCTACGTTGCTTGTGAGTAAAAAAGCTTTGAAACTCTAATTGAGAATGCTGCTCACCAAGGTAACCATTTCCTAAGCATAACAAAGCCCCCACTGAGTGTTGGTTTTCTTGTTTGGGTTTCCACAGTAAATCTCTGTGTATTTTCTTCGCTGTGGGTGTTGTATGAGGTGTCTCTAAATCTGCTTATGATCTTGCCATTGATGAGTACACACATCAATGGCTTTTGTACCTTGTATATTTCAGCCTCAGTTGTCATTATTCCCCATTAGGATAGCCTACTATTGAGACTTGATTTGACAACAGAAAGACACTAATCTTCACTCCATTCATCTTTCTTATTTCTTAAACTTTATCAACTCGTTTTGCTAGAGCCATCTCTTCATTTCACCTTGGACTTTATTGCATAAGCTCTAGTAATCCTATTCTAGGGAAGCCCCCTTGGAGAGAAAAGTGGATATAAATCACTTTATGCTATTTTGAGAGAAGATTTTTGAGTAAATTATGGAACCAGGAAAATAAATCATTTTTTGTTGTATGGAGATGGAGCTACAAGCCTACAAAACGACTGGTTCTCTCCATTTGTAGTCATGGTTGGATTTGTGGGACAATTCATCTCTCAAGCTTCATTGTATATTTGATCAAATCGATGGAAAGTTAAGGGTTCATCCTTTCATTACTTGCTGGTTTAAGTTGCTGGAATACTAATTAAATTCTGCTACAATAAAGGTTTTGAGCACATGACAGTCACGTCTCTCGAATAAAAGTTTTGGATGAGGTGAATTCCGTACAAGATTATTGTTGTTTTTGCTTCCTGGTTGATTCTTCTATGTTATACCATTTCAGCGAAAGATTGCATGTTGGATTTCAACTAGTAGTAAGATCACACCTTATTGATTTGCATGTGCATACAAGGTCACCTTTGTAAAGGGGCCTTTCTCATATATTTATAGCCATATAAATCTGCCCTATCTTTTGTTTTGTACATGTTTGTAACAGCAGTAGCTAGACCCAGTTATCATTCCATTTGCAGCCCTCTTGATTCTCCAAGTGTCTCCATTTGCCCAACTTGGATAGGCACTAGTCTTGGTTCTCCACCTTATTTTCCTATGCTATAACATACAATTTGCTAAAGATGACTAATATCACCTTTGCTTCCATGTCATAGCTTTAGTGATTCTAGTTTAGAGACACCCACCTTGTTCCAGAAGAGAGCCAGCCTAAGGTGAAAGGAAGGGCGGCTGTGGTGCTAGTGGGCAACTTTTCTTAGTTCCCTTAGGGTTGCATTTGTGTTTAGGGAGTTCATCACTTAGGTGCAAGTTTGAGTGCTAACAGAATACATTAGGTAGAACACACATATTGATGATGTTGGCACCTTGCACCATGTTTTTATCAAATCTTGTTTGCAGATGATGTAGTCATCTTAGCTTCCTTCTTTGAGTGTCTACAAAGGAAACATAATTCCCTTGCTAGATTTTGTGACCGTAAACAATTGGTTTTGAACCTTGGCAAAACTAATGCCATGGTCAGAGGTCTTTAACACATCCAACAACACTCTTTCTGGCTTTCACTTCTTTAAGGGGGGAGAGGTGGATATTACTACCACATATACTTATGTGGGGGTCCAATTTATTGTGCCTAGATTCAACATAAGGCCTATTTCTTAACCCTAACTCAATAAGGAGTACACACCTCTTTCCATACTTAGTGTTAGTGTTCCCTTATAGACTTTTAATACATACCCTCAAATATGCGCCTTTTCACACAATTTTTAAACCCACTGTTTTGTATGGGTTCGAGGTTTGGGGGGCCGAGTTTATAACTAGTTGTTTGGGCATGGTTAGAGAGAGTCCAATCCATCATGCTCCATCATATGATTTGTTGCAAATGGACAATTCTCCAAGTCATCATCTGTGTTGAGTTGGGTGTCCATCCCTTATGCCTTGAGAGCTTGTTCAAGTTTGTTTCCTTTCGTCATAGGACCTACTTTTTGGATGGTTCAACTATAGGGTAGGAGAGATATCCATACTTGGCCCTTGGCTCCTCTAAGGAGATTTCCTCCTTGGATCTCCTGGGGAGAAGACATTATTAGCTCTTAGAGGCTTCTTTGCTCCTTTTGTCCATTGAGATCTCTATTATGCATCTACCCCCTTTAGATACATTTTAAATGTCCCTAGTCACCTTCTCCCTTCAAAAGGGGAGATCAATAAGTAAATCAAAGAGGACATATACTGACATTTTAATACTTGGATCTACCCCCATCCTCTTGGCCCTAAGATAACCGTCTACGTTGAGAATTTTATATTGTGGATGGGTGGCCTCGTTATTTATCTTATTTGCAATTAGTGCCTCTAGTCTCATGGCCTTAGGATCCTCCTTGACTAGTTGATGATTTGTTCTTATCACTTATATGTAGAGTTTGATCATCGCATCCCATGAATCGATAAGTTACGTTAACTTTGTTGTGTACAAGAGGTCAAGATGGAGGAGCGCTTCATTTTCAGATGACTCATATATTTTAAGATTCATGGGAGATTTAACTCTTTATACTGAGAGTCAAGAGGGTTTCTAGCTACCTTTTTTTGTTACTTAGAGCAGAGCTGTTTGGCTCTATTTTCTAGGCACTATTACTCTAAACGCCAAACCTCATGGGACATATCCAACCCCAACTCCACTAGGTCGATCACTTCTTCCTTTAGTGTATCTTGATAGTTGGAGGTGCTAAACACCTAGCAGATGCTCCATCCATGGATACAAAGGGCAGTAGATTGATGAGACAATGCTCCTCTCTTGCTTTGTTAGGAGATGACTCAATCCGACGTGGTTGCTAAAATGTAAATCCTCTAGTTGGCTTTGGTGTGTGACTACCTTCTAACTTAGATCTAACAATTGGGTACCCATTACTAGATTTCTTTGTTTGGCCTCAAATGTTACGAGAGGTCTTGCTAGTAGCACTTATGTTTTCCCTAGGATTATCTAGCTTGGTCCTCTTAGTCTCGCCATCCTCTAAAGGACATTTTTAGACTTTTCATTGTTTCATTTGCTATGGTTGATGATGCGGGACATAACTAAGCCACTTCTACTTTTGGTGCAGATTAGTGACCCATCTCTCACCCTCCTCTTGCATAATGATGCATTTATCTTTAGTCCTTTTTAGGGTTTACTTTCCAGGTTCCCCTCTTTCTATTCTCTATTTCTAATTTATTCGTATTTGTTTGATTTTGTATATAGGAGTAGCGTTTGGCACTCCCACATTGCTAATTTGATTTGTTGTACTTTCTAGTCCCATGGATTTATTTTGGTCACTTTGTGGAATTTAATAAGATTTCTTTCTTACTTTCTTTCTTTCTTGCTCGTTTTAAATGAAAATAGATGTGATTGCTAACCCCAAAAAATGCATTCTTGCAGGGAATACATTTAAGAGTGTTGGGTGTTTGTGACACACGATCACTACTAATGGCTACAAATGTTCTAGAAGCAGAGCTAAGTGATGAATGCTTGAAGAACATTTGTCATCTAAAGTCTTCTGGCTCCTCTCTATCATCATTGGATTCAATTGATAATGGTACGCCTATGAGCTCATTGTGGTTTCTTTATTTAAATGATAATTTTTTGCATTTCTCTGGTTGAATTCTTTTGGCAATTGAATATTGACAAACTATTTTGGTTTTAGTTCATTTTTAGTATTGATTTTTTCGGTTTTAGGTTATTTTTAGAAATGAATTTTGTAAGAACCATAACGATTGAATATTTGAGGAGTAAATGTATGGAATTGATGTTCATACTTGACATATAATTGTTAATTAATTGATTTGTTTGAAGTTGTAAAGGGAGATTATACAATGTGATATAATCTAGAAAGCCACCATGATGTAGGTTCTATCTACTTACCTCACACTTATAAAATGACAATGCCACGCCATGCCATGGATAATGTGCTTGGTTTTTGAGGAAATGGGTTTGAATTTGTCATTTTGGGCCTATGTTTGCCATAGAGCTAGTCTTCACACGTTAAACACAAGTTAAAGGGATGGTGTTAGGGTCATACCCTAACCCCCCTACTTTATTAATGTATAATGCCATAAGGCCCATTAGTTAGTTAGTGGATAGTGTCTTAATGTAAATGGCCTTCCTTATTAAATAAAGGCCCCTAGGTGGTTGAACCTTATTAATAGCGAGACCACAAATAGTTAGGACTTTGGCTATTGAAACACTATATATAGAGGAGTAAGTTATGTACAGTTTAGTCAAGAATTGTCATTGTATTTGGAGCTTTGCTCTTGGAGGTTGCCCCCTTGAAGAGGCAAGTAAACATAGCTATCTATTTTATCTATTCTCTCTTGTATTTTTCTAGATTGTCTCTGAATTTATGGGTTTAAGCATATAACAAGTGGCATTAGAGCCCTTTCATGTGCCAAGTGGAAGAATTTTCTTGGGTTTGGCTCCTTCAAATGAGTCATCTTGGCATTTTCTCTCCAATTTTTTTTTGGTGCCGTTTCAGGATTTGAAATTCGCAGTGTACTACAAAGACATAAGGAGGTAAGTTGGATCCAAATTTCAGATTCTGGGTCTCTATACTTTGTGAAAGTAAGGGAATTTTTCCTAGGGTTTGACTATTTCAAACAAGTTATCTTGGTAGCTCCAAATTTTTATTAGTGCCGTTTTAGGATCTGGAATTTGCAATGTACAAAAACAAGATACAGAGTTAATGTGTGTCCAAATTTTAGTTTTTGGGATGCTATACTTTTGGAGATATACTCTATGAAAGTTATGGAAAGTTTTCCTAGGGTCTGGCTCTTTCAAACAAGTCATCTTGGTATTTTTGCTCTAGCTTTTTTTTTTGGTGAAGTTTTAGCGTTTGAAATTTGTAGGGTACAAAAAAGACAAAGGGAAGTAACTTGTGTCCAAGTTTCATTTTTTGGGTCGCTAGCCTTTTGAAGATAGAATCTGTGTAAGTTAGGGAATTTGAATGGCTCGAAAACTAGCGTTAAACAAGTGTTTTGGGTAAAATTGTTATATCTGAAGTTTTAAAACTCCAAATTGAGTGCCATCGGTTGTATTGGAAAGAAGACAGACCAGAGTACTATTGGTAACAATTTCATGTTTTGATCTGAAAACTTGGATGTGTGGTAGGCCATACAAGTTTGCCCTTCTGAGAAGGCTAAAATCGACAAGTCTTGGGAAAATTACGCTAATTTTTGCTTAGCACATCAGAATTCAGTAAAACTTGTGGTAATGCAGAGTAGACATATCAGATTATTGCAAAGCAAAATTTTAGACTCAAAAGTGCAAAATTTTAGACTTAGAGCTCAATTTTTTTATTGTTTTTAGAGATTTGTTCCGACATCTTTAAATAACATATAGTTCTGTCGTTCAGCAGGTAAACCTGCTGTTGGGGAAGCATACATGTAGAAAATACAAGGTTGCTTAAGCCACATTATTGTGCACCCTTGTAACCTCTATTGGTACCCCTTCGAGTAGTACCACATCAGACAACACCTTTATATGGACTTTCACTTCCACATACCCTTGGGTATATCAGAAGTCCTATAGTTGTACCAGGAACCAACCTTAGATAAACTAATTGATCGAATTGTTGCTATAGTACACTGAGAACAACACTCGTGGAGATCACTCTCTAGTACCTGGGTAGTGGAGTAGTACAACTAAGGGCATGGTCTAGCCTCCTTAGTTAGTGTCGTGAGATACTGGTCCGAGCACTACTATTGGACCCTGTACGTATATCAAAGAGCTATAACGCCCGACACTCCCTTACACATAAGACCTGGCAGATCCCACCCATGGTGGAACCCTATGAACCACCTCACACCAACATGCCAAACAATATGACATGTTGCTCTATTGCTAGCAAGTTGGATAATTTGGAAGTTCAATACACTGATCTTAATGGCCAGATTCAACACCTTCAATAGACCATCAACAATTGGGATCAAACATGGGATAAGAAGTTGGAGACAAAATTAAACCACTCGAAGAAGATATTGAATGAGAAGTTGACACATTTGACAGTTAGTGCCATACATGCAGAAGAACATGGGAATGCACAACATAGTGAGCCACACTAGGAAGAAACTTCTCACTCGGGACTATTTAGCCACCAGTAACCCCCTTCGGGTCCTCATGACGATAAACCGTCCTCTATGGATAATAAAACCTGGAAACGTTTTCCTAAAGTAGACATGAACAAGCTTGATGGTTTAACCCATTAGGATGGGTCACTCAAATGGAACATTACTTTGCCCTTCATGGTATTATTGATGACATGATGAAATTTAAGGTGGGGGTCTTGTATTTGGATCCAGAACAATGGCAATGGAGGGAGTGGCATAAAAGGGCCTATGGGCGCTAGGTTGCTTGGAGGTTATTTGTTAAAGCTCTCCACGAGTGTTATGAGCGAGATCCTCAATATTTGAGGCAACTTACCAAGTTATGCCAAATAGGTTCAGTGACAGACTTATCTCAACCTTTTAGCAATTAGCCATTCATATATAAAACTTAACAGATTCTTTTTATAAAGAATGTTTCATTAGTGGCCTCAAGGTGGCAATTAAAGAACAAGTCAGAATGCAACATCCTGCTACTTGGTTGGAAGCGTCATAGAGGGCTATAGAAGCAGAGATGATGATCAATGCAAAACCAACAAACGCCCTTTCATTCCTCGCTCAAGCACTACACAGGTCAACTCCTCAAGTACAATTCCTTCTGCTCCCTTTAAAGTACAAAGGTTGTCTCACTCACGTGCAAACATTGGATGCACTCGCTCAAGATTCCTTTGGGATAGCTTCGAGTTGGATCTCATCGAATCCAAGTGGAGATTGACCATCATATACCACGATTTGATAGGATCTACCAAATGTGTCACCTGTAGGAGCCTAAGACAGAAGGGCACCTCATTTTTAGATGCCCCTATATTCTGAGATCAGAGGACATTACCACTGCCACTATAGAGACTCAGGGGTTTCCTCTCTACTTTCTTCAGATATTAGGACTAGAGATGCCTATCCCTCTTCATCAAGGAGATATTTAGCCACAGATATCAGTTCTTACGTACCCTGCCTTGCCTTGAGACGACTAGGAGGATCACCTCATACTTTCATGTTGATCCACCTGATCGAGCAACAAGCGACGAGTTGAGTTCCATAGTACTTCAAATAGTAAAGTGGTGAGACCTCGATATCCTCTCAACCTTCTTCTCTAGGAGATCGACAGACCTCTTTAAGATTGATTCAGAGGGGCCGAACAACACATTAGTCCGCACACCCCCAAAGCATCATGAGGAGCAGTTCCTGACAGATCTAGAGTAGGGCGTGCCCCACTCACAAGATCCCTTCTCAGCCCCAGCAGAGCAGTGAGAGATCTATCCAGAGTTTCTTTCTTTCGACCTCGGATGCTAGGAGTATCCCTTACTCCTACATCCCTCCCAAGATCATACAACTGGACACCTCGGTGGTTACAGAGGAATCCAATAGCGAGCTAGTGCCTAGTTCGCCTCCATCGCCATTGACTATCAAACTCAGGCGTTCTTGACATCATCGGCCTCATGTTCAGCTCTCTCTCTCTCTCTCTTCTTGACAGGATTTTGAGGGATTTTTGAGCTATCCAACCCAACCTTGGACATACTCGCTTAGTCGTGTACACCACCGTGCCTTGGATACGATTATATACATGTTTTAGAAGGTTGTCTTACTGCATGTATCTTTCTTTCTTTATTTTATTTTATCATAGATTTAGTTCCAACACTTTCTAGGAGTTGCGTTTGCTCTCCCACAGTGTACTTATAGTGATTATATCCTTTTAGTCCCATTAACCTACTTTTGTGGTCATTCGTTGGACATTAATAAAATTATTTTATCTTATCTTATCGCCTTCAAAAGTGGCAGACCGACAAAGACGGGGACTCTGCTATAATTGTGATGAAAAGTATACTCTAGGTCATAAATGCAAAGAACAAAAGTTATTTCACATTGATTTGAATACTCCTACGGTCTACCCATTACAAAGACGCCATTATGGAAGATACCCCCAAGTTGGACACTGCTGACCAAACTTCTCCCATGCGAGAAGAAGTAGAATTTGAATTTCATCAAGAAGAACCACTCATCTCTCTTCATTGTTTGTCTAGTATTTCATCCTCGCAAACTTTGGAACTTCTGGGTTACATCAAGCACCACAAACGGGTAGTATTGTTTGATAGTAGCAACACCCACAACTTTATTCATTGACAAGGGGCTGAAGAACTCCACTATTATGTCCACACATTGCCCAACTTTTAAAAAGGGTGGAATGATGAAATGTGGGGGGCATTGTGAAAATGTGAGGCTCCAATTGTGTGATTATCATCTCAAAACTCATATGTTGGCCATAGATATGAGTGGTTGTGATATAGTTTTAGGGGCAAAATGGCGACAAACATTGGGGTAAGTCACCATGGACTTCAAGGAATTATACTTGAACTTTACTCAAAACTCTCATACTCACACCCTTAAAAGGCTCTAGGCAAGCTCTTTTGGAATCATAAGTTCTCATAAGATGGAAAAATTATTGAAGAAAGGCCACTTTGGAATTATTGCTCACTTCCATACCATATAGGCTTGGGACAACACTACACCAAAAATCCATCTTGACTTAGAGAAGGTTTTGGACAAACATCAACATGTCTTTGAGACACCAAAGAGTTTACCCCTATATAGAGGCAAGCATGATCATGATATACCCTTGATTCTGGGCAGTCAACCACCAAATGTACACCAGTATAGGCAAACATTTGTACGAAAGAATAAAATTGTAAGGATCACCTAGGAGCTATTAGAGGCAGGAGTCATTCATCCCAACACTAGCTTATATTCATCCCTAGTGATCATGGTTTTAAAGCAAGAAGGGAATGGGTGCATGTATTCTAATTGTTGTGCCTTTGCGTGGAATGAAGGAACAGAAAAAGCCTTTGCAGTTTTAAAGCATGTCATGTGCATCACTTTGGTCTTAGCCATGCTTGATTTTTATTGGAATGGAATGCTTCCATAAAATATTTGGGCAAATATGGACAATCTTAAGGCAATATGGACAATCCTTGGTATTCACTAGTAAGTTGTGGTGTAATAGGGATTTGGACAAGTTTACCTACAAGGAAGAGATGATGTCCATCCTACACGTAATTGCCATATGGTGGAAATATCTCCTAGAGCCACATCACCTGAAGTATTTTTTGGAACAAAGGTTGTCATTTTTGGAGGAACATAAATGGGTCATCAAGTTGCTCAGATATGATTACGAGATCATCTACAAAAAGGAAAAAAATAATGTTGTGGCAAATGCTTTATCAAGGGAATATAAGGAAGAGGGATCCTTTGACTTATCTTCTTTGGTACAGGAATGTGTAGAAAAAGCACAACAAGAATGGTTCCCCAGTGTTACTACATCTCATGTCATCAAGCAACGTAAGGGAGATCCCAACATTAACCAACTATCTAACAACCCTTCAAGAAAGTTTTACAACCCATATAAGATTGTTAAGACATGGGCCAAGCAGATTATAACTTAGCGATCCAAGCACACTCCGAGATCTACCCAATATTTCATGTGAAGGTTGTGGGTTAGAATTGTCAAGTTCAAACTCCATTACTAGAGCCCGATGAAGAAGGATCCATTTCTCTTCATCCTGCAACTGTTTGGCCACACAAGAGCGTCACCTACACCATGGCATAGTCAAGGAAGTTTTACCCTAGTGGAAGGATGTGCATCCAGAAGACGTTTCTTGGGAACCATTATCCCTTTTACAAGAGTTTCCCATCTCCAGCCTTGAGGAATAGGCTGCTTCTGGAGGGGGAGGGCATGTGAGGGTCCTACCCTAACCCCCATACTTTATCAATGTACAAGGCCATATGGCCCATTAGTTAGTTAGTGGGTAGTGTCTTAATGCAAAAGGGCCTTCCTTATTGAATAAAGGCTCGTAGGTGGTTGACCCTCATTAATAGAGGGACCACAAGTAGTTAGGACTTTGGCTATTGAAACACTATGTATAGAGTAGTAAGATATGTAATGTTTAGTCAATAATTGTTTTTGTATTTGGAGCTTTTCTCTTAGAGGTTGCCTCCTTGAAGAGGCAAGTGAACATAACTATCTATTTTATCTCTTCTCCCTTGTATTTTTCTATATTTTTTCTGAATTTATGGGTTTACGCATATTACAGATGGCATTCTAGGGTTAGCATGATTTCAAACCTACATAAGTTCTAAAGGCATCTAATGATTTAGGTCCAATATTTTCTATGTACTAAGATATTTTCCTTTTGGGATAGGGTATGTTGCAGCTAATCTTGCAATGGACACCGCCCTCATAGCTCATCACAAGAAACTACTATATTGATGCCTCAAATGTGACATCACCAATATTCCACAATGTAGGGCACAAGTCTATATGTCAGTGCTATAGAGATCATTGCCAATGAACACTCAACAGGGTTTATGCATGTTACATCACAAACTAGCCTGTGCGATTAAAGTCCAAAAGAACAAACTAGCCTATGAGCAACTAAGAGGGAGGTCACTGTCACCTCACCACCCCTCTTCTACACTTTTGGCGAGCTCTCCTCCAGCACAAGGGGTTTTCCTTATCTAGGATTGCTAAAGCTTATACAATAGGCTCAAGTTGAAATAGAAGAGAGGCTTTAGCAAAACATGTGGTAGTATAGGTTTTAAGTGAATGATGGGAGGATGAAGACTAGTGGCAAGTCCTTTAAGCATATGGAGTCAAGGAATTGTTACAAAAGGAAATGACTAAGGGATGAGAGTGAAGTAAAGAATGAATGGAGAATGCATAAACACTTTGTCTTGCTGCCCACAAATGTAGAATTTACTTGTTGGAATTCTTAATTAGGAAAAACCAAAGGCATGTCTACACATTGATAATTTTAATGGTAACAACTTCGAATTAAGAGAAATGATACAAATTAACATTATCAAGCATAGACACAAGGAGAATAAGAGGGGAATGAACCACAATTAACATCTGCACAATAAGGGAACAATTTTCTTGATTAAAAATAGTAAGTTAACCGTATTATTTCAGTCATCCATACATGCTTGATGTAAGTAATCTCTAACACTAGTATTCGACAATATCAAACCAATATAACATTCAATACAATAGCAAAAAGGCTCCTAGTCTTCCATTGTCTTCAAGATATTCAACACAAGCTCTAGGCGAGAAATCCCCAACTCAAACCATGCCCAAAATGGAGAGAACAAACCCTTATATAGGTTTAAGCTCAACTCCTTGTACAATAAACAAGTAATTGTTTTCCTAGATCCATTAGTTCTCCAAGGAATGCAATAAAATATTACATTCCTATCCTTCTCATCAAACTCCTTACTAAAAGTAGCAAGAAGTAGATCTCAAATTCCTTGAGATCTACTTCTTTTAATAGAAGAAACAATAAAATAATCATCCTCATTTCCAAGGAAAACAATATAATAATATCCTCATGTAACTAACTCTATGAGAAAATTCAACAATAATAAAAAAAGCAAGTTAGTTAGTAACAACCTCCACAAATGAATAACAACCAACTCCCAATGGCACGAGTGGCTCATCTAGCCAAAGCACACCCTCCAAGTGCCACATGTGGTCAAAATGTGGTGTGGGTTTTTAAACGGTAGTTTTGAAATTGCCAACTCCCTCAATACTTGTCGGATTACTATTATAACCAATTTTTGGAAATCCCATGGCCACTTTGCATTTAATGATGTTGATTTGATAACAATCATAGCACTCTACCAAAAGATATTTGCTAATAAGCTAGCAAAGATCACCAAAAGTACCATAATCATTTTCCAAAAATCCATTGAAAGATAAGAATAAAAGATTAGGCTCAACCTGTGTGCACCACCACCAAGGGACTACTCTATCACCAACACCATAAGAAATTAAGATATAAAGGTGCTAACTTCTAGTGATACGTCAAGTATGTCCCCACCGTACATTTGTAGATTTTTCAGATAGGCTCATTGAAAATCACAGATCCCAACTTGGTCTCAAGTCTCTCTAAGACACATGCATGTACTAAATCCCAATTCTCAATCCTAAAGAATGTATTAGCATATACAATAACTTATAACATGAAACACATGAGATCTATCTACAACTTTACACAATATAACAATCACACATAAAACTGGACATAGTATTTTCGGTCAATTGACCCTGGAAAAACCCTTGCGGGAAACTAGCGAGAGATAGAAGCTTTTATATCATAAGCAATTTACAATAGGTACAATAGGTACAATAGAACAATCCAACATAGAATTATCTATGGGCCAAAATGCTCTGATGCTTAAGTCTGAACTCTGAAGGAATAACTGGGAATGCGCCCCTCTGCTCAAAATGCGCCCCTCTACCCTGACTGTGCCCCTCTGTATTTTCTCTTTGACTAGGCCTCTCGCCCCTTTGTATCTGCTATTTGACTAGGGCCTCTCGCCCCGTTGTATCTGCTATTTGACTAGGGCCTCTCGCCCCTCCGTATCTGCTATTTGACTGGGGCCTGTCGCCCCTTTGCCTCTAGATCATTGTCTCGGTGATACCCTCTCTCCGATCTAGATGAACTCTATCTTAGAGCTTGCTCCTCTCTAGTGAAAGTGTGCTCCCTTTGCTCAAGAATGTGCCCTCCTCTGTCTGATCAATCTCTGATCTCTCAGTTGATGAATCTGATCAATCTCAGAAGCTGACTTCACCTCCTAATGGATCCACCTCAAGTGCGCTTGATCTGTCTTAGATCTACGCCTTCCACTACTTAGAAAGTGCATCCCCTCTCTCAAGAATACGCCCCTCTACTGCTGCTCTTCAATCTCTGAAGACATCTCGTGTGATGATCTCTCACACACTGGAACGATGCACCCCCCCAGTCTCAGAAGCAAAATTGCACCCTCACTCTACCTGGAAGTCGCCCTCAATCTCTCATGCACTGAATGCGCCCTTCCTCATGCACTGAATGTGCCCTTCCTCATGCACTAAATGTGCCCTCACTCTCTCTCTCTTCAATCTCTGAAGAAAATGCTCGAGTAACCTTTTTCCTTTACCCCCTGCCTCCTTTTAATGATGTAGTGACTGATTAGGGTTTCCAAATCCCTAATTTGAGTACATGCAAAGGCATTAAAAAATCTCGCATGCACAAGGCAAAAGTCATTGAAACCTTTGCATGTCTTCACCACTGGATCCATGACACCTGGTAGAGTGTTTCTCACCTCTACACTGATGCCTATACTGATAATGTACCTTCATGCTAGGCATCACCACATGAAGGACATCCTGAGATACACATATCTCCAACACTCCCTCTTATCGAGGGAAGTCCTACTGATACCTGGATCCATCAAATGCCCTGCTCTTGCAACTGCTCTCTCTGAATTGGTTGCATCTTCTGCACTCTGATTTGATATTGATCCATGTTTCAGACTCCCTCTGAAACTCTGCTCCAAACTCCCTCTGAAGCTAATCATTAGCGGATCCACTGGCCTGTACTTGACTCTCCTGCTCCGAGATCTCTCATCTCGCTCCTGAGCTCTATCCAACTCAGTCGTCTTGTACCAGCTCAATCTCAGGCTAGTACTGGTATGAGCTTCTCGCTCATCTCTCTGATCTGGGGGCTGACTCCTCATTGCCTCATCAATTCTGGGAGCATCTCACTCTCGTCTATCTTAGACTCAGATGAGGACTATGAAATCCACCCAGATACTCCTAAAGTGGGCTGGCCCCGAACTACATACTCCATATCAATTTGATGACCTATCAACACAGGATCAACTTGATCTACTCCCACTGTATAAGTGAATATGTGCTCCCTCTGAAACAACACAACATAACCTGCATCCTCCAAGGTCGAAACTGAAAGTCTGTTGACCTTCCGTCCTGGAATGTAGATCACTCCTGATACCTCCAGGAGATCTCCAAACTCTAAAAGGAACCATACTTGTCCCAACCCTCTAACTGTATGCACTGTCCCCTCAACATCCCGTAGAAGCTGATCTGGAATAGTCTCTAGTATGAGGAATGCATCTCGTTGATCGCATCCCTGTCATATGACTGCAATACCTACTGTAAACCATCCATCTCTCATCAACCTCAATCTCAGGTTGACTGCTGTCATAGCCTAACACAAAAGAAGCAAGGGAGAACTCTTTCTCGAACCCGACAGTAAACTCATCCACCTCCTCAACAACTACTACCTGTTCATCCTTCTCCTTCTTGCCCTTCTTTTAATAAGGGCATTGGCCTACATAGTGGCCATACTCATTGCAGAGAAAACACGTTACCTTGCTTAAGTATTTCTTCTGATCACCCTTCTTGAATCTTTGCTTGCCTTTTGCTGCAAGCACCACATCCTCCTCATCAGGAGTAGTAGAAGAGCTACCTTGAATATATCCTCTCCGGGTTTCTTCTTGTGTGAAATCGTCCCAGAGACGATCCCACTTGGGAAGGTTTTCTCTTGCCACGATAGACTCGATGAACACTGCCCATGGCTTGGTCATGCCATTTAGGGCTTGTCGTACAAGCTCACTATCCTCAATCTTCTCCCCAACTGCTCCCAACTCGTCTTTTACCTAAAGAGATACGGGTAAGATAGGTGGCCATGCTCTCAATTCTGATCATCTTGATGCTCTTTAGTTTCTCTCTTAACACCATTTTCCGATTCTCATTGGAACTCTGTTACAACTTGGTTAAGGCATCCCACATTTCATACACATTGTCCTTACTTGTGATATGCAAGATCACATGATCCCTGGTTGCATCAAGCAGGATTTTCTGGGCCTTAATATTCTTTGTCTCATAGGCCGTGTTTGCTGTTGCATCTGTCAACACTGTCACAGGTTTTGCGGCTGTACTCTCAACAATGTCCCACAACTCACTCTCCTTCAGAAGCAAAACAATTCTGGCTTTCGAAGCACTAAAATTTGAAGCCCCATCCAAACGATCCTCAACCCTCAAACTAGTAGCCATGATCTTCTCACTGAAAATTGAATCCAAGCTCTCTTGGTGAACAAAGAAAACCTCTAGGTTACAGATCTGGCCTCTACTCGCACAGATTTGATAGAACTTTCACAGATCTAACCTCTAACCTCATAGATCTGATAGATCTGATATGCCCCACACAGATCTAGTACCTGCTCTCCAGATCTGAACCATGATCTCACAGATCTAATAGATCTGATATGTGCCCTCCTAGATCTGGTATGAATACTCGCAGATCTGGTATGTGATTGCTCTGATCTTTAACTAGGCATTGATACCATGTAGATTTTTCAGATAGGCTCACTGAAAATCACAGATCCCAACTCGGTCTCAAGTCTCTCTAAGACACATGCATGTACTAAATCCTAATTCTCAATCCCAGAGAATGTATCAACATATACAATAACGTATAACATGAAACACATGAGATCTATCTACAACTTTACACAATATAGCAATCACACGTAAAACTGGACAGTATTTTTGGTAAATTGACCTTGGAAAAACCCTTGTGGGAAAACTAATGAGAGAGATAGAAGCTTTTATATCATAAGCAATTTACAATAGGTGTAATAGAACAATCCAACATAGACTAATCTCTGAGCCAAAAGGCTTTGATGCTCAAGTCTGAACTCTGAAGGAATAGCTGGGAATGCGCCCCTCTACTTAGAATGCACCCCTCTGCCCTGACTGTGCCCTTCTGTAATTGCTATCTGACTAGGGCCTCTTGCTCCTCTGCCTCTGGATCACTGTCTAGTGATACCCTCTCTCAGATCTGGATGAACTCTATCTTAGAGCTCGCCCCTCTCCAGTGAAAGTGCACCCCCTCCACTCAGGAATGCGCCCTCCACTGTTTGACCAATCTCCGATCTCTCAATTGACGAATCCAATCAATCTCAGAAGTTGACTCTGCCACCTAATAGATCCACCTCAAGTGCGACTGATCTGTCTTAGATCTGCGCCCTCCTCTAGTTTGAGAGTGCGCCCCCTCTCTCAAGAATGTGCCCCTCTACTGCTGCACCTCAATCTCTGAAGAGATCTCGTGTGATGATCTCTCACACACTGGAATGATGTGCCCCCCAGTCTCAGAAGGAAAACTACACCCTCACTCTGCCTGGATGTCGCCCTCAATCTCTCTCAGATGAATGCGCCCTTCCTCATGCACTGAATGCACCCTCACTCTCTCTCTCTCTTCAATCTCTGAAGAAAATGCTCGAGTAACCTTTTTCCTTTACCCCTGCCTCCTTTTAAAGAAGTAGTGATTGATTATTGTTTCCAAATCCCTAATTTGAGTGCTTGCAAAAATCCTGCTTCTGCAATAAAAACAACACTACCGCATTAAAAAATTTCGCATGCAAACTTGCATGCACAAGGAAAAAGTCATTGAAACCTCTGCATGTCTTCACCATTGGATCCATGACAGTTGGTAGAGTGTTTCTCACCCTCTACACCGATGCTTATTCTGATAATGTACCTTCATGCTAGGCATGACCACATGAAGGACATCCCGAGATACACATATCTCTAATAACATTCAACAAAATGGGACGATGTGGAACACCCCTCCTAGTGACAAACCAATATCATAACACTATCATGCACAATCACTAGATGCTCCAAGAATAATATGATTCCATGCCACTACCTCATATTACCAATATCCAACCCCTTGGGGGGTTAGAGCCACCATACATCAACCGTGGTGTAGTAGTCTCTAGACATGATGAACAAGTATACAAATACAAATGCATGATGAGGTAGACATGCTCCATTATCATCAATTGTATACCAAGAGGGTGATCCTTCAATCAAAGGCATGCAACATCCATCGAATACTCTAGGGGTACCATGCTGCAAATCGTATCTTGTGATAAAAATCTCAAGAGTTAACCATACGCAATATGAGGGGTAACAACTAGCTTCAACTTGGGGACATGCTCTCAAAGAAGAGTGCATGAGAACCTTTGAATCTCTGATTGTACCTATGAAGAAGACCTCAAAGAAAGGAGACCATGTGGTGGGTTGGATACATATCAAAATCCCTAAACACCACATACAATGTTCATATGGTTTATAGTTCAAATTTGGCTTTACAATGAAAAGGCATAAGCCAACAATGCCAATGATAACATTAATGATGTTGGTTTTTCCAGCAATACTGAGAGGGGGGGTGAATCAGTATTGCCTTCTTTTTCCTTTAATTAAAACAATTAGTATTTAAACAATGTATACTATGAATCAAATAAGCAAGGACATAGAATTTTATCGTGGAAACCTCAAAGAGCAAATCACAAAATCAAACTTATTAATAAAATGATTTCTACAAAATTATTTTTCTCCTAGAAAGGATGCTTCAACATCCCAGTTTTCTATCTGCACCAACAGATAAGGATGCTGCAACACCCTTGTTTTCCAGCTGCTACTGGATGGAGGCTACAACCTCCTTGACAGGCTTCGATCTGCCACTAGCACCACCCAACTTCCCTGATATTTATAACTTCTTGTTTTTCTACTTGATTCATCAATTCTGGCTATGCTTTATGCTGCTGGTCTCTCCCTTTCTTTATGCTGCTGCGTTCTGCATTGTAGAGACATATTTCTTCTAATTCGAAACTTCATTTAAATACCTCATTCATCCATAGGAACGTGCCTCTTCAAGAATCATGCCTTTTCAACATCGTATCCTTTCACTAAACAATTACATTTCAGTTTAATAAATAATAGATATATTTGTTTGCTTTGATAATTATATTTACTTAATTAATCTCGACATCTTTTCCTCTTCTTGTGCGGGCATGTCTTCCTTCTTGCGGACATCGATGCCAATATTCAACATTCTCCCCCTTTGGCGTTGATGGCAACACAAAAAATAGTCTCTCCCTTTGACAACAATGACAAAAGCCTACTTTTGACAGCTCCCCCTGTCAACATGTCTCCCCCTGACATAGTATTTTCTTCTTTTTATCTACTGTAAGGTGATTACTCCCAATTTTTGTCTAAGATACTCAAAAGCTTCTTTGGGTGATGGCTTAGTGAAGATATCAGCTATCTGTTCCTTTGTATCAATATATTCCATTTTGACAACCTTTTGTGACACTTGATCTCTTAGAAAGTGATATTTTATTGGAATGTGCTTAGTCTTAGAGTGCATGATAGGATTTTTTGATATGTTTATGGCACTGGTATTGTCACAGTTTATCACTATGGGATGCTCATACTTCACAAGTATGTCTTCCAATGTTTGCTTCATCCAAATGACTCGAGTACAACATAATGCAGCAGCAATATATTCAGCTTCTGCTGTAGATAGTGCAATGGAAGGTTGTTTCTTGCTACCAAACAGTCTCCCTAGTAGAATGCTGCTCCATTGGTACTCTTTCGGTCATCAACACTTCCTTCCCAATCTGCATCAGTGAAGGCTTTTAAAGTGAAGTCTTGGCCTTTTGGGTACCATAAACCATACTCCATAGTACCTTTCAAATATTTGAAAATTCTTTTTACTGCTGTTACATGTGTTTCTTTGGGGGCTGATTGGAATCTAGCAACCAATCCTACAGCTTGCATCACATCCGGTCTTGTAGCTGTCACATATAGCAGGCTACTTATCATAAATCTATACATAGCATGATCCACTTCCAAAGATTCATCATCCTTGCTTAACTTACAGCCAGTGATCATGGGGGTACTAACAGGCTTGGAATCTTCCATCTTAAATTTTTTAGCATCTCTTTAATGTACTTGGTTTGAGAAATGAAAATCCCTTTGTCTGATCGAGTGACCTGTAATCCTAAGAAGAATGTTAGTTCTCCCAACAGAGACATTTCAAATTCTTTCTTCATATCTGAAGCAAAGTTTACACTTAGGACTTGTAGATCACTTCCAAATATGGTATCATCTACATAGACAGTAGGAGAATATGAGGGACTCAGAAGAAGAAGCTTGTTTGAGGATTGAAGACTGTCTTTGAGCCATTTCAATTTGCTATGTTGCTTGTGAGTAAAAAAGATTTTAAACTCTAATTGAGAATGCTGCTCGCCATTGTAACCATTTCCTAAGCATAACAAAACCCCCACTGAGTGTTGGTTTTCTTGTGTGGGTTTCCACAGTAAATCTCTGTGTATTTTCTTCGATTTGGGTGTTGTATGAGGTGTCTCTAAATCTGCTTATGATCTTGCCATTGATGAGTACACACATCAATGGCTTTTGTAGCTTGTATATTTCAGCCTCAGTTGTCATTATTCCCCATTAGGATAGCCTACTATTGAGATTTGATTTGACAACAGAAAGACACTAATCTTCACTCCATTCATCTTTCTTATTTCTTAAACTTTCGTTTTGCTAGAGCCATCTCTTCATTTCACCTTGGACTTTATTGCATAAGCTCTAGTAATCCTATTCTAGGGAAGCCCCCTTGGAGAGAAAAGTGGATCTAAATCACTTTATGCTATTTTGAGAGAAGATTTTTGAGTAAATTATGGAACCAGGAAAATAAATCATTTTTTGTTGTATGGAGATGGAGCTACAAGCCTACAAAACGACTGGTTCTCTCCATTTGTAGTCATGGTTGGATTTGTGGGACAATTCATCTCTCAAGCTTCATTGTATATTTGATCAAATCGATGGAAAGTTAAGGGTTCATCCTTTCATTACTTGCTGGTTTATGTTGCTGGAATACTAATTAAATTCTGCTACAATAAAGGTTTTGAGCACATGACAGTCACGTCTTTCGAATAAAAGTTTTGGATGAGGTGAATTCCGTACAAGATTATTGTTGTTTTTGCTTCCTGGTTGATTCTTCTATGTTATGCCATTTCAGCGAAGGACTTTATTGCATAAGCTCTAGTAATCCTATTCTAGGGAAGCCCCCTTGGAGAGAAAAGTGGATCTAAATCACTTTATGCTATTTTGAGAGAAGATTTTTGAGTAAATTATGGAACCAGGAAAATAAATCATTTTTTGTTGTATGGAGATGGAGCTACAAGCCTACAAAACGACTGGTTCTCTCCATTTGTAGTCATGGTTGGATTTGTGGGACAATTCATCTCTCAAGCTTCATTGAATATTTGATCAAATCGATGGAAAGTTAAGGGTTCATCCTTTCATTACTTGCTGGTTTATGTTGCTGGAATACTAATTAAATTCTGCTACAATAAAGGTTTTGAGCACATGACGGTCACATCTCTCGAATAAAAGTTTTGGATGAGGTGAATTCCGTACAAGATTATTGTTGTTTTTGCTTCCTGGTTGATTCTTCTATGTTATGCCATTTCAGCGAAAGATTGCATGTTGGATTTCAACTAGTAGTAAGATCACACCTTATTGATTTGCATGTGCATACAAGGTCACCTTTGTAAAGGGGCCTTTCTCATATATTTATAGCCATATAAATCTGCCCTATCTTTTGTGAAGAAGCTTGAATCCTTATGAGCAATTTGCCCATGCAAGGAAGAAGCTTGAATCCTTATGAGCAATTTGCCCATGCAAGGAAGGTGTCTTCTCTAATAACAAATCCAAAATAATGATTCCAGGGTTGATATGCTTGGTCTGGTAAGGAGCCAATAGGCTTGGAATGGCTGGCTCAATAGGATAGAAAAGACATGCAGCCCATGCACTGCATCTAGGTCACACTGTGAACTTGGACCTGTATGATAATTCGCCCATGCAAAGAAGGCGTCCTCCTTTAATTTATAGATCTTGAATGGTGGCTGCTGCAGATAGATAATGGCTCAGAGGTCTGTACTATGATGAAGAATGGTCTGCCCCTTGAAAGGAGAAAGTAATACTGCTGCCAATGCTCAAGATAATGCATCCTTGGAGTATTAATGATGCGCTCTCATGGATCCAAGGATGCACCCTCAGAAAACCTGAATCCCTGTAAATATGATGATTACTGTGTAAACTGTGAAGTACTATGGTAGATCAGGATAATCTCCCTCCGGAAGCGATTAGGGCAGATAGATTTTGCTGCCGAAATACACTTGTTGGCTAAGGAATGCACCCTCAACCCTAATTTTGCTCTCAGAGCTCTCAACACAAATCTCAATGATCAATAAGAAATTTGTGCATGCTAAGCAACTTGTTTTACCTTCTTTTATTGTCTTGAGATTGCATACCCTTACTCGAATTTCTTTCTTTTATTGAGTTGAGGTTGCATGCACTCACTTTCGCATGCATGCATGCAATTTAATTAACTTATGTCGCATGCACAATGAGTTTGGCCTGCATGTTATGCATGCCAGTTGCTACTTGCTTCAGTGGCCCTCTTTTAACTACTGATGACTTGATATCATTGTTTAAGATCTTCTTATGTTCCAAATGGCATCAGTCCTCGGTCAATTCCCTGATTGTCAGTACCCGCTTGAACCTATGGGAATTAAATAGGTTAGCGGGAGGGTTCTTGGTGCTTAGACAAAATAGGACATTACAGTCCTCCCCGCTCGGAATTGCTTTTCCTCAAGCAACTGTAAGCTCGGATGCTGCAGTACCTATTCCCCTTCCCATGTGGCATCTTCTATGGGTAATTCTTTCGATTGAACTAAGTATTCCCGTATGATTATGTTCCTTAACTTTCTTTCTCGAACCTGCAGAATTTGTTCTGGGACCAAAATCAGTTGTCCCTCGTCATCAAGGGGAGGTAACTCAGATGAAGTAGTAATATGTTGGCCTACTGCCTTCTTCAGGCTAGACACATGGAACACATTATGAATTTTACTTTCTTTTGGCAGCTCAAGCTCATATGCTACCTCTCCGACATTCCGAACTATCTTATAAGGACCATAGAAGCGAGGCTTTAATTTCTTTGCTCCCTTCTTCTTAAGGGATGATTGTCTGTAAGGCTGTAGCCGTAAGTATATCAAATCCCCTACCTCGAAACTATGCTCAATCCTGTGCTTGTCTGCATATAACTTTTGCTAGTCTTGGGTGGTCTATAGATTTTCTTTGAGTACCTTGAGAATATCCCGACTTTCCTGAATCAACTCCTTAGCTTTAGGTGCTCTGCTGTCACTGAATACTAGGTATGCAAAAGTTAAGGCATCATAACCATACAATGCTTTGAAAGGAGTCATCCCAATAGACATGTGGTAAGTAGTATCATAGCAGTACTCTCCCAGATGTAGCCATTTTATCCACGTCCTTTGCTGCCATGCTACATAGTTCCTTAAGTACCCTTCAATCCACTTGTTGACTATCTCTGTCTGTCTGTTGCTCTGAGGATGATAACTAGTACTCATAGCCAATTCTGTCCCAACCAACCTGAAAAGCTCTTGCCAAAATGCTCATGTGAACTTACTATCCCTGTCACTGACAATGGTCTTGGGCAATCCGTGCAACCTGAATATCTCCTTGAAAAACAACTCTGCAAACTGTGTTGCGGAATAGTCTGAAGGAATGGCAAAGAAATGGGCAAATTTAGTGAATCTGTCCACAACCACGTACACACAATCTCTACCTCGTACCTTGGACAATCCTGTAATAAATTCCATTGAAATACTTTCCCATTTTTGCTTGGGGATGGGTAATGGATGAAGTAGGCTTGTCGGATGAGTATGCTCTACCTTATTCTGCTGGCAAGCACTGCATTCCCTCACATGCTGTATTACATCGTCCTTGAGGCCCTTCCATGAGAACCTCTCAGCCCTTCCATGAGAACCTCTCTCTGATCTGCCTGTAAGTCTAAGGAACCCTTGGTGTCCTGCCATTGGTGAATCATGAGAATAGATTAATGGTGTCCAGTGCAACCATTCATCAAATAGATTAATGATTCTTCCTTGATGCTCTTTAATAAAGCAAGTCAATATTGGATTAAAGATTAATGAATTTGATAGCACAATCTTCTTGACCTATTCAAAATTGAAAAAGGATTGGAATGGTGCGAAATGAAATCATGCGAAGGAGAAGACTGAATGATGCAAACATCCTCCATCAAAATATCGATAGGATGGAGGGTAAGAATGTGACACATAATTCAACTTCCTCATCTACTAGTCTTGCAAATTTAATTTTGTTCAACCTGGGATTGATGATAGAACCAAGTGAGGAAGAATTAAAGTTTAAAAGATCTGAGATCAAAATTAGACCCACTTGTTGCTCGAAAATTGCGAAAAGATGAAAATGATCTTTGAAAATTTTCTCAGCCATACAATCGATGAGACTATTGGATTGGAAAAAAATATTGACCTAGGATGATTTGAAAAGAAAACAATAAACCTTACCACTAACCGCTTGTCAATCTTTAGAATCCTGACTGAAAATCTTGACATGGAGCCAAAACCATGCAAGAGGCCTCTAGAAGTTGTAATGGGTGGGCAGATTGAAGGCATGAATTCTCTCCCATACAGCCTATAATGATTGACCTCGGAATTTGAGAGACAAAGGTTTTTAGATCAATAAAGTTCTCAGTTCCATGAATGATTTCAAGATTTATAACAGACCCAACATTTACTTCATGAGGACTAGACTTATCATAACAGGGGACCAACTCATCCCGATCAAGGAGTAAGTGAGGCAGAGTATCAACATAAGGCGAAACACTCCTTGAAGGCTCTTCATAGCTAATCAGACACCTTGAAGGTTGCAACAGAGAACCATCTTGGTCCAGATGACTTACCTCCATATCATTATCTAGTAATTGCTCATCATTAAATTTGCCATTATGCTCAACAAAAAAGAATCATTATTATTCAATTGGCACGTCAATAAAGTGGTAAGTTCATTTTTAAACTCATTATCATCCTCACACATATTCATAAGGGATTCCTCCAAAGATGCTTGCTTATTGTCCCAATTTTCTTGCTCTCTAGTGGCATGATTTGAAACATGAACATCACTAGGCTCACTCAAACACTGACTCAAATAATCACCAACTTTGCAATGATTATAGATTTGCTCTCCAGAAAGATTTTCGATAGAATCACAAATGGAGGGCTCATCTTCGGATTCTTCTTTGTGACGATCAATGGGCTCCTTTTCATGAATCACATTTGACTCTATATCTATGCCTTCTTCAGGTGATGATGGTAATATTACCATTTTTACCATTTTCCAAATAAATTTAATATTAGATACTAGCAAGCATATGTAATGACCTTCACTACGGACTCTCTAAGCACTAATGACACAGGTTTCAAACCATGAAACTCAGATTGCCACTGTCAGTCAACACTCCTAGTCACAATAACTAAAATAAACTGTAGAGCAATTGAAACATCTAAATGCAATATAAATGTATACCTCTACTCAACCATATACCTGCCTCTGAAAACCTCTGCAACTGATCTTGGGCAAAGGACATCATCATCGGCTCACTGCTTTGCACTGAATAAACCATGACTACACTAGAATCATCTTAATGGGTCTTGTAGTCTCAGTCATAACAAGGGGGCATCTGCTACTATTGGCTCGGAAATATACATCACCGCTGTAAAATAGGCTCATCTCAACCACATGACTGGCAATGGAATGGAAAAAAATATGGTCTGCAATCATGGTAGCCCCTGCTACTATGGATGTGACAACAGTTCCCTAGGGTTACATTTAGTTTTTGAATCCAACGAGTCCAATCCATACTGTGGTTGCCTGCTACTGCCACTGTAAATCCCTCAAATTCCTTGGTCTGGATACCTCGCCTCTTTACCCATGCAGTATCAATAAAATTGTGGGTCGCCCCACCATCAATCAGAACTCCAACCCTGTTACCCTGTATGACACCTCTAACTTGGAACTCCGGATAATGTAGCAATGACACCTCCCATTAAATCCTCTGGAAACTGCTCCTCCTTTGTTGTGTTAAGTGCCTCCCTCTATACCTGATCCTGATCCTCCTCATCCTCTTCGCTGTCTGAGTAAACCTCTATATAATGGGCCTTCCGATTCCCAGAACACTTGTGACCTGGTACCCATGGCTCCTGTCAGCTAAAGCATAGTTTCTTCCTTCTAAGTTCCCTACGGGTATCATCATCTATCCAATCTCTTTTGGGCCAATCTTTCTGGAAAGGTTTCCTATCCTTATCTTTAATGGGCAAGGTTGTTTTAGGAGGGAACCTATTTTTGGAACTGAGTCCTGCAAATCCCGGGTATGACTAATGGCATCGTGCAATGTGGTGGGTCTATAAGCCTTAACCCATCCACGTAAGGGTTCAATTAGGGCCTCGATAAACAACATGACTTACCTGCTCTCTGAAATGTCTGTCACCATAACTGTATCTCTCTAGAACTCCGATATGAAGGCTTTAGGACTACCTGTCTGTTTGAGTTGAGCTAGCTCTCTAAAGTGCACCTCGTTGTCTTTCCTGTCAAAACGTTCGACAAGCCTTTGTGTGAAATCAGTATAAGAGGTGATAGCGTTGTGACCTAGTGTCACCAACCCGTGGTATTGCCACTCATGGGCTTCCCCGTCCAAATGCAAAGTAGCCAACTTGATTGCATTTGCCTCCATCAAGGGTTAAGTTGGAAGTAGGTATCCAACTTTTGCACCCAAATCCTCCCTAGGCAACTCCTGGTCCCATCAAAAGTAGGAATGGTTAGCTTACCCACCGTGCACTATAGTTCAAAGTTTTGGTTGAAAGACCTGTTGTATCCTCTCGGCCTGTTTTTGCTCTTTAAATGGAAAAAGTATGTAAATGTAATATAGCAACTGATATTTCTGTCTTCTTATGGGGTTTCTGTTGCTTGCTAGTAGTCTTTATGGCTCAATACTCGAAGTAAATATGATTGCATGTACTGAACTATGCTTGCATGAGCATGCATGTGTTAAAGAAATGTAATTGCGGAAGATATTCTAGATATACTTGTCTATTGTATTATTGTATTCCTCCTTTGGGAGATGTCATTGATGTAATTGATAATGTAAGAGTCATTAAAAGGGTCAATGTAAACCCTAATTGTTAGGTCGGTATGGAAATAACTAGAAAATAATATTTTATTGTAAAGTGTACAGGTCGGCCCAATTAGGTGAGTTAAAGCCGACCTAATTAGTAAAAAGGTCAAGTCACTTGTTAAATATAAATAGGGGATTGAGTTGCTCATTTGTAACACTCACCTCACTCACTCAAGGTCGCATAGGAGAGAGAGGAGTTCGCACAAGTGAAGGAGAGAAGCTGTTTTGTCTTGGGGTTTTATCTTGTACTTGGTGAATTCTATATTGAGGAAGTTTTGCCGGGGTTTTCTCCCTTATGGTTTCCCCGAGAGAAATTTTGTGTTCTTTGTGTTTGCTGTGCTTGTCTTTCTTTCAGTGAATGTATTGTTTAATGTTATTATGCTAAACAAAGTGAAAAACTAACATGGTATCATAGCAGGCCTGAAAGAAAACATTGTGCAGCTGTTGCCTAGGGTTTCCATTTCTGGAAACTAGTCATCTTGGCATTTTCGATATAAATCACTTTTGGCGAAGTTTCAGGATCTGAAACTTGGACAGGCCGAAGATGAAATATAGTAGGTGCCCCAAATACACTCTTAAAGTGTTTTTGGGCATCTTTTACTAATGTTTGCTTGCTGGTTTGCAGCAAATGATGAACAGATAAGGGGAGATGTTGGCCAAAAATTGAAGATCTAGGCCATCCAGAGCACCAACTAAATTTTTTCAAACCGGATACTCTCTCTCTATTTTGTAAGCCACTAAGTCATATAAAAATACTGGAGCACTTCTATTTGCATTTGTAAAGACATATTAAATGAGAGCAAGTGGGTTAACCAAGCGCCCACACCCCATCCCTCCAGGGGTGAATTGTGTCGACTCTTTTTCGTGGCGTGCATTTTTTTAGTTTAGTTTTGCTTTCAAGTACTTTAATAAAATCAACTAGGACTAAAATTTACCTTGTTGGTACTTTCCATTGGCGGGCCACGAGTTCACTTAGGACCTACCTTTTTCCATTTTTTTTCTACAAATGCAAAACACCCCCTTGCTTTCCCGAAGTAAGGTTTTAGGACAAGGGCTTGCCCGAGTATTGGTCCGAAAAGAGACCCTTGGGGCTTAAAAAAAAGTAAAATACTGGTTCTAAAAAACTTAAAATTTCCAAGGCTCTTCCCCGTATGCTGTGTGGCCACTGCAGCATAGTCTGAACATGCTGGCACACATCAAAAATGGATGAGTGACTAGTAATAGGTTCTAACACATCCCAAATAAACCACCTATTTGTGAAAATCCGGCACAATCGTTCATTCTTCTGTTGTGGGCAAATTTTTCAAAGGGTGTGGGAAAACCCTGGATAGCGACCTCTTGGAAACCGTTAGGCTATACCCTCGTTTGGTATAGCATCTGAACACCTCCTTGGGACTCCGATCTAGCCCACATGTCTAAGTGAGAAACCACACAGCTGAATTCCAGACATATTCCCGAATTCCGGACATATTCCTTGTACCTTTTGGGTATATCGAGAATCCCCCAGCCTTTAATAAAAAGATCATTACCACATTAATAATAAAATAAACCAAGAACAATTGCACAACATTATCATTTCAGTCGCAAGCACTTTATTTCTGACTCCATTTTATCAAGCACTGGTCTCAATGTTGACTTTTTATATGATGATAGATGTTTTATATTTTCAAATGACAATGATGATGAACAATGAATGATATTTGCTTTATATATATGCTGCATTGATCTTGGTTTACAAAAATATTCTAACTCCTAGATTAGATGTTTTGTCTTTTATAGATTAGACACCTCAGTTTGTTTTTACTTTTTAGGGTCCACCCCCCTTGGCTTCGCTAGGAGTAAGCCTAGACGGAGGAGTCGAGTTTCAGGTGACAGCACTTGACTCTGGCTTGCCCCCAAGGCCACACCAGCGGCTTGAAGACTTCTGTCGCGTTTTTCCAGGTGTGAAACCAGGCGGCAACAGGTGGCAACCATCCCATGGGTTGGAGATCACCTACCACATCAAGCATTGGATTTGGATCTCCAATTGTCCTCTTTCAAACCCTTGTGAGCTCTCCTTCACCCATTCAAATTCCTCTTGGAGGTTTCTATTTAAGCAAGGCATGGCTCCATTGATTTTCATGGATGCACTGAACCTCTGCTATTTTGTACATTGCTACTACTGAATATTATATTGAAAGACTTTGGAGGTCCATTAGGTGCACATTGTGTTGGAGTTCTACCAATGAGGTGATATTGTGGCTTTGTATTTGCTATTTCATGCTTTCATTGTGTAGATTTAGTCTATTGGGTATAGAAGCAAACATTTACAGTTGATAACTTGTTTGTTTATGCTTAAATAATAGGAGATTTGAATGTAATCAACAGTATTTGGTTGTACTTAGATTCATTTTGTCTCATTTTATTCTAACATACTAAGTTTCTCATTGTGTTGCAAGTTTGGCATTTTTTAGTTGCAGATCCAAAGCTCAAGGAGATTGAAAACTCAGTTGTTCTACCTTCTCTTGGGCAGCCATACTTCTTTCTAACATAAGTGTATTGCAGAGATCTCTAAAGGCATTGGCAAGAAAACAAGAACATTGGGATCCAAAAGCCTCATCCATCTTCACTCCTACAAAACTTTCTCTCCTTTTCATTTTTTTTGTTTCATGCTTAAAAAGTTAGATCTAAGAGCTTTTACTTTCCCATACATTTCAGATCTGATTATTTTATGCATTTCAATTAGATCTACATATTCAGAAATCATATTCATAACTAGATCTAGATTTTATTTTTATACTTGCATGCTTTTAAAATTCCAAATTTTTTCCAAGTATACATTTTTTTATTCTTTTAAATTCATTTCCATCATATTCTAATAAACTTTGTTCGCTGGTTTTTAGCAGGTCCATCAGAAAAGCGGAGGAAACTCTGCCCATTTTTCACCAGAAAACCTCAAAAAGGGACTTTTCAAGGACCTCTTTCTTCTAGTTCTTCAAATCCATCATTGTAAGCTCTTAGATCCAATTTAAATGGACTAAAAAGCACTTCATTTTTTCTTTACTTGTAAAAAATATTAAACGAGAGCAGTGGGGTACCCAGCACCCACACCCCATCCCCCCTGGGGGGATTTGAGTTTTTGTCATTTTTGTGAGATTGAATTTTTCTAACTCCACAAGTTCACACACTCACTTTTGAAGTGCAGGGTGTATACTTTTAATTCATGTTTAAATTTTAATCATTTCATTTTGCAAAAGTAACTTAGAGATAAAACCATCTTCGTCACCACGAAGTATGCTCTCACCTCCACCTAAAGGCATTGTCGATTAGTGGGGGTTGACCAGAAAAGTGACATATAAGTTTGGCCGTTCATATATTTTTCCAAGTTTTGCTTTTACTTTCCATAACGTAGTTGTGTTATAAAAAGAATCTAAAGTCTCTTGAACTTAGCTGAAAAGCAAGTCAAGAGCACTCTCTGTCGGAGAGCACAATGGTCCTTGTTTCCTAAATTTGAATAAACCATTTTGCTTACACTATGTATGCTCTGTCCACTTGTGGGATACCCAGAAACAGTTGGAAGCACTTTTTAACATTCCACACTTAACTTAATATTCATTTAATACAATCAACTACTCTCATGATAAGTGAAAATCCGGCACTTCGACAATTTTTGTGTGGGGAAATTCTTCTTGGGGACGCAGGAACCACTGGGACGAGACCTCAGGGCACCTGTTAGACTACATCCTTGTTGGTGTAGTGTTGAACATGCTCCTGAGACTCCGGCCAGCCCACATGTCCTTGTACGAAGCCACCAGATCTTGATTTCCGGACATTCCTCCCTGTACCTCGCGGTATATCAGGAGTTTTCCCTTTTTCCCTTTAAACAAGTTTCATATCTAATTAATCTAAAATCAACCAAGAGACATTTGCACAACATTTCCCTTTTTCAACACTTTTCATTTACACTGTAATTGACTCCATAAGGCACTGGTCCTTGCACTCTTTATTTGCTTATTATCAATCTAAAGTATCGTGCATCTATATTTCTTACAGTGATCATTAATATGTGCTAGTAAAAGATTATTTAAACCTTGTTGCAATCACATCTTGGAACCCCTTAATCATTTACATAGGAACTCTAACAACCTTAGAAACATTCCTTAGGGACTACCCCCCTTGGCTTCGTTGGGAGTTTTGCCTAAACGGAGGAGTCAAGATCAAGTGACAACCTTGACTTGAGACTTGCCCCCAAGGGCACACCGAGCAGTAGCATAGATTTCTGCTGCGTTAACCAGGTGTGCTAACCCGGCGGCAACAAGGCCTCATTCTCTAAGTTTCATTTTATAATGTTTTAATCTTTATTAGGGAATGCAACTTTATGTCCCATGTGGTACAACACACGAGGGTAGTGCTTCCCCTTTGGCACACATGTTGAGGCAACCATAACCAAAGAAAATAAAAGAAAAAAATAAAGTGCATTCACTAGGGAATACAACTTATGCCTTATGTGGTACAACACTTGAGGGTAGTGCTCCCCCTTTGGCACACATCTCGAGGCAACCAATAAAAAAGTTTGAAAAAAAATTGCGATGGCTGACTCCTTTATAAATTCATTGGGCATCTTTTTGGGCCCTTCTTATCTTTTGGCACACATGTTGTGGAGGTGGTTGAACTTGCACTTATTTTGAGAGGTTAGTTATGAATCCACCCTAGTCTTCTTGACCGCTTGCATAAATTCACACTCGTTCATTCACCTAACCTTATCCACATGTCCACTTACCTTTTCATCCTTATCTTCTTGACACAATCATCTAGGTGGTGTGCTCCACTAGGGGGTCCACTTGCATCTTTAACCGGTCTTGTTCACACTTTGTTTCCACTTGGATGAAGGTTAAGTGACTGAGAACTAATGTACACATTCTTATGTATTGCTATTTTAAGATGGTGTTTGAGCCTTGGAGACCACTTCTTGGACCACTTATGTTATTTTAGGAGGCTGTTGCATAACTACTCCAATATTTTATTATTTTTTGACTCATCATGGAGTTAGTTAAGCAAATAACGCATTTTATTGTAAGAGAGAATTAACTCACTCTACATAAAGGAACTTCCTCTCCATTTCATTTGTGATTTGCAATTGAATTAGGAAGTAGAGAAATGGTGAAATGATGGATCTTAGTAGTTGAAGCTTGATGGAGCTCCCTTGTACTATCAAGATTGAAGACTAATGAAGCTTTGAGGTATTGCATATATTTTGATTGTAAGGTTCTATGCTCTTCATGTTGTTGTGGAACTTTTGTAGAAACTAGCTTGTTTTCTTTTAAATATAATGGTGTAATATTCTTCGGAGTAAAACAATTTGGGGAGGTTTTTCCCTTTGTCTTACTTGCTGTTTTGTTGTCCATCTAATAAATAAATTGCTGATTGAAAAATACTAATTCAGCCATAAAACAACAACCTTATATTTAATTGATGAGTGGCACCCTTTGGGACTCTCCAAGTTTTGTTTCCACATTAATTTCCAGCCATCATTCTAAGGTTGAATGTGATAAATTAAACCCTTTTTCCTTGAGTACACATAAGTAAATGGTGAATGTATCAAATAGTCTTTCATCCACTAGATGGTTGAGGGTTGTCAATGGCCCTTTATAAGTTTATTCCATCGAGGTCTTCATTGAAGTAGTTGTGAATGTGGCAAAACTTAGTCCTTCCATTATGTAGTATTTCATGACTCCATTATCCCATTGATTGATACGCACTAGTTTCTTGTCATCTCTCTTTCTTCCTTGCTTTTTTCCTTCATTTACTATCTTGCTCATATCCTTTCCTCCATTTTCATCCATTTACATGTACTACAACCTTTCATTTTGTTAAGGCTTATTCTTCCTATATCACCTAGAACCCCCACTCTTGGCCATAGTAATCTTACTTAAGGATGCCCCCCTTGATTTTGATGGAGGAGAGCCAACCTAAAGTGAGAGGAAGAGTTATTGAGGTGACAATGGGTAGCCTTTTGGAGTTGCACAAGACTAGCTCTTTGGAGCTTGGGACTTTACTGTTGAAATTTTAACTTAGCAGTATAATTTTCATCTCTTTCAACTTTAATGTCATAATTCATTTCATCCCACAATTATAGCATCATTCATTTGCAGCAGAAAATAAAACAAGGATCACTAAAAGATAACCATGCACAACAGACACAATGATTTATCCAGTGAAACTCAAAATGGGAGAAAACCCAACAAACTTTTGTCAGAAGAAATTAATCCAATACAAGAACAATACCAATCATGAAGATTAAGCCCTAGCACAAGAGTGTGCCCTTCTTCCATAAGAAACTCTAGCGAACCTTTTGGGAGAGATAACAAACTTGTTGAGATAACCTCAAAAATTACTTCTAGTGATCTTTACTTGTGCTCCTTGAGAAGTGTGCACCAATTGAGTAGAGATGAGCTTGTTGAATGTCTCAAATGAAGTGTGAGATCACTTCTATTTATATTCTCCTGTTGACTTGATTTTCACTCTTGAGGCCAACTTGTACTTTTGTCTTCTAGGGTCAATTTACCCCTTTTACTGGGGTGGTTGTGCTCTTTCTTGTCTTCCACTTTCTCTGGGACTTCTTCAATGGTTTGTCTTGACTTCTTGGTTATTTCTTCATCATAGAAAAGTTCTCCTTGTTGATATCTCCTCACATGCAGATCAAATTCTTCTATAGAGCTCTAATGTTGATTTGACCATACTCTAAGAAGTCCCAGACACTTCTTAGAGCCAATGTCAAATTCAACATTAGATTAGACTTTGTCTAATATACAAAGAGATAAGATCCCTTGTAACATAGACAAGTCAACTCACTCTATAAGAATAGATCACTCCCACATAGAGTATGCAATGTGACCACTAGCCTTCCCTCACTCTAGTCAATCCACATGACTTAGGCAAAGGATAAGCATCCGAGCCTCAATACACATAGTTAATACACATTACTTAATAGGGTTACGATGGGGCCATTCTCTACCAACCATTGGTCAATATACATGATCAATCTGGGAGAATGATTTGCAGAATGTTTTCCCAATGCTGGAACCATGGAGAACATCAACACTCGCTCTCAACGAGGGAGACATTTTGCATCACGCCAAGCTACATACTTGGTGAGAATGTCCATCAGTACTGCATCTGCATCTGCACGATACCTATATTGCATCTACATTTGTACTGCATCTGCACTGGATCTATACTGCAACTGCATCTGTACTACCACCTTGGTATCTAGGCCATTCACCTCTTGTGAATATCTGCCACTCAACTATCGAATCATCACGATTTTTGGGCCACTCATCTCATATGAATGCCCGCTTGCTTGTTTGTAAGACCATCACGGTGTCTGGGCCATTCACCTCTCATATGAATGCCTGTCGCGCATCTATAAGATCATCATGGGGTTTGGGCCGTTCATCTCTCATATGAATGTCTACCGCTCATCATCACTATTTTGCACATCCATCAACGCTCCCTCTCACACAGGGAGGCATTCTCCATCACAGCAAGCTTGTCCCTAAAGTATACAAACTTTGCCTTGGATAGAGGCTTGGTGAGAATGTTGGCTATCTGCTTGTCCATGGATATGTACTGGAGTTTCACTGCTCCCTTCTGCACCATGTTTTTGATGAAGTGGTATTTGATCTATATATCAAATAGTCCTATGATGTTGGCTGCAATCTACTTCTGTTGTAATGAGTGCCACAAAAGCTTGATTTCCGCTAATCCAGGATATTATAACTGATCCAAGCTAAAGCAACACCTCAAGATGCTTTTTATGTCCACTGCACTCCTCTTAGTTAGAATCTGTATATCTTTTGCAGCTTCACTTCATCAGCTGAGACATCTCTTAGATCATATCCAACTGTACCACGTAGGTACTTCAGCACATGCTTTGCTTCCACCCAATGTGCATGCCTCGGCTCAACCATAAATTGGCTCAGGGTGTTCATTGCAAAGCAAACATCTTGTCTAGTGTTAACCAGATACCTCAATGACCTAGTCAACTATCCACCAAATTTGAATATGAAGTACAATCATTTGGCTTCTCCAGATCTGCACATCAAGGGATCCATTGGATTTGAATCTGAAGCGGAATCACTTAGCTTCTCAATATCTGTTATCATAGGTGTGGTCATGGACTTGCAGCCCATTATCTTGAATCTCTTAGGATCTCAACTGTGTGCTTCCCTTGACTGAGGAATCATCTGATCTTTGCCACACCTCTAATCCCAAGAATTAAGTCAAGATCTTGAACTCAGAGGCCAACTCCCTCTTGCACTCATCCATGAGCCTCTCTGCTCCTCTAAGGAACATATCATCAACATACAATACCAAGATCACTGGATCATCATCAATAGCCTTGTAGTAAAGGTTGGAATCCGCATGACTTAGACAAAGGCTAAGCATCCGAGCCTCAATACACATGACTAAATAGGGCTACGACAGGGCTATTCTCTACCAACCATTGGTCAATACACATGATCAATCTGGGAGAATGATCTGCAGAATGTTTGCCCGATGCTAGAACCATGGAGAACATCAACATTTACATCATAGGGGGTGCTAGATTTTGTTGTAGCAAGATGTAAACTTTAGTTGGTCAAATATATAATTCTTCCACCTTTGCCTTCTTTATCTTCAAGTCAATCTTAAGGGAGGATGTTGATATTATGTAATACTATCATGCTTGTTTGAATCGGACCAAAATCCACTAGTTCGGATTGGTTTAGGGGATTTCTAGTTTAAATAGGTGATTCAAACTAGTTTGAATCAGTTTTGTCCTAAACTAGATCTAAATCGGTTAGAACTAGTTGGTTCAAGACAAAGGTAGTCAAAACTGACCAACTTGATCGATTTTGTATGATGCATACCCATGCCGTCTAGAATCCTAAAAAGAACAAAACTAGTTTGAATCAGTTTTGTCCTAAACTAGATCTAAATCGGTTAGAACTATTTGGTTCAAGACAAAGCTAGTCAAACTGACTAACTTGATGGATTTTGTATGATGCATACCCATCCCATCTAGAATCCTAAAAGGAACAAAAAAAAAACCCTACATCTACCCTAAGACCTAATTTTTATCTATTTAATGATGCCCCCACTCTATCGTGGATGGACTTATCTTGGATGACTTGTAATGGCTTCCACCACCACATGATATAGAGATTGGTGTTGGATTTTCAAGTGCATTGAGTCAAGATGTCAAGTATACCCATGTAGAGAATGTAGAGGTCCGGAGATCTAGATTCAGATGATTATGTAGTTTGATTTGGTAGTAGACTATAGTATGATTATTTTTGGACTCTAAAGGCCATTTAGAGCCTCAATGTTTGTGTATTTTGGTTTAGATGTATTGCACTTGGTGCCATATTGCTATATTCACCCTTACAATGCTATATACACAAGAAAACTTTGCATATTTGGTTCTAGTGGTTTGGATTTTTTTCCTTCGAAAAAAATCCCTGGGAAACTCCTAGGCACTTCCCCCCATTTCCACGATGGGTTCCAGTGTAAATTTGGCGCCATATACTTAGTTTGGCTAATCCCATGGGAATCAAATCAGGGACATGCACAGCATGCTAGATTATTAGCAACATCCTGGCAATAGTGGCACCAACCAATTGAGCTAACCCTCGGGGCTAATGGTTTGGATTTATGTTGTACATTTTTTTATATGAATATTTATTTTATTTTTTGGTTGACTGTTTTATTTTCCGCTTCTGGTTTTTGGGGTTCACCAACACAGTTCCAGTTTTGGTTATGATAACATTGGTGCTATGGTGGTTAAGCTTGAATTTCTGGTCATTAAAATCATTATGACTTACCCTTAGTTGGTGTTTATAGCCCACAGTGGTTGTTAGTATGGTGGTTAATTTTGACTTAGTGGTCCCTTAGTAGTTATCGATTTCATTTATTAAGCCACAATGTTTGTTCAGACTTAGGATATACTATATCCATGGGCCGACAGATGTGGTAGATAACTTAGTTGTGCTGCATTACAATGGCAACATTTCTTCGGTAGGTTTTGAACCTGGGTTTGAGCAATGTAAGTGTTTTGAATTTTCAATTAAGTTATTAACCACTTGACCACATCCCACTTGATAAGGTATGCTTTTTCATGTTAGTTCTTTTTCCTTGTGAATTTCATGCAATGGATTTATCTCTTCTGGAGATTTAATTTTTATTTATTTCAAATGTAATATTTTTATTATATAATATTTATTATATGCATTTTTGGTCCAGTGTAGTTTTAAAAATATTGGCAGTCACTGTGCTCTTTATATATGCCTTTAAATGCATGGTTCCTCTTCGAATCCAAACATAATCTCGTCTAAGGTATAAAAATGTGATCATAAGATATTTTCTGTCAGAGACATCATGTCCTTGTGGTATGTTACAAAGAAACTGTTGTGTTTCATCGTCTCTGTGGCATACAAACTTTAACATTTTTCTTTTTTTTTTCCCTTCAATACAACAGATGGATTTCAGGTATTTCTGGTTCATGAAATAATTACCAAGCTTTTAAATATTGCAGCTTCTTTGGGCTACTCAACAGGTGAGTGCACAAATTTTTTATTGCTTTAAAATATGTCCCCTCTGATAGAATTTATTTGCTGAAAATGTGCTGGTGAATTACTATGATGGCTATATGAGTTTTCTCTCTGATATCAAATTTGTTTGTAATTTTGCAATCATCATTTTTAGAGATTGGTGAAACATAACATTCAGAAAGTCTCATGAATTATAATAAAGATCACTTGCAATTATATATTCATGTCTGAACCCTTTAAACTGAGATTTATTGCTAGTATTTTGGTTTCTTTTCACTAAACAAAACAAACGTCATGGCGTAATGTCAACGGAGGCAGACCTGGCATAAAAGGGACATTGTTTTCTTATGTAAAGTAATTTCTGCCATTGATTTTGTTGAAAATTTGCTTTTGTTGGCTTTTAATGCAAAACTGAAAATTTCACCTCTATCCTTGAGGTTTACCAGATCTTAAGTTTGTGAATTTTCAGTCTTAGGGCTGTAGTGAAATAATATATAAAACAGCGGTGGAATGAGTACAATATTTCACTTCCAAACAGTCAATCTTCTAGGCAATTCAAGGAGAAAAGATGCCAAACAACTTGGATAAGTTCCATCCCTCTAGGGCAACTTATTCCACATAAACCAGATCTGAAAATTTACTTTTACAGCAGTTATAAGAGCCCCTTAGCAATGAATATGTGAAATCACTTAACAATTTTCCTTTTACTTATGTGAAATGATCAAGACATATGTAGCTGTGAATAACAATGCATGAAGAATGTATATGGCTGGAAATCAAATTTGGAAATGAACAAGTTCTGGAGATCTGAAGACTTCATTTATATGCTCAAGATGAAGTACATGTACATACTGCAGCCTTCTCTCAATGCTAGTGCAAATACACTAGCTCTACAAAATGCCAGTGAAGGCAAATTGACAAAACCCTAGCTTAACTAAGGAGTTCCTCCATTTAGGTATTCCCTGGATGCACTTGGCTGCCCGCACCTACCAGGCAGGAGTTAAACATAATCACCACAGACGGCATTTATAGACAGTATGTGCAGGTTACTTGGATCAACCCTCATGGTGGTTTACGTCCAAAGATGGCCCTTCTACGTTGCACACTTCATGGATCCGAGGGATGGTCTCATCGTTCAGCCCCAGTACACACACCGCCATTGGGCACACACTCTTCGTATTCCGTTAGGCCAGTTCAGAATTGGATCCCATTGTCTCAGGGTAGAGACAGATCACCGGATCGACCAATCAGACAGGATCTGCCAGGTATGTTACCTTCGAGAGGTTGAGTCAGAGGAACACTTCATCTTTCGGTGCCCCCTCTACTATGAGATCTGTGGGCCGTTCCATTGTCTCTTCAAGGACCTTCTCATGGAGCTTCAGACTTTGACTAGCTTTTTCAGGTATCTTGATCAGAGATGTCTGGTCTTATACCTCCAGGAGGCCCTTCTGCTTCTCTCCTTCACCCTCCAGTGACCTTCTCAGTCGGGACTAGTCTCGACCCTGGAGTTTTATATTGTGCAAAGTTCATTGCAGTTTCCTTGGCAAAAGCTTTGATGGTCGATGAGTTACAGTGAGAAGAATGTCATACTGGAAGCAGATCTAAAGGTCATAATTGTTGTTTTTATCATAGAAATCTCAGAAAAAATAAACAGCAGTTACAAGGATGTTTAGATGGTTGCCCTGGGTAGTTTTGACAGACCCCTCAGCATGTTTATGATGCAATCATTTGCAGTAGAAAGGGGCGTATTTGCAGCATCTCTGGGCCTGCCTATCTATGTGTATTATGTAACAATCCACAACAGCAGTGGCAAAATATTAAGTGAGCAGAATCGATAAGTGGAAAGTTCATTCAAAATCTGATGATGATGCTGTTCATCAGGCAGACTCTATTGCAGGGCCTCTAGATGTGAACATGGAAATTGCAGAACCTTTGAAGCTACCGGATATACATGGAAATAGTCTTAGCCAGAGGAGCTGTAGGAGAGCATAATGCAACAACTGATGCTTCAACGTCCAAGAAAAAAAGAATTGGAAGCACGAGGGATAAGCAAGCTATAGCTTGCAATTGCTGAAGCCAAATGTTGTTCTAGTTGGACCATAGTTTGTCCCATATGCATTGTGTGCCAGTTTTACCTCCACAAATCGTCTATTGACTGAAAAACCATGTTAGATTGGGTTGATTGAGACCTAGTTGGTGACTCTGACGAGATCATTCCATGCCCTTAGACAACATTTCAGCAAGCTGAAAAGGTGTTATTGAAGATGAAGGAGGAGCCGTTTTGATTATAAATCGTGAGCTGAATTGGACAAATGGTGAAGGGATCTTTTCATTTGTTTTGGTGAACCACTATGGTGAATCTATCTTTCCGTGACCGCAGATGGAGTTATCTTTGTCAAGCTTGCTAAATTAAACCATTTCTTTGGCATGTGATTGCACAACGGACTGATTTTTGATAATTGTAGCTTGGACAAGTACTTCTACTTAGGCTAGGTGTTAGGCATGTAGGAGTCATCTAGAACACCTCTCTGGGTACTTGCTTGAGATAGCACGAGACTTTTGTATCTCATTCCCTAGTCCAACTTAGGAAAAACACATTATTAACTTAATGTTGACTAATAACTAAAAAGTGAACTTAAGATTAAGTCATAGCCGTTGATCTTAAGTGAGGCTTGAGATCTAATCTCAATCATTGATCACTTTGGAGATTGAGGGTTAGGGTTTTGGTCATTGACATGTTATAAAAGGAAGCCTAAGGAGAGGAGAAGACACAACAATCACACAGAGTGAGTGAGATTTCATTGATTGGTTGGAGACGGACTTTCAACCAAGTGTGCAGGTGTAGGGCCAGGGTCAGAGGAAAGGAGCAAGGGGTAGCCGAGGGTTAGCAACCAACGGATCAAATGATTGATCTTGAGGTTTGAAGGCTAGCGTTTTGTCATTGTATTTTTCCTTAGTAGGCCATTATACCAGGATGGGAGCCCATGATTTTTATTGTTAATAAAAATCATCTGTTGCTGGTTTTTCCCAGTTGGGGTTTTCCAGGGTATATTTAAGTGTCAAATGCGTGTGATTTCCTGATTATTTCTGCTTCATAATTTGTTAGAACTCGGTGTATTTTTAGTTAATAAGTATTGAGTAAATTATTCGATCTGTAAATTGGATCTGGGCTCAATAAAATTAACCCGGCATCATATCCTGTTTCGCTCTAAGCAGGAAATCATTTGATGAGTTTACTGAGAAAAAAAAGGGAATACATCTGTACAACCATCGTACGGGTCGTACAACGTACGACCTAGTGTGATTTTGTGGGCACGGGTCGTAGGAGCAGCTGCAAAACAACAGACTCGGGCCAGATTTGGCTGTGTAGAGGATGTAGGGATGTGGAGAAGTGGCTGATAGCCAGGAAAGAAAAGAGGGCCGTTGGAAGAGGAAGTGTAGCCAGTAAAGGAAAAAGGAGTGGCACATTAGGAGGCTGCTGTAGCTGTGGGCAGAGGAGAGACTTACGGTAGAGGTAGAGCACAACGTGAGTTGCGAGTTGGGAAGCTCGGGAGTAGACGCAACAGAGGAGTGTAGGCGAATCGGGCTGCAGCAGTGGCTAAGGGACGTAGGAGGTGTGTATAGGAGTTGCAACAACACGTAGAGGTAGAGCAAGCTGATAGTGGTGGGCAACGTTGTGGGATGGGTGACAAAGAGGAGATTTAGGTGGAAAGATAAAAAGTGACCGTTGCCAGCATAGCCGCTAGGGCATGAGCAAGCAGCCGCTAGCGAAGTAACGAACATAGGAAAGGAAGTTGTCGCAGGCTAGCAGATTGGTAGCCACCAAGAGAAATTCGGGAAACTATACAAGCCCCTTGCAAGCCTAGAAAAGCAGTCGGGCAGATTGCAAAAAGTTTAGGCAACCCAGAGAAAGGTTCGGGCAACCCCTAGAAAACCCACAGGCAATAGTAGGTTGTAGATCCGGGCAGTGAACAAAGTTTGAGCAATAGTAAAATTCCGGACAACGAACAAAGTTCGGGCAACAATAAAAATCCGGGCAACAATAAAAATCCGGGCAACAAGCAACAATTCAATTTCTTGAAGATGGTTGCATCAGGTTTTGTTGAATTAATGTAACTTCGAAGAATATTCTACTTGTACTTTACATTATTATTGTACCTCTGTCGGAGATGTTTTACCTCCGTTCGGGGATGTCATTATTACATTTGGTCATGTAAAAGTCATGAGGTAAAACCTCCATTGTAAGTCGGGTCGTTAGTACCCAAAAGAATGTAATATAAATATTATTTGAGTCTTCCTAGAGAGGTCGGCCCAGTTAAGTTAGTGAGGCCGACCTAGTTAGGTTAAAAGTCAAGTGAAAAGTAAAGTATAAATAGAGAGTGACTTCTTCTCATTTGTACCATTCACTCACTCACGCATTGCGCACTAGAGGAGAGAGGAAGATTGCAAAGGAGGAGGAGGATTGTTCTTGGCTCTTGTTTTTGGGTTTTGTCTCTCTTCTTTGTGAGACTTATTTTTGGGCATTGTACTTTGGTAATCTATATTGAGGAAGTTCTTGCTGGGTTTTCTTCCCCTTGAGGGTTTCCCAGGATAAATTGTTGTGTACCTTGTGATTGTGTGTCTTTCAGTCTTTCAGAGATCCTATTTATGCTGTTGTTATTGTGACAATGTATTAAATGCTAATGAAGTAGGAATCTAAGTTATTGCAGCATATAAACTTAACAGGTTTAAGATACGAAGATAGGTTGGAGGGTGCCTCCAACTACAACCCTTGGAAGGCCTGGGTCATGCTGATTCTCATGGAGAACTGGCTGTGGGAGTTCACAAGCATAGCAATGATTGCACCGACAGATCCTAAGGACCTAGCAGCTCACAACTTGAAAGATGTGAAGGCCAGGAGGATTATCTTGGACGCAGTAAATGATTATTTGATCCCTCACATAGCTAAGAAGACGTAAGTCAAGGCAACATCGGATGCTTTGACGGGTCTATAACAGAGTAACAACCACAACAAGAAGATGGTGTTGAAGGAGGAGCTGAGAAGCACCAAGATGTCCAAGAATGATACTGTAGCTTCTTGTCTCACCAGAATCACACAAGTTTGTGATAAGTTGGCAACAGTTGGGGAGATAGTGGGAGATCTAGCATTGGTGAGGATTGCCTTGAATGGCTTCACCAAGCCATGGGAAGCCTTCGTCAAAGGGATCATTGCACGGGAGAAACTTCCTAACTGGGAGAGGTTATGGGATGACTACATTCAAGAGGAGATTCGTGAGCAGTCTCTATCTTGAGGCCAACAAAAGATGATGATGAAGAGAATGTTGCTCTTGCCAGTCAGGTAAGGAGGAGCAAGAACACTACATGTGAAGATTTAACTTCACAGGGGGTGAAGAAGAAGGACATGAGCAAAGTCAAGTGCTTTGCGTGTCACAAGTGTAGCCATTACTAGAACAATAGAAAGGGGAGAGCAAGTCTCAACAGATTGCAGCATCTGCAGAAGATTTTCTTTTTATTTTATTAACTGAAAGGAAAAAGATATGAAAGGTAAACAAGCTTACTACTAGGCTACAGATTAAAACTAAAAGCAAGTGGAAACAACAAAAGGAAAACTAATTACTGCTCAAATGAGTTTATTTGCTTCTAAACTACGCTTAGGGGCTGTAATATACCAACTGATATTTCTGTCTGTTTTGTAGACTTTCTGATGTAGTTGTAGCTTACTTGTAGTCTTATTGCCCAATTCTTAAAGAAAATATGAATGCATGTGCTGAATTATGATTGCATGAGAATACATGCAAGTGCATGGCTTTGCCAAAAACCTTAAATAACCCAAGTATTCAGATATGCTATAAAATAGGGATAGAAATGATGCATGTACGTACCAATAGCTTGTGCAGTGGATGTAGATCAATGAGATAAGCATGCAAGACATGTGCCAAGAATCGGTCAAGATGTGAGATGATCTCTCTCCAACAATTTACCCATGCAATAAAGGTGCCTTCTTCAGTCTCTGAATTGAGTGATAAGTGCTATAATGATGTTAGATGGCTCCGAAAAGTGTGCACTAGGGTTAGGATCCCCCTCTGATCAATATAGAAGCTACATGCAAGACATGCATCAACTCTAAAGCATAAAGTGTGAGCCTCCTCAAGGAAAGTCGCCCATGCAAGGAGAGGGTGCCCTTTTGATAATGGTTTTGATGATAACTTGCTCCAGAAGTCGAAATAGATGCCTGTATTCAGTAACTAGGCTAATGAACGATGGAAGGATGGAAGCTGCATGCAGACCAAAAGGTAACTGTATGGAAGCTGCATGCAGACCAAAAGGTAACTGTATGTTGAGATATGAAGATGCCCTGCTTTGTCCAAGTCGCCCATGCAACAATCTGGCTGTATCAATCAAGTTACACATATCGTCCGACTCAGTCAATCTGAGTCTAACGAACTGCTCACCAAACTCTGTCCACCTGGATCAAACCAACTGCTCATACAACTCAGCCAATCTGAGTCAAGGAATCTGCTCATGTAACATACTTGACTTAATCAGTGTACTCTTCACTGCATACATCACTGAGTATATATATAATCCTCTGTACATTAGTGAGCATATAACATTGTGTATCATCATACGTTACTGAGCATCATCACGTTACTAACACATCATATCACTGTGTAATCACTAAGCATAGGTGTAGGCATCATCAAACATCACTAGCACATCTTATGATTGTGTAATTTACTGAGCATAGGTGTAGGCATCATCAATCATCATATCACTAGTACATCACTGAATAAACATCATATTACTGTACGCTGAGCATATCTCTGAACATATCACATCATATCACTGTATACTCATCATTGTGTAGTGTAAACATCATCAAGCAACTGTGTAATCATCACTCAACTGTGTAATCATCACTGTGTAGTGTAAATATTATCAAGCAATTGTGTAATATTTGAGTGTAGGCATCATCATGTTGCTGTGTAACGACCTCACATATCATTGAGCATATCACTGTGTAAACTGATCATTACTGAGCATAAGCATCACTGAGCAAATAAACATTTCTAGCACTTCACTGTGTAAACATCTCTCAAGCATTTGAACATTTCACTGTTTGTGCCATTGGTCATAAATGTTATTACTAGGCATATCTATCTCACTGTGTATGCACTGTGTAGAGGTCTGGAAGCTTACCTACATACTCAGAACCCTTTGAACTTTGAAAACTTGATTTACATACCAGAACCTCCAATCACTTTGCAGAGATTAAGGCTGCCCAAAATCGTAGTTGTACTCTCCTTGTCTTCTGCAATTTTTTTCTGCAATAGTGTGCCCTCGGATGCCCTAACAGTCCTAAATTTTTTGAGTTTAGACAGTCTGAAATTTTCTGAGTTTAGACAGTCCGAAATTCTGTTGTAATGGACAGCTTGAAAACCACAGTCCGAAATTGCAGCCTGAAAATTGCACAGTTAGACAGTCCGAATTTTGCAGAGGTATAGATGTATGTTACGTGCTGCTGCTCTTCCCTTGACCACCGAAAATTTCCTCAGACAGCCACTGAAAAAGGATCACAAATGTTAAGCATGTTGCTGCTGTACTTCACCTTCACTGCTGCTATGAATTTGCCTCAGAGACAGCCGAAAATTTCAGAGCTGAAGTAATCTTCAAATTGCAACTGCCTTAGTGCACTAACAAAGATGATCAGACTTGAAATTTTTACTTTTACAGTTTTACTATGGCTGCCTCGGACTAATCCGAAAATCAGAGCAAGATTCTTCAAAAATGTGTGTAAAATGAATGGAATGAAGGTGTATTTATATAGATCCAAAAATTGCTTTCAAACTGAGCCAACCTTGTATTCTTTTTATATTTTTTATTTAATAAAAAATGTCTTCTAAAACTGAGCTGACTTATTATATATATATATATATATGTTTTTATATATCTTTGCAATCAATGTTTTCCATGTCATCATTTAATTTGTTTAAGGATGTAATGAGTTTGCCATGTAATCATTTAAGGTGTAATGAGTTTGCCATATCATCATTCAAATGCATTAGGCTTCAAACTCCACTGAGGGCATCATCAAGCATGTACTACTTGGGCTTCTTCATGGTACAAGGGCTGTGTCCACCATATGTGTGGGATCAAGACCCAATCCTTCACTTGCATTTCTTCAAGAGATTTTCCACATGAAAGTCCAATGTCAAGGTCATCATACAGTCCACCAATGGTCTTCCTCACATACTCATGGGCTACAAAAACATCATCAAAGTACAAAGGGCTCCATCATGGTCTTCAAGCACATCATCCTGTTGTCATCAAGTGGTAGCATGGACCATTAAGCTATCATGTGTCTGGGCTTCATGACCTCATCAAGTCACAACAAATGACCACAGAATGGGTCATTGACTCATTTGAACCACCTAGTGCTCCAAAGCACACACCAACAAGCTAAGACATCAAGTAAGGGCATAGGTCAATTGTGTGGATTCCAAGGACTATGCTACTACATCATCCATCCAACAATCAATCAAGAGACCCCATCAAGTACAAGCAACACAGAGACCTTCAATCAAACAACAACCATGAGCAAGGATACAACAATGGACTCAATGGGACCAAGATACAACTTAGGGGTACTCAACCAAGTCAAGGGTTAACCAGGGCTTTGGCATTTTCCCAAGGCCTCCAAGGGCTTCAAGCTTGGGCGTGGAAAAAGTCAAAAGGTCTCCTTTGACACAGACAACCACAGACCAAACTTTAACCCTTAGGGACTCCACACAGGGCATCGAGACTCAATTGTTGGCATCAATGACCAGTCACTGTTGGCATCAATGACAACTCAATCAACAATAGTCATAACTCGTCTACAGTTGTATATATGCCTTCATGTGTTCGTGAGTCCCTGGAAGGCACTTTATTGATTGAAATGTTCGCGACTCCAAATTGGTACTTACTACTTATTGATTGAAATGTTCGCGATTCCCTGGAATCGATGCTATTAGCCAATGGATGGAAAGTCTCGGAATAGTTTAAAAAATGCCTCTTCCCGCGAAAGAATAGACAGAATGCCTAAGTTTTAAAATTTTCTCATTCAGTGGAATTTCTGTGATTCATGGGTCAGTTGAGTATGAAAGACCTTAGTCGCAAATGGATGGATTTAGAAGGATTTGATAGCCAATTTTATGTGCTAGTTATCTAGCATAACTAAGTTATTGGAATTTATATAAATGCTTAAATATATTATTAATTACTTTTAAACTTATATTTACATTAATAAAAACCTATATATATTAGTTTATAAATTTATAAAATATGCAATATATTTATTATTTATTTTGAATAAAAAACTTTATATTCAGGACGGGGATCTTATCTGGACTCATCTTATGGATGAGAATTGATATATTTCGGACATCTATTGATATCTTGCAGTATATGGACATGGCTATTTTGAATATCTATGAAAAATGATTTTTTTAATTCAAAATATGTGTATATATTTAATTTTTTGTATTTGTCGATTTTTTCCTGATTCGATTCAAACTCTTTGCTCTTTTGCCTCGCCGATTTATTGCTGATTCCGAGTCTTGTAACTGTGATTTAAGGTTCATAGTGCCGAGTCTCTTTTTACAATGCTTCTTACACGGTGAAAACACGTGTCGCAGCCTCTATTTTGGCATTATAGGATTTGATATTTCTCCCTTACCAGTTTCATGTCTGGTGCTGTCTATTTGGCTTTATTATGCTATTTTCTGTCTTTATTAGGTCCCCAAGATTGGCTGCCTACGTTAATTTTCTGTCTTTATTAGGCCCCCAAGTTGGGCTCTTTAAGACAATGTGGGTTTTGTTTCCAGACGTAAGTGTGCATACATGACATTAGCTGTTAAGCGTGTCAAATTTGTGTCCAAGGATAGCTCCCTTCTAATGTTTGAGGCTATCGCTTATACAGTTGCTTGCTTAAAGATCTCAATGTATGTAGCACAAGCTAACATGCTAGCAATAATTGTTTTATTTCATTTTATCCATGTGCAATGATATATACTATTTGTTGTTACTGTATGTTACCGTTTTTACTGTTTTGTAGATTTATCTCTCACTAAGCATCCATTCTGTCCTTGACCCTTATGCCCATTTTCTAAATCATTGGAACTGACAGTGTTTGATATCTAGTAAAGTCTGAAAATTTTCCCTTGTGTTCAAGACACAAAGTGTCTCTGTCAAAATCGCAACGTTTTGCTTCATTGTTCTTGGCAGTAACCCGGGACATCTTCTTGGACAGAGCTCAACAAATCCATACAATGACATCATGTGTGTGTTTTTCTGTGAGAGAGAGCAATAATTACTGCAAAAATATTGCAGCTTGTACTAGTTGGAAGTGGAACTTAGCCTGAAATTGCACCCAACATGTTAGAAAGTGACAGCAAGGAAGGTCTTCCTGCATTGCATGTGTCCTTGCATGCAGAAGACTTAAATGAGGAAGCCGATAAAATGTATTTAATGTATTTTTCCTAAGTTTACTTTGGAAAATATATTAAAGTGATCTAATTATTAATTGACTTAATGGAACACTTTTTATAAAGTGAAAGTGAAAATATTTAAGTGATGGCCATCCAATCTCACCGGAGGATCTCATCCATGGATCCATAGTGAGATTAGGGTTTTCGCTTAGCCAATGAGTTATAAAAGGAGGATCAATTGGTGGAGAGGATACACATTCTGACAGAGACAGAGAGAAAAGTTTGAGGAAGAGAATTTTTGCAGAGAAGACGGAGGGAGAGTCATCTAGAAGAGAAGGCCGTACGGATCAGTGAGGAGGCTGTACGCCAGCAGAGAAAGCGAGCAGCGATTCGCCCGTACAGCAGATGCAGAGGAGGATCCGTACAGGGTGACGTAAGCAGTACTGAACAGTCTGTATAACTGGCGTCAGAAGCCGTACGATTCCGTACAACTGACCCAGGTAGGCCATACAGTGTTGCAGCTCAGCCGTATAGGTTGGTGGGGTTGTTCAATGATTTATGGTGGAACGATTTTGACAGGTTTGGGCAAATCGATTTCTGGATTGTATTGTTCCATATTTTCTTAATAAAAATATTTCTCATATTGTTGCACCGGTTTTCCCATCTTGGGTTTTGTCCGCGGGTTTATACCCAAAAAGATTGTGTTGTCTCTATTGGTGTGATTGATTGGTATTTCTTTCAGTATTTATTTTCCGCTGCATAGCGAAGAAATCCATGTGTGGTTAATAGTAACAATTTGGGTTTAATTTAATTAATCTAGCATACTCTAGCCCTAGAGTGGATTTTAAGGAAATTTACATGGTATCAAAGCTCTTCTGAGCAGACTGAGAGAAAGCAGTAGGTTGGTTGGATAGATCATTGGCATATCTATCCTAGGGTTTACAAGCATTGTTCACTATGGCCGTACAGTTGAGAGTTGAGGATAGACTCCAGGGGGCACAAAACTTTCCTACTTTGAAAGAGAGGATCACCAGGATCCTAGATGTCAGTGATGCTGAAGAGCACATTGATGATCAGAAGTCTGCTCCCACAGATCCGACAGGTTTGGTTAGATGGAAGAAGATAGATTCCAGAGCTATGTTGATCATCTTAGATGGGGTGAAGGACCATATAGTCCCTCATCTGTCTGGGAAGAACACCGCATTAGAGATGTGGAAGGCATTGGAAAGTCTCTACCAGAGAAAGAATGAAAACCAGAAGATGGTGCTGCAGGATAGATTGCGCAGTACCAGGATGGCCAAGGGTGACGGAGTGGTGCCTTATCTTACAAGTCTCACACAGATCAGGGATGATCTTGGAGCAGTGGGCTCTAAGACTGAGGATGAGGAGCTAGTTCGTATAGCTCTCAATGGCTTTTCTAAGCCATGGGACGTCTTTGTTAAAGGCGTGGTGGCTAGGGAGAAGCTCCTTGACTGGCAGAGGTTGTGGGATGACTTTGCACAGGAAGAGATCCGTATGGGTCAAGGTTCAGCTTCATCCAGCGGTGCTCCACAGATCGTGGATGAAGAGGCTCTAGCCCTAGCGAGCAAAGGCAAGGGGAAGGCAAAGAAGAAGAAAGGTGGTAAGAAGAACTTGGACATGTCAAAAGTCAAGTGCTTCATATGCCACAAGCATGGACACTTTGCTTCCTAGTGCCCAGAGAGAAAGAAGAAGAACAACACACAGATGGCAGGTCCAACAGAGGTGGATGACTTTAGCAAGAGTTTTGACGAGGACTTTTGCTTGATAGCTTGCATGGCAAGCTCCATCAGCAACAACATTTGGTATGTGGACAGTGGTGCATCTTGTCACATGACATGACATAGATCGTTCTTCAAGAGCTTGCAGGAGGGTGGAGTAAATCTCCATATTGAGTTAGGAGATGATGCGCGGTATCAGGCGCAGGGTGTTGGTTTATGAGCGCAGTCGGAGTATATAGTTGGCAGGTTTCACGGATGCTGACTGGGCAGGATGTGTAGAGGATCGGAAGAGCACTTCAGGTTGCTGCTTCAGCATTGGACCAGGAGTTGTCTCTTGGTTCAGGAGGAAGCAGAAGTCAGTTGCATTGAGTTCAGTAGAGGCTGAATACATGGCAGCCAGCATGGCTGCATGTGAGGGGATGTGGCTGAGGAAGTTGCTCTCAGGATTGTTCGAGAGTGAGATAGAGACTACTATAGTTCACTGTGATAATCAGAGTGGTATTGACCTTTCTGAGAATCCAGTGTTCCATGACAGGAGTAAACACATTGACATCCAGTATCACTTCCTCAAAGATTGTGTTCAGAGAGGAACCATTCAGTTGGAGTATATTCAGACAGGTGAGCAGGTGGCAGACATATTCACCAAGGCACTTTTCAAACTCAAGTTTGTAAAGTTCAGAGACAAGATGGGGTTGCTACCGAATCCCTTCCTCGTTGAGAGTGAGTGTTAGAAAGTGACAACAAGGAAGGTCTTCCTGCATTGCATGTGTCCTTGCATGCAAAAGACTTAAATGAGGAAGCCAATAAAATGTATTTAATGTATTTTTCCTAAGTTTACTTTGGAAAATATATTAAAGTGATCTAATTATTAATTGACTTAATAGAACACTTTTTATAAAGTGAAAGTGAAAATATTTAAGTGATGGCCAATCTAATCTTGGCCATCCAATCTCACCGGAGGATCTCAACCATAGATCCATAGTGAGATTAGGGTTTTCTCTTAGCCAATGAGTCATAAAAGGAGGATCAATTGGTGGAGAGGATACACATTCTGATAGAGACAGAGAGAAAAGTTTGAGGAAGAGAATTTTTGCAGAGAAGACGGAGGGAGAGTCATCTAGAAGAGAAGGCCGTACGGATCAGTGAGGAGGCCGTACGCTAGCAAAGAAAGCGAGCAGCGATTCGGCCATACAGCAGACGCAGAGGAGGAGATGTACAGGGTGACGTAAGCAGTATGGAACAGTCCGTACAACTGACGTCAGCAGCCGTACGATTTCGTACAGTTGACGCAGGCAGGCCGTACAGTGTTGCAGCTCAGCCGTACAGGTTGGTGGGGTTGTTCAGTGGTTTACGGTGTAACGATTTTGCCAAGTTTGGGCAAATCGATTTCTGGATTGTATTGTTCCATATTTTCTTAATAAAAATATTTCTCATACTGTTGCACCGGTTTTCCCATCTTGGGTTTTGTCCGCGGGTTTATACCCAAAAAGATTGTGTTGTCTCTATTGGTGTGATTGATTGGTATTTTTCTTTCAGTATTTATTTTCCGCTGCATAGTGAAGAAATCCATGTGTGGTTAACAGTAACAATTTGGGTTTAAATTAATTAATCCAGCATACTCTAGCCCTAGAGTGGATTTTAAGGAAATTTACACAACATGCATCATGCATACAAATATGATGTTTGCTACCTGACTAAATGAATACCCTTGTCAGCACTTATTAAGACAGTTTAGGATCAAGATTTGACTATAGATCTTTCAAACTGAGCATGAAACAAATAATCATGACTGGTATGTGTCTCATTTGTTATCTGATATCCTTTAAGATGACCCATTGTTGGCATTTTGTAGGGTTTGACAAGTTTCCACTCTTGCAAATTCTTGCTCTATCTAGCTGTGACTGACATTTTTCTCTTGCCACCCCTAATTTGATTCACTTCAAGGTGATGATTTAATCCATACATAGCTCTCCACCATCGCTAAAAGCACAGATCCATCCTTACAAGGTCACAGTAGGTCTCCCCAAACTGTTTTTTGCATTTTAGCTTGGGATAGCTCATCCTAATTGACGTGGTGCCTATTTTGCTTCATTTTGAGCCAGCCATCGTCGTTGACGTAACATCTTTTTGCCTTGTTTACCCTCTATATTTGTCCTTAGAATTAGTATTATCTCCAATATACTTGTACATCTAACGAAGGAATATTGGATTGTTATCTTAGAGGATTAATTAGTTTATTTAGAGAATTTAAGCTATGAGTTTAAGAGTTTGCATTATGATGTCATATCTAAGGATTGTGCAGATTTAGGTTTAAAGAAGATAAGATTCAACCTCACAAATATCTATGAAATCAAAAGAAGCATCAGTGCATTGATGACTTCATCAATGAGTTTGGCACCTTATTATTATGAGAGGAGAGCTTGAAACTACTTTACTAGAATATTGGAACTAATATCCTAGAATATAGGGAATTAATTGACTCGAAGCATCTTTTGTAACTAATAGCACATATTTAGGATTTAGTTACAAGTTTGTTATATTTCATTTAATGCAGAATATGCCCTAAACTATCTATAAATAAGAGGGCCAACACTTGTATTAGGGAGTTGATATGGAGAGATAGAGTCTTATGACCATGTATGCGATTTTCAGTTATTATGAAAGCATAGTTGGAGTTTTGAGTAGTTCCTTTTGTAGTTCATACCGGCATATTGTTCCCATGGAGGCAGGGCCCACGCCATGAGAACAGGTGCTGTGTTGTAAATTACTAAATAGTTTCTTTCATTTATGTTTTATTTCAGAATATAATATTCATGTGTTCCCTTTCCGCAAGTATTTTTAATTTTCCGTAATGCGTTTATCAGAGTTTTCCAACAACAGGGGCTTTGATCCATTGAAATAGGAAGTGCCCAGGTAATGCCAGGAGATGTCCTGGTGACGGCAGGGTTCCCATTAACATGATTGGTGTTCAAGTAGATGGATCATCACTGGAGTGATTGAGTGAACTCTGACCTAGCTAGTTTTGATTTATGAAGTTTGGTGTGTTTGATTTCTGCAATGTCATTTAATTCTTAGATAACAATGCAATTTACTTTCCGTAGGGGCATATAGAAAACCAGTTGTAAATAAAGAACCTGGATCCTGCACATACAGTGCATGACATCTCACAAGTTTCTCCAGAACTCCGGTTTGATATGTAAATGCAGTCTTTATTTATTGCTCTTAATTTGCCAATTCTAGGGTAATAAAATAGCTCGTGAGTCATCATTGATCTGGTTTATGAGGTGTCTTTGTTTCAGAAGCTTTAGGAAATAGGTATATCTTGAGTTGTCCTGCTACCATATGTGTTTGCATGGACAAATAATAATTAGTCTTGTTTCTTTCCTAGTGGAAGGTTGATGTTTATTTTCTCTACATATATCCGCTTAATGCCAATGCCCAGAGAGAGAGAGAGAGATTGATTTTCTTTTATGTATTGCAGGTTTGACTTTTGTTGACTGCTCTGCAAGTGATCAGACTGTTGAGTTGCTGAACCAAGTTCTAGATCTTGGCTGCTGTGTTGTTTTAGCAAACAAAAAGCCACTCACAGCCAAAATTGTAATGATCTATCTTCCTTATCTCAAGTTTAATTGCTTATGTAAGGTAAAGAAACAACAAAATAAGTGTTAGGAGATCAAATTATATGTTTCATGGGGATTAGATCTTTGAGTTAAGAACATTGCAATGTTTTCCCCCTAAGTTGAAGCAGTAATAAAACGGAATCTACGGATCTAGAAAAGGGAGTTAGCTGAGATCAATTGAGTCCCCAAAACCCCTCCTTAAAAGGGTGTTTCTTGTAACCCCAATTTTTTTTTTATCATCGTTTTAATGGATCCCAAACTCTGGTCTAACTCATTGGCAAAATAGGTTTGGAATGACATTGCATAGTTGATCTTGGTACGTTAGAACTTGCAATACTCAACTTCAGTAAAAATTGTTGTTTGCTTTGCAAGCAGACTTTTGATTGGCTATCAAAAGTTATAAATCTAGGTTGCTTTGTTAGTTTAGGGAACCAAAAGCTACTCTCAGCAAAGATTGTAATAATCTCTTTGCGATTTCGGGGTTAGAACTTAATACCTTATGTTAGTGAAAGACGTAACCAATTAAATTTCTGGTAAGATGTAAATTTTGTATGAAATGGTGATTAGATTGCCAAGTTTTGAAATACTTCAAAGTTTCTGCCTTTTATTGAAAAAGCAGTAAAAGAGAAACATGATGTTATGGCTCTAAATAAAAGGGTTTAACAATTGAGTTTTCTTATTGGCCAATCTTGTGAATTTCGTACCATTACCACCCATAATTTCCTGTACTACAAATTTCACATGGAGTCTGGATTACTATAGGAAATAATCCACTGTCACTTTCCTTGTTTCCTCTCAATTTGAAGTTAGTGCATGCTAACCTAAAGGTGGTATCCCTAGGTGATATAAGGGGTCTATATCAAATAAAAAATGATTGGTTGTACCTCAAATCAATAAAATAAATCTGCTGTCCTGAGAAACTGAATAAAATATGCAAACAGGGAAAGCAGACAGCAAGCTAAAGTCAAAGGAAATCGATGCAAACAAACTATAACTAAAGAGGGAAAATGATACTTTAGTGTTCTCTGCTAAATAGTGCAGAACAAATAGCTGTAAACATGGATAAAAATCACTCTAGAGTCTAAACTGCTGGGAAAACATGGAAATCATTGTAATAACTTAATAAGTATGAACTAAATATGGGCACACAAAACAATGCAACTAAGATGAAGAAAACCACAGATTACTGCATAAAATCAGTGATGAACAGCAAGCTGTTTGTGTCGTTTTTATGCTGGAAAACACAAATTAAATACTGTTTTTATTTATTTATATATTTTATATTTTAATATTTTATTATGCACACAAATTGAGATAGAGGCATAACTCCTCTCTTTCTGCAATAAATGTAAAAAATCAGCAAGTTGAGCTTCCTGGTTTTTGACGGAAAACTAAAGAAAATGAACAAAAAACAATTATCTATATGTATTATGAACTATATGCCTAAGAATGCACGGAAATCAAGTAACATTAAATAAGTTTATTTTGAATGATTAAGTAACCTAGTAGATTGACTAGTGTCCCGGATGCAGTCTACTATTGAATGAAAGAAAGAAAATAGGGAAAGCATGTGAGATTTTACACACACAAGTGTGGAAAGGAATACACTTAGAATGAGAAAGAGTAGATTGATTCATTAGATGCTGCAATGTCTCATTACATAGTTGGTGAGAGGAGTACACTACGTAACTCCCAAGTACCTAACTATTAACGACTAAATTAAATTCCACATTATGACATCACTTTATTATTGAACATTTATTATTCGTATAAGTTGTAAGTTCTAAATATGACCATTCGCTCCAACACCCTCCCATAATAGTCATGTTAGATGCTTGTTCAAGATATAAAAAGATAAAGGCTTTGGAGAAGCAAGATGTTTGCAGTCCACAAGATAAGATCTTCAAAATAATCACTAGAAGTGAATTGTATTAGGCAAGGTTGATGAAGTACAATTTACATCACCATCCTTTTGTCTGACCATTGACTCACTATCCAGATGAGAGCGAATGCTGGCTGAATAGTCAAGCTCTCTGCCATTGACATAGAACTTGGTTTTTCACTAAACTCATCTCTTCCACATCTTGGCACTCCACCGTATCAAGATTTTGTGTTTACTTCTCTAAGGAAGCACTCTGCTTTTCTGAGGAAGTACCATCATCTTCAACCTCCCTAAAGGTCTTCTTTACCATTTCATCTTCACCCTTCCTGAGGGTCTTTTCCTTTTGAAATGCAGCAGGTAATGCATAATATACCTGCTGTTTGCCTTCTCTACTTTGGCTTGATCCAGCAACAACATCATCCAGAATTTAATTTCTTGAATTCTATCTTAGTGGATGCCTCTCTGGCTTATGGCTGAGTTTTCAGTGACATTGCAACCATCTTTGTATTGAACCAATCCTACATTCTAAAATTATATCAACCAGAATAAACCTTGTTCTAACACACCCATAGCAACCATCTTTTTGCTATTCTTATCAACGATAAAAATCCTATTATTGCTGAAATTTATATGTAATTGTCAGCCATGCTTCAGTATACTACTTGTCAAAATTAGGTTTTTCTCTAAACAAGTACCATAATTGACATCTTTAATCATTACTCTTTTACCTCTTAGTTGAAGCATGACATTTCCCTTTCCTCTAACCCTGTATTCTTCTCCACCCCTCAACACAGCAGGATAAGAATGAGATTTATGCTTTAAAAAATATACATACAAATCAACATCGTTAGTAAAATGTCTAGATGCTCCTCGTTACCTCCCAGGTTCCCACTTAAGATGTAAAAGTCCCAACCATAAATATGAGGCCAAAGGGGAACTTAGAAAGGCTGCCCACTGTCACAACAATAACATTTTCCCACTCTTTATGGTATCTTTCCTCTAGCACAAGGGGGTGAATCCCTAAGGTAAACTAAGTCCAAATAAAGATAGTGAATGATGGTGCTTTAGGTAATGAATTAAGGTTATTTCCTAGACTTAAACTCAGGGCAAATCTGAAATAAGATATTTCTGCTATAAATTTAAGATTGCAAAACAGAATGTAAAAGTTGTTTTTTTTATGAGTTCTTGGTGGTTGAAAGAGGGTCAGGAGTACCCAAATTCAGATTGGTAAATGTGATCAAATGGGCATCTTAGAAGGTTGTTTTGATAATGTTTTAAGGTCTAGAAGAGCTGCAAAATACATGCTACAGTGGCCCTAAGTTGGCTGGAAATTATGACAGAATTTATAAAAGGAAGAGGCCTCTAAGAGATCCACTTCAAGGTAAATTCTAGGGCATTCTTTCGCTAGGAAATAAACTATGCAATAATTCATATGATAGTAGATTGTAATGCCCCCATTTTTGGATTCACCCGTTCAGCAGTCGATGGTGGCTTTTTGAGTAGTAAATTAAGGATAACAGTGGATTCGAGCGATTTGGAGGAGTTTTACGAGCCCAGGCTAGTCCATTCACCATATTTCATCGTCAGAAACATTTCCGCACAATTCGCTTCTGGTTCCGCGACATTCCAATGATTTCCATCATTTTTGGTTATTATTGGGCATATTTTAATTAAATACCCTGGAGGTGTTATATAGAGTGTGTTAACTAAGGGAACACCCTCGTGTAGTAGCTTGTTGGAACCGGAACAAAAAGATCTAAAGGATGGGATGATGAAAAGGAGATTTCTAGCGTCTGAGAATGCCTTAAAAGCCAATTAATCACTTTGTGGCATTAAAAAGGAGTTAAATAAAAGTTATAAAGTGACTTTAATGAATTAAAAGATTAAAAGGTAAAAATAAAAGGGAGAAAGGGAGGAGTTGAGATCATTGGACATTTTCATTTTTGGAGAAGAAGCTTGGAGAGCTCTTGTGCATTTGAGCTAGGGTTTGAGAAACCCTTGTGAGAATACTGGTTTCAGTGGTGCAAGATTCCACCCTAGCTGGCTGGAAGAGATTTTCCCATTGTGCTTCATTGCTGTGGTTAGAATTCTCATATTCATCTTCAGATTTGTGTATTAAGCAGGGTTTTCATTTTCTAGTGGAGAGGGCGCACTGGTTGGTAGAGGTTGCCATTTTTCTATGTGAAATCGTATTGCACTGACCAAGAGGGAAAGAAGGGCGAGTTCCCTTGTCAATCAGATCAGAGTTTACCCTTGTTGATTCTGGCACTCTCAGAGAGGCACACTTGCATATTTGATGGGGGTCGTATCAATCCAAGATCTCATTTACAGGCTGTCTCATCTCTTGGAAGGGCGAGTTGATTTATAGAGAAGCATTGCTACTCTATCTGCTGGACAAAAATACCACCGAGTGTGGTCTCAACTGTGGAGGGCACACTTATATACAGTCCAGATCTGAGAAGACGTGGAGAGGAAACTACTGCTGCCAAGTGATTGTTGGATAGTACTGTGTTATTCACCAAGACGGGGGCGAGTTCTCTGATAGTCTAAGCTTTCATCTACAACAAGAAGACCCCTTGAGGGGAGTACCATTTGTATGGACTGATTTGGGAAAGATACCTGTGGCAGCTGGTCAATATTTAAGGGTGAATCTTTGAGCAAGTTACCCACAGTGGAGAACAAGTTATCCTTTAGCAGCTGATCATCCTTTGAGGGCGAACCACCTACAGCATTACCATTTTTATGTCCTGAGAAGAAGCATGGCATTGTCTGTTCGTAGCAGCATATTCCTTGTACTTTTCGTCTCCATAACTCAAAGACTCTTGTCATATGTTTCCAGCCAAAGTGTTTGTGAAAATGCTTCAATCAAGTCCAACAGTTAAAAATGATTAGAAGTCTATCTTATTTTGTGGAATCATGGTACCATTGCTACTGTAGGATGCATCTAGGCCAGACCATTCACAGCAGCCACCAAATTGTGAACACTGGAGCTATATATTGGGATTTATTACTGCTATAAAATTTTCATTGTAAAAGGCATCTACAGTACCTTGTCAAGGCAATCAATTTCATCATAATTTCCAGGCATGTGTTTCACTTTCCTTGAGTAAATATTCAGATCTGAAATTTCTTTTTACTTATGGTTATTGGTGTTGTATTATTCCTGTGTTGTCAATTTGCAAGTCAAATCATATGTATATGTTGGAAACCACTGTTAAATTTCATACATTCATAGCATAAAACATAAATGCATTACCAAGATCACTAGAAGTAAGACAAAGCACAAAACAACAACACAGAGTTTACCCTGGGAAATCCAAATGGGAGAAAACCCAGCAACCTTCGCAGAGAGATGATAATTCTGAGATCAGAGTACAAATGAAGAAAGAGAGAGAATGTGAAAGTATCTTCCACAAGTAAACAACCCAAATAAACCTCCTTCTTCAGGTGATGCGAAAATCTGCTCCTCCAAGTGATGCGCACTTCACAAGTGTGAAAATGAGATAATGAGGTGCACAAGCCTCATATTTATACATGTGCGAAACTGGAAAAATTCCCTTATGGGGCCGACTTGTCTTTGGGGGCAATAAATATTTTATTAATTATTTTTGCACCCCAAGACTTACATTGATTCTTTCATGTGTTTACATAATTGTTCTTCTCCCTTAGGAGGTATAACCAAGTACAATGATGGTACAATAAAATATAATAAATAATATCTTCCGAAGTTGTACAAAATCCAACACTCCCTCTCAACGAGGAAGGTATTCTTCGGTCTTCATCTGCATCACGATCATCTGGGTTTCATCTTGTACTCAACTCTGTCTCTATCATCTTTCTGCATACTGAAGGTTGTCCACACAATCTCTGTGCATCATCATCACTAGTCCTTCGGTGAGTCCAGGAGAATCACTCAATCCTGGATTTCAGGAGAATCTCTCAATCGTGAATATCTGTGACATCCTCACCAGTCCTTCGGTGAGTCCAGGAGAATCACTTGATCCTGGATCCAGGAGAATCACTCAATCCTGGATATCTGAGATAATCAACTGTGCCATCTCTGCTATACAATTTGCTACCTGTCTGTCTCATTTGCCAATGGGGTCCTCCCATACTTGGCTGAGATCTCAGACGAGCAAAAGGGCACGACCATCTACTGACTGTCCTACTCTTTTGCCTATGGGATTTCTCCCATATTTGGCTGAGTATCTGGACTATAGAGGCACCTGTGCAACCACACGGCCAACTGCTGACTGTCCTACTCATCTGCCTATGGGATTTCTCCCATATCTGGCTGAGTAACCGGACTGCAGAGGCACCAGTGTGAACCCGACCAACTGCTGACTGTCCTGCTCATCTGCCTATGAGATTTCTCTCATATCTGGCTGAGTAACTGGACTGCGGAAGGTACCTGGGTGAGCCCGACCAACTACTGACTGTCCTACTCATCTGCCTATGAGATTTCTTCCATATCTGGCTAAGTAACTGGACTGCAGAAGGCACCAGGGCAAGCATCTCAATATCATCTCTCCCTCTCAAGGAGGGATATGTTCTCTTCGACTCCACGTCTTCCGCGAAGGTATACGAACTTCATCCTGGGAAGAGCCTCGGTGAGAACATCTACAGTCTGGTCGTTTGTCGGCACGTACTGTAACTCGACTGCACCTTTCTGCACCATGTCACGAATGAAGTGATATCGAATCTCGATATGCTTCGACCTGTCGTGAAATATAGGATTCACTGACATCTGCACACAGCTCTTGTTATCACAGTGAATCACGGTCGACTTCTGGAATCTGGACAAACAATCTTGCCAGGAGTTTACGAAGCAAAACTGCTTCTCTAGCTGCTGTGCTAGCAGCCATGTACTCGGCCTCTGCAGTGCTAATTGCTACCGAGTTCTGTTTCCTGTTGTACCAGGAAATAACCGCAGAACCCAAACTGAAGCAACATCCGGAAGTACTCTTCCGATCTGCAACACATCCGGCCCAATATGAGTCTGTAAACCCCTGCAATCTCAGGTCACTATCTGAAGCATATTTCAAACCATATCCCACAGTGCCACGTAAGTATCTGAGCACATGTTTTGCAACAATCCAGTGAATCTGCCTCGGTTCGCACATGAACTGGCTAAGGGCATTCACAACAAAACATATATCTGGTCTGGTGTTCGTCAGATACATCAATGACCCAATCAACTGGCGATAAATGGTGGGATCAAACAAATCAGACTCTGAAGTAGAATCTCTCAACTTCTTCCAATTTGCATCCATCGGAGTAGCCATGGACTTGCAGCCCAACATTCCGAATCTCTTCAATATATCGATGGTGTATTTTCCTTGTCCTAGGAAATGTTAATATTTAATATGCTAAGACTGAAAATAGCAGCATTACATTCCATTTCACAATAATAGCATATACAGGATCACTGAAGAAACAACAAGCATAGCATAAACACAAGAGACACAGATTTATCCTGGGAAACCCTCATGGGGTAGAAAACCCAGTAAAGCTTCCTCAATATAGATGACCAGCAATACACAAAGATGCAAACCAAAGATATGATCTCCTCCTCCACCATAGCAGACCTCTCCTCCACAAGTGCTCCTTTCTCAAGTGAGTGTATGTGTCAAATGAGGAACACACCTCCTCTATTTATACACTACACTGACATGTATTTTACAAAGGTACACGTAGGCTCGTATTTAACCAATGGGTTAAATACCCCACTACAACTGACTGGGCCGACCCCTCTAGGGTGGTCTAATAACCCTTTGACCCACATAACATATACAGGGCCGACCCCCACTAGGGAAGTCTAATAACCCGAGTTACCACATTTCGACGGAGGAATAAACATCTCCGGATATACAATAAGATCTTCACGGAGGAATGAAACATCTCCGGAATAATAAAGTACAAATATAATATTCTTTGAAGTTACAATATCTCAACACTCCCCCTTAACGAGAAGGATATTATAACAACATCTGCACGAGCAAGGAGTCATCAACATCATACATGATACATCTATAAATCATTGGAAGCTTTCTCAACATCATCAGTAACTCAAGCAGTTACTGGAACATCTTCAATACTGGAACATCGACATCTTCAGTATTGAGTCTTTATCTTCTGTAGCACTTGAACAGCTACAACAATATCATCATCTGGATCCTCACGATTATCGTCATCACACGATCATCAGCATCGTCATCTCACGATCATCAGCATCGTCATCGCACGATCATCAGCATCGTCATCTCACGATCATCAGCATCGTCATCTCATGATCATCAGCATCGTCATCACACGATCATCAACATCGTCATCACACGATCATCAGCATCGTCATCACACGATCATCAGCATCGTCATCTAGATCATAACGATCAGCAGCATCGTCATCTAGATCATCACGATCAGCAGCATCGTCATCTAGATCATCACGATCAATAACATCGTCATCTAGATCATCACGATCAACAACATCATCAATACAAGTATAAATATCATTAATACAAGTATCCTCATCAATACAAGTATACACATCATCAATACAAGTATCCTCATCGATACAAGTATACACATCATCAATACAAGTATCCTCATCGATACAAGTATACACATCATCAATACAAGTATCCTCATCGATACAAGTATACACATCATCAATACAAGTATCCTCATCGATACAAGTATACACATCATCAATACAAGTATCCTCATCAATACAAGTATACACAATAGCAGCATACCCTGCAACACACAAGATCCAATTACGGGATGATCAATCCCTCTCACTTTAGGACATAGGTCCAAGGATGATACAATCCTGATCCGCTTACGGGATGATCAGTCCCTCTCAGTTTAAGACAACTCTCATGTCCATGGATGATGCAATCCAGATCAACTTACAGGATGATCAATCCTTATCACTTTAAGACACCTCACCATGTCTAGGGACGAGGCAATCCCAATCTATTTACTGGATGATTAGTCCTTATCACTTAAGACATCTCACCATGTCTAGGGACGAGGCAATCCCAATCTATTTACAGGATGATTAGTCCTTATCACTTTAAGACATCTCACCATGTCTAGGGATGAGGCAATCCCAATCTATTTACAGGATGATTAGTCCTTATCAGTTTAAGACATCTCACCATGTCTAGGGATGAGGCAATCCCAATCTATTTACAGGATGATTAGTCCACTCAATCTCATTTAGGACTATCCTTCCTTTCAAAATTACTGGATTTACTGTCCAAGGATGATTTAATCCATTCAATTCATTTAGGACTATCCTTCCTTTCGGAATTACTGGATTTACTGTCCAAGGATGATTTAATCCACTCAATTCATTTAGGACTATCCTTCCTTTCGGAATTACTGGATTTACTGTCCAAGGATGATTTAATCCACTCAATTCATTTAGGACTATCCTTCCTTTCGGAATTACTGGATTTACTGTCCAAGGATGATTTAATCCACTCAATTCATTTAGGACTATCCTTCCTTTCGGAATTACTGGATTTACTGTCCAAGGATGATTTAATCCACTCAATTCATTTAGGACTATCCTTCCTTTCGGAATTACTGGATTTACTGTCCAAGGATGATTTAATCCACTCAATTCATTTAGGACTATCCTTCCTTTCGGAATTACTGGATTTACTGTCCAAGGATGATTTAATCCACTCAATTCATTTAGGACTATCCTTCCTTTCGGAATTACTGGATTTACTGTCCAAGGATGATTTAATCCACTCAATTCATTTAGGACTATCCTTCCTTTCGGAATTACTGGATTTACTGTCCAAGGATGATTTAATCCACTCAATTCATTTAGGACTATCCTTCCTTTCGGAATTACTGGATTTACTGTCCAAGGATGATTTAATCCACTCAATTCATTTAGGACTATCCTTCCTTTCGGAATTACTGGATTTACTGTCCAAGGATGATTTAATCCACAACCGTACATTTAGGACCAACGTCCAAGGATGAATTAATCCTCAACCGTACATTTAGGACCAACATCCAAGGATGACTTAATCCTCAACCGTACATTTAGGACCTACGTCCAAGGATGACTTAATCCTCAACCGTACATTTAGGACCTACGTCCAAGGATGACTTAATCCTCAACCGTACATTTAGGACCACGTCCAAGGATGACTTAATCCTCAACCGTACATTTAGGACCTACGTCCAAGGATGACTTAATCCTCCACCGTACATTTAGGACCACGTCCAAGGGTGACTTAATCCTCAACCGTACATTTAGGACCTACGTCCAAGGATGACTTAATCCTCAACCGTACATTTAGGACCTACGTCCAAGGATGACTTAATCCTCAACCGTACATTTAGGACTACGTCCAAGGATGACTTAATCCTCAACCGTCCACCAAGGACTTCATTCTCGAAGACATACGTCTACGGCTCTTCTTTAGGACTGAAGTCCAGGGATGATCCAATCCCCTCACATGTTCACCAAAAACTTCATTCTCGAAGACATACGTCTACGGCTCTTCTTTAGGACTGAAGTCCAGGGATGATCCAATCCCCTCACATGTTCACCAAGAACTTCATTCTCGAAGACATACGTCTACGGCTCTCTTGAGGATGATGCAATCCTATCATGTCCACCAAGGACTTCATTCTCGAAGACATACGTCTACGGCTCTTTTTAGCACTGAAGTCCAGGGATGATCCAATCCCCTCACATGTTCACCAAGAACTTCATTCTCGAAGACATACGTCTACGGCTCTCTTGAGGATGATGCAATCCTATCATGTCCACCAAGGACTTCATTCTCGAAGACATACGTCTACGACTCTCTTTAGAACATATGTTCAAGGATGATGCAATCCCCTTGTCACCTTTGACCCTATCTAAGGACCATCCACCAACCTCTTTGTCGGCATCACTAATATAGGTATCCTCATTATCAACCTCACTGTCGATGCAGGCAATCTCATCATGAGTTATCACATCACTCCCCCTTTCGAGGAGGGTCCTTCTGAACTATATTAAGTTTGTCTCAGAAAACTTTACTTGAGGTAGAGGTTTGGTTAGTACATTGGATCGGTAGAGGTTTGGTTAGTACATTGTTACAAATTCAAACTTTTGGTTCCTTTCTGCACCATATCGTCTGTGTATAGAAACAATATTCAACCTTGTAGCAAAGGTTGAGATCCTCATCATCCATGGTGATCATTAAGCTCATCAATTGATTATCGATCCTGGGTACCCATACAGAACCTGATTCACACTTCTTCTTTAATTACACCATTAAGAGAATGGTCTTATCTAGCCACTTGGAGCAAACATCTTATCATGATTCTCTTCCTCTTTCTAAGAGAATTTTCTAGCCACAAGCCTTCTATAGTGTGTTTGATTTGTAAATCCTTTTGTTTGAACATCCATCGCTTGTTCAGTGTTCATCATTCATCATGATCTTTCCTACAAATAAAAATTAAGTACATGATTAGTAATACTTCATAATCATCAAATCATATTGACATGATAACCTATTATGCATACAGATATCATTTACATAGTTATGTAACTATTTTGACCAATACTTTGGCACAACACTTTCCCATATCCTGTATGCATACAGTGGCTATCTAGATGCCTTCCATCTCTACCAGAACATACTATTGAGAGTGTGCACAGCTCTCAGCATGTCAGCAAAGAGGTTTCATTCTAGACAAGCAACAATGGAATGTTTGTCCAACTTACCAATCATATGCATATTAGTAGTATACTGTTCAATGCTCTATGAATGTTTACACTCAGCATGATATATTCTAGGAATACAAATATGCATACATGCAATATCATTTACTATTTCAAATAACATCTCAAATACTTATCTTTTATGTTTGTGTGGTTGCCTCCCGCTTGATCTTCTATATGTCTTTTGAACTTCTATTCATTCTGTACCACTGTGCATGCTCAAGTGTGCACTAGTGTCATCCTCATACACAGACATACATTCATTAGTATATTCTCAATATTATCAAAACATTCTAGTTCTAAATAATCTTTGAAAATGTATAGTCATGATTATAGATAATATTCAAGGTTTCAAGGAAGTCTTCTTTTACTTCTGCATATTTTTGTTTGATCATAGGACTCTTCTGGTTAATTAGATCATCAAGATAAGAGACATAATATGCATAAACCCTTGATTACTAACTTTATGAATAAGCATAACCAATCATACCAAGTATACTTATATAAGGGATCCTAAGGTAAGATTCTAACTTGTCATAGGAAAACATACCTGGATTAGTATATCTGCTTAGCTATGTACAACATACCTAAACAATCTCTTCAATGATTTAGAGATCCTGAGCTAGAACCTGCATGTCTCATAGGTTAAGCATAATATAACAAAGTCATACATACCTCGTAAGTAGAACAAAGATTATGGATGAGTCTTTGTCTTCATGTTGTCATGTTTTAAGGAGCTTGATTTGTCTTTTGTGATGTACCTGTATCTTGTTAGCAAACGACATCAACCTCATACAACACCATAATGCATTAGTACAATCATATAGCCCTAATCAATGAATGTCTTCGATCATTCACATGCATTCATACTATTACTAGGGTGATAAGACAATTCTAACATTAATCAAGATTGTACTAATAAATAACATGAAGACAAACACATTATGAACTTAATCAAGAATCAGATTTCAAGACATACCTGAACCTCAAGTCATATCTGTCGAGACTTCTTGTAGTCTTCTTATGTAAGGCCTTAGCCTCAACTCCCCCTGAAACTTGATCTAGAGCTTGATTACCGTTTGCTAGAGAAACCCTAAAAATTCAATCTTTGACTTTCACACTTCTGAATGAATGGAAGGATGTGTTTTGCTGAGCTGATCAAACTAGCATACTTCAATTTTGAAATCTCCAAAAATTGACCCCTCAAAATTGCCTTTCAAACTTCTAGATCTTCTTGACAGGATCCCGAACTAGGGTTTGATGAAGCCCACCCTTTTGCTCAATCAAAAGATTTGATCCAAGGCTCTAAACTCTTATTTTTCTGAGGAGCTTCCAGCCGTGGATTCCGATTCCAAAAATTCTAACTTTCTCCGAAACCCTAAATTCTGGAAGCCATGAATAAAGGTGCTCCAAAAATAATTCTGTTTTGACAGAAATATGCACCTGATTGTTTCTGCTATAACTCTGAAATTTTTGCTCCACAGGGTCTGAAAACGTTTTCTGTAGTAGCCTGACCTGTCATCTTTCCATCCTGACAGGTCTGACCTCAATTGGATTTTCTAAGAGAGAGTTATGCCAAGTGTCGCAACGTGACCTGTTTATGGGATAAAACAGGAGAGCGAACTTGTACGGCATGCCACGTGTCACTGTTTGACCTTCGGCCTCTGAAAACTTTTCCTGAGATAGCTCTCCCTGTTAGCTTTCTATCCTGACAGGTCTGACCTCAATTGGACTCTCTGAGAGAGAGTTATGCCAAGTGTCGCAACGTGACCTGTTTATGGGATAAAACAGGAGAGCGAACTTGTACGGCGTGCCACGTGTCACTGGTTCACCTTCGGCCTCTGAAAAAGTTTCCTGAGATAGTACAGTCTCTGTACTACCTGTCACTTTTTACGAAATTTCATTTGGAGCTTCCTAGCCCAAGTTATGACCTTTTTTCCAAGGTTACCTGATTTTGATTGAGATCTGGAAGAGGCAGAAACCCTAACTTGTACTGATCATAACTCATAAAGTACAACGAATCTGAGGGTTCCCTTTGGACACAAGGTACCTGGGGATGTTATCTTCGACCTGTAAACTTTTCAGACCCTGAAACTTCGCATAAATGGATTTATAGCGAAAGTTCCACGATGACTGGTTTTTGCTATGTAAAACCCTAACCTTCAAATTGTCGTAAGTAAAGCAAGTGTCGTAAGTGCCATACCTTGCCTTCCTTCAGGTTAGCTCTGATACCATGTTAATATTTAATATGCTAAGACTGAAAATAGCAGCATTACATTCCATTTCACAATAATAGCATATACAGGATCACTGAAGAAACAACAAGCATAGCATAAACACAAGAGACACAGATTTATCCTGGGAAACCCTCATGGGGTAGAAAACCCAGTAAAGCTTCCTCAATATAGATGACCAGCAATACACAAAGATGCAAACCAAAGATATGATCTCCTCCTCCACCATAGCAGACCTCTCCTCCACAAGTGCTCCTTTCTCAAGTGAGTGTATGTGTCAAATGAGGAACACACCTCCTCTATTTATACACTACACTGACATGTATTTTACAAAGGTACACGTAGGCTCGTATTTAACCAATGGGTTAAATACCCCACTACAACTGACTGGGCCGACCCCTCTAGGGTGGTCTAATAACCCTTTGACCCACATAACATATACAGGGCCGACCCCCACTAGGGAAGTCTAATAACCCGAGTTACCACATTTCGACGGAGGAATAAACATCTCCGGATATACAATAAGATCTTCACGGAGGAATGAAACATCTCCGGAATAATAAAGTACAAATATAATATTCTTTGAAGTTACAATATCTCAACAGGAAAATCTCTTTCTGCCTCTGCCATACTTCTAATCCCAAGAAGTAATGCATCAAACCAATGTATTTCATTTCAAACTCAGAGGCGGGATTCTTCTGACACCATACAATGAGTTTCTCATTTCTAGTGAGAAACAAGTCATTAACATATAATACCAAAATCAGTGGCTCATCATCTACAACCTTGTAGTAAAGGTTGGGCTCTGCATCACTCTTGGAAAAAACCCAAGCTCACCAAGAATCCGTCTATTCGTCCATACCAAGCACGGGGTGATTGCTTGAGGCCATACAGTGCCTTTTTCAGTCTGCATAGATGAGACTCCTTTCCTTGGACAATAAACTCATCTGGCTGTTCGATGCAAACTTCTTCCTCAATAACACCATTCAGAAAGGCTGTCTTCACATCCATCTGATGCAACTTCCATCCCATAGCTGAAGCAATCGCGATAATGGATTTGATGGAAGTATATTGGGCCACAGGAGCAAATGTATCATCATAATCAACTCCCTCTTTCTGAGAGAATCTTCTGGCAACAAATCTGGCCTTGTGTTTCCCATATGCTCCATGCTAAGTCTGTTGTGCCCATCTAGGTCTTTTCTGACGTACTGCAACATTTCTGGGGATATCAACTGGATCAATGGAATCGATAGGTTCATCCTTTTCTGCTAACTCCCTCTTGAACTAGAGGGGGAGATGATCTCATCTTCTTTAGTTCTATCATTTCATCATTGATCTCCATGTCTGATCCTCTACCTTTCCCGACAACTAATTCTTCTTCAAAGGTCACATCCCTACTGACTTCAATTTGTCTGGACCCTGGGATGTAGATTCTATAAGTCTTTGAAGACTCATTGTATCCCACAATGGTTCCCTTCTTGCCTGAAGGTTCCAACTTGGGCACATGTATAAAGACTGGACAGCCAAATATCTGAAGGTGACTTACTTCTGGTTTCACTTCTGTGAAAGCTTCCTCCGATGTCATCCTTCTAGGTTGAGTCATATTCCAAGAAGCTTCTGGCTGAACATCAACAAGTCTTCTCTTGTAGGCCAAATCACATGGTCTTTTCCCTACAAGTCAAATCCTGACTAATGATCAGTGACATTTTATAAACAAATGAGAAAACAAATTGTTTACACATGCATTTTAGCTAATACTTTATCACAACAATCATGAGCATGTCTACCAAACATATCTGGGAACTATCTAGATGTCTGCTATCTCCACTAGAACATGCCATCAAGAGTGTGCACTACCCTAAGCATGCAGAAAGGAGATATCATCTAGACTAGCTTCATGAGTGTTGTGTAGCTCATATGCATAATATAATAATGTAAACTATATCAACTGCTCAATACATTAGATCTGCATATACAAAGCATTTAAGACAACAAAAAACAGATCTATGTAAGCAAGAAAACAAAATACTTATCTCTTATTGTTTTGGTGTGTGGGCCTCCACTGCCTTCTTGTGGGAACCATAAGAGATCTATGTTCTTGCACTCTGGATCTTCTAGAAGAGGAGCTCCAAACGATCATCATCCCTTTGCTTCTTGCGATAATGATCCTCTTCTACATCAACGGTTGAGGCTTCATGCTTCCTTTTACTTGAACTTCGACAGCTATTTGCGTAGTGTCCATATTTTCTGCACCTATAGCAGTGAACTTGAGATATGTCCTTGTTCTCTTTTTGATCTGGGCGAGGAATTGGTCTCCTATCTTGGTGCTTGTGTTTATGGAACTTCCTACCTCTTCCCTTACCCTTCGTGGCATGAGAAACAAAGCTTGGTTCTCCTCAGGTTGAGTGTCATGACCATGGAGTCTTTGACGTGCTGCGATCCTTGTTTCCTCCTGAGAGCAATCTGCCCAAAGCTTGTCAAACTTTGGTAGTTTAGATCTACCACTTATGCTTTGGATAAAGGACTCCCATGATGGTGGAAGACCATTTAAAGTGTGGAGGACAAGCTCCTTATCGCCAATAGGATCTCCACTGGTGCTGAGCTTGTCTCTGAGTTCTGCGATCCTCATAAAGTATGAGGCAATGGATTCTGACTTTGCTATCTTCATATTTGAGAGTTGGTTTCTCAAAGTCATGGATACATTTAGGCTAGTGTGTTCAAACAACTTCATAATGGTCTTGAACATTTTTCTAGCACTCTTCTTTCCTGAGATTTGAGGAACCAAATGGTCTCTCACTGAATCCACAAGAATTCTTCTTGCTTTAGCATCATTCTTTTTCCATCGGGATTTATCCTCTTCGGCTTTTGGTTCAGGGACCTTCTCATTTACATATAGCAAGAGATCATTTTCTTCTAGGAGTAGAAGAACCCTAGACTTCCAGGAGATAAAGTTGGAGGCTCCTTCCAAATGATCTTCAACCTTCATCCCAATCATCTTGATTGCAGATCTGGTTCAGAAACCCTAGCAGGAGCTAGGTCAAAAATGAAAGTTAATAATTTGAAAAACTTAACCCACAGATGAATTCGCCTTGCCAAGGAGAGTTGAATAGAGGGTGGGCTGGTCCAAATCTGTGGAGAGAAATGAGTTAAAACTGAAACCCTAATTCTGCTGCAGCCACAGAGTTAGGTCAAAAATTGAAAGTTCTTGAAATTGAATTCCGTCTTCACCAATAGATTCGCCTTGCCAAAAATGAAATTCCTATGGCCCTTTTTCTTCAAAATGGTGGGTGAAGACTTCACAAGATGAAACCCTAATTCCGGCAGGGTTCCGACAATGCTTCGGCAATGGCTTCTTCTAGAACTGCTCTGATACCATGTTAAATTTCATACATTCATAGCATAAAACATAAATGCATTACCAAGATCACTAGAAGTAAGACAAAGCACAAAACAACAACACAGAGTTTACCCTGGGAAACCCAAATGGGAAAAAACCCAGCAACCTTCGCAGAGAGATGATAATTATGAGATCAGAGTACAAATGAAGAAAGAGAGAGAATGTGAAAGTATCTTCCACAAGTAAACAACCCAAATAAACCTCCTTCTTCAGGTGATGCGAAAATCTGCTCCTCCAAGTGATGCGCACTTCACAAGTGTGAAAATGAGATAATGAGGTGCACAAGCCTCATATTTATACATGTGCGAAACTGGAAAAATTCCCTTATGGGACCGACTTGTCTTTGGGGGCAATAAATATTTTATTTTTAATATTTTATTAATTATTTTTGCGCCCCAAGATTTACATTGATTCTTTCACGTGTTTACATAATTGTTCTTCTCCCTTAGGAGGTATAACCAAGTACAATGATGGTACAATAAAATATAATAAATAATATCTTCCGAAGTTGTACAAAATCGAACAACCACAACTGGTTTTATGAAGAATATCATGTGAAACCTATGAAATCAGACTTTATATCTTAGGAAATAGGTAACAGTAAATAAGGAAGTGGTGATGAAATATAGGTCAGATTTTAAGGAGTGGTAAGCTACAGCTAATTTAGATGAAGTGCTACTTAAGGAACTATAACAAGCCTTCACGTGAGGTCTAGCTGACATTTGGAAATCAGATTTGAAAATAATTGGACCATCTCTACTTGAACAATAAGACTTGTAGGAGACATTACAGTTAAACCTTGAACTATTTGTCAGAAGTCACCCATCAAACCAGGCAGAAATAAACCATCAGTGAAGTAATCTAAGGTCAAAATTGAATAGGAATAGATGCAAATATACTAATTTCCATAACAAAATAAACAAGGAAGCTAGGGAGAGGAACCATCACACCTAGTTTACATCCATTGTGGTACATATACCCTACACTTTGGCCTTAAGCAATAACTTTGTGATCCAGGAGGATCGTCTCAGTCAAAGAATGAAGATGGTGTCCATTTTCTTTGCAGTTGATCAGCCATCGAAGAGCTCTCAAGAATCTGTCAAAGGCAACTCGAACAAGGACAAATGGACCTCACATGCAGAGAAGATTCTAGGTTGAAGTTTCGAAAACGAGAAGGATTTCTGCAACAATTTGTACATAAAAGTATTTTTATGGACAAACTTTGTAATAAGGAATTTGATGTAGAGATGCACATTAAATTCTCATTTTTAATTATAAAAATGAAATTAAAAGGTGAGAATCCACCTCTTGACTTAGTTTCCTAAACCTAAGGGACGTTGAGATTCTCATGGAGGAAGAAGAGGACTCTTCCTCCACACACCCCTTAAGGTGTCTCCTGATCCTACTTTAGGGGATCATGGGAGAGATATGCTCCTTCTTATGGGTGATGACTAATCATCCATAAGGAAGCTATAAAATCCCCGCATTGAGAGGAGGATGGCAATGGTTTTTGAGAGCTTTTGGAGAGCTTGGGGAGAGCTTTGCATTATGAGGAGTTTAGTCCTTCTAGTGTCTGGAGAAAAGTCATTTATGTGAGTGCTGTTGTCCACCGAGATGCACACCAATAGCATAAATCTTTCGAAAGCTGTCTCCTCACTACAAGTGGGAGAAGTGTGGCCTTGTGGGCAAGCAATGAGCCAGGTACTGTCACCCTAATCCTAGCTCCTCCGTTTAGGCTAACTCCTAACGAAGCCAAGGGGGGTTGTCCCTAACAAAGAGTTTCTATGGCTCTTTGTTTTTTAAGTGTTTTTGTATGTGGTGATGCGGATGGGTGTTGTTTAGGAGTTTTGATGAGATCACAGTTTTTACAAGATAATGAAATAAATACAAGATAAGAAGCAATCCACGTTGCGATACAAGATTATAGATCAACAGTATAATGAAGACTTGCAAGATAAAGTAGCATCCACAAATAAATAACTTAGACAAATGGACAAATGGCCCCAATTAATTAATAGAAAAAAGACTAGTGCCTTATGGAGTCAAAAATGTGTAGTGCTTGGGGATGCTGAAGATCAAGTCTTAGAATAATGTTTGTGAGAATGCTGTGCAAATTATCTTGGTAAATTCAAAAGTTTTAGTGATCTTGATTAGTAGGCTAGAAAAAGCAAGGTATGCGTCAAACCGGAAAAGTATACCTTCAGTGGCTTCCCCTTCGAGACATGACGGACCTGTTTGGGATCACAAGCTAGGTGTTCTAAGAATTTAACCAGCGAGTGCCCAGATTGGGTTGCCCGACGCCACCAGTTAGGAACTTTGCCCACTACCTGAGTATTTCTCGAAAAATCAACGCCGGTTCGTTGGTTGTGGGGTGAAAATTTTATTATGTTATCACTTTCAAGATTAACAATTCCAATCACCGTTCTGAGTACGAGTCCAACTTTTTTAAGGTTGGTAGAGCATACTAAGTGATGGAAAGCAACAAAGTAAAATTTAAAGGGGAATGTGAGTTTGAAAGTATTTTATTATTAAGAGCACACAGTTCAACTGTTCGATAGAGAGTGCTCTTGACTTCGTCTTATGACGGCAGTTCAAGAGACTTTAACTAATCTATATGCTTGATGCAAGGAAATGCAGTGGGAATGCTCTCCGACAGAGAGTGCTCTTGACTTGTGTTACGGCAAGTTCAGGAGACTTTGGTTTTTTTTAAGAGACAAGTAGTTGTAAGCAAAGAACACAAATGATAGCTCAAAAAGATGATAAAACAATGAGAGATAGTTAATATACTACTTGTGAAATTGAACCAATCTAACAATTAGTATTCTACAACAGAAATGGAACTAAGCAACTAGCAAAAATAAACTAAGCTAAGAAAAAACAAACCACTCAAAGGACAATGCAAGACTTCCCCAAATGGGGGAAGCTGGGTGTGGGGGTTTAAAAACCCCACTAATCAAACTTTATTATTAAGTACAAGTGCCTTTGGGATTGAAACCCTTGGAAGGACTTTGAGAGAAATAACTTGGAAAATAACTTGAAACAAGCTCTTAAGAGCTATTACAAAGGATAGATAATGATTTCTTGGTTTGGATCGTCCTTTTGGTTTCTTGATTTATCTTCTTGGTTTAGCTCTTTTCTCTTCTACTTGCTTCAAATAATTTTTGAGTTTTTCTTTCTCAAAAAACCTATCACAAAGGTGAACTCAATAAACCATTAGCATTAGTCAAATAAAACGAATTTCAAAACTAACAAGCCTAAAAACCAAATATGAGATCTAAAGCTATATGCATGAAACTAGATGGTTTGAAATATAATGCAAGTTTTATCTTTTTGATGAGATCTAAGATGTGAATACAATTAACAACCTCGATGCAAGATCTGACTATGAGATGTAAGTTAACAAACTAGAAATAAACTAGATCCTAACAAAACAAATGCAAAGTATGAGATCTATGCCTAACTATTAGCCTTTCCAAAGCAAGAAACTACTAACTTATTAGCCCAAACTTTTTGTTGTTTATGTGTTTTTTGAAGGTGGTCAAAGATGGACGAAAAGGAGGAAGCTTTGAGACAAGCAAAGAGAAAACGAAAGGGATGATGAAAGGGAGAAGGAAGGACAACAAAAAGGGTGGACGAAAGGGAGGAAAAGACCAAAGAAAGGGGGACGAAAGGAGGCTTTTAGAAGCAAGCAAAGGTAAAGACGAGAGGAAAGATGGGCACACAAAACGAAAGGAGGAAGGGTTTGAAAAGCTAGCAAAGAGGAGGGACGAAACTAGGGCAAGTTTGGACAAAACGAAAGCTAGCAAGGGGCAAAAAGGAGGTGGGAAGAGATTAGAAGGAAGCTTAGCAAGCCAAAACAAAAGAGAAACAAACAAAGGTGGGATCAACCTCCGAACAAGGTGACCACTAGAACACTAGTCCAAGAAAACCTTCCAGCTCGCTGGATGCACACAAGGTACTAGTGGGGATAGAGAAGTAGCCACAAAACAATGTGGCCCTTGGGATGAAATCCCAAGGTGCTTACTCAAGTCAAAACTTTAGTATAGAAGAAGAAGAGGAGTGTGGGAAAGATAGACTTGTAGATCCACTATTCAACAATAGAACCAAGTAACCAAGTTTAAGTTTTGAATAAGAGATGGATTTTCGAACTTAACACTTCCTTGCCAAATCTCTAATGCTTGAGATCAACTTTGGGAGATCCTGAAATCACATGAATGTTAGAAAGTAGGTCTTTTGAAGAGGTGAGAGATGCAACCGAGCTCAAGCCTCTCTTCAACCTATTAGATCTGCACAAGAAATTACTCACAAACACACCTTGATCAGATATTGTATGTAAAGCAAAATGGGACTAGAAGAGTATAAGTATTTCCAACTACAGTCTACTCCTTCCAAATCACATAGAACCCCAACATAAATGGACAAGTTGAACCCAAATGCCCACCCTATGGGCTTAAGAAATCCTTCTAAGCTAAATAATTGATCAAAGTAATGAAATATGAGCAATAAACAAATACAATATCACCTTAGAATAGATGAAGCACTTCCATAACAAGCATCAACACCACATGGACCTCCAAAGTCACTTTATTTCAATAAGCCAATGGCTATACGATTACAAAATGGCAGAGTAAGTTTGCCCAAAATATCCATAAGAAGAGAGGAGGAATACCTCTCTTATATAACAAAAGACAAGCCGAAGCTTAACCTAATTCGAATTGGTCATGAAGGGAGCCAATAGTATGAGTCATCAAATCGAATTCCATCTCAATCCAATCAAATTCATGTCAAATATCCAATCTATTCAAGCTTGGAGTGTTAAACCCCCACTTAACTCGAAATGCATTGAAGAAGGATGGGGATGTGGCCTCCACCTAGGCAAAGGCGCCCCCCATCTCAACATAGGAATTATCAACCATCAAATGTGAGTTAGCCACTTGTAAACACGTGAATCAAAGGAGATATACGTGAGGTTAGGGTTTTAATGCAAAGAGAAACTAGTGGGATATGAGTTGAGCCTTAATAGGAGCCAAGCCATGAGGTGGCTAGGGCGCCTACTATAGCATTCAATACACTCCCAACAAACCACCACGTGAATGCCAAGTGTAACATATGAGGGATCTCAAGGATATGCGTGATCTCTTCAAGGTTTAATGCATGAACAATCATAGGGATGTGATTCGAGTTGCAATAGGAGCCAAGCTTGTGATTGCATGAGTTAAGGAGGGCGCCTACCATAGGCTTAAATGCAACTCAACCACCCACTTAAACACTGCCAGATGCCAATTTGTGAATCTCTTTGAAGGAGGGCGAAATCACTTGGAGTTAAACACTTGTGCTGACTGGATAGCTGACTGAATCCACTTGGAGATGATTGGAATGCTCTTTAATGCCTGGCGCCATGTCATTTAGCCTTTTATTTTAATCCATTTGGATTAAATCTGAGAGAATTGGATTATCTCCAATTATTAATTTTTTGATTTAATTAATTAATAATCCTCCTTTATTGATTTTTTGAGGAATTATTAATTAAGTGGCCAAATGACGATCTGAAACTTAGGCTTAGCTGGTCCGGGGGTCATGAATGATTTTTGGTTTAAGGTTTAAGCCTTCAAACTCTGAATTCAGATCCCGGATGATTGACATATTACAAATTTGAATTTTTCCATTTAAACTATGGAAAAATTAATTATTAAAAAATAATAAAATAAAAAACTCATCCAACGCGTCTGGTAAAAAATTTTCGAACAGTGTTTTTATTGGACGAGGACCCTATAAAATGACCATCTAAGACATACATGGTGTCTAGTAGGCTTATATACATCAGTTGGACTCTAATAACCCCCCAAGGCTCAAATTTTCAAAATTGGGCATTCCAACTTTGGAGGAGCGGGAGAAAACCTCGTCGATTATTACTCGGCTATTGGCAAAGCATAATTGACAAGGGAAAAAACTCCGTGGAATGCCTTAGTTGCATAACCAAGTCATGGGGAACCGAGCCACTCAAAAATCCTACTAGCACACCTATTACAAACCCCATGGGGCCATGGTCATTTTGACTAAAAAATAAAACTGGCTAGCCAAAGTTGGCTAATTATTGTCATCTGAAACCCTGATACTCTGGAAGTGAACACTGATGTGTTCTGACACTGGCGGCTCAATGGAGTTTCAACTATTTGTACAAAATAGGTGATAACAAGTGCCTTCTTGAATCCTTTGTCAAGGAGAAGGTAGCTTTGTATGGAGCATGTAGCACATTTGTGAGAAGGTCCTAGCCTTTATTGGAGAAGGATAATAAAACGGTTCAACATTATTCGAGCCCAGAGACGTATCCAGGGGGTCTGGTGAACTCCGTTATCATCTCGGTTTTGCGTAATGTCTTTATGTGTTTGATTGCACAATTTAAGTTTGGATGCAAAGCTTTGTCTTAAAATGCCAATTTCTTGATTTTATTTAAGAAAATTGAGAATTGATTAGGAATCTGTGAATGGAAGAAAAGTAAGTTGTCCATTTTCAGATCAAGTTTGGTATCAAAGCAAGTTTTGATCTAGTTTCGGATTTGATTTTACTTGTTTGAGGACATTTGGCATCTCAGTTGTAGATCTAATATGGAAAGTGTACAAACTAATCCTTCTATTTCAATTTATGCAACTCTTTGTAGAGATGCAGATTTTTGTGAAAGCTTTTTCTCAATGGAGAAAAAAGTACGAGAATTATATGATGAAGGAAAAGAAAGTGTTGAGCTGCGAAGACAAGTAGAGGTCTTGACAAACGCGAAGCAGGAACTTCAAGAGCAACTCAAGGAGATGCAGCATAAGATGCAAATTCAAGAAGACTTGTTAGCTAAAAATGAACACGCCAACAATCCAGGAAGTCCTTCTACAGTAGAAGACGATGGAATTTGCACTTTCTGTCCTCATGCGGAAGAAGATCACATGGAGGTCATAGCTTCTACATCTTCAAACAAGGAGGAGGATGATACCTCGAAGATCAGGAAGATGTATTTGGACAGATTTGTCCCTCAGGTAAAAGATGAGGTAAATGATAGCCATGTTCATTCAGTTGCTTCTCCTTCAAGTATTTGTTTAGGTTCATTCGAAAAACATACACGTGGGATTGGTATGAAACTCCTAAGCAAGATGGGGTTCAATGGAGGAGGTCTTGGTACGGATGGCCAAGGAATTATACAACCAATCGAAGTGGAGGAACGTCCTCGATATCAGGGATTGGGATATCAAGAGGCCATATCCAGTGAAAGCTCTTGGGAGAGTTGTTCCTACTGTTGCAAACGAGGGCATGCTGCAGATCATTGTTGGGATTTGCATCCCGAATTGAAACCAAAATGGTTTCAAATCCGTGAAGGCAAAAGAAAGGTATATGCTAACAATGATTTTGAAGCGTCAAGCAGGTCACCGAGAAGTAATGCAGTTAAGAAAATTCCAAGGTATGATGGCAATTTTTTCTGTACTTTCTGTAGAGGAAAGAATCATAATGTTGCAGGATGCTGGAAATCTAAAGCCTATGGAAGAAGAAAATGTGCAGTTAAAAGTAAGCCACGGAAAGAAAATCCTTCTGTTTGGGTAAAAAAGAAGGATGGCGCTGGTAGACGTCCATAGCAGGAAAAAGCTGATTCACAAGATGAGGTTTCTTCGTCCAAGGACAGTAAGCAAAGTTCGTTTGATTGGTTGAGTAAGCAGTGGTTATCTTTTCTGCAAAGTTGAATTTTTTTTTATGACATTGTCATTTGTGGAAGCATGAAATTATTTATTTTATGCATGTAAACATATGCTCGAACACAACTTTACAATTCGTAACCTGTATACAAGATTATAGATCAGGTTAAATTGTTTTGAAAAAAACAAAAATTGATGCAAAAACATTAAGAAAAAATGTGATTGCACATGCCATCAGATTACAATAGGCGTAGAGATTACAGCAAAATATGCTCGATCTAATTGTTGAATTTTACAATTCTTTTGATGAAGGATTAGTATACAAGAAGCCTAAGTTTGAAGACATGATTTCAAATGAAACTGTTATATGTACAATTGGTGCAACATCAACAAAGACTCCAGAAAAGTGAGACATTGGATCGGGGTTCTTTGGGTGGTTGCACAAAGCCAGGAAGCCACAGTATGTTAGAGCCAGAGAATCGAGAGTTGTTGAGCATAAGCAGGTGGTGCAGCAGGAAGCTGAGAGGTCAGTTGTTGAATAAAATTGCAGATATTTGTGAGATGCCAAGTGCACATCTAATAGGAATTCAAGCAGCCCATTTACAACTGACATGGTGCTATGAGAAGCACCAGACTTTCCTGAACCTGGTGCACCTGTTGCAGGACCATTCGACTGAGTTGTCATTTGTAGAGATTGGAAGGTAGAAGATCTGCCTCCATCGCTACGAAGAAGAGTAGATATGTGAACAAGCCACCGTGCCACCGTTCTATTGTTGTAAAAGAAATACAGTGCATGTACTAGTGATAAGAAAGGATGATCAGGGGGCCATCAATCCTCCTATTCACCTCCAAATAGAAATACACAATCGTGGTTTTAGAAATCAGCACCGATAATCCTCGATCCATGCACTGGGGAATTTGAATTCATACACTACGCATTCTTCTTAGCAAATATGACAGTGTTAACCTGAAAAATGTAAACGAGGTCTACACTAGCGGTCTGATTAAAAAAAAGAAGAAGAAGCATCTAGCGGAGGTATGATTTGTTAATTACTCTGAGTTTTAAATTTATGGCTGTCACTTCGGATCTAAATCACTGTGTCAAACGAGTGTCTCCATTTTTGCTCCTTGAGGCGATTGAGAAAGCTTGTGCTCATGAATTGAAGGAACCGAACCAAATATACGGTACCAAGATGCAGATCGACGGGTTGATAATGAGGAGTAAAGACCAAGTTGGGAGCATTTGGTACAGTGGTGAAATGAAGCTCCTCTCGGTTCTAAACGACACTGGTTTTCTACCACGTTGAGCTATCGTTCTGCGTGGAATGAGCTAAGTGGTTGAAATGTGTTTTTCCTTCATCAACCACACCGCCACACCGCCGGAGCTAAGATATGGAGACGTCTTTAGAGGAACGGTGGTCAAAACTGCCCCCAAAGCCGGTGCAATTGCTACTCTGTTGTATGGCGATCCCGAACAGTTTGGTGGAAATGGCGAGCAAGGTTACTTCCCGGATTCCAAATGGATGCCACCCGATGCAGTCCAGAAAGGAACCGTCTACAAGTTGTAGAGAAAACCACATGCCAACGCATGCATCCGTCACATCGTTGGGTTGAGACTTCATAGTGCGTAGTCCACTATCGAAATCCTTTGGAGAATATGCCATCAGTGCTCGCTCCCATGCAGCCAAAACTTACTTGGAAACAAAGTTCAAGACATTCCCACAGTGTTCATGTGATGATGGTTTGAATGGAATGCTTTTCTCCTAGTCTTAGTAATGCTCTTATGATTTTTTTTTTGTTGTCGTTGAAATTGATGGAATTATCGCCTATTGATGAATGTCAAGCATCAACATCTAGAAGCTTACTTTTGTCACTTCTCAGCCGCGTATCCTTGGCCCTTCGATCTACATCACCAGAACCCGATCGAGATTGGATTCTTTGTTGTTATGATCCTACAACATCATCAATTCAGCGTGGCCTGCACAACCATAAAATACAGCGCAAACATCAACAGTTTCCAAGCTACCAAAGAAGAAACTTGGGAAAGCTTCAAGATATTGTTGAAAATATGCAAAGCACCGATCGAGTTCCACAAATCCAAGATCGGGCCCGACATCGAAGCATAGCGTTGAGAATTAAAGCAAAAGCTCGACATTGTGAGAATGATGGAGCCATGCCTCGTCATATGGATGTGCCATTATGCCTCGTCGCAGTGGAGGAGGAAGGTCGGCTCCTCGTGCATTGGTTCGTAGTCCTACTGAGACAACGTATTACGCTCCAGCACATGTTCAATCTAGTAGTGGTGGGTCTATGCTTAGTGGCATCGGTTTTATCATAGATCAAGGTCTAGCATTTGGAACTAGAAGAGTTGTTGATGCAGTTGTTGGTCCACGTACAATGCAACATGAAGATCCTATGCCATCGAACTTTTAAGAGTATGACGTGAGTTTTTGATATGTAGTTTCTTCACCGTGGTCACATGGACCACTATACAACGCCAAGGACCGAGATCTAAAGGAAAGGCGCCAACACATGGTAAAAAGTGGGTTTTAAAACTTTGGGTTAATCATTTTTATAATTGTTTCCTTTGGCAAACCACAGTTTTATATTGCATTGCTGTAAATGGCTTGTTGTAGCCACTCTTAGAGATGCAAAGAGTGAGGCATTATTTTTGTGCCTAAAGACTTAATTGAGAAAACATTGTAATTAAAGGCCTTATTGAACCTTTTAAAAATGTAAATTTGGGTGCATGATTGGTAGTGCCCGACACCCTAAAAACTGATCAAATAAATGAAAAGATCAGTCCAAGTGAAGCCAAAGACAACCATGAACAAAGCATTGAAGAAGATGAAGATAAAAGATCCTTCTACAGTTTTGGAATCGACACTTTTGGAGGTCCAAAAGTTCTTTCAGTGGGGAGATTTGATCGAGGAGGATCGTCTCAGTCGAAGAATGAGGATGGTGTCCGTTTTCTTTGCAGTTGATCAACCATCGAAGAGCTCTCAGGAATCTGTCAAAGGCAACTCGAACGAGGACAAATGGACCTCGCATGCAGAGAAGATTCCAGGTTGAAGTTTCGAAAACAAGAAGGATTTTTGCAACAATTTGTACATAAAAGTATTTTTATGGACAAACTTTGTAATAAGGAATTTGATGTAGAGATGCACATTAAATTCTCATTTTTAATTATAAAAATGAAATTAAAAGGTGAGAATCCACCTCATGACTTAATTTCCTAAACCTAAGGGATGTTGAGATTCTCATGGAGGAAGAAGAGGACTCTTCCTCCACATACCCCTTAAGGTGTCTCCTGATCCTACTTTAGGGGATCATGGGAGAGATATGCTCCTTCTTATGGGTGATGACTAATCATCCATAAGGATGCTATAAAATCCCCTCGTTGAGAGAAGGATGGCAATGGTTTTTGCGAGCTTTTGGAGAGCTTGGTGAGAGCTTTGCATTATGAGGAGTTTAGTCCTTCTAGTGTCTGGAGAAAAGTCACTTATGTGAGTGCCTTCTTGAATCCTTTGTTAAGGAGAAGGTAACTTTGTATGGAGCATGTAGCACATTTGTGAGAAGGTCCCAGCCTTTATTGGAGAAGTGGTGGCAGGTTGGATGGGCAAGCCTTAATAGCAAACTGGAGTAACCTTGACAATTCTGGAAACCCACTATAAACAGTCGCAACCAAATAATGAGTCGCAGCCACTACAATGAATCGCAACCACTATAGTGAGTCCCAGCCACGATCATGTGTACAAGCCTATTGTGATTATAATGAGTCGCAGCCAAGTCTGGCTATCTCAGTAGCGTGCCGGTACTCAACCCCAACTGGAGTCATAGCTTAACCAGTCGCAGCCAACGTTTAAGCCAGTCACAGCCAAATTCTGAACCGCTAATGGGAAAATCGTGGATCCTTCTAAACGTTGGATTTCACAGTCTCTGCCCTCCCTCTGTGTATCATCTAATTGACAATGCTAATTGCAGCCTAAACACGAGTTCGATCAAAGATTTGGGGCCTCTGTATCTTTATATCCTATATAAACTTCAAATACTCCACACAGTTATGAGTTGAACCGAATACAATAAGAGATTACCTCTGTTACTTAGTGACAGTCGATTTGCGGATGCTTTGAGTGTTCTTAACTGTACATGGAAGTCACACAAGCACGAAATAAAGACTCATTCACACAGAAATCAGGTTAACGCTTGCACACAGCTCTACATGATAGAATCTCAACTTATTCTTTATTCAAATGCACAGTAACACGATTGAACACACAGGACTTTCCAATTTCATTCACTAATAGCAAGAGATCGCTTACAATATCATTTTCTTCTGGTATTCAGGAAAATGTCCCACCGACTCTCTCTCCCACAGAGCCCCCCTCACCAAGTCTTTGTCTCTCCCCTTTTCACTCATTCGAAATCCCAAAACAGAATGGCTGAACAGAAAACAAACTAACTAACTCTCCTCCACAATGAAGGAGTCCCCATCGTTATTCAACAAACTGCCTATCTGGCTTGATCTCCATGCAGGGAGTATCAACTCGCCACTATGTCCTATTCCCCCCCCAAAAAAAAAACTGACAATGCATTAGTTGGTTACATAAGTTGCAAATACTAAAATACTTAATAAGTAAGTTTTCTTCCCACTTCAGGACAACTTGTCCTCTTGCTAGCCACACCATGTGAACACACAATCAAATTGCTGGCTTAGCATCGATGCTCCTGCATCAGACTCCCAAGGTTAAAACTTCTGAACCCTTGTTTAGTAAATCAGCTATTGAGAAACCTTTTGTCTCCAATTCTTTAGCATTCATCCAGGTAGAATCTTCTACAGGATGTGCTTCCCATTTGATCAAGTATTCCAAGTAATCTCTCTGTCTGGTACTCTTTGCCACTCTAGTATCCAAGATAAACTTAGCTTCTGATGGCTGGGCTATAGGCATCTGCTTTAGCCACTGAAGATCTTCCATAGGATCCCTATCTTCTGTCATTTGCCCTGTATCATCTGCTACATAAGTATACAGTATGCAACATTAAAAATAGGTGAGATACCAATCCCCGTTGGCATTTCAAGCTCATAGGCATTTGCTGAAAATTTTCTGAGTATCCTGCAAGCCCCAATCTTTTTCATTTTCAGCTTGTTATACTCCGTTTGGAAACCTCTCTTTCCTCAAATGTGCTAAAACCAAATCTCCCACCCCATAGTTTTTCTCTCTTCTTTTGGAGTCTGCTCTTGTTTTGTAACTAGTATTACTTTGCTGCAACCTTGCTTTAACTTGCTCTTGTAGTTCACTAATCCTTGTTGCAAAGTCCTCTCCATCTGCGCTTCTCTTTTCCAATTGACCCAAATCATGAAGTTCATACACCCCTCTTGGATGCATACCATACAGAATTTGGAATGGACTCATGCCTGTACTTTGGTTTGGTGAATCATTGTATGCAAACTCGGCTTGAGCTAGCACTTTGTCCCATTGTTTTGGATTTTCTCCGACTAGGCTTCTCAACATGTTACCCAGACTCCTATTTACCACCTTAGTCTGGCCATCGGACTGTGGATGATATGCTGAACTGAAGTTCAATTTGGTACCCAATTTCTTCCACAAGGTCCTCAAAAAATGACTTGTGAATCTTACATCTCTGTCAGATACAATGCTCCTAGGTAAACCATGCAGCTATCCAAAAATAGAAATGGCTTAGCTACCCTACATCCGCTCACAAGCTTCTCAACTTCAGGCCTCATCTTTGGCCAAAAATAGAAATGGCTTAGCTATCCAAAAGTTTTATCACTTCCAAAGTGACCTGCCATCCCTCCATTATGTTTCTCCTGTATCAAATTCTCTCTCATGGAGCACTTTGGTATACAAAGTTTACTGTTTTTAAAAAGCAAACCATCTTGCAGCATGTACTCCATCCATGGCTCTCTATCCACCTCCACAGGATTCCTACAAACCTTGTATGCATTTTGAAAATCAATGTCAGTCTCATACAAACCTCTTAAGTGTTCAAATCCCAAGACTTGGATTTGATTTTCTTGCACAATCAATTGTCTCCTGCTTAAGGCATCAACTACTCGATTGGATTGCCCACTTATGTGCTTCAACACAAAGGTAAAGCTTTGCAAGAACTCAACCCATTTGACATGCTTCTGATTCAATTGAGGTTGCTGCATGATGTATTGCAATGCATGATTATCAGAGAACAAAACAAACTCCCTAGGCATCAGATAATGTCTCCAATGCTTCAAGGCTTGGATAATAGCATAAAATTCTTTGTCATAAGATGAGTATTTTTGTTTTGAATCATTCAACTTATCGCTGAAATATGTTGTAGGTCTGTCTTCCTGACTGAGTACATCTCCAATGGCTACTCCACTGGCATCACACTTTACTTGGAAAGGGTGCTTGAAATCTGGTAACTTCAATACTGGTTACTCAGTAATCTTCTTCTTCAAAAACTGAAAGCTTCTTTCACCCTCTGCTGTCCATTGAAATGGCTGTTTGTCCTTCCTAATTGTTTCAATGATAGGCGAACAAATACCATTGAAATTCTTTACAAACTTCCTATAAAAACTTGCCAATCCATGGAAGCTTCTTACTTCAAATATGCTCCGAGGTGAAGACCAATCAATGATTGCTTGCACCTTTTCCGTATCCATCTTCAAGCCATCTCTTGAGATAACAAAACCCAAATACACTAGTTCTGACCTCAGAAATGTACACTTCTTCACATTTACTAACAACTCTTCTTGTTGCAGTCTCTCCAAACACATCTTAGATGCTCCAAGTGTTCTTTTTCTGTTTAACTAAAAATCAGAATATCATCAAGGTAAACTATTACAAACTTACCTATGAAATCTCTCAAGACTTCGTCCATTAATCTCATGAAGGTGCTTGGCGCATTGGACAGTCCGAATGGCATAACCAGCCACTCATACAACCCATCATTTGTCTTAAAGGCTGTCTTCCACTCATCTCCTTCTCGAATTTTGATCTGATGGTATCCACTCTTCAGATCTAATTTTGAAAAGCATGTTGCCCCACTCAGGCAATCCATCATGTCATACATCCTGGGTAATGGAAACCTGTATTTGATGGTAATCTTGTTGATGGCCCTGGAGTCGGTGCACATCCTCCATTCACCATCCTTCTTTGGGGTGAGTACAGCTGGTACTGCACATGGACTCAGACTTTTTTGAATCAACCCCTTGTCTAACAATGCTTGTACTTGCCTTCTAACTTCTTCATTCTCTTGAGGTGTCAACCTGTATGCTACCTTGTTTGGTAAGCTTGCTCCAGGAATAAAATCAATATGGTGACTTATATCCCTCTTTGGCGGTAACTCATGTTAATTTTTCGATAATTTCATTCCATTATCATTCAGGATCTCTAAGAGAATAACATGTATAGCATATCTACAGCATATGAATCATAGACACAATAACAAGCACAGAAGAGACAGAGTTTCACCGGGGAAAACCAAGAAGGTGAATAACCCCGCAACTTCCTCAGAGATAGAATAAGCCCCAATACAAGATCACAAGGATCAAACCCAATAAGATGTCTCTAGCAGATACTCCTCCTCCTCCACATGTGCGCCACTTTCTCACTTAGCTATGCGAGCTTGAGAAGTGAGTGAATGAATAGAATGAGAGAGGCACACCCTCTATTTATACATTGACTTGACCTGCCAATAAACCAACAGGGCTGACTTCCTAAGGAAGCCTAATAACCCAACCACATGACCTAACTAGGGCCAACCCCACGCTGGTGGTCTAATAACCCATCAATACAAATGACGACACTTACAGTGTAACTTGCGACACTTGCAAATACAAATGACGACACTTCCAATCAGAGGAATAATACATCTCTGTTGGATATACAATAAAGTACAAATGTAATATACAAGTGAATATCTTCCGAAGTTACAAATACATCAACACTCCCTCTTAACTAGGAAGGTATTCTTTTAACACAGGTCATCAATACATATTGGTGCAAGTCTTCAATTCTGGAGCTGGATCATCATCACTGGATCATGGAGCATCATCATCATCACTGCTGCTGTACTCGACATCTCGATCACTGGGCTCTCTCATAATTCTTCTCGTCATAGGAAGTTCTACAAAGCCAACCCTTTTTCATGCTGGATGTAGGCCCACCTCCTGTAAGTCTTCATCAACATTGGCCATACTGTGGAATCCTCAGGACTTATTACGTGTGTCACAATGCCTTGAAAGAGTATCCCAGGATCCTTTATGTGCTGAAGCACGACTAGCAAGATCTCGCAGGTCAACTTACATGTGACCCCCACCACAAAACCTCGACAGAGTATCCCAGGATCCTTTATGTGCCGAAGCACGACCGACAAGATCTCCCAGGGCAATATTACATGTGGTCACCACAAAACCTCGAAAGAGTATCCTAGGATCCTTTATGTGCCGAAGCATGACTGACAAGATCTCCCAGGGCAATATTATATGTGGTCATGGCAAAACCTCGAAAGAGCATCCCAGGACTGATTACGAGCACACAGCTCAACCTATCGGATCTCCCAGGGCAATATTATATGCCATAGGACAAAACCTCGAAAGAGTATCCCAGGATGCTTTATGTGCCGCAACACGACTGACAAGATCTCCCAGGGCAATATTACATGTCCTCCCAGAGCAAAACCTCGAAAGAGCATCCCATGATCCTTTATGTGCCGAAGCACAATCGACAAGATCTCCCAGGACAATTTACATGCTCATTTGCACAACCTGTCCACGGCCACAAAGTATCATCCTGATACTCACCATACATCATCCTGATGTACATCATCACATGATCATCCTGATCATCATCATAGCATCGTCCTGATGCATATCATCCAGATACTCATCACACATGATCATCCTGATCATCGTCACTGCATCGTCCTGATGCATATCATCCAGAGTATCATCCTGATACTCATCACACATGATCATCTTGATCATCGTCACTGCATCGTCCTGATGCATATCATCATACATGATCCAACTGATCATACAAAGCATCCAACTGATGCATATTCAAAGCAGGATCTGGAGCATCGTCCTGATGCTCATCACACAACGCATCCGGAATATATTGAAGAACGCGAGATGGAAGACCCACAGGAACCTGTAGATCCACCACGTGAGAAGAATTCTCGCAAGAGGAAACCGGCATGGATACGAGAAGCAAGTCAAGATGCAAAGGGATATGGTGCTCCATAAGGAATGCATAGAGAAAGCAAGAGACCGAGGCCATTCTCCAGTAATGTAGCCCTGCTGTGTGACATCATTGACAAGGAACCTGCCAACTATGAAGAAGCGGCAGAAAGGAAGGAATGAAAGGATGCCATGATCGAGGAGTATTGGTTGATCATGAAGACTGATGTCTGGTATGTGGTCCCGAGACCAGTAGGGAAGTCTGTTGTGACTTCCAAATGAATCTACAAGATCAAGCATGCTGCAGATGGCAGCATAGAGAAACACAAGGCGAGATTTGTGGCACGTGGCTTCTCCCAGAAGGAAGGGATAGACTATGAGGAGACATTTGCACTTGTAGCCAGATACACTTCCATTAGATCAGTACTTGCTCTGGCTGGAGTGATGAAGTGGAAGGTACACCAGATGTATATCAAGAAAACATTCTTGAATGGTGTAGTAGAGGAGGAAGTGTATGTGGCGCAACCACTCGGATTTGAGACACATGACAGAGAGACTCATGCGTGCAAATTAAAGAAAGCCTTTTATGGATTGAAACAGGCACCCAGGACGTGGTACGATAGAATTGACAGCTTCCTGACTAGTCTGGGCTTTACCAAGAGTAAAGTGGATTCCACCCTTTACTACAAGGTTGAAGAAGGGAACCCAGTGATACTTCTACTTTATGTAGATGACCTGTTTGTGTCAGGTTGGAATGGGTTGATTGTTGACACGAAGAGGAAGCTTGCTAGGTATGGAGGTGTGGCAGAATGCGGATGGGATCTTTCTTGGACAAGGGAAGTATGCAGTAGAGATCCTGAAGAGGTTTGAGATGATGGACTGCAAGGCCATGACCACACCTATGGCATCAAACTTGAAGCTATTGAGTGATGCTTCATCAGAGTTGGTTGATGCCACGATGTATCGTCAGATGATTGGATCTTTGATGTACTTGACGAATACAAGACCAGATATTTGCTTTGCTGTGAACACATTGAGCCAGTTCCTAATGGATCCGAGACATGTTCACTTGATTGCTTCAAAGCATAATCTGAGGTACCTACGATGGATTACGGGCTCAAGTATGATGCGAATCAGAAGATTAACCTAGACGCTTATGTTGATTCGGATTGGGAAGGCAGTGCCATTGATAGGAAGAGCACTTCGGGGTGCTGCTTCAGTATGGGATCAGGTGTGATCTCTTGGTTTAGCAGGAAGCAGTCCTGCGTGGCACTGAGTACAGCCGAAGCAGAGTATGTCGTAGCTTGTTCAGCTAGTTCTGAGGCAGTATGGCTGAGGAAGTTACTGTCTGATTTGTTTGATCTCCAGTTGGATGCGAGTTGTATATATTGTGACAACTAGAGTTGTGTGAAGTTGTCTGAGAACCCAGTGTTCCATGACAAGTCGAAGCACATTGAGATCAAGTATTACTATATTAGGGATATGGTGCAGAGAGGAGCAGTGAAGCTCCAATATGTTGCGACGAACAAGCAGATAACCGATGTGTTGACCAAGCTGCTGGCCAGAGTGAAGTTTGAATACTTCAGAGAGAAGCTTGGTGTACTTCAGATCGAGGTTCCTTCCAAGGGGAAGTGATGAGTCTGGAAGACGCAGATGCACATGGGCTTTTCCGACATGGTGGTAGGTTGGTCCTCCCATGGTCGTTGATGTAATTGCCGGGCTTTTCCGACATGGTGGTAGGTTGGTCCTCCCATGGTCGTTGATGTAATTGTCGAGCTTTTCCGACATGGTGGTAGGTTGGTCCTCCCATGGTCGTTGATGTAATTGCCGAGCTTTTCCGACATGGTGGTAGGTTGGTCCTCCCATGGTCGTTGATGTAATTGCTGAGCCTTTCCCGGATAGTGGTAGGTTGGTCCTGTTATCACCAAATTTGTAGTTGCCCCTAGAGATGGATCCAAGATGGATGCCAGAGGGGATAGGCAACCAAAGAGGTGCAACTGAGATAGCCTCGACTCCCAATGGATGGTTGTCATGCCAATCGAAGCAATCTTCACTTTATGTTATCTAGCCCAAGACAACAAAGGGGGAGACCCATATCTACTCCCGATAGGAGAGATCAGACCAAGACACCAGATCAAATCAAGTATGGATGAAGTACGTAAGGTGTATGGTAAACCCTAGATCTATGGATGAAGTCACAAGATGAGTAATGGGTTGGATCAAGAGGATTAAGCAAGTGTAAATTTGATCCAACTTGGTTGTGTAAGTGACTTATGGGATACAAAACCAAATCTAAGATTGAGGTACTAGTCAAAGATGATAAAATCCACTGCCTTGGGAACCGTGTCCAATGCAGGGTAGTTAGGGACCAAATTGGGGCTAACTAGTACCAAAGATGAGCTTAATGAGTGGATATGACAGTGTCTAAGTGTTCAAGCAGTAAGACAAAGATCAAACCACAAGCCAACTCAATAGTCCAAGAAAGTTGTGAGGGCTTGGAGAAAGATCAGTGCCTTGGGAAGTGGGCCAAATGGAGTCGGATGTCCACCAAACTATAGATCAGGGATGTTGAGGTGTAAAGCTAGGTGGGTCTTGAAAATTAGGATCATCCAATGGCTAGATCTCTGTAGATCTGAGATTAAAATGTATCACCAAGTGACCCAAGTGGGGCTCAACCCTCAAAATGAGGAATGGGGCCCACAAGGCAAAAATCACTGAAGTGACACACTAGGGGTAGGTTATCAACTGTGTAGATTAAGGATCAAGTGGGATCTCACCTACCCAGGTGCTAGATCTAGGTGAACTCAGCCAACCAAGGAGTGCGACCTCACTTGGAGAGGCTAAGTTGCCTTGGGAAAGGGGTTAAATGGATGCCAATCCTCACCAAACTATAGATCCAGATTGTTGTGGATGCTATAGAGGTGGGTTTTCAATATCTTACCCAAGAAGCCACTAGATCTAAGTAGATCTGATAAAATGTAAAATGAGGGTTTTAACTTATGAGGGTTTTCAGTTACTTATTCAAATGGATAGATCATGGAATGAGAAATTTACCTTGAGATCATACTTGAGTGATGGATAGAGATGCCTTGTTGTTGAGGAAGATTCTCGCGGAGATCAAATGAGAGATTGTTGATTTTGCTTGCCAAAAGATGATGCCCTAGCCCACACGTGCGCCCTCCTCTACCTGTCAAACCAAGGAAATCGATTCAATCAAAAAGATCAAGAATGGAGGAAATACAAGCGAAATGCAATAGCAACATGAAATAGAAGGTCAGAGACAGTAATACTCCCTGTTACCGACGAAGAAATCGAAGAAAGAAGTAGGGAGGGTCCTCCCCTACCAATACGTCCTCAAATCAATTCGACCTTTACCTATAGATGACAAAATCATGGTACAAAAGATAACAAGACAATATCTCCAAAAACCCAGTGCAAAGGAAGAATCGACGAACGAACTCCAAAAGCATTCACCACAACACAACAGATAGATGCAATAGTATTTTTGTATTCCAATAATCCAGAGCCAAAAGTCCCCTTTATAATGAGAAGCTCTCTCCTTTAAATAGGATGGAGAGAGGCCATAACCCTAACCACTTTTTGAATGAGTGGCTAAGATTAAAAGATCAAAAGATCTAATCAATGGTTGAGATGAGCTCAAGAATACAATACATGGATCACTAATAAAATAATACATCAATGGACCAAATCGCTCTAGGAGAGGGGGTCCCACCAAAAGTGAATGATAAAACATAAGATCTAGCTCATGGTGGGTCCAAGGGGTAATTTCTAACACCCTTGGTCAATCCCCATGGCACAATATTAAACAATAAATAAACTAGACACCAAATCGTGCCTCTCTGGGAAAGTTGTGAGCCTTAGGAGGCTCCAGAAGTCAATATAAAATGCCATAAGTGATGGGTGTGGATCCCAATAAAGCTGAAATTGCTGGAGAAGGTGTGGAAGACATCCCACTCATCATCACAAATCATCCCATGCCAAAACTTTGCCCCAGTAGCCCAAATCGAATCCTTCAGTAGCCATTTTCACCATTTCTGGACTGCCTCGGGAAGTGTGAAACTGCCCAAACTGCCTCCTGGAGTGCCTGCGCTGTCAAGGTGAGGCCACCAGGCTGTTTGGGAGGGGGGTAATATGGTAATAACAAGTGGCTGGACCACCCCCTCCATGCACAACGCCCTAGGTGAACTCATTAACTCTCTGCTCTGCTCTGACAGGGCCTCTAATAGGCCAAAACTACACTAGGATAGCCAACTGAGGCTAATAATCACTGTAACTACTCGGAATTGAAAACAAACTGTCCCATTGGACTGAGAAGGTCCAAGTCCATCTAAGATGTGTACTCATACACCATATAGACCTCTGCATGGTCAAAAATAAATACTCATCATCTCCGGCAAACCAAATAATAATAATCTGTAATAGTGATGAAAAGCACAAATCATCATCATAAGCCTGAAACCACTGCATAGAACCACCATGGTGACTTGTACCAGACCATATATCATCTCTCTGTATCATCTGAGGTCTGCCACCTCATATCCCGTGGTTGACTTTTTGTGAAACTGTGTTTGACCAAGTCAACAATGACCCAAAATATAACTCAAGCTATCATCACAATGCTGCAAGGTGTCAAAGGTTAAAGCATGCTTTACAATCCATTCAAATAGCAATTATAACAAAAGTAATCATTACTGGCGATCTAAATCCAAATATATAAGGTTATTAAATATTATTTGTAACTTAGACTAGACTTTCAAGACCATACTCATTTCATAGTTGTGATCAATTTGCTAGTGAAGGGTGAACGTTAAAAATAAAATGGCTAGGCCAAAGGATGACTTACTGACTTAACACTGTGACACTTTGGATATGGAAAAGGAAATACACACCATAGCATATACCGGACAAGCAATAACACAGGGAATGGCGTGTCTCACAAATGGGTAAGTTGTTCAAAGAGTGTTTATTCACCTTGGCAGATGCTTACAATCCATAATACAAATGAGGCCAACAATCTTTTGATATAGAGTTTAAGTTCCATTGCTTTTTGGGCCTTTAGTTTCCATAGCCTTTGATCTATGTGTGTTTATAAACACATTGCATAGATTTACATTTCATTAGGCTTTTTGCTGCAGGTGTGTTTTTAAGGCACTTGTTTACCTGAGCACTTCTAGGTGTCTCTTTTGGACATCTTGTTTACCTAGGTATTACATTTCACAATAGATATAACATTTTCTTTTCACAATTTTGCATTCATGGCAGCACTATCTGTTTCAGGTTTAGCCAACATCTTTAGTGACTAGGGAGACTTCATGAGGAAATCCAACTCACCAAAGGTAAGTTTTGTCACCAACTTAGACCCGAGACACAATAAACAGGGAAGCTTATGCAATACAGAGGCTACAGTGGGGAAAGGTCCTCCATGCCACTAGTCAAGTAGTAAGTCAAGGTAATGAACAAACTGGGTAGGTAATGGATGGATGGAGACAATGAGTAATGAACCAACACTAGCAAGCCAAAGTATGGTGGGAGTGATCACCTCTAATCTCCATAAGGAGGGTAAAACCGATGGGTATAGGTCAAGAACTTCTAAATCTGAGTAGGGACAATATGATATATATAAAAGTACAACCAGTTCCACATGTCTATATGATCGCCAGATCATGATACTAAATGCTAAGACATGCTACAAGAATGAATATAAAAGCAATATAACCAAAACACCAAAGTATACCTGCTGAGTGATATACCTTAATGCTCATCATCTGAACCAACATCTGTCCTCTGAAACTGTTGTTGTAACTCTGGGCACTACTGATTGCTCTGTATAAATGGCTAAATGGCTGCATCGGTCATCTCTCTGAGTGTCATGAAACTCAGTCATGGCATGGGGAAATAACTGCTGTCCATAATCTGATAGTGATCCATTGTAGATGCTCATCTCATCATCTCAAATGCAAGGGAACTGGCTGAATAGTGTACTAGAATCTGATAAAAAATGTATGGTAGCCCGGCTACTATATATGTGATAACAGGTCCTCCCATGCCGGTTGATGTAAGTGCTGTGTGATGTGCATCTGGGCTGTGCTCCATTGACGATGAGATGATCTGAAGATGATTAGGTGACAGTAGGGTACATAGGTTTTGCAAGGCATGTAATCAGTCCTGGGATTCTCTTTCAGGTTTTGCAGAGGCATATAATCAGTCCTGGGAGATCCTGCAGGTTTTGCAGAGGCATATAATCAGTCCTGGGATTCTCCATTAGGTTTTGCAGAGGCATATAATCAGTCTTGGGATGCTCCTAAATGGAGGCTAGGCCTACATCCAACATGAAAAAGGGCTGGCTTTGTAGAATTTCCTATGACAAGTAGATTGGAGACTGATGGTTGAGATAACAACAGCAGTGACGATGATGATCCAATGACAAAGACTTATGCTGATGAACTGTGTCAAGAGATTACCTTCCTAGTTAAGAGGGAGTGTTAATGTATTTGCAACTTCAGAAGATATTCACTTGTATATTTTATATTGTATTCATATGTTATTGTACTTCCGATGGAGAGGTTTTATTCCTCCGATCAGGAAAGTTATTATTGTATTTGAAAGGGTTATTAGACTCCCCTAGAGGGGTCGGCCCTGAGTTAAGTTGTAAGGGGTTATTAGACTCTCCTAGGAGAAGTTGGCCCTGTTAGGGTAAAAGGCAAGTGAAAGTAAAGTATAAATAGAGAGGAGCACCTCTCTATTTATTCATTCACTCACTCACTCAATTCGCATAAGTGAGAGAGAGAGAAGTTCGCACAAGTGGAGGAGGAGGAAGCTGCTGAAGACCATCTCTTTGTTTTGTATTATTGCTCATTCTATCTCTGAGGAAGTTGCGGGGTTTTCTCCTTTATGGTTTCCTTGGTGAAATGCTTTGTGTTTGATTTGCTGTGCATGTTATTCTCTCAGATAAGATCCTAGATCATATTGAATTAAATTGTGAAAAACTAGCATGCTGCAACCTAATCCCCAAACATTTCTTAAAATTGTAGGGCCCCTCCTATTTTTTGAGCAGTCTTAGAGTTCAACTTGTCCTAGAGATTTTCACCCTCAACACTTAGATTCTTTTTTCTTTTTTCCCTAAGAATCAAGCAAAGAAGGCAAATTTTTTACTAAGTAAAACTCAGGTTTTTGTGCCGAAATGGTCGGAGCAACTCGGTGAGTTGAGCCGACACGATCGGAGCAAAACTTGGTTTCTAGATGATTTCCTTGTTTCGGAGCAACTCGGTGAGTGCCACCGAAACAGTCAGAGCGTCTTCAAGATTGCGCTGTAACACTTGGATTTTTTGATTGCGCATTTGGTCGGAGGAGAAGAATGAGTCACGCCGACCGTTTCGGCGTTAAAACCTCAGGGATGCTGAAACACGTCGGCAAGAAAACACCAGTTACGTCGATAAAACCTCGGTGAAAAGAAAATCGACGAAGATTGATTATGGCCGTGACACGTTTCGGCGAAACTCATAAAGTCGTTTTGAAATGGTCGCCGGCGAAGCGTGAAACTCGCCAATGAAAAGAAAGGGCGATGAGCGCCGATGCAAGACCACAAAGGGAAACTCATGAAGTAACACCAATGTTTCGGCTAAACTCAGAAAATGTTGCCGAAACGGTCGCAAGCAAGATTTGAAACTCACAAAATGGCGCCGATGAAACTCGCGAGGTGACGCCGAAAAGCCGCCATCGGCACAAGTTTGAGAACGTCGCCGATGCATTTGGCGACAATTTAGCGAGTTGCTCCCAAACGGTTGACGACAAGTTTTTTTTTGGCAGCGATGCAGAAATAGGTATTTTCACGCCGAAACGGGGTTGGTCATTAATGACCCCACCAACTTCCCCCCCGTTTGCATTTATTGATAGGGGTTTTCGCAAGTTATATATAGGATTGAAAGTCTTTGTTCAAACATTTGCAAACGCCGTTATTGAGATTTCACCTCCGCCAGTCACCGGACGCCAAGCATCCTAACGCCATTGAGCTCAACAACCACTCGACAACTGACAGGTAGGTCGCCTCATACCCGTATGATCCTTTTAAGTAATGTTGCTTTTCTATTGGGTATTTTTGGGGTTTCTTATGGGGCGTTGACCCTTCCTCACCGCCGGTTCATCCATGTCGCTCTGACCTGTTAGGGCAAACTAGTTTTAGGGTTTAGAGTTGTTGTTAAAAAGGGTTGTGGACTTCACATATCTAGGGTTTCCCTTATCTCGCCAGTCGCCCTACCTCTTTTTGAACACTCGACGAACCCTTCGATGATCCTCGTGTCTATTTAGTTGACATAACCGTGTATTGGGGGTGATTTTGGCCACGGATAATAGATTCTTTATGCACACTACCGGCTGAGCACAGTGGCCCCCTGCCGCCTTGAGACCAATGTAGAAACCCACTTAGAAAACCAAAGCGATTTGCGTCAAAAACGTTTTATCGGGCATATAGATCAGGACAACCGTGTAGTTCCTCAGGCTGCTCATCGCTACAATCACAAAAAGAACCGTCCCTGGATGTATCCCGAGGCCCTCATGGTTTCTGAAACCCCACAGTAGTCTCCTGGGTAGCTGCTCTGTCGATGATGGTTTCGCTGGATCGAGCCCTGTTTTGCAGTTTCCACCACAAAATGATAATAATTCGAGATCGGCTCGCATCTATAAACCCCAAAACATGCACTTAATTCTCTTTCTTCATAGATTGAACCTTATGAATACATTTCGTATAATCCCTTATGCAAAATCATTTAAATATTGGTTTAACCATTGTCACGAGCTTTTAACCAGAAGATTATAAGTACCACTGACAGTTATATTGTGTTTATTAATGAAAACCTTTGGAAGAATATTTTTTTGAAATAATTTTGCATACATTTCTCAATTGCATATTATATTCCACAAACCTGCATACTATTGAAACAAAGCAAAAAAACTTGACAGCATGGTAGTAATCGTTCTCTCAACTCAACCTATTGTCAGTAGTATGAAAGAAAAATGCTTTACAAACTTCTGGTTGAATTTTGCTTAACAAACTTCTGGTTGAATTTTGCTTACACATTGTTTTTACTTTTTCATCAGGATTTAGAAATGCCAAGAGGAAGTCTAAGACAACCGAATCAAAATCGGACATGGAGATTGTAGTTGACACCACGATAGAAACCATGTTCGAAGATACTAAAGCAGTAATGGGAATTGTCCTAGAATTCAAGTGGGGAGAATTGTATCTGATGATCCGGGACCAGAATATTCCTGATGCAGCTCTTAAAGAAATGATATTGTATCAAAATATTAAGAAATTAGGCATCACCAAAGCAACCACACGCGCAAAACTTTTTCCCTGCTTAGAAGTCATTGGCTGGATCCTGCCACACGTGGATGTCACATCAAGAATCATCTCTGACACAAAAGGGGAAGGATTTTCCTCTTTCCATCCAGGTCATATAGCAGCAGCATACAAACTACCACCGCCTAAGGTCATGTTAACCGAAGACTAGATCAAGAGTATAAACATGGACCACCTCGAATATGCTAAGAAAATGGTAGTCTCAGGGAAGCAACTGAGGTAGAAAGCAAGTGGGGAGTATGAAAGTCAAAGCCTGAGAACCCCTTTCAGAATTATAGCTCTGATGCTAAGCAAAATTTTCGGCAGAGCTAATGGAAACATTTATAAGCTAAATTGGGTACCCCTGATTTATCACATAGCCTTCCACGGCCTTGTGTTTAACTGGGCAGACATTATCTCAGACAACTTGGCGTCGACAATAGTAGCAGCACAGGGAGGACTAACCCAAAAGAAAGCAGAGTTCTACATGTCATCATACCTCATAGACTGCATACTAGTCAGGAACCTGTTTCCTAAGCTCGGGTGTATTTGGAATCAGGCGGAATCTCCTATCCATGTGGCCTATCAGATCACATGGGCCCACAGATATGCCAGCCAATATAAACTTATCTGTGAAGAGTTTATCATCCCTCTTTATTGGTTAATTTTCAATGAGGAACCAAACTGCCTATCTGAAAACGCAATGGCAGTGATAAATGAATACAGAGATTATTACTTTTTGCAAGAAGGCACCTATATCAGAATGTATGGAGGTTCCAGAGCTCCATCCCTTATGCCTAAATATGTGACCGATTTTGTGGTCCACAAAGAGGCTATGAGGCAAGTTTTCATTAATGGCATTGGTAGTTTTCTGCATGATAGCAAGAAGGCCTCCTTCCCACCGCTACCCTTCTGTATCGGGACATACAAATTCTCCAAGGTTAAAGGTGTTGAAGCTTTTGTTAAAGATTTGGAAGCATTTCACTTTGGAGAGAAGAGTTTCGCAAGGAATGACAGCCACGGTAAGGTTGCCGATCATTGTGCGTCAATCAGAATACATTATGAATATACCAATCACTTCGACAAAGGTGAAGAGATATACAAAAGAGCAAGCAACATGACTGAGTTGAACAAACGTTTTGTTCAGAAGAGCAGCGCCGACCCCAGTCATGCTGCCACTACTGCAGCAGAAATAGAAAGGCAACGAAAGCAGAGAGAAGAAGCCATAAGGATACAAATGGCAGAAGTAGAGCAGAAGCTGAAGGAAGAAGCAGAGCGGAAGCTGAAAGAACAATCATAAAAGAAGCAGATAGAGGAGGCCCAAAAGTTGCAAAGAATAGAAGAGGAACGACAAAGAAAAGAAGAGGAGGATAAAAGACAAGAGGAACAAAGAGAAGCAACTGAGAGGAAAAAAAGAGAGGATAAGTCCAATGAAGTTGTGGAAAGCATGGAGACTCAAGATGGAAGCCCAAATACACAACACATGGACATAGACCCACCTGAAGTATCAGGTGTCACGTTGACCGGAGGCCACCTCCCATTTAGAGAACTTGGGCTTACACCTTTCACGTTGTCAAAGCAACATACCGTGGCCAAATTGGACATGATTATTTTTTATTACAAAAGGAAGACCATCACAAGGAAGATAGAAAAGAGATCAAAAACGGGTACCCATCCCCATGTTGTCACTGTCTAGGAAAACACGATTATGGAGGGTGTTAAGTTTAAACCAAATAGACTAGCAAGATCACTGAAAGAAGCATAATCACAAGATAGACACAGAATTTACCCTGGGAAACCCTCATGGGGTAGAAAACCCAGCAAAGCTTTCCTCAATAAGATGATCAACCAAAATACAAGATGTGCTCCCTCTTTCTTTTCTTCCTTAGTAGATCTCCCGGACAAGTGCGCCTCTTTTCACAAGTGAGTGAGTGATCTAATGAGGAGTTCACCTCCTCTATTTATACTGACTCCTAACTGACTAAAAGACCTAATGGGGCCGACCTCTCCTGGAGAAGTCTAATAACCCCTAAAATATTATCTCAGGGCCGACCCCCACATGGTGAGTCTAATAACCCTAGTTGCCACAACTTCTCGGAGGAATAAACATCTCCGGATACATAGTAGAATCACCTCGGAGGTATAGAACATCTCCGGAATAAATAATATACAAATATAATATTCTTGGAAGTTACAATATTCAACACTCCCCCTTAACGAGAAGGATATTATAACAACATCTGCAGGAGCAACGAGTCATCGACTACATCATACATGATACATCTATATATCATCGGAAGCTTTCTTCAATTCATCTTCGGCAACAGTGTCGATATCATTTGATCAACAGTATCGACATCTCACGATTATCAACATCGTCATCAGCATCGTCAGCATCGTCATCACACGGTCATTGATATCGTCATCACACGATCATTAGCATCGTCATCACACAATCATCAGCATCGTCATCACATATAGGATGATCAGTCTTGCTTTCTTTAGGACATAGGTCCATGGACGATACAATCCAGATCGAGTTCCAGGATGATCAGTCCTTATCACTTTAAGACAAGTCTCATGTCTAGGGACGATGCAATCCCATCCGTACATTTAGGACCACATCCAAGGATGACTCAATCCTTAACCGTACATTTAGGACCACGTCCAAGGATGACTCAATCCTCAACCGTACATTTAGGACCACGTCCAAGGATGACTCAATCCTCAACCGTACATTTAGGACGACGTCCAAGGATGACTCAATCCTCAACCGTACATTTAGGACCATGTCCAAGGATGACTCAATCCTCAACCGTACATTTAGGACCACGTCCAAGGATGACTCAATCCTCAACCGTACATATAGGACCATGTCCAAGGATGACTCAATCCTCAACCGTATTCTCATCAATACATCTAACATCATGTATTCTTACTAATACATCCATCATCAAAAGCATGTATACATCTAGCATGTATTCTCACTAATACATCTATCATCAAAAGCATGTATACATCTAACATCAAAAGCATGTATTCTTACTAATACATCCATCATCAAAAGCATGTATACATCTAACATCAAAAGCATGTATTCTTACTAATACATCCATCATCAAAAGCATGTATACATCTAACATCAAAAACATGTATTCTTACTAATACATCCATCATCAAAAGCATGTATACATCTAACATCAAAAACATGTATTCTTACTAATATATCCATCATCAAAAGCAAAATATAAGAGTCCTAAATCTAAATAATTCTAAGTAACTAAGTGCAGTAAAATTGAAGGGACAGACTTGTTATCAGATACTATACTACTCCCCCTTTCGAGGAGGGTCCTTCTGGACTATACCAAGCTTGTCTCGGAAGTATTCAAACTTTACTCGAGATAGAGGTTTAGTCAAGATATCAGCAATCTGATCCTCAGTGCTTATATACTCGAGCTTGATAGCTCCTCTCTGCGCCATATCTCGTATATAGAAGTAACGGATCTCAATATGTTTTGATTTATCATGGAACACAGGATTTTCAGTCATCTTAATGTAGCTTTGATTATCACACATAATCACAGTGGGATCCATTTCTAAGTCAAACACTCCAGATAAAAGTTTCCGAAGCCATACTGCTTCACAGCTGGCAGAGCAAGCGGCTATATATTCTGCTTCAGCAGTACTGAGGGCCACACTAGATTGTTTCTTGCTGAACCAGGAGATCATGGCAGATCCAAGACCATAACATCCACCTGAAGTACTTTTTCTGTCTGAGACACTACCTGCCCAATCAGAATTTGAGTAACCATGTAACCTGAGTTCATGACTTTCGAGATAATATAGGCCAAAATCTAATGTACCTTTTAGGTACCTCATTATATGCTTAGCAGCTATTAAGTGAACCTTTCTAGGTTCTACTAGATACTGACTTAGGATATTTACATCAAAGCATAAATCTGGCCTAGTATTTGTTAAATACATCAATGATCCAATGATTTGTCTGTATAGAGTTATGTCCACTAATTCTGATGAATCATTAGCTAATAACTTCAGGTTGGAGTCCATGGGAGTGGCCATGGCTTTACACTCCAACATATCAAATCTTTTGAGAATCTCCACAGTATACTTACCTTGATTTAGAAAGATTCCTTTTGGTTCTTGCCATACTTCTAAGCCTAAGAAGTAGTGCATTAATCTGAGATCTTTCATTTCGAATTCTGAAGAAAGCTTCTTCTTGCTTTCAATAATTTGTTTCTCATTTCCAGTTAGAAATAGATCATCTACATATAACAACAATATAACTGGTTCATCATCCATCACTTTGAGATAAAGATTGGGGTCAGCTTTACTTTTGATAGAGCCCATGCTTGTTAAGAAATTGTCAATCCTTCCGTACCAAGCCCTGGGAGCTTGCTTCAATCCATATAATGCCTTTTTCAGTTTGCATACATGGGTCCTTCCGTCCTTGACCTCAAATCCTTGTGGTTGTTCTATGTATACTTCTTCTTCAATTACACCATTCAGAAAAGCTGTCTTAACATCCATTTGATGCAATTTCCATTTCATCATGGATGCAAGTGCCATGATAGTTCTAATTGAAGTATACCTAGCAACTGGTGCAAATGTTTCTTCATAGTCAATTCCCTCTTTCTGAGAGAATCCTCTGGCTACAAATCTTGCCTTGTATTTTTCAATGCTACCATCTGCAGCATGTTTTATCTTGAAAATCCATTTGGAGGAAACCACACTTTTATCTTTTGGTTTGGGGACTATATCCCAAACATCATTTTTCATTATTGACTGATATTCTTCTATCATTGCTTCTACCCATTCTTTCTTCTAAGCTGCCTCTTCATAGCTAGTAGGTAGTTGATCCACAAGATCACACATTAAGGCCATATAGTTGGATACTAGCTTTGGTTTCTTTCTTTCTCTGGTGGAGCCTTCAGGAGCTCCATATCTTTCAGCTCCTTGAATAATGTCTCTAGCCCATGCTGGCCTTCTTTTTCTAGATAAGTCTGAAATAGGGGGTTCTTGAGGTTCTATCATGTCATGGTCTTCTGGAGTATCATCTTCAGGTATGTGTACTGCTTCTGTGATTCTAGGAGGTGTATCTTCTTCATAGATTTCTTCAAGTTGACACTTCTTGGATTTCTTGAGAGCTGCTTCTTCATCAAATGTTACATCTCTACTTATTTCCATATGATGAAAACCTGGTATGTAGATTTTGAAAGCTTTGGATGATTCACAGTATCCAACAAAGATTCCCTTCTTACCAGAAGGATCCAACTTGGTTCTCTTTTCTTTTGGAATGTGAATGTACACAGGACAACCAAATATTTTGAGATGACTCACCTCAGGCTTCTTTCCTGTGAACACTTCTTCTGGAGTTTTGAATTCAAGAGCACTATGGGAAAGTCTATTTTGCACATAGACTGCTGTCCTAGCTGCTTCAGCCCATAAATACATAGGTAGATCTTGATCATGTATCATGGTTTTTACAGCCTCCATTATGGTTCTATTATTTCTTTCAGCCACCCCATTTTGTTGGGGATTATAGGGAGTGGTTAGTTCCCTCTTGATTCCAACTTCCTTACAAAAGTCTTCAAATTCCTTTGAAGTATATTCTCCCCCATTGTCTGTTCTGAGAATCTTGATTTTCTTTTCTGAGAGATTTTCTATTAAGGCCTTGAACTCCTTGAATTTTCTGAAAACCTCATTCTTACCTTTTAGAAAGTATATCCATGTCTTTCTTGAATAGTCATCAATGAATGAAAGATAGTATTCAAAACCACTTAGGGAAGTGGTAGGCATAGGTCCACATACATCTGAATGTATTAGCTCTAAGATGTTCTTAGTCTTTGTTTCACTTTTTGGAAAAGGGTTCTTGACATTCTTCCCTTTTTCACATCCTTTGCATGAGCCATTATGATCAACCTTTAAGTCTGGTAGGCCTATCACCACCTTGCTTACATAGGGTAGGGCTTTATAGTTAATGTGGGCTAATCTTCTGTGCCATAGCTCACATGGGCTAGATGCTTCATGGGCAAGGGCAACTTCTGGATGTCCCTTTAGCTTATAGAGGCCTCCTTCCTCTTCACCAATGACAACTGCATCTTTTATGGATTTTCCCTTTGGCCACATGAGTACTTGACCATCTATGAAGGCAACTCCAAAACCTTTCTTATCTAGTGCTGAGATAGAGAGTAGGTTTTTCTTTAGTCCTGGCACATATAAGATTTCTTTCATCTTTAAGGGTGAACCAGAATCTAGCTTATAGCTTGCTTCACCAATCCCCTTGATGGGATATTGGTAATCATCTCCTAGAGATACCTTTTGTGAAGAAGACTTTTCTTCAAGTTTTGAGAAACTCTTTCTTTGACCTGACATGTGCTTAGAAGCACCACTATCAATGAGCCATGTATCTTCTCTAGGAGATACAGATCCAGAGAGTGCAGAGAATAGGACATATTCTTCTGGATTTTCTTTCTTTACTTTGGATCTTTTCTTTCGAGGCCTTTCTTCCTCTTCTTCTTCTTCTTCTTCTTCTTCTTCTTCTTCACTATCATCTTCTGCCATATGAGCATGGTGTCTTTTGTGTATAAACTTCTTCTTCCTTTCTGAAGGACAAAATCTGGCAACGTGTCCAAGTTTAAGACAATTGTAGCATTGGACTGTGGAGAGATCCCTTACTTGATTGGGTCTTTTATTCCTTTTGAATTTGGAGAAGTGTTGAGATCCCTTGTGTTCAACTTTCTTGAAGTGACCCATTCTTTTCTTGGTGTGAGTAGCCAAGGCTTGATCATCCTCTTTGAGAAGTGCTTCCCTGTTGGCTACCCTAGCCTCTTCTTGAACACAATCTTCCCATACTACATCAAACTTCATACTTTCCTTTCTGGCACACATAGTTTGTATAAATGATTCCCAAGATCTAGTGAGACCATTTAGAGCAGTCATCACAAGTTCATCTTCATCAAGAGTATCACCAATGGCATCTAGTTGTTCCTTGATTTGTGAGACCCTTGAGAAGTAGTCTTGAATGGATTCTCCTTTGTGCATCTTGGTACTCTTCAATTGAGTCCTTAGGTTCATCTTCCTATTGATGTTCTTTCCTTTATACATTCTTCCTAGGGCATCATACATTTCCTTTGGAGTCTTCTTGGAGGCCACTTGGGGAATCAAGTGGTCTTTAATAGAATCAGCTATGATTCTCTTTGCCCTAATCAAATCCTTCTTATGCTTTTCTTTGGCTTCATCTCCTTCTGGTTCTGCCACTTCATCCTTGATATAATGAGCAAGATCATTCTCTTCAAGAATGAGACCAATTCTGTATTTCCATGCCCGGAAATTTTCTAAACCTTCTAGCTTGTCTTCAAGCTTAGTGTTTGGAGCCATCTTCTCTTGGGGGAGTCCAAGAGACAGAGTAGTACTTACCTGAAAAGTTACCTTTTACTTTTCCGGATCCTGAGACAGAATTTTATCGCACTTTTGGTAGAATTAGGGTTTGACTTTCCCGGAGTTCTACCCAACCAAAAAGTTCAATCTAGGGCTCAAAAGATTTGTCTTAAGAAGGGCTATCCAGCCATGTAATCAGATTTCAACAATACCAACTTTCTGCTGAAACCAATTTCTGATTTATCGCACTTTTGGTAGAATTAGGGTTTGACTTTCCCGGAGTTCTACCCAGCCAAAAAGTTTGATCTAGGGCTCAAAAGATTTGTCTTGAGAAGGGCTATCCAGCCATGTAATCAGATTTCAACAATACCAACTTTCTGCTGAAACCAATTTCTGATTTATCGCACTTTTGGTAGAATTAGGGTTTGACTTTCCCGGAGTTCTACCCAACCAAAAAGTTCGATCTAGGGCTCAAAAGATAGGTATTGAGAAGAGCTATCCAGCCATGTAATCATAATTGAAAAATACCAACTTTCTGCTAAAACCCTAACATACACTGGAGAGAGAGAGAGAGGTATTCTTACCTTGTGAAAGATGTTCTATTCAGTCTAGCTCTGATACCATGTTAAGTTTAAACCAAATAGACTAGCAAGATCACTGAAAGAAGCATAATCACAAGATAGACACAGAATTTACCCTGGGAAACCCTCATGGGGTAGAAAACCCAGCAAAGCTTTCCTCAATAAGATGATCAACCAAAATACAAGATGTGCTCCCTCCTTCTTTTCTTCCTTAGCAGATCTCCCAGACAAGTGCGCCTCTTTTCACAAGTGAGTGAGTGATCTAATGAGGAGTTCACCTCCTCTATTTATATTGACTCCTAACTGACTAAAAGACCTAATGGGGCCGACCTCTCCTGGAGAAGTCTAGTAACCCCTAAAATATTATCTCAGGGCCGACCCCCACATGGTGGGTCTAATAACCCTAGTTGCCACAACTTCTCGGAGGAATAAACATCTCCGGATACATAGTAGAATCACCTTGGAGGTATAGAACATCTTCGGAATAAATAATATACAAATATAATATTCTTGGAAGTTACAATATTCAACAGAGGGTACTCATAGAGACCCAAAATTCACAGCCTCTGTAAGTATAGTAGTTGTACAAGCAAGTGCCGATAACGTTGACAGGCTGTTGAATGATATTGATCGCAACAAAGGAAAGATGCCGAAGTTAAAGGATAACTTGGTAATGGCGCGTGGAGAAGGTATAGAGTTGAAAAGGAAGTATGAGGCCATAATCGCAGAAAAGGACAGATTGTTGTCTAACTATCATGTCCTGGACGCAGAGAAGGATGCAATGACGGTTCAGTTGATGATAATGGAGGGCGAGAAAAGCGACTTTGAAGCTCGCATCAATGAATTGGAAACAAAAGAGTCGACCGCAAAGCAGCAGGTTGAAGAATTGGAAGCTCAGATGGAAGAATTGGTTAAAGAAAAGGAGTCTATGGTAGAACAGATGGAGCTGGCAAACAGTAAGAAGCAAGACATGACTCCTTTCCATGAGCAAGCGTGCAAAATTCAGGAGAAAATATATCACTCACAGGAATTGATCACTGAAAAAGTATACAAGATGAAAATAATGATAGCAAGGATGAAAGAGATTGATGCAGAAGCAATGAGGATTAGGAAAAGATTAGTGAACACTGCAACTAGGATTAAGAAGCAGATGAAGTCGAGAGAAGGGAAAGCAGAATTCCCTGATCACCTGCCTCAAAAGACGATTGTAGACTATAATATGGACATAGCTCTTCTTGAGTTTTGCAGAAAAGTTGGCAAAAGGATAAATGATAAAATCCCTAAGACTATCGAGAAGTGTGTAGGTTTCTACCAGAAGATTCAACAGATTCATGAAAAATGTCAGCTTGCTATGCCTCCAACTTTGGATGAGCTGCCTGACAAGGATCAACGTTTGATGGAGTTGCGGAATGTGCTGAAGGATGACCTGGATTACATTAAAAAACTGGACATATTGACAAAAGGAGATCTCCATCAATACGTTGGGCAAGCATCCATCAATGCTTATTTCCTGGAGGACAGCTACAAGGCAGCAGCGGCTGGAGTAAAAAGTGTAGAAATAGAGCTGTCACATCATGAGATTACTTTAAAAGTTTTAGAACCTACACAATGTAACATTATTTTTGAAGAGACTGACATGTGGGCCAAGTATATCTCTGATCCGGAAAGACTAGCTGGAAATTAATATTTTGTAATTTATTGTAATTTTCTTTGAGCAAACACTAGAGGACGAATTTTGGAAGTCCAAAAGTTAGGTCAGGTGAAACAAACAACCATGTGAGGACAAATGTTTTGTAATATAAATATAGGGTGAGGAATATTAAGAAAGGACTTTTGGCTGGTGAATAATATGCTGGAGACATTTTGTAAAAGAACTACTTCTTTGCTAATGAAAAAGGACTTATTCGCTGGGGAAAAGCTTGCACTGATGTTTGCCTGGAACGTGTGATTGTTGGAACATAACTATTTCTTTTTCTGCTTCTATCATGCTGTGAGATCTTTCTGATTCTGTCGAACTATTTCAATGATGATGAATGTTTTCTTATTTCATGCAAATGTTTACGTGTAACAGAGTAATAAATCGCTTTAATTAATATCAGAGCTATCTTTGATTATTTCTGCTGTAAATAGACAGTACCTCAACACATCATCCTTGCCAAGTTCGGAGCTCAACCCTTCAGGCTCGAGACGGTTTTCAGTTTGATGTCATTCTTGCATCGTGTCCGGGGCTTAGCAGACTCGGTGGAGGGCAGAGACCGGTACCCTTACCTAGCATAATGCTCTTCCGAGGCTATTGCCCGTTCTACCCATTTGGGTCGGGCCCGATGTTGGTTTATAGGGGTTTCAGATCTCTTAGAGGCAGTGGGTATTCAGGTGGATCGTCTCCCCCCTTTCCGATATTCATTGGATGCTCCTGGTCACCTTTTACCCACTAGACAGAAACTAAACAAGATTATCCGGGAAGACATCTACAGGCAGTTCGTCTAGGTCACCTGGGTCAATCCTCCGGGAGGGTTACGCCCAAAGATGGCCTTTTACGCAGAGCACTTCCTGGAGCTGAGAGACGGGCTCATTGTCCGACCCCAGTATACGTTTCTTCACTGGATGCATGCTCTTCGCATCCCTCTAGGCCAGTTTAGAGTCGGTTCTCATAGACTTTGGGTAGAGACGGACCACCAAATTGATAGACCAGATAGAATCTGTCAAGTATGTCACCTACATGAAGTGGAGACTGAGGCGCGCTTCATTTTTAGATGCCCTAGTTACTACGAGATCAGAGGACGGTTCCATTGTTTGTTTAGAGACTCTCAGACTCTCGCCGAGTTTTTTAGGTACCTCGATTAGAGATGTTTGGCTCTCTACATGCAAGAGGCTCTCAGATTCCGAGCGCATATTCTTCAGCCTCCCATTAGACCGGACCCTGCGCAGAAGATCATGTCATTTTTCAGGGTATTACCTTTAGACAGGGGCACCAAGAGACCGACCGATATCAATACATATCCAGGCTCTAGATCAGTGAGGATCCATGGGACCTCACCCCGACCCACGAGATCTCAGCAGCAGGTTCATCGCAGACTCCGTACTGAGAGACGGGCTAGGTCCTCCAGACCTCAGCAACGTACGAACCCCTCTAGGCAACGAGTTTGTGGGTAGTCCGCACGCTCTACTAGCCCTTCGTCAGGACAACAAGCTTTGTTGAGTTTTCTTCAGTCCTCTTCTTTCAGCCTTAGATGTTAGGAGAGATGGGTCGAATCCTCAGACCTTTTCTCTCTTGGATCTTTTCCGCTAGGACATCTCTGCCCCATTGCGGGTTTTATGGATTCGCGTCTGCAGTCAAAGCTCTCTCATACTTCAGCCCTATTCACTTTTGTTCACTCTTTTCTTTCTTTCTTCGTACATTGTATCTTTTTATAGGAGACCTTTTAGTTCTCCCGCTTTGTACGAACATCATTGTAATCAGCAGTCCCTTTGACCTACTTTGTGGTCATTAGTTGGACATTAATATGATTATCTTATCTCACTTTAAATTTGCTCCTTGCAGGGATAGGATAGTTAGTTTAGGTCAATAATAAGTGAATTGATAAGGTAGGTGTGGTAAGACGAGAGGTAAGAACCTGCGCATCACTTGTGAGCCCCCTACCTGTCAGTTCCAGCTTAAATTGCATTTAAATAGGGCACTTGCATCTCATTCCTTAAATAAAAATTACATAAACAGTGGATCGGGCCGCAACCAGTAAAGAATTTAAACAAACATATTCCGGTAGTCGAACCGTAAACCGGACGGATTCCCTATACCAAACGGTAAACGATCTAATTGGGATTATTTACCGAGGAGAATCCCTATTGTCGATGTTGATTTTCCTGGGCATCAGCACATTCTTACTATTTACCAGATACATTCCTATTGATCCTTCCTGCTGCTTATTGGATCCATTCAACTGGTTCAGAGGCTAATTCCAGAGATCTAACCAAGAAGGCATGGGCGAATTACATCTATTGGAAGTAACTCATATCAGAAGTAACTCATATCTTGACCTAACACTGATGCATGGTCTGCATGTCTCTTCTATATTGGTGAGAGGGCTACTATAAGCTTTACTGTGCATTATTGGGTTCATATCATCCTTCTGGAGCCTTATACATTGATCTGGAGATTGAGGATGGCATACCTTCTTTGCATGGGCGAATTGTCAAAGAGATCCACATTCATAACTTGACCTCATGTTGATGCATGGACTGCATGCTTCTTCCATCTTGTTCAGAGGGCTACTATAAGCCTTACTATTGATTTTGGGAGCCTACATCATCTTTTTGGAGCACTTATTATTGATCTAAAGACTAAAGAGTGCGCCACCTTTGCATGGGAGAATTACCTCAAGGAGTAGCTTCCCAAAAATAGATCTAAACTTCGTGCATGTCACCTTTATATTATTCTACGGGGCAAGCACAACACATTGGTATGTACTATGTACATGCATCTCTTTTGAATTTCTTTATGTTGTAGATCTGATTAGTTGGGTTTTAGGGTTCATGCAACCCCATGCAATTCTCATGCAATATCATGCAATCATATTATCTTTGAGTTTTGGATATTGAGACATCAAAGGAACAACAACAACTCCATAAACTCTACACAAGAACAGAAAATATCAGTTGGGATATTACATATGACCAATACTCACAAGATCACCAAGTGCCAAAGCCTGCCAAGAGCAGAGCTTACAAGCCGACAAGAAGCAACGTGTTGGTTAATTGATGAATCAGTTCTCACTAGGGTTATTCTCACCAGTGTTACAAATATCGGCGCAACGCGGAAATCGGCAGGGTCCAGGAAACATCGTCTCGGGATATCTTGGCAAAACATCGACAAAAATCGACAAACTTAAAAAACACAGAAATATTCATTTTTTTTCAATTTTTTAAACATCTAAAGCAACAATAACATCAAATAAACACATTGCCACATGAATATGGAAAGAAAACTGATATATAAGATATATAAGATGTCTAGAGATACATCACACATCAAACTGGATCATGTCCCAGTCCTACTCCTAAATAGTGAATACTGAATGTCTAAATTATCAAAAATATAAGTTATAACGTATAACAAATGTATCTCATGATCATCATCATGAGTCATGAGTCATCTACAGTGAAATAAAGTAAATAAACTATCGATTCCCTCTACCCCTTTCACGGGAAAAGGTAATCGCTGTGGAAACGGCCCTTGCCCTTCCTCTAGGACTAGGTGCCCTCGAGGTTTGTCGGCCTCGTACTGGTATCTAACGTCCTCTAGAAGAACTAGAAGACCCTGCAAAATGATGTCCTCTAGAACCTGAAGGTGGTTGAAACTGGTGTCCTGAAGAAGTAGAAGGAGCTCGAGGAGGTAGTCCTACAACTACTCCTCTACTAGTAGCAGTGCTACTATCGGGTCTATCTCCCTCTAACCCTGCCTGTGGCTCTGGATCTAACTGTGGCACACTCCCAGACTCAGTGTGAAACTCCTCTGGAACTGGATCACCCTCATATGGAGCCTCTGTAACATCATCATGGTCACGCTTATGATCATCCGCTAGCCAATCAGGGGCTACCTCCATAGCAGGCTCCTCACACTCCGTCCTCCAAGCTGCAGTGGTGTCGATGTCATCTAATGAAATGGCCTTTGCATCAACTTTTCTCTCAAATTGCTTCACCCACAACTGAGATTGTAATGGACGTAGACCAAATCATTAAGGCGCGGAGTATCCAACCTATAGGAGGATCATAGAATTAGATATTAAATTATAAAGTTAATAATTTCAATTTGTAATGCATAAATTAGAAGGCAAAGAGGCATAATGATAAAGATAAAATTATAAACTAGAATTCAATAATTTATATTTTATAATGAAATTGAAAATTCTCTAACCTGTTGCGCTTTTTGGAGTGTACTTTTTCAAATACACTCCAGTTGTGCTCGCAACCGGAGGAGCTACATGTCTGGCTGAGCACTCGAATGACAAGCTTCTGTAGAATAGGTATGGAACTACCATAGTTTTCCCACCACGTATCTACAACGAATTAAAGAAACATAAGAAAAAACAATTTAATTTAAAAAAAATATTTAGAAAAAGAAAACGAACTTTGAAACAAGGTGAAGCTTACTTGGCATCAGGTTGGCCCTGTCATGTACTGACAAATCAAACCCAAGTAATCCTGCGACTCTCTTATACACTTCCAACTCTTGGGAAAGCTCTGCACGATCATCTGTAGACAGCACCAGGAGTAACCAGAATCCAGCCATAACCTCTTCATCAAATCTAAAGCCACAGGAGTAACCAAACATAGGGTTGAGGTATAACCCTGCAGCATGAATGGGGCGATGGAGTGTGTTGTTCCATCGCGCATCAATCAAACCCCATATAATCTGTTGTCTCTCTTGCCCCCTATCTCCCTTGTCCTCGTAATAGGCACGAATGGACTCTTTGGCCCTATCCATGGCCTCATACAGGTAGCCCATTGCAGGCTTATCTCCATCAACCAAGCGGAGAACCCTTACCAAAGGTTCAGTGACGTCACAAACCTCCCTCACATCATCCCAAAAGGTCTGATGGAAATTCACTAGCCTGAATATGGCTTGCCCCTCTGGTCTAGTGCTAAATGATAAAGCATGCCACTCAGGTGAAAGGAACATCTGCTGCAAGTCCCACATAGAACCCAAGATGGACTGGAGAGAAATAAAGCTAGTGGCAAAGCGTGTGATGGCAGGACGCACCAACTCTCTATCACCTGTGAAAGTTCTCATCAAGCTAAGCACCGCTGCGTGATTGTATATGAATTTTGTGATGCTCCGTGCTGAAGCAATGGTATCCATGATCCAATCAATCTTGGCTAAATCCTCTAACATCAAATCAAGGCAATGGGCCGCACAAGGAGTCCAGAATAGTGAAGGATACATGTCCATAAGCATCCTACCAGCAGACACATAGTTTGCAGCGTTGTTCGTTATGACTTGGACAACATGCTGCGGGCCAACCTCTTGGATGAAGTCATCCAACAAGCTACATAGTAAACCCGCATCTTTGACATATGCAGATGCATCCACGGATTTCAAAAACATAGTGCCCCTGGGACATTGAACCAAGAAGTTGAGAAGGGTCCTACCCTTCATATCAGTCCAACCATCTGACATCACTGTGCATCCTGTTAACTCCCATGATTTTCGAAGATCCTCCAACCTGTGAGTGCATTCGGCCTTTTCATTCTGGAGGATGGGCCCTCTCAACTCCTCATAAGTGGGGGGCTTATACCCCGGTCCAACAATAGCAGCTGCCTCAAACATGGACATATAAAATGGGTTATTGGCAAAGTTAAATGGAATATCACTCCATAGCAAGCATCGACCCACAAGTGTATTTGCGTCTTTTTTCTCCTTTAATTTCATCATGGACCTTACAGAAGGTTGTCCACCAGCTGTGCATCTCGACACAAAGGCACCTAATGGTGATGCAGTCAAAGGTGAAGGCATTGTGGACTGCTGTGTGGAGAAGGTTTCTGGACTCGTCCCACTAGCCCCCACTCCGCATCCGGACCCGGATCTTGAGGCAATTTGATGTCTCACGGCCTCCTTGAATTGTTTCTTTTGCTTAGTTCCCTCAATTGCTTTTTTGGCCTTGTCAATGTGATCCTTGTTTGCTGTGGTGCAAGGAATCACATCATGCCTCGATATTTGTGCAATGTGATATTTCAGCCTGCTTATCCCTCCCGTCATTCTTTTCCCACATAAATTGCAAGTGAGTGTTTGTCAATTTTCTGGATCAATGGCTGTGCCAAATTCCCAAAATGCATCCAATTTCGACATCTTGTATATGGAAGAAATGAAGTTTCAAACTTTCAAGTAAACCTAGGGCAACAAAAAAGAAAAAAATTAGCATGCTGCAAATAAAAATTAAAAATTAAAAACAGCAAAATTACAAATAACAAATAACTAATAAGTTAATAAGTTTTGTTAATGTTTAACTGGGCAATTTGTTAATGTTTCAGTTTTACTGCTGCAAGCCTGCAAGCATGCAATTTGCAAAACGTTTTTTCATTTTGCAAACAACATTAAAATTTAAAAATTAAAACAACAATTTTTTAAAAGTTTTATTTATTTATTTTTTAAACCTAAACTAACGATTCTAACCTACCCAACCCAACCCAACCCTATTGCTAATTGAAACCTTCAGCCGCAGCCATGTGGGAGTTTCTGGAGGAGTTAACAGCCACGGCCGTGTGGGAGTTTGTGTGGACTGTGGAGTGAGCAGTGTGGTGGGGTCGGGACTCTGGAGTGGGCTGGGGAGTGACGGGTCACGGGACTGTGTGTGGGCAGCAGGCAGTGGGTTGTGGAGTGGGCTGGAAGCCGCGGAGAGAGGCACAGTGTGGAAGCCGCACAGTAGAGGCACAATGGGCATTTAAAATTTAAAATGAGAAATAAATTTTAAAATTTTACTTACCTTCAGCTGGAAACCGAAAAAACCCACCCTAATCGCTCTGCTCTCCTCTCAACGGCTGTAGCGAGCAAATGAGCCCGAACGGAATGCTCCAGCGGGCTTAAAAAGTAAAAAACGCACTTTTTTCTTACCCTGTCCCAAAAATCGCGAGTCGACGGCGATATATGGCGATTTTTCGGTCAAAATTCGGCAATTTTTCGGGACAAAAATCGGCCCGATATTTTGGCCGATTTTTAAAAAAAAAAATGGTGCCTCCAAAAAATCGCGATTTTTCGGCGTAGCTTGATTTTTCGGCCGATTTTTGTAACACTGATTCTCACTACATAGAATGAAGATTGAAATAAACCGCCGGAGGACGAGCCCCGAGTTCCAGTGTTCCAGTATCCAGATTAGTCTTTGATGTCAATGGGGCATCCGGGATACCAAGTGTTGAGCACTAAATGTAAGCTGAATGCGACAAGTTCATACCGTTCATGAAGACCGCCTAGGTGGTTATCAAAGTGCTAATGTTGAGGAGGAGTGCTCATAGTGAACCCCAAATTCAAGCATCAAAGACTGCAGATCCAAAAGATGCAGTGCAGTTGCTTGATATTGCGGAGTTGTGTTTTAAATAAAGAAGTCCTTTAGATGCCAAATCTTCTGAGTATGAGAGCTGTCGTTGTCTTTCAACCCAAATACCACTAATATTAAGAGCACACGAGATCGCCCAGGTATCAAAATGAATTCATAAAGTGAGGTGCTCGATCTAGATATCATCATCATGTCATGGGCTTTTCATCAGAATGCAGAGACAAGAAAGAAGATAACTGTGGTGCCGTCATCACTGGTGGTATATGTTATCTTGAAAACTAGAAAACGAAGGAACAGGGTGTGTTTCTTTTGAGTAAATTTAAATAATCATGGTGCTGTTGGTAGAATTTTGTTTGAAAGTTGGATCGAAGCACCATTGTTCTAATTTGTGGAAGATCAAGGCAAAACCAATTACGAGGCAGAGGTCGTGCAAACTATTTGTGAAAGTCTTCACCAGGGATTCTTGTTTTCCATAATGGAATGCTCCACGCAAATGAAGAACAGATGCAAATGCATTGGCACTTCCTTTGTATCATTTGATGAGTTCAATTGTCCTGTTCTGGATGGATATGTTTGCCCTCTTTATGGAAATGAGGAGTAAACTCACCGAGGACGCCAAAGCTGTTTCCAGTGGCTTGGTTGGAATATCAAGATACTTGTTTGTATTACAGTCTCAGAAATTAGTTTCATTGGTTGATGAATAGACAAGCTTGGAGATAAATCCAGAGCTGTATGCGGCTTGAAGAAATTGCTTATTTTGGCTTAATATATGCCTTGAATTAGGCTTAAACACATCAAAGTGGAAAGGTACCTGACAACAGAGGATCAAGCATCATCTTTAGATTTCAAGAGAAGGATCAGCAGATTGAAGATTGTTTCCTGATTTTCAGGTGTTACTAGAGCGTTTGATGACTACAGGTGGCAGAGCATTTCATGGCATAAGATCAAAAGTCAAAGAATCAGTTCCAGGTTTCTTGTAACAAATCAAAGGTTCCAAAGCCTCTTTAAATATGGATCTTAAACCATATATCAGATCTTGTTCCTGTTTTGTAGGATCTCAAGATTTGGATAATTATCTCAGGTAGATGAGGATTCGATCCACTAGTATTGGGTCTTGTTTTATATGTATTTTGTATCTATAAAAGACAAGATGTACACAGAATAAGGGGGGGGGGTTCAGTCCTGAGGCTCGAAAAAGGAACTTAAGGGCAGAAAGCTTCGTGCTTAATTGTAAGCCTTTGGGCATTCAGTTTCCTTTATCTTTCATTATCAGAGATTCTTGACAATGTTTTTACCAATCTGTAATCTTCTTTGTTTATTATTTCCATTTTCCTCATCATTTAAATGAAATAGCAGTCTTTGAGTATCAATTGCTGTTTCTGATTTATGGATTCTTGTGCTACGAAGTTTCATTGTATTTTCTGATAACTCACGAGTTCATTTAGTTGTTTCTTATTCATTTCCAGAAATTTTTTCTGTTCATGAGTATTCAGTCCTTGGATATGCAGGGTTGATCTAGTATAGTTTATCCTTGCTATTCATTTTTGTTTCCTTAAATTCTTCTACCTTTCATATTGTAAACCAAACCTATTTGGTAATTGGTTTTACTGCCTCTGATTCATGAAATATAGCTGAAGACTCCATGCCCAATGATTTTGCCTCTTCTCCTTTCTCATACGGTCTATTTGAATTACTACCCAACCAAACAATCAATCCCTTTTTTCAAGATGTGCTAGACGTTGCTCTTCTGCAGTCAAAGAGCAAACTTTAGTGCTAACAGTATTTCCAAAGGGGAGGGCATCGTAATGAACACAATATATATGTAAATATTAAATAATAATAATAATAATAATAATTATTGAAGTGACAGCCTAATTAAAGGGCATGACCTAATGAATGGACATGACCTATCAACCATGATGACTAGTGAATGCGTATAAGTATACTGTCCCATGGCGTTGTTATCATTCATCTGTTCATTTCATATTTTATTTATTATTAATATTTTCTATCTTATAAGGATTTTTGTCCTCTATCTTTCTTATGCTGGATATTTGTTAGTAAATGAACTATCGTTCATTTCATTTTCTTTCGCATGCCAAGTCTGATCACAAAAATATCAGCATGAACAACCAAGAAAAACCAAGTAGGAAAGATTTAACTTGCTCTGATACCATGTTGAGATTACAAACATAAAGAGGGCATTGAATGGAACCAAAACACAAACTCAAAACCTGCAGTAAAATGAGAAAAAACCATCACTAAAGAAGTGTGCTAGCTCTGAACCAATAATGGGTTCTGATTGCCCATAGAAGCCAATAAGGAGTTAATAGAGAGGAAGAGGAAAAAAACTGTGAATTCTTTTATCCAAGCCAACCTCTTGATGATACAAATGGAAACATCCAAGAATGCCTAATAAGATTGTTGATTGATTGTTTGGTTTCTTGGAAACTCTCCGTATAGAGATCACATGATAGCCTTGTTGTTTTTCATTGTATAGTGTCATTTACATAAGGGATAGTGTAGTTTGTTGATTGGTCCATCTTTCACTTTTTAGAGTTGTAATCTTTAATATCAGTTATAAATTATAATCCTTTTGTATAACGTTTGCATTGACTAATATCAGTTGTAATCCTTTTGTAGAACATTTGCATTGACTAGAGTGTTTGTAATCCATTTCAAAGAATACTTCTATTCTTCTCATCTTTTTTGTACTCCTAGAATTGGAAAGTTATCATATATATATTTGATTTTGTGATTATTTAAGGTTTTAAGTTTTAACATATTTTGTACTAAAATTTTCTTAAGCACATAATGACTCAAAATAAGTCAGTGATGGAGTTTTTGCCATCTTGACAAAATTTATTCTTCCAAGCATGATACCTTTGTTTATTTATGTTTTCATTTGGATTTGTTTCAAATTCTATTTTCCAGGAGCTTTATGACAAGATTGTTTCAAATCGGCGCCACCTTCGTTATGAGTCAACGGTAATGTTGATGTCAATGAAATTTGAACTAGGATAATGTTTTTCTTTAGTTTGCAGCATTGGTGAGTTCCAAATAATCATTGACGAGATGCTTAGGTTGCAAATATGTGTAAAATACTATTTTAAATAAGGCCTTTGATTAAATTACTTGTGAAAGGTTATTTTGCTTGACAACAAAGAGCATTTCAAATAGACTCCTATAAAATGCACTCAGATATTAGCTAATTTTAGAGGCTATAAAAAGATAGAAATAGCCACAAATCTGCAGGCTTATGTTTAGAATTGAATTGTCAAAGGAAAAATGTGGAGCAGTCTGTGAATGCAAGTCTAACTTATAAAACTTTAATCATCCTTTGTTGAACCTGTTCAGTTATGAGAAGCATCTTTTTAAAAAATTGTTCAAGCGTGGGATTGGATATTCAATATTTCTTACATTGCTTTTTATAAATCATACTAAAAGTAGCATTGATGGCTATAATTGTAGTCTTTTATATGGTTAAGAGTTCCACTGTCCATATTTTACAAAAAGCTGTATTCTGATATCCTTTCCACAATTATTTCTGATATTTGGTTTTGTTTCAGATGTCATCTTGGGATTCTTCATGATCCACAAGCTTCTAGGCTGCTTTGAGTTATGAGCTGATCTAATTCCTTTTTTTGTATTTGTTACCCCTTGAAATGTAGGGGTGACTTGATTATTGATACCTTTGTGATTTTAATCACAACTATTAGTTCCACAGATGAGATCTATAGTCTGCGCATGGATATTTGCTAGAGACACTTCTAGTTTGCTTAGATCTATGGTCTGCACATGGATATTTGCTAGAGATACTTCTAGTTTTGCTTAGATCACCTTGTCATGTGCCAAAGATCAATGGGGGCTTTCAATTGATACCAGTGTTATGACATACGTTATACTTGTTGACTCATGGGAAATGCTTTCTTATGTGTGGACATGACCATGAGGGGTCGATGGTGTTACTCTATAGTGGCTCATGTATCTTAGATGGTTGTTTCATAGCTAAAAATGCATTGTGGTGTGGTCATAATTCTTCCTTTAGGTTAGTGTGTAACTTTGTGAGTCAAGTGTATCCCTAGGGATTTAAGTAGGTGTGACACTCATTTCATTTCATTAACTATATTTTACCTAGTCGTTTTTCATGCCATGTTATTTCACTAGCCATTTCATCCTTTCATATTTGACTTATCATATGTTATGTTCCAATGTCTCTATACTATTCCCATGTATGAAAGTCTAAGCAAAAGTTAAGAGTCAAAGTACAAGTTTGATGTAGCTAAGTTATAAATGTAATATATGCGAGCAATGCCCCCTTGCAAAAAAGCCAGGTTCCCTATGTCACAAGTTATGAAAGCAAATCTAAAGCAGTGTTGCAAACATCAGCCGAGAAATCGCGAGGTGTTGAGAAATCATGATTTTTGTTGCTCGCCAATTTTTTCTCAAAAAATCGCCTAAAAAATCGGGCCGATTTTTTCTTGAGATATTGCCGATTTTTCCCAAGATATTGCCGATTTTTTCTCGAGATATTGCCGATTTTCCAAAGATATTGCCGATTTTTTCTCGAGATATTGCCGATTTTTCCCAAGATATTGCCGATTTTTTCCCGAATTTTTCTAAAGGTGATTTTGACTTCGTGGAGGGTGAAGTGTGAGGAGCTCGTTATGAAATTCACCCTTGCAGAGCATTCTTACAGCACTAATTAATTAATTTCAGAGCATTCTTACCTCACTAATTAATTAATTTCAGTGCATTCTTATGGCACTAATTAATTAATTTCAGAGCATTCTTACAACATTAATTAATTCGCCCTTGCAGAGCATTCAGTATCCTACTCGAACTAATTAATTTCATTTATTATTATTATTGACTCGTGATGATCATGAGATACATTTGTTATATTTTTTGATGACTCGAGAGTTAGGATTCAGGACACGATCCATTTTTGATGTGTGATGTATCTCTAGACATCTTATATATCTTATATATCGGTTTTCTCTCCATATTCATGTGCCAATGTGTTTATTTGATGTTATTTTTGCTTTAGATGTTTACAAAATTGAAAAAAATGAATATTTTTGAATATTTTTAAGTTTGCCAATTTATTGCCGATGTTTGCGGATGTGCTTCCTAGATATCCCGAAACGATGTTTCCTGGAGCTTGCCGATTTTTTCACCGCGCCGATATTTGCAACATTGATCTAAAGTAAAGGGACTAAACCAATGAAAAACCTAGTATAAAAAATAAAAATAAATATAAAAATAAATAAAAAAGGATCACAAAAAAGAGATGCAGGGAAAGGGTAACTCAAGGAAAGGCATTCCCTTCTATGGCACACATGTGGAAGCAAAATCATTAACCTCTAGCTCTTGAAAGCTAAGGGGTAGACCTAACACTCAGTCACATTTCTATGATTGTCAATTCGTGAACACTGTCTCCCTAATACCACATTCACTTTGTTACCTTCACCCCACTTAGAAACTTATGAGATGCACTTGGTTTTAAGGGTGTAACATGAAATATGGGATTAATTATGGTCACACCATGATAAGTCTAAGGTTAATGGGATAATTAATCAAAGGTTATTGAGTTAATTAGAAAAGTGCACTTGATAACCTTTTCATGTTAATGTTTTACATATTTGATGGTATTTTTCTGTCATACATCGTTGGGGCTTCTATAGCTAGTGCCCTAGACATCTCTCATGGTCTAACACTTGGATTGAGTATTGCTGATGTTCCCTAGCACTTGGAACCAGTTTGGCATTTGTTGGCACACATGTTCAAGGTTGAATTTTATTGCTAGAAAATGGTTTTCCATGGTCTAATGTTGGTGTAATGACCCTTAATAGACTTAGCACAATTCCTCACTGGCTGATGATGACTTGCGTTGATGGTTAAATCCAATCGCTGAATGTGTTTGCCAAGTTGTTTACTGTAGAATGTTTCCTAACCTCCCAAATCTGATATATGGTGTTAACAGTAGGCTAAGATGAGTCTTCCAATTTGTAACACTGAGTTTAGAGATGACTACTGCTGTAGGTTACACCCTCATATGAAACAAGATTCTTGCCACTTATCTATTGCACTTGGTTGGGGCATTTGAACAAACACTTTGAATACTTTTTGCTGTAGGTGACGGTCAATTACCAGACCTTTGGAAACATTATACTGTATTAATGTGCACTTGTTCACAGTGATGTTTCAAGGGGAAAGTGTTATATTTGTCATTTATAATGTTGAAATTCCACAGCAACAAATCTAATACAAAATATTAGATTCAAATAAATATTAATAAACTCAGTTCTGCAAATTTGATAAAATGAAAGTATTTACATGCCTGGGAATAGAGTGCAGAAGTATGTTGGATATGTAGATCAGGAACACAAGATATATGCTGCTACAGGAATACCAATCTCCACAATGGACCATGATTTGACCCCACAACAAATTCCACCATCATCGCAAGTACATCTGTCGACTGCCCAAACACACAAACCACAAACACCACCTAATAGTAAACCAACAGAAGCACAGAAAGAAGCAAAAGAATCAGCACTAGATCACAGACCATTCTAGATGAGAGAGCAGAAAGATGGGCATGTCACAATAATAGTCAAGCCCAAAACTACTACTGACAATGAACTCCAACAAATGGAAGAAGCAGTGACCAAGGAAAAGGACAAGACATGAAGGGACCTTGCCAAAGCCAGAGATCACAAGTGTCAGAAGGCAACCAAGGCCTAGGAAGGGTGCAAAGCAAAAGCAAAATATGCCATGGGCATCGAGCTGCAACAAGAATCCAGGGACCCCACCGACTATATGAAAAACTTAGTAACATAAATCATAGACCAACACCACATCCGCATAGGCTACCAGTGGACAAAAGATGAACAGACAACATCCTTGGTAGCACAAAAATATGACTGACTGCACCGTCTCAGAGAGCAACTTGTGCATACAGAAGCATGAGCGTTAGCAGCCAGCAGATAGGCAATGATAAGAAGCATCCTTCAAACGAAATACACAAATGGTTTAAAAAATTGGGTTAATTATGCCATTAGGGGTGTTGAAATTTGTACCTAGGAAGTGTTCCCCTAGCTATTTTTTGCCTTAGTAATTAAATGAGGGAAAAGTGACATGACCCTTGTATTAATTGCTTGATGTGAGCAATTAATTCATTTTAATGTTTTAAAGTGTCTTTTGATTTATTTAAGTGGTAGGTGAATAAAATTAATTATGGAGAGAATTAAAGTGCATTTATTCTCATCCATTGATCTAAAGCTAATGTGGGCCCTTGGATTAGATGACCGTTCAGCTACCCTTGAGAGGCAAACCAAAAGACAAGGAATTTGAATTTAAAGGCATTCCATCTACCATTGTTATACATCCAAAAAGAGAGTTTTTGGTGAGGCATGAAATCCAACAGAGTTGTAGCAAGTCGACTTCTTGAGAAGAGGAGGAGGATGCAGCAGTGAGAGAGAGGAGTGTGGGCATGCTTATCGAGGTAGCTACAGCAGCAATTGATGAGCATGCAGATCGAGGAGAGCCAGAGCATTATTTTCGAGACTTCTGGCACACAATTCGAGGTACAGTACAGCTGCAATAAATTCTGAAATCGTACAGCTGAGGGCAGGATTTCCCAGGAAGATTCTGGGCACAAATTTTGAGGCAAAATGGGCATGAAATTCAGGGCAGTAATTTATTGTGACAGTGGGTACGAATACCGAGAAGGAAGAGAGCAGTTCTGGTCACGAAATTCAAGGTCAGTACAGGCTGGAAATTGACAGTCCGTACAGCAGAATTAGCACGGATTTCGAGACTGCTGCACAGAATTCTAGGCAGCTTCAGCACAAAAATCGAGGCAGTCTGTTGTCTGCTGGTTGAGATAAGTTGTACTTGAGAAGAAATACAATACTCTCTCTCAATCAGGTTTTCCCCTTGTGGGTTTTTCCGGGGCAGTTTTGCCAAAAATTCCCAAGTCTTCCAAATTTCTGTATCTGAAATGTCAAGTGAAGAATGTGTTATCTGCTCAGATTTAATGTGGTAGAACTTCTCTTTGTGCTTTAGGTTCAGATCAAGGTTACTTGTGAGCGGGAGCGAGAAGCGAAATTTTCAAAGGCTTCCGGTTAGGAAGCGTTCCGGAAGCATTTTTTATATAATATATATTTTTTATATATTTTGATGCATATATGTCAACAAATGCATGTAGAATGTTGAATTAGTTATGGAAAGGATAAAAACATGAAATAAACAATAATACCATATAACATCATTCATCAAACATCAATCATTAATCATTTACTAGTGAATTCATCAACCATAGGTCCAGTATCCATGATTCCATAAGTTATAACATCAAGATTCAACCTTAAAGCTTCAAATTTTCAATATATAAACATTTTGTCATCACTAGTACTTGTAAGTTGTAACCAAACTATAGTGACATAGTCTATAACAGAGAACATCAACCATAAAATGAAAGTTGAAAGTTGAGACAATTCACGAAGCATCATGATCATATTCATTACCAAAGAGTTATAATATGCTTTTATGCAGTCAATGACTCAATCATGCAAAATTGCAAATAATGAACTTCAAATTCAAAGGTAGGTTCAACTTCAAACTTCAAACTTGAAATGCCATGTAATGTTTACAAAATATACGATAATAAATATAAAAGAGTCAATAGTGCAGAAACTTGAAAGTACTGTAAACAAGAAAATACAAGAAAAGTAGATTTTATGGATGTTTCCTCTTGCCATGGGAAATTTCCATTTTCTTTTCTCGTGCTCTATGAACAATGGTAGTGGGATTATCATCCCCAGTAGCCACCAATGCTGAGCCATGTCCAAGACTCGATCCTGCATGACCCCCCCTCACTGATGCAGATGGAGTTCATGAAGTTGAACCTCTAGGCAAAGATGGTGCATCTGGAAACAAGGTAGAAGATGGCGGCGACATTGCTACTGCATGGTCATCCTCATCGCCCAAAAGCTCTTCTTCCAAGCGCTCTAAAGCTAAGGCTCCATCCTCCAAGTTATGCTCCTCTGGATTGTTGTCCCAAGTGACATATGATCTATTAGTTTTGGCACGCTCACAATAATGAGTCAACAACCTCAAGTTGTAATGTACATAAACCAAGCTTTCTGCTCTGTTTTCATTTAATCGGTTTCTTTTCACTTAGTGGATGAAGCTATAGGTGCTCCAACACCTTTCTGCAGAGGAACTGTTAACCACCTGTGAAAGCACTCTGACAGCCAATTTATTCAAGCGTTGGCATGTTGAGCCATACATGTTCCACCATTTGATAGGAGGTGCCCTATCTCGATCTCTGATTGCATGCAAAGTACCAAATGGACCAACTTCACTGAGGTATTTGCTTAATTCACTGCGCAATAAGTGAAAAATGGAGTGTGGAGGAGGGCTTTATCCCTCAAAGCCCTATTCCTCCCCTCCAAAACCCCAACCGTGGACCCCACGCACTCGTAATCCTCTTCAATTCTGCTGGTTGACGCGAAGCGTCCAAGGAAGCGCTGAAGGAAGCGTTTTTAACCCATACGGAAGCGCTAGGAAGCGAACAGGGAAGCGCTCGGGGAAGCGGAGCGAAGCTTCCGATCGCTTCCTCAACGCTTCCTAACAGTGGCAGGAAGCGTTGAAAACTCCCCGGAAGCGAGCTTCCGAAAATCGCTTCTATCCGGAAGCGAAACGGAATTGCGATTCCGGTTAGCTTCCGAGTAGCTTTGGACGGAAGCTAGCTTCCGGAGCGGGAGCGAGGGGGGGGGGGCGCTTCCCCGCAACTGAATTCTTTATTGCAGCAGCTAGTAAACAAGAATTTAAATATTGAACTGATATCTGTGCATGACCTAAAGTCTGTTGAGGAGTGAAATTTCTACAAGGGGTCGATATAATTTTGTTGTTCTTATAGTGTGTAGTGAGACATCTTGGTTTTCTATAATGCGAGTTTAGGTTCAACAACAAATTTGTTGTGCAAATGGGTGCTTTTTGAAGTACTGTAAAAATCAATTCCTCTTCTAATATGCTTTGGCCAGTTTTATATATAGAAATCATTGGGTCAGTACACAGGACTCAATTATGAATTATGACATTAATATTATTTTCATGTCCCTAACTCCTCTGTAAGCTTTATATCATGAAGAGATTGCTATCTTTGTATATCATGTGGATATACTTTTCTCTATTTAAGTTAATATAAGTTTTTTACATACAAAAAAAAAGAGTTATTTTTTAGATCTGCACATGATAGCGTACTGTAAATATACTTTAAGAATAACTCGAGATATTGATTTGTTTTCTAAATTGACTTCTTAACACTCAATTAGTATATATGCTTTTCCATTTTCTAAGCAGTGGGCATGAAACTCTAGACCCAAGTACCTGACTGCTGCTTTTTATATCGATTGCTATACTGTTTAGTTGATTACTGTAATTTTAAAATGTTGATAAATTTGTGAATTTCTTTGAAATGTCAGGTTGGAGCAGGCTTGCCTGTCATATGCTCATTGGATCGTTTAATAGCATCCGGTGATCCTATACAGCGCATCACGGGTGCTCTAAGTGGTAGGAATTGTTTTTGTTAATTTTTATCCAAGTCTATACAGAAATTCTGTTAAGATTATCATTATTTTTTGTACAAGTTTTATTGACCAGCCAATCTTCACATTTTTTTTTCTGTCAGCACTATGATCTCCTGCATAATGGTTCTAACTTTTGCAAAATATTAAGGTTATACCAATTGAACTGGAATCCCCTGTCCCTACTATATTCCATCCTAGTAGTTTCCATGCTTTTCCAGGGTTGAGCAGTCATATCTGAAGCATATTTCCTATGTTAGGTACATTGGGATACGTAATGAGTGAATTACAAGGAGGACAGCCTTTCAGTGAAGTTGTTCGAGCAGCTAAAATCCTAGGTTACACAGAACCAGGTAGAATTCTTTCATAACTGTCTGTTTCATGCTGTAAGTGTTGTGAATACCTTTCGGATATGATTTCTTTAATTCAACTATTTTTTAGAAATGTTTGGATGCAGGGTGAATAGGCATGCACTTATATAATAGATTTAATTTGACTCTTTTCTGGAGGAAAAAAACAGTTATCAACATCTTCCTATATTCAGTTGACTGATTGTTACCTGTTCTGGACATGCTTTCAGATCCACGTGATGACCTTAGTGGAATGGATGTGGCAAGGAAGGTTAGACTTTGGGACCGGTGACTGGTTTCATTTACAAGTCTTGTTATTATCTGATCCTAATTTATATCTTACTTATTTTATTATGCTTTTGGAGAAAAGGTATACTATGAAGAAAGTCTTTCCATCTATGTGTATATGATAAAAAGTTCTGGGGAGGGATACAATTTTTTCCTGTTTCAAATTCATTGAGATGATAAAGCTTTGTAGCCACACAATTATGGGTTACATTGTTACAATGCTGTTTTGTACTAAATCCTGATGGATCTATACTATGGCATTAGGATTAGGCAATGTAGGCAAGTCGGAATGAGATTAAGTCTTTCAGCAAAAGCATCAGACTACATTCTGAGATCCAGGTTGCATTGAAGGTCATGGTTTTGGAGGGATTGTAGAAAAAATTCTATGTAAGGTTCTTTGACTTAGTTACTTCAGTGTTTTGTGTGCAAAATCAGGCTTTGATCCTAGCTCGAATGCTTGGCTGGCGAATCAACTTGGAGAATGTTGAGGTTTGGTGATACATTATAATGTTCTTTTAGAATGTTAGAGTGAGTTTATTAAACAGTTAGCATGAGATAAAGAAATGTGGCATAGATACTTGATTTTGGATAGAACACAAATTCTAACAAGGTCTAGTCTTTCCATGAGTCAGGTAGAGAGCCTTTACCCCTCTGAAATGGGACCGGATGCTATGGCAGTTGAGGATTTTCTAAATAAAGGCCTTCCAATGCTTGATGAGGCGATGGAAGAGAGGATTAAGATTGCTGCTTCAAGTGGCAATGTTGTTCGTTACGTGTGTACAATTGACAATTTCAGGTTTGACATGGAAGCCCCTGTCCACTTTCCAATTATAAATTTGGAATTAAAGTTAACCATCTGACAATTGATAAAAATATTGTATTTCAGTATGCCATCCTTGATCTTTTTCTTCATTACTCAAAATGACAAGTGGTATTTGTTCATTGCAACTTAAAAAATGTTTGCTCTAAAGTACCAATTTAAATATAGTTTTCACACAAGTTGCTGAATTTTAAAACCGTGTTGTATTAGGGTCATGTTGCCACAAAAACTAACACCCTAAATGCAAAGTCTCAAAAGGCTTTAGCTAAGTGCAAGTTGCAACCATGGAAGTAATGCATCTGTCACCCACAATTACTTCCCTTCTCTTTAGTGACTTGGATAAATCACCAGGGGGAATTCCCTACAAGCAACGAAGTGTCTAGAGATGAGGCAAATTACTTAGGTTGCAAAATAGATTTTGGGTAGATTACAGTTATGATTTAGAAAAACTTATTATGAGTTGAATTCTAGAAATCAAACTAACTCATCCATTGATCAAGACATCCATAAAACCATAGAACATTGCTTGCATGCAACCAATAAGCTTAAGTGATTTGCCATGTGAAAAATAATTTGTTGCTAAAGAACTAGATCAGTAAATGTAAACATTAGTAATGAAACATAACAAGTGAAATATATCACACTTAAAAATAGTAGATCTAGATCAAATTGCTGTTGTAGTATAAGATGAATTGAGTGTTAATGATCAACAATGAAAATAAGCTTCCTTTAAACCAGTAATGAAGATTGTGACAACATTAGGTGCACTGATTTAAAAAAATGCAAGTAAATCTGAAAATAACTTGAGAAAATGTATTTAAGGAACCACAAATTCCTATTCTATTGCTGGGATTGCCAATAGAATAGAGTATAACCATTGATTTCACAAATACCTTTACAACTTTAAATTTTGTTAACTAAACCGATTATGATTTTGCAAGAATTTTTTTGTGGTTAATAACAGTAGTTTATTTCCAGCAAAATTAAATGAGTGAAGTTGAATGCAAAGATTCTAGGAAACAACAAGTAACCATGTGCGTGAGGTTTAAATGATTAAAGTGCATTCAGTTACTTGTGCATGCCATTAACATATAAAGAAAGGTGCGCTTATAATGTTAACAACAATGATTAAACTTCAGATCTGCTTGTTGTAAGTGATGTATGCCATAAAACCATGTGAAAGCAATCCAAGATCTGAATTCTTAAAATTGTCAAAGAGTGCTATAGATGATGCAAATAAAAATGATTCAAAACGGTTAAAAATTTAACCTCATTTGAATGATAAATAAACAATTAATCTAGGGCTAAATTAGATTAAATCAAGACTAAGATTATTTTTCCAAGGAAGAACCTCGTGGCTTCCCCATGATTCATGGATGGTAAACGAGGTAAATTGTTGGTCTTGATTATGAAGCCTAATCTCAAGGGTATCAAGAGAGCCGAACCTATGACCTCTACAATTTTGGGGGGAGAGATCTCACTTCTAGCTCATGACCGCTTGAACTAAACCTCAGGGCTAAATCAAGAAGTAACATTTATCTCCAATATGTTATTTAATAAACAACAAGCAAAAATTTACCATATATTGCTCTAAGATGAATTTTAACCATGCAAATCATGAAATATATGGTATTAATGGAAAGAGATGAATTGTAGCCCTCAAAAGAGGGTTTGAACTAGCTCTTCCTCATTTTTTTCATTGATCTTATGCTTCAGATGAAATATTAATTCTAGATTTAGAAAAAAATATTTAAAAGAAATAAATTAAAAGATTTAAATGGCTAAAAGAGGAAATTAGATCACTTGACTGTGCCTAGTTGCTTGAGGAGAGGGAAATGAGGTCATAGAGGAAGCATGTGGAGATTTAGTGATCAAGGAGTAGGAGAGCGTAGACGAGCTCATACCCTTGTCCTAGTCTTTGATACTCAGATATTCTATTCTTCCTATCCAAAGGGAGTATTCAAATATATGCCTTCAAAGAAAATCTACATGCAAAGATTACCTACTATAAGTATCATATATCAAGAGCTAAGTATAATTCTATCGAGTAACTAAAATTACCAAGACTTAAAATTGAAAAGGTAAAAAGCTTACCCTAATTTTCTCATGCAAACATTCACCTTTTGTGGAAGAATTCCATAGCTAACATCAAGCACTTATAATTCCAACTAATTCCAATATTTATCTAATACCCTAACACAAAGGAAACTAAGTAGAAGTACCAAGACCAATTTTATTCTCCAAGTTCTAGCAAAAATATACAATGAGAGGAGTCTCTTATATAAGAAGAGAGACTAACTAACTCAAAAGAAAATGATTAAATACCCTCATGACAAGGTCAAAATAACAAAACCGTATCTCCAAAACCCTAACAGCCTTGACCAAGTGAGGGGGGTGCACCACTCCACAGTAAGATAATACATGAGAAATATAAATCAACTCTAATAGAGGAGCACCCTAGAAGAGATGGTCATAATGAGTAAATGTTAGGCCAAAACCCTAGGGTTTGACCAATCAACCACTACAAGGAGGTGAGCCCTCATCAAAATATATGAAACAATGTGCCAAAACAATCTCAATAGGGCCACCCTTTAACAAACCAATTCAAATGTGATAAATGCTCCAAGAAAAGGTGGCACTTATGGCCTGAATGAGTGTACCACCTAGACAAGTCAAACCATGAATGAAACCACCTCAAATGATCGAGTGCTCTAATAAATGAAGATGCCAAGTGTCTCAAGGGTCCAAGGCTAGTCAAAAACCTTAGAGCGCTCCAGGGAAATGTGCAACCAACTCCTCAAGAAGTGTGCCAAAGGTCCAAAGCGTGGTCAAATTTCATGCCAACTCATCCAAGCCATCAATATATTGTGCAAAAAGGTTGGCCCTTTCACATGTGCCAATCAAGATGAAAAACATGTGCTTGAAGGCTCTCAATTATGCATGGAGGAGGGGGCACATCATCTAAGAGGGGACAATCAAGTCAGCAATAGTAAATCAACCAAGACCATATTGATATGATGTATGACTTAGGAAAAATACCTTCAAACATGTAGAACATTAACATAGAAGGTTATCAAGTTCACTTTCTGATTTACTCACTCACTTTTGATTAATTATCCCATTAACCTTAGAATTACTATGGTGTAATCATAATCAATCCAGATTTCATGTTACACCCCTAAGACCAAGTGCATTTCCTAAATTTCTAAGTAAGATGAGGGTGATGAAATGAATGTGGTGCTAGGAATGGAGTGTTCGTGACTTGACCATCATAGAAACATGAATTAGTGCTAGGTCTACTCCTTATCTTTCAAGAGCTAGAGGTTAATGACTTTTCTTCCACATGCGTGCCTTGGAAGGGAGCGCTTTTCCTTGCACCTCTTTTTTGCACTGTTGCAAACATCTTCTCGGCGAAAAATCGTTGGGGTCTAGAAAACATCATTTTTTAATATCTCGGGAACACATCGGCAAACATCGGCAAACTTAAAAAAATACAAAATATTGATTTTGTTTCAAAATTTTAAACATCTAAAGCAACAAGAACATCAAATAAACACCTTGCGACATGAATATTGAAAGAAAACTAATATATAAGATATATAAGATGTCTAGTGATACATCACACATAAAAAATGAATCATGTCCCGAATCCTGAGTCATAAAAAAATATAATAAATATATCTCATGATCATCATCAAGACTCATGAGTCATCTACAATGAAATCAAGTAAATAAACTATCGATTCCAATGTGTGATGATGCTCTCCTCCTCTAATTTGTAATTTGCAAATGATAAAAAAACAAGTGAAAACCGGCTTTAAAACCCCCATTTTTTGAGCCGATTTTTTGCTCCGATTTTTTTTATCAAAAAATTGGTAGGCAATTTATCTCGTGATTTCTCGCGAAGCCGGCGATTTTTTGGTGATGTTTGCAACACTGCTTTTTTGTGATTAATTTTTATTTATTTAACTAGCCTTTTTGGCTCAGCCCCTTTTTCTTTATATTTGGCTTTGATAACTTGGGACATAGGGATCTTGGGTTTTTGCAAGGGGGCATTGCTCACATATATTACATTTATAACTTTGTAGTATCAACCTTAGAGTACTTTGAATCTTAACTTTGGCTTAGGCATTCATACATGGGAATAGTATAGAGACCTTAGAACATAACATATGATAAGTCAATTGCAAAAGGGGCACATGATGGAAATGGGTGAATGGCTAGTGAAATGACATAGTATGAAAATGTTGTGAATGACATGCAATGAGTGTCACACTTATTAAATCCCTAAGGATACAATTTACTCACAAGGTCATGCATTTGATCTAAGGAAAAATTATAACCACACTGCAATGCATCCTTAGCTATAAAACAACCATTTAAGATACATGAGTCATTATAGACTGATACCATTGACCCCCCAATGGTCATGTCCACACATAAGAAAAAATTTAACATGGGCCAACTAGATAGCATATGTTAAAACGCTGGTGTCAAATGAATGTCCCCATTGATCTATAGCACATAGCATGGTGATTAGAGCAGGTTGGAAGTGTCTCTAGTAAATGTCCATGGGAAAACCATAGATCTCATCTGTGGAACTGTTGGATGTGATGTAAGATCACATAGGCAATGATCATCTAGTCATCCCTACATATCAGGGGGTAACAAGTCAAAAGGGTGACTGTGGGTGCATGATTTTTTTTGCGAATTTGAGTGATGAGTAAAGATCTTGTGAATGACATTTTGTAATGAGCATAAATATATATAAATAAACATCAATTAATAATAATAATAATAATAATAAACAATTAATGAAGTGTTACATCCTAATGAAAGGACATGACCTATCATCCATGGTGACTAGTCAATACATGTAAGTATATTGTCCATGGCATTGCAATTATCATTCATTACATATTTTTATTACTGTCCTATATGAATTTATGTTCACTGTCTTATGTTGGATATTTGTTAGTAAATGAACACTGCTCCTTTCATTTGGTATTAGAGCCACATTTGATTCTGGCCATTGGCTATACATTTTATTAGACCTTCTCTGACCTAGCCTTTGGCCACACTCATTCTTTTTCTTGGAGGTTCTCTGAATCCAACCTTTTGACCAAAAATGATCCTTGGCCATTTTTCAGAAACTACCTTTAAAAGCAGGATAAAAAAGAATTCTGCTGCCAATGTGAAGAAAACAATAAAAATTCAAATTTTTGTTGAAGAAATAATCATTATGTTGAGTTTTTACAGTGAGGACATGTGCTTCTACACTGCTTGTGTCTATCCGACAGGAGCAAAGGACTCCTCATATTCAACTCCCTCTTTCTGGGAGAACCCCCTTACCACAGACCTTGCCTTGAACTTCTCCACGCTGCCATCTACAATATGCTTGATCTTATAGATCCACTTGGAGCTTACCACTGACATTCCCTTTGGTCTAGGCACTATATCCCACACATCATTCTTCATGATGGAAGAATAATACTCCACCATGACATCCTTCCAGACCTGCTGGTCTGCAGACTCCTCAAAGCTGGAAGGCTCAAAATCAATAATGTTGCTTGCTAGAGCCATATAATTGGAAAATCTCTGTGGTGATCTGTTCGTCTCGACTGAAGTCCTTGGAGCATCCACTAGCTCATGTGCCTCCTTCAAGGTTCGCTCTGCCCACTTTGGCTTCTTCTTCCTGGAAGATTTGGTCGAGGTAAATTGGACATCCTACTCCTCCTCATGATCATGCTGCTCACCTTGCACACTCGTCGAGGTACCTGTAACTTGTGATGGTGGTCTAACCTCTGCCTTTGCTGTTTCCTGCTCCCGAGATTCTGCTTCAACTAGCATGGATCCACAAGAATTCCTGAAAGTCGTGTTCTCCTCAAGTATCACATCCCCCCTCACCACTGTCTTCTTTAGTGCTGGAGCCTGGAATGCACACCCTGTAGGCTTTTGAGGTTTCACTGTACCCAACAAAAATGCCCTTCTCAGCTGTTGGCTCAAGTTTCGTCCTCTTCTCAATTGGAACATGACAGTATACTAAGCACCCAAAGATGCAAAGATGTCCAATCTATTGTTGTTGTAAATGTAACCTCATAAGATATTCTTTGTATATTATTACAATATTATTATTGTACTTTTATTGTACCTCCGTCGGAGATGTTTTTCCTCTATTCGGGGATGCCATTATTGTATTTGGTCATGTAAGAATATCGAGGTAAAACATCCATTGTAAGTCGGGGCAATAGTCCCCAAAATGTTAAATATAAAATGTATTTTTGAGTCTCCCTAGCAGAGGTCGCCCAGTCAGTTAAGGAAGTCGGCCCCATTGAGGATTTAGGTCAGTCACACATAAAGTATAAATAGGGAGGTGCTCTCCCTCATTTGGACACACACCAACAAGCAAGTTTGCTTCATTGAAGAGAAAGACAAGTTCGCTGAAGAAGAAGAAGGAAGCTGCAGAAGTCATCTTATCTTTGGGTTTTCTATCTTGGTTTGATATTGTACTAAATGACGAATCTATTACTGAAGAAGTTGTGGGGTTTTCTCCTTTATGATTTCCCCGAAGAAAATTCTTGTGCTCTTGTGTATTGCTGTGCTTGTCTATCTTTCAAATTAAAGATCTAACATAATTGAATTAAAGTGCAAACACTAACATGGTATTAGAGCCACTCTGAAAGAAGGCACTGTGCAGTAGCGGAAAGCCAGGGTTTCCAAATCCAAGGTATTCTTTCCACAAATCATCCAGAAAAGAGGGCTAGGTTAACTCGACTCAACTAGGCGCATCTTTTGGTGGAGAAAGATTCCAGTTTGGAGGATTTTCAATTTTGCCCTAATTTCTGCTGGAACTGGGAAAACTAGGGCTTCCTGTTCCGGGCACTTCCCTCCATAGATCAACTTGAAAAGAAGGTCATTCCAACTCGCCCTAGGAGGGCGCATCTTCCTGTGGAAGCAGAATTCAAAACCGAGAATTTTCATTTTTGGCCTTATCACTACTGCTAGGGGAAAACTAGGTCATCAATTATTTTACAATTCTGTCCACATATTTGGGAAAATGAGTACATTTCTCAACTCACCTTGAGGAGGCGCATCTTTCTATCCAAGCAGAAGTTCAAACCCTAGGTCATCCAGCTCCAGAACCAGATTAGGCATCTCAAATTGCTAAGATTTAATTCCTTGCTATTTCCATTTAAGGTTCTCATATCAAAATGACAACTCACACCAAGCTTGAGGATAAGCTTGAATGATCTAATAACTTCCGGGCATGGAAGTTTAGAATTTCTCTTGTCCTAGAAGAGAATGAGTTGGACAAGTATGTCAATGAGGAGGTTCTCGAACCAGAGGGAGAAGAGGCAAAAGCAATTCACAAGAAGAAAATGATCAGGGCCAAAAGGATCATTGCAGACTCCATCAAAGATCACCTCATCCCTCATGTATCATCCTTGAAGACTCTGAAGAAGATGTCCGATGCTTTGACCAAGCTATATGAAGGAAAGAACATCAACCGCAAGATGACTCTCAGGAACCAACTCAAGAATGTGAAGATTCAACACTCAGAAACTATTACATCTTACTTCACAAGAGTCTCTCAGATCAAGGAACAACTTGAGGCAATTGAAGACAATGTTGAAGAAGGAGAAATTGTGATGACTACCTTGAATGGTCTCCCAAGATCATGGGACTCATTCATTCAAGGAATATGCGCCAGAAAGAAGCTAATCACATTCAACAGATTATGGGAAGAATGCACCCGAGAAGAAGCTCAATTAGTAGCAAGAGAAGAAAAGATGGGAGCTAATGATGACCAAGCCCTAACTGCTCATACTAAGAAGAATCAAAACAAGAGGGAGGACTACCATCACAAGAAGCCCAAAAGGTCCCATAGAAATCATGGACCTAGAAGAGACCTCTCTAGTATTAGGTGCTTCACATGTGATGAGAAAGGACATTACTCAAGAAATTGTCGCAGGAACCAAGGATCCTCCAGGAGAATCAACAAGAAGAGGCATCATGCTCACACCGCTAAAGATGATGAACTAGTAAGGAAGAGAACCAGAGAAGAAAGGGATGATTCTTCAAGTGATGAAGAATATGTTTTGATCTCAACACTTACAGGTACCATCACCCATGGAAGCAATGATTGGCTTGTAGATAGTGGAGCATCTCAAATTGGTAAGATCTAATTCCTTGATGTTTCCATTTGAGGTTCTCATATCAAAATGATAAATCACACCAAGCTTGAGGACAAGATTGAAGGAGCTGATAACTCTAGGCATGAAAGTATAGAATTTCTCTCATTCTAGAAGAGAATGATTTGGACATATATGTGAATGAGGAGGTTCTAGAACCAGAGGGAGATGATGACAAAGCAATTCACAAGAAGAACATGATCGAGGCCAAAAGGATCATTGCTGACTCCATCAAGGACCATCTCATCCCTCGTGTCTCATCTTTGAAGACCCCTAAGAAGATGTTCGATGCTTTGACACAGTTATATGAAGGGAAGAACATCAACCGGAGGATGACTTCGAGGAACCAACTCAAGAATGTGAAGATTCAACACTCAAAAACAATTCAATCTTACTTCACAAGAGTCTCTCGGATCAAGGAACAACTTGAGGCAATTGAAGATAATGTTGAAGGAGAGATTGTGATGACTACCTTGAATGGTCTCCCAAGATCATGGGACTCATTCATTCAAGGAATATATGCTAGAAAGAAGCTAATTAAGTTCAACAGATTATGGGAAGAATACACCCAAGAAGAAGCTCGATTAGTAGCAAGAGAAGAAAAGATGGGAGCTAATGATGAGCAAGCCCTAACTGCTCATACTAAGAAGGATCAAAATAAGAGGGAGGACGACCATCATAAGAAGTCTAAAAGATCCTAGAAGAATCATGGATTTAAAAGAGACCTCTCCAGTATTAAGTGCTTCACATGTGATGAGAAAGGACATTATTCAAGAAATTGTCCTAGAAACAAAGGATCCTCCAGGAAAATCAACAAGAAGAGGCATCATGCACATGCTGCAGAAGATGATGAACCTGCAAGCAAAAGAAGAAAAGAAGATTCTTCAAGTGATGAAGAATATGTATTGTAATAAATGAAGGTAACCAGTTACAAGGGTTCATTCAGAAGGTTCCACCTCATAAGGTGAAGCTAGAGATGACTTTCAGTATTACATGAAAAGAATAGGAGAAGCTCCTACAAAGTTAGACTCCAGAAAACAAATAAGATCAATGCTCTATGGAAGAACCTCTCATCCATTTCAACATTGGTTAAGATGCAGAAGAAGGGACACACAGAGTCTACTCCAGTACAAAGAACAAGTGCTCAACATTTCCGATCATAAGCAAGAAAGGCACAGGTCCTCAGAATCAGACGATGAAGTAGAACACACTGTCATAGACTCCAGTAGTTCCTGCAAGGAAGCAAAGATAAAGAGGGAGTCCACCCAACAACCAAATAAAGATAAGTATTTGAATTGTCATTTTCTGTATTGTCCAATTGTGTACATATTTATATTCCTAGATTCAAGAAGTGTATTATACATGTTAGAATGTTTGCATTGATGAACAATATACTACTAATATGCATGTGATGGGTAAGTGGCCTATGGTGCTGTACAACATTCCATTGCTGACATGTTGGGCATAGTGTACACTCTTAATAATTTTCTGGTAGAGATCGAAGGCATCTAGAAAGTGTAAAACTTAGATTTAGAGATCATTACTCCCTCTGAATCACCCTCAGACCTCAAGTGGTTCGTGTCTCGATATCAATACATGCTCATAAAGATATAAACTCAACAACTAGATTTCTTTACCAAAACTGGAAATACATGCAATCACACATAAACACTGAATATAACCTGGAAACCCCAAACGGGGGAAACCAACAATCTGTGGGGTTATCTTCTCTCTCAAGCCCAGAGCATATATAAATCTAGACAAGTACAATACAATGATACCTCAGAATTAACTCAATCCTTGAACCGGGCAAACTCTAGATCTGCATGCATCAGCTGATGCATGCACTGGAAGAATGAGCCCTAACTGGTAAACTGGATTTGAGTATCTCTGCAGGTGCTTCTGACTGGTCTGCCTCTCTCTATCCTCTGCTCTGATCTGCTCTGCAACAGAAGAAGTCTAACTGCTGAAAGTGTCTTCCTCTGCATGGACAAGTGCGTCCTCCCTCAAATCAAGAATAATTCGTATGTAATCAGATCTCAGCAGATCTGAGCTCTGATCGTCACAGATCTTCCTCGATCACTGAGAGGAAGATGCTCTGCAAGTTACAAACACTCAAACGCTCAACCGAATGCGGTGCAAGCTTCCTCCTCCTTAAAGACTGCGCCCTCCTTCCCAAGGAAAGTCGCCCACCTCTCGACTGATCTATCTCAGATCAGTTATCTCAGTAATCATGACAGATACCTTTTGTCTCTTTATATCAACTCACTGAAAAATTAGGTTTACCAAAAACCTAAAAGTAGGTGCATGCAAAACTTTGCATGCATTTCTTCCCAAGATTTTCCTGGTTAACCTTTTAACAAAAAGTTACAGTATGAATGTGGGATATGGATGAATGTTATGTTGAAGCATTGGCTGAGATAGTTGCATGATTGTGTGCATAAGAATTTGTCATTATTAATATGTTCTGGAAACTATGAAATGTTTCTAACCATGCAACTGAATTTGACTTGTAGGAAAGATCGTGTACAATCACATACAAATGAAGAATGATGAGACTTGTGTTGTAGAACAAGTGACGATGGTTCATCGATAACATTTAAGAAGACTTATGAAATCAAGGACACCACATGTACAAAGCAAGGGTTCTCTCAGAAAGAGGGATTCGACTATGACGAGACGTTGCTCTTGTGGCCAGACACACTTCCTTAGTGGTGGATATTACACTAGATAGATGGTGTAATCGAAGTAGAAGTGCATATCGAGCAACTTACAGAATTCAGGACTCTTTACAGAGAACCACATGTGCATAGATTGAAGAAGGATTTATACGGACTCAGCAGGCACCCATGGGATAACATGATGAGATCGAGGATCACCTAGAGTGATGGGACATCAACCTTTGCTACAAGGTTGAAGATGAGAAGCTCATAGATGGGTGCAAGAGAGAACTTGCAACAGAGTTCGAGATCTTGGTATCTAGTGACCTATAAAGATGACATAGATGGATACACAGAAGATCATCAGAAGAGAAGGCTACCAATCACTCCAGTGCAGAATGTCCCGATGTAGAGGGAGGATAATGCTCAGTTATAGAGGGAGTAGGAAAGCTCTACTTCAGAGGGAGTGACTACAACACAAATGGAGAGACATTATCACTTAGCCTCTATCCGTGGCAAAGTTGTTTTCCCCAGTATCTCAGGGATATGCTCAGAGTGATACCGAATGTCTCCCCTCATGAAGAGGAAATATATGTGGTATAGTTTGAGACAGGTACCAAGGACATCGTACGACATGATAGATGGTTTTTGACGAGCTTGGGCTTTACCAAGAGTAAAGCAGACTCCAACCTTTACTACAAGGTTGAGGAAAGAAAACCTATAATTCTACTATTGTATGTAGATGACTTGTTTTTTGACAAGTGAAGAGAAGCTCATAGCAGAAACAAAGAAGAAGCTTTCCGCTAATTTTGAAATGAAAGACTTGAGTATGATGCACTACTTCGTAGGTATGGAGGTGTGGCAGAGTTCAGATGAGATTTTCTTTGGTCAAGGAAAGTATGCAGTAGAGATCTTGAAGAGATTCGAGATGATGGATTGTAAGGCCATGGCCACACCTATGGAATCAAATTTGAAGTTGCTGAGTGATACTCCTTCAGAATTGGTGGATGCCACGATTTATCAACAGATGATTGGTTCGCTAGTACTTGACGAACAAGAGGCTAGACTTATGCTTTGTGGTGAACACTTCGAGTCAGTATATGGTAGAGCCGAGACATGTTCACCTGGTTGTGGCAAAGCATGTGCTAAGGTACCTGAAGGGTACGGTTGATTATGGCCTCAGATATGCATCAGATCAGAAGGTTAACCTATAGGGTTATGTTGATGCGGATTGCGACCGGAGTGTCACAGATAGAAAGAGCACATCAGGATGCTGCTTCAGTTTGGAATCAGGCATGATCTCTTGGTTTAGTAGGAAGCAGTCAAGGCAGAGTATATTGCAGCTTGTTCGGCTAGTTGTGAGGCAGTATGGCTTCGGAAGCTATTGTCAGATTTATTTGATCTCGAGTTAGAAGCGACTTGTATCTTTTGTGACAACCAAAATTCTGTAAAATTGTTTGAGAACTTGGTGTTCCATGACAAGTCGTAGCATATTGAGATCAAGTACCACTGTATCCGGGATATGGTGCAGAGAGGAGCAGTGAGGCTCCAGTATGTGGTGAAAGACGAGCAGACAGCCAATGTGTTGACCAAGCCGTTAGCAAGAGTGAAGTTTGAGCACTTCAGAGAGAAGCTTGGTGTTATCCAAATTGATATTCCTCGAAAGAGAGAGTGATGTGACATGTCCGGAAGACGCAGGTGCACCAGGGATGTATATTACATGGTGGAAGACACAGGTAGTCCGCAAGGACGCAATACATCTGGGATGATCCTGGGCTGTATCCACATGTGAGAAGACCCTGGTGGTCCACGGGTTATAAAGCATTTGGGATGCACCTTGGCTGTATGTTACATGGTGGAAGACGCAGGTGGTCTGAAAGGACGTAATGCATCTAGGATGCTCCTGGGATGTATCCACATGTTTGAAGACGCAGGTTGACCGCGAGAGTCGTAATACATCTGGGCTGTATCCACTGGGTGGAAGACGCAAGTTGACCGCGAGAGTCGTAATACATCTGGGCTGTATCCACTGGGTGGAAGACGCAGATGTTCCTGGGCTGTATCCGCTGGATGGAAGACGTGGGTTGACTAAGAGAGAGACGTAATCTATATGAGCTGTATCCACTGGGTGGAAGACACAGATGTTCCTGGGCTGTATCCATTGGGTGGAAGACGTAGGTTGTTTGGTGGACATGGTATATGCAACTGGGCTTCTCTCCACATGAGATGATGAGATGATCCGGATACGATGAGATGTTCCTGGGCTGTATCCACTGGGTCGAAGACGTAGGTTGTCTGGTGGACATGGTATATGCAACTGGGCTGCTCTCCACATGAGATGATGAGATGATTAGATGATAGTAGGAGACGTAGGTGATTGCTCTGGCAATGTAATATGTGGTCCTGGGCTGTACCTACTTGATGGCTTGCTTGTATAGATGATGAAGTCCTAGATGAGAGCTAGGGCTACATCCAACATGAAAAATGGCTGGCTCTATAGAACTTCTCATTACGGGTAGATTCGAGAGATGTCACTAGTCAATGATCAACAAGATGAGAATTGCTGCAGTAGCGATGATGATGATCCAACGATGATGATGATCTAGCGATGATGATGATTGTCCAGAGATTGTGTCCAGCTGTAATGATTACTGTGTCGAGAGAATACCTTCCTAGTTAAGAGGGAGTGTTGTTGTAAATGTTACTTCGGAATATATTCTTTTGTATATTATTACTATATTATTATTGTACTTTTATTGTAACTCTGTCGGCGATGTTTTTCTCTGTTCGGGGATGTCATTATTGTATTTGGTCATATAAGAATATCGAGGTAAAACCTCCATTGTAAGTCGAAGCAATAGTCCCCAAAAGGTTAAATATAAAATATATTTTTGAGTCTCTCTAGGAGAGGTTGACCCAGTCAATTAAGGAAGTCGGCCCCATTGGGGATTTAGGTCAGTCACACATAAAGTATAAATAGTGAGGTGCTCTCCCTCATTTGGACACACACCAACAAGCAAGTTCGCTCCAAGGAAGAGAAAGACAAGTTCACTGAAGAAGAAGAAGGAAGCTACAGAAGTCATCTTATCTTTGGGTTTTATGTTTTGGTTTGATATTGTACTAAGTGACAAATCTATTACTGAAGAAGTTGCGGGGTTTTCTCCTTTATGGTTTCCTCGAAGAAAATTCTTGTATTCTTGTGTATTGCTGTGCTTGTCTATCTTTCAGATTAAAGATCTAACATAATTGAATTAAACTGCAAACACTAACATCTATGGTTTCTCTCCCCTGAATGCCTCTTCAGGAGTCATCGTCCCCAATACTTTGTGCGGGCTCCTGTCCTGTAGATAAACTGCAGTGTTGCAAGCTTCTGCCCATAAAAACATAGGTAAATCCTGATCATGGAGCATAGCCTTTGCTGCCCCAATGATGGCTATGTTTTTCTTCTCAGAGACTCCATTCTACTGTGGGTTATATGGGACTGTCAGCTCCCTTTAGATCTCAGCATCTACACAGAACTCCTGTTGGCACTTGAGGTGTACTCGCCTCCATTAACTGTTTTGAGCACCTTGATCCACGTCCCAGTCTGGTTTTCCATAAGAGGTTTGAACTTTTGGAACCGTCTAAAGACTTCTACAGATTCCTTGCTCTTTAAGAAATAGAACTAGGTCTTCCTGGACTGGTCATCTATGAAACTCACATAATATCTGATCCCTCCAATAGATACGACTGACATGGGCCCACAAATATCTGAATACTGTTATTACTCTTGGGAAATGAATTCTTGGTGTACTTTCCCATGGCACACCCTTTGCATACACTATGATGGTTTGTATTGAAAGAAGGCAAACCAAACACTATCTCCCTGAGCACTTTGAGTGCTCCATGATGCAAACGTGTCATACGTCTATGCCATAACACACTGTTACGTGGTACCAGTACCAACGCACCTGTATAGGTGCCCTAGGGAGAGGGGGTCATTTTTCTGGCTAGGAGGGGTATTTAGCCAGCCTTTTTGAGTAGGGGTTATGGTCTAACCCTCTGGTTTCTCCCTTGGAAGTACTATTGCTTAGTGGTATTGTCCGCCGAGATGCACACCAGCAGCAAAAATCTTTCGAAAGTTGTTCCCTCACTACAAGTGGGGAAAGTGTGGCCTTGGGGGCAAGCAATGAGCCAGGTACTGTCACCTGAATCCTAGCTCCTCTGTTTAGGCTAACTCCTAACGAAGCCAAGGGGGGTTGTCCCTAACAAAGAGTTTCTATGGCTCTGTGTTTTTTAAGTGTTTTTGTATGTGGTGATGCGGATGGGTGTTGTTTAGGAGTTTTTTAAATGATGATGAGAACACAATTAAACACACAATCCACGTTGCAAATTACAAGATACAATTTAAAGATGAACAATATACTTTGACTTTGAAATTTAAGTAAGCATCCACAAGATAATTGAAAAAATGCACAAGGACTAATGGTCCAGATCAAGATGATACATAAAGATTTATATAGACCAGTGCCAAATGGAGTCAAACAAATGTTTGTGATGCTGAAAATGTAAGTCTCAGTGATGATTGTTTGTGAGATCGTTTTGAAATTGTTCTTGGTAAATTTTAAGGTGTTTTAGATTTTCTTGATCATCAGGGCTGAAAAAGCAAGCTATGCGTCCAACCAGAAAAAGTATACTTTTAGTGGCTCCCCTTGGTGACCTGACGGACCGTCCAGTATTCTTCGGCTAGGTGTCCAGTGGATTTAACCAACACTAGAACTCTACGACAACGGTATTCTTTCTCCGGCGTCACCAGTTAGGAATTTCCCCACTACCTGAGTATTTCTCGAATCAACCGGTTCGTTGGTTATGGGGTGAAAGTATTATTATGGTTATCACTTGCAAAATTAACAAATCCAATCACCGTTTTGAGTATGAGTCCAACTTTTTAGGGTCGGCAGAACATACTAAGTGATGGAAGGCTACGAGATAAATTTTTAAAGAGGGAATGTGAGTTGAAAAGTTTTAAGTTTAGAGCACACAGTTAAACTCTCCGACAGAGAGTGCTCTTGACTTCGTCTTATGACAAAAGTTCAAGAGACTTTAACTAATCTATATGCTACGATGCAAGGATAATGCAGTGGGAATTCTCTCTGACAGAGAGTGCTCTTTACTTGTGCTATGGCAAGTTCAAGAGTCTTTGGTTCTTTTTTAGAAGACAAGAAGCTTGTAAGTAAAGAACACAAATGACAGCTCAATAAAAAAAAAAAATGATATAACAATTAATAAACTACTTGCAAAATGAACTAATCAAGCAACTAGTGTTCTACAACAGAAAGAAACTAATCTAGCAAAAAAATGAGTAAAAAATGACTTCTACACACTGTTCATGAAATTTCCAGCTAGCTGGTCATACGCAGTACACAGTGGGGAAAGAGAAGTAGCACGCAAGGTCAATGCGGCACTTGGGATCAAATCCCAAGACACTTCTCAGGTCAAAACCAAATTAACAATTAAAACTCTAAGCACAAATGAAATTATTCTAGAAACTCAAAGCAAATCTAAACTAAGAAAACACAAGACACTCTTCCCCAAATGGGGAAGAAGAAACCAACTATGGGAGGCTTTATCCCACTTAGCCTTATTTTATTAATCAAGTACAAAATGAGGGGATTCAACCCTTAAAATGGAAAAGCAACTAATGAAATGAAGCTAAAGCCTTTTGAGGGATTATACAAAAGAGAATGATGAGTTTGGACTTTAAGTCTTGGATCTCCTTGGTATTTGTGAAGCTTTGTTCTTTGTTGGATGTAGATGGTTCCTCTTCTCGAAATAATTCCTTGTTTTAGATTTAGTTCCTTGGGTTCAACATTTACTTGCTTGTATCTAGCCTTTTAGTTCTCTTGTCCTTCAAACACCTACATAAGGCAAGTCATCTCAAAGTACCCATTAGCCATTAGATCAAACCAAAAAATCTGAGATCTAGCAAATTGAAACTAAATGCAAAAATTTCAAAGCTAATCTACATGCAAATTCATTTTTTTAAAATGCAAAATTTTTGGACTCAAAGAAGAGATCTAAAATGAGAAACAAGACTGAAAGCTTCAAACTTGAAATCTAAACGAACAAAATATTAAGATGACAAAATGAAATCTAAACATTAACCAAGTTTTTTGTTGTTTTTTATGTGATTTTTAGGGAGGAGCAAAAAGGAGGAATGGAAGAGTAGAAGAGGCTGCCGAAAAGGTGAAAGAGAGAAGTCTGGAAACAAAAGTCTGGGATAGTCAAGGATGCAAAGAAAGGGCAGCCAGCAAATGAAGTAAAGTGGCTGCAAACAGTCTTAGATGGGCAGCGGACAGGGGTGAAGACAGGGGGCTAACACACAGTAGATTGTAGGCAGCGAATGAAGGCAAAGAATAGGGCTCTTTAGGAAGGAAAAGCAGTAAGAAAAAGGGAATGAAGAAGCTAGGGTGAATGGAAGAAAGGTAAAACGAAAGGGATAGGGCCAACAAAAATGAAACTAGAAGGAGGAAGGAAAGCCAAAAACGAGAGGAGGAGGTTTAGGGCTTCCAAGTTAGCAAGTAACCGAGAGTTTGAACGTAGTTTTGTGATGGAAGAGAGAACAAGTAAAACCCCTTGGGCTTTCTTTAAGATGAAAAGACTTTGCCACTTTGTAGATCCTGCAAAACAATGAGTCACATCAAACTTGAATATGGAGCATGGGTTCAATGCAGCTGAACTTTTGCCCTTCTCCACCTAAGAAACACCTAATCAAACACAAACTCAAAGAAGCAAGTCAGAATGGAATAAGATATGCTAGAATATTTAAATAACAAGATTTAAATCAACTATTCGTACAACTGAATACTAATGCTCATCTAAATACTTAATCATCCAAGCATAAATAACCAAATTAACAACTGTAAATGGTTATGCTATTGTGCTTCTAGAGCCTTCACAAGCTAGCAAACATTAAACCAATAACAAAATGCAAACAATAATAGAGGGTTTAGAGAAGATGTCACCTCATTCAAGAGATGAGATCACACCAATATGCAAAGCTTCATGGACCTCCAAAGTCTAAATCTTTTATTCAACAATGATGAAAGCCTATTACAATTTTCTCAGAGTTTCTTTGCATAAAAATCCATGAATAAGAGAGAGTCCAGCACTCTTATTTATACAAAATAGAAGCCAACCTTAGACAAATACGAATTGGCATCTAGGGCAGCCACATGGCACATAGGTGAATCGAATTCCAATCACAAATTGGGCTTGGAGTGAAGCTCCTCCAACAAACTCGAGTTTGCCTTGATGGAGGGTGGGGAGGTGGCCTCCACCTTGGCAAGGCTCCCCACTCCTCTTCTCGTGATTACCACCAAGCCAATAAACAAGCTCCATATAGGATTGACGTGAGGATTGAAGGCAATGCGTGAGGATTGAGGGAGATCCAATCCTTGGTTATAATAAATGCAACTCGTGTTTAGTAGAGAGCCGAGCCCATGAGGTGGCTAGGGAACCCATCATAGCCTTTAATACAATCACACCAACCCATTTATCAACTGCCACATCACTAAATCGTGAGGAGGCCCATGTGAGGGATGTTCACGTTACTGCTCTTTAACCCATTCGTATATCCAAACATTAATTTAACACATGCTTTATATCCATGATGTAGTCGTACACCCATGCAAACCATCTCCAACCCTTTTCCAAAGTCAAAAATCACATTTTTGACTTATTTTAATTTTTTGCCCATGGTGCATTTCCACCATTTTTAGCAATTAAGTGCCAAAATGATGCATTATTAGCCAAAACTCCCCCAGAGATGACATAACTGCCCGGAATTTGAGAAATGAGGGTGCTAGGGTAAAGAGGACGCTCTAAGCGTCAAGACGAGCCTCCCCACGCCCAATTCCGCCTCCGGATGAGGTTTTTATCACTTCCTGAAAAATTTCATTTAAACCATTAAAAAATGGTCTAAATTACGGAAAAAATTATTCCTCACTGAATCAAACAAAACTCCTAGGGGACCTAGTGCATGTTCATACGACTCAGTCGAGATGGCTAACACGTAAAAAATCCTAGACACAAGACTCTAATAACCACCTTAGGTTTTGACCACCATGGGAAATACTCCAGCTTTGGAGGTTTGAGTGAAAAACTTAGGGATTATACGCCACTGATGAGTAGCGCATAATTCCTGAGGAAAAAACACTCTAGAGTATCCCCGAAATGGCTAAACCTGCGGATAGCCGAGTCTTTTATAAAAGGATCCCGTTTAGACCAACTTTTTACATTTTCCCCATGGGGGTATGAACATGCAGTTATTACAAATGGGGCAAAATTGCCCTGAAAATGACTTCTGAACTTCTGAACACTGATGATGAACATGAATCATGTTCAATAAACTGGCGGCTCACAAGAAATTCAGCTATTGGACAAAATAGCTGGTAACAAGTGGCATTGTTGATTGCCTCATGAAAGGGCTTAAAGCTGTGAGGTTGGTGTCTGGGGCTTCCAGGGTTGGATCACTAGGTCACATAACCCCAACCTTGATTCATCATTCCAACAGTAGATGTTTTAGCACTGAAGCACCTATCTATCCTCCAGATCACTTTACACACCCTCCTGGCCCTCTAGTTCATTGACGCCCTCTATCTGGTGTCCTCCTTTGATGATGACATCATCGTTGAGGCTAGACTGTTATGCTTGATTAGGGGGGGGGCGTTGAGGGATTTTCACTACTGTTGGGGTTAGATGGGGCATGGCGACTGCCCCCCTCCGCAGTATGGCCTTCAGAACAGGCTGATTTGCTCATTTTTAGTCATTTTAGCCATATGTGGTTAAACACTGGGGAAAATACTTCAAATTACCCACAATTTTGATTATTTTATATTATTGTTGTTCTAATTTTAAATTGACATTTATAATTTCAAATTGACATTTTAAAAGGCATGTCGGCCTGGATATTTTATTTTTATTTTTGTAAAGTGAGTGTGAGAAAAGTATAAATACACTTCTCCTTACTTCATTTTAACATAACAACTTATGGGAAAAAACTTGTATTTTTGATTTTTACCCTACTTGGGCTCATAGATGTAATGCGCACCTCTTGAGGATGGATGTACTTGCTAGTTTGGGGACAAATATTTGAAGTATCTTTGCTCTTGGTCTTTGCTAAGGTGATGCTAGGAGTTGTTTGATTAACACATGCACAAGGAGGTATCTAAGTCTTTTGTCTTAATATTTCTTTGTTGAATGTTGGATGTGTGCTTGTCTAAGGTTGAATGGTAGCCATTAATGCTGCATTTTGTCCTAGCTAAATCATTTTTCAGCCTTTAGTTACCCTAGCATTGTGAAGCTTGAGCTTTAGGTCTCCAAGGTTCGTCTTAATTAGGGCTTCTTCAACCAACTTGTGTAGTTATTGGAGAAAGCCCTAGTTTGCCAAACTTGGCAAGTACCATCTCAAGAGGAGGGCCATCCTCCTTGATGCCCTAGGGTTAGGATAGATTTCTCTAAAAACCCTAGGTTGCTCTTCCTCCTCTTAAAAACCTAATTTTCCGAGTTTGTCTATTTTGTAATTATTATGTTAGATTAGTTGTAATTTCTGAGTTCTTTTTATTTTATTTCTTATAATTTAAAAACCTAAAAAGCCCTAATTTCCAGTTCTAACCCTAACTGCAGAAACTTTCTACCCTAGCAACCCTCCTTCCCATACCTTTTCATCTTTGTTCTCCTCTCCTTTCTCTTCACCTCCCTTCTCTCCATCTCCTCACCCCTTCGCTCCTCTCTTCCAGCCTTTCGCTCCACCATTTTCCCACCACTCCTTCCCTTCCTTTTCTTCTCTGCCCTCACTCTTTCCACCCTCCAACTCTCGGCCACCTTCCCTTTACCTCGGTCCTCCTTCCCTTCCTTTTCCAGCCCTCAGGTCTCCCTCTCTCCATCCTCGGTCGGTCCCTTTTCCTTCCAGCCTGCCATCCTTTCCTTCCCTCCACCTTCAGGCCTCCCCTTTTTTTATCTCGGGCAGCCTCTCTTTCCCTTTGGTGTACACTCCTCTCCACTATCCCGTTATCCTCCATCCCTTCAACATTTGCTGCTCCCTCCTAAACCCCAACCAATCTGCACATATAAAAAACCAGAGAATAGGTTAATCTAAGGGTTGAGTTCTTACATCTAAAACAGGTCTGATTTTGCTCCTTACACAGAAGTCTGAATCTAGTTATACTTACAGTGGAAACTTGCATTTTTGACTTTAGTCCATATTTCTCCTTTTTATGTTATCTACAAGGTTGATAGTGAACTGATCATGATTTTAATGCAGCAAAATTGGAGGTCTGAGTTCATATTCTAGAGATTGGACTGTTGATAATAACACTGTTTGGTTTTCTTTGACTTAAGACATAGTTCCACATTATTCTCACGCTGTAATGAAAGTAGTGCTTATGTGGTAATAATTACATTTCTGTTGATCATGGTTACTTTGATCCATTGATAGATAATCTTTTGATGCTCGATTTAACACCTGGGTTTTGTCAGTTAATACCTCTGCTGCTATATTTTAAATGTACACCTTACTGCTGCTACGCTGTATCTCTTAGATCATATATAGATCTGAAACATCTTATTTGGTCATTTGAAGTGGTCTCAACCTAATATCTGATATATTTCCATGCTAATGTATCGACGTTGATTTACTGACACCTGCTGGCAAATGTACCTTCATATCTTAACATTTGAATGAATGTCCTTATTCTTTGTTAAATGATCTATGGTTATGAGTCATGACAAATCTGTGAATGTTTTGTTGCCTATTGCCATTGTAGTAGTACTAACTTTGAAGTTTATATTACTTATCTACACTACATGCATAAACTTTGATCTAATGAAGTATTATTAATTGGTCAACATTCACTTGCATAACATCATTGGCCTAAATGACATTGAACGAGACATTTGGATGCTTATTATCATATGTGGTTGATGCATAAGTGGTTAAACCTTGCTACAGTATTTCCTTCATATAAAGAGTTAGCATTATTAATTATATCCTTGTTTGTTAAATGAGTTATGACATTTACTTTTGTCGGTGTTTGATGAATGGTTATTTACCTATTTCATGCATTTACATCGACTCCATAAGGCACTGGTCAAAGCTAACAATTGTGCAGAGACTATAATCTTTTGTTGCATCAATGTCCTACAGGATATCAAAAGGGTCCTTCCCCTTGGAGGTCCTGACGCTCCGAAAAAGTTAGAACTGTGATAGAGGTGACATTGGGTCACATTTCTTATATTTGCTTACTGGGAACTATTTCTGCTAGTTCGCTCGGTAACATCCATCATCATGACTGTAGTTGTTTCTCACCAACGCACTGGAAGGTTTGAATTGGAGTTTGTACAACTTGTTTTTCCTGAGCCCAATTACTTTTGTCGAGTTGAAGCTAGATCCCTTGGGATGGATGTAGACTTTCCCATCTCAGAAAGTTACCTCAAACCCTTTGTCCTCCAAGGTCGAAACCGAAATCGGGTTCTTCTGTAGCCCTGGTATATATAGTATGTCCTTCAGTAGTAATGCCTTCTAGGATTCCCTCTGAAACTTCACATCCCTTGTGCCTGCTGGACTGTAGTTGGCGTTGTCACCAAGTTCAATGTAGAAGTCAGACTTGTGCTCTTCTAGGCTTGTGAAATAGTCTCGTACTCTAGTCATGTGACATGAAGCACCACTGTGAATGTACTGCTGTTGTAAATGTAACTTCGGAAGATATTCTTTCGTATAATATTATTATATTTTTATTGTATTGTAACCCCGTCGGAGATGTTTTTACTCCGTTCGGGGATGTCATTATTGTATTTGGTCATGTAAGATTATCGAGGTAAAACCTCCATTGTAAGTTGGGGCAATAGTCCCCAAAATGATAAATGTAAAATGTATTTTTGAGTCTCCCTAGGACAGGTCGGCCCAGTCAGTTAAGGAAGTCGGCCCCATTGGGGAATTATGTTAGTCACACATAAAATATAAATAGAGAGGCACCCTCTCTCATTTGAGCATCACTCTCACTCAAGCAAGTTCGCACCAAGGAGGAGAAAAGACAAGTTCGCTGGAGAAGAAAGAAGGAAGCTGCAGAAGTCATCTTATCTTTTGGTTTTGTATCTTGGTTTGATATTGTACTAGTGATGAATCTATTACTGAAGAAGTTGCAGGGTTTTCTCCTTTATGGTTTCCACGAGGAAATTTCTTGTGTCTTTTGTGTATTGTTGTGCTTGTCTATCTTTCAGTTTAAAGATCTAACATAATTGAATTAAAGTGCAAAAGGACATTACACAAGAAATTGTCCCAGGAACCAAGGATCCTCCAGGAGAATCAACAAGAAGAGGCATCATGCTCACACTGTTGAAGATGATGAACTAGTAAGGAAGAGAACCAGAGAAGAAAGGGATGATTCTTCAAGTGATGAAGAATATATTTTGATCTTAACACATATAGGTACTATCACCCATGGAAGCAATGATTGGCTTGTAGATAGTGGAGCGTCCAAGCATATGACAAGGTACAAAGAATCTCTTTTCAACTTATTAGAACATGAGTCAGCCCACAAGGTGAAACTTGGAGACGATTATCAGTATCCTATCAAAGGAAGTGGAGAAGCCTCTTACAAACTAGACTCAGGCAAATCAATAAAGATGAAGGATGTTCTCTACGAACCAAGTTTGAAGAAAAATCTTCTCTCTATTTCAACCTTAGATGCTAAAGGACTTCGTGTTGCATTTGTTGATGGCCAAGTTCTAATGTGGCCAAAAGGAAAGACAATATATGATGCAACAATAATTGGAGAGCAAGAGGGAGGCCTGTACAAGTTAAAAGGACAACTAGAGCAAGTGTTGGTTCATGACTCGATGGAACCAAGCGAATTATGGCATACAAGGCTTGCACATGTACATTATAGAGCACTACCAATTGCAAGCTAGGAAGTATCAGGTCTACCAGAAATTCAAACAAAACATGAAGGCCTTTGCAAGGGATGTGCACAAGGGAAGAATGTGAAGAAGTCATTTCCTAACAGTGAAAGCAAGGCACATGGAATCTTGGAGATAATTCACTCAGATGTGTGTGGCCCCATGTCTTCCAACTCCTTAAGTGGGTATGCATACTATGTTTCTTTCATAGATGACTTTTCTCGCAAGACATGGATCTATTTTTTGAACGGCAAAGATGAAGTGTTTTGTAAATTCAAGGAATTCAAAGCCTTGGTCGAAAATCATTCTGAAAGGAAGATCAAAACTCTACGATCAGACAATGGCAGGGAATTCACCTCAGAAGAATTCAAGGACCTTTGCAGAGATTCAGGGATTAAGAGGGAGTTGAGCACTCCTTACAATCCTCAACAAAATAGCATTGTAGAACGTAAGAACAGAACAATAATGGAAGCAGCAAAGGCGATGCTCAACGTTCAAGATCTCCCAATGCAAATTTGGGAAGAAGTAGCAAGAACAACTGTGTGTGTACAGAACCGTACACTTCATCGTGTATTGAACAACAAGACTCCAGAAGGAGATTTCTCAGGAGAGAAACCAGAAGTAAGCCATCTTAGAATATTTGGCTTCCTTGTGTACATACACATCCTGGAAGAAAAGAGAACAAAACTAGATCCTTCAGGGAAGAAGGGAATATTCGTGGGATAGAATGACACATCAAAAGATTACTGAATATATTTCCCAGGATTCAAGAAGATCGAAATCAACAGAGATGTAACTTTTGATGAAGACTCAGCTTACAACAAGTCAAGACAAATACCCACTGAAGAAATTGAAGAACCTGATGTTCCCAGAACTAGAGACATAGTTATGGAAGAGACAATCCAAGAAGATCACGAAGACCATGACATTATAGAACCACAAGAACCTATAGATCCATTTCGTGAGAAGAACTCCCACAAGAGAAGAACAAAATGGGCATGTGAAGCAATACAAGATGTAGAGAAGTATGGTGCTCCAGATGGGACACTCAGAGAAAGCAAGAGACCCAGACCATAATCCAACTATGTGGCCCTATTATGTGACATCATTGATAACGAACCTTCCAACTATGGGGAAGCAATAGAAAAGAAGGAATGGAAGGATGTCATGATCGAGGAGTACCAATCGATTATGAAGAATGATGTCTAGGAGATAGTTCCAAGACCAGAAGGGAAGTCTGTTGTGACTTCAAAATGGATCTACAAGATCAATCATGCTGCAAATGGTAGCATCGAAAAACACAAGGAAAGATTTGTGGCACGTGGCTTCTCCCAGAAAGAAGGCATAGACTATGAGGAGACATTTGCACCTGCAGTGAGATACACCTCCATCAGATCTATACTTGTTTTAGCCGCAGTAATGAAATGGAAGGTACACCAGATGGACGTCAAGACAAGATTCTTGAATGGTGTAGTCGAAGAGGAAATGTATGTGGAGCAGCCACTAGGATTCAAGACACGACAGACAGACTCATGTGTGCAAGCTAAAGAAAGCCTTGTATGGTTTGAAGCAGAAACCCAGGACATGGTACGGCATGATGGACAACTTTTTGATGAGCTTAGGCTTTGCAAATAGTAAAGCAGATTCCAACCTCTACTTCAAGGTTGAGGGCGAAAGACCAGTGATATTACTGCTATATGTAGATGATCTGTTTGTAACAGGAGAGGATGAGCTCATTGTTGATATAAAAAGAAGGCTTGCCGCAGAGTTCGAGATGAAGGATCTGGGAATGATGCACTACTTCTTAGGTATGGAGGTGTGGTAGAGTTTAGATGGAATTTTCCTTGGTCAAGGAAAGTATGTAGTAGAGATTCTGAAGAGGTTCAAAATGGTGGACTGCAAGGCAATGGCCACACCAATGGCATCGAGCTTGAAGCTACTATGTTATGCCTCTTCAGAGACAATTGATGCCACGATGTAGAAACATATGATTGGTTCGTTAATGTACTTGACGAACACGAGACCAAACATATGCTTTGCTGTGAACACCCTAAGTTAGTTCGTGACAGGTCTGAGACATGTTTACCTGATTGCTGCAAAGCATGTATTGAGGTACCTGAAGGGTACAATTGAGTATGGGCTCAAATATGTGATGGATCAGAAGATTAACCTACATGGTTATGTTGATTTAGATTGGGCAGGCAGTGCCATAGACAGGAAGAGCACTTCGGGATGCTGCTTCAGTTTGGGATCCGGCATGATCTCTTGGTTTAGTAGGAAGCAGTCATGTGTGGCACTGAGTACAGCCGAAGCAGAGTATATTGCAGCCTGTTCGGCTAGTTGTGAGGCGGTATGGCTTTGGAAGCTACTACCAAATTTATTTGATCTCGAGTTAGAGGCGACTTGTATCTTTTGTGACAACCAGAGTTGTGTAAAGTTGTCAGAGAATTAAGTGTTCCATGACAAGTCGAAGCACATTGAGATCAAGTACCACTATATCTGGGATATGGGGTAGAGAGGAGCAGTGAAGCTCCAGTTTGTGGCGACAGACAAGCAGACAACCGATGTGTTGAACAAGCCGTTATCAAGAGTGAAGTTTGAGTACTTCAGAGAGAAGGTTGGAGTTATCCAGATTGATGTTCCTCGAAAGAGGGAGTGATGTGACATGTCCGGAAGACGCAGGTGCACCGGGGTTGTATCTTACATGGTGGAAGACACAAGTAGTCCGCAAGGATGTAATGGTCTTGGGCTGTATCCACATGTTTGAAGACGCTGGTGGTCCATGGGTCATAAGGCATCTGGGATGCGCTTGAGCTGTATCTTACATGGTGGAAAACGCATGTGGTCCGAAAGGACGTAATGCATCTGGGATGCTCCTGGGATGTATCCACATGTTTGAAGACGCAGGTTGACCAAGAGAGTCGTAATACATTTAGGTTGTATCCACAGGGCGAAAGATGCAGATATTCTTGGGCTGTATTCACTGGGTGGAAGATGCAGGTTGACTGAGAGACAAACGTAATACATCTGGGTTGTATCCACTGGGTGGAAGATGTAGATGTTCCTGGGCTGTATCCACTGGGTGGAAGACGCAGGTTGTCTGGTGGACATGATATATGCACCTGGGTTGTTCTCCACATGAGATGATGAGATGATCTGGATACGATGAGATGATAGTAGGAGATGTAGGTGATTGCCGTGGCAATTTAATATGTGGTCCTGGGCTGTACCTACTTGATGACTTGCTCGTATAGATGATGAAGTCCTAGATGATAGCTAGGCCTACATCCAGCATGAAAAAGGGTTGGCTCTGTAGAACTTCTCATGACAGGTAGATTCGAGAGATGTCACTAGTCAATGATCAACAAGATGAGAGTTACTCTGGCAACGATGATGATCCAGCGATAATGATGATCCAACGATGATGATGTTTTCCAGAGTTTGTGTCCAACTGTGATGATGACTGTGTCAAGAGAATACCTTCCTAGTTAAGAGGGAGTGTTGTTGTAAATGTAACTTCGGAAGATATTCTTTCGTATAATATTATTATATTATTATTGTATTGTACCTCCATCAGAGATGTTTTTCCTCCGTTCGGGGATTTCATTATTGTATTTGGTCATGTAAGATTATCGATGTAAAACCTACATTGTAAGTCCGGGCAATAGTCCCCAAAAGGATACATGTAAAATGTATTTTTGAGTCTCCCTAGGACAGGTCGGCCCAGTCAGTTAAGGAAGTCGACCCCATTGGGGAATTAGGTTAGTCACACATAAAGTATAAATAGAGAGTGTAATATCCCAAACTAATATTTTTTTCTTTTTGTGTTTGTCTAGTAGTCTGATGTCTCAAGGGGATATGAAATATTCACTGATCTCTGCATGCATACAGTTGCATGCCGATCTATAACCCAAATATACCGAAATGCTATAAAATAGGAGGAATTAATGCATGTACATACATACCAGTATGTAGATCAGCTGTTGTAGGTAAGGATGATCCCAGCATGCAAGAATTGTGCCAGTGCAATAGGAAGATATAGCTAGACGTCCTCCAGATGAGAATGCGCCCTCCTCCAATACTAGAAATGCTCTTCAATAATAAATACTCAACTGATGAAGCTCTCGATGATGTGTACTAGGGTTATAGTGCCCTTCTGAAGAAGATGGAAGATGCATGCAGAAGAACTGATGGCTCTGTTATCACCCATCTTGTAGTTGCCCCTACAGATGGATCCAAGGTGGATGGTAGAGGGGGCAGGAAACTAAAGTGGTGAACTAAGAGAGCCTTTGTTCCCAAAAAATGGTTGTCACGCCAACCAAGGCACTCTTTGCTTTAGCTATCAAAGCCAAGATAGCAAGGGGGAGACCCAGATCTACTCTCGATAGGAGAGATCAACCTAATCACCAGATCAAATCAATCAGATGAAGTACGTAGGGTGACAGGTATGGAACCCTAGAATTAAGAAATTAGGACCATTGTGGAGGCTTAGGGAAGGTGTGAAATGATAAGGAAAGATAACACACAGTGATTCTAGGATTAAGTATGATTCCAGGATTCAAAGCTAGTTCAAAAAGGTCAAAATCAACTGCCTTGGGAAACGCGACCCTTAAAACAGGGAAAGTGTCCCAAGACCTAGATCTGACAGTTAGGGCTTTCTAGCTATGCTTGATGAAGGGATATGACAATATCTAGTGTGCAAGCAACCAGACAAAGATCAACTCACAGAGAAATTTGACAACATAGGAAGGTTGTGAGGGCTTGGAGAGATCAGTGTCTTGGAAATTGGGCCATATGGAGTCTGATGTCCACCAAAATGTAGATCGGGGTTGTCAACGTGCAAAGCAAAGTGGGTTTTGAAGATCAAGGGCATCCAATGGCTAGATCTCAATAGATCTGAGATTGAAAGTACATCACCCAATGATCCAAGTGGGGCACAACCCTCAAAATGAGGAATGGGGCCCACAAGGCAAAAATCAAAGAAGTGAGGCACTAAGGGTAGGTTGTCAAGTGAGAGGAGTGCAAATCAAGCGGGATCTCACCTACCCATGTCTTGGAACTAGCCCCAATAACTTCCCTCAAGGAGTGCGACCTCCCTCAAGGAGGCTAATGTGCCTTGGGAAAAGGGTCAAATGGAAGCCAATCCACACCAAACTATAGATCCGAATTGTCGTGGATGCTATAGAGGTGGGTTTTCAATGTTTTACCCAAAAGCTTGCTAGATCCAAGTAGATCTAAAAAAAGGAAAAATGAGGGTTTTAATCAATGAGGGTTTTAATGACTTAGACAAATGGATAGATCAATGGAATGAGAAACTTACCTGAGTGATGGATGAGGTTGCCATGTTGTTGAAGAATGTTCCCGCAGAGATCAAATGGGAGATCTTTGATTTTTCTTGCCTTGAAGTGATGCCTTAGTCCACACGTGCGCCCTCCTCTACTTGTCAAACCAAGGAAATCGATTCAATCAGAATGATCAAGCATGGAGGAAATACAAGCAAATAGCAAATGATAACATGAAGTAGAAGGTTCTAAGACAGTAATACTCCTTGTTACCGACGAAGAAACCCAAAGAAGAAGCAGGGAGAGTCTTCCCCTACCAATGCGTCCTCCTTCTACCAATTCGGCCTTCACCTGTAGATGAGAAATCGTGGAACAAAATGATAGCAAGATAAATCTCCAATAACCCAGTGCAAAGGAAGAACAAACAGTCGAACTCCAAAAGAATTCACCACAACATAAGAAGTAGATGCAATAATAATTTTCTATTCCAATAATCCAGAGCCAAAAGTCCCTTTACAATGAGGAGCCTTAACCACCTTAACCACCTTTTGAATGGATGGCTAAGATTAAAAGATCAAAGTGATCTAATCAATGGTTGAGATGAGCTCAACATAAAAGTACATGGATCAATAATAAAATAATACATCAATGGACCAAATTGCCCTAGGAGAGGGGGTCCCACCAAATGTCAATGATAAAATATAAGATCTAGCTCATGGTGGGTCCAAGGGGTAATTTCTAACACCCTTGGTCAATCCCCATGGCACAACATCATCAAAATATAAATCTAAGCACCAAATCATGCTTGTCTGGAAATGCCGGAGAGATGAGTGTAGGCCCCACTGAAAGCTGAAACTGCTGGAGAAGGTGTGGAAGACATCCCACTCATCATCAAACATCATCCCATGCCAATCCCTTGCATCAGTAGCTCAAATCGAATCCCTCAGTAGCCATTTTAACCATTTTTAATCTGCCTTGGGAAGTGTGAAACTGCCCAAACTGCCTCCTGGAGTGCCTGCGCTGTCAAGGTGAGCCCACCAGGCTCTCTGGGAGGGGGGTAATATGGTAATAACAAGTGGCTGGACCACCCCCTCCATGCACAACGCCCTAGGTGAACCAATCAAATCTCACCCCTGCTCTGACAGGCCATCCGACAGGCCAAAACTACACTAGGATAGCCAACTGAGGCTAAAAATCACTGTAACTGCTCGGAACGGAAAACAGACTGTCTCATTAGACTCAGAGAGCCCAAATCCATCTAAGATGTGTACTCATACACCATATAGATCTCTGCATGATCATATAAAATATCCAACATATCCGACAGACCAAATAATAATAATCTGTGAAAGTGCTAAAAAGCACAAATCATCATCATAAGCCTGAAACCACTGCATAGAATCACCTGGTGACCTGTACCAGACCATATATCATATCTCTGCATCATCTGAGGTCTGCCACCGCATGTCCTGTGCTTGACTTTGGTCAAACTAGGTTTGACCAAGTCAAAATGACCAATAATATAACTCAGACTATCATCAAAACTGCTGCAAGGTGCCAAAGGTTAAAACATGCTCTACAATTCATTCAAGTAACAATTATAACAAGAAGTAATCATTTACTGGCGATCTAAAACCAAATATATAAGGTCATTAATTATTATTATTACTCAGACTAGACTTTGAAGACCATACTCACTTCACAGTTGTGATCAATTTGCTAGTGAAGGGTGAGGGATAAAATTTAAAAGGCAAGGCTAAGGGTTGACTATTGACTTGACCTTGTGACATTTTGGAAATGGAAAGGGAATACACACTCTAACATATGCTGGACAAACAGTAACACGGGGGATGGAAGTGTCTCACAGATGGGTAAGTTGTTCAAAGAGTGCTTATTCAACTTAGGCACCATGTCTATTTTTATAAAAGATGATCTAAGTTCATTAGGATCCATTGATTTCACTTTATGGCCTTTTTGGTCTACATAACCCTTCGGATCTCAGGTGTGCTAAGAAGCACAACTAATTGCAGCTTGCATCTAGGGCATGTTCATACATATACATAAGGTCAACAATCTTTTAGATATAGAGTTTAAGAACCATTGCTTTTTAGACCTTTCTTATACTGTTCAAGGAGTATTTATAGCGTTTCATTGCTCTTGCCCTTTACTCATGTGTGTTGATAAACACATTCCAGAGTTTACAATTTCCATGGGCGAATTTCACATAAGTTTCCATAAGTAGTACATGAGCTTTCAGTTTTAGACAACACAACTTAAGTGACTAGGGGGACTTCATCGGGACAACCGACCAGAATGATTTAGGACTACAATCCAACTCACCAAAGGTAAGTTCTGTAACCAACTCAGAGCCGAGACACAATAAACAGGGAAGCTTATCCAACACAGAGGCTAAAGCGGGGGAAGGTCCTCCATGCCACTAGTCAAGTAGTAAGTCAGGGTAATAAACAAACTGGGAGGTAATGGATGGATGAAGATAGTGAATAATGAGACCAACTCTAGCAAGCCAAAGTATGGTGGGAATGATCACCTCTATTCTCCCTAAGGAGGGTAAAACTAATGAGTATGGGTAGTGAACTTCTAAGTCTGAGTGGGGACAATATAATATATATAAAGATACAACCAGGTCCACATATCTATATGATCGCCAGATCATGATACTAAATGCTAAGACATGCTACAAGAATGAATATAAAAGCAATATAACCAAAACACCAGAATATACCTGCTGAGTCATATACCTGAATGCACATAATCTGAACCAACATTTGTCCTTTGAAACTGCTGCTGTAACTCTGGGCACTACTGACTGCTCCGTATAAATGGCTAAATGGCTGCATCGGTCATCTCTCTGAGTGTCCTGAAACTCAGTCATGGCATGGGGAACAAATCTACTGTTCATGTAATAATCATGATCAATAATAGATGCTCATCTCAACATCTCATTGTAAGGGAATTGGCTGAAAAGTGTATTGGAATCAGAAAAATAGTATATGGTAGCCCGACTACTATATATGTGATAACAGGCTCAACAACCCAAAACATGAATATCCTTCCAAGGAGATTCGCTCCAAGCATGCAAGACGTCCTTCAATCAGGATGAATGATGATAACTAGCTAAAGACTCAAGCTGAATGGCCCTTCTTCCAGGGGAAGGGTAATACCACTGCTCTGAAGAGAATGAGAGCTGCATGCATAGAAACTGAACCCTGGATGCTGGAAAACGAATAGGGAGGTCCTTAGAAAATGCGCCCTAGCAGGAGGATGACTCCCTCAATAACTCATAAAATATAACTTTGCAGAAACTGAATAATAGTTGTACCTGATGATGAAGCAATGCTGAATTTGGATGATCCAACCTGATGGCGACTAGGGCAGATAGATTTCGCTGCCGAAATACACCAGTTAGCTGAGTATGCATGCAACCCCAACTTAGCTTGCTGAGCTCTCCAATTCGAATCCTCAATTCAATAATCATATAAGCATGTCTTTTCCATTAGCTTTACCTTTCTTTTATAACTTTCACTTGTCAAACCTAACTTTGACCTAATTAGGTCACTTTACCTTCTAATTCGCAGTTGACTTGCATGCCGGTGTCTGGAGACTCAATTAGGTGCATGCATCATGAAATAATGCTCGGATGTCATGCATGCAGGTGGCCTTTGGCCCTGGTGGCCCCTGTCTACCTACTGATGATATAATACCTATGCCAGAGACTGCATAAGGCATTAGTCCTCAGTTGATTCCCTGAATGTCAGTGTCCGCTCGAACCTATGGGAATCATATAGGTTAGCGGGATGGTCCTTAGTGCTTAGGTAGAAGAGGACATTACAGAGAGGCACCCTCTCTCATTTGAACATCACTCTCACTCAAGCAAGTTCGCACCAAGGAGGAGAAAAGACAAGTTCGCTGGAGAAGAAAGAAGGAAGCTGCAGAAGTCATCTTATCTTTTGGTTTTGTATCTTGGTTTGATATTCTACTAGTGACGAATCTGTTACTGAAGAAGTTGCAGGGTTTTCTCCTTAATGGTTTCCCGTAGGAAATTTCTTGTGTCTTTTGTATATTGTTGTGCTTGTCTATCTTTTAGTTTAAAGATCTAACATAATTGAATTAAAGTGCAAACATTAACATGTACCACACGCTGGTGGACATTGAGCTAGAGAGACATGCAACGAGTGAAACATCCATATCAACCACATGCTTCTTCTGGGCCTGTGAGATAGTCCTACCATTGGTGGATGTCCCACCCAACCGGTCCTCTGTCCTACACAACAACAAAAACTTCTGCAATCCAACCTTACGGAAAAACTTCCATAACTTAGTCATCATTCGTCCAACTAATCAACAGTACCAACAACACTCTCTCCTTGATGAAGGAGAAATCTGAAAACTGCAAAATTTCTAGGCTTGAACGCAAAACTGGAAATTTCAGTCTCCCTGCAAAAATCTACAAAAATCACTTCTGCAAAATTCTGCATGCCTGCACGATCTGTCCGTAAGGATTCCATACGACTGTATGGATTTCCGTATGGACTGCAAAATTTCTAGAATGCTGGAAATGGCCTGAAACACGGAGATCTTAAAAAAAATCGACCTATACGGAATTCCGTACCATACGACCGTATGCAATCCGTATGGTTTTTTGTGCGGCCTGCAACCTGCAAGTCTTCTTCGCTTTGTTTCGCTGCCTCTTTCGTGATCTCTTGTGATAAATTGATTTTCTGATCTTCAGAGTTTAGGCTCTGATACCATGTTAATTTTAATAACCAGATCTGATTGCAATTTATTCACTGTTTTTTATACCCAGATGTATAATGCATATAAAGAACTAAATCATAAATTACAACAAACTGATTACTAATTCACAACGGAATAAAAATAAACAGTACCCTACACAGTTGCACAAGATATACTCTGGAAACCCCAATCCCTGGGGAAAACCAACAACAGATTATCTTTATTATTTTGTGATTCATAGGAATGCTTCGGCACTTACAGTCAACCAGAGATAGACTCAAACCCTCACTCTTCGACTGTGGCTCAAACCCTCAATCACTGAAGACAATTCCAGCTTGAGAGAATCCCTCCCTCTAAGAGAATCCCCCTCTTAGATTTGATCACTTACTGATCAGCCTCACTCAATATGCCTCACTAACTCTCCCTCAGAATCTTTTATAGCATTCACTTTATGCAAATACCATGGGCTCAATGGCATGGGACACCCGATACCATGGGCTAATTGACCTTTTACATAAAGTATTATAAAGTTTACTTTTTAGAAAGAGAATACAATTTGAGGATACTTCCATGTGCTAGACACAAGCCAACATAGAAGCACCTATCCTCACTACAAACTTCAACAAGCCCATGGTATTTACATATTGTAAATGATATAAAAGGAGGTCTATGGAGGGTCATTAGACACATCGAGTGATCTAACTTGAGAGAGGGATTTTCTCAAGGGTTTTGGAGAATGGGATTTTCTCAACCTGTAAGAGTGAATCATTGACTGAGGAGGTGTGAGATTCTGAGGTGGATTAAGTCATATATCTAGCAGCTGTAATTTCTGAAGCATTCTCTGTGAGTCAAAATAATAACGATGAACTCTGTTGCTAGTTCTCCCCATTGGGGTTTCCAGGGTAAATACTTGTGCAAATTGTGTGGTTGTTTTGCTATTGTTCTGCTGTGCATTCTCACTTTTATTTTCCAGTGTATTGCTGTTACTGAATCAGATGTGTAATGTTGTTGCATTGAAATTATGGGAATAAAATTCAGTTGAAATAGTAATCAGATCTGGAATTTTATAAAAACTAACACATTCCACTACAAATCCAAAGAAACTAGGAACTAAAACAAATATTAAAACAAGAAATTGGCAAGAAAAAATTCAATACTAGAATTTCACTGCATCCATACCACAATAATCTAGCACTATTAGGTGGTCGTCAAGTGAATAGGGATTATAGAAACTAGAAAGCCATGTATGTATACTGACTGTAGATGTGCGCTAGGAACAATTGCCACAGATCAGAGACATTTTGCTGTGATCCAACAATTAACCATTATACACATCTACTATCAATTCCTATTGTTGCCATAGCCCTGTGTTACCTCCCCATTTGACAGGGGTGTCCACAGGCCAGAACATCATTTTGCAGCGTAGAAGAAAATAGATTTGGATCAGAACGGGATAATGCACTTGCTGCATCTTCTAAGGATGTGGGAAGATCCAGTGAATCTATTTTTATAGAATCAGAAATTACAAATGAAAAGGATTCTAAATTTAGAGCCTTTGCCTACCGGTAACAATTTGCAGAGAACAGATGAAGCCTCTTCGGACTGTGAATCTATTGTTGAAGATGATTCTGTTGTGGTCAACTTTTCTGTTAGTGATGAGGATAGGCACAGAGAAATTTAGTCGTGTTTGGATGGTGACTTCACGGATGAACATAATCTCATTCTGGTCCTCTGTTACTGCTAGTGATGGACACACACAAGATAGAAAGACTTCAAACATTGAAGACAGGTTTGACAAGATAGAGAACCTGAAGGAAAGGGGTCCTGAGGCATTGGAAGATTTCAGTACAGGGCAGAGAATAATTCGTCTTGATGCAGTATGCATGAATGCTGAATGGATCCCATATTCCCCTTCACACGCATATGTTTCAGAAGAAGAGGCATTGGTGTTAGGTTGTCATGTTGGATTAAGAAATGATGAGCACTTAGAACCATGCCGTAAGCATCATGCTGCAAAATTAGCCTTGAGACATATGCTTTGTATGTTTCTGACATTGGATATTGCCGAGGAATGAGTGATCTTCTGTCTCCTTTTTTGCATTGATGATGACTATGAAGCATTTTGATGCTTTGTCCACTTTATGCACATTGCGCGTGATCATTTGTAGCTTCCGGTGGACCACCCACAGTCCCAACATGGAGACCTGAGCCACTGAATTTAAAAAAAAAAATAACAGGGGCCATCATGAGCGTAAGTTAATTTTTCTTCTTTGAATTGGACCACTGCTATGTTTTTGAAGGCATGTTCATACATAAAAACTCGACAGCGTTTGCTAGCGCTGAGAGGCGGTATCGCGGATGTGGAGCTCGAAATCTTCAGCGGTTTCATCAAACCGGCATGACAGGCTGGCCACCAACAGTCCCGAGTGGGAGTTATTGTCGCCATCAGCAAACCTGTAGTGGAAGGGGCGAGTCGAAACCACCAGTTATGTGCAGCTTTGGCCTGTTGGCGTTGGTAGCTGGCTGATTAAGTGCAGAGCTCGGGGTTCAACATGATCAGTGCGCCAACACACGGCAGTTTCTAATTTCGATCGGAGGTCATGAGGAGCCCGGCACTTTTTCGGTTTTCCTATCTCGGATCGATAAAAATCGTGGTTTTAATGGAGGCCGTCTCGTCGAGGCAGAGTTTGAATCCACGCGTCTTTTAGCAGCAGAGCTCATGACTTCTCGTTCATGGGCAACCGAGGTTTCATTATCAGCTAAATTTTTGATGAAAAGTTACCTGAAATACCGAAGCTCGGGTTCAGCAAGATCAATCACGCCAGCGCAGCTACTGTTTCCGAGAACTTTCACTTAAAACCCAGCAACAAATCACCTCAAATTATGGGCGTCTATATTGCATAGGTTTCCTCTTTTCACGATGATAAACAGGAAGTAATCCCCCTGCGTCGGCCGTGTTTCCTTGTTTTCCAGCGGGCCACGACTCAGATATTGGAAATTTATTTTACGTGGCAGTCTCACCGTTATGTTAGATATGGGGCGACCCTTGTTGTGTCTAAAATCTATAAGCACGCCCTTACCTACAATGCCAAGTCTCAGTTCTAATTTAGTGTGTGATCCATGTATCATCTTGGCAGCTGTAAAACTCGGAGTTCAAACAAATTTATCAGCACAACGAAGCTTAAATCGGTGATCACTTTTCAGAGCCTATGTTTGACAGGTGTTGGGAGTTTGGCAGTGTTAGCTTGAAATTCTCTGGAGAAGGCAAGCTTTGATGAGGTGGCGGTCCAGCAGGTCTAAGTCAGTGGGAGTTAAAAACCTTTTTGATATTCGATGGAGCTGAAAAAGTGGATCTAGGATCTAATTTTTTATTATTTTATTATTTTTATGTTTTCTTTTTGCAAAAGTTAAAGAGAGCCTTTGGCCTATAAAAGGAGCCAGCCTCCTTCATTGTACGAATGGAAAATTTTGGGAGCTTTTCCCTCAGACCTTAATAGAAAAAATACCATGACGGGACTTTTGGGATAGATCGAGCATCTTTTATGTGGTTGTGAGTTTTATTTCAAGTTGTAGAGTAAATCTAACGTAGAGGGTTTCTAGCCCATTGGGCAAACATTTGCGGTTGTCAAGTTGTTTGTTTACGTCACATTTTCGAACTATCTTAGGGGTAGCAGAATGTAGTCAGTTATACTTATGTTCCCCGTGTCTTCGATCATGCAACGTCCTAGACTAATCTCCCTTGTGTGAAATGCCCGGCTCCCTTGAGTTCTCTTTGACTCCATTCTCCATGCTGATACTGGCACTGGCCTTTCTTCGAGGATTGATCCTCCCTTCTTTCCCATCACCCAAGTAAAAAACCTTTTTTTTTGTTACTATTGTTTCTCTAAGGCAGCCTCTTCATTTCAACTTGCCCTCCGTTGCACCTGCCTTAGCGATCCTACCTTAGGAATACCCCCCTAGAGTTGGAGAAGAGCCAACCTGAAGTGAGAGGAGAGAAGTGTGGTGACATTGGCCTCTCTCCTGAGAGTTGTCATTCAACTGGTGTGCTACATTTTGGGCTTCAGCACACGCATGTCAGTTTTGGGCGACAACACCCTGTTGCTATGGTTGTACAATTCCGTACAGTCACAATTGATACTATATCTTAGAATCATCCGTACATTACCGAATTAGCAGCTAGTCTTTGTACCCTACATCATTGCCATACATCTTCTCGCGAATGAATTAACAACCAAACCGTGTGTCTTGTTGTCACCGTCCTACCACAACACAGACGTACTTCTTTACATCATCCACTGCTGCAGTTCGAATTCGCCATACACAACCTCTCATCTTCCATACATTGTGCAACTATCCATATTAATCCTAATTAGATTCAATTGATTTTGGATTCCTGTCTGTATGCCTCTAAAACTAAATTCATAACGATTCAAAACCAACTCTAAATCGTTGTTGGAAGAATCAACATTAAGGTTTTGTTAGGAAGTAAAAGGGTAATATTAAAATCTATTTCCTAGTGGAAACAAGAAATGATGGAAATATATTATAATCCTTTTACATAAGTGAGGAAAAGGAAAGTTAAAAGTTCTAAAAGCATCTTATAAGTGAGGATAAAAGGTTCATTTAAAAAGTAAAAATAAAAATGGATTTAATGAAAAGAAGGAAGGAACGTTTAAGTATGAAGGTCTTCAAAACCCTTGTTTTGTATTATTAGAAATCAAAGGGACTATTCTAGGATTGCTAACATTGCTATTAGTACAAGTAACAAGATGAATCACATCAATGGTGATGTAGCCAATCAACTATTGATTCATGAGATGAGCATACAGGAAATTTTAAAATTATGGAACGAAAAACAAGATGAAATAAATGATCTATTACCGAGAATTGATAATTATATTTTCATATGCAAATTCAATGTTACATCCATGTTTTACAAAGACATTGATGTCATTCTTTAGTGGAATTTTGATGTAAAAAATGAGCCTCAATACAAAATATTTACTATCAAAATAAACTTTATAAGAATCAATAGAATTCAGAATGATGATGTCAACCATAAGGGTATATAGTTTTGGAGGGAAAGGGAAAAACTATTGTTTTTATCGTAATTTCAACTTATCTCCTTGTAGGTTTACTCAAATTTCGAGCGTGAGCAATCATTGGATGCGGAATTAAATTACACATCCAACAAGTACCCACTCGACATACTTTTAACAAACCCCCGGTCGGAAAAAAAACTCAAAATACATTAAAAAATGTATTTTGTTGAAGGAAATACAGTTTTTTATATGTATTTCACTTTTTTCTAGGAGTCTATCAAACGTATGTCTAATGGGTAATTCTGCATCCAACAAGCGCTTGTACTCAAAATTTGAGTAGGTCGACAAGGAGATAAGTTGAAAATACGATTGAAAAAAATAGTTTTATTCCTTTCCTTAATTTTTTTTTAACTCTTAATTTTATTATTTTCATTAAGAGGCTCATTTTAGACCTCAAATTTCCTCTAATTCTTGGGTTTGCCTTGGGTACTTTCATCCTAAACATGGAGACTTTTTTTTTGACATTCTTCTTGTTAGTTTTGTACCTAGGGAAGTGTTCCCCAAGTGACAATAGCCTAATGTCACCTAAAAGGGGGAAAAAGTGACCCTCACATTAAAAGTCACTTAATGAGACTTTATAATTTTAAAGTCACTTTTTGCTAAAGTTAAGTGGGTGAGTAAATATTTATTTATGTGAATTAAATAAAGTGATGTTTTTACTCTCATTCAATCTTGACCATTGGATTAGATCATTTGTCCACCGTTGGATTAGAACCCACTTAGGGTTAGACAAAAAGATGAGGGAGGCTCATTTCACATTCACTTTTGTGATTGAAGTGGAGAGGGTTGAGAGAGAGCAGCTAGCACGATTTCCAAGGAGAGACTTGGCACAGAAATCGAGAATACCTTCAGCATTTAATTTCTGGGCACATTTCCCAAGACTGCCGTACAGTACAGTCAAGGGCACAGTTTTCGAGGGACATTTCTCTTGGCACACATCCCGAGATTCCACTGCACAGATTTTGAGGGTATGACTGGGGCACAAAACCCGAGTTTGAATGCACAGAAATCGAGGTGTTGTACAGAGCATAGTTCCCAAAGCTGACAGCACATTTCTCTGAAGAAACAAAACGGATTTCGAGGAGTTAACCTGCACAGAAATCGAGGTACGGGTTTCTGAGTTAGTTCTGCACAGTTTTCGAGGTGTTTCATTGCACAGAAATCGAGAACCGTACAGGTGGTACGGACTGTGTTTTTTCCAGCATAGAGTTTGAGGTTTTATTGGCACGCATTTCAAGACTCTAGGCACAGAAATCGAGGTTCAGTTTGGTGCACGTTTTTCGAGAAAGATTCTGCTGAGTGGTGAAGATAAGTTAAATTTTTCATTGTAATGCTATGATGAATATTTTGCTGAAGAAATAATATTTCTCTCTCTCTAACTGGTTTTCCTCGTGGTGGTTTTTCCAGGGCTCGATTTTGGCCAAAATTTCTGAGTCTATCATTTTCATGTGTGAATGTTGAAATGTGTTTTTCAGCCTGTTAGTATCATTCTATTGTGTGTTTGATTGTTACAGAAATTTTTATAAGTAACCTACAGCCTATGCATAACCGGCTGTAGGTGAAAACCACTAAATGTTGACACAAACCAGCAAACAGTGAAGTGCAGAAAATTCTACACTTCTATAAGAAAAAGAAAATAACATTACAGAAAGTTACAATGAAGTCATTCTCAATAACACCCTCATCAGAAGACTTGAAGGATGTATTAGAAGTGATCCTTTAAGATAGCCAGAAGTCAATACAAAAGTTGTAGGATCAACAAACGGATTTGACAAGGTTATCACTAAAAAATATAAAGGTATTTCCTCCCTAAAAAATCATAATAAAAACCTACTTACACAAATTAAACAGTCAAAGGACACAAAGCAGTGATATCATAAATTAGAACAAGAGAATCAAGATCCCGAGAAAAGTTATGAGAAAAAGATGATCAAGGTTAAAGCCTAAGGAACAATAATTAGAGGTTGCTTGAACAAATCAAAATATTAAAAGATGAGCAGCTAGAAAATCAAAACCTTAATGGTAAAGTCCACAAACCAAAGAATGAGAAAGGGCTTTCACGCTTAAGGGTTCATAAACAAAGCTTACTTCCACTAATTAAGAAGTTAAAAAATGATAAGAAGTCACTACAAAACAAGTTAGAGCAACCCACCAACAAGGAAGCATTGATCAATTATGAATCACTAGTTGACATAGAAACAATGAGCGATCAAGTTGAAGCAAGAAATCATTAGATGTAAAAATGGAGACATTGGAAAAAGGAAGCAACACATACTCAATTGAAATCTTATCAACTAAGAATTCACCAGATGTATCAAAAGATGATGGTTCCAAAATTAAGATACAAGATACAAGGATGCCTTATCATCATCCCAATTATATAGGTCATCAACGAACTAATTGAAGACAAAATCATAATGCAAAGCCAAGTAAAGATCCTACTATATTGAAAAGAAGCTCAAGTGTGAAATATGATCATTCTCCAAATCACAGAAGCTATTGCCACATAGTGTTGCAATAGACCAACCTGGGCAGGGGCAAAAACAACCCAGATCTGCCCAAAAAGGACCAGGCAGTAGCGAGAAAAAGGTCTATGTAGTTGAAGATGGAAGGCAACTTTATAGGGTGTTTGGAGCAGAGTTCTAGAGGGAGTCTGGAATTTGGATTAGTGTATGAGATGACGTTGGTAGAGGATGAGTGCAAATCTTCATATCAGAGTGCAACAGATGCAACTAAGAAGTCTTCCAGTTCAGAGGGAGTAGCTGTAGTAGCAGAGGATGTGTTTGATCCCAGTGGATGCTTCTCCGGAAGTGCCTTCCTCGCTAAGAGGGAGTGTTAGTTTTTGGTAGCTTAGAAGGTACTTCTTTGTTTGGGGTGTCTAGCAACGTAGAAGGGGCTGAGTGAAACTTTCTAGACAACCTTGTAATAGTGTCTTTTGTAATACTTTAATGTATTGGGTGGTATTTGTTAGCCCATGGTACTGCAGGGTCAATGGTATTGGATGTGCCCATGGTATTGGGTGTTCCATGGTATTACCTATGGTATTGACATAAAGTGAAGATATAAAAGAAGTCTAAGGAGAGTTGTAAGGTATCATAGTCAAGGAGTAAAGGAGATCTTATATAGTGGTCAACATCACAGTTGCAAGAGACAGATTTCCTCTTGTAGTGAGCAGTCTAGATCTCAGTTTGAGAACACAACCTTTCCAGGGAAGAGTTACTTCTTTGTTGGATACAAGGTGGATCTAGAGTTTGTCTATCTAGTTTGCAGAGAGGATTTGGGATATCTTTCTGTGTGTTTTGTTCCAGATCCTGAGGGTTTATTTAGAGGACCACTGTAGTGTTGTTGTAATCAAATCCTGCAATAAGAAGAAGAAAAACATTTTGTTGGTTTTCCCCAAAGGACTGGAGTTTCTAGGGTAAATCCTTGTGCATCTTGTGTTGTGGTTTTATCTATTTATGGTTTCTTATCAGTGTGTTTCTTTTTCAATAATTCAAAGAGTTAATTAATTATTGGTTTAGTATAAGATTTGGTGAGCTGGATTTTCACATCTTTTCCCTAAATATGCTTTAAGGACAAAGAATTTCTAAAGGGGAAGGCAATGCAATGAACATAAATATATATAAACAAACATCCATAAATAAATAATAATTATAATAAAATAATAATTAATTAAATGTCACATCTTATGAAAGGACATGACCTATCATCCATGGTGACCAGTACATGCATATATAATATATTGTTTTATTACAACATGAACTAGCATGTATGATTAAAGCCCCGAAGAAAAAAGCTATCCCAATATAACTTAGAGGGGTCATCCACTATCATCTCAATGACTCCCTGTCTACACTTTACGTTGGCTCTTCTCCAACTCAAGGGGGGGCTTCGCTAGGGATATGATTGCTAAGCTATGGAAATAAAGGCACAAGTTGATTTGAAGAGTTAGCCTTAGCAAAATGTTAGGTCTTTTTGTAGTATATAATAAAAGGGTGATGGGAGGACCATGAAGACTAGTGCCAATCCCTAGGGAAAATAGAGTCAAGGGAAGCTAGTCGAACAAAGGGTTAGTTCATGAAAGGTTTGGGAAATAAGAACTACATGCACGTGCCACAAATAAACCCTAACATGCTGAAAAATGAATGTAGAAATCGGTTAGGATGCCCCAAGAGTGGTGCCACATCAAAACAATGTCGACTAGGGTGTTCCTCATAATGAACTATTGCAAGATCTTACTCTAGAAAGATGATCAGAACAATGTAATATAATCATGCATAAAACATCAAAGGGAGATAGAGGAATATAATTCTCACATAAAACCTTTCCAATGAGACAAACTTTGCTTTCTATGGCCCTAATTAATAAGTTCTAGGTTATTCTACAATCCATTAGAAACATTAGAAATAGGAACACTTTGAATGGAGAAGAAACCTTTACACTTCAAGCTACACCATGAATGTTAGTTTTTACTTGAACAACATATAGCATATAAACAATTACTGAAAGATAAACAAGCACATCATAAAACACAAGAGACACAATTTATCCCGGGAAACCCTCTGTTAGTTTTGTACCTAGGGAAGTGTTCCCCTAGTGACTTTTGCCTAAGTCACTTAGAAGGGGGAAAAAGGTGACCGTCAACATTAAATGTCACTTAATGAGACTTTATAAAGTGAAAGTCACTTTTTTGATAAATTTAAGTGAGTGAGTGAATTTTATTTATGAGATTTAAATAAAAGGTATTTTCACTCTCATTCAATCTCAACCATCAGATTAGATTTAATCTTGACCGTTGGATTAGAACTCACCTAGGGTTTGATCAAAAAGGCTTGAGGGAGGCAAAGAGACTCACTTTTTCTTTTTGGAAAGTGAGAAGAGAGAGCAGAGAAGAAGGGCACTGAAATCGAGGCAAGGGTTTGATCTTTTCCATTGGCACGATTTTCAAGGCAAGGCACAGTCTCATTTATTGCTGCACAAATATCGAGGAAGTATGGACAACTTTTATTACAGGCACGGAAATCGAGGCAAGGTACAACACTTTATTGCTGCACGATTTTCGAGGTGTACGGATTCCGTACAGTATGGATTTTTTTGGGCACAGATTTCGAGGCACTGTTTGTGCACAGAAATCGAGATACTGGTTGCACATAAATCGAGGCATAGTTTGGCACAGAAATCGAGATAAAGGTTGCACAGAAATCGAGGCAAAATCTGGCACAGAAATCGAGGGCCGTACAACTATAAATTTTTGCACAGTTTTCGAGGCATTTGCTGGGCACAGTTTTCAAGGATTTTGAGATGAAATCTTTGGTGGAGATAAGTTGATTTTTAACTATATTTCTGTTCTGATATTTTGCTGAAGATAATAAAATCTCTCTCTCTCTCTAACTGGTTTTCCCTGTAGGGGTTTTTCCAGGGCTTGATTTTGGCCAAAATTTTTTGAGTCTATTATTTTTTATGGTGTGATTGTTAAATGTGTTTTTCAGCTTGTTAGAAGCATTTTACTGTGTGTTTAATTGTTACAGTAATTTTCATAAGTAACCTACAGCCAATGCATAACCGGCTGTAAGTGAAAACCACAAAATGTTGACATAAACCAGCAAACAGTAAAGTGCTGAAAATTTCTACATGGTATCAGAGCAAGGGGGCAGAAAACAGTGATAGTTTGCAGACACACAAAAATTTTCAGATCTCAGAAACTTCAGTATTTTTTATCTTCTGTTAGTGGGCAGCGTTCTGTTGGGTTGGTGTTCAGATGGCTACAGGTCTGAGGATTGAGGATAAGCTGAATGGGACAGAAAATTTTGTGCTTTGGAAGGCCAGAATTTTATTGATATTGGAGGAGAATGAGCTATGGGTGGAGGTGGTGAGAAATACTACAGCTAACCCGGTTACCATTCCCGATGCCACTGATGCAACAACACTTTCAGCCTTCAACAAGAAGGACTGTAAGGCTAGGAGGATCATCCTTGATGCAGTAAAAGACCACATAATCCCTCACATTTCCCGGAAGACCAAGGCACATGAGATGTGGAGTGCCTTGACCAGCTTGTATGAGAGTTCCAATGAGAACAGAAAGATGGTTCTCAAGGAGAAACTCAAGAGTATCAAGATGCATGGAGGAGAGGGAGTCATAGCTTACCTCACTAGGATTTCTGCAGTTCGGGATGAACTGGCAGCGGTTGGTGAAGTGGTATCTTCTACTGAGCTAGTACGCATAGTAGTGAATGGGGCTTCAAAGTCCTGGAGTGCATTTGTGCAGGCCATAGTGGGTAGAGAGAACCTACCGTCTTGGGAGAGACTGTGGGATGACTTTGTGCAGGAGGAGACCAGGAGGGGTCTCGTACAGGGCAGTTCATCAAGTGGTGGGGCAGATGAGGAGAACGTGGCACTGACAGCCAAGGGTAAGAAGAAGAAGGGTCCCAAGAAGAATGGGGCCAAGGGGCAGCAGCAACAGCAACCGTAGGGTGGATAGAAGAAGGACTTGAGTAAAATCAAGTGCTATTGTTGTCAGGCGTTTGGGCACTACGCATCACAGTGTCCAAGCAAGAAGAAGAAGAAGGGACAGGGACAGCAGACAGCAGCCTCAGCAGAGGTTGATGATTTTGGTGACAGGTTTCAGAGGGAGTTTTCCCTATATGCTGGACAGATTGAGAGAGAGAGAGTCTCCTTAGCCACCAGCACAGACATGGATATGGAGAGTGAGCATTCATTGTTGACAGGGCATCAAACAGGTCCATCCACCACTGGTACTTGGTACATTGACAACGGAGCCTCGAGACACATGACAGGTACTCGGGAGTTGTTCTCCGAGCTATCACGGACAACTAGAGAGGTGGAGGTGGTACTTGGTGACAACACCATTGTTAGAGCAGTGGGTCAGGGGACCATTACATTTGAGAGGGAGTCCATGAGTCCCATGACCTTGAGGGATGTGTTGTACGTCCCTGGGCTGAAAAAGAACCTTGTTTCAGTTTCCACTATTGAGGACAGGGGTCTTAGGGTGTGTTTCTTAGATGGGAGAGTGCAGGTGTTTCCCAAGACCACAAGTGTATCTACCCCCATGGATATTGGAGTTAGATGTGGACGACTGTACAAGTTATTGTTTCAGCCGCAGCATGCTCTAGCACACAGAAGCAGCAACAGTGAGCTATGTGAGTTGTGGCACAGGAGGATGGCCCATTTACATCACCCCGCTCTGAGATTGTTGAGGAGCATGGTCACAGGTTTACCTGAGTTCGACACTGAGCAGAGTGATGTGTGCAGAGGGTGTGCTTTCGGAAAGCACACCAAGACTGCTTTTCCTAGCAGTGACACGAGAGCAGCAGGAGTGCTTGACTTGATTCATTCTGACATTTGCGGTCCTATGTCCTCAGTATCTTTGACTGGTCACGAGTACTATATTAGCTTCATTGATGACTACTCCAGGAAGACCTGGATCTACTTCTTGAGGAACAAGAAGTCCCCACTTGTATTGAGTGTCTTCCAAGGGTTCAAAGCCCTTGTGGAGAAGCAGACGGGGAGGAAGATCAGGGTGTTGAGATCAGATAATGGGGGTGAGTATATCTCCAAGGAGTTCAATGCTTTCTGCAGGCAGGAGGGTATACAGCGACAGTTGACAGTTCCCTACACTCCTGAGCAGAATGGAGAAGCAGAGAGAAAAACAGGTCGATCGTTGGAGCAGCGAGAGCCATGCTTCATGATCAGGGGTTGCTGTTCTTTCTATGGGCAGAGGCTTGCAACACTAGAGTGTATCTGTAGAACAGGAGTCCTCACCGTGCTTTGGGGAGGATGACTCCAGAGGAGATGTATTCAGGCAAGAAGCCTGAGGTGAGTCATTTTCGGATATTTGGCTCTCTGACTTACTCTCACGTCCCTTCTGAGAAGAGGACGAAGTTCGAGCCCACTGCAGAGAGAGGTATCTTTGTGGGTTACGATGAGACTTCGAAGGCATATTGGCTTTACATTCTTGGCCAGGGGAGAGTTGTAGTGAGGCGGGAGGTGAAGCTTGATGAGGAGAGGGCCTTCCGGAAGTCGAGAGAGATGGAGCAGGGGGAGCCACCAGCTCCCACAACTCAGTTGAGACAGGCTTCTTCGATACAGGTTTCAGGTCCGTAGGTTTCTTGGGTGACTAGATCACAGGGTACAGGCACAGCTTCTACAGGATCAGTGGTTCAGATTACAGGTACTTCAGGGACAGGTACAGGGACAGGTTCAGGGACTGGCACAGGTTCAGGATCACAAGTTTCAGGCTCACAGGTTACAGGGTCCTCAGGGACTAGTTCATTAGCTACAGGTCCTCGAGGTGTTAGACCTTCTGCTTCTGGCACTTCCTCGGATGAGGATACACCAGTTTGGGAGGAGCCTTAAAGGAAGAAGAAGCCTAAGTGGCTTCAGGACACCTTGAAGGAAGCATAAGCATTTGGTAGACCTCAGGAGGCGATCAGGACAGTTGTTGAGCCAGACAGATAAGGGATGGCCCTTGTTGCGAGTCTTCGTGACTCTGCGCCTTCTACCTTTGAGGAGGCTTCTCAGCATCAGGTATGGAGAGATGCCATGATGGAAGAGTACCATTCCATCATGAAGAATGATGCTTGGGAGATTGTGCCGAGACCTGAGGGGAAGTCAGTTGTGACTTCCAAGTGGCTATACAAGATCAAGCATGCTGCAGATGGCAGTGTGGAGAAATTCAAGGCTCGGTTTGTGGCTAGGGGGTTCTCACAGGTTGAGGGAGTTGACTATGATGAGACATTTGCTCCAGTTGCTCAGTATTCCTCTATCAGGGCAGTGATATCTATAGCAGCAGAAATGGGTTGGAAGATCCATCAGATGGATGTGAAGACTGCGTTTCTCAATGGTCTTCTACAGGAGGAGGTGTATTTGGAGCAGCCACAGGGATTCGAGATACATGGGAGAGATTCTCATGTGTGCAGGCTTAGGAAAGCCTTGTACGGTTTGAAGCAAGCTCCTAGAGCTTGGTACTCCAGGATCGATGCATATTTGACTTCGATGGGATTTCAGAAGAGTGAGGCTGATCCCAACGTATACTACATTGTGGTTGGTGGAGATCCACTCATTCTTCTGTTATATGTTGATGACTTATTTATCACTGGAGATGAGCGTCTTATTGCACAATGCAAGAGAGATCTTGCTGCTGAGTACGAGATGAATGAGATTGGGCTGATGCATTACTATTTGGGGATGGAGGTTTGGCAGGAGCCTGGACATATTTTCCTAGGATAGGGGAAGTATGCAGCAGAGATTCTGAAGAGTTATCAAATGGAGGACTTTAGGCCTATGTCTACACCTATGATCACCAACTTGAAGCAACTTCATGCTTCAGAGGGTAAGTTGGTGGATCCCACACTATATCGTCAGCTCATCGGATCGTTGATGTATCTGGTCAACACCAGGCCAGACCTGTGCTTTGCGGTTAACACTCTTAGCTAGTTCATGGTGCAGCCTAGGAGTGTGCATTAGACTGCCGCAACGCACATCTTGAGATACCTAGCAGGGACAGTGGATTATGGTCTGGACTACAGGGGTTCGGATGGAGTCAGCTTGGTTGGGTTCACAGATTCAGACTGGGCAGGTTATGTGAGGGACCGGAAGAGCACTTCCGGTTGCTGTTTCAGCTTGGGCTCGGCAACAGTGTCGTGGTTCAGCAGGAAACAGAAGTCCGTTGCATTGAGTTCTGCTGAGGCTGAGTATATGGTAGCGAGTCAGGCGACTTACGAAGCACTGTGGCTTCGTAAGTTATTGGTAGATTTATTTGATCAGCAGCTGAGACCTACGGTGATTTATTGTGACAATCAGAGTTGCATTTAGCTCTCTGAGAATCTGGTATTCCATGACAGGTCGAAGCACATTGAGATCAAGTACCACTCCATTCGAGACTACGTTCAGAGAGGGCCAGTTGAGCTACAATATATATCCACTGCTGAGCAGGTTGCAGATGTCCTGACGAAGTCTTTGGGGAGGGGGAAGTTTGTCTTCTTCAGAGATAAGTTGGGAGTGGTGCGGAACACCTTCCTCGATAAGAGGGAGTGTTAGTTTTGTACCTAGGGAAGTGTTCCCCTAGTGACTTTTGCCTAAGTCACTTAGAAGGGGGAAAAAGGTGACCCTCAACATTAAATGTCACTTGATGAGACTTTATAAAGTGAAAGTCACTTTTTTGATAAATTTAAGTGGGTGAGTGAATTTTATTTATGAGATTTAAATAAAAGGTATTTTCACTCTCATTCAATCTCAACCATCAGATTAGATTTAATCTTGACCGTTGGATTAGAACTCACTTAGGGTTTGATAAAAAAGGCTTGAGGGAGGCAAAGAGACTCACTTTTTTTATTTGGAAAGTGAGAAGAAAGAGCAGAGAAGAAGGGCACTGAAATCGAGGCAAGGGTTTGATCTTTTCCATTGGCACGATTTTCAAGGCAAGGTACAGTCTCATTTATTGCTGCACAAATATCGAGGAAGTACAGACAACTTTTATTATAGGCACGGAAATCGAGGCAAGGTACAACACTTTATTGCTGCACGATTTTCGAGGTGTACGGATTCCGTACAGTACGGATTTTTTTGGGCACAGATTTCGAGGCACTATTTGTGCACAGAAATCGATATAAAGGTTGCACAGAAATCAAGGCAAAATCTGGCACATAAATCAAGGGCCGTACAGCTGTACGGACTGCTGTAAATTTCTGCACAGTTTTCGAGGCATTTGCTGGGCACAGTTTTCAAGGATTTTGAGATGAAATCTTTGGTGGAGATAAGTTGATTTTTCACTGTATTTCTGTTCTGATATTTTGCTGAAGATAATAAAATCTCTCTCTCTCTCTAACTGGTTTTCCCCGTGGGGTTTTTTCCAAGGCTTGATTTTGGCCAAAATTTTTTGAGTCTATTATTTTTTATGGTGTGATTGTTAAATGTGTTTTTCAGCTTGTTAGAAGCATTTTACTGTGTGTTTAATTGCTACAGTAATTTTCATAAGTAACGTACAGCCAATGCATAACCGACTATAAGTGAAAACCACAAAATGTTGACATAAACCAGCAAACAGTAAAGTGCAGAAAATTTCTACACCCTCTTGGGGTAGAAAACCCAGCAAATCCTTCCTCAGTATAGAAATCACAAAGTACAAAAGTTCCCCAAGACAAATCAGCTACTCCTCCACTTGTGCGCACCTCTCTTCTTCACCAATGCGAACTTGCTTGAGTGAATGAGTGATTAGAAGTGAGAGAGAGGTCCTTTATTTATATTCTTCCGTTGGGGTGACAAATTCCCCAACAGGGCCGACTTCTCTACTTGACTGGTCAATTACATAATATAATAATCTTTTGGGGGCTTTTCTAGGCCGACACATGTCCTAGGGTTTACATTGATTCTTTCAATGACCTTTACATTATTAATTACATGACCATCATCTCTTAGAGGAGGAATACAACAATATAAATAGAATATCTTCCGTAGGTACATTATTTTAACACTCCCTCTTAACTAGGAAGGTATTCTGCGAGTAACAACATCTGCACAACTGACTTGTGAACTTCTATATGTCGTAGGAAGGCTTTAGATCATCATTTGTCTTGGGCATCATCTGTGGAGTAGCAACATCATCATCTGCCGAAATGTGATCATCATCATCCGCATCATCATCAACAATCATCCTCTTGCTGGAACATCATCTACTGGAGCAGCATCTTCGTCAACTGGAACTTCTTCTGCTGGAGCATCCTGATCAGCAACATCATTAGTTGGAATATCTTTTGCTGTCAGCAACCTCATCAGCTGGAACATCCTCATCAGCAGCACCATCAACTGGAACAACATCATCGTCAGCTGGAACACCATCTGTTGGAACATCCTCATCAACAGCACCATCAGCAGGAACATCTGCAACAAACATCAGTAACTAAATACTAATACTATTAGTCAGCCAGTACTGATCTTCCCTCACCCTTGGAGAGGCATCAGCTCGTGAGAGCTGGAACAATCAGTTAGCCAGTACTGATCTTCCCTCACCCTGGGAGAGGCATCCATCCCTCCGGACAGGCATCAACTCGTGAGAGCTGGAACCATCAGTCAGCCAGTACTGATCTTCCCTCACCCTTGGAGAGGCATCCATCCCTCTAGACAGGCATCAGCTCGTGAGAGCTGGAACTATCAATCAGCCAGAACTGATCTTCCCTCACCCTTGGAGAGGCATCCATCCCTCCGGACAGGCATCAGCTCCTGAGAGCTGGAATTATCAGTCAGCCGGTACTGATCTTCCCTCACCCTTGGAGAGGCATCTATCCCTATGGACAGGCATCAGCTCGTGAGAGATGGAACTATCAGTCAGCCAGTACTGATCTTCCCTCAACCTTGGAGAGGCATCCATCCCTATGGACATGCATCTATCCTTTTGGATAGGATCTCTATCAATCTCTCTTTCTAGAGAGGTCCCTCTGGACCACACCAAGCTTGTCTCGAAAGTACTCAAACTTCACACGAGCCAGAGGCTTAGTCAGCACATCAACAACTTGTTCCTCTGTAGGAACATACTCGAGCTTCACAACTCCCCTCTGCACCATATCATGGATATAGTGGAACTTAATCTTGATGTGCTTCGATCTATCATGAAACACAGGATTTTTTGTCAACTTGATGCAACTCTGGTTGTCACAGAGTATCTCCATAGCATCAATCTCTGCATCGAACAATCCTGTCAACATCTTACGAAGCCACACTGCTTCACCACAAGCTGAACAAGCTGCTACATATTCAGCTTCCGTTGTACTGAGTGCAACACAGGGTTGCTTTCTACTGAGCCATGAGATCACACCTGATCCCAAACTAAAGCAACATCCTGAAGTGCTCTTTTTGTCTTCAGCACTTCCAGCCCAATCTCAGTCTGTGTACCCATACAGTCTGAACTCACTATCTGAGGCATATCTGAGTACATAATCCAATGTACCCTTCAGATATCTCATCACATGTTTTGCTGGAATCAGGTGAACATTCCTGGGTTCCACCATATACTAACTCAATGTGTTTACCGCAAAACATATATCTGGACGAGTATTGGTCAAATACATCAATGACCCAATAATTTGTGTATACATGGTGACATCCACTTTCTCTGAAGAAGCATCACTTAGAAGCTTCAGATTTGTCACCATCGGAGTAGTCATGGCCTTGCAATCCAACATCCCAAATCTCTTTAGGATCTCTACTGTGTATTTTCCTTGACTCAAGAAAATCTCGTCTGGAAACTGCCATACCTCAAGACCTAGAAAATAGTGCATCTTGCCAAGGTCTTTCATCTCAAATTCTGCTGCAAGCCTCTTCTTACATTCAACAATAGGCTTGTCTTCTCCAGTCAGAAATAAGTCATCCACATACAATAATAGTATCATGGGTTCATCATTCATAATCTTGTAATAAAGATTAGAATCCGCTTTACTCTTGGTAAAGCCCAAGCTCATCAGGAAGTTGTCAATTCTTCCATACCATGCTCTGGGAGCTTGCTTCAACCCATACAGTGATTCTTCAACCTGCATACATGTGACTTATTATCTTCTACTTCAAATCCTCGATATATACTTCCTCTTCTATGTTTCCATTTAGGAAAGCAGTTTTCACATCCATCTGATGTAGCTTCCATTTCATCTTGGTTGCCAAGGCAAGAATGGTTCTAATCGAAGTATATCTGGCTACCAGGGCAAAAGTCTCCTCATAATCAATTCCTTCTTTTTGCGAGAATCCTCGGGCTACAAATCTTTCCTTGTACTTTTCAATGCTTCCGTTTGCTGAATGTTTTGTTTTGAAGATCCACTTTGATGAAACAACCGATTTGTCCTTCGGTCTTGGTACCACATCCCAAACATCATTCTTGATGATGGACTGATATTCTTCATTCATGGCATCCAACCATTCCTTCTTCTTTACTGCTTCTTCAAAACAAGCTGGTTCTTCTTCAACAAGATTGCACATCAAGGCTACGTAGCTAGAGTATGGCCTTGGTCTCTTGATCTCTTTGCTGGTACCTTCTGGAGCACCATACATTCCTGCATCTTGGATTCATTCACGTGCCCAGGCTGGTCTTCTCTTTCGAGAGATCTCCACATGAGGTATCTCCTCAAGTCTCTGAGGTTCTGCCATGTCATGAATCATGATCCTCTGGGGTAGGATCACCTTCAACATTTGGAATTGGTTCTTTGGTTGATTTTGCAACTCTGGGAGCCTCCTGCTGCTCTTCATCCTCATGAGTCTTTTTAGACTTATTGAAAGCTGAATCTTCATCAAATGTGACATCTCGATTAATCTCGATCTGACGGAATCCTGGGATGTATATGCGGTACGCCTTATATTGCTCACTATAACCCACAAATATTCCCTTCTTCCCTGAAGGCTCTAATTTCGATCTCTTCTCCTTTGGATTGTGGATGAACACCAGACATCCAAATATCTTCAGATGACTGACTTCGGGCTTCTTCCCGGTGAACATCTCTTCAGGGGTCTTGTTGCCAAGAGCATTATGGGAGATCCTGTTCTGTACATAGACTGCGGTTCTGACAGCTTCTGCCCATAGATGCATGGGTAAGTCTTGATCATGGATCATAGCCTTTATTGCTTCTATGATCGTTCTATTGTTGCTTTCGGTTACACCATTCTGTTGTGGATTATAAGGGACAATGAGCTCCCTCTTAATCCCTGCTTGCTTACATAAATCTTTGAAATCCCTTGAGGTATATTCCCCTCCATTGTCTAACCTCAAGATCTTAATCTTCTTTTCAGAGAGATTCTCTACGAGCGCCTTGAACTCTTTAAACTTTTCAAAGACTTCATTCTTATTCTTCAGAAAGTAAATCCAGGTTTTGTGAGAATAATCATCAATAAAAGATGCATAATATTCATACCCGCTTAGAGAGGTGGTGGACATTGGTCCACAAATGTCTGAATAAATGATGTCCATAATACCTTTCGCTTTGCTGTCGCTACTTGGAAATGGGTTCTTCGTACTCTTCCCTTGAGCACACCCTTTGCATACTCCTTGATGATCCACCTGGATCTCTGGTAATCCAATCACCACCTTACTTACAATTGGTAAGGCCTTATAGTGTACATGAGCTAGTCTCCTATGCCATAGCTCACAGGGGTTCATGGTACTATCCATCATTGCTGCATTTGCATGACCCTTTAGTTTGTAAAGTCCTCCTTCTTCTACTCCAATGACTACTGCATCATCAATAGTCTTCCTTTTAGGCCACATGAGAACTTCACCATCTACAAATGCAACTCGAAGACCTCTTATCTAATGCTGAAATAGATAGAGGGTTCTTCTTCAACCCAGGTACATAAAGTACATCTTTCATGTTCATGGACTTCCCAGAGTCCAACTTGTAAGAGGCTTCTCCCATACCTTTGATGGGATATTGGTAGTCATCTCTGAGTTTTACCTTGTGTGGAGATTCCTTCTGGATGAGATGAGACAAGGATTCTTTGTATCCTGTCATGTGCTTTGAAGCTCCACTATCCACTAGCCAAGTATCACTTCCATGAGATACTGAACCAGTGAGTGCTGAGATAAGAACATATTCTTCACTGGAGTCTTCATTATTTCTGGTCTTGTCATCATCATCACTATCTTCTGCTGCATGAGCATGAAACCTCTTCTTCTGCTTCTTGTGTTGTCCATGTTTGTTTGGACAATTCCTTGCAATGTGTCCAGTCTTGTGGCATGAGTAACATTCAATTGAAGATAAATCCTTTCTGGTTCTTCTCTTCTTCTGGGGTCTTCTTGGAGAGTCCTCTCCGGGACGAGGGTTGTTCTTTCTCTTCTTCCCACCTTTAGCATGAGTAGCTAAAGCTTGATCTTCATCGTCATTTAACTTCTCCTCTCTTATGACTATTCTTTCTTCTTCTTGGACACATTCTGCATCCTCTATCATATCCCCAATGGCTTCTAGTTGTTCTTTGATCTGGGATACTCTAGAGAAGTATGAGTGCATGGACTCAGACTTCATACTCTTCACACCCTTGAGTTGATTTCTCACGGTCATCTTTCTGTTGATGTTCTTTCCTTCAAACAGGCTGGTCAAGGCATCAAACATCTCTTTTGGTGTCTTCTTGGAAGACACATGGGGGACCAAGTGATCCTTGATGGAGTCAACAATTATCCTCTTTGCTTTGATCAGGTTCTTCTTATGCCTTGCCTTTTCTTCATCTCCCTCTGGTTCTGTAAGCCCTTCCTTCACATAGTCTTCTAGTTCATGCTCCTCAAGGATGAGCATGACTCTATACTTCCAGGATCTGAAGTTCTCAGCTCCCTCAAGCTTTTCATCAAGCTTGGTATTGCTTGTCATTTCGCTATAATTATTAAGATATTAACCAAGAAAATGATTGGAGAGAAATGCATGCAAGGGTTTGCATGCATGCATGCAAAAGTGCGTTTTGCATGCAACTGTTTTAGGTTTTTGGTAAACCTGACTTCACAATGAGATGTTATCAGAAAGACAAAAGGTGACTGTCTTCATGAGTGAGACTGTTGGTCTGAGATAGATCAAGAGTGAGGAGGACGACTTCACATGTGAAGGAGGGCGCATTCTTCAAGGACGGAGAAGCTCGTACCGCATCTGGTAGAGCGTTTGAGTGTCTGTAACTTGCAGAGTATCTTCGTCTCAGAGATTGAGGAAGATCAATGACGATCGGAGTTCAGATCTGCTGAGATCTGATTCAGTACGAGTCTTTCATTGTTGGAGGGAGGGCGCACTTGTGCATGCAGAGAAGGACGTTTTCAGTCACAGGGTTGTCTTCAGAGCAAGCAAAGCAGAGCTGAGGATAGAGACAGATAGATCAGGCATAGGCGGAGACAGGGACACTCAGATCCAGATTTCCAGTTAGGGCTCATCTCTTCCGTGCATGCATCAGCTGGATGCATGCAAATCTTGAGTTTGCCTGAAGAGATTTCTGAAGGAACCCTGTATTGTACTTGTGTCTTTTCCTATATGCTCTGGGCTCGAGAAAGAAGATAGCCCCATAGTTTGTTGGTTTCTCCCGAAAGGGTTCCAGGGTACATCTGTTGTTTATGTATGATTGCATTTATATTGTTCAGTTGGTAAATGCAGATCTAGTTGTTTGAGTTCATATTAATGTTGTAAGGATATCGAGAGTCATACCGCTTGAGATCTCAGGGCGATCTAGAGGGAGAAGTGATCTCTGGATCAAATATTTACAATAATGAGAACCTCAAATGGAAATAGAAACGTTTGTAGATCTTACCTTGATGATTTCCTGGATCTAGGGTTTGACAGAGAAACACTAAAATTTCAAACTTTTGACAGGCCAGGGAGATGTACTTGATTGAGGCGAGCAAGCTGGTGTGCTCAGATTTTGGAAATTCCAAAAATTTGCCCTTCAAAAAGTGACCTGCGAAATTCGGATCTACAATTTCTGGTTTTCTAGTCAAAATCCCGAACTAGGGTTTGCTTGATCCCGGGGTTCTGCCCAACCAAAAAGTTCGATCTTGGGCTCAAAATTTCGACTTTTCTGAGGGGATCAATCCTATGCTGAGAAAACTCAAAAATTCTCATTCTGTCAAAAACCCTATTTTTTCATGGCTGCACAATGTAATCTTTCAGGCCAGCTCTGATACCATGTTAGTTTTTACTTGAGCAACATATAGCATATAAACAATTACTGAAAGATAAACAAGCACAACATAAAACACAAGAGACACAATTTATCCTGGGAAACCCTCTTGGGGTAGAAAACCCAGCAAAGCCTTCCTCAATATAGAAATCACAAAGTACAAAAGTTCCCCAAGACAAATCAACTACTCCTCCACTTGTGCGCACCTCTCTTCTTCACCATTGCGAACTTGCTTGAGTGAATAAGTGATTAGAAGTGAGAGAGAGGTCCTTTATTTATATTCTTCCGTTGGGGTGACAAATTCCCCAACAGGGCCAACTTCTCTACTTGACTGGTCAATTACATAATATAATAATCTTCTGGGGGCTTTTCTAGGCCGACACATGTCCTAGGGTTTACATTGATTCTTTCAATGACCTTTACATTATTAATTACATGACCATCATCTCCCGGAGAAGGAATACAACAATATAAATAGAATATCTTCTGCAGTTACATTATTTTAACAATGAAAGATATGTCTATTAGGATCCAAAAGAGAGAGAGCTCCCAAAATCCAATTGTGAGAACAAATGAGTAAGAGGTTCTCTTATATTGGAGAGGAGCTCAACTTTCTTTACAATGAAATAATAATAGATCTACCAAAACCCTAGATCTATCCTATGGAGGAGCAAACAAATAAAAATGCTCCTCTAAAATCTAACCAACTCTAACAAACATCCATAATATGAGGTGGTCAATGCCACATGTACAAGAATCAACCCATAAGCTTCTCCATGCAAGGAGGAAATAAAACCAAAGCAGTGGGACGCCTCCCATCATAGAGGACTAAACTAACTGCTGGAAATAGCTCCAAAAAGGTGAATAAACGGTCTGAAAGATGATTCCAGTGCTCCCAAACTACTAGGAATCTGGTTGAGCGTTCTCTACCTTTGGAAAGGTCTTAGAAAGAGCTTTCCAACCATAGATGGCATTTCCCAAACAAAGCTAAGATGAGTGAGATCCACGCACTTGAAGACAGGGTACCAAACTGCTGAAAAACGACCTAAAAACAAGCCAAAATGGCCTGGAAGATGACTCTAGTGCTCCCAAACTACTAGGGATTTGGCTGAGCGTTTTGCACTATTGGAAAGGTCTCAGAAAGAGCTTTCCAACCATATATAGTACTTCCCCAACAGAGCTAGGATGAGTGAGATCTACTTTGCTGAAGACAGGGTACCAAACTATTGAAAAACGACCCAGAAAGATGACTTGATTACTCTAACACCATGGAGAACTAGAATAAGTGTTTAGCAGCATGAGATAGCTCTCTAAAAGAACTTTCCATCCATATATCATAAACCTCCATCTGAGTTAACTGTTAGGGCATTCGAGAAACAAGGGTTTGAAGACAAAGTCCTGTTTTGCACAATTCACCCTGGAAACAACGTGAAAACCAACAATCATCAAATCTCCATGAACATCCAAATGTTGTCATCGAAGGCATCATCAACATGTCACCCACTTGAAGTTTGTGATGAAAAATACAAGTGGACACCCATCTAAAATGGGGGGTAACACATCCCATATCATTGCAATCATCATATTCTATCATTCATTCATTCTATATTTTTATTACTACCCTATATGGATTTTTGTTATCTATCCTTCTTATGTTAGACATTTTGATGTTGGGATCACGCACTATACTTCTACTTTTGTTTTCATGAAGAATTGAACTTTATCCATTATCCTTGAGCAAATTATATCAAACTAGATGGGAAACTTACTGGATACAATTTATATTTCCTCATTAATAGTTATGTAGCTTTTACATTTTATGATTGGTTATCTAGTCCATGCCACCTCTAAGCTCATCACTTCCTTATTTCAGTCCATCTCTGTGACTAGAGGTGCCAATCACTATGTAGACTCCCTAGCCATGGATGTAGATGTTGTTAGATATGTGAGACAAAGTACATTCTCCCACTCAATTACGTATAATGTAAATGAGGTAATAGGGCCATAAACACTCCTTGCGAGTTGTTGCCTCCCAACCCAAATAGAAAGCGTATGCCCATCACCTGATTTCTTCTCCTTGGCCTCAGAGGTTTGGAGAGTTTTGATGGACAGCTTCCAGGGTCCTCCTAGGTCCACATAGCTAGGTCCTCTCAGCCCTAGGCACTCCCCAGAGGACATCATCAGTCTTTGCATTGGCTATTTCACAGTAATGAATGATGCTAGGGATATCTGCACTCTCCCTCTACTCCTTTATTTCTATCTTTGATGCTAAGTAATGTTTCCTCCTCTCCTTTCTTTCTTTCTTTCTAGGGTTTACCTTTTTGGTTCACCCTTTCTCATGTATTTCTTTTCGCCTATTGCACTTCCATATGTATTGTTTTATATTTTAGCTTTATAGCATTTAAGAGTGGAAACTCTCATTTTCTAACGTTAACTTCTTGTATTTTCTAGTCCCATTGACTTATTCTTTTGTCATTTGTGGACATTAATAAATATTATTGTACCCTATCTGTTACCTTTTTCCAATTCTGTTTTTATGGTTCTAATCTGTCTCCTTTTATGGATAAGAAAACCTCAATGTAAAGATATAGGTAGTCTTGGTTATTACCATAAGTTGTCTTTTAGATGATAAAAGTTGGAATTGGGTTATTTTTTCAGGTGCAATGTAGGGCTTAAGGAGCTGCCGGCAAATTCTCCAATAGGACAATTGAAAGGAAGCGACAATCTGGTTTTGTTTCTCCCATCCTCTTGCTTTCATCCACAAATTTTATATTCTTCAAAATTCAAAGGATTTCTATATAGGGAGAAAGTTGAATAAAGAAATAAGAGTATTTATTTGGAAAATTAATGAATGTTATGAGATTAGTGAATTAATTGGAATATATATATATATATATATATATATATATATCACAAATCAATCCCCTTGTGTACATGCACACAAGTATAGAAGAGATATAGTTAGCATACAATGCAAACTATTTAGACTTTAAGGGAATGTTGGTGTTACTTTATTTAAACTGGGTACCTCTACTGTAATGAGTACCTTTCAAGCAGAAAAAGTCCACAAATGGTTAGTGCCACTGGATAGTCATTGCCATTATGCATGTGATCAAGTCCACACATGGCCCTGCCTTACTAACCTTTGGCTCCACAAACTCATCATGTTTATCAGAACTTGTTTTTTGATTAGGAAAGTTCAAAGGTGAGAAAGGAGGGATCCATCTTAAACATGTGGTCTTCCCATCAATATTTTTATATCCCAAGACAATGCATTAGTGTAATTTAAGTGTCAATCACATCAAGAATTACCTCTTAGAAAAAGCTTTTGAAAGATAGATGTCGAGTATTGATTCTGTGAGAGTTTCCTCCTAGACGATGCTTTAAGTAGATATAGTCTAAGTGTCAATCCCATAGGGAATTTATAGCAGAGTTATCTAACTGTTCCAGAACCCTTTAATCTTGCTGAGTCAGCAAAAAAATGAATTCTCACCCAAGTCTCTTCCAGAAACTATTGACTCATTGAGATTCACGAATCTGATGCAAGACTCATGAGTCAAGCGAGAAAAATAAGAAAAATAAGGAGAAAAAGGGAGAAAAATAAGAAATAGAAAACACAAAATAGGGGCAAATGGCAGGAAATGGAAAGACCTGAACCCTATAAAACAAACAGAAACCTCAATTCACTCATTTCAGCATTAGAGTCACCAATTGTCATGATGAAAATCACTTGGATGTTTTCCCCTTTAGGAGACTCTCTCCGATGAGTCATGGAATTTCACAAAGCAAGGTGTTACCGCTTCACTTTCACATATGTGAAAAATGTCTCAACTCCCATGTACAAGCTACAGGTAAGCTTAGATTGATTGTCACTGTTACTTGAACAATCAATCTCTCGCTTTAGGCCAATCTCATCCAAGGCTAAGGGGGGCTTCCCTTTTGAATCAACAATTAAATAACTAAGTCTAGACTTGATAATGAAACAGTTAGAGAGCTTCTAGACTATTAAGTACAAATGAATAATAGATCAATTAACAAAATAACTTGTACTTAATACTCAAATGAATCCAATACCAAATCAAACTACTTTTGAGAACACTTAGATACAAATGAGTTAAAATTAAGATGAAGTGAAATTGAGCACATGTAAACCACTTAACAAGAAATAAATCTAAAGTGCAATATGATTGAATATTTATAACAATGCTTCAGATTTAACAATGTTTAAGTCAATATGTGATAGAAAATGCTTGTATAAACAAATAGAGATTTAAACCAAAAAAATTAGCTACCCATATAAAGATATTTACATGGACCATATAGAGATATTTACATCATGCATGCCTATCTATTCACAAATCGGGGCTTGGTCTTGAGCTCCGCACTAGGAACCTTTACTAGCATATTTACATCTTTTACATAATTTGATTTAATACATTCCAAGGGTCAAAACTGGGGGTATTACAATTCTTGAGGCCAAGTTTCAATGAATCTACCATGTTGGGCAGGGTTTATGTGAGAAAGATTCCCTCTTTTCTCCCTTTGATGTCTTGTTGCCTAATGCGTTATCTTACATCTATCATCTTTAAAGAGTAGTTGTTGGGTTAACACTTTGTAGTAGGACACACCATAGCATAGTTTGAGTGTCACGCCTTTAGGGCTCCTCCAAGTTCATTTCTTCATTATTTAACAACACTAAAGCATATTGTGGCATAGCTTTATTTGTCTTAATCATTTACAAATTGCTATCTTGGTTTAGCCTCTTGGCTCCATTTTCCCTATATTTGATCGGAACTAGTCCCTTATCTTCCATCATCGCATTATTTTCACTATAATACAAAAACAATGTTTTGCTAAGCTATCTCTTCACATCACCTTGAGCATCATTGTCATAGTCTTTGCAGTCCTATCTTAGGGATACCCCCCTTGTGTTGGAGAAGAGCCAACCTAAAGATGGAGAGGGAGTAATTGAGGTGATAGTGGGTAGCCCCTCCAAGTTCTCTTAGGGTTGCACTTGTGTTTTAGGGTTTTTACAACTAAGTGTGTTAAATTTTCTACTTTTAATCAATGTTATCTAGGATCTTATCTGAAAGAATGACAAGCACAACATAACACAAGAGACACAAAGATTTTCCTCGGGGAAACCATAAAGGAGAAAACCCCGCAACTCCCTCAGAGATAGAATTGTCACCAATACAATATCACAAAATGGAAAACCCCAAAACAAGATAGTCTTCTGCAGCTCTCTCTCTTTCTCCTATGCGAACTTGTCTTCTCTCTCTCACTAATGCGAACTTGAGTGAGTGAGTGTGTCCAAATGAGAGACCCTAGCTCTCTCTTTATACTTTACTTTTGGGGTGACCTTTTAACTGACTAGGTCGGCCTCAATGACCTAGTACGACTAAGCATAATAATAACATCCCCGAATGGAGGAAAAAACATCTTCGCCCGAGGTACAAATAAAATACAATAATAAATACAATATAAAATACAAGGGAATATCTTCCGAAGTTACAATTACAACAACACTCCCTCTTAACTAGGAAGGTATTCTCTTCCACAGTCATCAACCCCCTTGGACACAAGTCTGGATAACGTCATCATCGCTGGATCATCATCAATGCTGGAACATCATCATCAACACTGGATCATCATCGTCGCTGCTGCCGCAATCCTCATTTTGTCAATCATTGATTGGTGACATCTCTCGAATCTACTCATCATAGGAAATTCTACAGAGCTAGCCCTTTTTCATGCTGTATGTAGGCCTAGCCCTCTTGTAGGTCTTCATCATCTCTGTGAGCAAGCCATCAAGTAGGTACAACCCAGGAATAGTCATTACATTGCCATAACAATCACCTGCGTCTCCTACTCTCGCCTCATCGTATCCAGATCATCTCATCATCACACAGAGCATGGCCCAGATGCACATCTCATCTCCCACAATGGTCAGCCCGCGTCTACCAGCATGGGAGGACAATCAGGAGCACCCCAGGTGCATTACGTCCCATGGAAAACGTACACCTTCCACCATGCAAGATCATGCCTAGGCGCACACACAGTGTCTTATGACCGGTGGACCTCACAATGTCTCCAGTATGGGAGGACAATTAGGAGCACACCAAGTGCATTACGTCCCAAGGACCTCCTACAGCTACCACCATACGAGAACCTCGTCTACCAACATGGGAGTACAATCAGGAGCACATCGATTGCATTACGTCCCATGGACCACCTACGCCTACCACCATGCGAGACCCAACCCTTACATCTACCAACATGGGAGGACAAACCTTCCACCATGCGAGAATGGCTCAGCCCTTACATCTACCAACATGGGAGGACAAGCCTTCCAGCATGCGAGAATGGCTCAACCCTTACATCTACCAACATGGGAGGACAAACCTGCCACCATGCAAGAATGGCTCTATTGCATCTGCGTCTTCTGGTCTCATCACTCCCTCTTAGGAGGAACCTCGATTTGGATAACACCAAGCTTCTCTTTGAAGTACTCAAACTGCTCGTCTGTCCCAACATACTGGATATTCACTGCTCCTCTCTGCACCATATCCTTGATATAGTGGTACTTGATCTCTGTGGTTTGACTTGTCATGGAACACCATGTTCTCAGACAACTTCACACAACTCTAGTTGTCACATAATATACAAGTCGCCTCTAAATGGAGATGAAAAAATCAGATAGTAGCTTCCTAAGCCACACTGCCTCACAACTAGTCGAATAAGCTGCAACATACTCTGCTTCGGATGTACTCAGTGCCACGCATGACTGCTTCTTGCTAAACTAGGAGATCATACCGGATCCCATATTGAAGCAACATCCTGAAGTGCTCTTCCTATCAACGACACTACCTGCCCAATCCGAATCAACATAACCCTGCAAGTTAATCTTTTGATTCGTGTCATACTTGAGCCCATAGTCAACTGTACCCTTCAGGTACCTCAATATATGCTTTGCAACTATCAGGTGAACATGTATCAGATCCGTCAGGAACTGGCTCAATGTGTTCATAGCAAAGCATATGTCTGGTCTCGTGTTCGTCAAATACATCAACGAACCAATCATCTGACAGTACATCGTGGCATCAACTGACTCTGATGAAGCATTACACAGTAGCTTCAAGTTCGATGTCATAGGTGTGGCTATAGCCTTGCAGTCCATCATTCCGAACCTCTTCAGAATCTCTACTGCATACTTCCCTTGTCCAAGGAAGATTCCATCCGCACTTTGCCACACCTCCATGCCTAAGAAATAATGCATCATTCCCAAGTCCTTCATCTCGAACTCTGCGGCAAGCTTCCTCTTCGTATCTGCAAGGAGCTCATCCTCTCCTGTTACAAACAGGTCATCTACACAGAGTAGAAGTCTCACTGGATTTCCCACTTCAGCCTTGTAGTAAAGGTTGGAATTTGCTTTACTCTTGGTAAAGCCTAAGCTCATCAGGAAGCTTTCCATCCTGCCGTACCACGTCCTGGGTGCCTGTTTCAATCCGTACAAGGCCTTCTTCAACTTGCACACATGAGTCTGCCTATCATGTGTCTCAAATCCCAGTGGCTGCTCGACATACACTTCCTCTTCTACTACACCATTCAAGAATGTTGTCTTGACGTCTATCTGGTGTACCTTCCATTTCATCATTGCAGCCAGTGCTAGCACAGATCTGATGGAAGTGTATCTGGCTATAGGTGCAAATGTCTCTTCGTAGTCTATGCCTTCCTTCTGGGAGAAGCTACGTGCCACAAATCTTGCCTTGTATTTCTCAATGCTACCATCTGCAGAATTGGGTGTGTGATTAGTACATTATATCATTGGTTTCATCCGGATCATAAATGCCATCCTTGATGCTGCCACCTTTCTTATTGTGCTTCGCTTTCCAATTCTCAACTCTCTCCTTCCATGCAACGCTCCCATAGGTTTCCTTCGCCGGATCCGATCCATTTCCATTCACTGCACATAGGTTTTCAAAATGAATCAAGTCAAAGTTTGATAAAGAGATGGAGTAATTTTTAATGGCTTGCAATCAAAAGGAGGGAAGAGAAATGCCTTGTATTTCTCAATGCTACCATTTGCAGCATGCTTGATCTTGTAGATCCACTTCGAGGTCGCAATAGACTTCCCTTCTGCCTCAGAACTATCTCCCAGACATCATTCTTCATAATCGACTGGTACTCCTCGATCATGGCATCCTTCCATTCTTTCTTCTCTGCTGCTTCCTCATAGTTGGAAGGTTCTTTATCAACGATGCCACACAGTAGGGCCACATAGCTAGAGTATGGTCTAGGTCTCTTGCTTTCTCTGTGCATCCCCTCTGGAGCGTCATACTTCTCTGCATCTTGTATTGCTTCTTGTGCCCATGCTGGTCTTCTCTTGTGGGAGTTCTTCTCACGAGGTGGATCTACAGGTTCTTGTGGTTCTGCCATGTCACGGTCTTCATGATCTTCTTGAATTGTCTTTTACATAACTATATCTCTGGTTCAGGTTCTTCAGTTTCTTCATCTTCACTTCATAAATCTTCTTGAAAGATCTTTCCTACAAGTCAATTTAGTTGCGTGATTAGAAACATTTCATAATTTTCAAAACAAATTCTTATGCATAAAGACATAGGTCACACAGTTAAGCAACTATCTTAGCCAATGCTTCAACACAACATTCATCCATATCCCGTATTTATACGGTAACTTTCTAGATGCCTTCCATCTCTTCCATAACATTATTTAAGAGTGTGCACCACTCCCAACATGTCAGCAAAGAGGTTTCATTCTAGATAAGTAGCAATGGAATGTTGTACAATACCATAGGCCACTTACCCATTACTTGCATATTAGTAGTATTCTGTTCATTAATTCAACTTTTCTAACATGCATAATACACATCCTAAATCTAGGAACATAAGTATGTACATGACTGAACAATATCATTTAAGTAATTAGATACACAAGAAATGACAATTCAAATACTTATCTTTGTTTGGTTGTTGGGTGGACTCCCTCTTAATCTTTGCTTCCTTGCAGGAACTACTGGAGTCTTTGACAGTGTGCTCCACTTCATTGTTTGATTCTGAAGACCTTCTGCCTTTCTTGCTTATTGTAGATCACTTGTTCTTCGTACTAGAGTAAACTTTGTGCGTCCCTTCTTCTTCATCTTAACCAATGCTGAAAATGGATGAGAGGTTCTTCCATAGAACATTGATCTTTATTTGTTTTCCAGAGTCCAACTTTGTAGGAGCTTCTCCTACTCCTTTCATGTAAAACTGAAAGTCATCTCTAGCTTCACCTTATGAGGTGTGGAACCTTTTGAATGAACCCTTGTAGTTGGTTACCTTTATTCATCATAATACATATTCTTCATCACTTGAAGAATCGTCTCTTTCTTCTTCTCTGGTTCTTTTCCTTGTTGGTTCATTGTCTTTAGCAGTGTGAGCATGATGCCTCCTCTTGTTAGTCTTCTTGTTGGAGGAACCTTTGTTTCTGGGACAATCTCGGGAGTAGTGTCCCTTCTCATCACATGTGTAACATATAATGTTGGATAGATCTCTTCTGGGTGTTCTTTGTCTATCATAGTTCTCCCTCTTATTTTGATGGTGGTTCTCCCTCTTGTTGTGATTTCTTTTGGCATGAACTGTGAGAGCTTGATCATCATTTGCTCCCATCTTCTCTTCTCGTGCCACAAGTCGAGCTTCTTCTTGTGTACATTCTTCCGATAATCTGTTGAATGTGATCAACTTCTTCCTGGCACATATCCCTTGAATGAATGAGTCCCATGATCTTGGGAGACCATTCAAGGTGGTCATAATGATCTCTCCTTCTTCTACCTTTTCTTCAACTGCTTCAAGTTGCTGCTTGATCTGTGAGACCCTTGTGAAATAGGATTGCATGGTCTCTGAGTTCAGGATCTTTATGTTCTTGAGCTGGTTCCTTAATGTCATCTTCTGATTGATGTTCTTCCCTTCGAATAGTCTTATCAGCGCATCAAACATCTCCTTGGGTGTCTTCAAAGATGACACATGTGGGATGAGATGATCCTTGATGGAGTCTGCAATGATTCCCTTGGCCTTAACCAAGTTCTTCTTGTGGATTACTTTAGTTCATCATCCTTTGGTGCTGGAACCTCTTCATTTACATACTTGTCCAAATCATTTTCTTCAAGGACGAGCAATCCTATACTTCCATGCTCGGAAGTTATCAGCTCCCTTAAGCTTATCCTCAAGCTTGGTGTGCTGAGACATATTGAATGAGTACTTCAAATGGAAATAACAAAGCTTTTAGGTCTTACCACTTTTGAGATGCCCAAACTGGTTCTGGAGTTGGCTGGCCTAGGGTTTGTCAGAGAAACCCTAATTTTCCAAACTTGGAATTTGGAACTTCTGATTGGACAAGAAGATGCGCCTCCTCAAGGTGAGTTGTCCAATGTACTCACTTCTCCAAATCTGTGAACAAAATCCCAAAATAGTTGATGCCCTAGTTTTCCTTCCCGCAGTAGTGACGGGCCAAAAATTGAAAATTCTCGGAATGAGATTCTGCTTTCATAGGAAGATGCGCCCTTCTAGGGCGAGTTAGCCTAGCCTCCTTTTATTGATGATCTATGGAGAGAAGACCTCAAACTTGGAAGCCCTAATTTCCTGCTGCTGCACAATGTCTTCTTTTCAGGTTAGCTCTGATACCATGTTAGATTTTATACTTTTAATCAATATTATCTAGGATCTTATATGAAAGAATGACAAGCACAACATAACACAAGAGACAGATTTTCCTCGGGGAAACCATAAAGGAGAAAACCCCGCAACTCCCTCAGAGATAGAATCGTCACCAATACAATATCACAAAATTGAAAACCCCAAAACAAGATAGTCTTCTGTAGTTCTCTCTCTTTCTCCTATGTGAACTTGTCTTCTCTCTCTCACTAATGCGAACTTGAGTGAGTGAGTGTGTGTCCAAATGAGAGAGCCTATCTCTCTATTTATACTTTACTTTTGGGGTGACCTTTTAATTGACTAGATCGGCCTCAATAAAACTAACTGGGCCGACTTGTTTAGAGACTCTCAGACTCTTGCCGAGTTTTTCAGGTACCCCGAGTAGAGATGTTTGGCTCTCTACATGCAGGAGGCTCTCAGATTCCGAGCGCATATTCTTCAGCCTCCCATCAGACCGGACCCCACGTAGAAGATCACGTCATTTTCAGGGTACTACCTTCAGACAGGGACATGAAGAGACCGACCGATATCAGTACATATCCAGGTTCTAGATCAGTGAGGATCCGTGGGACCTCACCCCAACCCACGAGATCTCAATAGCAGATTCATTGTAGACTTCGTCCCGAGAGACGGGCTAGGTCCTCTAGACCTCAGCAATGTACGAACCCCTCCAGGCAACGAGTTTGTGGGCAGTCTGCACTTTCTACTAGCCCTTCGTCAGGGCAACAAACTTTGTTGAGTTTTCTTCAGTCCTCTTCTTTCAGCCTCGGATGTTAGGAGAGATGGGTCGGATCCTCAAACCTTTTCGCTCCTGGATCTTTTCCGCTAGGACATCTCCGCCCCATTGCGAGTTTTCTGGATTCGTGTCTGTAGTCAAAGCTCTCTCATACTTCAGCCTTGTTCATTTTTGTTCACTCTTTTCTTTCTTTCTTCGTGCATTGTATCTTTTTATAGGAGACCGTTTGGTTCTCCCACTTTGTACAGACATCATTGTAATCAGCAGTCCCTTTGACCTACTTTGTGGTCATTAGTTGGACATTAATATAATTATATTATCTTATCTTATCTTATTATCTAGGAGACTTAGTAATACATTTACATTTGACCTTTTGGGGAACTATTGCGTCAACTTACAATGGAGGCTTTTACCTCAATGACCTAGTATGACTAAGCATAATAATAACATCCCCGAACGGAGGAAAAAACATCTCTGTTGGAGGTACAAATAAAATACAATAATAAATACAATATAAAATACAAGGGAATATCTTCCGAAGTTACAATTACAGCAACAAAGTGCAAGTCCGGGAGGTAACACCATCTATATTATTTATTATCAGGGCAACATTAACATTGGTCAACTTTAATTTTGAACTTGTATCTGTTTTATTTTTTGGTATTTTTCAACACCCAATGATATGATGGAAAACCTTGGTATGACATAGTGGCTTTGGGAGTTGAGTTTAACTACTTATGGTTCCTTGATCAAAGTTTCTATTGATTGATTTTAAAGTGATGGATTGCTTTCTACCTATCTTGCTGATTGGCTACTCTGATCTTTATTTATACAAAATATCTTCCTCTAAGCTTTTGGGATAAATGCGCTTTTACGATATAGGGAGATTCAAGACCATGTTATGAGTGCTCTTTTGTTAATCAATTATTTCTCTTATGTTTTTATGCGGGAGTATACTACAGATGCAATTGTCCCTAGAAGGTGACGCAGAGAACCTCAAAGTGAGAATTTTCATTGCTCCAAGTGGCGCATTCTACAGCCCAGTAGGGGGGGATGTGTAACTCCTGTGCTTATAATCGGCTCAAATTTAAAAAAAAGTGTGAATATAGAGAAAAATTTGTCGGCTTAATAATCAAATTAATTTTTAAGTATATATATAAAACAATAAACCAAACATTTTTCAAATTAATCGAAGAACTCGTTCAAAAAAGCCGTGTCTTTTGAATCAAATTTAACCAACTAACCAACTGAGCCACATCTGCGTAAGAGGAAGTGGATTACTATCTTCATGCACTACAGATGTTTGTGTCTGGCTTTCTGTGAGGACAAATTTAACATCCAATTGGATTGGAGAGCCTGCCAGGTAAATACTGTGTTATAATTTCTGCTGTAATGTATTTTATACTGTGTTAACATTAATATATAAAAGAAAGAAACAGCTCTCCGTGTTAACATTATACTGTGTTAACATTAATTTCCATGAATCCATTCGATTCAGCTCTCAGTCCAGGGAATTCAATTCAATTCAATTAAAAAAAGCTGAATAATAAAATATTTAGCATTGGCAAAATAGAAACAGCAATGATTCATCCACCATCATGTTAAACATTCTGATTGTAACCAGAACTGTTTAATTTGTTAAATGCTTGAGTGTAACTAGCTGTGATTATTTAATTGTATTTACTATGCAGGAGCATGCTTGACAACAACATATCCATGAGCTAATCAAGGAGATCCATATTGGATAGTATATCCATGACTGAACTGACCAGTTGTGAAGATAAATATTTTCGTTATATTTATCAAAGTCGCTCCAATATTTTCAAGTTGAATGTAATTATTCAAACTTATGGACCAAAACACTTTTAGAGCAAATGTTTCTTAGTTGCAGCAGAATGTAATTATTCAATTCGAATAAACATATTTTCAATTCGAATAAAAATATTTTAGCTATAAAAGTGTTTTGTTATTCAATTCGAATAATAAAGGGAAATCAAAGCTCTAATGTTTCTTGTTATTATTATAATTTATGTTATACTATAAAGTTTTTTTAATTCATTAAAAAACTTGATATTATAACATTAATTATAATATAATTTTTTTTAATTAATTAAAAGAATTTTTAAGTAAGGTTATATTATAAAGCTTTTTAATTAATGTTATAATATAAAGTTTTTTAAATTAATTTAATCAATTTTTGTTAATATTATTATTTGTTTCCGATCTCAACACATTTCACCTCTCCACCGGAAATTCCCTCTGCCCCTACCGTACTCCAGCTTGGTAGTTTTCACCGCCTATCCAGGGTTGAGCCCTGGGATTTGACGGCGGACTTGAAAAGCCACCTACAGACGCTTTACGCCCAATCATTCCAGATGAATATAAAATGCCTTTACTTTGAATCCGCTCATTTAAACCGTTGAGAATCTCAAGTAGATATGATAATATGGAGAGGACCAGAATGTTTGTCCGAAGCATGAACAAAATGGGATAGAGGCACCCTCGAAAAAGGCAAGTTACTCACATTTGATCTGATTGTCAGAGGCAGATTCGGAGCTGGACAGTGGTAATAATTCCCAAAAGGAAAAGATGGGGAGAGGAAAAAAAGTAGAAAGAGAGAGAAGATAAAAAGATGTTGAATATGCCTCCTACGTTATCCATAACATACGAAAGTAGCCTTATAATTTGAAATACTCCCATAAGGTGCTTTTTTAGTTCTATAAACCCACTTACATCTGACAAGTTTCCTGTTGGGAGGAAGAGGTACCAAATATTTTGTTGGATTTTGTGCAACTTCGGAAGTTATTTTTATTATATTCTATTGTAATTATCAGTGTTACACGGGTACACGTCCCCAAGGGTAGGAAATGCGCTTCCACGCCGCCACACGTTTCGGAAACTTGGAAACTCCATTGGAAACGTCTCCCCCACGTCCCGATTTGAAGAAACTCAAGGAAACACAAAAGGGAAACGTTTCCCTCCTAAAAATGGCGTCCTCACGTTTCCTTTGACAAGTTTTTACCAAAAAATAAAAAATTAAATGATAAAGGGCCATGCTGTCCACTATTTTCCTTCTCAGTAGCCTCAATTTCATTCGCTATTCAATATGGTTGTATTTCTGAATTTGTTTTATCAGTTATAGCTTTTGTATGGTTGTATTTCATTTTATTTCACTTGATGTATGCTGTAAACTTGTATTAATCTTTAGATTATAAAATTAAAAACTTTAATGACTTATGCTCTAACTTTCAATTTTTATGTATTCTACTAAAATTTTTGTAGTATTCTTGGTGGGGTCCCCTACGTTGAAGACCCCGACGTACCCGTCGACGTTTCCTAAAATTTGAGGGGGTACTTGTACATATGTCGTTTCTGCGTTTCCCCGCCCCCGTGTCCCCGCGTCCCGGAAACTTGGGGGAACATTGGTAATTATTTGTACCTCCTACGGGAGTTGATCTTGATGTAATTAATCATGTAAACCCTTGAAAGAATCAATGTAAACCTTGGGGAGAAAATTAAGTAAAGAAAATAATTATTAAATGTATTTTTATATTCCCCCAAGACAAGTCGGCCTTGTCAGATTAGACAAGTCGGCCCACTGGGTAAATTTGCCCCAAAACAGTGGGCAGTCTTCCCCAAACAATGGGCAGAACTGCCCTAGTTAGGTCGGCCCAGTTTGGGAAAAGTCAGGTCAGCCCAGAAAGGGAAAAAGTCATTTTTGCATGTGTATAAATAGAGAAGTTGTATGCCTCATTTGTTCACTCACTCATTCACAACAAGTTCGCATCACTTGGAGAGGAGCTTGCACCTGCAACTAGGAGAAGCTTATTTTTGGGGTTTTGGTTAGAGAGATTTTCTACTTTCTCTCTCTCATCTTTGTACTATGTTCTCAGAATTATTCATCACTATACGACGGTTGCTGGGTTTTTTCCCGATTGGGTTTCCAAGGATAAATTCTCTTGTTCTTTGTTTTTGTGCTTTGTCTTTCTTCTAGTGATCCTATTGATTTTATGCAATTGAATTATTATGCTATAATTGTATGAAACACTAACATATTTCAACCTTTAAAAAACCTAAATATTGTTTTTTAATGGAGAAACGAATGGTGAAAATGTTGAAAATGTAAGAGTACAACAACGACAACAAGTTAGAAGACAAGCATTAAATCAAATGCATCAACTCATTGAAGAAGGAAATGAAGAGAAGAGGAGACAAAAAAATGAGCGCCAAAGATTACGAGGACAACAACTTACGGAGGATCAAAGGGAAGAACAACGAAGAAAAGATCGTGAAAGAAAAAGGATACAACAACAAAGAATGAATGATGACCAAAGGGAAGAACAACGAACGACGAATTTTGAAAGAAAAGGAATGCAATTGCAAGGAATGAATGAAGAACATGTTAAGATTCAATATGCTAATATACTATATAGATAACATTAGTATTCAATTCAATTTCACAACAATAGCATATACAGGATCACTAAAAGTATAACAAGCACAACATAAACACAAGAGACACAATTTATCCTGGGAAACCCTCATGGGGTAGAAAACCCAGCAAAACTTCCTCAATATAGATGATCAAAAGGTACAAAGATGAAATCCCCAAACAAGAGCTCCTTCTCCTTCACAGATATCTCTCTCTCTCTCTCCGAATGCGCAATCCACAAGTGAGTGTGTGTTCAAATGAGGAACACAACACCTCTATTTATAGTTTATCTTTCACTTGACTTTTTCCCTAACTAGGTTGGCCCCAACAACTTAACCACTCAACTTAATGCTGACTGGGCCGACTCCTCTATGGGACTTAAACACCCCATTACAAATGACTCAAAGGGGATCTATTGCCCCGACTTACAAGAGAGGATTTACCTCAATGACTTTACATAATCAAATACAATAATGACATCCCGACGAAGAAATAAAACATCTCCGAATAAATTACAACAATAAAATACATAGAATATTCTTTGAAGTTACAATATTTCAACACTCCCCCTTAACGAGAAGGGTATTCTATTGACAACAACAACATCAACTAAAGGAGCAAGGAGAGAAAGTATCATCGACAACATCATGGTGATACATCTATAGATCATCGGAAGTTTTCTTCAACATCATCGACAACTGGAACAGCTACTGGTATATCTTCAACATCTTCAATACTGGAACATCATCTTCTACAGTACTGAGCCTTCGTCTTCTGTAGCACTCTATCGTCTACAGCAAAAACAACATCAACATCTGGATCTTTCGATCAACAACACCATCATCATCTTGATCTTTCGATCAACAACATCATCATAGCAGCATAACCTGCAACACACATGATCCAATTACGGGATGATCAATCCCTCTCACTTTAGGACATAATGCCAAGGATGATGCAATCCTGATCCAATTACGAGATGATCGGTCCCTCTCACTTTAGGACATAATGCCAAGGATGATGCAATCCTGATCCAATTACGGGATGATCAGTCCCTCTCACTTTAGGACATAATGCCAAGGATGATGCAATCCCGATCCAATTACAAGATGATCAGTCCCTCTCACTTTAGGACATAATGCTAAGGATGATGCAATCCTGATCCAATTACGGGATGATCAGTCCCTATCACTTTAAGAAATCACACCATGTCTAAGGACGATGCAATCCTGATCTACTTACGGGATGATCAATGCCTATCACTTTAAGACATCACACCATGTCTAAGGATGATGCAATCCTGATCTACTTATGGGATGATCAATCCCTATCACTTTAAAACATCACACCATGTCTAAGGACGATGCAATCCTCTTGTCAACTTAGACAAAGTCTAAGGACCACTCACGAAGACACAAGTCTCCAGATTCATTTAGGACTAAAGTCCAGGGATGATGCAATCCACTCGTCAACTTAGACCAAGTCTAAGGACCACTCATCGACCTCATCGTCGGTACAGGTATCCTCATCATCGACCTCATCGTCGGTACATGCATCCTCATCATCGACCTCATCGTCGGTACAAGCATCCTCATCATCGACCTCATCGTCGGTACAAGCATCCTCATCATCTACCTCATCGTCGGTACAAGCATCCTCATCATCGACCTCATCACTCCCCCTTTCGAGCAGGGTCCTTTTGAACTACACCAAGCTTGTCTTGAAAATACTCAAACTTTACTTGAGACAGAGGTTTGGTCAATACATTAGCAACTTGCTCATCAATGCTCACATACTCGAGCTTTATAGCTCCCTTCTGCACCATATCCCGTATATAGAAATATCGGATCTCTATGTGCTTTGACTTATCATGGAACACTGGATTCTTCGTCATCTTGATACAACTCTGGTTGTCACACAGGATCATAGTGGAGTCCATCTAAGTTAAATAGTCTTGACAACAGCTTCCGAAGCCATATGGATTCACAACTAGCAGAGCAAGCTGCTATATATTCTGCTTCAGCTGTGCTGAGAGCCACACTGGACTGCTTCCTGCTAAACCATGAGATCATAGCAGATCCCAGACAATAACATCCACCCGATGTACTCTTTCTGTCTGAGAAACTTCCAGCCCAATCTACATCTGTATAACCATACAGTTTATAGTCATGATCTCCAACATAGTATAGACCAAAGTCTATCGTACCTTTCAGGGACCTCATCACATGCTTTGCAGCTACCAAGTGAACATGTCTAGGCTCAACTAGATACTAACTCAGGGTGTTCACAACAAAGCATATATCTGGCCTGGTATCCGTCAAATACATCAACAAACCAATCATTTTTCTGTAAAGTGTAGAAACCGCTGTCCATCATCCCAGATCTCTACTTCACATTTTCTTTGGCTAAGGAAAAATATCATCTGATCTCAACCGCATATCTAATCATAAGAATCATGCAAAGATTCTTTAACTCTAAGATCTACTCCCTTTGAAGTGGAGTTTTCTACATCTGAGTATTGTCCTCCCTCTGTGATTGAACATTCTGCATTGAGTGATCTTCTGCATATCTATCCGTGCCATCTCCTGTCAGATGGGTCTACTGATATGAGCCTCAATATCACTCGGACTGTATGGTGAATTCCTTCTTGCATCCATCTGGGAGAAGCATGTCATCTGTATATAGAAACCATCTTCAAACTTGTAGCAAAGGTTGAAATCCGCATCACCCATGGTGATCATCAAGCTTGTCAAATGACTATCGATCCTGGGTACCTGTTGAACCCTTACAAAGCCTTCTTCAATCATGTGATTCTCTTTCAGATCTTGGGAGTTTGCTCGATATGCACTTCTTCTTCAATTACACCATTCAAGAGAATGGTCTTGTCATCCATGGGTGTAATCTATCTCTAGAAGTGTGTCTAGCCATTGGAGCAAACATCTCATCATGATCTTGAGCCCTGCTTTGTACTTCTATAGTATGTTTGATTTGTAAGTCTTCTTGTTGAACAATCATCACTTGTTCTTTGGACACTTTTCCATATCCTGTATGCATATGGTGACTATCTAGATGCCTTCCATCTCTACCGGAACATACTATCAAGAGCGTGCACTGCTCCCAGGATGTTAGCAAAGAGGTTTCATTGTAGACAAGCAACAATGGAATGTTGTCCAACACTATTGGCTACTTACCATGAATATTAGTAGTACACTGTTCAATGAATGCTTGCCGTATGCATGATACATTTCCTGATTCTAGGAATACAAATATGCTTACAACTATTAATATCATTAACTATTCAAAGATTCAAGAAGTAATTCAAATACTTATCTTTTTATGTTTTGTGGGGTTGCCTCCATATGGATCTTTGCTTCCTTCTTGATCTCTACTTCCTTTCCATGTCATGATGATGATAGTATCATGAACTTGTGTCTTTGAGCTTTTATCCATCCTGTAGCACTATGCACCCTTAAATGTGCACTAGTTTCATCATTGTGTCATCCTCAAGATCTCATACATAATCATACATTCATTATTATAATCTCAATAAGATTAAAACATTATAACCCTAAATAATCTTAAACAAGTACGGTCATAATCATTAATCAAACTATGAAACATAATATGCATAAAGCCTTGATTAGCTAAACTCTATTTTTCAGGAATAATCATTATCAACCATATGAAAGTATACTTATCTAAGATCCTAACACAAAGTAGGATTCTAACTCGATATAGGAAAACATACCTGGATTAGCATGCTTTCTAGTTATTTCTAACATACCCAAACAATATATTCTTTGTTCTCTTCAATGATTTAGAGACCTTGTGCTAGTAACCTGCATATCTCATAAGTTAAGCATAGTAGAACCAAATCATACATACCTCGTAAGTAGAGCTTCTATGTGATCAAAGACTATGGATGAGTCTTTGTCTTCATGTCATCATGGTCATATATTCTTGATCTAGAACTTGATTTGTCTTTCTTGATGTACCTTTCATGTTAGCAAACAACATCATCCTCATACAACACCACAAGTGCATTAGTACAATCATAAGTGTCATAACCCTAATCATGGAATGTGTTCTATCATTCACATGCATTCATACTTTTACTAAGGTGATTAGACGAGTCTAAAATTAATCATGATTGTACTAACTGTTATCACACCATAGTAGCAGGGCTACTATTCTTGCTTAGCAGATATCTGCTTTCAGAGCTTGGATTATTCAGAGCTTTGCTATGATGAGCTTATATTTTGAGATCACTCATGATCAGAGCAGTGTATTTTATCAGACTTATGTTAGACCTTATGCCAAGGCTGAGCCTTGAGAGTTCAGATTTGATGACCGATGTGACCCTTTATTCCATACAGTTTAAGTTCAGTGCCTAGTGATGTTATTGCAGCAGTGTTTCAGATGGTTTATGATGATTATTATGATGTGATATGACCTATGGATTTCTGATCATTGAATATGGATTACTATCTTGTTGTTTTAGTCATGTTCACAACATTAGCTTGGTATATGATTCATGATGTGGCAAACTTTGTAAAACTAAAATGAACTATCTTGATGATGTTATAATTTATAAAATGGACATATTACTTGCACATTTAGGTTTCTTGACAAAACTCACTGGTTTACTACCTTGCATAGATATGGTCTTTCTTGACATTATTTGTCTGCTAGTTTAGGCACCACATTCATTTGACTTCATCCATTCATGACCTTCCTATATTGGCTCTACCCTTGACTTGTCTTGCTTGACTTTTTGGTACCGAGGACTTCCCTTTTTACTACCTATGTGTTGGATCGCATCCATGTTTGTTTAGTGTCTCGGCTCTGAGTTGGTGACAGAACTTGCCTTTGGTGAGTTGGATTGTAGGCCTAAATCATTCTGGTCGGTTGTCCCGATGTTTGGCACTGGCACGAACTCCCCCTAGTCACTTGAGATGTTGTTGGCTAAAACTGAAAGCTCTTGTGCTACTTATGGAAACTTGTGTAAATTCGCCCATGGAAACTATAAACTCTAGAATGTGTTTTTGAACACACGTGAGTAAAGGGCAAGAGCGATGAAATGCTAAAAATACTCCTTGAAGAGTATAAGAAAGGTCCAAAAGCAATGGTTCTTAAACTCTATATCTAAACGATTGCTGACCTTAATATATATATAAACATGCCCTGGATGCAAGCTGCAATTAGTTGTGCTTTTTAGCGCACCTGAGATCCGAAGGGTTATGTAGGCCAAAAAGACCATGAAATGAAATTGAATGATCCTAATGAACTTGGATCAACTCGATGTAGACATGATGCCTAAGTTGAATAAGCACTCTCTAAAGAACTTACCCATTTGTGAGGCACAACCCTTCCCTGTGTTATTTGTCCAGCACAGAGTGTAGCTTCCCCCTCTCCCAGTCCAAAGTGTCTTTTAGTTAGGTTTATACAAGTCACCCCTTTTGCCCAGCCTTGTTCCTAGCCTTCATCCTAGCTAGCAGTTAGACCATGTTCAATGGGTGAGTCTGTCATTTAAGCTATTGTGCAAGTAATTATAAATAACAATGGAATATGCAAACAATGATTAATGCCACTAAATGATGTTTATACTTTAAGTTAAGCTGTGAGTATGATTAGAGGAACATGTCTTAGTCTATTGATATGATTTATCCTTGGTTATATATTGGCCTAGTCAAACCTAGTTTGACTATGGTCATTTCTTGGGATCCGTGATGATGTGGACCATGTATGCTTATTGATGATGATTGATGGCCCCACATACTCTTGATGATGATGCTATATGATGGACATGTGATTCAGATGGTGATGATGCAGTTCAGCAGGTTTTATTATTATTCCAGATCATCAGATTATGCACTGTCCATATATGGTGGACCCTACAGTTGGCCCATCAGGGCAATCCAGGGTGTATGAGTACACATTCTTAGTAGATTTGGGTCTTCTGGATCCAATGAGACACTTATCATTCAGTTCCGGGCACTTCTAACAGTGATAGATGCAGTTTTCCACTTGTTGACCAGATTTGGGGTTGTTTTCCCAGCCTGACCAGCAGGGGCCATGAGAGGCCAGTTCACCTAGGGCGCTGTATGAGGAGAGGGTGGTCCAGCCACTTGATATTACCATTTTACCCCCTTCTGGAGAGCCTAGTGGGCTTAGTTTGAAAGTGCGAGTGCCCTAGGTGGCAGTTTCAACAGCTTCACAGTTACCGAGGCAGGTTAAAAATGGAATAAAAGGGTCATTGAGGAATTCGATTTGGGCAAGTGAGGCAAGGTTTTGGCACTTGGTCTTCACAGAGGTCTTCCAGGGTGAAACCCCTATCTTCCAGCCAGTTTTCATCAGTCAGTGGGGTCCACAGAGGCCACAGGAGGCCTTTTACTGCATGTCTCTCACAGATTTTAAGGACAGGATTTGATCATTTGTATTATTTTGGACATATTATTCTATATTATTGTGCCATGGGGATGAGCTAGCAAGAATTGATGCCTCTTGTTGTCCGCCAAACTGCACACCAGCAGCAGAAACCTTTCGAAAGCTGTCTCCCTCACTGGAAAGTGGGGAGAGGTGTGGCCTTGGGGGCAAGCAATGAGCCAGGTACTGTCACCTGAATCCCAGCTCCTCCGTTTAGGCAAACTCCTAACGAAGCCAAGGGGGGTAGTCCCTAAAAGAGAGTTTCACTAAGGCTCTTGTTTTTATAGTGTTTTTTGATGTAGTGATGCGGATGGGTGTTTTTTAGGAGTTTTTTAAGATGAGAGACAATTTATAAAGATTTAATAGTAAGACAAGATAACGCAATCCACGTTGCAAACACAAGATGAAAGATACACTTGGGCAATAAGTCAATCACTTTTCACGAAATATAACAGATAACTCCAATGTAGATAATTAAACAAGCAAAATATGAGATAAAGGACCAGTGCCTTATGGAGTCAAGAATTAAATGTGAATTTGTGGAAAACTTGATACAACTGCTTGAATTGAAAGTTTGTGAGAATGTTGTGCAGCTTATCTTAGTAAATTCAAAGTTTTAATTGTCTTGATTATTAGGGCTAAAACCAAGGGTTTTCAAAGAAAGTCCGGAAAAGATAATATCAAGTGCCTCCGTTCAAGGACATGTCGGGCCACCCAGTGCTCTAGCCAGGCCGCGCAATGCAAGCCAGCAAACTAGAGGCTGAACATGGAATACCGGCGCCCTCACTAAGAGATTACCCACTGAAATTATCTTATCGATCAACTCCGGATTGGTTGGTTATGGGGGTGAAAGTTTTAATTAGATTTTCACTTGTAAATTAACAAGTCTTCCACCTTTCTGAGTACTAGCCCAACCTTTTCAGGTTGGCAGAGCATACGGGTGTAGGACGGAAACCAAGATAAATTAATTAAAGGGTGTGTGAGTGGAAAATTTTATTATTAGAAAGCCTTGTTCAACTCTCCGACAGAGAGCGCTCTTGACTTGGTCTTATAACCACAGTTCAAGAGACTTGTTAGATTAACAATGCCTAATGCAGGGAAATGCAAGAAACTAAAATGCCCTCCGATAGAGGGTGCTCTTGACTTGGATTATGGCCAAGTTCAAGAGACTTTGGTTTATTTTAAAGAAACAGAAATTGTAACAGCAGTATATTTATAGCTTGAAGCAGATTTGAACAATAATGTTGATCTACAAGATAAAAATTACTACTAACAATAATGCTTGTAAGATAAAGAAATCTAGTGTTCTACCACACAAGTTCTAAACTACTAGGTGGGATTGATCCCCGAAACAGGATCAACCACTAGAACCGCCTGCACTTGAGAACTTCCAGCTAGCTGAAAGCTCTGCCAAGGAAACCGACGGGGATGGAAGAGTAACCACAAATTATGTGGTCCTGCCCTTGAGACGAAATCTCAAGGATACAACTTCCGGCTGAGGGCTTTGGAAGAGAAGCAAGATAAAATGCAAAAATATAAAACTAAACTACCAAAGAATCTCTTTCAGGTCGAAGACCCTACTCGGGAAAGCATGGGGGTAAGTAGATATGGAAAATAATCAAGATGACTTACTTGAAGCAAATTTTAAACTGCGAATATGAAAATGTAAATCTAAGCTAAATCCAACCACAAGACCCAACACTCTTCCCCAAATGGGGAAGAAAACCCAAAAGTGGAGGCCCTCTCCACTTGAAACTTTTTATTAAACTGTTACAGATGCCTTGGGTTTAAAACCTTGCAAGGTCTTTTGAGAACGGTAATACTTTGAAATTTCTGGAAGAAGATACAAATTTTAATTGCTATTACAAGGGATAAGTATATCAAGATTTAGTCATTTCCATGGCTCCTTCACTTTATTTTGCGTTGGTTCTTTGCTTCAAGATCCTTATCAAGTATCTCTCTTCCTCAAATGATCTACACAAGTCCGAAATATCTAAACAAGGCACCCATTAACTGTTAGCAAAAGACAAAACCAAAGCTTGAAACTAGTTAAGTCTAGGTTTAAAGTTTCAACTCTAAAATGTGGAATGCATGAAATTTTATCATAAAAACTTAACTATGATGAAACGGACCAGCGAACAACAAACTCCTAAAATGTAATGGGAAAGAGATCTAGATTATAAAAATTTTGAGAAATTTTTGTGGAAAATATTCTATCTTTTCAACTTGCAACTAGAGTTTAAAAGTGCAAACTATACAAGTGTGAAACAAGAGATTTAGAATGCTCCTAAAGTTAATCATTCCAATGTATGCCAATGATCTACAAGATGCAATAATTTAAGATCTATCCAATCAAATAAACTACTCTAACAAACACTAACTTATCCAATTCGTTTTTGCTTTTTGTGTATTTTTTTTTAGGGCACTTTTTCTTGGAGTGAACAATAGGGAGAAAGGAAGATAGAAGGGATGGATCTAAGGGAGAAAAATGAAGACAACAAGGGCTTGGACAAGAGACTTTGAACGGCAAAAACGAATGGTAGGGGAAACTAGGGCAAGACTAGGATGAAGTAGGACGAAAGGGGATAGGGTAAGGCTAAAATGAGAGCAGAGAGAGAGGATAGAAGAGGTAAAAAGAGAGAGGAACGAAAGCACAAGGAGAGAAGGGCGAATGGAGAAGGGCAAACGAGTGGGAGGAATAGATCTAGGGCCAAAGAGGAGATAGGCTAGCAAATTCAAAGGAAAAAACTCAAGGAGAAAAAGAGAGAAGGCTTGAAGAGGGAGCCTAGGGTAACAAGTAACCAATTTTAACTTTTGAAAGATTATGGTGGATCTTTATGGAACCTCTCAAGCTCAAATTTCTTGAAGCACAAGACGATCTTTGAAGATACCTGAAATGCACAAAGGTTAATAAATTAAAGACAAAGGGGAAGAAGACGCAACCAAGCTCAAGGTCCCACTTTGTACTTTGGAGATCTGCAACACTAAACCACTTCAACACTGATTTGATCAAGTTAGTATGATTAGTCAAAAAAAAGGCAAGAAGAGCATGAGTATAACCGATTACATTTTGCTACTTCTAGATCTCAATTAACCAAGCATAAATGAATAAATTGACAAAACAAATATTGATTCCATGGACATAAAAATGACTTCTAAGCTAAAATGATCAAACAAGTATATATGAAATAGCATTAATGGAACAACATCACCTCATTTAAGCATCAACAATTTCTCATGGACCAAATGTGCACATCAATATGACCTCCAAAGTCGAATTTATTTCCAATAGCAAGAAGCTAGATCACAATTACAAATTGGCAGAGTAAGTTTGCCCAAAATATCCATGAGATAATAACCCCTAATGGGCCTCTCTTTATACTAAAACTAGAAGCCAAAACCCTAGGTCGAATTGGCATGGACAAGTAGTTTGAATTCCAATCAATGGAAAGGCTTGGAGAGCTAATTCGAATGACAACTCGAGTTTGTGGTAGGTTGAGTGAAGAGGTGGCAAACTCGCCCTTGTTGATGCATGGGAAGTATCACCCATCGAATGGGCACTCTCCAACTAGGATCCACGTGAGAGTTAGGTAGATATGCGTGAGCTTTAGAGGAGGATGCGAGTTGGTTGGTAGAGGACAAGTGGATTGGTGGTAGGCACTAACGTGTTTGCAAGGAGAGCCAAGCTTTGGTGATTGCATGGGAAGTAACAACTATTCAATAATCAACCTCCAACAATGCTAAACGTGGATTTAGGGTAGATTGACGTGAGCTTGGAGTAGGTGCGAGTTAGCATGGTGGAGAGACAAGTGGAAGGTGGTGGGTGCTAACTCGAATTTGCAATGAGAGCCGAGTTTGGTGATTCATGAGGGCGCCCATCCTTGGGCTTTAATGCAAACCACCAACCCATCTATCAAGTGACAGCTCAACAAATCGAATTTTTAATGAAGGAGGGCGAAATTTGCTTGAGAGGATAATGACTTGGTGACTGGATAGTTGATTGGAGTGATTGGGAGTTGATTGGAATCCTCATTAATGTCTATTGCCATGTCATTTAGCCTTTTATTTTAATCAAATTGATTAATTTTGAAGAGATTTGGATTATCTCCAAAATATTCAATTTTATTATTTTAATTAATAATTTCTCTGAAAATGACTTTTTAGAGAAAATATTAATTATGAGGCTGAATTGACATCCGAAAGTTGGGTTTAGCTGCTCCATGGGTCATGTGTGATTTTTGGCTTATGAAACGAGCCATCAAACACTAAATTCGGACCCCAGATGACTGACATAATTACAGACTCAAATTTCTCTATTTAAACTATAGAGAAATTTAATTAAAATTTAAAATAATAAAAATTAAAAAACCCCACTTTCGACGCGTCCGGTAAAATTTTTTCGAAATTTTTTCTGGGGGTCCTAGAGACCTGGGACATGACCAAAACCTATTCTAATAGTGTCTAGTAGGTTTATTCATTACAGTTGGACCGTAATAACCCCCCATGGCCAAATTTCCAAAATCGGGCATTCCAGCTTTGGAGGAAGCGGGAGAAAAACCAAGAGATTATATTTCGCCTGAAGCAAAGTATAATCTGACGGTGAAAAAACTCCCTGGAATACCTTAGTTGTTTAATCCAGTCATGGTGAACCGAGCCACTCAGACCCTACTAGCACACTTTGATACAAACCCCCATGGGGCCATGGTCATGTCGACTTAAAAACAAAACTGGCTAAACCCAAATACAATGAAACCCAGATACTCTGGAAGTGAACACTGATGTGTTCCAACACTGGCGGCTCAATAAGGTTTCAACTATTTGTACAAATCAGTTGATAACATCTGGCTCCAACTGCGGGACGGACAGTTGCTTGATCTATGAGTCAAAGAAGGTGTTCGAGAATCCCAGAATATCAATTTCCTGCACAGCAAGAAAAGTGTCTTAGTTCCCATGTACATGATAAATAATGCCAAAATGAAATATCAACTATGAAACTATTTTTTGCTTTTTCTTTTCAAATTCACAATACAAAAATGGAAATCTTTTCTTTTTAAGCATGTATATGAACTATAGTACAAAAATTACACTATGATACAGAAATAATGATACATAAAGTACAAAGATAAGAGTTTAGGGAAGTCCTGAGATGACCCCTTGGTCATCTTGTATGTTGTTCCGATAAAAGGGCTTCAAATGTTGCCCATTTATAGGAAGAGGCAGTATTTCTCCTTCCATAGTGTTGAGGCCGAAAGAATTATCTCCAACTGTGCAGCGTATAATAAAGGGGCCTTTCCAAAGACTGTCGAATTTCCCATGCTTCCCAGGTTTCTCCCTTCTTTTGTCCCATAATAGAACAGTGTCCCCTTCTTGAAAGGCTCTTGGCTTGGCTGACTTATCAAATGTGGCTTTCATACTCTCTTTTTGTCTCAACATTTTGTCCAAGGAATTTCTTCTGTTTTCATCAAGCTCGATGATTTGGTTAGCCCTATCTTCCAACTCTAACTTCTCAGAGTCATAATCAGTTAGCATTCTGAAGATTGGGATCTGCATGCTAAGAGGTAATGTTGCTGTAATGCCATAAACAAGTTCAAAGGGGGACTTTCCAGTGGAGTTTTTCTTTGTAATTCTGTCCGCCCAAAGGGCATATTTGATCTTGCTATCCCAGGATCTTTTGTTGTCACCAACAGTTTTCTTAAGGATAGTCATCAGGTTTTTGTTTGAAGATTCAGCAAGGCCATTACCTTGTGGATAATAGTCGGAAGAGTGAGATAGGACAATGCCATACTTGAAACAGAAATCAGTCATTTCTGTTGAACTGAAGGCTTTGGCATTGTCAGTAGTTATCTTCAAAGGGGTACCAAATCGAGTGATGATTCTGTCTTCAATAAAATCCATAACAACCTTCTCAGTAGCCGTCTTGGTGGGAATGGCCTCTACCCATTTGGTGAAATAATCAGTTGCTGTCAGAATCCAGCAAAATCCATTGCTAGAGTTATCTTTAAATTTACCAATAAAGTCAAGACCCCATTGTTGGAAGGGGGCGATGACAACAACTGGGTTGAGGGGTAAGGCGGCAAGTTTAGGCTTTCCTGTGAACAGTTGACATTCCTGGCAAAACTTGACATGTTTGTACACATCGGCAAATATGGTTGGCCAATAATATCCAGCTCTAAGGATTTTGTGAGCAGTTGTATTCACTGCATAGTGTCCTCCACAAAATCCTGAGTGAAGGTCAATCAAGATCTTTTTAGAATCTTGTTCATGGACACATCTAAGGATAACCCCATCAGGGCTTCTCCAACCCAAGCCTTCTTGAGTAAGACAATACCTTGCAGCTTTTAGTCTTAGTGCCCTTCGTTTGTGTCCTTTAAGGTGATCAGGGCAAGTCATATGTAAGAGGAAATATATAACATCAGAATACCAATGGATATCTAACTCCCGCAAGGCAGGTGTCATACGTGGGCAATCAGGTTGATCAGTGCAGTTTATGTCAATGGCTTCCTCATTCCTCTGGGTCAACATTTTGGCTAGGCCCTGTCCCCTGATAAGTTTGGTAGGTTTTATTTCCAAGTCATATTCCTAGATCTTGGAGACCCATGTGCCTCTTGATCCTAAGCAATCCTGTTGGGATAGGATGTCTTTTACTGCAGCATGGGGGACATAACCTATAACTTTATTGTAACCAATGTATGTTCTGAAATGTTTCAAGGATTTGACCAAAGCATAAGCCTGTTTTTCCATTATAGTGTACTTTAATTCTGAATTTTGTAAAGCCCTGCTCATGAATGCGATTGGTTGCTCGAACCCTTCGAAGTTCTTTTGGAGCAAAACCCCAGCTATAGTATCCTCAGAAGCAAAAGAGAAAATCATGAAATCTTTGGTATAATCCGGACTAACCAACACAGGTGACCTAGTAATGGCATCTTTAATAATGTTGAAGGCTTCTTTTCCATCATCAGTCCACACAAACTTAGCATCTTTTTTAAGCAACCGCTGCATGGGTTTCATCAACTCTGCAAGGTTTGGAATAAACCTTCTGATAAAATTTATGTGTCCATTAAAAGATTGAAGACCCTTCACATTTTTAGGGAGAGGTATTTTCTTGATGGCTTCAACTCTTTCAGGGTCAATCTTGACCCCGTCCTTGTTTATGATATGCCCTAAGAGTTTTCCCTCTTCGATGCCTAACACAGACTTTGCCGGATTTAGGGAAATACCATATTCTCTGCACCGTTCAAAGACTTTTCTCAAGTGATCAACATGGCTGGATCTTTCCTTTGAAAATACAGTTAAATCATCTTGGTATATCTCGATGATTTTTCCTATTAATTCCTTGAAAGCATAATCCATGGCCCTTTGGAAGGTGGCTCCTGCATTTGTAAGGCCAAAGGGCATTCTCAGATACTCAAAGGTTCCCCAAGGGTTGTAAAAGCAGTTTTATGTTTATCCTCTAGGTTGATGACAACCTGGTTGTATCCTGAAAATCCATCAAGCATGGACATCATATTAGATCCAGTGACCCGTTGGAGGAGGGTCTCCATGTTGGGAAGTGGATAATTGTCTTTCTGGCAGGCCATGTTAAGGTTCCTGAAATCAATGCATATCCTGATACTTCCATTCTTCTTTCTTACAACAACTAAGTTGGAGCACCATGAAGTGTGTCGGGTGGGTGCTATAATGCCTGCTGCTAACATCTTTTCTAGCTCTCTTTTGATAATAGGTGCCAACTTAGGATTTATTTGCCTTAGTTTTTGACGGAAAGGCTTGGCATTCTGCATTTCTGGTTTAAGGGGAATGGTATGTTGGAACACATCTTCCCTATAGGCCTTCAATTCGTCATAAGTAAAGGCAAATATATCTCTAAACTCTCTGACAAGGTTTATTAGTGCATTTCTTTCTTTTTCTGATGTTCCTTTTCCAATTTTTATGATTTTTGGATCTGTTTCTGTTCCGATGTTAACCTCAATGTAATCCCCTGGCTTCATTTGGTCAATGCTGTTCTTCTTCCCGTCATGCCTATCAAAGATGTTCTCTAACTTAGTGAAACCACGTGAAATTGGGTTCATGGGCTGGCTTTCATCTTTATACTGCTTGCCTTCTTCCTGTTCATTAATGTTGAAATTGGCAAACTCATCTAAGTTATTTATGAATCTTAGAATTTGTTCATCATCTTTGAAAACCTGCCAATGGTTCATGTTGTCTGGGACAGATGGCCTATAATTGACTTCAAGGGTACAATCTCCTTTCAACATTTCTTCTGACGGCTGGAGGGTAGATGCTGCCACGGCTAACCTATCTGCCATACTGTTCTCTTCCCTATGGACTGCTTGTATGTTTAGAGCATCAAAGTATTCCATGGTGTCCCACACTGCATTTCTATATCTCTTAAGCCTTTTGCAATGGCATGCAAAGTTACCCTTGATCTGTTGTACCACCAAATCAGAGTCTCCCTTAATACTAAGCATTTTGATTTTCATGTCTTTAGCAATTTCTATGCCTAGTAAGAGTGCTTCATACTCCGCAACATTGTTGGTAGCTTCAAACTCGAGTCTAAAAGCAAAGTAGAAGATTTTATCCTCAGGTGATGTTAGGACTATACCAACACCTTTTCCAGATTTAGAAAAGGCACCATCGAATTCCATTTTCCACAATCCATCAACCTTTTTGTCTTTCATTTCCCTATGAACCGGATCTAAGAAGGTGGAATTGATTTGAATATCTCCTATCTCCCCTACATGGCAGACAAACTCATTTGAAGGTTTATCAGGGTTTTCCACATGGTATCTCCTTTCCTTTTCAGTGTGTAACTTTACAAGTGAGTCCTCAGAAGCAGGGACTGTTGCATAAGACCAATCTAACTGTATAGAACCACCCAAGGTTGCACCCCACTTTCTAGAGAGTAGCATACCCCATCTATCCGGTACATCTATGACGAGGATATCCATGGAGATATGGATATCCGGGTACTTGGCCAACCTTACAGGAACATTTTCTATCATCCCTTCAACCTTAACGGGTCTAGAATCCATGGCACACACATTCTGGTAGGGCCTGGTGGTTCTTAAGTTGAGCTGTTGCATAACCCTTTTGGTCATTAAGCTTGCCCCGGATCCTGAATCCAGCATACAATTGTGTAGAAGAAGGTCACCTATCATCAATGATATGTAGAAAGGAGGGTGAGCTTCTCTTCTTGTATCCCTAGTATGCAAGATTATAGGAGGGTCCTCATGAGTTGGTTCACAGCTGGTTGAAGGTTCTTCCACATTGCCCGAAAAAGTGACCTTCCTAGGAGTCTGAGGAATGAGAGGAGTGGGTGGACTAGGCTTGGTAGTACATGCAGGAATAGGTGCTTCTAAAGGCTTGGTAACACATACAGGAATAGGTGCTTCTAATGTTTTCAACACCTTTTCTTTTTGACCAGGAATCTTATAGAGTTCATTTATGGGTATAGGTACCTTGGTAGTATTGAACCAATTACTCCAATCAAAATTTAACTTACTAGAATCCGTTGAATTATCTGGAATAATTACCTTTGGAGGTTGTATAGCAGGTGTAGGATTTGATCTTCTTTGGTATCCGACCCCTTTAAATCTCTGCATATTCTGTAGCTGTTCATTTGATGGTCTTCCTCCAAAGTTTTTTGTCATATTGTCTAGCTCATTTTCAGCATGTTTCCAGTTTTCTTCGGGAATGTTGCGGATGTCACCTACAGCATTTATGTACTCAGGCTCGCTTGATGTTGGATTACTGGTACCCTCCCCTTCAGGATAACCATGTTCTTGTACATAGTTTGCAAAATAACAAGCGAATTCCTCATGGAAATCCTTGCAAGCTCTGCAAAATGGGATGTACACCTCATTTGCGTTGGCAGCCTCTATCTGAGTTGGAGGCCTCTTTTCATTTTCGGGAGCTTTCTTTTGCCAGTTATTTTTGGGAGGGTAATTTCTCTGAATTGGTTGAGTTTGTTGAACTTGCTGAACTCATTGGACCTGTGCCCTTTCCATGTTTATTATCTTGTTTTGTACTTCCTTCATTTGGGCTACATGTTTCTGCTCAGCTCGTTCCATCCTCTCACACATATCCATCATCTTCTTCTCATATGATTCTTTCAAAGCATCCAAAGGATCTTTACCTTTAGGCTCAGTTGTTTTCAAAGGAGTTTGAGCTCTTGAATAACCGAGTAGGTTTGACTTCCCAGAGGACTGCATGTTTCTATCAATCTTAGTTGCCATTGTTTGTGCTTCTAGCAAAGTAGCAGGTTCTTTATCCCTAAGTTGATACTGCATCTCTCCACTTAAAGCTTCAATGTAGTAAACCAGTATAGTATGTGGAGTTGGCTTGTAGTCTGTAGGGATTGCATTGTATAAATCAGTGAACTTCTTGTTGAATTCTTCCATGGTTTCTATTTCACTTCTTTTGATGTTCGTTAGAGCAGCAAGTTGATGACGGGGCTCTTTTTTCTCACCAAACTTGTTGGTGAAAGCAGTTGAAAACTCAGCTAAGGTGGCAAAGGAGTTGGCTGGCAAGCCGATGAACCAGTCACCAGCAGCCCCATCTAAGGATAAGGCAAACAACTTCATGTATACATCCTCATGTCTGTGAGCAACATCCCTGACATATCCACCCTTTATTTTTGAGAAAGCAATAAGGTGATGTGCAGCAGTAACAGCATCAGTGCCGGTAAAGGTGGGAAGTTTGTCGATGGCCTTATCTAGAAGATCATGTGGTTGACCTGCTATCTGAGCAATGTTGAGGGGGGCGAAAAAATCACCCATTGTATCGGAAAAACAATTATTACTGTTTTCAAAATTTTCAGAATTTTCTAAGTTATTTTCTTGAAAGAGACTATGGATGTCAGAAATAGACTGAGACCTAAGTTCTTCAAGGATTTTACGAGAAGCTAGCTTGTTCAGTCTTCTCCTATAAACCTTTTCAGGTTCTGGGATAAAACTAAGCAAGCCTTCAGAGTTTCTTCTAGTCAAATACCTTGAGGTGTTAATTGACAGTGGAGTCGCCAAGTGGTTTCAAGTCTAATTTCTGAGAGTGATTGAACTAAAAAACTACCAAAAAAGGAAAAAAGGGCAGTGGAGTCGCCAGACAGATTTGAGAATCTATCAAAAAGGTAACAAAACTAGAAAAAACTAAGGTCGTCCAGGAACAAAAAGATTTGTCCCCGGCAACGGCGCCAAAGATGTTGTCCGCCAAACTGCACACCAGCAGCAGAAACCTTTCGAAAGCTGTCTCCCTCACTGGAAAGTGGGGAGAGGTGTGGCCTTGGGGGCAAGCAATGAGCCAGGTACTGTCACCTGAATCCCAGCTCCTCCGTTTAGGCAAACTCCTAACGAAGCCAAGGGGGGTAGTCCCTAAAAGAGAGTTTCACTAAGGCTCTTGTTTTTATAGTGTTTTTTGATGTAGTGATGCGGATGGGTGTTTTTTAGGAGTTTTTTAAGATGAGAGACAATTTATAAAGATTTAATAGTAAGACAAGATAACGCAATCCACGTTGCAAACACAAGATGAAAGATACACTTGGGCAATAAGTCAATCACTTTTCACGAAATATAACAGATAACTCCAATGTAGATAATTAAACAAGCAAAATATGAGATAAAGGACCAGTGCCTTATGGAGTCAAGAATTAAATGTGAATTTGTGAAAAACTTGATACAAGTGCTTGAATTGAAAGTTTGTGAGAACGTTGTGCAGCTTATCTTAGTAAATTCAAAGTTTTAATTGTCTTGATTATTAGGGCTAAAACCAAGGGTTTTCAAAGAAAGTCCGGAAAAGATAATATCAAGTGCCTCCGTTCAAGGACATGTCGGGCCACCCAGTGCTCTAGCCAGGCCGCGCAATGCAAGCCAGCAAACTAGAGGCTGAACATGGAATACCGACGCCCTCACTAAGAGATTACCCACTGAAATTATCTTATCGATCAACTCCGGATTGGTTGGTTATGGGGGTGAAAGCTTTAATTAGATTTTCACTTGTAAATTAACAAGTCTTCCACCTTTCTGAGTACTAGCCCAACCTTTTCAGGTTGGCAGAGCATACGGGTGTAGGACGGAAACCAAGATAAATTAATTAAAGGGTGTGTGAGTGGAAAATTTTATTATTAGAAAGCCTTGTTCAACTCTCCGACAGAGAGCGCTCTTGACTTGGTCTTATAACCACAGTTCAAGAGACTTGTTAGATTAACAATGCCTAATGCAGGGAAATGCAAGAAACTGAAATGCCCTCCGATAGAGGGTGCTCTTGACTTGGATTATGGCCAAGTTCAAGAGACTTTGGTTTATTTTAAAGAAACAGAAATTGTAACAGCAGTATATTTATAGCTTGAAGCAGATTTGAACAATAATGTTGATCTACAAGATAAAAATTACTACTAACAATAATGCTTGTAAGATAAAGAAATCTAGTGTTCTAGCACACAAGTTCTAAACTACTAGGTGGGATTGATCCCCGAAACAGGATCAACCACTAGAACCGCCTGCACTTGAGAACTTCCAGCTAGCTGAAAGCTCTGCCAAGGAAACCGACGGGGATGGAAGAGTAACCACAAATTATGTGGTCCTGCCCTTGAGACGAAATCTCAAGGATACAACTTCCGGCTGAGGGCTTTGGAAGAGAAGCAAGATAAAATGCAAAAATATAAAACTAAACTACCCAAGAATCTCTTTCAGGTCGAAGACCCTACTCGGGAAAGCATGGGGGTAAGTAGATATGGAAAATAATCAAGATGACTTACTTGAAGCAAATTTTAAACTGCGAATATGAAAATGTAAATCTAAGCTAAATCCAACCACAAGACCCAACACTCTTCCCCAAATGGGGAAGAAAACCCAAAAGTGGAGGCCCTCTCCACTTGAAACTTTTTATTAAACTGTTACAGATGCCTTGGGTTTAAAACCTTGCAAGGTCTTTTGAGAACGGTAATACTTGGAAATTTCTTGAAGAAGATACAAATTTTAATTGCTATTACAAGGGATAATAAGTATATCAAGATTTAGTCATTTCCATGGCTCCTTCACTTTATTTTGCGTTGGTTCTTTGCTTCAAGATCCTTATCAAGTATCTCTCTTCCTCAAATGATCTACACAAGTCCGAAATATCTAAACAAGGCACCCATTAACTGTTAGCAAAAGACAAAACCAAAGCTTGAAACTAGTTAAGTCTAGGTTTAAAGTTTCAACTCTAAAATGTGGAATGCATGAAATTTTATCATAAAAACTTAACTATGATGAAACGGACCAGCGAACAACAAACTCCTAAAATGTAATGGGAAAGAGATCTAGATCATAAAAATTTTGAGAAATTTTTGTGGAAAATATTCTATCTTTTCAACTTGCAACTAGAGTTTAAAAGTGCAAACTATACAAGTGTGAAACAAGAGATTTAGAATGCTCCTAAAGTTAATCATTCCAATGTATGCCAATGATCTACAAGATGCAATAATTTAAGATCTATCCAATCAAATAAACTACTCTAACAAACACTAACTTATCCAATTCGTTTTTGCTTTTTGTGTGATTTTTTTTTAGGGCACTTTTTCTTGGAGTGAACAATAGGGAGAAAGGAAGATAGAAGGGATGGATCTAAGGGAGAAAAATGAAGACAACAAGGGCTTGGACAAGAGACTTTGAAGAGCAAAAACGAATGGTAGGGGAAACTAGGGCAAGACTAGGATGAAGTAGGACGAAAGGGGATAGGGTAAGGCTAAAATGAGAGCAGAGAGAGAGGATAGAAGAGGTAAAAAGAGAGAGGAACGAAAGCACAAGGAGAGAAGGGCGAATGGAGAAGGGCAAACGAGTGGGAGGAATAGATCTAGGGCCAAAGAGGAGATAGGCTAGCAAATTCAAAGGAAAAAACTCAAGGAGAAAAAGAGAGAAGGCTTGAAGAGGGAGCCTAGGGTAACAAGTAACCAATTTTAACTTTTGAAAGATTGTGGATGGATCTTTATGGAACCTCTCAAGCTCAAATTTCTTGAAGCACAAGACGATTTTTGAAGATACCTGAAATGCACAAAGGTTAATAAATTAAAGACAAAGGGGAAGAAGACGCAACCAAGCTCAAGGTCCCACTTTGTACTTTGGAGATCTGCAACACTAAACCACTTCAACATTGATTTGATCAAGTTAGTATGATTAGTCAAAAAAAGGGCAAGAAGAGCATGAGTATAACCGATTACTTTTTGCTACTTCTAGATCTCAATTAACCAAGCATAAATGAATAAATTGACAAAACAAATATTCATTCCATGGACATAAAAATGACTTCTAAGCTAAAATGATCAAACAAATATATATGAAATAGCATTAATGGAACAACATCACCTCATTTAAGCATCAACAATTTCTCATGGACCAAATGTGCACATCAATATGACCTCCAAAGTCGAATTTATTTCCAATAGCAAGAAGCTAGATCACAATTACAAATTGGCAGAGTAAGTTTGCCCAAAATATCCATGAGATAATAACCCCTAATGGGCCTCTCTTTATACTAAAACTAGAAGCCAAAACCCTAGGTCGAATTGGCATGGACAAGTAGTTTGAATTCCAATCAATGGAAAGGCTTGGAGAGCTAATTCGAATGACAACTCGAGTTTGTGGTAGGTTGAGTGAAGAGGTGGCAAACTCGCCCTTGTTGATGCATGGGAAGTATCACCCATCGAATGGGCACTCTCCAACTAGGATCCACGTGAGAGTTAGGTAGATATGCGTGAGCTTTAGAGGAGGATGCGAGTTGGTTGGTAGAGGACAAGTGGATTGGTGGTAGGCACTAACGTGTTTGCAAGGAGAGCCAAGCTTTGGTGATTGCATGGGAAGTAACAACTATCCAATAATCAACCTCCAACAATGCTAAACGTGGATTTAGGGTAGATTGACGTGAGCTTGGAGTAGGTGCGAGTTAGCATGGTGGAGAGACAAGTGGAAGGTGGTGGGTGCTAACTCGAATTTGCAATGAGAGCCGAGTTTGGTGATTCATGAGGGCGCCCATCCTTGGGCTTTAATGCAAACCACCAACCCATCTATCAAGTGACAGCTCAACAAATCGAATTTTTAATGAAGGAGGGCGAAATTTGCTTGAGAGGATAATGACTTGGTGACTGGATAGTTGATTGGAGTGATTGGGAGTTGATTGGAATCCTCATAAATGTCTATTGCCATGTCATTTAGCCTTTTATTTTAATCAAATTGATTAATTTTGGAGAGATTTGGATTATCTCCAAAATATTCAATTTTATTATTTTAATTAATAATTTCTTTGAAAATGACTTTTTAGAGAAAATATTAATTATGAGGCTGAATTGACATCCGAAAGTTGGGTTTAGCTGCTACATGGGTCATGTGTGATTTTTGGCTTATGAAACGAGCCATCAAACACTAAATTCGGACCCCGGATGACTGACATAATTACAGACTCAAATTTCTCTATTTAAACTATAGAGAAATTTAATTAAAATTTAAAATAATAAAAATTAAAAAACCCCACTTTCGATGCGTCCGGTAAAATTTTTTCGAAATTTTTTCTGGGGGTCCTAGAGACCTGGGACATGACCAAAACCTATTCTAATAGTGTCTAGTAGGTTTATTCATTACAGTTGGACCCTAATAACCCCCCATGGCCAAATTTCCAAAATCGGGCATTCCAGCTTTGGAGGAAGCGGGAGAAAAACCAAGAGATTATATTTCGCCTGAAGCAAAGTATAATCTGACGGTGAAAAAACTCCCTGGAATACCTTAGTTGTTTAATCCAGTCATGGGGAACCGAGCCACTCAGACCCTACTAGCACACTTTGATACAAACCCCCATGGGGCCATGGTCATGTCGACTTAAAAACAAAACTGGCTAAACCCAAATACAATGAAACCCAGATACTCTGGAAGTGAACACTGATGTGTTCCAACACTGGCGGCTCAATAAGGTTTCAACTATTTGTACAAATCAGTTGATAACACCTCCTAGCCTCACCGTGAGTTTCATGAGTCATGTCCTAGTCATATGAGGTGGGCCCATGTACTTTTGCCCCTTCTAGAGGATGACGTCACCCTCACTTTGTATCTCCTAGCTATGATGTCACCTTAGTATTGAGTGATCCATGTGTTATATTGTTAGGCTTATCTTAGCCATTGATTATGTATTGAGATATTTTAATCTCAACCACTCATCTTCATGTATTGTAAAGTGGTTTTGAGATCTAGGGTTTTGGTCTTTATTATCCTATATAAGGAGGAGACCCCCTATTGTTTAGCTCACCTTTGGAGCTCTTGAATATTGGAATAGAATACTTCTTTGTGGAGCATACTTCTCTTGTCGTGTGGATTCTCTTGCACTTTGAATATACAGTATCTCTTCTATGTATCATTGTGGATCTTGGGGCTACACGTTGTTTTCTTGCAGGGAGGCCGAATTGGTGGAGAGGAGGACGATTTGAAAAGGGTTATTGTTGGAGGGATCCACATATTCTCTCTTGAGATGATCTTGGTGACATGGAGTATCATTATTGTATCTTTGTGACATAGTTGATGCTTTCTATTACATCTTTCCATCATTTTCATAATTTTCTTACTTGGCTTGTTTCACTTGATCTTGTTTTGTAGGAGGAGGACGTTTTGGCTTGGAGCACTTGGATCTCACTCTTGAATATACACATAGGGGAATGCTATCAATTTGCAAAGTGGCCATAAGCAATTGAGGTAAGTTCATCAAGGTATGTACCTAGATCCATCCATTCTTCTTCATTGGTCATAAAACCCTTAAAAAACCCTCATTTTTTTGTTTTTCTTAGATCTACTTGGATCTAGCTTGGCTTTTGAAAAGATATTGAAAACCCACCTCTATAGTATCCACGACAATTCGGATCTATAGTTTGGTGTGGATTGGGTTCATTTGACACATTTTTCAAGGCACTTAGCCTTCCTTGGGTGAGGTCGCACTCCTTGGTTGGGTGAGTTTTGCTAGTTCCAAGACATGGGTAGGTGAGATCCCACTTGATTTGCACTCCTCTCACTTGATAACCTACCCCTAGTGCTTCACCTCTTTGATTTTTTCCTTGTGGGTTCCATTCCTCATTTTGAGGGTTGTGCCCCACTTGGGTCACTTGGTGATGCATTTTGGATCTCAGATCTACTGAGATCTAGCCATTGGATGCTTTTGATCTTCAAAACCCACCTTGATTTGTACCTTGACTACCGCGATCTACATTTTGGTGGACATTCGACTCCATTTGGCCCTTGATCTAAGGCACTAGTCTTCCTTGGGGCAATTCGCACTCCATGGGGATTGTGTCTTTTCCTAGATCCTGCATTTGGGTGCTCTCAATTCTTGGTCAATCCATAGATCCATGTCATAGAGCCCCTATAGTACCATCTCCCATTAATTTTGACCAAGTGGACCCATCTTGGACCATTTTCCCTATTTTAAGGAAGTGGGTCCCACTTGTGCATTTCATGGTACTAGATCTATCCTTTTGATCCCCCTTAGGTGGCCCAACTCATACATTGGTTGAAACATTTGTCACTTCTTAAGCCTCTTCAACCATATACTTAAACCCTTGGGTTCACCTAAGCTTGCATTGGTTTCCATAACTCAACTTTCACACTTCCCTAGGAACCATTGCTTTGGCTAGTCTTCTGTCGATTGGCTATAGGGTCTCCCCCTTGATCTTGTCTTGCCTATATCTAAAGCAAAGAGTGCCTCGGTTGTCGTGACTCCCAGCTTGCATTGGGAACCGTGGCATCTCTTGGGTCACCTCCTTAGTTGTCTGTCTCCTCTACCATCCCGGATGGAATACCATTAGGGCAACTACAAGTTGTGTGATAACACTAACCTCAATAATAAGAAGACAAACATATCATGAACTTAATCATCAGATAAATGAAACAGATTTCAAAACATACTTGCATCTCCTCAAGTCATACCTATTGAGATTGCGTGTAGTCTTCTCTATAAGGGTAAAACCCTAATCATCCAAGGTAGATCACTTGTAGACATCCTATATAGGTTCATGGTTCTAGGATGATAGAATATTAGTGCCATTTAAACCTCCTTCATTTCTATCCTATGAGCCTCTCAACCTTGCTAGGGTTTCTTCTTACTTGGAAACCCTCCCACAACATTTGATGGAAGATTAATATATATCATGAAGGGATTCCAAATCCATTTTCAAAGTTTCCCATGTTGCATCAGGTTTCTCCAACATTGTATCAGGTCCTTCCATACCTAAAAAAAACTGAAAACCCTAAGTGAGAGCTTCTTCCTCCTCTTCTTTGATTTCCTCCGTTGAGCTATTTTAGATGTGCTTTATTGTTTCTTGTGTATATATGAAATTTCGGATCTTCAGGGTCTGAAACTTCGGCCTGTGGTAGCCTGACCTGTCATCTTTCCAACCCCACATATTTTAGCTTCATTGGATTCTCCATGAGAGAGATATGCTAAGTTTCCTAACATGACCTGTTTATGGGATGAAACAACATAGCGAACTTGTACGGAGTGCCACGTGTCACTGTTTCAACTTCGGCCTCTGATACTCGGACTTGTGAAACTACAGTCCGTGCCCTAACTGTCACTTTTTACAGACTTCCATTTGGAGCTTCCTATCCCGAGATATGACATTTTTCCCTCGGTCACCTGTTTAGGGCTACATTCTGGAAGAGGTAGAAACCCTAACTTGTCCGGATTATATCTCACAAAGTACAACGAATTTGTGGCTGAAACTTGGACACAAGGTACAGGACGCCAAAAGTGATTTATAGCGAAAGTTCCACGATGACTAGGTTTTTCTATACAAAGCCCTAGCTTTCAAATTGTCACAAGTGAAACAAGTGTCGTAAATGCCATACGTTGCCTTCCTTCAGGCTAGCTCTGATACCATGTTAAGATTCTATATGCTAATATAGATAACATCAGTATTCAATTCAATTTCACAACAATAACATATACAGGAGTACTGAAAGATTAACAAGCACAACATAAACACAAGAGACACAATTTATCTTGGGAAACCCTCATGGGGTAGAAAACCCAACAAAACATCTTCAATATAGATGATCAAAAGGTACAAAGATGAAATCCCCAAACAAGAGCTCCTTCTCCTTCACAAATCTCTCTCTCTCTCTCTCTCTCTCTCTCTCTCTCTCTCCTAATGCGCAATCCACAAGTGAGTGTGTGTTCGAATGAGGAACACAACACCCCTATTTATAGTTTATCTTTCACTTGACTTTTTCCCTAACTAGGTCGGCCCCAAAAACTTAACCACTCAACTTAATGCTGACTAGGCCGACTCCTCTAGGGGACTTAAACACCCCATTACAAATGAGTCAAAGGGGATCTATTGCCCCGACTTACAAGAGAGGATTTACCTCAATGACTTTACATAATCAAATACAATAATGACATCCCGACGGAGGAATAAAACATCTCCGAATAAATTACAACAATAAAATACAATAGAATATTCTTCGAAGTTACAATATTTCAACAGAACAGACGACTGCTCATAGAAGTAAAAAACGAGATCATGTAAGAGCAGATTGACAAATACAATTGGAAGGTCCGAGGGAGGCAATGACACAAATTGTACCTATTACTATTAATAATACCAATCACCCAAATCGTCAATGAGTAGTGACTGATGATGGTGAATTGCATACATCAAAATCAAATATACTTGTGGTTACATATGAAGATGAAGTTGCCACATAAAATATTCCGTGAAAGAATTGATAAATTAGGTCATATTCAAATGTGCCATGTTTGTGAGGAGTCTTATTCTGGGATTCAAGTAGTGACTACTAATACAGGGCCAATGTGTACGAGATGTAAAAGTGAGTGTATCCATCATAGATTTTCATCTCAAAACCATATGAATCCGGGTTTGCAACCTTTGGTCCTTGCAAGTCTTACTCAAATCGAAGAGATGTTGATTGCATGAGCGAGTCCAATTTTGCAGGTTATGCATTCAATAGGTGGGCAATACAAATATAGAGGACACACTATCAGTTTTCCTAAAGAGGTTAAACATGTTGCCAAAATACTACCTCGATATATTAAAGATTTGGATTTAATGATTGTCATGCAAAAAAAGGTCAGTAAGGCTTGAGCTATGATTTTGTTGTTAGAAAACAGAAAGTAATGGATGCATTACTGTACAAGATTCGAAATGATCCATATTATCATGATGTTGAAGTTGATTTCCGAGCCATAGAGGAGTTGTTGGAAAGTGCGACAGATATTTCACAAATGATAAATTCTGTTGTATTACCAGATATGGAAAATGACATGGACTTTGCAATGTTGGAAGTGGTCCCAGGTTGTGATGATATTGTAGAAGGTGTTGACACGACTTCTTTTACTTCAAGGCTTCCAAATGTACATAGGGAAATTGAACTTATTCGAGCTTGGGAAAATAATCCTAAAGGAGAGGCAGACCACCCAGATGATGAGTCTATCGATGTAATGAATTGGCCCCCCGTTAGTTCATCTCCCATAAATGAGTATAACATTGATGGGTTATTTGATATGAAATTTCCAACATTGTTCCCTAAGGGTGAAGCTGATTGGTTACAACCATAGATGAGAAATGTGCATTTTCATGAGTATGCAAAACATCTTCTCAGATATCGTGACAACAGATTTGGGAGGCACCCTCGCTTTAGATACTTTTTACTTAATACCATTATGAGACATCGTGCTCAAGCTTCCTTGACAATTTTTGTAAAGACAAATATGGCTGATCTACCTACAACAGTTGATGAGTTACGAGAACACTTACAAAATCTTCCAAATTCTCGACTTGCTGATAGATTAATGAGGTTTAGGAATGTTCTAAGAGGTACGTGTTCATATTGGACCAAGTGTCGTGTAGAGAGCTATTTGACTTGATTCAACAAATAGGCTCTCCAACAATATTCTTCACACTGAGTGCAACAGATATGCAATGGCTAGATTTGCATAAATTGATGCCCGGTACATGCCCTATAGATCCAACTAAGCAAGGAAATGGAGACATCAAAATGTGATTGACAATCCTCATATTGTAGCAAGTTATATGCTTTTGAGACAAACAATGTTTCGAGAAGAGATTTTCTCGAAATTTCATAAGGCTACTGATTGTTGGTGTCGTTATGAATGGAAACATCGTGGATCTCCACATGTGCATGGATTTCTTTGGCTAAAAGATGCTCCCAATATGGACACATTGAACTAGGATGACCCTCTTCAAGTTAGATTTGCAAAGGAATTTTTTGATAGGTCTATGCATGCTTTCAATCCACATAATCAACATCAGATAAATACAATTCGACGAGACAATTAAGATCATCCTTGCTTAAAGGACACGCAACAAATATTTGCATCTAATCCAATGAAGGATTGTAGAGAGCTTCTGAATTGTGTCGAACGACACATAACCTGTAATGAGAAATCATGCCTTCGAAGAAAGAGTGGAAAGTTAGTGTGTTGATATAAGGCACCTTGGGAGCTACGTCAGACATCAAAACTTTATATTGATGAGAATGGAGAAAAAAGGTACGAACCTGAAAGAAATGATGATAGATTAAATACACATAATCGAGAAACATTGATGATGCGGCAAGCAAATATAGAGTGGAAACCTATTCTTTCTAAGCATGTGGTCATTAACTACATTGAAAAATACGCAGCAAAAGCTGAAAAAGGGTCAAAGACTTTCCATGATATGTTGATGCGTATATCTTCTATTCAGAATCTGAATGAACCAACAATGCATGCATATAGGTCTTTGTTGAGTGAGACAATTGTAGACAGGGACATAGGAGCACAGGAGACATGCCACATGCTATTGGAACTTTTCTTTGTGAAGGTAGTCATTGATTCGTGGTTTTGAATGTTGGGATGAAGGTTTTCAAGCAGGTGCAAGTTAACACAAAGTACGACCATAATTATAAATCTCTTATTGATGCAAATACTAAGAGGCCTTTGAATATGGAGCACCTTGCATTGATTGAAACCACAAGATCATGGTTGTATGACAAACGTCATCATGATGAGAAATGCTTGCCACAAAATAATGCTACAATTATACGAGTGTTTCCTAAGTTTTGCTCAGCTCCTGCTCGCGGAAATGATATGTTTTTGGATTTCTGTTGGTCTGAATTGGTATTGTACAAATCATTCCATAACTTTCACAAAGACATAGGTGACACAGCTGATGATATCTTACAAAATTGGGAAAATTTCCAATACAACCCATGGCATGTTGATCGTGATCCAATACCCTCTGAGGATCCATGTGAAAATGAAATTGAAGATGAAGGTGATCTTTTCCCAAATTTGCAGAAAGGATCTAGAGAGCATGAGTGGGAGATAATTTCAGGGTTGTATAAGAATAAGTTTATAAATGTCTATGAGTTTGACATGATTGGATTGAGGGACCATGATGTTTTGGAAAATTGGAATTATGAGTTTGTGGATGAAGACACATCGAATCGTGCTATTAACTTCATATCCGAAAAGAAAAAAAGACAATGCAATCATTACTACAGAACGTGCAAATGCTTATTCCTTTGAAAGTTTAGGGGTAAAACAAAGAATGGCATTTAATACAATCCTTGAACATTATAGAGGAGGTGGGTATAAAAAACCTCGACATATGATTATTCAAGGAACTACCGGTACTGAAAAGTCTTACCTGATTGGATCTATTAAACATGCCATGGAAATTGATTCTCTTCCTAATAAAATCCCCTTGCTTCTTTTGGCTCCTACCGGTGTTTCGGCATTCAACATATCTGCATCAACAATACAGTCTGAACTTCATATACTAGTACAGGACATGACCGATCTACAAGGGTCACGTTTGATGACATTACAGGAGGAGATGAGACATGTCAAATACATCCTTATAGATGAAATGAGTTTTATAGGGAGACATTTAATAAAAAATATTGATGCTTGCCTTCATCAAGTCTTTCCAGAAATTTCAAATGTTCCCTTTGGAGGGAGATCGATTATATTAGTTGGTGATTTGTGACAACTACCTCCTGTTATGGATAAACCTCCATAGGCATGTGAAGGTCCTGCAAAAGAGTTATGGAAATTATTCACAAAAGTTGTGACTTTTGATATGGTGTTTAGGAAAGATGGACAAAGAAATGATCAAAAATGTTTTCGACACCTTCTAATGAATGTTAGAGATGCAACTAGCATTGTAGAAGACTGGAAATTACTAATAACACATGGACCGACAAGGGAATCGTTTGATAAGGCTATACATTTATTTGCAACACATGAACATGTCGATAATCACAATAAGCATTGTTTGCGATCCCTAAATCACCCTGTTGCATGTTGTGTTGCTGCAAGAGTAAGTAGTAACTACTCAGTTAATGCTGATGAGGAAAAATTGGACAGTGAATTGCTTATTGTTGTTGGAGCTAGGGTCATGCTTACTTCAAACTTATGGACCAACATAGGACTTGTCAATGGTGCCCTTGGGGTAGTTGAACAAATTGTGTATAATCCTGGATTATCCCCCCCGAACCTCCCACATATGTTTTAGTGAGATTTGATAAGTATGAGGAGGTTCCATTGGATGTGGCATTTCCTCAGACTGTCCCTATCATACCAATTGAAAGAGGTAAGGCAAGACAAATCCCATTGAGACTTGCTTGGGGATTAACAATCCATAAGTCTCAGGGATTGACTGTAGAGAAAGAAACTATTAATATTGGGAAGAATGAGAGGCAGGATCTCACTTTTACTGCAATATCTAGAGTAAAAGCTTTGGATGGTTTTCGATTTCAACCTCCATTTTCATATGATTGATATGAAAAGATGGGAAAATGTGTGGGTTTATCTAATAGAAAATATGAAGAAGAATGATTAAGATCACTTACTCTGTAATATATATGTTATTCAATATCTTTATCATTTCACTTTGTTATTATACAACTTCTTTATGACTAAACATTCTTTCTGTGTTATTATTCAGCTTCTTATTGACATAGATAAATATTTTCGTTATATCACTTTGTTATTATTCAACTTTTTCATGGTGTTCTTTAGTATCATGGTCTAGACCTGTTTCCCATGGTGCACTGATGTCAACAATATTGCTTCCTACTCTCCCCATGCCCCCACGCCCATGACTGCAACTAGCATAGATCCATTTTAAAAGTGGCTCTACCAAGCGTTGCGAGGGATCAAATCTCTCGAGGTGCAAACCCTTCCTCCACATTTGTACTCTAAAAAGGGTTTGCACCTCGAGAGATTTGATCCCTCTCGGTGCTTGGTAGAGCCACTTTTAAGATGGATCTATGCTGGTTGTATTGCTAATTGTTTCACATAAACATGTTGAGCTTCAAGAGTATGCTCTCAATGCTCATTTGTTAATCAAGCATTTCTTTTAACAATTCATTCTATGTTTTCAATAAAGTGGCAACCAAGAAACTTGGAAATGGTATTCTTTTTAAAAAATGATTCAAGGAACCTTGGAGTTGGAATTTTCAAAGATTGCATGGCTTTTTTGAAATATGTGTGTGCGCGTGTGTGTGTGTGTGTGTTCACATTACATCTTTCTTAGACATTTTGGAATGCAAGTTGTGATAGATATTTTAATGTTTGTTTCATTAAATACACAAGTATGTATTAAGCAAAAATAAGATTGTAGAATCTTACTGGAATTTTTATGTAGAAGGATTAATCCTCTTCCAGTATAATCAAACATTATTGTTGAAATAATTCCTCCTTTTGTTTGATAGGTAGAAGTATATAGTCGATGCTACAAGGCACTACCCCTAGTTATTCAAGGAGCTGGAGCTGGTAATGACACCACAGCTGCAGGAGTTCTAGCTGATATTGTTGATTTACAGGATCTATTTCATTCTCATGACTAGGTTCCGCTATTTTCAAACTTGCAACTCCTTTGCTGTATGAAGAGACCTTTGCCATTTTATGCAATGTTTCCATATGTGAATTTATTTGCGAATCAAATTTCATATCATAAGAACGAGATAATTGATTACTTGATTGCTAATATGGCGATGCCATTAGCTCTGTTCCAATTTGATCTGGTCAGTTTGATGTTAAGCAGGGTGTCCTACCCATGTCAGTAGGCAATACGATATTTCCTTAGTACAAAATGTTGTTTAGAATTATAGGACTGTTTATTTGTAACAGTGAGTGTAAACCTTAAACCTCCATTGCATCAAGTATGGTAGTTCTGTTTCCCAATGCACGGTGGGATATACTTGTGTGGGTTAGAGTTTTAAAACAAGGCCAAGAGAGCCTAGCCTAATGAAATTAAACATTAATTAGTTGAGAATGCTTTATGACTATGTTCTTGTTTAACAAGAAAATAATGTGGGTTGACATGGTAAGATCTATATGTTTCTTATGAGATTTTTGTCACATTATGCTTACTTAACTCTTTTTATGACATTCATTACGTGGTTTCTCTATATCTTCTATTTGTTGTTTTGTTAAATATATGAAACATTATTTAGATTTTCGAAGGTTGTTAGTAGTTTCATTGAGTTTCATTGAAGGGGTTCTATTTTCTGTTCTTTGCCATTTCAAAGCACAGCAGATTATTGGCGGCTGTAGAAAGAAAGAAAGAAATCATAATAGTCATGAGAAAAACGAGGGATTACTAACAATGATATGAAAATGGGAAAATATAAAAAAGAAATCTGCAATTGATAGAAAGTAAATTTGCATTAGAATGAAAAAGAATACGTATTGAATCGCACTGTATTTCTGCAATAGTGGGTGCTGTCGATAGTGGAAATGGTAATTTCTTCATACGACATCTCAAAAACCCTTCCGAAGGCTAAGTCGAGGGAATGTGGGAATGCTACTCGAGTATTAATAGTCCCTGTAGGTCCTCTAATCCCTTACGTGGGATAGAGTGGGAAGAAGACTAAAGAATGTAAGTTAAGGCAAATTCTTTAGGGTTTCGTTGTTATGTATTTTTCGAGGTGTTAAAAAAAAGGAATAAGACTGCAGAAAATGAAATGTAAAGGATGAAATAATAAGCAAATAGCATAATAAACAAAATGAGTTGCTTTTAGTATTTTATATTTTTTGTACTTTTATAAGGAACAAAGATTTTGAAAATCATCAAAATCTAGAGAGAATGAACCAAAAAAATTTGAGGTGTAAAAGAAAGGAATAAGACTGCAGAAAATGAAATATAAAGAATGAAATAATAAGCAAATAGCATAATAAACAAAATGAGTTGCTTTTAGTATTTTATATTTTTTGTATTTTTATAAGAAACAAAGATTTTGAAAATCATCAAAATCTAGAGAGTATGAACCAAAAAAATCTTGAATTTTTTCCATAATGATGTTCTATCCACATACATTTATGAATATGAACAACAGTTTAGTGGTCCTCTAAAAAACATTGGACCGGGTATACTATACCCATATTGTGTCTTGGTGTTTTGAGACCATGCAAAGATATGCCCGAATTTCTAAAAAGCAAGGGATGGAATCATGGAAGATTTCCGAGAGTGAATTTACACTTTCATTGGACATTGTTTATGCATATTGTTAACAAATTAGTACTAGGCAAACACATAATATAATGATTCTCAATCTAACAAAAATACAATATACTTGAATCCCAATAGAGAAAAGTTTGACCCAAACATTCATTAATATCTTTGGTGAGTATCTTTGCAATCATCAGTGCTGTTAGATCTGTTAGAGTATGGTAACTTCGGGATGTCCTCCATGATTCAGATGCCTTGCATGGAGGTACATCAGCACTATAGGCATCAGGATGGAGTAGAGGGTGAGATGCACTCTACTCAGTGGCATGAGTCCAATGGTGTCTGCATGCGGACCTTCCAGAGTGATTTGACCTTTGCATGCATGAGTTTTGCATGACTTGTCAGCGATCATTGGATGCATGCAAAAGTGGCTTTTGCATGCACCGAGAATTAGGGTTTTGATAAATCTAATTCATCGGTGAGATTATTTATAGAGGCAGGGCATCTCCGGATGTGGTTGCTTAGTTGCTTTATCAAAGAGTGATAGATCAGGAGTGAGGAGGGCACAGTTGTGCATGCAGGCCGACTTTCTGAGAGAGAGAGGAGTTGCTGCAGGAGCTAGGGTGGTAAGATATGAGTTGGATCAGTGACCATTAGCTCCAGAGTCACTAGGCACCTAGTACTGAGAGCTGAGATAACTCATCAGTGGGATTTCTGCTCAGTTTAGAGGAGGACGTGGTTGCTTGGAGGAGGGTGCATTTCCCAAGGAGGGAAAAGCTCGTTTGGAGTCAGATCGACCGATTCAGAGTCTAAGACTTCCGGGATAGCCTTGCCTCAACATTCGAGGAAGGTTAGGGACGATTAGAGCTCATATCTGCTGAGATCCGGTCCAATACGAGCATCAAACATCTAGAGGGGAGGGCACACTTCTGCATGTAGTGGAGGTCGCATTCTTCAGACGGCAGTCTTCAAAGAGAGCAGATAAAAGCAGTGTGATACAGAGAGGTAGATCATTCAGAGGCACCTGCAAAGATACTCAGATCCAGTTTACCAGTTAGGGCTTACTCTTCCAGTGCATGCATCAGCTGATGCATGCAGATCTAGAGTCTTTTTGGTTCAGGGATTGAGTTACCTTTGAGGTAATACTATATTGTACTTGTCCATTTATATATATGCTCTGGGCTCGAGAGAGAAGATAGACCCATAGTTTGTTGGTTTTCCTCAGTTGGGGTTTTCAGGGCATATTTGGTGTTTATGTGTGATTGCATGTGCTTCAGTTTGGTAAGGAGATCTAGTTGTTGAGTTTATATTTATGAGTATGTATTGATATCGAGACTCAAACTGCTTGAGATCTTAGGGTGATTCAGAGGGAGTAGTGATCTATGAATCAAAGATTTACATGGTATCAGAGCCTTGGTAAGGGTCAGAGAGGGCAGTCACATAGAGATCTGTGGTGTTGGAGACTAGATTTGAGATAGATATAGTAGATCAGTGACGATAGAGACCAGATCTACTAGATCTGAGTAGCATAGTTCAGATATGAGGTTGTAGAGGTCAGATCTATCAGATCAGTGGGTTCAGTGGTTAGATCTGTGATAGATCTACCAGATCTGTGATCAAGAGAGATTCTTGTTCACTGTGGGTTACAGTATTTCAGCTGAGAGAGTATGGCCACTAGCTTGAGAGTGGAGGATCGGTTGGATGGGGCCTCCAACTATAGTGCATGGAGGGCACGTATTACCCTCTTGCTGAAAGAGTGTGAACTATGGGATGTTGTGAACAACACAACGGTAAATCCAGTTACAGTTTCGTCAGATGCCACTGCCAAAGCAGTGTATGATAAAAAGAATGTGAAGGCTCAGAGGATCCTTCTTGATGCGATCAAGGATCATGTTATCCCACATGTCTCTACAAAGGACAATGTGTTTGAGATGTGGGATGCATTGACTAGTCTGTACTAGAGCTCCAATGCAAATAGGAAGATGGTTCTCAGAGAGAAGCTGAGAAGCATTGAGATGGGGAAGGATGAGAGCATGACTACCTATCTCACTAAGATAATTTAGGTGAGGGATGGGTTGGGAGCAGTGGGTGAGAAGGTAGAGGATAGTGAGATGGTTTGACAAGCCTTGCATGGCGTGACTGTGCCATGGGCAGTGTTCGTTCAGTCTATCATAGCTCGAGAGAACCTTCCCAAGTGGGATCGTCTGTGGGACAATTTCACACAGGAGGAGATCTAGAGAGGGTACATACAGGGTTTAGCTTCTGCCACTCATGAGGAGGAGGATGTGGCTCTCCCAGCATGTGGGAAATAGAGGGGTAGACAGAAGAAGGATCTGAGCAAGATCAAATGCTTCGCCTACAACGACTATGGACATTATGCGGGACAATGTCCACATAAGAAGAAAGGGAAGCAGGCGAAGGACGAGTAGGTGACAACAACAGAAGAGGTTGATGAGTTTACTTCTAGGTTTGAGGAGTTCTCATTAGCCTTAGTTTAGTCAGGACATGATAGTAGCCTGCCAGAGGCTCAGGTTGATCAGAGTTGGAGAGTTGACTGCATGCTCAACAGTCACATGATAGGGGTGCGGGATGCATTCATTATCCTAGAGCACACACCCTTGCAGTTGGCCCGGGATGTGTAGGGGGTTGATCACTTGGTCACTGGAGTGGGCAACGTGAGATTTATGCTTGACCTTGGGTAGCTCCTGTAGGTATCAAGAGTGCTTTTTATTCCAGGATTGAGAGGGAGTATTCTTTCAATGGCAGCTTTGGCAGCTGCTGGCCACTCAGTAGTGTTCCAACGGGATCAGATCTTCACCTATCCTAGAGGAGTAGACCCAGTCTTGTTGGGTCACAGGATCGACGATGAATACTTGGTTCGAGGAAAACCTACTACGGGCACATTAGGATGGCTGAGTACATCCTCTTCAGATTCAGAGGGGGGTGATGAGCGAGATGCTCATAGTAGAGATGAGGCTAGGAGGAGTGAGTTTGGTCAGCAGATGGGTGGGAGAGATGCTCGCCATGATGAGGAGGAACAGGGGAGTGATTTTGGAGTTCAGATGGATGAACGAGATGCTCTTGATAGTGATGAGTCTCAGGAGATTGAGCCCTTGGGCTCATATCAGATGGATGAGCATGTTGCTCATGCATGCATCGGTAAGAGATTGAGCTGGTATGAGATAGTTGAGATGGACTTAGCTCAGGAGAGAGCTGAGTCAACTCAGAGACATAGGGAGTTGACTTACAATGTTGAGTCAGCTCAGGGACATAGACAAACCACCTACAGAGTGGTGGATCCACTTGACAACAGTCTTCGGGACTGGTTACAACAACAGAGATTCAGAGGGAGTCTGAATCAGAGTGCAGTGATAGAGTCAACAGTGGTTGATCAGGGGGCTTCTTCTGAAGCCACACTTATGGAGATTGATCAGGGTTCTTCAGGTCAGAGGGCAACAGTGACAGGAACATCAACTAGATCAGTGTCAACAGCAGGGGATTTGTTAGATCCAGGCATCAGTGGTGGAACTTCCCTCGCTAAGAGGGAGTGTTAGAGTATGGTAGCTTCAGGATGTCCTCCATGATTAATATGCCTCGCATGGAGGTACATCAACACTGTAGGTATCGGGATGGAGTAGAGGGTGAGATGCACTCTACTTAGTGGCATGAGTCCAGTGGTGGTAGCATGCGGACCTTTCGGGGTGATTTGACCTTTGCATGCATGATTTTTGCATGACCTATCAGCGATCATTGGATGCATGCAAAAGTGACTTCTACATGCACCGAGAATTAGGGCTTTGGTAAACCTAATTCATTGATGAGATTATTTATAGAGGCAGGGGGTCCTCGGATGTGGTTGCTCAGTTCCTTTATCAGAGAGTGATAGATCAGGAGTGAGGAGGGTCCAGTTGTGCATGCACGGTGACTTTCTGAGAGAGAGAGGAGCTGCTACAGGAGCTAGGGTGGTCAGATATGAGCTGGATCAGTGACCATTAGCTCCAGAGTCACTAGGAACCCAATATTGAGAGTTGAGATAGCTCATCAGGGGGATTTCTACTCAGTTTAGAGGAGGACGTGGTCACTTGGGGGAGGGCGCATTTCCGAAGGAGGGAGAAGCTCGTTTGGAGCCAGATCGATCGATTCAGAGTCTGAGATTTCCAGGATAGCCTTGCCTCAGCATTCGAGGAAGGTTAGGGATGATCAGAGCTTAGATTTGCTGAGATTCGGTCCAGTACGAGCATCAGACATCTAGAGGGGAGGGCGCACTTCTGCATGCAGTGGAGGTCGCATCCTTCAGAGGGCAGTCTTCAGAGAGAGCAGATCAGAGCAGTGTGATACAAAGAGGCAGATCATTCAGAGGCACCTGCAAAGATACTCAGATCCAGTTTACTAGTTAGGGCTTACTCTTCCAGTGCATGCATGAGCTGATGCATGCAGATCTAGAGTCTGTCCGGTTCAGGGATTGAGTTACCTTTGAGGTAATACTGTATTGTACTTGTCCATTTATATATATGCTCTGGGCTCGAGAGAGAAGATAGCCCCACAGTTTGTTGGTTTTCCCCGGTTGGGGTTTCCAGGGTATATTTGGTGTTTATGTGTGATTGCATGTGTTTCAGTTTGGTAAAGAGATCTAGCTGTTGAGTTTATATTTATATGAGAGTGTATTGATATCGAGACTCAAACTGCTTGAAATCTCAGGGTGATTCAGAGGGAGTAGTGATCTCTTAATCAAAGATTTACAATATCTTCTTGAATTCATTAGATATAAGTGAAAGCATATAATCTCTTATAAACTAGCTAAGTTTTGGTATATCTTAAGTCTCTCCTTTTGTTTGTCCAATTCTTCACTTTTATAGTTTTTGGAGGATAATTAACAATAAGAATGCTAACTATATTTTATGAAATAATGATAATAATATAATAATATAAAAAGTGACATGGGTCTTTGTGTAAATTCAAGTCAGTTTGAAGTTAAAACATGTAACTTAGGGCAAACTCAATGTGGAGGGTTAGGGAGTGGAGTGCATCACCTAGGAAGCAACTTAATGTACCAATAACTTGCACAAACATGTAATTTAGGGAAAACTCAATGTGGAGGGTTGGGGAATGGGGTGCATCACCTAGGAAGCAACTTAATGTACCAATAACTTGCACAAGCATGAACTCTCATAGCTTTAATCACGTTATGACACCATTAAACAAAAATTAATCAAACTCCTTATTCCTCATTTATATTTATGTCTATGCCTTTGCAAAGTTTAAAATGCAAAATATAATATTCATTAAAATAAGCCATGAATATACTACCACATATGTCAAACATCAACCATAACACAAACTGTCCAAATAATATGTTTTATCATGTTTGTTTAAATAAACACAATCACCCAATGGGGTTGGATCCACTAGTGAGGAATGGGGAGTTTTTCACTAGTAATCAAGGTTCAGTTTCCATGAGGACATCCAACCCCTCATATTGTCATGGGGGTAGCCAAAGGTGGTGGTTGAACATGTGAGGCTTGCATTGCACTCCCATGCGCGCATAAGTTGACCAAATCCCACCCTCTTGTCATCCTTAAGACCAAACACAAATTGTTATGGCTACGAATTTTTCCCAAATGGATTGGATCCATCTGAGAGGAATGCAATTTTTTTCATTAGTGACTAAGATTCAATTCCCATGAAGGCATCCGACTCCTAAAGTTTCCATGGGGGTACTTAGAGGTAGTGGTCAAATGTGTGAGTTTTTCATTACCCTCCCTGCACATACATAAGTGGATCAAAGCCCACCTTCTTGTCATCCTAAAGACCATGCACTAATCATTACGACTACATTTTTGAAGGGATGGTAGGCACGACGAGGGTGGGGGGGGATCATTTTTTTATCCTAAAGGAACTCTTGAAATCAACTACACTTGGGGCATTGGTGCTGCAACCAACAATCAAGTAGAGGCCTAAGCATTGGTTCAAGGCCTCGAAGGTATGGAATATATTAGGGTAAATTCTCTATTGGTTTTGGAGGACTCAATAATAATAATAAAACTCATGAACAAATAACATATTTCAATGGAAAATTCTCTATCTGAACTAATATCTAAGATCAAAGCCAAAGCCACCCATATTGAAATATATGGTTCTACCATGTTCTGAGAACTCAATAGAAATACAATTGTTCAAGCCAATCGAGCAACTCAACTCACATGAGGTTATTTGGAAAAAAATGGGGAGGTTTCATTTCTCCCAAGCCCCTAAACTTTATCAATGAAATCCACCATATTTAACAATTTATTACTCCATGCATAACAATGGACACGTTGCAAAGCATTTATGGTTGAGGATCATGGCAAGTCCAAGGCATTAAAGGAGCCTGCTAGGCATAGAGTGGCATCCGACATGCCATCCCATTCCAAGTCCTATCAATTTGAATGTGTTTTTTTTAGGGTTGCAGGTGGGATAATTGCGCTATGAGCCTTTTCTAGCTCTCATTATTCCCCTTTGAGTATTGTTTGGTCATCTAAGTTCGTTGTGCACAATAATGTTTCAAGGCTCTTTGCTAGGTCATTCTCTCCTCAACTTAGTGCATTGGAGGTTTGTTCCTTTGCCACAAGGTTAATTTGCATTTGGAAAGTACATTGTGATTATCAGTGGTCTAGCTGGAAGTTTGAGTGCCAAGATCCTTGGTTATGCTCAAGATTGTGTTTTTATGTTTCTAAAGGCCAAACACTTGAGTCTATTTTCCTGTCATGTTGGGAGACCTTTGTTTGTTTAAGAAAATTGGGAATTTAATGCCATTTGTGCTTCCTTGTGCTCGATTAAATTCATAAGGGTGGGCTAGGCCTAGTTTAGTTTTCTTCATATTTGCTCTATTTGTCCTCTATGTTGGATTTGGTTGCGGTAGTCATCCCATATTCAATGATTAGATAGTTGAAGCCTTGACATATCTGGCTGATTCTATTTGGGTGGAACTCTATAGATTTGGGTTATATTTAGAGGTTTGAAGTTCCTTTATGTTACTCCTTTCATGGTTTATCTATAGGAAGGGAGAATTGGATTAGCCTACCCTATATTTGTTTAATTCCTTTTGTCTGACCATTTCCTTTCATGGTTTATCTATAGGAAGGGAGAATTGGATTAGCCTACCCTATATTTGTTTAATTCCTTTTGTCTGACCATTTGGAATCTCTTTGCATTCCAAAGATATGGATTGCCCAGAGTGCCATGGGAAATGCTAGCGAGCCATAGATGCCATTCAAAGGATTCTTTTCCATCAAGAAGAGTATATCATTGAGAATATAACCTCAATCCTATCACTAACAAATAAAATGCACAACGATGAACATCAATACAATTCACAATGTTTTGAGGCAATGGACATTTGAACGCAACAAAGGAGGTAGTTAGAAGAACTGGAGGCCAGGTGTTTTTCTCTCAAAAATACCATTGACAACATCCTCAAACGCTCTCAATCAATAGACTCGAAGCATTGAATCTCTTTAGGCTCAATTCCAAGGAATACCAAAGAAGAAGATATAGTTTACTAATGGTTTGAAGGCATGGAGTTGGTGAATCCAAAACTACAACAGGAAAATGGTGAACCGGAAGAAGCACATAGCAAGCATATCTTTCAATAATTTAACTATTATATTATGTAAATCAACACTTATTTTAGATTTCTTTTATTAACTCTACAATTTCAATAGTATCAAGAAATTTGTAGAAGAATATTAGACAATTTTTGAAAACTTTTTGTATAATGGGAACACTAGTGCTCATTTCCAAAATGAGACTACATTTTATATTACTTTGTTGACAATTCACATGCATTCTTTTTAATACAAAATCCTTACTTGTTCTTGTTGAATAAAAATAAAAATAAATAAACACATACTCCTAAAGATGTTGAAACATGATCCCGAGAGAGCATGGTTATATACCCAATTATGCCAAAAACTTAAAGTAACCCATGCTAAACCATGTTGTCTATGAGTAAATGATACCAAGCCTAAGTATATCATAAAAGATAGTAATGTGAACTTCAAAATGTAAATAATCCATATCTAACCATGTGACAAAAATAAGCATGATTATCACTATTCCAACAATGAACTTTAAATACACAAAACATATAAGTGACATACATGACCTTGGTGAGGTGGGTCCTAAGCGAGAAGATGAGGAGGGTCAATTGTTACAAGGAATGTGTCGCAAGTGAGCAAACACCTTGGGATGCTAATCAACAAAAGGTATTTTGATCCTCATCTTCCCTTGAAATAGAGGGACTACATGTGGCAAAGAGCGAGAATGAGTAGAGTTGTGTTTACATGAATCTTGGTAGGTGAATATTGTACAGTACGTAAATAATTAACATTGGGTTTTACAAGAAGGCCTCTAGTGGGGCCTTAAGGAGGCAAGGGTGGATACATTTCATTTATATTTTGTTTTTCTTTTGTTGGTCTTACATTGGGAGCAATAATTTTAGACATGGGTGGTGGTAGCACATCATCTTTTCATGGGGGGGAGTGATATTGGAATAAAATTGTTATGCATCATATGACTTCTTCCCAATATCCTTTTGCGGAGGAGTGAGGTGATTTGAGTTTTCCTAATCATCCTTCCCAACAAAAGGAGGTGTTGGATTAGTAGTTGAAGTGTTATTGGTAGAGGGGGCAACATGATGTATCTTAGAAATATTTAGGTGAGGGAGGAAGTTGGCTAGAAAAGGAAATAGGGGTCATTGCATATTATAGTAACCCCCTCATTATAAGTGACCTATTTGTGCTAGTTGTTCAATCTCACCAAAATCAACATCGAGGTTGTTGGAAAACTGTATTTTCTTCCTCCATCTACCGATGTTATCTTCCCTATATCCATGACCTCTTCTTGGGCCACGAGATCCTTTACCTCAAAAAATCATCTATTAAAAACAACATGCAAGCATATGATCAACATATCAACCATATCACTCGTTTTTCATCACAAGTTAAACATAAACAAAGCATGAGTCGAATCATGTGAGAAATACAAGTGAAATACATCTAAATTGCTACGACTCATAATCGTATTAAATGAATGTTGGAAAAGGGTTAACAAAAGAGATGAAAATGAGGAAAGGGTGAGAGATCTTGTTGGCATGGACATTTTTTATTTTGTTTGCTAGTTTGTCTGTCACTTGCAGGGCTAGCATGTGGTCTAAGAAATCACGATCCAGGGAGTGTTAAGTCGTCAAAATCACCTGGGGATCGCACTAGGCCTGGGCCACACTAACCCTTAATATGGATTGATTTTTTAGTGTTTACTCCCAACTACCTTGTGGAGTTTGAATTTGGGTCTCCGAGCAAGACAAGGCCTGTTGAAACCAACCTTGCTAGCAGGATTTGACTTGCTGGAAAGGACATTATTTTGCATTAATTGGCATAAATTTTTTATTGCATTTATGCAATAAATTAATGAAGTAGACAATGTTGCAACATCAAATGTAAGCAATTTTTTTTTCAATAAAGAGAAAAAAGTAACTTGATATTTCATTATGAAATCAATGTTACAAAATATCACATTTATATGACTGCTCAAAATAAACTATGCTATACAACAACTATATCCCTTGATAGATCATCAACTGGAACTAAACCATATGACAGTAGCTCAAATAGAGGTCCAGCCCCATACAAAAATATATACAAAATTTTGTTTCCCAACACATAATACCAGAGCTAAAATAGAAAATCAGACCTTGAGTCAATGAGTTGCTCCTCAATGTACTCCTCAAAGAAATCCTAGTTCTGGTAGGTGGGTGGATAAAGCAAGGGATGAAGTGATCGCCGTACTCTACTGATATTCCATCCTGGGTTAAGAAGAGGTTGGACATAACTCCATCCCATCATCCTAGCGTTAGGGAGGAAGAGATAAGGCAAGCAGTTGACACAACACCCTTAGCATCAGTGTGGGCTGTAGAGATAGAATCAAGCCCATGCATGCACTCACTCTGCTTTTATTGTGTGCTTCCTTGTCACACAGTTGGTTCTAACTAATTAGTGCAACTTGGAGTTCAAGCTAAACCTGTGGTGAAAGCCTATTCAAACTTGCTGCTATGGGGCCTATTGGACCTGGGACTATGGAGGCTCGCTCCTCCTTAGACCTAGATCTAGAGTTGATGCCAGAGACAGTACCATCAATATAATATGGCCATCCATTGACCCAACCACTTCCTTAGATAACAGATCAACACTCTGGTTTAACTCCCCGTAGATGTGAACAAAGGATATATCATCAAATTCTTGTATCAATCTTTAGGCCTTTGTATCCAATGACCCAAATGAATGGCTTTTAGAGAACTGTTTCCTGATGCCCAGCCAATAACCACACAAGAGTCGCCAAATATTTTAATATGCCCCTCTTCAATGCCATCCGCATCAATCCCCATAGTGCCAGGAATTCAACCTTAGTATTGCTTCCTTCCCCTGCACCCACCCTTAAAATTAATTTATGATATTTTTTGATAAAAAGTATCATGCCAACACCACAAATGCCACCCTTATTTGCCCCATCGAAGAAACCAAAAGATGTATCAATATTAGGTTCAGGGAATTTTAAAATCCTCTTCTTTGGTTCTTTAGTAATGATAGGATATTCTTTCAAGGGTGCAAACACTTTATAGCAGATGCTAAAAACTGAAGGTTTTTTATCCTAAAAAATGCATCGATTCCTGCATTTCCAAACTTCCCAAATCATAAAAAGGGGAAGAGTTTTAAAATTTGACTTGGAAGTAAACCATTTAAGCGTACAATCCTGGAAAGATACTTCATACCATACATCAAAGTGAGATAGCATCCTTTGAAGTTCAATCCAAACAGCTCGAAGAAAATGACAGTGAACAAATAGATGGGCAATACATTCATCCTCTTTTCTACATAAAATACATATTCCTAGCCGATGGAAACTTCTCTTAAGTAGGCTGTGCCAAGTAAGGATCTCTTCTTCTAGACAAATCCATATGAAGCACTTAACTTTAGTTGGAATGTTCCAATTCCAAATTTTGTTGTGCCACCATTTTGAAGTAGGAACCTCAAAATCTTGCATAATTGTCGCATAAACCATTTTAACAGTTGACGCCCCATTTGCATCATGCTAGTCCCAAACAAGCACATCCTTGTCATTAGATAGAAAAATACCTGCATCCTACAACACCTTCACATAATCATTCAATTTTGGAGCAACATCTTCAGAAAGACCCAGATCTTCAACATATTGCCAATATGGCAGCGTATCATTACCCTCGGGTCTGCAAACATCTGCCAAAACCTGAATATTTTTCGCTTGAAGTTGCGCTAGAACCAACTAAGAGATCTATATTTCTCCCCGTCCCAACAAAATGATCAATGCCTAAAAAAAATTGATTCCCCCTTCCAACCTTCCAGCTTAAGTGACGACTGATATATGGGAAAGTTTTTATGAGTCCACACCACATCACAGATGCATTGCGATAATATAACACAAGTTGTCGAAGCCATAGAACAACAATTTTTTTAAGATATTTAGTTCTAATAATATTACTCCATAATGCACACCAAATATACCTCGCCATAGACTCTTTGCTCATAACGCTTGATTAAACCAATCTAGCTTCTTTATACCCCATCCACCAAGCTTCTTTGGCCAAGATAAACTTTCCCAATTTGTTAAATGAAACTTATTAATGTTTGGATTTCTCAACCAGATAAAGTGAAACATCTTTTTTCTGATTTCATTGATGATAGAAATTGGAGCCTTCATCAGTACAAGCCAATAAACAAGAATACTCTGCAGAACGGGTTTAACAAGATTTAGCCTACCCCCGATGGGCAACAACGAAACGTCCAATTGTTGATCCTCTTATCTATTTTCTGAATGAGCTAGCTCCAGTCTTCTTTTTTGTACCTATTGGGTTTAAGTTAGAAGCCGAGATACTTAAATCCAATACCCAGCTTGTCCATTTTATATGGAAATAGTCTTCAAATTTGCTTGCATCATCCTGTATCATTCACATTATAGAGAAAACTGGATTTTTTAACACTAATTTCCATTCCTATGGCATTGCAAAATATTTTAAAGATATCTTTGTATTGGATCCACTCATTTATAGAACCATAACCAAAAATCAATACATCATCAACGAAAAGTACGTGAGTAATAGATAAGGAATTGGTGATCTTGATACGTTTAATTTTCAGGAATTTTTTTGCCTCACCAGTAAGTCTGCTTAGCCCCTCGATTACCAAGATAAATAGCAATGGAGACAGTGGACAACCTTACCTTAGTCCACGACAACCAGTGAAAAATGAAATTGGGGAGCCATTGATAAGAATAGAAAATGAAGTAGATGTGATGCATTACATAATCCAATTTGTGACTCCAACTGAGAGGCCAATCTGAATCAGGACGAACCTCAAATATGACCAATCTACCCTATCATATTCCTTTCTAAGATCCATCTTTAAAATGAAGGCTTGTAGGTCTTTGAATTTAATTGAATGGAGACATTCTTGTGCCACACCTACTGCATTGAGAATCTCTCTATTGAACAAGAAACCTGTAATATTCCCTTTTTAACAAACAAAGGAATTGACTGAGGATTGATAGCATTCAGACCATAAGAAGATCTTAATCATGGTTATTAAATCATCAGTAGATAAAAGAGGGCCACAAGAACTAGGGGCCACCTGCATGCATTACATATGGGCCATATTTCATGATGCATGCACATAAATATCTTAATTAAGCTTTCATGCACACAGAAAGCAATGCATGCAAACCAATTGGAAATTAGAAGAGAAAAGCGACCTAGTCATGCAAAAGTTAGGTTAGGCAATGTCAAAGTTATAAAGAAAGATAAAGTGAATGATTAAGGCATGCTTATTGATTATTGATTTGAGAAGTCGACTTGGAGAGCTCAGAGAGCCAGTTTAGGGTTGAGGGCACACCACTCAACCATTAAGTGTATTTCGACAGTGAAATATATCTACCCTAGTCACTATCAGGGTTGGATCATCCCGATTCAACATTACTACTATCATCAAACCACATTCTTCAACATTCTGCAGTGTTCAAGCCATATACTGGAGCGGGAGGACTCCCCCTCTTTGCATGGGTGAATTGGACAAGTAGGGTATCTTCATATCTCAGCATACAATGGCCTTTTGTCTGCATGGAGCCTTCATCCTTTTGAGAGCACCACCATTAGCGTAGTTATTGAATACAAGCTTCTGATTAGGATCCGAGGTCAAGTTATCAACAAAGCCATTATCAAAAGGGCGCCTTGTCTTGCATGGGTGGCCTTCCTAGAGGAAGAATCATGCTTTATGCCTTAGAGCTTATGCATGGTCTGCATGTAGCTTCTATCTTGATCAGGGGGGGATTCTAACCCTAGTACCTTCACTCGGGAGCATTCTAACATCATTTGAGCTCTCATGCATCCATTCACATATTGAAGAGGGAACATTTATTCAAGGGCACATTCTTGGGGAGAGATCATCTCACACCTTGACCGATCCTTGGAATATATCTTGCATGCTTATCTCTTATTGATCTTTATCCACTACTCGAGCTATTGGTACGTACATGCATCATTTCTATCCCTATTTTATAACATATATGAATATTTGGGTTATTTAGGGTTTTGTCAAACCCATGCATGATCATGCAACGTTAGTACAACACATGCATTCACATTTTACTATAGTATTGAGTTACAAGGCCTCAGACAAGCAAGAAACTACACCAGAGAACTACATAAGACAACAAAATATCAGTTGGTATATTACAGTGGTATCAGAGCATGTTCCTTGCTAGCTGTGGGAGCATGCAGTTATAAACAACTAGATGAATACAGAGGAATGTCAATGGATAACAATACATGTCAATTTTTGTTAAGTGCATGCCTGAAAGCACATGTTTCTTGCCATCCAGTGAGATCATGAAGACACTGAGAAGGATCTTGGCTGGAAATTTGGGGATGTTAACAACACTTCGACACTTGCCTCGATATCATAAATATCTAGCCTTAGGGAAAGAGGTATGTGCAACATTGTCCTTTCAAGACTATTACTCCATCCAGTTCGGGAGCCGACCCAAGGCTTTGGACGAGGATCTCCTGAAAAGCATAGTTGGGGGAATAGAGAAAGATGTGCATGATGTACAGGTTGATGGTGAACTTGATATATAGTTGACAATACATGAGGAGGATAATACATATGATGCAGTTATCCGATCATCCAACGTCGAGGATTCATCATCTTACCTTAGTAGTGGTGATTGTGAGGATCAAAAGTTGTTAGCACCTAGTTGTGACATGGATTCGATATTGAGTGATTTGGGCGTACATGACATTGAAGAGGAGCCCGCCTATGAGCCTATGGTTACTAGAGATTTCTTGAACAACACTCAGATATCTCTTCAGGAATCCGATATGCATGTAGATAGGTTGTGTGATGAGTTGGATTTGGTACACTCTTCATCATCTACAGCAAGAGTTGAGACATTCATGATAGGCAAGATCCATTAGGAGAGACATGACTGGGAGATGGTTGACTCTATACATACGGGGCAGTATGGAGGTTATGAGTCACTTATTGTGGAGGGGCCATTAATGGTTTTGGTTGTAGTTGCAGATATGTTGATAGGAGACACACTCTAGTATAGTATAGATGTGTGGGATCCAGGTTTAGGTGATACTAGTAGAGTGAGTGCATAGGAGGATATCGCAGCACACACATGATATAGGAAAGTTGTAAAGCATGAGAGCATGAGTGGCACCCATGGTTTGAGGCGAGAGCATTCGTTGATGATTCTGCATGAGGAGCACTCAGAGTTGCAGGTGACTGAGGAGAGATCTGACACAGAGGGTTTGGATCATGCAGGGGATCATGAGCCATGTCTATTAGAGAGAGGTTTAGCCATGGAAAATATAGTTGAGCACGTTCCCTGTGGATCAACCAACAAGGAAGTATATGCATACATAGGTTGGGTGGACATATATATGGCGGATATAGAGACACATGAGATCACAGGCTTCGTTGATATCAACAGAGTATTGGCTACAATAGCACATACATGATACTCAATGGCTTAGGAGGATACAAAATTATGCAGCAGTCTATAGGGGTACATAGGGGCACACGATGAGATCCCATGGAGTTTTGGAGTGTTTTCTCCTGGGAGACCACCTGACAAAGATCACGAGCATACCCTTGTACTGGGTTTCCCTAGGATCGATGAGGGGAAGGACATGCTTCATAGCGTAGTAGAACCCTTGATAACCTATCTTTGTTGGGGATATCATCCGATGAGGATCAGAGAGCATAATGCTCATAGGTCTACTTCTAGACCTAATTTTGGGATTGTGGTCATGCCCGTGGGGTTGACCAACACACTTGTGACTTCCCAGTTGCATTTGTTGGAGCAAAGCTATTTATTGCTATTACACAACAAGACTTGGGAGGTTCACCTGAGATACTTAGATGAGGTGAATGGCATCTTGGCCACAAGGGCGATATTTCAATTAGACCATGGGATTGGTACATTGAGTACACAGGGGAGATTAGATTGGTTCGCAGGGATTGCAGTTGAGAGAGTAGGGAATGATATCATCTCCTATAGAGATTTCCCCTGTACAGACCTCGAGTCCTCACTTAGGGAGAGAATAATGAGGGCTATGCGGGATTTGTTGTTGGTAGATTATTCTTGGTATCTGCATGAGTATGAGGCTCTGTAGGTGGCAGAGCTATTCTCCAGAGAGAGGATTAGTCTCAATGGATTATTTGAGCACATAGACGGTGAATGGGTTAGCAGATATATAGATGCAGTTTGGCGGGAGCTGATTAGATTCGCAGGAGAGGAGTCATTTATTAGTACTTGGTTTCTACCAAAGGATTACATGGAGACCCCGATGACTATCAACATGATACGATAGCAGTTCGTTCGAGTTGGGTTTGGTGGACCCCTTAGTTGGTGGTGGGATCCAGGAATTCACTTGCACGATGGATTGTTTCAGATAATAGAGATGATCGATAGAGTTGTGAGGGTGATCGATCCGCTATATTTATGGGATGATAATGGAGGATAGGTTGAGACTTCTTTCTTGGTATTCAGTATCGAGATTTACAGTGGAGCCGCTATGGAGGAGATGGCCAGTTTCCTCTTCCAGGTGTTTGTTCGTGGGCTGCTTAGGTTTGGATGCATGACAGATTAGTCTTCTAACGAGTTTGTGTACTAGCTTATGATTGCTTGGCTCTTCAGGGGTAGTTAGATGGATTATAGTGTTAGCACTAGGAAGACTGGCGCTCGAGGTAGAGAGCGCTTCACATCACACAGGGTAGTGAGGGACTCAGATGAATTCACCTTTTATAGGCAGATGCGAGCTAGGTTTGCATGGAGAAACTAGGGGGATATTATGTCAGGTCAACAGGGAAAGTTGGGACCTGCATTGATGCATCCTTCGACAAATTTGAGCATCCATGGGGGAGCCAATTGTTAGATTGCATCATCACAGGTATATTGAGGATGCAAGGTTCATAGTACATATGTGCAAAGACTCACCGGTTATCAGAATTCTTGCAAATTCCGGTGATTTCCTTGGAGTATAGTGCAGCGGGAGTGATAGAGTTATCTCTTGAGGAGATTATTAGAGTTCATGAGCAGCCCAGAGTCGTTACTAGTGACCGGAGCATATTTCCTTTATTAGTATTTGAGGTCGAGTATGACAAAATAATTGTAGACTTCACCTGGTTGCCTATGCACTACACCATTCATAGTGAGGGGGCCAGCTCTTACATATATTTCTGCTTAGAGTTCCAGGAGAGGTGGATGTTGATAGAGCATGGTAGACAACTGATGATGATCAGAGTGGCTCAATGACTACATGATGGTCTCTTTTTTTGGGTGGCAAGGGACCTTGCGACTGCAGTAGTGGATGATACAATAGTTAGCATGAGGATGATAGTCAACTATCACTTTTAGGAGCCTATCCATATGGAGTAGTGGATTAGATTCCTAGGTGGGAGACCTTATGAGGGATGGATACAGTGTTTACTAGCTTGGATGCTTAGGAGTCTACAAGATGCTCCTTGTGTTGATACTGCTCAGGGATGTGGTGGATGTAGTAGGTACTTCTCAATTCTCAGATTGATTTGGGACCCCAGAGTTTCAGTGACGGGAAGTTTAGTGGTTATTAGAGGATGCTTTCAGGAGATCTCATGTCATGGCACCTCGCAGGACAGTACTTTGAGTAGAAGGTGCTACAAATCTCCTAGGATGATTTAGGACCTTGGGATTTTTCATGGATTCAATTGGTTCAGTTTGATTGATTACAGAGTTGTGTTGGTATTGCTTGAGGACAAGCAATCTTGGCGAGGGAGGACTGTAATATTCCCTTTTTAACAGACAGAGGAATTGACTGAGGATTGATACCATTCAGACCAAAATAAGATATTAATCATGGTTATTAGATCATCAGTAGATAAAAGAGGGCCACAGGAACTAGGGGCCACCTGCATGCATTATATGTGAACCATATTTCATGATGCATGCACATAAATACCTTAATTAAGCCTTCACGTACACATAAATGAATGCATGCAAGTCAATTGAAAATTAGAAGAGAAAAGCGATCTAGTCATGCAAAAGTTAGGTCAGGCAATGTCAAATTTATAAAAGAAAGATAAAGTGAATGATTAAGGCATGCTTATTGATTATTGATTTGAGAAGTCGACTTGGAGAGCTTAGAGAGCCAATTTAGGGTTGAGGGCACACCACTCAACCATTAAGTGTATTTGGGCAGTGAAAACTATCTACCCTAGTCACTATCAGGGTTGGATCATCCAGATTCAACATTACTACAATCATCAGACAACATTCTTCAACATTATGCATGGTTTAAGCCATATACTAGAGGAGGATGACTCCCCCTCTTTGCATGGGCGAATTGGACAAGTAGGGTATCTTCATATCTCAGCATACATTGGCCTTTTTATCTACATGCAACCTTCATCCTTCTGAGATCACCACTATTAGCCTAGTTATTGAATACATGCTTCTGATTCGGATCCAGGGTCAATTTATCAACAAATCCATTATCAAAAGGGCGCCTTCTCTTGCATGGGATAATTTCCTAGAGGAAGACTCACACTTTATGCCTTAGAGTTTATGCATGGTCTGCATGCAACTTCTATCTTGATCAGAGGGGGAGTCTAACCCTAGTACCTTCACCCGAGAGCATTTTGACATCATTTGAGCTCTCCTGCATCCATTCACATATTGAAGAGGATGCATTCTCAGAGAGCGATCATCTCACACCTTGAACGATCCTTGGCATATATCTTGCATGCTTATCTCTTATTGATCTGCATCCACTACTGAGCTATCGTTACGTACATGCATAATTTATATTCGTACATTATAGCATATCTGAATATTTGGGTTATTTAGGGTTTTGGCAAACCCATGCACTTGCATGCATGATCATGCAACCTTAGTACAACACATGTATTTACATTTTACTATAGTATTGAGTTACAAGGCCTCAGACAAGCAAGAAACTACATTAGAGAACGACATAAGACAACAAAATATTAGTTGGTATATTACAAAACTAAACTGCTCAATGGATATAAAGTTTGCCAGAAATGGCTTAATTCGGTTTGCAATGATCTTAGTAATGATTTTATATAGGAAATTGCAAAGTGATATGGGCCTAAATTCATTAAAAGTATCAGTCCTGTCTTTCTTAGGGATCAAAGTGATGTATGTAGTATTCAAATCATCAAGAAATTGTGCCTTTCTCCTAGACTCTTCAATGGCCGACAAAATTTCATGACCAAGAAAGTGAAAGAAATGACGAAAAAATTCCACAGTCCAACCATCTGGACCTGGACTTTTTTCTTTGAAAAAATTCTTCAACACTTCCTTAACCTCTTCCATCTTCACCTCTCGACCTACCATTTCACCTTCCTCCTCATTAAAGAACTTTGGGTAAAGCTTAATTAACTTTAATTGGTCTTCAAGTTTGTTTGTATTTCCGAGCTGGTAAATATCCTTGAAATGATGAACATCAACTTCACTAAGAGCACCATTGTCAACCAAGGTATTGCCTTCATGGTCCTTGAGCTTCCATATATAAATTTTAATCCTCCTCTGGTTGGAATATCTATGAAACAAATTGGTGTTATTATCCCCTTGGGATACCCATAATTCCCTACCCTTAAGCCTCCAAGTTTTCTCAACCTGTTTTAAGATATTAGATTTCTGAAGTTCCAACCTCATCACTTCTACTTTCTTATCTGCTGAAAATAACCCTTATTAATATTGACCTCCATATCTGAAAGCTGCTCTTCAATATAATTTATTTCCTTAGTCAATGCTTTCTTTTTATCCTTATCCCACCTCCAAACTTCAGTCCTAAGCATCTTTAGTTTTTTTATCAGTGACTGTAAGGGTGAGAGAGGTGTTTGGAAGGAATAAGAGGACCAACAATGCTTTACAAAATCACAAAAACTCTTTTCTTCTAACCGAGTACTATTGAATTTGAAAGGATAATACTTGAAATTATTCTCAAAATCAAGTTGAAGTGCAACAACCTTATGATCAGAAACCCCTATAGGGATTCTCCAAGATCGATACCTGCCCAAATCATTACCAAACCCCTCTTTCATTAAGAAGCGGTCTAACCGCTTCACAACACCATCCTTCCCCACGTGACCATTTGACCATGTAGGTGTAAGGATACTAGGAGTGACATCAATTAGACCATGAGAATCCAAAATATCCTTGAAATATGTAGCCAAGGGATCAATAATAGTTATGAATCCCCAAATTTCATTTGCAGACAACGTCATATTTAGATCACCTCCCACAATTAGGTTTGGGTCCAGAAGAAGGCCCAGATTTACAACCCTATCCCAAAAATATTGGCAGTTGTTATATGGACCATAAATATTCAAGAAACTGAGAGGCCGGTCCACTCCTCTAATACGACCTTTGATCTTGATACTTGCAACTGTAGAAAATGGAGAAAATTTAGAAATCAAGTGGTTCTAGGACACCAATAAACCCCTCGATAGTCCATTGGCATCAAGTCCAAAACACTTGCAATCTTGCCTTATCTTAAGAAATAATTTCCAGGATTTAAGCCTCGAAGACATGTTTTTATGTAGCATAATAATGTCAGGTTTTATAGAGTCAATTAATCTCCTAAGGGAAGTAATTTTATTGGGTTTTCCAATCCCACGAATGTTGAAGGATATAATTATCATTGAGAACCATCACTCTGGGCCATAAAAGCTCTAAGGGGCCCCTTAGGAAAATATTAAGAAAGTGCAGAAGCAACAGAGTAAATTTTTGAGACTTTTGGGTTAGCCCATTTTGATTGACCTTCCAAACTGTCATTATCCAATTTTACAGATCTATTTGCCTTTTTCCTAGTGGTAATATGGGACTGGCGAATTGAACCTGTAGGAATAACATCAGAGTTATTACTACTACAACCCCCAAAGGTAGGTAGCGGAATCTTATCATCAGAGGGTTTTGACATAGGAGAGACATACAACTTAATATTCCACCCATCAGAGATTGGTTTTGGTTTTTCAATTTGGGTGAACAAGATAATATAGGATCCATAGTGCAAACTTTGGGATTTTGATTAGGGTTAGGGTTAGTTTCTGAATTAATTAACTTAGGGATAGTAGGGGATGATTGCAAATCAGGGACAATAGGCCTATAATGAGAGTCATATGAAATAGGACTATAAGAAATTTCCAGATAAGGGAAAGAGAGCCTCTTTTGTGAATGAGGCTTTGAAACCGGACTGGGAGTAATCAAATCAACTAATAAATTATCAAAAATTTTCATGTTTCCTAAAATTTCTTCATCAAATAGAGATTTAAGTAAAAGAGGAAGGAAAACACAAAACTTACCCATAAAATATTTTGTTGATTCTACATCCAAGGGCAGAGGGAAATACAAGATTTGTTCCATTTCATCTAAGCAATCATTAGACGATGTTTCAGTCGGCTTGACCAAATTATCACCTCCAGAATAAGTCGTGCAATTTGATCGAAGATGTCCAATTTTATGACATTTAAAGCAACATAATGGAATTTTCTAGTAATCTAGCCTTTGAATGAAAACCCCATTCACCCAACACACCTTAAATTCTTCAGGAAAACCATTTGAATTATCGATCTCCACTAAAACCCTAGGGGTCCTCCTATCCGAATCCATCAGGGTGGATTGCTCAATCAAAATGAAGTGCCCAATTGAGTTGTCCAACTCCATGAAATCCCTAAAACACCAACAATGTAATGGAAACCCAAGAAGTAAAACTCACAATTGTCTCTTCTTCAAATTTTCTTTTTGTGGGTCAAATGTTGAATGCCATCTACACAGAACCAGGGAACTCGTACCAATGACCCAGTACTTTGACTGTATAATCTACAATGACTCTTTTGAAAGGAAATGGACGTATATCCATCCATTTACAAGCATTATAACCCTAGGGACATAGTTTATCAATGGCTTCCATTCTTTAGTAATCCAGTCCACAATCTCCACCTGGTTCAACTTAATATATTCAAATTTCCCCAGAAGAGCTCTAGAAGCTAAACCATGTACCATGTCCATGGTAACATCCTTCCCAAGAACACACAGGGCTCGATTTGTCTTGTCTTTCTTAGTCTTAATCCTTCTTCTATATTTGGATTTCTCCCCACTAGGACGCCTGAACCCGAAAGTTAAATGGTTGCGTTCGAATGAACGCAGAGACCCCACATCCTATACATCTCTAAAAATCATAGGCTTTATACTCTCCGCATCAGGATCTAAACCCTTCTCCTTTAATGGCAAGGAATCCACACCCTTTAAAGACAGAACAATCTTAGTCTTTGAAATCCCCTCATCATACAACACCTTCTGAAGACTGGTATCCTTCTCCTTCAACTGCACCGTATAGTTCACTAAAGGAGTAGGGTTGGTGTAAACCCTAGATTAGAGACATTGTGGTGATGTGATGCCTCGGTTTGGTGAGACCTTCAACTCACCCTGTCTATTGTTAGAAAAGACGCCAGTCGTCCCCCGCTCTAATGTCCTGATGTCCATCCTGGAGAGTAGATCCCACCCACATGTCATGAAGTCTAATGAAAGGACAAATGGAAAATCTATAGAAAATCCCAATCAAGAAACTGAAAAATGAAAACAAATTTCATCTAAGCCAAAAAAACATGAAAACGACCTATCCCAAGAAGAACCGAAGATAGTTAAACTACAAAAAAAAAACATAGCTTCCCACTTTTTTAACTTGGTTGGTACTAGGCCATCCTTGACAGGTGGCTGAACTCCAAGTCTGCAACATAACTCCTTCAATCTTGCAGGCTAGGGTTTTCAAATATTTCAGCCAATACAATCTCCATCTCTCCAAATGTAAGCAACTTTTATAGATACCAAAAGAAATGACCATGCCAAATGAGTGTTAGATCTAAGGAACATCAATTTGAGTTGCTACCAAATAATTCAAGATAAACTGATAAGTTTATAATCAAAATCATAATCAAATATTGCTACCAGTAGCATAAGGCCACTTAGATTTGCAAATTACAATGTATAGGATTGACATGAGTTAAATACTTTTAGCATCACAACCATATAGAATGCATGGATATGTTTACGACATGGTGTTGATAATGCATCAATGATATACAAAATGTAGATAGATGGGTTGGAAGCCACATCAATATTTTTAGCTAATGTGCTTCTCTTTTTAATGCTAAGCAAGAAATGGATGCGGTAGGGCTATGATATGAATTAGAACATATATGATTTTAACAAAGCCATGAAATGAATGCAAATTTAAAAAAAAAAAAAATTAGGCCTTGCATTACAACAAGTGAGAACAAGTAGGAAAATAAAGAGTGAAATTAAAGTGGATGAAAACTACAACCATTCATAAGAGGCAAAAATAACTCAAACAAGAAGCTTTGTCTCTTGAGAAACAACCATAATGTTACTCATTTGGAGTACAATTGTCCAACCGTCACAAAGAAACTGAGGCTAAATTTTCTTCTTCAAAACAAGTTCATAATGTTGGAAACAACCACTATATGTTTGTAACGTCAAGTGCAAGAATGCAAGTGTAAGCATGCCTAGGTCAAAGATGAAACGACAGATTAATATTTAAGTTATCATTAACACCATTTGAGAAGAATGATAGTTGAGTGCATGAGGGCTCACATAATGTATGGAGGGTTTACCTGGTGAATCAAACAGAGGCACAATGTGAGTTATTTAGTTCAACCTTACATTCATGAAATATACCAGGTGTAAGTAAATGCAAGGTAATAAGAACAAAAAATCCATGAGAGGGTTCAAGTTTGAATTGAGCAGAACACCCAAACTATAGCTCGACAACCAAAACATGAAGTATGCAAGTTTTTTTCATTGAAGTAGCACAAAGACCTAGAATAAAAAAGCTTTGAAACCACTATAAACTTGTAACGCATGCAAGAAATGTAATACCTAATCTAAGGATTAAACTGATGTAGAGATTTTGACACGAGACAAATATAGGGAAAACACTACAAATGGAAATTGAGATTTACCGTGAATATGTTGTATGATCTAGGGCCTTTTTTTCTTTCTAAACAAACAATTGAATAACATATGTGAGGTTCGAACATGAAATGAAAGGTACGACAGAGTACTGAGATGAAACTCATATTACAAAAAACTCAAGAAGTGTCGAAGGGGAAGCTCAATCGTACAGACGCTATATGACATGAAGAGGTCGAAGTGAGCAAACAACAACCTAAAGAGTGATTACATCAACAGAAGTAGGAGAAAACATCCACATATTAGTAGTGATAAAAAAATGCAAGGTTCACTTGGTCCTTGCCTAAAAACGCAAATATGCTACCATATATTAAGTACCAAGTTGAGCTTGTAATCTTGGAGACTATTGAACTCTTTTTTAGCACACCAAAGATGGGCATGACAAGTAGTCATAATCACAATAATAACGAAGGCTCTTAATGGGGCCTTGAATAATTTATAGGATGTCTAATCAACAACAAATAAGAGGGAAACACAATACTTAAAGGGCTGAGCTCCATTCTCCCTAACTTTCCTCAACAAGAATGGACTGCACATGAGGAGGAAAGGCCATCAAGTAGGTCTCAACATGCTTCAACCATTTTATTTTCACGAAAAACCAAGGTTGACTAAATCAAAGCAACCAATACCATGCTCGTTAATGCAAAAGTGAATACACAATATAGGTAAGCCAAATGGTAGATGGTGGAGCAATTAAAAAAAAATCCCCATGTTGCTACTACCCATGAGTGCCCACACAAATATTTCCAAACATTCCCTCTTTAATAGTTAAAAAAACCCAGTCATCACCAAATAAAATATATCAAGGTCAACCACTCTTTAAGAGGCGATGCCATAATCAACATGACACCGTGTTCCGTATAACACTTTCCATTTACCTTCTCCAAAATTAAATGCTAAGGAACCAATGCAACACTAAATTAGAGCATCCATCATGATTCATCATCCAAGATCGGAAACAAATGTCATATTCCATATATAGTGCCAATTCCAAATTGATCATGGGATAAACATTTAATGTCAAAGTCCAAACTATTATCTATACCCAAGATTTTGCAAGTGTTCGAACCAAGGTTAATGCTCATAGGATATATCCAAAAGAATTCCTAATATAGGTTTACCCCAAAGTATGTGTCAATAGAAGAAGGCATTATTTCCACCGTCCATAACACCATAGAATCATAAACAAGTAACATTCACATAAGGAAGTCAACACTTGTCACATAAAATGTCTGCATTGTTGATTTTTTTTTTAATTTATATTTATATTGATTGCAATGCTAACTTTTGTCATTCTATGTGGGTACTAGCAAGCTATAAGGTGTTTAACGTTATGACTCTCCCTAGGGGTGTAATGGGGTCGGAGGCCCCATTAGATTAATAGTGGAGGCCATTCAATATAAAGTGAACTAGGTCCACTATATTGTTATTATTAAATAAAATTTATTATGTTAGTAAATAAATGTAATGGAACCTCATTAAAGAAGGTCCACTAGGTAGTTGAAAGGCTGTCAAAAGGTTAGAGTTATATAATATTATTTCTAATTAAGGATTAAGTCCTCTTGATGAAATTTGTGGAGAAAACTATTATAATTGGAGCTTAGTTCATAGGAGGTTGCCCCTTCAAAGAGGAAAGTGAACAGGAGTTGATTCCTCCATTAATAGAATCATTTGATATTAATAAAATCGTGGATCATTTTTTGTTATCTCTTGTGGCAATTCTCTTGGATTTTGTGATTGCGTATTTGGTATACTACATTTTGTATCATAACACTTTCTCGAGCCAAAGAAAAACAAGGAATTCTTTTACTTTTTTGCAGGTTTTCACAAAAGAGGGTCATGACACTTAGATCAATTTTTTACTTATTAAATCCAATCTTGAATACATGTGTGAGGTTGGTGGGAAAAGTCTCCTCACGTAGTTATGGAAGCATGGGATGTATATACTTTTATGACAATTGTAAAAGTTCTTCATTCTATGGTCATAAGTAATGTTAGCTATATTTTCTTCAATCCTCCCATCTCCATTGGAGTCTATCACTCATTTTCCATGCATAATTCATACACTACTTAGCTTCATGATGTGTTTTTATCTATTTCCAATAACCAGGCTGTGAGATTAACAAGAAATTAGAATTAAGAGAAGGAAATTGTAGACATTAGAGTGAAGAGGGTTGCTATAGATGAGCATAAAGGTTGGGAAAGATACAAAACCTTACCCATTGTTTATGTGTTGCTCCAGGATGCTTTTGAAGCCATGAATTCATTGTACAGGAGGTTCTCTACAAGAATATAATAGGTTGGACTCTTTGTTCACACACTAAAGAGCATTGTGAGGATTGGGTACTCCAAGGGACTGTTAAGCAGAGAAAGAGTAGTCCTTCCTTGTGACATGTGGGGTAGTTGAAGAATGTTCCGTGGTTGGGATCTCTGAATGAGATGCACGTGGTGAGAATATTGGATAAGCATGATAACAAATGGGTTTTTGACTAAGAGAGATGCCTATAGGTCTTTCCGTCATCCTGATGTCCTCATAGCCTGGCTTGGGGGTGGTATCTATAGTTGATACTTATAGTTGGGTGGAAAATTTCTCTTTCATAACAAGTTGTTTGGATCTTCTTCAATTAAAATATAGGTATTCTTTGTTGTATGTAAATATGTAATGTCATATGTGCTTCTTGTTGAAATTTGGTTGATCTTTGATCCGTAATTATTTTAGATGCAAAGACTTGAAGTAGTGAGACAATTCAATCCATGAAATTCATACAACCATAACACAAGATATACCTTGGGGAAAATCCTCAAAATTATGAGAACCAAAAAACCCCAACAATTCTTCTCAGTATAATATAATGGATAGCAGCGAATGCTTTCTTTTACAACATAGCAGATTGCTTTCGGAAGATAAGAACACCAAACACTCTTGATGAAGATACATAAGCTATAGAGAAGAGAGACCAATCGGATCATCCGATTCGGATGTGTGCTTAGCACAACAATAACAAGCACGAAAAATACCCTGCACAAAGAGAAGCGCTTTGCCTTCAATGGAGAAGAGAATTCTCTTCACATTGGATTTATCAATCGCTTTATAACATATTTATACATTCTTCTCTTCTATTTTTAAGTTCTAACTTCAGGATGAACTCGCCCTCAAACTGGATGTATTAATCTTGCATGCAGAGATGCGCCCCACTTCTCATGCAATGCTTTATCTCACTGAGTTGTCACTTGTGATGAACTCACCTCTTAACTGAAAGCTTGCCCTCTTAGTTAGGTGGCTAACTTAAGTGTCGACATGCAAGTGTCACAACTCATGTGTCATATTTTAGTTTAACATAATTGTCATCATGCAATAACACTTAGTTAACTAGATATTCTTTGCTGTCACTTAGTTAACTCTCTTTAACTGAAGTGTCATCTTTTAGTTTAACTAAAATGAAAACACTTTAGTTAACTAGTCCTTCTTATTTAACACTTTGTTAACTGAAATCATGATTATTGATTTACTTGAAGTGACCACTATGAGTTCTTTAGTTAACTAAGGCATATCTTTAACTTATGCTTTAACTGAAGCATTGATACTTAACTGAAACTTTAACAATTCGAGTTCTCTTTAATTAGCTATAGTGTCTGCATGGGAAATTTCAAATTCTCTTGATCTCTCTACTTTATATTTTATTTCGTTATCTCTTATTGCATGGTCAATATGTGCTAACTTTAATTATCCATCACATTACATTATACTAAGAAGAATTATCGGATGTTGTGATCATATTATATTATTCCAGACCAAATTATCATATGCTAAAGTAATTCAATTTAGAGGTGATCAATCTCTAAAGGAGACTTAATAGAAATATGGTGATCATGGTTATTAATACATCACACAACATTAAATGCTTTTACTTTATACGGAAGTTCCACTTCTATACGGGTGGTCCATCTCATGGATACCTTCATACGAAAGGTTCACATGATAGTCATGACTTGACACACAAGTCCAGATTCTTGTCCAACAAGACTTTACACATCATTAATTTGATCAAGTACCTCTATATGGGAGGAATAACCTTTACACAGAAGGCAATCAAAGTGCTCACCTCTATACGGGAGGGTCAATCTTTGCTACACAACATTGGTTTGGAGAATGTCTCCTGACGTTGTATATTTAACACTCCCTCTCAGCGAGGGAGGCATTCTGTTGGCCATATTTTTTTACTATGGCCAACTACGAAGAAATAGCCCATACAAGGCGCTTAACATAGCCCCTGGTATGTTTGGATTAGCTAATTATCGCAGGTTCTAGGTCCTGCTACCTTTAGATTTGTGCTCTCGAAAGAGTCTTACAATTTAGTGATGTGAATTCTTAAAATGCAATTAAAATCCCAAAGAGAGAATCTAATAAATATGAAATGCATAACTAATCTAATTAATCTATGATATTGATTTCAATGGCTGGAAACAATCAATTTTAATAACTGTTAAAACCGAAAACGATTTTAGCAGCTGCTAACTTGTAGCTTTCCATAGCTGCTAACGATTTTAATAATGTTATTTTTCAGACCTGAATTTAAAATAAATATTGCCAAATAAAGTGATAATGCTAAATTAATCAGTGCATTTGGACAATACAAACATTTAAACACAACTGATGGGATGACAATAAAAATACTATCATAAAACAACTGTGCAACTAGTTATAGTAATCCTTAAAAACAACGTATGCTCAAGAACAAAAGTTAATCTTATTGCACAAGATCACAAACTGTATACATGCATACGATAAGGTATAAGTATGAAAAATGTATAAACGAGTCTTGTATTTTGGAATTAAATTCACAAAATACCAATTACAAAATTGTAGAAGGACTCTGTTACAACAACAGTGACATCAATTACAATTAACTCATCTCCAGGTTCTTCATACAAGTCTCGAACTTCTGAGAGAAAAGCATATAGAACTTCTAGGAAATAGTTCCCTCGAAAATTACATAGCGTTCCCCCATCCTTTAACTCAATCCTATGACTGTCTCTTATAATCAAACATTGAACAGTCAATCATAATGACCTCCTATAATCTATCTCAATTATCTTATCAAATAAAACTGGTACATCAACATAAATTATAATAATATCATAGAAGTTGTTGATCAAATCAAAGATCAAAGGAAAGGTTCATTAAGAACTGACGAGAAGCTCTCGCCTGAAAAGAAATGCGCCATGCTGGAGCTTCCTGGAGACTGCAATGTGTATTAAGAATCACTACAAAACTGGAGCATACACATCCAACTATTCGAATAACGCTTAGCAGGGTGGCTTTGTCGATAACAAGATAGAGCATATAGACACGTAGTAGCTAACCGTCTGCTTCCTCATCACAACAAGATTACTAATCCTCAAAATGCCACCCGTGACATACAATCAATCATTCGTTAAACAATATAATCACAGATATATAACAAAACAGATAATTAGCATGCCTACATAATCTTCGATTTTGTAGGTATGCTTATTAAAAATAAATCTTATGGAAAATGAAGACATATAATATTACCTGTAGTCAAAATTGATCAAAATTAATTTATGAATACCTTTTGTTTGGATAGGTGCGTGAGTCAATGGAAACCTGAATACTTGAAGCTTTCCTAGCTTCTTTCAACTTAGCCTTCAACTGGAGAAGCTTGGACTGGTGACAAGCATCTTGTTCGACCAACCGCTCGTTACTTAAGATTAATGACTTTTTAACAGCTTTATACTTATCCTTTTTAAGCTTCAGATTTTGCCACCGGTCCACCCAAGCGAGTAATTCATTTCGCAACTTCTGGACTTCATCTTTCAAGATGATATTGGAAGAATTAGCCTTTTCTAATGTGTCCTCTAAACGAGCAATCTTCCGATTAAAAGATAGTTTGAGAGATTTTTTATATTTTCTATAGCACAGTCAGATGATAGACTAGCAATTGGAGAAAACTTTTGTTCTACTTCTTGTCCAGGATGATTGTATAATGGAGAAAATATCTCAGATAAAGCTTTAGGAGATGATGCTGAATTGAAGAGTCCAATATCTTATTTCTTATGAGAGACTTCATGATATAATTGATCACTAGAGACTCACTAATTTCTAATACCGGAGGTTCGCCATATTGTTAACCGTTTTGGGAATATAAGTAACGATCATGCTTCTTGTGATGCGACGAGTGCCTGAGTGAGATATGATGGATTCTTTTTTAATAGACCTCTGCTCACTCTCAGGCCGACGACTACACTCAGGATTTGTCATTGAATCTATTATCCCCTTACCTTTCATTTCAGACTCATTATGATATAAGCTAGAAATAGGTGGATTCTTAGGGGAATTCAAAACTAATGGAGCCTCGTCATCATACCCTTGAGTGGGGTTTCCATCGTTTAATCCATCGTGTGTGTGAGCAGGATCAGACCTCGATCTATGGTTAGGGTTAATGGTAGGAGGCCTTCTCCTCTTCAAGTTTTTGGGAGTGGATTTAGCCAAAACTGAGTTTCACCAAAGCCGTTTTCAACCAAAAATTCTTCCCAAGTCCTTCCTTCTAAGCCTAAACGATATTGAACCAAAATTTTAAGAAATCCATGATGAAAGAGGCTTTTGTCTAAATCGCCAATGGTACTTTGAACAATAAATGCTATTTTTATAAGACTACTTAGAAAGAAGAATGGCAAATTTAAGGGGGAACCTCTAAAAGCCATCAAGAATCGAAGATGGTATAAGTGAACCACAGAAAAACGACCATCCAGACTGATATACCTGATTATGATGTTGAGCAGAGGTTTCCAATGCAGTTTGAGGAATCTCACAGGAAAACCGTTTTTAGTTTCGGGGTCGCTAGGAACTGACAATAGAAACGACTCTCGTTTCTTTTTACTAATCCTTTCCCCTTTAAACCAGTGTTCGCCAATCTGGGGCAAACAGGTGGCTTCTACTATAAAATCCTCCGTGAGAGGTAAATACAAATCGCCAATCCTTGCTGCTCCATCCTTAAATGACAATGTGAACCTTTTAGTTACCTCTGTATTATGACCACTGAAAAGCTTGAAGAATGGTTCCCAACCTATCTTCTCAAATTCACGAGCAACCTCTTCGTTGGCCTCCAATAGGTCGTTTCTAGAGACTTCTATTAGACTAAGAGGAGCCATCCCCTTACTGTAGGGTTTGTTAACAAAGGAACACGCAGGGTCAAAGGTAAAAACATAGGGTATGGGTATCCATACAAACTCCAGTTTCTGAGGACTGTACTTACCAGGCTTCTTCATAACAATGTAGATCAAGCAAACCCCCTAAACAAGAACCCTTTGACTAGAAATTATGGTTCTACGTGAGGAATCAATCAGGTGTAGCGTGGGAAATAAGAGTTATCTGCATCATGAGATTTCACAAATTGACAGCTAGCGATACGGTAAGCCTTAGGCGTCGAAATAATGATAAGTATCGTAGTACTGGATAGAGACAACCATTCGAACTTAGGATTACGCCAATGTTTGGAGTCCCACCGATCTAGATGTTATTCCATGATTTCATAACCCATCTCAGATACCAGATCGGGAAATATTATAACATCAAAGGTGGAGAAATACAATTCCCCTATGGTTTACTTACAGTTTTGAGTGAGTTGATAGCAAATACATTTGCTTTGATCAAAGTTATAATGATGGCAGTTGTAGGAATTATCATTTCATCATACCACTTTAGGTCTTGTATTGAATATCAAAACCCTCGGTAGGTAAGGGATCTTAAATTTTGTTCGAATTAATAAGTGATTGTGGCGTTATCATGAAGTCGAACTAGAAAACCTAGGATGAAATTATCATATCGTTTAAAAAATCATCCTAAGTATAGCACAAGATTAGCATATTATAGATACACATGTAGGGTTTTAATGTCGTTATCGAACTGATCAATTACAATGTATTTTGGGAACAACATTATCATATCTCATTAAGTAAAATCTACGCATACATAAATTAAAACATATGCATGAAAAACTTATAATAAAAATATTCCAACGCTAAAATAAGATCATTAATACTTCAACACATATTTTAATTTGATGAATATAACTTGGAATTAATCAGAGAAAAATTACAAGTGTTGAAATTGAACTTTCAAAAACGATAAATTTAGCAGCAGTTGAATTTATCATACTTTTATTATAAATAAGCATTATTATTGTGATAACCCAAAACTGAATCTAAACATTCCTGCTGAGATTTTCCCCAATTGGGAGTGCCTTCAGATTCTGAAGATACTCCTTTAAATAATCTATATGTATTTGATTTCTTCGCGATTTACCCTGGTCAGTCATTTATCTCCTTATATCATCTTTTATTACATGAGAGGCAAAGGAAAAGATGAGAAGGTTGTTGGCTCGCCAACAAATGGCGACATGCTTGGAAGAACCAGTTATTATGTATAACAAATCTGAATTTTAAAGATATAAAAGGAATAATGATAAAGATTTCTTCAAATGTCAAAACTCCCAATCACACAACTTGATCTAGTTATTGAATTCTATGGAAACAATTGAACCAAAACTTTCAAAATCAATCAAACTAAATCCTGACCATTACCCAAAATCTTGTAAAGATAAATTATCTATTTACAATTGCAGAAAGAAAAATTTCCAAGGAATCGGTTTCTCTTAACTAAAACAAGTCATAGAACACGTAGTATAAAAGTATGACCTCGATACCATAGGATAACCTTTTAAACTCACGTAGTTGCTTGTGTCCCATCCACTAGATAGAGATAACTAGCAGATAAAATTCATTTTTTCTCATATTTCATCATTTATTTATTTTTTAACTGAACTGAGGATGTTAACTAAGGACCACCGTCCTAGCGTGGTAACTAGATGTTGACAGTGTCATTCACAAGCACTATCTGAAATTGAACAAGATGGCTCATGATGAGACCCCCTGTCTCCTGATTTTTGAAACCAAGAGCCACTGCCCCGACTTGGTAACCAGATGTGGCAATGCCAATTCAATAGGACCCATGATCATGAGAAGAGTGGCTTATATCGATACCTTCTATTCCTTAGTTAACCTATATAATTATTAATTTATTTATAATAAAAACTGATATTGACAAGGACATCAACTGAAGACTACTACCCTGGCTTGGTAACCAGATAATGGTAGCATCATTCACAAGAACTGTTGAAAAATGAAAAAGGTCGGCTTGTGATGAGACCTCCTTTCTCCTAATCTAATGAATAAGAGCCATCACCCTGGCTTGGTGACCAGATGTGGTAATGTCACTTCAACAGAGCTTATGATCATGACAGGTCGGCTCGTGATGAGACCTCCCGACCTTCAGCTAATCCCTTGAATGGCATGTACAATGAATAATACTAAAGTTATTATTAATCTCATCAGAGATTACATAGTGGATGGGAAAGCATATCTAAATGGCCCACTAAAGAGCAAAGGGTGGTGTAAAAAGTCTAAAAATAACTTACGATTCTTGACTTCAATCTAGAAAAATGATTCCCTTGAAAGTAAACTCATCTACATTACAGGATCATTTTGAAAGATGAAGATTCTTGATAATAGTCAGGTAACTCAATCAATCCATCAACATGGTTCATAATAGATTTTTCAAATCCAAGGCTGATCTCGCGGTGGTCAGAATTTTGACAAAAGAAGACATCCTTAGTAATGATCTCCGTAAAGAAAAGTTTTCAGAATGAATTATGAAAAATAAAGATTTAGCTCAGGTTGTTGTTTATTTATTCAAACAAACTAAAAAGAAAGAAAAGCGAAAACAAAGAAAGTATAAAAACTAACTAAGCTAAGATATATACAAGTTAACCTACTAACATCTCATTCAAAGAAAAGTGTGAAAAAATGTATCGCAATTAAAAAGAAAGAATCAAATTCTCTCGGTAATTGGAAATATAATTGACAATTTAAAGCTGATAATTGAAATAATTAATACTTGTCAAAATTTTGACTAACTGTGGAGAGGATCAAGCGGACTCAGAATTTGGAAAATGAAATATAGTCACAATCCGTAAGATGAGCTAAATGTAGAGGTATAGAATTCATAACATGATGACATACATTTTAAAAGACCATTGATCTCCCAGAAATTGAATTGACCATGACACGACAAAACATAAGATAAACTTTAGCCAATCCGCCGAAGGGATAATATATGAGTGAAAATTAATAAGGAGGTAACAATATATCATGCATACCAATATAGGCGTGATGACATAAACCAAATTATTTTATGAAAAAATTTAATCAATATCAAGTTATGACAATTATGACCCTTGTACAAAAAGTCTATCTTTTTTTAAGATTAGGAATAAAGGTTTCTTTAATTGATAAATGAGACATCGAAATAAGATTTAATGAAATATCTAAAAATTAGAAAGTTCTAAAGATAAATCCTAAAAGTCCAGCCATAATAACAATTTCAAAACGAATGAGGTACATTCATAAAGTTTTTTTGAAAAATTATGTATACAAACTGTTTTATTTTTTACTCCTTTTAAAATCTTCTTGCTTCACAACTTTAAATGATCACATAAAATCATTTCATAATTAAGTCCCTATTATCAATTATCAATTAAGGATAAGACTTTAGATGAGATGATTCATATAAAAACAAAAAGCAAGATATAAATAATCAAAAGCGAAAAAGAGTAATGTGTACTTCCATGAATGATAGCTTGCCCTCATCTTGAAATCGTTATATTACATAAATGACTGCACATTATTCACCATAAGCAATCTATCTGCAAAAAGAAAAACAAGGTAAAATTAATTAAACTAAATATAAACCTACTCCTACACTACATATGTACAATAAAAATTAAGTGAAAGAAACAACAAATGAAGCCATTGAAGCATTTTTAAATATGCAAAATGAAAAACATTGAGTATTAGTAACATAAATTGTAATGCCTCATAACAAAAGATAGAAAGAATTAAGTCATGCCTTTTACTAACCAAAGTAAGGATATGACGTGGAAACCTTTTCAGATATGATTCTTCCAACCAAGAATAAATCGGATAATCAAAAGAAGATTGGAAGTACTTTGAAAATTGTGAAGGTTCAATGGAGTGCGTGGTGGAAAATTCATCAGGGTAATTATCAAAAAGAGGCGCGTCAAGGATATGATCAAAGTACTGAGAAGGGATTGAAGTAGAGGAAACATAGTCGTCGTTAAACTGAAAATCAGATTTTGACATATTTTTTTTTAGAGTGAGGACTTTCACTTTGAAATCCATGAGATTTTGATGAATCAATTTAGAATTGAAAAAATTAGTTTCATCAAAATCCAAAAGATTATGACAAATTATTTTATCCTCTGACTTAGATTCTTTAATGTCATCAGATGCACATGATTCATGAATGACATTTGTAAAAATATTCTTTTCATCTTCAACATCTTGAATAGAACTATTTCCCTCATTCTTAAAAAACAAATCACTTTGTATTAACATAAGATCTTTAATATTATTACCATGATATAACCTATAATAAAAAAATAGATCTGGATACAAAGCATGATAACTTTCCAGATGTGTAAAATTAGATGTTTCCCTTTTAATAAGACAATCATGATCAACTGATTCAAGGGAAAAATAATTGTGCATATTCTGATTTGACATATTTTGTGAATGAATGAAAATATTTTGTTCAATTTGAGAAGAAGAAAATGTAGAATCATTATTTATGCAAGTATCATTTAAAGATTCAGTTTTAGGTTCTAAAGTCATCAATTCCTTTTCAAATACCTTTATTTTAACAAGAGTTTGGGAATGATTATTTAATATAAGTGTTGAACTCAAATTAACTTGTTCCTAAAGTTGTATATTACAAGATTCTAAAAATCTTTGATGTTCAACAATTTCAGTGTCAAAATTGGGATCAATAAGACTAGACCTTGAATCAATATTAACCAAAGAACTAATGCAACTATCAACATGCATATCATCAATTTCAAGCTTATCATTATTTACTTGATCATCTAAATTTGGAAGAGAATCGCAATATAAAAATAAAATTGTTCTCTCTTCTGCAGAAAGTTGATATTTTTCATGAAATCTAAAGTGAAATGACATAAATCTTGAAAAGAAAGCACTAGTAGTTTCACCTTCTTGTTTACGAATATTTTTTATTTCATAACTCAATCCTTGATAATTATAATCCTCATGTATATCAATAAACAATTCCATGAAATGCTTCCATGAATGAATGGATTTAGTTGGCAACATTTCAAACCAACCTCGAATTCTTCCTTTAAAAGTGACAGTAAAAATCCTACAAATCTTGATCTCACTAATTATATGATAATGTTTGCAAATAAATATAAAGTCAGTGAGATGTTTAAAAGCAGTCCTTTTACCCTCTCCATTAAAACTTAACATTTGCAAGAGATTCACTACATTTTCAGAAATACCTCTAGCAGGCCTAGGCATGCTAAAAGCATGTTCTAAAACAACAATAGGAGCCATTTTAAAATAGATCAAATTTTCTTGGATGTGGGTGATACACAACTTGGACCCTCCACCTCAACCACTGTAGACCTGGAACTGTTGCCACCTCGCTCTGCTGCATGTGGTGATGTCCTTAGCATGCATGAGGTTGATCACGAAGCAATCCTTGCCACACACCTGTCCACCAACAATGATGACATTTACACCACCCTGGGCGTCAGCACTTATTTAAGGCTGGAGGACGAGAGTGATATTAGCGATCCCCTCTCGCATGTATAGAATGTCGCTCTCCCTCGGCTGGCGTGACCTGCATTCAATTCTACCACCTTCTACGAGGATGACAGACTGTATCATGTATTGTCTCGGCTCTTTAAATCTTTCAGTTGGCATGTATTCTGCTCCCACCGTCGAGTTCTGGTTATTCTTCGTGGCTAATTCTGTTGAGTTTGGGACTCTCTGTGTGGTGTCCCCTGATATTCTTAGAGCCATGACGATTCGCAACAGAGGTGTTTAACATCGTGGCAGTGACTGAAAGAGTTCCAGTCAAAGGCCCAAGGTTTCCATGGACTGGTTGGTAATGGACGATTACGCAGAACGCATCTCTGCAAGGACTCGCAGCCTTGTTGACGGGTGGGAGGCTCGAAGGGTGGAGGCCCTCCTTTCCTCTGGCAGCAATGGAGGTGCTATAAATCACTACTGGCTGCTCAAGAACATGATGAGCACCCTAATTGAAGAGATGGAAGCAAGCTGGCAAGCCAGCTCCAGCATAATTAGAAATCTTAATGCCAGTTTGAAAGAGGTCACAGACCACTCTAACACTCTGGATGCCAACATGACTTGGGATATTTTCTCCCTGGGAAGCAACTTTGAACCAACCGTGCATGAAAATGACAATGACGTTGCTACTCCTAAAGCCCCACCCACTGGTTCTGCAAAGAAAAAGTCCAAGGTCTGGAAGGACAAAGGCTCAGCTTCTGCAACCCCAGCTCATGACGCCGCTCCGGATGGTATGTGCACTCCAGGTTCTCCTTCTCCAACTCTGCCCCCTCCGGGGACTTTTGAGGACTTCTATGCTGCCTGCCCTATCCTTCAGGAAGAACCAGAAGAGCCACCTGCAAATCTCTAATTGGGATGTCATAGCTCCGGGTCATCTCTGTGATTATCAGCTTTATTTATTTATTTCCTGTATGGTTTAGTTTATAGCACTATCAGACAGTATGGATATTTAATTTTGAAGCAAGTCCCAATCTTTTCATGGGCAGACCATACCCAAAGGGTCTACATTTTGTATTATGTCAGTCATTTCAGTTTTTTTGAGCAATTGGGATGGTGGCTTCATTACCTGAGGCCTCCCTAATCTTCAACAAACTCTTCGGCTCTCGATGTATATTTGGTTTATGTTAATTAAATTTCTGTGTGCAATTTACAAAAAAAAAAATAGATCAAATTTAAAAAAGAAATAGCTCAAAAGGGATTACTTGCCGATCAGCCCTCCTTGTAGCGCCATTTGTTGGCCAGATTTTCTGACTATGGCCAACTACGGAGAAATAGCCCATACAAGGTGCTTAACACAACCCCCGGTATGTTTGGATTAGCTAATTCTCGCAGGTTCTAGGTCCTGCTACCTTCATATTTGTGCTCTCGAAAGAGTCTTACAATTTAGTGATATGAATTCTTAAAATGCAATTAAAATCCCAAAGAGGGAATCTAATAAATATGAAATGCATAACTAATCTAATTAATCTATGATACTGATTTCAATGGCTGGAAGAAAACAATTTTAATAGTTGTTAAAACCGAAAATGATTTTAGCTGCTGCTAACATGTAGTTTTCCAATATGAAAGAAAATTGTAAAACAAATTAAATGTTAATTCTATCTATCAGTTCTATCCTATCATGCACAGGAGCAAAGTGAAATATTAATAATGTTATTTTTTAGACCTGAATTTAAAATAAATATTGCCGAATAAAGTGATAATGTTAAATTAATCAGTGTATTTGGACAATACAAACATTTAATAACACAACTGATGGGATGACAATAAAAATACTATCATAAAACAATTGTGCAACTAGTTATATTGATCCTGAAAAACAACGTATGCTCAAGAACAAAAGTTAACCTTATTGCACAAGATCACAAAGTGTATATATCCATAAGATAAGGTATAAGCATGAAAAATGTATATATGAGTCTTGTATTTTGGAATTAAATTCACAAAATACCAATTACCAAATTGTAGCAGGACTCTGTTACAACAACAATGACATCAATTACAATTAAATCATCTCCAGGTTCTTCATACAAGTCTCAAACTTCTGAGAGAAAAGCATATAGAACTTCTACGAAATAGTTCCCTCAAAAATTACAGAGCGTCCCCCCCGTCCTTTAACTCAATCCTATGACTGTCTCTTATAATCAAACTTTGAACAGTCAATCATAATGACCTCCTATAATCTAGCTCAATTATCTTATCAAATAAAACTGGTACATCAACATAAATTATAATAATAAATAGTTGTCATAGCAGTTGTTGATCGAATCAAAGATCAAAGGAAAGGTTCATTAAGAACTGACGAGAAGCTCTCGCCTGAAAAGAAATGCGCCATGTTGGAGCTTTTTGTTGACCGCAACATTTATTAAGAAGCACTACAAAACTGAAGCATATGCAACCAACTATTCGAATAATGCTTAGTAGGGTGGATTTATCGATAACAAGATAGAGCATATAGACACATAATAGCTAACCGTCTGCTTCGTCATCGCAACAAGAATACTAATCCTCAAAATGCCACCTATGACATACAACCAATCATTTGTTAAACAATATAATCACAGATATATAACAAAACAAATAATTAGCATGCCTACAGAATCTTTGATTTTGTAGACCTGTATGCTTATAAAAAATAAATCTTATGGCAAATGAAGACATATAATCTTACTTGTAGTCAAAATTGATCAAAATTAATTTATGAAGACCTTTTGTTTGGATACGTATGCGGGTCAATGGAAACCTGAATACGTGAATCTTTCCTAGCATCTTTCAACTTAGCTTTCAACCAGAGAACCTTGGACTGGTGACAAGCAGCTTGTTCGACCAACCGTTCATTACTTAATATTAATGAATTTTTAATAGCTTTATACTTATCCTTTTTAAGCTTCAGATTTTGCCACCAGTACACCCAAGCCAGTAATTCATTTCGCAACTTCTAGACTTCATCTTTCAAGATGATATTGGCAGAATTAGCCTTTTCTAATTTTTCCTCTAAACGAGCAATCTTCCGATTAAAAGACAGTTTGAGAGATTTTTTTATATTTTATATAGCACAGTCAGATGATAGACTAGCAATTGGAGAAAAATTTTGTTCTACTTCTTGCCCAGGATGATTGTATAATGGAGAAAATCTCTCAGATAAAGCTTCGGGAGATGATGTTGAATTGAAGAGTCCAGTATCTTGTTTCTTATTAGATACTTCATGATATAATTGATCACCGGAGAGTTGGTCATCAGACTCACTAATTTCTAATATCGGAGGTTTGCCATACTGTTCAACAGTTTTGGGGATAGAAGCAGTGATCATGCTTCTTGTGATGTGACAAGTGCCTGAATGAGATATGGTGGATGCTATTTTAATAGACCTCTACTCACTCTCAAGCCAATGACTACACTCAGGATTTTTCATTGAATCCATTATCCCCTTACCTTTCATTTCAAACTCATTATGATATAAGCTAGAAATACGTGGATTCTTAGGGGAATTCAGAACTAATGGAGCCTTGTCATTTGTAGGTTTGGGGTTTTCATCATACCCTTGAGTAGGGTTTCCATCGTTTAATCCATAATGTGTGTGAGCAGGATCAGACCCTGATCTAGGGTTAGGGTTGATGGTAGGAGGCCTTCTCCTCTTCTATCGATTTTTTGGGAGTGGATTTGGCCAAAACTGAATTTCACCAAAAGTCGTTTTCAACAAAAAATCTTCCCAAGTCCTTCCTTCTAAGCCTAAACGATAATGAACCAGAATTTTAAGAAGGCCATGATAAAAGAGGATTTTGTCTAAATCGCCAGTGGTACTTTGAACAATCAATTCCATTTTTGTAAGACTACTTAGAAAGAAGAATGGAAAATTTAAGGGGGAACCTCTAAATGTTAAATTTTTAGTATTAAATCACAATACTATAGGATCTTTGCTGAGAGAATAACATCTACAGTATATCAATGCATGACAATCATAATATGACAAGCATCACAAGCATCACAAGAATCAAAATCATAGAGACAAGAGACACAGAGTTTCCGTGGGGAAAACCCTAAGGTGAAAAACCCCACAACTTCCTCAGAGATAGAGAGAGCAATGGCTCAACCAAAATACAACCAAATAACACTGAGATAGTCTCCTAGCAGATGATCCTCCTCCTCCTCACTAGTGCGGCACTTTTCAGAGAGAGAGATAGTTACTTTTCCGAATGAGTAAAATAGAGATCTCCTATCTCTATTTATACTCACCTTTTTGCCCAGTGACCTACTGGGGCCGACTTGTCTACTTGGATACATCCACATTATATTATATATTAATTAGGGCCGACCCCATAAGGTGGTCTAATAACCCATCGGCAAGTACACACACTTGTGACACTTGTCAATCCACGTGACGACACTTCCTTATAGAGGAATAACACATCTCTTATAAGGGTACAATAATTATATATATAATACACAGATGAAATACATTCCGAAGTTACATATACATCAACACTCCCTCTTAACTAGGAAGGTATTTCTCGACACAGATCTGCTAGACAAGTCTTCTTCTCTGGATCATCGTCATCGATGCATCGTCATCATCATCGTCACTGCTGCTACTATCTCAACCAATCTCTGACTCTACTCGTCATAGGAAGTTCTACAGAGCCAGTCCTTTTTCATACTGGATGTAGGCCCACCACCTGCAGGTCTTCGTCATCACTGGCCATACTGTGGAATCCTCAGGACTTATTACGTGCGTCACAAAACCTCGAAAGAGCATTCCAGGATGTTACGGGTACACAACTCCGACCTATAGGATCTCCCAGGGCGCTATTACATGTGACCCCACCACAAAACCTCGAAAGAGCATCTCAGGATGTTACGGGTACACAACTCCGACCTGAAATCTCCCAGGGCACAAATTACATGTGGTCCACCACAAAACCTAGCAAGAGCATCTCAGGATGTTACGGGTACACAACTCCGACCTGAAATCTCCCAGGGCACAAATTACATGTGGTCATGGCAAAACCTCGCAAGAGCATCTCAGGATGTTATGGGTACACAACTCCGACCTGAAATCTCCCAGGGCCCAAATTACATGCCATAGGACAAAACCTCGCAAGAGCATCTCAGAATGTTACGGGTACACAACTCCGACCTGAGATCTCCCAGGGCGCTATTACATGTCCTCCCAAAGCAATGTCTCGAAAGAGCATCCCAGGCTGTTACGGGTACACAACTCTGACCTATAGGATCTCCCAGACATGCTCATCTGCACAACCTGATCCACGGCCACAGAGTATCAACCTGATACTCACCATACATCATCCTGATGTACTTATGATCGTCCTGATCATCATCACTGCAACATCCTGCTGCATGTCATCTGGAGCAACATCCTGAAGCTCATCAATGCATCCACCTGATGCATACCAAGTATCTACCTGATACATATCATCATACATGATCCACCTGATCATCAATGCATCCACCTGATGCATACCAAGTATCTACCTGATACATGATACATATCACCATACATGATCCACCTGATCATACAATGTATCCACCTAATACATATACAGATACATGGTCCAAGCATCCAACATGATGCACATACATACATAATTGATCCACCTGATCATATCCAGCATCCAACATGATGCATACATACATGAATGATCCAAGTGATCATATCCAACATCCAACATGATGCGTACATACATACATAAAAATGATCCAACTGATCATATCCAGCAGAAACCAGAACATCATCCTGATGCCCATTATCCAGCGCTTACATCCACAGCCATGTGAAGGATCCTCCTTCCAACATGCTTGGAATGGCTTCAGCAAATGTGTCCATCACTTCTTCCTCGAAGTGTCCTCGATCTGAAGAACGCCAAGCCTCTCTCTGAAGTACTCGAACTTCACTCTGGCTAGTGGCTTTGTCAGCACATCTGCAATATGCTCGTCTGTCGCAACATACAGAAGCTTCACATCTCCTCTCTACACCATATCCCTGATATAGTGATATTTGATCTCTATGTGTTTCGACCTATCATGAAACACTGGGTTCTCGGACAGCTTCACACAACTCTGGTTATCACAGAAGATACCAGTAGCCTCCAACGGGAGATCAAATAACTCAGACAGTAGCTTCCATAGCCATACTGCCTCACAACTAGCTGAGGAGGCTGCAACATACTCTGCCTCAGCTGTACTCAGTGCTACGCAGGACTGCTTCCTGCTAAACCAAGAGATCACACCTGATCCCATACTGAAGCAACACCCAGATGTGCTCTTCCTATCTGCAGCACTGCCAGCCCAATCTGAATCAACATAACCCTGCAGGTTAAACTTTTGATTCGCCTCATACCTGAGCCCATAATCCACTGTACCCTTCAGGTACCTCAGAACATGCTTTACAGCAACCAGGTGAACACTCCTCGGATCCGTCAGGAACTGGCTCAATGTGTTCACAGCAAAGCAAATGTCTGGTCTAGTGTTCGTCAGGTACATCAAGGACCCAATCATTTGACGATACATAGAGACATCAATCGGCTCAGATGAAGCATCACATAGAAGCTTCAGATTCGATGCCATAGGTGTGGCCATGACCTTGCAATCCATCATCCCGAATCTCTTCAGGATATCTACTGTGTACTTCCCTTGACCAAGGAAGATTCCACCTGCATTCTGCCACACCTCCATACCTAGGAAATAGTGCATCATTCCCAAATCTTTCATATCGAGTTCAGCTGCAAGCTTCCTCTTAGTATCTGCAATCAGTCTGTCATCTCCTGTCACAAATAGGTCATCCACATACAGGAGTAGAATCACTGGATTCCCTTCCTCATCCTTGTAGTAAAGATTGGAATCTGCTTTACTCTTGGTAAATTCCAAGCTAGATAGGAAACTGTCCATCCTACCATACCAGGTTCTGGGAGCTTGCTTCAAGCCATACAAGGATTTCTTCAATCTGCATACATATGACTCCCTGTCAGGTCTTGGGACTGCATCCCAAACATCTTCATGATCTACGGATCATGGCATTCCATTTCTTCATCCCAGATCCTGGGAACTTCAATATCTTCAATAGATATCTTTCTTGCTGGAACAAATGTTGTAGTCCTTTTTGTAGGTGAAGATATACGGTCTTTCCTACAAAACAAGTTAAATTGCATGATTAGAAACATCTCATAATTTTCAGAACAAATTCTTTACACATAAAGAAATATGTCATGCAGTCATGCAATTATCTTAGCCAATGCTTCAATACAACATTTATCCATGTTCCACAAATTTCTAGATGCCTTCCAGTCTCTACCAGAACATTGTTTAAGAGTTTGCACTACTCCCAACATGTCAGCAAAGAGGTTTCATTCTAGATAAGTAGCACTGGAATGTTGTACAGTGCCATAAGCCACTTACTCATCACATGCATATTAGTAGTATACTGTTCATTAATGCAATCATTCAAATATGCACAATACATCTCCTAAGTCTAGGAACATAAGCATAATATTATTAAACAAACCAAATAGGCAAGAAATGATAATTGAAATACTTATCTTTGTTTGTTTGTTTGGGTGGACTCCCTCTGAGTCTTTGCTTCCTGGTAGGAGCTGCTGAAGTAGCTTCTTCTACACCTTTCTGTTGTGGAATGTAGGAAGATGGTCAACTCCCTCTGAAGATCTGCATCCTTGCAGGAGCTACTGGAGTGTGCTCCCTTTTGATCTTTGCTTCCTGGATTACCTGTCCTTATATTCATCTTTGCTGACATCAATATTCTTGAACCCAGAAAAAACCTCTTCTGGTGTCTTGTTGTCCAATATCTTGTGGGGAGTTCTGTTCTGCACATATACAACTGTTCTAACTGCTTCTGCCCATAGATGCATAGGTAGATCCTGGTCATGCAGCATTGCCCTTGCTGCTTCCATGACTGTTCTGTTCTTCCTTTCTGCAACTCCATTCTGTTGAGGATTATAAGGAGCAGTCAACTCCCTCTTAATCCCTGAATCACTGCAAAGCTTCTTGAAGTCATTTGAGGTGAATTCTTCACCATTGTCAGATCTGAATGTCTTGATTTTCTTGTCATTTTGATTCTCCATCAAGGTTTTGAATTCCTTGAATTTATCAAGCACCTCATCTTTTCCCTTCAAGAAGTATACCCAAGTCTTCCTGGAGAAGTCATCGATAAATGATACATAGTAAACATACCCACTCAGGGAGCTGGATGACATAGGGCCACATACATCTGAGTGGATGATTTCCAGGATGTCTTTTGCCTTGCTTTCACTGCTTGGGAAAGCCTTCTTAATGTTCTTACCTTTTGCACATCCTTTGCAAACACCTTCATGTTTGGTCTTGATTTCAGGAAGACCCTCTACTGCCTTGTTTGCAATTTGGAAGTGCCCTATAGTGCATATGAGCAAGTCTTCTATGCCAAAGTTCACTTGGCTCCATGGATTCATGTACCATGGCATGTTCAGGTTGTCCCTTCAATTTATACAAGCCTCCCTCTTGCTCTCCAATCACTACTGCATCATCTATGGTCTTTCCCTTTGGCCACATTAGGACTTGGCCATCCACAAATGCAACCCTCATACCTTTTGCATCCAATGCAGAGATGGAGAGTAAGTTCTTCTTGAGCCCGGGTACATAAAGTACTTCTTTCATCTTCAATGATTTTTCAGAATCTAGGTTGTAGGAGGCTTCACCACTTCCTTTGATTGGGTATTGATAATCATCCCCAAGTTTCACCTTATGGGGTGATTCATGTTCATATAGGTTCACAAAGGATTCTTTAAACCCAGTCATGTGTTTGGAAGCCCCACTATCAATCAACCAATCATTACATCCATGGGAGATAGTACCTGTAAGAGCAGAAATTAGAACATATTCTTCTTCACTTGATGAGTCATCATCACTACTACTTTCTGCCCTAGCCTTCTTCTTTGGAGGTTCATCATCTTCGGCAACATGAGCATGAAACCTTCTTTTGCTGCTCTTCTTCTTCTTACTGGAGTTGTTGTTATTATCCCTTTTGTTCTTGGGACAATCTGAAGCAAAGTGACCCTTCTCATTGCATGTGAAGCATCTTAGGTCCTTCTTACTCTTTTGATGGAATCTTTTGTGGTGAGAGTGATCCTTCTTGGTTTTGCTTCTCTTGGTGTGAGCTGCAAGAGCTTGATCTTCTCCTCCCATCTTTTCCTCACGAGCTATGAGTCTAGCTTTTTCTTGAGAGCATTCTTCCCTCAATCTGTTGAAGGAGATCAATTTCTTCCTTGCACAAATTCCTTGAATAAAGGAATCCCATGACTTGGGTAGGCCATTTAGAGTGGTCATCACCACTTCACCATTCTCCACCATTTCATCTACTGCTTCTAATTGTTCCTTGATTTGGAAGACCCTTGAAAAGTAAGATTGAATGGTTTCTCCATTCTGAAACTTCACTGCTTTCAATTGGTTCCGCAGGGTCATCTTCCGATTTATGTTCTTTCCTTCAAATAGCTTGGTCAAGGATTCAAACATCTATTTGGGTGTCTTAAGAGAAGACACATGAGGTATGAGATGGTCTTTGATAGAATCAGCAATGATTCTCTTTGCCTTGACCAAGTTCTTCTTGTGCAATGCCTTGGCTTCTTCATCCTCTAGGATAGGGATGTCTTCTTTCACATATGAGTCCAACTCATTCTCTTCCAGGATTAACCCAATCCTATACTTCCAGGCTCAGAATTTGTCATCCCCTTCAAGCTTATCCTCAAGCTTAGTGTGGAGAGACATCTTTAAGAGTACTTCAAATGAAAACATAAAAGATTTAGGACTTACCACTTGAAGTGTTGAAAACTGGATCTGGTCCCGGATTAGGGTTTGTCAGAGAAACCCTAAAAATTCAAAATGTGAATTTCAAAATTCCGAAAGGATAGAAAGATGCTCCTTGGAGAGCTGATCAGCCTAGTACATTCAGAATTTGAGATCAGCAAAGTCTTGCCCTTCAAAATTGCCTTTTTGTCCTCCCAGGTTCACTAGGGAGAGCCCTGAATTAGGGTTTGAGTTTCCCAGAGATCTACCCAGCCAAAAATATCGATCCAAAGCTCTAACCTTCGATTTTTGCAAGTAGCTTCCAGCTGTGCCTTCAGTTTCTAGAAATTCCTATTTTTGTGGAAACCCTAATTTTTAGGGCCAAATCTGAAAATGCTCGAAACTGAATTCTGATTGGACAGATAGATGCACCTTGATGAGTAGATCCAATATACTATACTAAATTTCAAAAATCTGTGGAGAGAAACCCAATAAACAAGGAATACAAGCTTCCCTCACTGCAAAATGTCTTCTTCTCAGTTAAGCTCTGATACCATGTTAAATTTTTAGTATTAAATCACAATACTATAGGATCTTTGCTGAGAGAATAACATCTACAGTATATCAATGCATGACAATCATAATATGACAAGCATCACAAGCATCACAAGAATCAAAAGCATAGAGACAAGAGACACAGAGTTTCCATGGGGAAAACCCTAAGGTGAAAAACCCCACAACTTCCTCAGAGATAGAGAGAGATATGGCTCAACCAAAATACAACCAAATAACACTGAGATAGTCTCCTAGCAGATGATCCTCCTCCTCCTCACTAGTGCGCCACTTTTCAGAGAGAGAGATAGTTACTTTTTCGAATGAGTAAAATAGAGATCTCCTATCTCTATTTATACTCACCTTTTTGCCCAGTGACCTACTGGGGCCGACTTGTCTACTTGGATACATCCACATTATATTATATATTAATTAGGGCCGACCCCATAAGGTGGTCTAATAACCCATCGGCAAGTACACACACTTGCGACACTTGTCAATACACATGACGACACTTCCTTATAGAGGAATAACACATCTCTTATAAGGGTACAATAATTATATATATAATACACAGATGAAATACATTCCGAAGTTACATATACATCAACACTAAAAACCATAATAAATCGAAGATGGTATAAGTGAACGACAAAAAAATGACCATCCAGTGTGATATACCTGATTATGATGTTGAGTAGAGGTTTCTAATGCGGTTTGAGGAATCTCACAGGAAAACCGTGTTTAGTTTCGAGGTCACTAGGAATTGACAATAGAAACGACTCCCATTTCTTTTTTTATAATCCTTTCCCCTTTAAACCAACCTTCACCAATCTGGGGAAAACGGGTGGCTTCTTCTATAAAATCCTCTGTGAGAGGTAAATACAAATCGCCAATCCTTGCTGCTCCATCCTTAAATGACAATGTGAACCTTTTAGTTACCTCTGTATTATGACCACTGAAAAGCTTGAAGAATGGTTCCCAACCTATGTTCTCAAATTCTCGAGCAACCTCTTCGTTGGCCTCCAATAGGTCATTTCCAGAGACTTCTATTCGACTAAGAGGAGCCATCCCCTTACCGTAGGGTTTGTTAACAAAGGAACATGTAGGGTCAAAGGTAAAAACATAGGGTATGGGTATCCATACAAACTCCAGTTTCTGAGGACTGTACTTACCAAGCTTCTTCATAACAATGTAAATCAAGAAAACCCCCTAAACAAGAACCCTTTGACAAGAAATTAGGGTTCTACGTGAGGAATCAATCAGGTGTAGCGTGGGAAATAAGAGTTATCAACATCATACGATTTCACAAATCGACAGCTAGCAATACGGTAAGCCTTAGGCGTGAAAATAATGATAAGTATCGTAGTACTAGATATGAACAACCATTCGAACTTAGGATTACGCCAACGTTTGGAGTCCCACCCGAACTAGATGTTATTCCATGATTCAATAACCCATCACAGATACGAGATCAGGAAATATTATAACATCAAAGGTGGAGAAATTCTACAATTCCCCTATGGTTTACTTACAGTTTCGAGTGAGTTGATTGCAAATACATGTTCTTTGATCAAAGTTATAATGATGTGAGCTGTAGGAATTATCATTTCATCATACCGCTTTAGGTCTTGTATTGAATATCAAAACCCTTGGCGGGTAAGGGATCTTAAATGTTGTTCGAATTAATAAGTGATTATGGCATTATCATGAAGTCGAACTAGAAAACCTAGGATGAAATTATCATATCGTTTAAACCATCATCCTAAGTATAGCACAAGATTTGCATAGAATAGTCCATGAATCAAATAAAATTATAAGGATCAAAGAATCATTATAGATGACGTTTAGGGTTTTAATGTTGTTATCGAATTGATCAATTACAATGTATTTTGGGAATAACATTATCATATCTCATTAAGTAATATCTAGACATACATAACTTAAAACATATGCCATGAAAAACTTGTAATACAAATATTCCAACGCTAAAATAAGATCATGAATAGTTCAACACATCTTTTAATTTAATGAATATAACTTGAAATTAATCAGATAAAAATTACAAGTGTTGAAATTCAACTTTTAAAAACGATAAATTTAGCAGCTATATAATTTATGAGAGTTTTATTATAAATAAGCATTATTGTTGTGATAACCCAAAACTGAATCTAAACATTCCTGCTGATATTTTCCCCAATTGGGACTACCTTCAGAATCAAAGATTCTAAATATTCTCCTTTAAATAATCTATATGTATTTGATTTCTCCGCGATTTACCCTGGTTAGTCATTTATCTCTTGATATCATCTTTTATTACAAGAGAGGCAAAGAAAAATATGAGAAGGTTGTTGGCTCGCCAACAAATGGCGACATGCTTGTAAGAACCAGTTATCTCTGTATAATAAATCTGGATTTTAAAGATATAAAAGGAATAATGATAAAGATTTCTTCAAACGTCAAAACTCCCAATCACACAACGTGATCTAGTTATTGACTTCTATGGAAACAATTGAACCAAAACTTTCAAAATCAATCAAACTAAATCCCGACCATTACCCAAAACCTTGTAAAGATAAATGATCTATTTACAAGTGCAGAAAGAAAATTTTCCAAGGAATCGATTTCTCTTAACTAAAACAAGTCATAGAACACCTAGTATAAAAGTATGACCTCGATACCAACGGATAACCTTTTAACCTCACTTAGTTGCTTGTGTCCCATCTACTAGATAGAGATAACTAGTAGATCAAATTTATTTTTTCTGATATTTCATCATTTCATCATTTATTTTTTAACTGAATTGGGGATATTAACTAAGGACCATTGTCCTATCGTGGTAACTAGATGTTGACAGTGTTATTCACAAGCACTATCAGAAATTGAACAGGCTGGCTCATGATGAGACCCCCTATCTCCTGATTTTTGAAACCAAGAGGCACTGCCCCGGCTTGGTAACCAGATGTGGCAATGTCAATCCAATAGGACCCATGATCATGAGCAGACCAACTTCTAACGAGACCTTTTGTTCCTTAGTTAACCTCTTTAATTATTAATTTATTTATAATAAAAACTGATATTGACAAGGACATCAATTGAAGACTGCTACCCTGGCTTGGTAACCAGATAATGGTAGAATCATTCACAAGAACTGTTGAAAAAAGAAAAAGGTCAGCTCGTGATGAGACCTCCTTTCTCCTAATCTATGGAATAAGAGCCATCACCATGGCTTGGTAACCAGATGTGGTAATGTCACTTCAACATAGCTTATGATCATGACAGGTCGGCTCGTGATGAGACCTCCCGACCTTCAGCTAACCCCTTGAATGGTATGTACAATGAATAATACTAAATTTATTATTAATCTCAGCAGAGATTACTTAGTGGATGGGAATACAGATCTAAATGGCCCACTAAAGAGTAAAGGGTGGCGTAAAAAGTTTTAAAATAACTTACGATTCTTGACTTACTTCAATCTAGAAAAAGGATTACCTTGAAATTAAACTCATCTACATTACAGGATCATTTTGAAAGATGAAGATTCTTGATAATAGTCAGGTAACTCAATCAATCCATCAGCATGGTTCATAATATATTTTTCAAATCCAAGGCTAATCTCCCGGCGGTCAGAATTTTGACAAAAGAAGACATCCTTAGTAATGATCTTCGTAAAGAAAATATTTTTGAATGAATTATCAAAAATAAAGATTCAGCTCAGGTTGTTGTTTATTTATTCAAACAAACTAAAAAGAAAGAAAAGCGAAAATAAAGAAAAGTATAAAAACTAACTAAGCTAAGATATATACAAGTTAACCTACTAACATCTCAATCAAAGAAAAGTGTGAAAAAATTTATCGCAATTAAAAAGAAAGAATCAAATTCTCTCGGCAATTGGAAATAGAATCGACAATTTTAAAGCTAATAATCGAAATAATTAATACTTGTTGAAATTTCGACTAACTACTGAGAGGATCAAACGGACTCAGAATTTGGAAAATGAAATATACTCACGATCCATAAGATGAGCTAAATGTAGAGGTATATAATTCATAACATGATGACATACATTTTAAAAGACCATTGATCTCCCAGAAATTGATTTGGCCATGACATGGCGAAACACAAGGTAAACTTTATCCAATCCGCCGAAGTCATATATGAGTGAAAATTAATAAGGAGATAACAATATATCATGCATACAAATATAGGCGTGAAAACATAAACCAAATTATTTTATGAAAAAGTTTAATCAATACCAAGTTATGACAATTATGACCCTTGTACAAAAAGTCTATCTTTCTTTAAGATTGGGAATAAAGGTTTCTTTAAATGATAAATGAGACATTGAAATAAGATTTAATGAAAGATCTAAAAATTAGAAAGTGCTAAAGATAAATCCTAAAAGTGAAGCCATAATAACAATTTCAATACGAATGAGGTGCATTCATAATTTTTTTTGAAAAATTATGTATACAAACTATTTTACTTTTTACTCCTTTTAACATCTTCTTGCTTCACAACTTTAAATGATCACATAAAATCATTTCATAATTAATTCCCTATTATCAATTATCAGTTAAGGATAATACTTTAGAGGATATGATTCATATAAAAACAAAAAAAAAGCTATAAATAATTAAAAGTGAAAAAGAGTAATGTGTACTTCCCTGAATGATAGCTTGCTCTCATCCTGAAATCATTATAGTACTTAAATGACTGCACATTATTCATCATAAGCAATCTATCTACAAAAATAAAAACAAGTTAAAATTAATTAAACTAAATATAAACCTACTCCTACACTACTTGTCTCGGAAGTACCTAAACTTTGTCACTAAGAGAGACTTTTTTAACACGTATGCAATCTGCTCATTAGTAGCAATGTACTGAAGTTTGATTGTACCTTTCTGGACCATATCTCAGATGAAGTGATACTTCATTTCAATGTGCTTTGAATTGTCATGAAACACTGGGTTTTCAGAAAGCTTGATGCAACTCTGATTGCCACACCTAATAATTGTAGGCTCAAGCTTTTCACCAAACAACCCTGCAAGTAGCTTTCTGAGCCACAGTGCTTCTTGGAAGGAAACACTAGCAGCTATGTATTCTGCTTCATTAATGCTCTAAGCTATGAATCCCTTCTTCCTGCTGGACCAAGATATCATAGCTGATCCTAGGCTATAATAATAGCTGGATGTACTCTTACGATCCACAATGCTTCCACCCCAGTCTAAGTCTGTATAACCAAGTAACATGACTCCTCCACTGGAGGTATATCTGAGTCCATATGAAATTGTAACTCGAAGGTACCTACTCACATGCTTAGCAGTTGTCTAGTGTCTGTGTCTCGGATCAGACATAAATTGACTCAGAATGCTCAAAGCATAACATATATCAGGCCTCAAATGTATCAAGTACATTAGAGAGACTATAAGTTGTCTATACAAAGTGGGATCTATTGGCTCTGATCCAGAGCCTGACTCATGAAGTTTCCTCAAATTGGAAACCATCGGTGTAGTCATAGATTTGCAATCTATCATGACAAACATGCGCAATATATCCATAGTGTACTTCCCTTGAGATAGAAAAAAATCATCTTTTCTTTGCCAGATCTCAAGGCCAAGAAAGTAGTGCATTAGACCTAAGTCTTTCATCTCGAACTATGAGGTTTGCTCCCTCTTGCACCAAGCAATCAGATGTTCCTCTCCAGTGAGAAACAAATCATCAACATACATAACCAATATCAATGGTTGGTTCTTCACTACTTTGAAGTACAAATTTGGATCAACTTCACTCTTACAGAAGCCCAGTTTCTGGAGGTAGCTAACAATTTTGGAGTACCAACCCCTGGGGGCTTGCTTAAGCCCATATAGAGATTTCTTTAGCTTGCAAACATGGGACTCCTTCCCATGCACCACAAATCCTTCAGGTTGTTGAATATAAACCTCTTCCTCAACCTCACCATTGAGGAAGGCTGTCTTCACATCCATTTGGTGAAGTTTCCATCCTAGAACATATGCAAGTTCAATCATTGCTCGGATTGTGGTGTACAATTCCACAGGGGAAAAGGTCTCACATAATCGATGCCTTCTTTCTGAGAGAAACCTGTGGAAACAAATATGGATATATACTTCTCAATGATACCATCCGCAACATGCTTTATCTTGTAAATCCATCTGGAAGTCACAATGGACTTCCCATCAGGTTTGGGAACAACCTCCCAAACATCATTCTTCATTATAGAGTTGTACTCTTCTGTCACTGTATCTTTCCAAACTTGCTGCTTTGCAGCTTATTCATATGAGGATGGTTCTGAATCATTGATGTGACTCATCAGTGCAACATACCCTGAATATCTGTCAGGTTACTTGCGCTCTCTAGATGATCCTGCTGGTGCTCCATGTTTCTCTGCATTTTGTAAGATGTCTCGACACCAAGCAGATCTTATTTTAGTGGGAGGTTCATCAGGTGACCTATCAACCAGTTCTATTAGTTCTTCAGGAGCTAGTGAATCTGAGGCATCTTCTGGTTTCTCTCTCTCAAAATATGAAGGGGGAGAATCAGACTCGGGATCCTCCATCTCTAAATGACATTGAATCTCTTTCGATATTTTGAAAGTGGATTCCTCATGGAAGGTAACATCTCGTTTGACTTCAATGTGTCTCTCACTAGGTACATATATTTGGTATGTTTTGTATAACTCGCTATAACCCACAAAGGTGTCTTTCTTTCTAGAAGGCTCCATCTTTGTTCTCTTTTCTTTCGATGCATGAATGTATACTGGGCTCCTGAAGATCCTCAAGTGTGATATGTATGGCTTCTCACTAGCAAACACTTATTCTAGTGTCTTCTCATCTAGAATGGCATGCGGGCTTGTATTCTCGATGTATACAGTTGTATTGGTGGCTTCTTCCCATAATGAGGTAGACATATCTTGATCATGCATCATGGTTTTTGCAACCTCGCATATAGTTCTATTCTTCCTTTCAGCAAACCCATTTTGCTGAGGGTTGTAAGGTACTGTTAACTGTCTACATATTCCTACATCACTACATAGCTCATTAAATGCATGTGAATCAAATTCACCTCCATTACCAAACCTTAATGCACGGATGTGCTTTTCTTTCTGATTTTCAACTAGGGCTCTAAACTCTTTAAATTTGCTAAGAGATTCACTTTTATCCTTCATGAAATAAATCCATGACTTCCTAGAAAATCATCTATGAACAATACATAATATAAGAACCCACTTAGGGAGGGGGATTACATGGGACCACATACATCATAATGTATTAAATCTAAAATTCCTTTAGATCTAGTAGAACTGCTAGAAAAACTTCTCTTAACATTCTTCCCAAGTGCACAACCTTGACATACACTATCATGCTCAAAATCAAATACGGGCATACCTTTTACCATCTTTTGAAGTCCTGGTAGTGCTTTGTAGTGTAGGTGTCCATGCCTTCGGTGCCATAGCTCGCATGGACTGGTAGTGTGGTGAATCATAGCTTGAATGTACTTCCCGTGTACCTTATAGAGTTCTCCCTCTCGAACTCCAATCACAACAGCATATTCTAGGCTTTTGTTCTTCGGCCATAAAAGTGATTTGTTATCCATGAAGATAACTTACAAGCCTTTTTCTTCAAGAACCGAAACTAAGAGGAGGTTCTTCTTCAATTCCAGAACATATAGAATGTCCTCCACATGCAGAATATCTTCGGTGATCAGCTGGAATGAGGTGGATCCAACTCCTTGGATTGAATAAGTTGATTTGTCCCCCAACTCTACCATGCATGTGAATTCCTTCTCCTTTGGATCGGTGATGGGACTCTTGTAACTAGTCATATGTTTGGATGTGCCACTGTCAATCAACCATGTTTCTGCATTTGTGATGATGGATCCCGAAAGGGATGAGACAAGATAATACTCCCTTCTTGTCTCCTTTTCTTCGGATGCATCTTTTGAGTGGTTTCATCTTCTATGGCGGTAGAAGCATGAAAATTTCCTTTCCACTTTGCTCTACAATCTCTTGAGAAATGGCCTTTCTTGTTGCAATTGAAGCATCTAGATTTTGACTTGTCAAATCCTTTGTTGAACTCCTTCTTCTTTGGATGAGAGAAATTCTTTTGAAGGAAGGGTTTCTTTCCTTTCTTTATTCTTTCCGTGAGGGAAATATTTTATTCGTTGATGCACACTAACTTGCTTTGGATTCACCCCTCCTCTTGGAGGCAGTCATGCCACAACCTTTCAAAGTTAGTTTGTACCTCTCGGCCATTTACCGCAACCAATATTGTCTCCCATGGGGATGGGAGACCATCAATAGCAGTTTGAAGAAGATCATCTTAATCCACCACTACTCCAATACTAGCAAGTTGATCTCTTACTTGAGAGATCTTGGAGAAGAAGGAGGCCACTGTCTCATCTGTCTCCATCTTTAAGTTTCGAAGCTTATTCTTCAATGCATTCTTTTGATTCGAGGCCTTCTTCTCATAGAGATTAGTCAATGTATCATAACATTCTTTCATAGTCTTCAATGGTGTGATCACGGGCACCAAGTTATCTTTTACTGAATCATAGATTATCCGTTTAGCCTTAGCTTGATTCTTCTTGAAGTTGATGTGCCCTACATTAGATGTAGGCTCCTCCACCACAGTGGATACGTAGCCATCTAAGTCATGTTCCTCTAGGATATTGATAATCCTATCCTTCCAAGTGTTGAAGTTTGGGGGTGCCCTCAAGATGGCCTTCCGGTCATACAAAAATTGATGCCATAGTCTTCAAATATTGTGCTCAACTTCTCAGGATCAACGTAGGCTCTAGATGGCATCCAAAACTGAGCTCCTTCACACCCTGAGCTTTGATACCATGTTAAAATTTGGTTGAGCTTTGATCTTTAATTATTTTAGATGCAGAGACTTGAAGCAATGAGACAATTCAATCCATGAAATTCATACAACCATAAAACAGGATATACTCTGAGGAAAATCCTCAAAATTATGAGAACAAAAAAACCCCAACAATTCTTCTCAGTATAATATAATGGATAGCAGAGAATGATTTCTTTTACAGCATAGCAGATTGCTTTCAGAAGATAAGATCACCAAACACTCTTGATGAAGATATGAAATCAATAGAGAAGAGAGATCAATCGGATGTGTGCCCAACACAACAATAACAAGCATGGACAATACCCTGCACAAAGAGAAGCGCCTTGCCTTCAATGGAAAAGAGAATTCACTTCACATTGGAGTCATTAATCCTGTATAACATATTTATACATTTTTCTCTTCTATTTTTAACTTCTAACTTCACGATGAAATCGCCCTCAAACTAGAAGTATTAATCTTGTATGCAGAGGTACGCCCCACTTCTCATGCAGTGCTTTATCTCACTGAGTTGTAACTTAGGATGAACTTGCCTCTTAACTGAAAGTTTTCCCACTTAGTTAGGTGGCTAACTTAAGTTTCAACATGCAAGTGTCACAACTCATGTGTCATCTTTTAGTTTAACATAAGTGTCGTCATACAATAACACTTAGTTAACTAGATCTTCTTTGTTCTCACTTAGTTAACTCTCTTTAACTGAAGTGTCCTCTTTTAGTTTAACTAAAGTGAAAACAATTTAGTGAACTAGTCCTTCTTATTTAACACTTAGTTAACTGAAATCATGATGATTGATTTACTTGAAGTGACCACTGTGAGTTCTTTAGTTAACTGAGGCATATTTTTAACCGGTGCTTTAACTGAAGCATTGATGCTTAACTGAAGCTTTAATAATTCGAGTTCTCTTTAATTACCGAAGTGTCTACATGGAAAATTTTGAATTCTCTTAATCTCTATGCTTTATCTTTTATTTATTTATCTCTTAGTGCATCGCCAATATGTGCTAACTTTAATTATCCATCACATTACATTATACTAAGAATAATTATTTAATGTTGTGATCATATTATATTATTCCAGACCAAATGGTCATATGCTAAAGTAATTGACTTTAAGGTGATCAATCTCTAAAGGAGGCTTAATAGCAATTTGGTGATCATGGTTAATAATACATCACACAACATTAAATTCTTTTAACAAGTAAAGCATGACCTTTATACGGAAGTTGCACCTCTATACGGGAGTTCCATCTCATGGATACCTTTATACGAAAGGTTGACATGATAATCATGACTTGATACACAATTCTACAGTCTTGTCCAACAAGACTTTACAACATCATTACTTTGATCGAGTACCTCTATATGGGAGGGAATAACCTTTACACTGAAGGAAATCAAAGTGCTCGCCTCTATACAGGAGGATCAATCTTGGCTACACAAGATTGGTTTGGAGAATGTCTCATGATGTTGTATATTTAACACTTCTTAGCATATTACGGTTTATGCATGTTGTGTATATGAAATGTAGTTCTTAATTATGTTGTATTTTATATTTATGCACCTGCACATGCTTTTCTTAGTTTATGTTTCCCATGGGAGGATTAAATTAGTATTGAATTCGAATAATGGCCCCATGTGGCGAAATTTTGAAACAAGAAATTTGAAACTACCCCCTTATATAGTTGTAATGATGGACCGGGATGCTACAGAGTAGTATCAGATCCCTTATTTGCAACATTGGGGTATTATGGGCCGAAATCAATATTTAAAGGAATAAATTCAAGTTTTCAAGTAAAGTGTTTGGCGAAATGCTTGTGAGAAATTCACAGTTTTTAAATTGCTCAAATGGTGTTTTAATATATCCATGAATTATATCTTGTGGTTATCAACAAGAATGGTAGATTGGTCTGAGGAAATTTGAGGAAATTTTTTGAATTTGTAAAGACATTGATTCTCTTAGTCAATAGAGGTCTAGAATGCCAATTTGTTGGGTCCATAATTCTTTTGGTAGGCATAATATGATAGACTGTTGACCAGATCATTAACTCAAGACTATTCACGCAAGGGTAGGTTTCTAGATGATAACTGAAGGGGTCATTGCGCGAATGGGATAAATTAATTCGAGCTACTCACACTAGTATATCATGACCATCCGCACAAAAGGGAAGTGACCAGGATTAATGGTTGGATACATGTTGAAAATGGACCATATCTTATCGGACCCTTGAGATCATTAGAGAAACACCATTTGTGGAACATAAAGTGCTCAAGTCTTAACATGGTCCCACCCCTGTTGTGAATGGCCTAGATTAAATTGGGCAACTCCCATCGTCAAATTTGAACCATTTGTGCACGAGAACATAACTAGAGCATAAAAAGAGGAGCATTGCCACAAATGGTTGGGATTAAATCATGCATGTTGGATTAGTCGATCCTGGCCACTTGCACAAATCAAGATGCTTGGGACTTAACCTGGGGGTTGTTTCCATGAATGGTTGAGACTAAATCGTGTAAGTTGGATTAGTCGATTTTTACCATTTGCGCAAATCAAGGTGTTTGGACTTAACATGGGGGTTGTTGCCGCAAATAAATGATATTAAATAGTGCAAGTTGAATCAGTCAATTCTAACCATTCGTGCAAAGGAACATGATCAGGGTTTAATAGGAAGTGCATTGTTGGAAACGGTCACAATATTATCATGCATGTGGGATCTAAAATGGAGATCAACAGAAAAAGGAAAAGGTAAAGGCAGTTGACAGAGTGCCTTTCCACGAATGGCTCAAATAATTTTGGGTTATGAGATCTATGGCTGAGAATCATTCGTGGGATTCCCTTCGACAGAGTGAGAATTGTAGTGTGATGACATGGACAAGAACTATCAAAATATGGTATGGATGAATTGGGGGATGCTACATGGGGTCTAGGTCAGTTATAATGCCACACCACCACCTTCCATGTGACATGCCACATCAACCAGATTCCATGTCACTAGTAAAGAGCATATTAAATCTTGTTTTGGTCACAACAGGATCAAATTAACTCGAAATTTGCTGAAATTTGTCCCCAATGAGGAGGACTACAAAAATGCTAGAGGGATGGGCCCGTTCAACTCTAGTTTTCCAGAAATGGGGAATTAGTGACTTTTGAATACCTGTACCTAGTTGTTTGGCAACGACTTTATTGGGGTTTATATTTTGATAATGTAGTATTTGATTGGGTAAAGAGATAACCCATGGAGATTTTGACCAATTTCAAAGGGATGAGAAATAGAGATGCATAAATAGGCCAAAATCCACTATTTGGGATAACACTTTGGGGATTTTGAAAATCTTACAGTAGGGAAAAGTGACCCAAGAACTCATAACTGAAAGTTTTTATGATTTCAACATTTTACCTCTTTATCAATCTGAACAAATTTGTCTAGCAAAATTTTTCCTAGAAATGCTAAGTTTGGTAAATAGTAGTTTTTGGAAAATATTCCAAGTCTGGAAAATGTAAAAATGAAAAAGTAGTTAATTTTAGAAAATTATAGGAATTAATTGGGGCATTAGATCAGAGCTTTGAAAGTTGTTGGGTAATCCCTATAATGAGTATTTATTAGCGCTTCATGCAAAAAAAATTGTAGTTATACTTAGATTTATTCTACATGTGGTTGAAGTTGGTCTCCAAGACTAAATGCACCTATAGGAAAAGTGCATAAATGGCCAAATTTGGTAATTTTGAAGGACAGTAACTTTTATCTCTAAGATCATAATAGAGCATGATTACAGTGATTGGAAATACATTACATAGGATAAAAATGTGCATGATCATATTCTATATAAGTGTTTCGGATATTCTAAAAAATTGAATAGAAAACAACCTATAGCCTTGATTTGACAAAAAAATGTCAATGTGGGTAGTTTCTAGAATACATGAAAATTAATTTTATAATTTTCTGAGGATGTAATGTAGCTAAAAAGCGTACTTATATGAACACTTTTGCAGATACAATACCATATCAATGACACTTGTGGGTCAACAATCAAGATAGTGCAATTAGAAAGGCTTTGGTTTTGGATAGGCTAAGAAAACTATCGCCATGGATGACACACATGATCCTTATGAAGCTGAAATAGATGCCACATGAGAAACTATACATGCTAAAAATGAAAAGACAAAATCTAATGGATGTAGAAACCAAGTAACTTCTCCATATATTGTAGAGACCATGATAAGTTTAAGAGTGGAGTTACAAAGACGTCGCATAACAAATAATGAAGGACTTTTTAGAGCTAAGGAAGAACATAACCAACTAAATGTAGCCATGCTTCAAAGCTTGACATACATACATAGGATAATTCATCTTGAACATAACTCAAACAGTGATGATAATAGTGGGAATATCTCCATGGGACATTCTCGCAAGAGGTCCCATAACTCAAGAAGAATTTCCAAGGATATGCCATTTACGCAAGAATTTGTTTTAGTGAGTCATATACTTTTAAGGAATCCATTGGAAATTCGATCTCTTCATCTCACAAGAAGAAAAGGAAGAGGCCTTTCAAGGATAACTCTCATGGAGAATTTCGGAAGGCCAAACTCCCTACCTTTGGTGGTGAAGTAAAAAATTAAAATTTAGACAAGAAGCTAAAGTTGACTTCTTGGGATAATGAAGTATTTCTAAGTCCATAACTACTCTGGGAACATGAATGCAAGAGTGGCCATAATTAATTTGAATGGAAGAGCATCAATATGGTGGGATCACTTTAGGTAATTCAAGAAGATCAATGAAAGGAATATTGTTTGGAAGCAGTTCAATAGGTACTTCAAGCATAAGTATCTCTTCGATAGGCACCATGATGATAAAATCAAATAATTCCACGAGTTAAAGTTAGGGAAAATGACCATAGATTAATATGCAAATAATTTTTTGGAGCTGTTGAGTTATGTTAAGTATATCAGAGATGACAAAGTTAAAATTCAACATTTTCTAAGTAGATTACATTAATCATACAAGGACCGAAATGAATTCGATGAACATCAAACTCTATATGAGACTATAAGGGTAAGTATTGTATGATTTGAACAAAATCAAGCCAGAATTCCAGCAGGCATGGAAAGACAAGAAGAATGAGAAGTTTGACCAAAGGAAGAAAGGATTCAACATCCTCATTTCAAAAATTAGCAAAGGTAGCCATCACATGGTGAGGCTAAGACAACTAAATTTATGGGAGATAAACCAAGTGATTCCCTTCAATGTCAGGGAAATGGAGAGGACCACCATCTTAGAAATTATCCACTTGAGAATGAAAGTTCTAAGAATGTTCACAACATCCAAGATGTAGCAAGGACCTCCCTAGAACCTATGCTACACTATAGAACTTCCAAGAAGCCATTAATTAGTTCTAGTTGGGGTTGAAGGTAAGGTTGCTAAGCAATCTATTTCTATAATTTTTAATTGAACCTAGATCTACTCAGAGTTATGTTACTCCTATAATTGTTGAGGTTTGTGCTTTTGAGAAAATAAAGCATAATAAAGCATGGCTAGTCCATACAGGCATTGGAACCAAGAGAAAATTTAGTGAAGTGGTGGAGAAATGTCCATTAGAGATGGATGGACTCTACACATGGGGAAATATGAATATTGATCCACTTGGTTCTTATGATGTACTCATAGGAATGGATTGGTTGGAAGCACATCATGTTAAAATTGATTGCTATAGTAATACTTTTGAATGCATTGATGGAGAAGGAAAAACAAGGATGGTAAAAATTATTCCAAAGGTTATTTTACTAGGAATATTTTAGCTTTGTAGCTAAAGTAGTGTTTTAGAAAAGGTTTCCAATATGCATCCCATGTATTAGACATAGCAAAAAATTAAGTTCCCAACTTGGAGGATTATCAAGTTTTGCAAGAATTCATCGGTGTGTTCCTTGATGAGGTGTCATCACTTCCTCCAAACATGGATATTGGTTTAACAATTGATCTCATGTTAGGAACTACACCAACATCCAAAACACCTTATTGAATGAGCACCCCAGAATTGCTAGAGTTGAAAATGCAACTATAGGAGTTGTTGGAAAAAAAATACATTCAACCAAGTGTGTCTCCATGGAGAGAACCAATGTTATTTTTTAAAAATAAAGATAGAACCCTCAGGTTTTCCATTGATTAAAGGTATATGAATAAAGTTATAGTGAAGAACGAGTACCTTTTACCTCAAATTGATGACCATTTTGACCAAACGAGAGGGGCAAAGGCATTTTTAAAGATTGATTTGAGGTTTGGTTATCATCAAGTCAGAATTAAGGAAGAAGACATCCACAAAACAACTTTTAGAACGAGGTATGGAAATTATGAGTATGTGGTGGTGTCGTTTGATCTCACCAATTCACCAACTACATTCATGTCTCATGAATATTATTTTCAGTAAGTACTTGGATAAGTTTGTGCTATATTTTCTAGATGATATTCTTATTTATTCTAAGAATTTGATCAAGAGGAGCATGGAGAACATTTGATAATGATTTTGCAATTGTTAATACATCATAAACTGTATGCAAAGCTAAGTAAATGCAATATTTACTAAAGACAAGTTCATTATTTGGGTTACATTATTTTAGAGGAAGGAATATCTGTTGCTCCACTACACTACCTGATTAGTCAGAATTTGTATATCCTTGTAGCCTCCCTTCACCACCTAAGTCATATTTTAGACTATATCAAACTATACCACACAAGTACCTCAATAGATGCTTCGCTACAACCCAATATACATGCCTTGGCTATGGCTCAAGTTGCTCACTACAAAGAAAATATCTGGCCTGGTGTTAACTAGGAACATCAAGGATCCAATTAGCTTCTTGTACATAGTGGGATCCACCAAATATGAATCTGAAGCAGAAACCCTCAGCTTCTTCATATTTTCCTCCATATGTGTAGCCATGGACTTGTAGTCCATCATACTAAATCTACTCAAGATCTCAACTATGTAATTACCCTGGCCGAGGAAGATCTCACCTGATCTCCACTACATCTCCAATTCCAAGAAATAATGCATCAGGCCAAGATCCTTCATCTTGAACTCATAGGCTAAATTCCTTTTGGAGAGGGAGTTACTCCTGACTGGGGAACCTCCTCCATCATCAACAAATTGTGTTGTAGTTACTCCCTCTATGCAAGAACACCCTGCTCCATCTGCACCTGAGTATCCTACTCCCTTTGCATCTAGAAACTCTACTCCCTCGGCATTTGAGTATCCTACTCTGAAGCAACCTGCTTCCTTATGTACTATTGATCCCTATGTATCCATTTGTGTAATCTCCCATCAAGTGGGTCTACTGAAATGATGTAATACCCCCAATTTTGACTTGGAATGTATTTAATCAAAATTACGTGAATGATGTAAATATGCTAGTATGGATTCCTAGTGTGGAGCTCAAGGCCAAGGCCCAACTAGTGAATGGCTAGGCATGTATGATGTATATATTTTTATTTGGACCATATGATTAGATTATCATGCCAATTCAAAATGTATGTAAATATTATGTTGAAAATTAATAAAATGGTCCAATATGGTTGTGTAGAGAGAAGTAGAGGGGCTATGTTTCCAAGTGTCAACCTTAGAACTCATCCAAAACCTACCATGTGTCTTAAATGGGCCAATTACCTTCTCTTCACTATTAAACCCAATCATTGATTACATATGTGAGGTTGGTGGGAAAATTCACTTCAAGTAGTTATTGAAGTATGGGGGTTGTGACAGTTATGTCGGTTTTCAATAGTCATATTTCTTCTATGGTCATAAGCTATGTCATTTGTCTTTTCAACCTTACCTTATATCCTTTGAGTCAACACTCTTTTGATCATTCTCTCATGCATGTTCCTACACTATGTAGAGTTTTCCATTGTTGTTCATGACCATTACCAGATTTTGTTTAACTAAGAAATTCGAATTTAGAGACATAGCTACATTTTTGGAAGGGAAAATAGATGGCTATAGGTGAGAATGGAGGTTGGGAAAGATAGGAACCTTTATCCATTGACATTTTCTACTTTTGGATGCTTGAGAAGCCATGGATTAATGTTGCAGGAGGTTCTCCAATAACTTACAGCAGGTTGGACTCTTACTACACACACTGGTAAGCACTGTAAGGGTTGGATTTCCTAAGGGAACTGTGGATCAGTGAAGGGAAATCCCTTCCTTGTGTTGTTTGGGGCAGTCTGAAGGAGTGCCATGGCTGTGAAGGCTTAGTGGGACCCTTGTAGATCTATGTTGGAGCTTTTGGATAAGCATATGGAGCATAGTGGGTAGTGGGATGAGAGAGAGAAGCTTGTAGGTATTTCCTTTTCCTTGGTGGCCTCATACCCCAACTTGGGGGTGGCCTCTCAGTAGAAAGAGTATATGTTGAACAAAGTTCCTATGGATAGGTGGAAAATCGCTCTTACACAGCCAATTGCTTGGATATTCTTTGTTTAAAGATAAGTATTCTTATGTATTTGATGTGTAATGATTTTTATTTTTATTCATGTGATAATTATGGCAGTAGATTGTATGTGGTGTGTGTGGATTGAGTTTATTCCGGTGTGTGTTTTTATTTACATGTTTGCATATGCACTTTAGATGTTGTAAATTCGTAATTATGGTTATGGGCTGAAATTTTGAGGCCCTGGTTTAGTTAATGTTCCCTCCTGCTGGATGGATTGAGGAATGGGTCAGACGTTACAAATGAGCCTAATGCTCCCTCGAGAACATTGAATACCATCCATGAAACTCTTTGAGACTACAAACTGGATGAATCCATAATTGGTGCTAATCTGGACTACATGCTTGATCACTTGGAAGTCACGACTAACTTCCCCTCTGATCTCGAAACTATCTCCCTAAAAGTACCTCTCGAAGCTACATGCCTCTCTATATCCTACAAGGTATCACGAAGTCATGTTGGCCTCTTCCCAATCATTGCATCTTCTCTAGGTGGTTCCACTAGCTCTGCTTGATCTACTCCTCCTGATAATCTGAAGGATGAACAATTGTACTAGAGGGATCTGTACCATCATCTTCGTAGCCTCCTTCTCCTCACTATCAATCTCCATATGAGACTCTCTAGACTACCTGAAGGTTACCTCCTCATCAAAAGTAACATCTCGACTAACCTCAATCTGACATTGTCCTGGAATGTAGATCTTGTAGGCCTTTGAATTATTGATGTATTCGATAAAAGTACCCTTCTTCGTAGAAGGTTCTAACTTCGTCTTCTTCTCCTTCATCACGAGGGTGCATACTGGACAACCAAGGATCCTCAAATGACTGACCTTTGGATTCACTCCTGTGAATGTCTCCTAAGGAGTCTTGTCCCACCGATATTTGGTGAGGACTCTTGTTCTGAGCATAACCTGATGTATTGGATGCCTCTGCCCATAAGAGTATGGGTTTATCCTAATCACGGATCAATGCCTCCACAACCTCCACAGTGGGGTTGTTCTACAATACATGACAGAGTTGTCCACAAGATTTAAGCAATACCAATTAAATTGTTATGCTATCCATCAACAAAATATCAATTCAACTTAAGTAAATAAAAATCATTACTTAAAGCATTGAATACTTATCTTTGTTGTTGACTCCCTCTTGATCCTTGACTCCTTGCATAAATTACTGAAGTCCTTGGAGGTATACTATCCTCCACTATTTGAACTTAATACCTTGATATTCTTTCCTCTCAGGTTCTCTACCTGATCCTTGAACTCATCGAACCCGCTAAAGACTTCATCCGTGGTCTTCATAAAGTAGATCCATGTCTTTCGGAAGGAAAAATGAATGGTACAAGAAGATAAGATCCCTATGGATCTATAAGAACTACTCTTTTTGAAGTTCATCTGTAATCTCATCAAGTTTTGTATTATTCTCTGGTGGATTCTCATCAACATCGGTTGTTGATGCATGTTGCTTTTCCTTCCTTTTCTTATGAGGACATTGAGAAGCAAGGTGACCAAATGTATGACAATTGAATCATTTTACCTTTGAAATATCATTCTTTTTTTCTTGAGTTGGAGCTAGTCCTATGCCTGTATTTTTCTTCTCAAAATGTCTTCTTCCTTTGCTTTTTTCTTGCATGAGCTTCAAGAGCTTGATTTTCTTCATTTTAAGGTCTTTGCAAACTATTCTTGGACAATACTTTGGCATCCTCTTGTAACTCTTCTCTTCCAAAAATGCTCTAAACAAATGACTCCCATGAGGAAGGAAGTCCATCAAGAGTTATTGTAACAAGTTCTGCATCATCAATTGTATCTCCAATGGATTTAAGTTGATATCTCAACTAAGAGACTTTCATAAAATAGGTGGCAATTGAATCTAATCTAGACATGGTAATATAACGGAGTTGATTCCTCAAGGCTAATTTTTTTCTTTTGTTCTTGCTCTCGAATAATCCCACCAAGGCATCAAACATTGCTTTGGTAGTATTAAACTTAGCAATGTGTGGTATCAAATGATATTTTACAGAATCTATTAAGATCCTCTTAGCATTTGCTTCATTCTTCATGTGCCTGGCTTTCTCCTCAGCACTTTTTAGTTCTGAGACATCTTCTTTCACATAATTATGAATATCATTCTCATCCAAAATGAAGAGTATCCTGGTTTTATAGGATCTGGAATTTGTAGCTCCATCCAATATGTATTCTACTCTGAGACTAGACACCATCTTGATGGAAATTTGAAATCTAATTTAGCAACTCTACTCCGAGAAAAAATAGGTCAAAATTGAAATTTGTCAAAACTGAAAACTGGCTCCATAGAAAGATGCGCCCTTCTAAGGCGACCTCTAGGACACTGAATTCATGTCCAAAATTAGGCTAGAAAGGTCCAAACTTGGAAGCCCCTATTTCAAGACTTAGGAAAATTTTTTGATCACTGACTTCCTTTCAAACCTCGCTCTAATACCATGTTGAATTTTCTCAAATGGTAGTAGAAATACAATTTTCAGATCTTGAAAATTATTTCCTAATGATTTCAAGCATTCATTTCATCCCACAGTTTTCATTGAATAATTGCACACTGAAAATTTCAACTTAAATTGCAGTGGAAACAAAGGATCATAGAAACATAGCCATGCACAATAGACACAAAGATTTTTACCCTAGGGAACCCAATAAGGGAGAAAACCCAACAACTTTTCTAGAGAAGAAATCAGTCCAAAGTTACAAGTACATCACCAACATGAAGAGAAACCCTAATATACAAAAAGTTCACCCTCCTTCACAATAAACCCTATCAAGGGTAGTGAACCTCTAGTGACAATAAGAAACCCCAAAAAATTATTCATATTTTTTCTAGGCCTTCTTGGAAAGTGCGCACTAGTGGAGAAGAGATGTTTTGTTGTGATGATGTGGAATTCAAATGTTGGAGCACTTTATTTATATTCTTCGGTTCACTTTGATTTTCCCTCTTGGGGCTGACTTCTACTTTTGGTGAGGTCGACTTATCTTCTTGTCTAGGGCCGACTTGTCTTCTTGTCTTCAATCTTCTTTGGAACTTCTTCAATGTTATCTGGGCCTTCTTCCATGGTATGACTTGTCTTCTTGGTTATTTATTCTTCACAAGAAAAGTTGTCTATGTTGATGATCATCTCCTCCCATGCACGTCTATTCACCCATATAAATTGAATGTTGATTTGGACCACAATAAGAAGTCCCAGATACTTCTTAGAGTCTATGTCAAATTCAACATTAGATCAGACTTGTATATTCCACAAGGGGATTAAATCCCATATCAAATAAACAAGTCAACTCACTCTAATATAGAATATATCACTCCACACGGAGTAGGAAATGTGATAGCACTTGGGGCCCATATCCACACCATATGACTTGGGAGAAGCACTTCCCTTTCCTAGGCCATTCACCTCTAGCCATATGAATCGGGCTCCAAGGGTGAATGTATCAATCTTCCTTGGTCAAATCAGCATGACCAATCTGGAAGAATGTCTGCCCAATGAAGCAACCTAGAGAAACATCAACAAGAAGCCACATTGAATTTTCAAGTATACACACTTCTCCTTTTAATTTTGAGCAAAAAAATATTGAAATAAGTTATGAGAAGATGAATTAGAATATGTATGATTTTAACAAATCTATGACATGATTGCTCAAAATAAAAAGCAAATCTAGGCTTACATTATGAAAAGCAATAGAATAAACATAGACAAATGGATGGTGAAATTAATGTGGAGGAATGTGTAGCCAAGTAGAAGAGGAATTTTCAAGTAGGCACACTTAATTTTGAGCAAAAAAATATTGAAATGGGTTTATAAGATGAATTAGAATATGTATGATTTTAACAAATCTATGACATGATTGCTCAAAATAAAAAGCAAAGCTAGGATTACATTATGACAAGCAATAGAATAAACATAGACAAATGGATGATGAAATTAATGTGGAGGAATATGTCGCCAAATAGAAGAGGCATAAATAATTCAAATGCAAAACATTGAGTCCTAAGAAAGAACCATAACAATGCATGAATGAAATACAATTTTATAATCTTCACAAATAAAATAAGGCTAAATTTTCTCTTTCAAAACAAGTTCATGATGCCAAAAACCACCACTATAGGTTTAAAATGTTTAGCATAATAATGCAAGGGTAAGCATGCCCATGTTAGAACTTGAGCAATGAATCAATTACTATGCCTTCACTAATACCATATGAGAAAAAATATAGCTAAGTGCATGAGGTATCACACAATGTCTGGAGGGATTACTTAGTAAATCAAACATAGTGACAATAAGAATTACATACTTCCACCCATTTACATTCATAAAACACAAAGTGTGGAAAAATGAAAGGTAATAAGGAAAATCCATGAGAATGTTCTGGCTTGAATTGAGTAGAGCACTTGAACTCTAGCAACAAAAAATACATGAAGTATTCGATTTTTTTCTTTGAAGCAACACAAATACCAAGAATAAACAAAATTTGAAACAAATACATATTAATAACCAATGAGCAAGGTAGTATCCAAGATAAGGCTTAAAGGAGAAGATATTTTGAGATTAGTAAACAATCCTAGGTAAAACCCAATGCAAAATCAAACTGAAAATTACTAAAAGGGTTCCCGAGCTAGGGATATTTTTCTTTTTAAGACAAGAGAGGTGTAAGATAAGTGAGTTTTGAACACGAAATGAAATGTTCAATAGAGTACCCATACAAACCAGAGATTGCCTTAAACTTGTGAAATTTCAAAGTGGAAACTCAAACGTAACATGTGAAGATGACAAATAATGCAAACAAGAGGCAAAGAATTTGTTACCGAAGTAGGACTAGAAGAAAATACCCACATATAAGTTGTCAAAATAACTAAAGGTCCACCTAGTGCCTACCTAGAAATGCAAATGCATTGCAACATACAAAGTACCAAGTTGAGCTTGTTGTCTCAAACATTGCCCAACACTTCTTTCACACACTAGAAATAGGCAAAACATGCAATTAGAATCACAACAATGATGAGGGCTCTTAATGGAACCGCAAAACAATTAAAACGTTAAAACATGAATCTAGGTTACTATTTTGTGACAACATTTAATAAAAACATATTTCAAAGGAGTACAAACGTTCACAAAAAGATTCAAGGAAAATTTATGAAAAATATGTGAATCACTAATACAATCTATGTACTTGTGCATTATAAAAAAACTATGTCAAAATTGACTAGTTAACAATGAGAATACTAGAGTATCCTCACCAAACTTCTTTGTAAAAAAATAGGCAAAATAGTTACCTAAATGTTCAATCAACAATGGAAAGGAAAGTAACACAAAAACTCAAAAGTGTCAAGCTTTGAGATCCCTCAATATTCCTCAACAAGAAATATCCGTGCAAGGAGGAGGAAATTGTTAAATGTACAACATCATGAGACATTCTCCAAACCAATATTGTACAACCAAGATTATTCCTCCCGTATAGAGGTAATTGATCAATGCAATGATGTTGTAAAGTCTTGTTGGACAAGGCTCTGGACTTGTGTGTCAAGTCATGATTCTCATGTGAGCCTTCCGTATAAAGGTATCCATGGGATGGACCTCCCATACAGAGGTGGACCTTCCGTATAAAGGTCATGCTTTACTTGTATGAAGCATTTAATGTTGTGTGATGTATTATTAACCATAATCACCAGATTGCTATTAAGTCTCCTTTAGAGATTGATCACCTCTAAAGTGAATTACTTTAGCATATGATCATTTGGTCCAGAATAATATACTATGATCATAACATCCAATAATTCTTCTTATGTAATGTGATGGATAATTAAAGTTAGCATATATTGACCATGCAATAAAAGATAAAGAGAGAAAGATAAATGCATTGAGAAAAAGAGAATTCAAATTGATCAGGAGATGACTAAGTGAACTCAAATTTTCAAGCTTCAGTTAAAGCCACAATGTATGCCTCAATTAACTAAAGAATTCACAGTGATCACTACAAGTAAATCAATTATCATGATTTCAGTTAATAATAGTTAACTAAGTGTTAAATAAGAAGGACTAGTTAACTAAAGTGTTTTCACTTTAGTTAAACAAAAATATGACACTTCAGTAAATCAAGGAGAATTTGAATTGATCACTACAGTGATGTTATAAAAAACATAATCAGTTAAAGAGAGTTAACTAATTGACAACAAAGAACGTCTAGTTAACTAAGTGTTGTTGCATGACGACACTTGAGTTGTGACACTTGCATGACAACACTTAAGTTAGCCACCTAAATAAGTGGGCAAGATTTCAGTTAAGAGGCGAGTTCATCCTAAGAGACAATACAGTGAGATAAAACACTGCATGAGAAGTGGGGCACACTTCTTAATGAAAGATTAATACATCCAGTCTGAGGGCGAGTTCATCCTGAAGTTAGAAGAAACTGATGCATGAGAAGGATGTATAAATATGTTATACATGATTGATGAATTTAGTGTGAAGCAAATTCTCTTCTCCATTGAAGGCAAGGTGCTTCTCTTGGTGCAGGTTATTGTTCTTGCTTTTTATTGATGTGCTGGGCACATTGGAAAACACATCTGATTGATCTCTCTTCTCTATTGTTTTTGTATCTTCATTGAGAGTGTTTTGGTGATCTCTTATCTTCCGAAATAAATCTACTATGTTGTAAAAGAAAACATTCTTTGTTATCCATTATATTATACTAAGAAGAATTGTTGGGGTTTTTGTTCTCATAGTTTTGAGGATTTTCCCCAAGGTATATCTTGTGTTATGGATGTATGAATTTCATGTGATTGAATTGTCTCATTGTTTCAAGTTTATGCATCTAAAAGAATTGAAGATCAAAGCTCAACTATTAACATAAATGCCATACAAAAAGACCCCAATGCACATTGATAATTGGCTCTTCACCAACGATAAGGATCGATAGCCTCAAAAAAACAATACCATGCTGAGTTAATGATAGTGAGTATATAGTACACGCAAGGAAAATGATAGATGGAAAGATTAAATAACAACAAAATCCCATGCTATTATTCTTGGTGATTTCCTAAAAAATCATTCAAAAATAATAGTTAAAAACTCAAATCATCATCGAATAAAATATAGTGGGGTCAACCAATTCCCAGAAGAGACAATGCCACCACTAACATAATTACATATACCACATAGCACATAACGCATGCCATATACCTTCACCAAAACAAAAAGCTAAGTAACCAATGCCATATTGAATTAGAGGAAGTATAACCCATCATCATCCAGTATCTAAAACAAATTCTACATGCCAAATGCAATAAAACCAAGCCCATAATCAATACCATTACATTTATGATGCGTGAATTAAAAGTCCATCATGGTTTAAAAAAAAATGCTAAATTCCAAGTTATTATCGATACCCGAGAATTTGCAAGATATATCCCCCAAAAAATCCTAACATGTTCTTACAACCTAGAGTCAAGAGAAGAAGCTACCATTTTCACCATCCATAGCACCATAGAATCATAAGAGAGGAGCATTCATATAAATAATTCAACAATCATGACATAAAATGTTGTGAGTTGTTGGAATTTATTTTTATTTATTGCAATACTAACTTATGTCATTATATGTTGACACCATCTTGTTATTAGGAATTTAAATAGCCAACTAATCATCAATATCATCCATTGAATCTACCACTTGCCCAAGTATATAACCATATCATAATAAGAATAAAGCCACATATGAATCTTCGATGGATTTAATTGAATATAAAGCATATAATACTATTATATAACCATATTATAATATGAAGAAAGCCACATATGAATGTTCCACTCCTTCAACACCCTTTTTTTATAGACAAAAGACACATACAACTAACAATACATATAATTCAATTTTTAGAGTAAAATTACCTACTATGCCAAAACAAAAGATACACACATATTTATATACAAGATGTTGGAAAACCATACAACCAAAAGTACATAGAGTTCAAATTTTAGAGCAAAATTACTTATTAGGACAAAAGAAAAGACTCACACACTCATTTATATATAAAGTCATTGGAAAACCATACAACCAAGAGTACATCGAGTTCAAATTTTAGAGCAAAATTACCTACTAGGACAAAACACAAGATACAACCCTTTTCAAGCTTATATTGAATGAAATAACAAGCTAATTCAACCTCATTCAACTTGCATATGAAGAATAAAACACACACACACACACACACACACATTTATATATAAAGTTGTTGGAAAACCATACAACCAATAGTACATAGAGTTCAAATTTTAAAGCAAAATTACCTACTTAGACAAAAAAAAATATACAACCCTTTTCAAGCTTATTTTGAATGAAAGAATAGGCTATTTCAACCCCATTCAACCTACAACTATATTGCTTAACATATTGACCTAAGAGAAAAATACATGTAAATAACATAGGCAAAGATAATCATGACCAAATATGTGCTCACTATGGGCTTCATCCATAGCTACATAATCTAAAACAGGACTAGGATCCCCAAGTTCCCATTGATTCCTTGTTGTGGTTGCTTGTACCTATTGCACCATATCCTTGTCTGCATCTTTTTACTTTGACGAGCCAATAGAGACTTGTGGTAATCCTACCAAGAATTGGGAGCTCTTTGCAAAGATCAATATCATATCATCCTACATTTCTAACTCACTTGCATTTTTCAGATGTGGACCTTTGCTCCACAAGATGTGATTCTTATTCAACTTGGTTTTCTTCATGTTTATCCATATGCATACCTAGGGATTAATCTCCTAGAGAATACCTTCCAATAGGATAGCTAAACGTCTTATGTTTTTCTTAACTTCAAACTCTCATCATTCTTGTTCCATATAGAGGAGGATGAACTCTCCATTAAAAAATCCAGTTCTAAGACCTTGATGTGTCTCGGACTCCACATAATCAATCCCAAAAGACCAGTTTTCTAGATATAATTTTACACCAAACAACGAGGCTACACATGGTCATATCCAATAACCAAAGCATGAAACATTGAGTCAAAATGAAAACACTTTGGAAGAGATAAGTCCACTACTATTAGAATATAAGGCTTATTATGTAATAACATCAATTTGAAATTATATTTTGGCTAATATTCACTTCATATGTGAAGTGCTTTATCCCACATTCATAAGTGGAAATAACTGTCACTAGAGAATAAAAAATATAAGGCTAGGCTTATGGAAGTGAAGCAACTTATGGTTGACTGTGTTAAGACCAATTTGATTCTCATTCGTACCAACCATGCAACTTATTGCGCCGAGAGGAACATTCTACAACCTAGTAGGGGGGGATGTGTAACTCCTTCTGTGCTTATAATCGGCTCAAATTAAAAAAAAAAATTGAATATAGAAAAAAATTGTCGGCTTAGTAATCAAAACATAATAAAAATAAAATAAATATCAAAACATAATAAAAACTTGTCGGCTTAATAATCAAATTAATTTTTAAGTATATATATATATATATATATATATATATATAATAAACCAAACACTTTTCATATTAATCGAAGAACTCATTCAAAAATCCATGTCTTTTGAATCGAATTTAACCAACTAACCAAATGAGCCACATCTGTGTAAGATGGAGTGGATTACTATGTTCGTGCACTACATTCGTGTCTGGATTTCTGTGAGGAAAAATTTAACATCCAATTGGATTGGAGAGCCTTCCGGGTAAATACTATGTTATATTTTTTGTTGTAATGTATTTTATACTGTATTAACATTAATATATAAAGGAAAGAAACAACTCTCTATGTTAACATTATACTGTATTGACATTATTTTCCATGACTCAATTCGATTAAGCTTTCCATCCATAGAATTCAATTTGATTCAATTAAAAAAAGATGAATAATAAAATATTTAGCACCAGCAAAATAAAAACAACAATGATCCATCCACCATCATGTTAGACATTCTGATTGCAGCCAAAACTGTTTAATTTCTTAAATGCATAAGTACTGTTTAATTTGTTAAATGCCTAACTGTAACTAGCTGTGATTATTTAATTGTATTTACTATGCACGAGCATACTTGAAAACAACATATCCATGAGCTAATCAAGGAGATCCATATTGGATAGTATATCCATGACTGAACTGACCAGTTGTGAAGATAAATATTTTCATTATATTTATCAAAGTGGCTCCAATATTTTCAAGTCGAATGTAATTTTTCAAACTTATGGACCAAAACACTTTTAAAGCAATTGTTTCTTAGTTGGAGCAAAATGTAATTATTCAATTCGAATAATAAAGAGAAATCAAAGCTCTACAAATCATGTCCCCATTTCTTTAATGCTGGAACAATCGCATAAAATTATTGATCACTTCCTCTCTTCTTCTCTTTCTATCACTACTACTAAAGATGTTTTATCCCCGCTTCGTCAAGCTATGCATTTGTAAAGTTTTTTGTTATTTTTATAATTTATGTTATTATAAAGTTTTTTTAATTCATTAAAAAAACTTTATATTCTAAAATTAATTATAATATAAACTTTTTTAATTAATTAAAGGATTTTTTTAAGTAAAGTTATAATATAAGTTTTTAAATTAATGTTATAATATAAAGTTTTAAAAATTAATTTAATTGTTTTTTAATATTATTATTTGTATTTTAATTTTTAAACGGCTTAAATATTGTTTTTTAATATGTAAAGTTTCTTTTCTTTGACACATGAATTATGTCGATTATTAATGGAGAAACGAATGGTGAAAATGTTGAAAATGTAAGAGTACAACAACAACAAGAAGTTAGAAGAAAAGCTTTAAATCAAATGCATCAACTCATTGAAGAAGAAAGGGAAGAGAAGAGGAGACAAAACAATGAGCGCCAAAGATTACGACGACAACAATTGACTGAGGATCAAAGGGAAGAACGACAAAGAAAAGATCGTGAAAGAAAAAGGCTACAACAACAAAGAATGAACGATGACAAAAGGGAAGAACAACGAATGAAGGATTCTGAAAGAAAAAGAATGCAAGTGCAAGGAATGAATGAAGAATAGAGGACTGCTCATTAAAGTAAAAAACAAGATCATGTAAGAGCACATAGACAACGAAAATTGGAAGGTCTGAGGGTGGTAATGACACAAACTGTACCTATTATTAATAATAATACCAATCACCCAAATCATCAACGATTAGTGATTGATGATGGTGAATTGCATACATCAAAATAAAATATACCTGTGGTTACATATGAAGATTATTTTGTCGTACATAAAATATTTCATGAAAGAATTGATAAATTAGGTCATATTCAAACGTGCCATGTCTGTGAGGAGTCTTATCCTGGGATTCAAGTAGTGACTACTAATACATGGTCGATGTGTACGAGATGTAAAAGTGAGCATACCCATCATAGATTTTCATCTCAAAACCATATGAATCTGGGTTTGCAACCTTTGGTCCTTGCATGTCTTACTCAAATCGAAGAGATGTCGATTGCACGAGCTGGTCCAATTTTGTAGGTTATGCATTCAATAGGTGGGAAATACAAATATAGCGGACACACCATCATTTTTCCTCGGAAGGTTAAACATGTTGCAAAAAAATTACCTCGATATATTAAAGATTTGGATTTAATGATTGTCGTGCAAAACGAAGGTCAACAAGGCTCGAGCTATGATTTCGTAGTTAGAAAATAGAAAGTAATGATGCATAACTGTACACGATTCAAAATTATCCATGTTATCGTGATGTTGAAGTTGATTTTATATCCATAGAGGAGTTTTCGGAAAATGCAATAGATATTTCACAAATGATAAATTTTGTTGTATTACCAGATATGGAAAATGACATGGACTTTGCAATGTTGGAAGGGGTCCTAGGCCATGATGATATTTTAGAAGGTGTTGACACAACATCTTTTTCTTCATGGCCTCCAAATGCACATAGGGAAATTGAATTTATTCGAGCTTGGGAAAATAATCCTAACGAAGAGGCAGACCACCAAGATGATGAGTCTATGGATGTAATGAATTGGCCCCCAATCAGTTCATCTCACATAAATGAGTATAACACTGGGGGGTTATTTGATATGGAATTTCCAACATTGTTCCCTAAGGGTGAAGCTGATTGGTTACAACCGCGGATGAGAAATGTGCATCTTCATGAGTATGCAAAACATCTTCTCAAATATCGTGAAAACAGATTTGGGAGACACCCTTGCTTTAGATACTTTTTACTTAATACCATTATGAGACATCACACTCAAGCTTCCTCGGTAGTTTTTGTAAAGAAAAATATGGTTGATCTACCTACAACAATTGATGAGTTACGAGAACACTTACAAAATATTTCAAATTCTCGACTTGTTGATAGATTAATGAGGTTTGTGAACTTATGTTCTAAGAGGTACGTGTTCATATTGGACCAAGTGTCATGTAGAGCTATCTGACTTGATTCAAGAAATAAGCTATCCAACAATATTCTTCACACTGAGTGCAACATATATGCAATGGACATATTTTCATAAATTAATGCCTAGTACATGCCCTATAGATCCAACGCAAGCAAAGAAATGGAAACATCAAAATGTGATTGACAATCCTCATATTGTAGCAAGTTATATGCATTTGAGACAAACAATGTTTCGAGAAGAGATTTTTCTCAAAATTTCATAATGCTACTGATTATTGGTGTCGTTATGAATGGAAACATCGTGGATCTCCACATGTGCATGGATTTATTTGTATAAAATATGCTCCCAATATGGACACATTGAACTGGGATGACCCTCTTCAAGTTAGATTTGCAAAAGAATTTTTTGATAGGTATGTGCATGCTTTTAATCCACATAATCAACATCAGATAAATATCTCAATTTGACGAGACAATGACAAGCATCCTTGCTTAAAGGACACACAAAAATGATTTGCATCTGATCCAATGAAGGATTATGAAGAGCTTCTAAATTGTGTCGAACGACACATAACTTGTAATGAGAAATCATGCCTTTAATGAAAGAGTGGAATGATAGTGTGTCAATATAAGGCACCTTGGGAGCTACGTCAGACATCAAATTTTTTTATTGATGAGAATGGAGAAAAAAAGGCACGGACTTTAAAGAAATGATGATAGATTAAATACACATTATCGAGAAACATTGATGATGCGGCGAGCAAATATAGATTGGAAACATGTTCTTTCTAAGCACGTGGTCATTAACTACATAGAAAAATATGCAGCCAAAGCTGAAAAAGGGTTAGAGAATTTCCATGATATGTTGATGCGTATATCTTCTATTCAGAATCCAAATGAACCATCAGTGTGTGCATATAGGTCTTTGTTGAGTGAGACAATTGTAGATAGGGACATAGGAGCACATGAGACATGTCACATGCTATTGGAACTTCTGCTTTGTGAATGTAATCGTCGATTCATGGTTTTGAATGTTGGGATGAAGCTTTTCAAACAGGTGCAAGTGGGCACAAAGTACGACTAGAATGATAATTCTCTTATTGATGCATATACTAAGATACCTTTGAATATGGATCACCTTGCATTGATTGAAACTGCAAGATCATGGTCGTATGACAAACGCCGTCATGATGAGAAATGGTTTCCACAAAATAATGTTGCAATTATACGAGTGTTTTCTAAGTTTTGCTTAGCTCCTGCTCGTAGAAATGATAGGTTTTTGGAGTTATGTTGGTATAAATTGGTATTGTACAAGCCATTCCATGACTTTCACAAAGACATAGGTGAGATAGCTGATGATATCATACAAAATTGGGAAAATTTCCAATACAACCCATGGCATCTTGATTGTAATCCAATACCCCCTGAGGATCCACGTGAAAATGAAATTGAAAATGAAGGTGATCTTTTCCCAAATTTGCAGAAAGATTCTAGAGAGCATGAGTGAGAGATAATTTTAGGGTTGTATAAGAATAAGTTTATACATGTCAATGAGTTTGACATGATTGGATTGAGGGAGCGTGATGTTTTGGAAAATTGGAATTCTAATTTTGTGGTTGAAGACACATCCAATTGTGTTATTCACTTCATATCCTAAAAGAAAAAAGACAAAGCAATCATTACTACAGAACGTGCAAATGCTTATTCCTTTGAAGGTTTAGGGGAAAAACAAAGAATGGCATTTAATACAATCCTTGAAAATTATATAGGAGGAGGTGATAGACAACCTTTGCATATGATTATTCAAGGAACTGTCATACTAGAAAGTCTTACCTTATTGGATCTAGTAAACATGCCATGGAAATTGATTCTCTTCCTAATAAAAGCCCCTTGCTTCTTTTGGCTCCTACTAGTGTTTCAGCATTCAACATATCTGCATCAACAATACACTATGCGCTTCATATACTAGTATGGGACATGACCGATCTACAAGGGTCACGTTTGATTACATTACAGGAGGAGATGAGACATGTCAAATACATCCTTATAGATTAGATGAGTTTTATAGGGAGAAATTTAATAAAAAAATATTGATGCTCGCCTTCATCAAGTCTTTCCAGAAAATTCAAATGTTCCCTTTGGAGGGAGATCGATTATATTAGTTGGTGATTTGGGACAACTACCTCCTGTTATGGATAAACATCCATATGCATGTGAAGGTCCTGCAAGAGAATTATGGAAATTATTCACAAAAGTTGTGACTCTTGATATGGTGTTTAGGCAAGATGGACAAAGCAATGATAAAAAATGTTTTCGACACCTTCTAATGAATGTTAGAGATGCAATTGGCATTGTATAAGACTGGAAATTACTAATGACATGTACAAATACCTATATGAATGGAACAACAAATGAATCGTTTAATAAGGCTATACATTTATTTTCAACAAATGAAGATGTCGATAATCACAATAAGCGTTGTTTGCAATCCCTAAATAGCCCAGTTGCACAGAGTGTTGCTGCAAGAGTAAGTAGTAACTACTCAGTTAATGCTTATGAGGAAAACTTGGACAGTGAGTTGCTTATTGTTGTTGGAGTTGGGGTCATGCTTACTTAAAACTTAAGGACCAACGCAGGACTTGTCAATGGTGCCCTTGGGGTAGTTGAACAAATTATGTATAATCCTGGATTATCCCCCCTGAACCTCCCACATATGTTTTAGTGAGATTTGATAAGTATGAGGGGGTTCCATGGGATGCAAAATTTCCTCAGACTATCCCTATCAAACCAATTGAAAGAGGTAAAGCAAGACAAATTCCATTGAAACTTGCTTGGGGATTAACAATCCATAAGTCTCAGGGATTGACTGTAGAGAAAACAACTATTAATATTGGGAAGAATGAGAGGGAGGGTCTCACTTTTTCTGCAATATCTAGAGTAAAAGCTATGGATGGTCTTTGATTTCAACCTCCATTTTCATATGATCAATATGAAAAGATGGGAAAGTGTGTGGGTATATCTGATAGAAAAGCTGAAAAATAAAGATTAAGATCACTTACTCTGTAATATATATGTTATTCAATATCTTTATCATTTCACTTCGTTATTATACAACTTCTTAATGACTAAACATTCTTTCTGTGTTATTATTCAGCTTCTTATTGACATAGATAAATATTTTCATTATATCACCTTGTTATCATTCAACTTCTTCATGGTGTTCTTTAGTATCATGGTCTAGACTTGTTTCCCATGGTGCACTGATCTCAACAGTATTGCTTCCTACTCCCCCCATGCCTCTACGCCCACGATTGCAACCAGCATAGATCCATCTTAAAAGTGGCTCTACCAAGCGCCAAGAGGGATCAAATCTCTCGAGGTGTAAACCCTTCCTCTACATTTGTACTCTAAAAAGGGTTTGTACCTCGAGAGATTTGATCCCTCTCGGTGCTTGGTAGAACCACTTTTAAGATGAATCTATGTTGGTTTATTGTTGTACAATACAGATTTAGTTCCCTCATGCAACTATACAAATTTGATGAAATCATCGTACAAAATTAAAGCATTTAATTTAATTTACCGTTGTGTGATTTAATTAAATTTCCATACAATTAAATTTGATGTATTCATACATAATTTAATTCATAGTTGTATAGCCATTAGCCACCAAATTCTACAGTGATCATACAACTCTCTGTAAAACCACCAAGTCAATTAAGTCGCCATACAAAGTCGAAACAATAAGCACACAAAATAATTAATCCATTGTACAAATCCATGTAGGCATACAATGATTTTGTGCAACTGTACAATTGACTTCTATAACCATACAATGATTAAATTATATCACTCATCAAATTTCCATATGATTTCCAATCTTATAGTATTTAAATCTTATGTCATGTGTGGCTCTCCTGGCTGCTAAATTCCCTTGCAACCTTCATACCTTACCTGCATCAATCTTGATGTTGCTCCCCCCACGAGGTGATTCTGAGATTTTGCTCATCCTCCTTTGATTTGAGGTTTTGTTCCTTAATTGCTTTGGTTGTTTCTTTTGTTTCCCCGAACTAAATAAGAGAAGCAACAACTTATTGGAGTTAGCATACAATTAGTAAAGTATGTTCCTAGATATGTTCTCTAGAAAGCAATTCAAGGGGATGGTATCAAACTAGAATCGTTTCATGTTAATTCTAAATTTCTTAGTTTCATGTTAATTCTAAATTTCTTAAAACCAGTTTAGTGTTTCATGTTAATTCTAAATTTCTTAGAACCAATTTACATTCATTTTCTTTTTAGATTTAAAATTGCAAATCTTTTTTACAGATTTAGAAATGTTAAAACTTTAAATCGAAAACCATCTTAAGCAATAATGTACCTTTCTGGATTTAGTATATACGAGGAGATGGATTTCTTTATTGAAGTTTTGAAGATGTTGGCTTAGTAGTAGGATTGTTCATGCATATTTTCTTGTGCGCATGACATGGATTTGCAACATGATTCAATCCAACAACGGTTTTCCTCTAAATAGACAATGTTATTTTATGGAATTCGAAATCTGTTTCCCACATTTTTCCACCTTCATTTCTCTTTGGTCTAGTGAGTGAAAAGACTTTATAAGGGGAATGGGTGCACCTCACCACTGGGGCTACATAACGCACCTACCTCCCTGACTGGCACTAGCTGGCTCTATAGGCTTATTATGTTAGGCACAACCTTCGAAATATGACCATGACATTCCTCCTTTAAAGTTTAGTGTCGTAGTGGAGCCTCGTGTAATTGGAAAATATATAATAATTTTTTTTTAATGTAGGTTCAAGATTGCTAAAACACAGTGTTTAGCTCATTTTCTTATTTTTATTTATTTTGTGGTTCAAGCAACCAAAGAATAAAGATTTTAGTTTTTAATAAATTAAGGCCCAACTTCTTATTCTATCATGATGGGAAGGAAGCATAATTGCTTGGTGAAGAATTCCTTTAACAGTGCCTAGATTAAGTGGACAAATTAATGTGATGCATAAGGAGAAAGAGTCTTATAATTAGCACATCCACTTAACTTGTGGCATGTGAACACCGATATGTCACAAGTTAAGTGCCATGAACAAGTTATCTATTACTTGTTTTCCATGCTTAGTTGTAATCACCTATTGTGTATTCCTCAGCTACATGTTACCTTCTTTATTTAATTGTGTTACGTGTTATACATGTAATCCATGCATGAGTTACAAGTTATCCATGCATCAATTACCATTGATTTTTTATATTTTATTATAATTGTTTATTTCAAATTTTGAACAACACCCATAAAATCAATACGGACAGTACACGTGTCCCATCTCCTTCAATCTAAGAAAATAATAGATGGTAATCCACCCCAAATTCTAAAATATAAACACTTATCCGTATAATAAGTGGAAGTTGAAAAAGCAAGCTCAAAATTATGGCTTGCATTTGAAAGAAGTAGATGATTTTCATATAAAATATTATCCTGGCGATACTAACAGAAGAGGACAAGGGGTTAATTGTGGTGGTACTTTCCATTTGGGACCTTCCAAGGCATAAATTCATTTAAAGGTACAACATCCCTTCAATGGGCAGTTTATGAGTTGTTTTTAGTTTAAATTTGTAAGTTGGATCTAATGTTGATTAGGCTTGTCAAGAGGGGAAGACTTGAGTCTTTTGAGGAAGGATACGTGCCATTTTTTCCACCACGAGGTTTCTCATTTCTCATGCCTTCAGAAAAACCTTTGCCTATTTTTTGACCACTTGCTTCAACTCAATTTTCAGAAGGTATTAATTCTGCGTGTCATTGTTCTAAAGTTTTGACACTGTTGTGGATATGTAACGTTACAATATGCTAGGAGAATTTTAGAATTGATCAGTGTATAAAACGGAAAAAAAAATTGAGATAGGTCTTGAAGCTCTCTCTATTAAAGTCCTTGGTATAGCCGTGGCCGTTAATAAGTAGGAGATAAAATATATCTTGCGTGTAGTCTGTGAATTTTGGACCTGAAATATTTTGATGTAAAATGTTATTATGGTCTCTGTAAATGCTCTTTACTGAGCACCGGCAATTTTAGACCACGCCATCTTACTAGTCTATCAAGTTGTGGAATGTATGGCACGCCATATGACTTCTTGCAACAATTCAAAATTTGGAGTAGAAATTTCTATGTTAGGGAAAAAGTTGTGGAATGTATGGCACGTCATATAACTTTTTCTATGTCATGGAAAAAGTTTATGATGTGAGGTTTGTTGTGAAATTTCTTTGTTTCGTGAAGTGGTTTGATTATAAAATCAATCTTTTTTAAGTGTTTTGGTTATAATTCTGTTTTTATATATATTGGTATGGTAGAGTAGATAATTTAACTTTTTGTCAAAATTCTGCTCAAATTTTAAATGTGAAGTTAAAATTCAATTTTGATTCAAAATCTTAACTAATTATCTAATAGCATAGGTCCATATTAATTAATTAATTAGCTTCATCATAGTTCTATTTTAAAGGCTATTGCAATAGTTTAATGGGAAGGAGTACATTAAACCATACCCTAGCTTAGCAGGTCGAACAAGTGTACGTTTAAACCATAGCTAGGTGTACGTTGAGTGCCAGTTGTCTCCTCTAAGGTATGGCTCTCCTTTTTTTGATGAAATGTCTTTAATTGAGGTTAGTCCGACCATTAATTCCTCCTCATACCTATCTTCAAGAAAGGAGAGGGGTGAAGTAGGGTTTACTCAACCTGATCCAAAAACACCATTCAACAGGAAAGGGCTCGAAGGTTTTACTCGGGTTCCAAGGCATTTATCAGAGGAAGAAAGAGGACAGGGCTTGCAACAGTCTGTGAATGGAGCAAGAAGATAAAGAAAGTCATCAAAAGGAGAAATGGGGTCAAATTAACGGTGGGCGAAAACATAAGGGTGGATTCTATCATGGAGTATGCAGGGAAAACTCTAATAGGTAGATTCTATGGGGTACGAATTCAGGAGGAATTTATGTGGGATTGGCTGCAGGTTAATTGGTTCCCGGTTCTCGATTATATTCCAGAATTCTTCATCATGACGAGAGGTTGGCTTGGTTTTAAACTAAAATTACGAGATGTGAATGCTGTGAAGATTATGAAGGTAGCTTGGATTTGGGGGAAGACATATCTTAATTTAAAATTTTGGAATCCTGGTTTCAACCCAAGAAGGGAGGTAAACAACAAAGCCCCGGTTTGGGTTAAAATTCTGGGCCTTCCCTTAGAATTCTGGGATGACATTTTCCTCACGGCGGTGGAAACTAGATTGAAAAAACAGTGTTGGTAGACCAGTCATACAAATTTCAAGTCCAGAGAACAGTGGCAAAGGTGTTAGTCTCGATGGGTCTCGCCTTTGGGATTCCATAGGTTATTGAAATCGAAATGGGCGAGATAAGGTTGAATCAGAATCTGGATTATGTGAATCTAACCTTCCGTTGTGGAAAATGCCATGTTTATGGCCACTCCATAAGGGATTGCTCCCTTCCCTTTTTCAAAAAAATTTGGGCCAGGAAGGACCCTCTTGTTCCAGGAGAAAACCCTAGGGAGGCAGAAGCCAAGGGTATGAAGGAAAGATAAAAGTATTTATCTCAGGCGACTGGTAAGTTGTTGTCTAAAGAGGGGTCGCCAAAACCCTACCTTTCTGAGAAAATTGACAGCGAGGGAGATAGGGCACTGGGGTTTCAAAGGGATGTCTCATTACAAGAAGAAGGGTTACAAAGAAAGCATGAAGCATGCATGAGTTGGGAAGCACAGAAGATGGAAAGTAGGGTTTCAAAGGAAAAGGAGGCTGCTAGTTATGAAAAGGACCAGGGTTTGAAAGAACTGGACATTTATGGAAGAGGGTGGAAGGTTGCTACTCAGACCGACATAGGAAAGGAACTTCTATTTGATGAAGCAGTGAACCACTTCAGTGAAACCCTAATCTCTTCAAACCCTAACGATGGATTTTTAGGAAGGACCTTGGAGGGGACAACTGGGAGGATCCCACAACAGATCAATTCCGTCTGAAAGGTAAGTTGGAAACCCTTAAACCTTTGACTATGTGTTTAATAAAGGAAATTAAGACTGCAAAGGATTTGGATAGTTTTAGTCCTCTTGTAAGTTGTGGTGTTTCCAGTCCCGGGTCCAGTAAATTCCTTAGGAAGCATAAAACCTTCATCAGAAATCGATCCACATACTTGCATTCCTCTCTAAATGATACCGACAATCCTTGGGTTTTTTGGGATTATTCCAACCCATATGCACTGATATGTAAGGGAGCCATTGGACCTGGATTTTCTAGGAACTTGGTAGGGTTAGGGTTTTCCTCCTCGACGCTCAAGTTTTTGGAAAAAAGGAAGCAACTTAGGGAGAATTTGAGTATGATATTTACCGACTATTATTCTCCTAGGGTGCTTAGAGCTAAGCCCTTGCAAAAGGTGACCCCATGAAGCTACTTTCCTTTAATTGTCGATGGTTAGCCAACAACCCCAAACAACTGGCCTTAGCGAGGGTGGTAGAGCTAAATTGCCCCGATGTCATAGTAATTCAGGAAATTATGTGTGGTGGGTTAGGATTAGTTGATCGTTTGAAAAAGTTGATGAAGGGATGGGATTTTGTTTGGGCAGAAGGACAAGGTCTGTCAGGTGGATTGCTCACGGGTTGGAAAGATACTTTGAGACTGTTAAACTGTTTTTCCTTTAGCTCAGGGCTCAAAACAACTTTTTCCAGTAAGCCACTAGCGTTGGACTTTAATATCCTTAATGTGTATGGACAGTATAACAAGAAAGTTCCCTTCTGGAATAATTTTTTTGGGAAGTCCTTTTTACAAGAATTTCCCTTCATCATCGCAAGGGACTTGAACCTAACACCAAATAGGGATGAAATATGGGGAAGTGGGGCTCGTCCGGATCCATTAAAAATTTATTCCTACACCATCTTGAGGCTTTGGATATTATTGATATAGAACCCTTAGAGATAAAAACTACTTGGTTTAATAAAAGGTTTGGTTCTACAGCCATTTCTAAAAGGTTAGACAAATTCCTTTCTGTAGGGGATCTCTTAAAGAAAATAGAAAGGGAAAGATCTTGGAGAATCACATGAGGCGGTTCGGATCATCTGTCGGTTATATGCCATATAGAAAAAGGAGAATCCAAACCTGGGTCTTCGTTCAAATTCAATCCTAACTGGCTTACTTGTGAAGACTATACTCAAATGATAAGGGCCAATTGGAATCACTATGATGAAAACTTGAATTTACCTTGTGGCGTGCAGTTCGTAAATGCACTGAAGGCTATGAAGGAACTCTCAATGGAATGGTCGAGTAAACAAAGAAAGAGCAGGGATTCAAGACTTAAGTTGACATAATCTCTAATAAATACTATTTATAATGTTAGCTTTGGTACTTTGAGCTGCGAGTCGTTATAGGAACTTGTGCTTTTGGAGGAAAGAAGGAACTCTATCCTTAAGGAAAGAGATGTCGAGGTAAAGATGAAGAGAAGAGCAATTTGGTTAACCTTAGGTGATGAAAATAATGCTTACTTCCACAATATGGTAAGCCACAGGAAGAGGGTTAATACTATATGGGAATTGTCAAAAGGTATAGGGGAGAAGGTAAGAGGTTTCAACAACTTGGCTTGTGAAGGAGTAAAGTTTTTTGATGAAATCTACACAGAAATTGCTTTGAATAATCTGTCGGATATCGTTAAAACAACTTCTAGGTTTTCTCAATGGATAAAGGAGGAAGACAACCAAAATATTTTTGCTCCGGTATCCATGGAGGAGTTGCGGGTCTCCTTAAAGAAGTCAAAGAAAGAAAGGAGTCTGGGTCGGGATGGATGGACTTCTGAATTCTACCAAGATTTTTTGATATTCTGGGTGAGGACCTTTGAGAGTTATTGAGCATAACAGAACCTCGAGTAAGATGCTTTCTTGTATAAACTCTACTTCCATAGTTTTAATTCCAAAGACGGATTCTCTAGATTCTTTTGGGGACTTTCGCCCAATATCCCTGTGTAACTCTCTTTACAAAATAATCTCTAAGATTATTGCCGAAAGACTCAAACCCTTCCTGGAAACTCATATTACACCGGAACAGTTCGTTTTTTTACCAGACAGAGGTATTCATGAAGCGATTGGTAGTTCTCAGGAGTGTTTACATTCGATAAAGAGCAGGAAAAGCCCTGCAAAGGTGTTGAAGATTGATCTATCTAAGGCCTATGATAGAACCTGCTTGATGTATATCATATTGATTCTGATACAAACTGGTTTCTCTCTTCCTTTTGTAAATTGGATCTGGTCATGCATCTCGACAGTCAATTTTGCACTTCTGATTAATGGAGCAGCTTCAAATTTATTTACTCCCACAAGAGGTTTGGGTTAGGGGTGCCCCCTCCCTCCTTATCTATTTCTTCTTGTTATGGATGGTCTTAGCATATTGATGAACGAGGCACTTGACAACAAAAGGATACAAGGAATTAGTTTTGAAGAAGTCACGGTTACTCATATCTTTTTTGTGGATGATGCACTTTTTTTCCTAGGGAATTATGAAGAAGAGACAAGAGTAGTTAAAGATATGTTATGGCTGTTCAGTTCAGCTACAGGGATGCTTTTAAACCTAGGTAAATCGGCCTACTATTTCAATGAAATAAATTAAAATCAAATGTAGACCTTCTAGGCTATCATGCCAATGGATCAAATACCTCTAAGCGAGGGCTTCAAGTATTTAGGCTTCCATCTGAAACCCAATAATTGTCGCAATGATGATTGGAATTGGTTGTTAGTGAAGGTTGAAAGACGCATAAATTTCTGGTGCAATAGGTTTTTATCCAGAGGTGGAAAGTCTGTGTTGATCCAGGGAGTGTTAAATGCAATACCGGTCTACTAGATGATCATTGCTAATATCCCCAAAGGGATACTGAATTCTCTAAGGAAATTATTCTTTGGTTTCTTGTGGAAAGGAAATTCTAAAAAAGGGATCCATTGGACTTCATGGGCCTCAATAGAAAAAACAAAGAAGGAGGGAGGGTGGGGACTAAAGGAATTACACACTTTTGGCTCGGTATTGGCAGCAAAATTTGTTTGGCAGTTTGTTTCCAAAGAAGTTAAGTGGAAATCAATACTTCAACATAAATATTTTGGAAATCTGTCAATCTTAGATCGGATCAGGGATCCACGAAAGACCAACAGGGGAGGATCAATGTTCTGGAAGGCTATTGTGGCTTCTTTCCCAGTTATAGGAAACCAACTGGCTTAGGGAGTGGGTAATGGAAGGGAAATACTTATTGGGAAGGACAATTTGGTGGGAGTTAAAAGGATGATTGATCTTCCTTTGGCTCTAACAAATAATATTTCAGAATGGGGATTCACAAGTTTAGCTGATGTAGCAGAGAAAGGAAGGGGTGCAAGCCTAATTTAGAAATGGAGCTCCGTGGCAGAGTTGGACTTACCTGCATTATGGACAGATCTATGGAATAGATGGACAACGGAATTGTGTAAAGGTTTTATAACACTGACAAATAGTCCTAATTTATTGAAATGGAAAGGTAATGAAGATGGAGGATCTTTTACAATTAAAATGGCATATATGTTGATTTGGAGGAGCCGCACTCCAACTAGCTGTTGGTGGTGGAAATCTCTTTGGAAGACCTCTGCTCCACACAAAGGTAGGATTCTAATGCGATTAATGTTGAATGGAAAGGTTTTAACTTGGGATAAGCTGAGAAAAAGGAAGATACAAGGGCTAGGTAGGTGCAGCCTTTGTAGAAATGAAGAGGAGTATGTTGAACATTTATTTCTTTTCTTCCCATTCATCCAACAAACCTGGCAAAGTTTGAGGTTAACCTTACAATTGAATATTAAGTGGGAAGCTGACACTTTTGAAAACTTCTTAAAAAATTGGTATGATTCGCCATATCTGAAATCTCTGAGATGTCTTCCATATCTAGTAGTTTGGTTCGTATGGATTGCAAGAAATGCATCAATCTTTGAGGGCACCCATGACCCAGTTTTTTTTGTTATCTCCCATGTCCTATCAACTTATAAGTTTTTTATTGAAGAGGAAAGTAAGCACAAGCCCAGAATTTTGCAAGAGATTAATATTGGAGAGGAAGATATCGTGGGATTTTTTTATGGAGCTTGCAAGAATGAGAACATAATATGCGGTTTGGGAGGTATCTTAATACTCTCAAAGAATGTTTCTATAAATTTCAAAGCAAATGGAGGTACAAGAACCAATAATCGAGCAGAAGGATTAGCACTGAGAATGCTATTGCAGATTGCAAAAAAAGAACAAGTGGCGACTATAAATATTTTCTATGACTCGTAGCTATGGATAAAATATATGAGAAAGGATTATAATATCAAAAATCTATATTTACAAAAAATTGGGAAAAATATGGAAGCTTTAGCTTCATCTTTCAGCCAAATCTATTTCATCCATGTCTATAGGGAACAAAATGAGAAAGCAGATGAATTATCAAAAGAAGGATTAAGAATTGAAGCTGGAATCTGCATGATAACTACTGAAAGAAATGGTATATAGGAAACTAATAGGAAGACTCTAGATTACTCGACAGGCTAACTACAAGCCTTAATTTTGAAATGTACTTTTTTATAATATTGAGGATACTGCAAGGACTTAGAATTACTGAAAATGTTTATATTAGTGCAGAAGCACCTATGGGATGTATTCTCCTAATTTCTCTATGAATAAGAAGAATATGATTTTTTTTTGTGAAACAAAAAGACCATATTAATTTCTTAATACAAATATTTTTATTGAATATATATTATTTTATTTTAAATTTTAATTTGAATAGTATCATTTTCTTTTATCCATTTACTAATTTAAATGGCAAAAAATAAACTACTCAAATTAAACAAATTCTAAAATTAAAACAAATATATATTAATTATACCTAAAATATATATTGTTTTAAATGGCATCTTTATCCCACTTACTAATTATATTGCACTTTAATCATAAACATACTTGAATAGTGAATATAAAATAAATTGCATGTGAATGTATACAATGGCCATACACTACATGATATAACATCTCATGATATATGTACTATAACATTTTATCACTATATTATATAACATCTCATGATATATGTACTATAACATTTTATGATATATCTATTATTGTGCAATGCATTTAATAAATAATTACTAGATGTTTATTGTTAGTCAAATTGTACTTTTTGAAGAGCCACATATCGCTGATTGATCTTTCTCCAAAGGTCATTGAAACAAAGTAGACCCCAAAATATCATGTTCCAATTTGAGAATATTTATTTCTCACGCCAAAAGTTCAAGAACATACAATGTTAGGTTTGCAACAAAATCTTAAGGGATATTCAAATGTTGGGCTTATAGGGAAAATCATTTGAAGCCTAATCTCAAGGAGTAGAACCGAATAACAGTTGGGAACATATTCCAAGAGAACCACAACTAAAAGAAACTTGTATAAAATTCTTATAAGCAAACATAATGGAGAACGATATTATATTAGATCTCAAACTACAAGAGAAACAACTCATAAACATATCAAGGGGAAGATTATTCTTGGAAATAGAAAACCTAATTTTGATGGGTTTTTAGAATTCATAGGTGTTGGTTGTGGAGCCTGATCTCCAAATTCAGAGATATTATTATTCAGCCGTGTTTGTACCCCAACTTTATATGATATGTAAAAAGGATTGTACACTCACCCCAACGGGGGTGTGGGGGTTATAACCCCCAACCGGGGGGTCCGGGGGCAGTGCCCTCGAGAAAGGGGGTTCGGGGGATAAGCCCCCGAAGGAAATTTTTGGGGTTGTTTTACGGGTCCATGGTTTTGGGTAACCTGTGGTATTTTCCCATTGTATCTCCCTTATAAAAGAAAGACATTGTAACACGGCTAGGGTTGATGTATTAGATATTATGCATTGTAAAGATCTCTGAGATCAGGAGAGAGAGACTGTGAGACAGTGAAGAGGAAGTGTAGCGGTTGTGCTGCAGGTTGTATCCCTTCACTTTGCTAGACGGTATAATAATAAGGACTAGCAACTTCAGTGTGGACGTAGCCCATCTTGGGGTGAACCACGATATATCTGTGTCTCTCTTGTAATGTGTGTGTGATTATATTTGCATTTCTGTTTATTGTTATTGCTCTGCGATCCTGTTTTTCTAACAATAGGTGCATGCTCATGTTAAATGAAGTTGATAAGATCTAACATCTAAACAATATCAATGTAATTATCGATTTATCATCCTCAAAACTATGTAAAAGCACCATAATAAATGCATGCTCTTTTTAAATTGAGTTAATGAGATTTAACATCCAAAAAAATATTAATGTAATTAACAATTTATCAACTATGCAACGATGTACAAGCAACATAAGAGGTGCCTCTAAAAGATGTACCTATAAACACAAGTTATTTTCAACATAAATCGTGATCTCTTAACCCTATATATTTACCATTTTTTAATGAAGCACTAGACATATAAGTATTGTGCTTGAAACATGCTTAAATGTCTATTTTTTTCTTATTTTTAGGCATTCCCATATCATTGTAGTTGCTTAGAAGAGAAGGAATGAGACTTTGTATTTATAAAAATCATTCCAAGGATCACAAGATAGGTGTATCCCACATGTTATTATCTTTTTCTATTCTTACACATGCACACACACAAGCCACATGATGGAGAGAGGGGAATGTTGAGCAACAAAGCTTAATCACCATGCAATCAATCAATCATTATATTATTTGCGACTGGGGCACTATACCTCTCTAGATGTTCTTGTTGGCATAAGGACCATGGTATATTGAGACTTATATTTTGTGAACTAATCCTTGGGACCAATGTCACACAAGAGGAAGGAGATTTTAGTCATAGAACTATTTCATGTTATTATTATTCTTGTAAATAAATGCTAGGATCTATGCATCTTGAATTAAGATTCTTCTCGAATGTTTTAGAGCCACATGCTGGGAATATTCTTGAGAAATAGTTAATGGCCAACCCTTTTATTAATATTCTTTTTGGGGAGTTTTTATTTTTAGTTGAATCATCTCAATTATTAGATTTTTATAAGATGGATTAAGGGACGCCATGAATCATTCATTTTAAGGCCATCATCCCTTTGATATTATTAGAAATTTTTTATGTCTCAATCACCTCGTGTATCTTCTTCACATGTAATTATCTTCCATTACAATGAGCTTGGAATCCTCCATACATATGTGGTGATTTGTTTTATGGGCATGCTCAACTAAGGTTGATTTCTTATAGCGACAATGTATGATGTCTGCACTATGTTTCTTTAGTCTAATATGAATTGAGATGTCTGTTTTGTAGATATATGCTCTTCCAAATGAGCATGGGATGGTATAAACATATTTTTTTTCTTGGTCCATGGGGTCTTTTGAAGAATCCAACATCCTACCGATGGAATTTGGAGGTAAGAATGTAACTTTGATGTTTTTCCTTTTTAGGATCCTTGCCAATTTATATGGCAACATGACCGTTCCAGCTCCAACTACATCATTGTTAGTTTGTCTATGGTCTCCCCCTTGAGCTTTTCGGATAGCCTTATTAACTTGTCCCTCCTTATATCCATTCATTATAAAATGTTGGACAAACACTCAATTTCATGTTTTGAGTGCTCTTCATCAGAAACTTGATACTCCTTGTTACTAAAGTGTTTATTATGCCAAGTTTTTGTGCATTCTTGTTATTGTTCACACACATGCACATACACCACATGGAAAGGAAGGGAAATCAATACATAGTAATCACACCTCAACCAATCAACCATTATCTTAGTTGGAAAGATGACAAAGTATGGTATCAAAATTATGTATACTCTTCCAATTAACAATTACATGAATTTTAGGCTCATTGACAATATCCGCCTAAAATCTTTTAATAAATTGTCAATGGGCTAACACTATTTTATTTTAGGACATGTGGAGAAACCCTAACTTAGGCGTTGTGGAGAAACCCTATTTTAGGAACTATTTTATGCCTAGATTAACTTAGCTTGTATAGTAAATTTGATAAGGGAATGTTGGATACATCTTAAATTAATATCTATTAAGGAGATCTTATTTCTTTATTAGTGAATGTTTCCATGCAATTCGGATTAATGTAGAATGTACTAGAAGTAATAATAAAGAACTCAAATTATTGTGCACACTTAATAAATGATCAATTTAATTTAATAATAAATTTAAAAATAAATATGTATTAAGGTAAAAATAAATCTCAACTAAAAATTTCATTCATTTTTACCTTATAAAAAAGATGGAATAAATGCATGTTACATATTTATTTATTTAACTTTTAATTATTATAAACAAATTATAAATAAATAGACACAGCTAAACAATTTCATTTATTTTTATACCAAATAAAAGAAAATGATTGCTAGAAATAATGTGAAAATGTATTAGACATAAATTGTGTATTTTAAGATGTTGTAATTATAAATAGTTTTTAGTGTTTCAAAGTTCATACAAAATCTATCTAAATTTGATATGTTTTTAGTATATGTTTTTTTATCAAACCATGATCAACTATTACTCAATTAGAAAGGGACACTTCGATTTTGGGATTTTTAAATTTTTTTATACATTGCCTCAATTACACAATGTGGTTAACATCATCATCTCAAACCTATTGGTTGAAATTAAACATTTTTTAGTTTAAAAAATTATAAGACTCATTCTTGACTCCAAATTTCTCCTATTGCAACTAGAGATGTAAAACAATAGAGAAGAAAAATAGAGATGAATTGTGAAACACTAGCATGTGGGCACATGTGGTGTTTTAGGAATCATCACATCTTTGTGAGGTTTGGTTTTTCATCCTCATCCTAGTGGGAACCATGCATACTCTTTTTTCAACTTATATATATATATAACCATTAGAAATGCAATATATGGATATGGGACAATTACACATACCATATTAGTAACAAGGTAATAATCAATTACTTTTTGAAAAAGTAAAAAGCTCAACTATATTCTCTACATAGCTTTTATGCATGAAAATATATCTTAATAGTACTCACAGTAACTTGAATCCAACTCATACAAATAAAAAAGAATAGAGGTGAATTGAGGAGATGGGAAATGGAAATATGTTACATTTGAAGTTTATGGTTAGTGCATAAACTTAATTTGACAATGAGTTCATATAATATCACTAGGATTAGTCTCGTATCATTGATCATTGAACAAAGATAAAGATGGATTAATTAGAGAAACAATGACATGCTTTTAGTATGTTTTTCTAATTTATTTTCTTGATTCTAATGGGTAAACAACAAATGGTAATATCCTATATGTAAAAAGTTGTTTTAGTGTTGTATCCCTATGTCATAATGATAAAATACATGGCTCTGGGACTAAAGGTTAGAAGGTTAGAGATAGCAGATTAAGATTTTTGTTGGGGTTTAATTTGTTGATCTGAAGACAAGTAGTATGACTGTTAGTAGAAAGACCAATCTCCAAGTCACGGGGGCTTCATTAGAAGGCAATATAATATCATGTTCATTCATATTGTGGTATTAAATATTCATGAAAACCTAAAAATTATATTGCTTATATATTAAGGGGCAAAGGGGTTTTTTTATTTAATGTAACAATACAAAAATACTTTGGGGTCTTTTTTATATGGGCGAGCTGACAAATATCCGCAAAATGGAGATGGCGGGATCACGGCCGGATGAGAAATCGGGTTTAGGCAAGGCTCGGGCTTACCAGTACGCAGGGAAATCACGTCATGAGGCATGCTTGAGGCCAGGGGTTTCGTGGTGCAGTGGGTTGCCAGTCAATCATAGTCGAGAGATAGTGGTCATTGACAGCCAATTTTTACCAATAGCACTCAGCCAGTTGTTACCAATAGCCTTGGGAGTCTCTAAGCCTCCAGGGCCTGTTATAGGCTCTCGATAGGCCTTGGGGGCTTGAATACGCAACCACTCGTGCCTATTACAGGCCTTGGGAGGTTTAGTTAGCCTCCTAGAACTTGTTACAGGCCCTGGGGGCTTGGATACCTATACCACAACAAGCTTAGTCAACGATTGGGGAACTGCAACATGCAATCTAAATGTTGTACTATGTGCATTGGCTCTAGTGACATACAATAAGTGATCTCCTATCTATTCATTAGACCATTAGATGTTGCAAATCATAATGATATGTGGTTGAGTAATTGCATTGTGGGTGAAGTAATGTGCATCCACAATATACATCGAAAGAAGAAAGGTGCATTGTAGAATGCATGTGGGGTCATAAGAAGGGTATCATATCAATATACTAGGTAGAAATATAAAGGGGTATAAAAAATGTTAATGAAAAAATTGATACATATAATATCTAGTGAAAATAGGGGTTTTTTTAAATTGAGAAGGCATATTGGGAGGGGGGTTAAAAAATGATTTTGGAAGGTATTTTCCAATATTTAGTGAAATTAGGGGTATTGTTTCGTATGCCACGAACGAACGTGCTATGATAGTGGTTTATTGAGTGAAGCCCCCATGCTCCAAGCCCTCCTTCAAACAAATCTGGGCACATTCTCTTGGAAACCCGGGCATGCTAGATCTGCCCATAACCTTTCTACAACAGTGAAAGGTAGGAAAGGTATCCTAGGAAGACCTATGCATAAACAACAGCAACAGAGAAACCTAAACATCCAATTATGGGAAAGTGTCATCTGTTATGGGTTAAGTTCAGACCTAAATAAGCGTTTTGGGCAGATTGTGGGGCAGTAAATACTATTTGTTTGAGTGTTGGGAGCATTTGTAGCAGTTGGAAGCAAAGTCTAGGTGAAACTGTGCATGATCGGGCTTTTCCTTGACCTCTTGACAGCAATAAACATCAATAAACAACCCATTTCAGAATTTGACAGCAATAAACATCAATAAACAACCCATTTCCTCAATTTCAGGCATAATTTAAGGGTTGTTCCAACTCCTAACCAACAGTAACATCAAAAACTATCCATCTCTGAGCAGGCCTATCGGTGAGCAGCAACTTGTTGACAAAGAAATCCTTGAAAAACAGTGAAAGAAACTTATAGAATATGAATAGTCACATGCATGAAGACAACAGTAAAGGGGTTCTGAGTAGCCTCATTCATAATTATAAGCAGGCCTCATTCATAGTTATCGCGTACTCTTGCGTTGTGGACCAGATATGAGGAATTCCTACGTCATCGCCTTCAAAACGGGTTTTGCATATCTCACACATGACAAAAAGGGGGATTATAGCAGAAATAAACTCTGTTCTACATAGGTCAAAACGTTGTAATGTTAGTTCCTCACATTTCGCTTCTCTTTGTAATGAATCCTCATAGGTCTTTTCCTTTGTTTTTAGGTCTCTTTTGTAGGAAGCCTATGGTAGGATGGTGAATCCAATTTTTGGATGGGTAGGTTTACTCTGTTCTTGGAATTGACAAGTTTGTCAGTCGACAATAGAAAGCATTTTGAAAGATTGACATATGATATTTTTCTCTTTGATGTCCATTTGCATATATTGATCTCTATGGTCTGCACATATTATTATTGCTTTTTATGAATATTTTGTAGAAGATGCAATTTCAATAAAATCAATTTATAATCATTTATTATCAACAATGAAATCAATATGCATCTGCAATCCATATGATTGACGACTAACAATGTTTATGACTAAGAATCAGTTCAATAGCTTTTTTGGCATGTAAAACATGATTTGATGTAGACTTACGATCTCCATATTTGCAAGGAACTTTCCTAACTAGGACATTTCACTAACGAACTCGCATTGATGAATGAAGAATAGAGGAACTTTGCTTGATAGGAACTATGAATATGAGATATTCCTAACATGAACTATAAGAAATCTTCATGACATTAACTCTGCCCCAACAGGAACTATGATCGACATGAAATTTGTTGTCTTGTTGGTCGTAGTTGCTATAAGGAAAAGTTATATTTCGGTAGAGTTTTTTTATTGGGCAGAGTTCCTATCGGATAGAATTCATATCGGGGCAGATTTCTTATTGGGGAAAAGTTATTGTCCGACAAAGTTCCTTTCGAGCAAAGTTCCTGCTGGATAGAGTTTATGTCGGGGTAGAGTTCTTATTGGACAGAGTTCTTTCCTTGTTAGTTAGGTTCCTATTAGTTGGTTGTAGGTCATATCAGGGTATATTTCTTATCGAGGTAGAGTTCATGCCAAGTAGAGTTCTTGTCAGGAAGAATTCATGTCGGGAAGGAGCTCTTGTTGGGGTAGATTCTTTGCTAAGTAGAGATCATGTCGGGGAAGAGTCCTTGTCTTGTTGGTTGTAGTTCCTATAAGGAAAAATTATATTTTGATAGAACTTTCTTGTTGGGCAGAGTTCCCGTTGGGTAGAGTTCATATCATAACATAATTTCTGTCGGAGCAAATTTTTTGTCGGGCAGAGTTCCTTTCGGGTAGAGTTCCTTTTAGGGAAGAGTTCCTATTGGGAAGAGATCCTTTGAGGGAATATTTATTTTCAATACAAAGCTCTTTCCTTGTTAGTTAGTTTCCTATGGTCGGTTGTAGTTCATATTAGTCTAGAGTTTCTGTCGGGCCAGAGTTCATGCCAAGTAGAGTTTTTGCTGGGGCATAGTTCCTATCTTTTCGGTCGTAGTTCCTATAAGGTAACCTTCTATTTCAGTAGAGTTTTCTTGTTGGGAAGAGTTCCTGTCGGGTAGTGTTCATATTAGGGAAAATTTCCTATTAGGCATAGTTCCTATCGAACAAATTTTATGTTGGGCAAAGTTCCTGTCGAGCAGAGATCCTATCGGGGCAAAACTCCTTTCGGGGTAGAGTTCCTGCCTTGTTAGTTAGGTTCTTATTGGTCAATTGTAATTCATATCGATCCAGAGTTCCTATTGGGGCAGAGTTCCTATTGGGGTACAGTTCCTATCTTGTCGGTTGTTGTTCCTATAAGGCAAAGTTCTATTTTGGTCTAGTTTTGTTGTTGTGAAGAGTTCCTATTGGGTAGAGATCATATCGGATTAGTAGAGTTATATTAGGGAAAATTTCTTATCAGGTAGAGTTCTTGTCAAGTAGAGATCATGTCGGGGTAGAGTTCATGTTGGGGCAAAGTTGTTTCCTTATTAGTTAAGTTCCTATTGGTCGATCGTAGTTCATATCGGGGAAAATTTATTGCCGGGGCAGAGTTCCTATCGGGGCAAAGTTACTGTTAGGTAGAGTTCTTGTCTCCCTTGACTCTTGTAGCTGCTGAAACTCCTGTAAAATTCAAATTATGATGTTTTAGATATTATTTCTAGAAATTTGTGGATTTTTAAATAAAGCTCTCAATCAGTTTTCAGTTTTTTATGAATTCACAAAGCAGAGTTCCTATCGGGGCAGAGTTCTTGTTAGAGAAGAGCTATTGTCTTATTAGTGTTCCTATTGGTCATATTTACTATTGTTGGTCATAGTTCCTATCACAAAAAGTTCTATTTGGGAAGAGTTCCTATCAGTCATATTTTCCTTGTTAAAGTTCCTATCAGTCATAGTTCCTATCGGTTACCGTTCCTATCAGTCATATTTATTGTCCAATATTGTTCCTATAAGTCATAGATATTGTTGACCATAGTTCCTGGAGACTTTGGTCTTGTTAGTTAGAGTTTGAGTAGAGTTCTCGTCGGGGCAGAGTTCCCACAGGGAAAAGTTCCTATCGGGGTAGAGTTCCTGTTTGGAAAAGTTGTTGTTGAGGCATAGTTCATATCTTGTTATTCAATGTCCTATTGTTCATATTATTCATTTCTCTTGTCGACCATAGTTCCTAGATACTTTGATCTTGTTATTCAGAGTTCCCACTCTCTAGGAACTATGGTTTACAAGAGTTCCTGTCAGGTAGAATTCATATCCGGGAAGAGTTCCTATAAGGGAAATTTCATGTTGGGAAGAGTTCATGTCGAGCAAATTTCCTATCAGGGCAAAGTTCATGTTGGGCATATTTCTTGTCAGGCAAAGTTGTCGTCGGGTAGATTTCTTGTTGGGAAAAGTTACTTTCAAGCAGAGATCTTGTTGGGGCAGAGTTCTCGTCGAGGCAAAGTCCTTTCCTTGTTAGTTAGGTTCCTATTGGTCGGTTGTAGTTCATATCGGAGCATATTTCATGCCAGGTAGAGTTCCTTTCAGGCATAATTCCCTGGCAGGAACTCTACTTGATAGGAATTCTGCCTTGATAGGAACTATGCCTCAATACTCTACCTTGATAAGGTGTTATTCATAGATATTTTTACTTCATGGGTATGGGCTCCCACAATATCTTTCAATGAAACGTCTTGCTAGACCCGTGAGTGCATTTCCTGTCAAGCTCTCACTCATCATAAAAACTAATGCATTAGTCATCATATCATCTTAAATAATAAAGAACTGTATGTTGATTACCATGTGCCATCATAAAAATAAACATGAACATAAAATACCATCATTTATAGTAAGAACACCAAGTTAACTACTGTGTGTTGTTATGAACATCACATTATGATAAATCATCAAAGAACTACATGCTAACTACCATATGTTGTTAAAATATCATATGATGCTAACTGCATTACATTATTCTTCTGGTTTATTTTTCCATATCAAATCTACCATGTAATGATGTTATAAGCCAATACCATAGATTCATAGCATTTCAATTTATGAATGTGGTGCTTTGTCACTACCATGGATTCATGCCATTGCAAGTTATGAATGTGGTGCTTCGTAAGTAGCTCGGAGATCCCAACTACAACAATTGTTTGAATCCTACTAGTAGTTGAAATCACCATCAAGACTAGATATTCACTACAAAGGATTGATGATTTGTTGGACCAATTGCAACAAGACAATTTCTTCACCAAGGTGTACCTCAAGTCAAGTTATCATCAAGTAAGGATTAAAGAAAAAGGCATGTAGAAGACATAATTCAAAATGAGGTAAGGTTTGTATGAATGGTTAGTGATGCATTTCAGTTTATGTAATGTCCTTGTAACTTTCATGAGATTGATGAATGATGTGATACCCCCATTTCTTGAATCATTTGTAATAGTATATCTAGATGACATACTAATGTTAAATAATATGTGGAAAAAACACCTCTCAGATGTGGCATAGCTACTAGAGAGCTTAAAGAAGAACCAATTGGTTGCTAACTTGAAGAAATGAGAGATCCATAAGGAGTCCTTGATTTATCTTCAACACATAATTGGTGGAGGAGAGTTGAGGGTGGATCCATATAAGATTGTGCCTATTTCGGCCACCAGCTTGACAGAGGTCAAAAGTTCCATGGGAGCAATTCATTAGTTGATAAAGTTCAATGCAAAATTCTTAGTCACTGCAACACCTTTGCATGCCATGACATCCAAGGGGAAGAGTTTCCATTAGGGTAATACATAATAGAGAGGGTTTGAAGACCTGAAGAGGAGGATTAATAATGCTCCAATTTTTAATGTTATTCCTTGAGACATTCTTGGTGAGGAAACTATGCCAAGGTACCCAATGGAGGATTTTAACAGGAAGCCTTATTCCTTAAGGCCTCAAGCTAGCTCTTGGGCCAAAGGGGGTAACCCTCGAATATCTTTGAGTTGACTTCCCAATTTCAATTCAACTTTATCTTTATAGTCTAAACTTTGATGCCAAGTTTCAATGATTGGTTGTAAGATAAAAATATGATGGAGTAATGCAATCTAGGCATTGGAAATCACATTCTGCCCAATTTCACTTCAACTTTATCTTTATAGTCTAAACTTTGATGCCAAGTTTCAATGATTGGTTGTAAGATAAAAATATGATGGAGTAATGCAATCTAGGCATTGGAAATCACATTTTGACCTTGAGACTAGGACCTCATCCATCAGGCACCTTTGTCCCACATTGTAGACATAAAGTTGATTGGATGGTAGATGGAGATGAAACTTAGAGAAAAAAATATGCCTCAACTGCTAATGATGATGGCAGTATTTGGGACTTAAAGAATTTGCAAAAATAGTTGAAATACTAAGGAGGCCTAGAGGTCTCTAGCATTTCTTAATATGAAAATAAAATGTATGGGAATTGACTAATAAATGCAGTAGTTCAAGTTCATTCTCAAGAATTGGCTATCAAGTACATGAAGCCAAAGATAATAAATATAATTTCTTAAAATAAAACATGTTCAGGATTCCTTTAGAGATACTTTGACATTTAATGATTTATACAAGTATTCATCACAAAATGTAGGATGAAATCATATATCATTTGTTGAATATAAATGTCTTAAAAATTATACACTATCAACGGTCTCACTAAACTATTGGTATCACAAACTGGCTTTTATTCATTGTGGTAATAGTGAATCTACTCCCAAGATACATGAGAAAGAAATTGAGTTATGAAAATAAGAAGGGAAAAATAAATAGAAAGAATCAAGGTTTGCAAGAGAGAGGTGAAACCATCCATATTTAGAAAATGGAATGACCCATTGGCCTACAACAAAACTCAGCCTCTAGGATGCAAAAATTCCAACTGCCAGTGCCTCTCAATGCCTTTTTATCTATTCCTCCATTTGTGTGACTAAATTCGAAAAATACACTTCGTAACAAGGTGGCTAAAGGAGATTCTGAAGGTTGAACATATGGTGGAACTACCTCCCAATAAAGTCGGATAATTTATTGTTATCCACCCCCCACAACCTCTACTTTGGGGGTAAGCATTATGTGGGGAGAATGCTCCATTCCGACTGAAGTGATATTCAATGTATCTTCAACATACAATCCTACAATCATGTATACAAACTTCTTTAGAGTCCCCTAAGCTTTGATATCATGTGAGAGTTTGGAGAAATATATCTAGAAGCTAAAACAAGTTGTAAATATAATTAGCAATATATTGAACAAGTGACAAAATAAGTCATATATACATAATCTTTATTGCTATCAAGAAGAGTTACAAAAGAAACTCTTAAAAGATGAATAACACAATTCCTTGTACTTATAGGCAATTTGAATCCCTAAAGAAGGAAATTCAAATTGTTCATTAATGCATGAAAACCTAGTTGGGCTTAACTTAGAGCTCAAATGCCCTTAGTTATCCATGTAATTTATCAAAGATGAGTTAACTAGCTCATCACTAATTCTAGGATGACAAGTGGAGGCGTAGTTACCTAAAAGCAAAGATCTAATCCATGCATAACTCATGCATGAGAGGAATTTGCTCAAGAAAACAAAAGAGAATGCTATCTACTTAGAATAGTAAAGGAGGGTCTTTTTTGTCCTTGATTAGTGGAGTTAACTTCCTAGAATTAATCCATAAAGTCAAACATGCAATGTAGGACCCTAAAATCAAGGAAATAATCCCTAATATAAGGAAGGAATCCACATAAGCCAGAAATAGCTTAAAATCACTCTAACACTATTTAAATAACATAGTACTCTTTTGATTCTAGGGATTAAGCACTCCAGTGGCTTAAATGGTCAAATTGAGTTAAATTTGGACCATTGCAGTCATGAGACCAAGATCTAAGTCCCTAGGTGAGAGATTAATGCTAAGGAGAGAGAAAATATTCTCTAACAATTTCAAAGACGAGCGAAATTGTTGCAAGGGAGATAACATAAAAGATTGGAGCTAGAACTAGGGCATATAATATGTCATATGAAATCTGTAAAAATGATAATCCCAACAACATTGATCTTGTTGCAAACTAATCTCTCTGTCAAAAGTTATGACCTCTACAAGATCCATGGTCATCACCATAAATCATGAAAAAATGAATATTTGAAATGGCCATATCTTCCTCTCCCGACCTTTTATTGGAGCGATTTTTTTTTCACATATTTTTTTGAGAGGAACTTAATTCTATAATCATGTTTGGGAAATTCTACTGGAAAAAAATAAAAAATGGATCTAAGTGTTGCATCACTCTTTTGTGAAAAACTACAAAAAAAATAATCCATGTTTTTCTTTGGCCCGAGAAAGTGCTCTGATACCAATTATATTATAAATCATACTTGAAAATATTAGGACATAGAATATAATCACCACAAGAGATAGCGTAAAATGGTACACACTTTTATTAATATCAATTAATGATTATTTTAATGTATAAATCAACTCCTTATCAATTACCTCTTTGAGGGAGAAACCTCGTATGAGCTAATCTCAAAATATAATAATCTTCCACACACCTCATATAAATTAGGACTTTGTCCTTATTTATAGATCATATTGCAACTCTAACCTCCTAACAACCTTTCAACAACCTAGTGGACCTTATTTAATAAGGTCTCATTACATTTATTTAATAACATAGTGGGCCTTATTTAATACTAAAGATATAGTGGACCTAGTCCACTTCACATTAAATGGTCTCCACTATTAATCTAATGGGCCCTTCGGCCCCCATTACACCCCTGAGGAGGTTCATAATAATTGATACATGGTTGTTCCATAATTTTCTTTCCTTTTATTACATATGTTGTTGTTGTGTCTTCTCCTATTTGTTGTAGTTTCTGGGGTCTGATAATTTATTGTTGAGTAATGGTTTTTTCATGCCCCATTCAATTAATATTGTTAATGATTTCATCTTCTTCCTTGGTTGTATCGATGTATATATTTTTGTCTTTCTTGGTAATGAGGATGTCGAAATGGTTTTACATTTGATGGTTTCCCTTCCTTCTTCACACCCATATCATCAATCTTATTTTCATAAATAAAAACATCCTCTAACCTTTGTGCTTAATATTCAATACTACTTTCTTTTGTGATAACTACCTCATATTTGACTTTGATATTTTCAAGTTAGTGCTCAACTTTTTCAACTATTTTCTAGTGACCTTCTTGAACCTTGTCTTCCTTATCTTTTTGAAGCTGCAATGTGAAGCCATCCATTAAATTCTTACGTCATTCTTCAATTCTAAATTTCATTTCTAATTTTGCATCCTCCTTAGTTAAGGCTTCTTCAACCTTCTTATGATTTCATCATCAATACTTTTGGTACTATCTTTATCCAAGATCCTTTCTTTTTTCTTTATTTTGGCAATGCTTCTTTTTTTCTTTCAATCTCTTGAACTCATCAAGTACTTTTTTATTATTATGGTTTCTTAATTTAAATATTTATTCATCATTATTTTTCAATTATTCCATTGACTCATCCTTAATATTTGTTTCATACTCTTGTAGACGCATTTTCACATTCTTAATATCATTAAGAATGTCTTGATTATGCTTACGAAACCTTGTGATGTATTCATCTTTACTTTTAAATTATTCACCTAAATCCTTAACTTTATTCATCACTACTTTATTAATAGAATGAGTTTATTTTATCATCTCAAACAATTCTCTGAGATTGTTCTCATCTTTATCTTCATTTTCGCTAAATTTAGGTATTTCCATTGATTATCAAATGAGGTCTAACCAAAAGCATCATCTTGCAATCTCAATAAATTCTAATTAATCTCAATAAATTCTAACTATGGATATAAAATGAATAATATGATTATCCAACATATTAGCATGTGTTTCCTCTTTTCAACGGCTTTTGAATCACTTAAATCATACATTCCAGTCAAAAGTTATGCTAAATTTAAGTTAACATACCTTTTAAAACCATCATTTGGAGACTGTTTTGCTAGCCAACCATCCACTTGACATAAATTTGAACTTTCAGTCCCTCTAAATACGGAATTTTGTCCTATAGTATTCTAGTATGTTTTCGCTATAATTACACAAGTTTGAACAAATTTTAATGACCTTAGAGAATGTTATGGTAACTTTCCCAAGACTTGTTGTTTTTTTCCATATCTAGGAGAGTGAACTTGTATGGAATTCCACAAGTAATAATTTTTTTTATTCTTCAATTTTTTTATTGGAAATAATGAGGTCCATCTTCTTTTATATGCAACTCGTGACATTCAATTTGGAGCTCAAAATATCCAGTTATAACATTTTTACCCAAAACACCTATTTGAGACTAGGTTTCAGACTAGTAAAAAAATTGTAACTTCCACTAGCTATAAGTACAAAAGTATATCTACCAATACATGCAAATTTTAACCTTCTTCATTGCATTTCCTAAGGAATCTAAAAATTTAAAAATGTCTCAAAAAATATGTTATAGAGAAAATGGATATATGTCTCATTTTTAAGGAGCCAAGCCCAGGACCATATTCTTTGATACCAAATGTTTTTTTTTTCATGTGGCTTAAATGCCTAGAAGATGGAGGGCTCGCTATGTCCGCGGGCCACCTGAAGGGATCTCACCCTATCGGCTCTAGGTTTAGGATCCTAAACCCGAAAGACCAAGAGAATTGAAACCCTGACCTCGACTACTACGGTCTTGGACTCGGAAGCTCCAACCAATTGAGATACCCCTAAGGGCTAACTGATACCAAATGTTATGAACCAAATGCTTAAGATATGTAATATAATAAAGTAAATGCTATGCACAACAATGTAAATGTGGAGCACAAGTCCAATATAGATAATGGAGATGTGTTATATAAAAAAAATATAACATAATAAGATATATAGATATTAATAATTAATAATTATTAAATAGAAATAAATGATTAATTAATTAAGAAAATTCAAGAGACATTCCCTTATACTTGAAAAGGCACGATAAGGCTTATATAAAGCCCTATCATTGTAATTGTAAAACATCATCAATATCATATCTTATATCTTATTCATATATTATACTCATGGCTTATCTGATCTTCCAAATATTTTGGTAATCTTTGTGTGATCTAACTTTATGTTCGGCTCATTTGGTATAAGAGCTACATTCATGATCCATGCCTTTGGCCATATTGTGGTTTTTAACCTTATCCTAGGGTTTCCCTAAAATTGTGTTCTTTGACCAAAAAGGAAAAAATGAAGTAAAAAAAAGGCAAAAGAAAAAGAAGAAAAGTAAAAACAAAGAAGTAAAAAGAAAAGAAAAAAAAAAGAAAAAAGAAAAAGTAAAAACAAAGAAGTAAAATATGTAAAAAGAAAAGAAAATATAGAAATCACAGGTGGTTTCTAAAATAGTATATGGTTTATTTTCCAACTAAATTGGAAGCATCTGTGAAAATAATATATTTGGAATCTATAAGTGCATAAGAAGTATTAAGGATGGTTTTTTGGAAGTTAATAATAAAGTTAGAACATAAAAGCTAGAAGTGCATAAGAAATCTTAAGACTACCAAGAAGCAAGTGAGAATTGAACTTGGGTGGGGAAGGTAACAATCATTCCTCTCAACCACCCATTCCACACCATTATTATTATCCTTCCACTCCAAAAATAATATTATAATTATTAATAATTATTATTATCATAATAATTATTAATAATTATTATTATCATAATAATTATTATATTATATTTATTAATAATAATATTATTATTAAATTTTAATAATAGTAATTATTATTATTATTATTTAATAATTGTATCTATTAAAATTATTATTAAAAATATATATATTGAAGGAATTCATTGAAGCGGTTATTGAAGAGGTGAGTGGTAAATTATGGATTCCATATATAAGTCCAAACTTTGGACTAAGTGTCCTTATTGCGAAATGGAATTCCAATATGCGATAGTTTTTAAGAATTGAAATCGTTCCTGTCCAATATGTGGTAAATGCTTTTTTATGAAGGAAATCAAGGTCAATCACAATTGCAATCGCAAATACAGAAATTGGAAGGTGAATTAAGTTATTACAAGGAAAGCAATAAAAATCTACAGTTTGGGATAAGTAAGTGGAGCATTTTTGATCAATTGACAAAACAAGAGAATCGTCGCTTAAAATATCAAAATCAAAAGCTGGAAAAAGCTAATGAAGATATCAAGAAAATGTTATCAGCTAAGAATGCAGAAATATCTCGATTAAAAAATCACTATCAAGATCTTGAAGACAAAATCAAAAGGTCCGAAAATAACGAAGAATCACCTTATAGAAATGATGACAATCTTGAATTAGAAATAAAGCATTTAAACCATCTCATCATGGACAAAGATAATAAATTGGCGCAAATCCATAGAAAGTTAGAAAGTCAAGAATCAAAGACATGTCGACATCAACAACATAAGAAAGAAATCCAGTATAAATATGACGACACTAAGAAGACACACAAGTTGGAAATCTCAAAAATCAATAACACCTTATCAAGCAATACAGAAGAAATATTTCGACTAAAGAATCATAAAAAAATTAGTTACAAAGATCAAAAATTTGAAAAATAGTCGAAAGATAGATCATTCTAATGAAGACTTCGAAGGAAAAATACTAGAAAAGCAAGAAGAAAATCAATGCCTAAGAAATCTTAATCAAGAACTAGAAGAACAAATCAAGAAGTTAACATAGGACAAAAAGTTGCATGATGAAAAGTTAGAGAAGATTCAGCATAATAACGATCTATTAGAGAACAAATTAGAACAAATACAGAAGGAAGTTTCCAGACCACATCCAGACTCCCTGAAAAGCAAATTCAAGTTGAGGAAAAAGAAGTTAATTTAGTAAAAGAACAAACAACAAGAATGCCCTATCGACACCCAAATTATAAAAATAATTTTCAACAACAACAGGGTCAAAATGAACATAAATAGAAGAAATATGAATTCAGAAAAGAAAGAACTCAAAATCGACAAACTAAGCGGAATACGAGAAGTTCCATCCAACAAAGCGATCAACAAACAACTCCGATGAAGATAGATCTCAGATGGACCACTTCACAAACGATGCGACATTTTTTCTTTGGAATTCATAACTTATATTGCCTTGTTTCGTAAAGTATCAAAGTTACAAGTTCAGAAGATCATGAGAAGAAGTTACGAATAAGAACAAAGGATAAGAATCTTCTATAATTATGCCTTGAGGACAAAGCATCTCTAAGAGGAAGGAAATGTTATATAAAAAAGATATAACATAATAAGATATATAAATATATATAAACATTAAATATCAATATTAATTATTAATATTAATATATATTAACATTAATAAATAATAATTAATAAATAGAAATAATTAATTAATTAATTAAGAAAAGCCAAGAGATGTACCCTTATACTTGAAAATGCACAATAAGGCTTATATAAAGCCCTATCATTGTAATTGTAAAACATTGTCAATATCATATCTTATCTCTTATTCATATATTTTACTCATGGCTTATCTGATCTTCCAAATATTTTGGTAATCTTTGTGTGAGATAACTTTCTGTTCGGCTCAATATGGGTTACACAATAACTCCTTCGATATTAAGAGAACCTCCTTAAAATACCCCAAGACATTCATACATTTAATGCAAGAATGACTACATTACCTCTCTATATACATATTCACTCATTGCACATGTAGGGCTTTTATTAGGATGGCCACTATAATATTTACATTTAATTCATTAATTATACATTCAACCCCATATATGCTCCCCTTGAATCATAACAAAAATTTTAAAAACTAATAAAGTAAATGATTTTATTTTTTTCATATTGATATAAATGAAAGTAAAATTGAAACAATAATTCTGAAATTCATTAATAAATCCAAAGAGCATGGCAAAAATCTCAATATTTTTCTATAATCATTTTCCATTCAAATACATTCATGAATATGAACCATAATTTAGCAACTCTTTATGAAACATTGGACCTGTTGTACTCAAAACATGTCTCAATGTTTTCGAGACCATATAAAGATAATAAAATTTTAAGGAAAACAAGGGTTATAATTATGATTCTTGATTTTAGAGAGGTGAATTAACAACCTTATTAGACATGGTATTTATACATATCATTAACCAATTAGAACTAGGAAAACACATATCATAATACTCAAAGTATACTTGAATCTCAATTGAAAAGTGTCACTAGTACATTTGGGTGCAAAATTTGACGTTGAAGATAAAATTCGCCTGTAATGTTAAAATTCTTTGTTTCTCTATGTGCATTGATGATCATCACCATTCTGACATTTATCTATGATCATCGTAAGTGTGAGAAATAACTTTATATCCATAATTTCAATGTCCATTTCTTTATCTATATAATATTTGGATTTTCTACATAATCCAAATCATCTTTAGGTAAACAAATTTTGAGTTCTATATGTGTGAAATTATTTGAATATATTCTTATATTTTACTAATATTGTTTCAATGGATTTTGTTACAATAGATAATTACAATGTCCAATTATACTATTAAGATGAAAATTTGAGAACCATTGCTAGATTAAGGGAGGAATATGGTGATGGTATTTATGATATTTCTCTTGCAATGAATGCAAGGCCTATGATCTGAGAAAGATTACAATACAAACATCTAAAAGACATTGTTATGTGTTGGGAACTTTGAAGGGGAAATGAATATGACCTCTCGGTAAGTAATTCATTACGTATTTTCATATTTACCATCTATAACTCTCCCCCATTTAAATATTTGATATATATACTAATTAATTTATTTGAATATTGTTTGTGATTTATAAAGTTGAAACATCATAGGATTGAAGTTCCTATGGATGTGCCAAAATATAGTAGAAATATTGGTGTGCAAGGTAATAGAGATGGAGAAAACGAAGATGATGTTAATACTATGGAAGAAAATGATGCGGATCCATGACTCCTTTGCTCCAATGGACAAACCACTATATGAGGGCTCGAGGACAAATCATCTCTCTACTATATTTTTTTTGTGAACTTGAAGGTATTAAATGGTTTGTCAAACACATGTCTTGCACAGATCCTAAGGTATGTAATATAATTCTTCATAAATGAAGTTTTTTTTTTCTATTTTCAATGTTAGATAATATTGTATAAAGGATGCAACATTGATGGATAATATTCATTACAATAATTTATTTTTTATGTTGTAGATTGTTAGGTGATTTTCTCTTACCGGTATCAAATAATTTACCTCACACATATTGAGAAATAACTTCCATTATGAAATATATATGAGTGGAGTATCAAGATATTGATGCATGTCCTAATGGTAATATTATATATTATGGACAATATGCAACAAAAATGAAATTATCTCAATGTGGAATTAGTATACACCTAACCAATCAAGTAAAAAATAAGTTTTTCCCCGAAGTTCTTTGTCATATTCCCATAATTCCACATTTCGAACGGTTATCAAGTGCAAAAACATAACACAATTTATGGATTACCATACACATAAGAGAAGTGAAGATGGTGTTTTGTATTTAGGGACATTGAAGAAAGATGCCAAATTTGCATATCTTGTAGGTATTCAAAAACAAAGGGTAAATTCACATGTCCAATTTGTGATTCCAGAATGACATCGCGATGTTCAAGATGTTTAGGAAAGGAGGTGTTTGATGAGTATAATAACTTCCTCTATAAGAACCATAAATGTCAAACTAACAAAAAAAAAATTTTAATGGGAATGAAGAGACAATTAAAATCACGAAAAATGACACATTCACTATGGAAATTCCAATATAATAAGTATAATCAAGATAATAAGTAATTGGCCACTGTATCACGTGTAACATTATACATTTTTTTATTTATATTCAATTATTTTTACCATATCTAATAGTTATTGTTTGTTGTACTTTCATTTATGTTTCATAAAGGTCATCAATTCATTATTGGGCTTCCACAAGGAATGAAAAGTTACCCCATCCAATTCATTTATGTTTGATACAATACATATTGGGAAGAATGTAACATAAACATTATGGTCAATCATAGATGGAAGGAGTAACAAAAAAAAAACTTCAAAGTTTGTAGCGACATTTAAGAAGTCAATCATGCAATGCAAAATTTGATTAATTATTCTAGTACTGATGGACAATCAAACAACCTTCCATGGTTATTTATAGAGAAAGAAAACAATGTTGTAAAAGACGTCATTCAAAAAATTAAATTTCCCACTGGATTTTCTTCAAACATAAATAATATCTTAATAAAAAAGGTGGATTTGTTGGGGTAAACACTCATCATTGGCATACCTTTATTAAGTTAATTTGGTATATTCTTGTATTTGGTATACAATTTTTTAGTAATTTGTTTTTTTTTTGTATTTTAGGAAAAAAATTGTGTTATAGCATGTTCTACCTCTATCTCTCTCGTACAACTTTGACAACACCATAAAACAAGTTATATATGATCTTGGCAAATACATGAGGCAAGTAACCATTTATATGTGAAATGTTAGTTGTAGAGCATGCTGACATGTGATTTACTTGCATTGTATAATTGTTTTTTGTGAAACATGTGGTTTTCTTGCGTCATGTGTAGGTGGTTTTCATCTAAAAAAATCCATAAAGAATATAGTATTTGAAGAGAGAAATTCTCCAGCTAGTGTGTGAAATGAAAAATTATCTATCTTTGAAATTTTTCAATCAACAAAAACACTACCTCATATACCAAGTTGAGGAGATTCAAATATGTGGACCTGTACACAAGAGGTCAATGTGGATGGTGGACACGCACTTGAAGGCATTGAAGGATTTTTTTAGACAAAGATAATATCCTAACAGTTCTATGATTGAGGGTTTTATGGTATATCAATTCTTGGTGTATGTTAGTGAGTATCTTCTCAAAGTATAAAGATATATAAGTGTACCTCGTATTTGGGATGTCAATTCCATCAACAAATTTGAAGGGGGGGTTTTGTTGGAGAAACATAGAATGAGGAAAGTAAAAGGTTAGATGGTAAACAACTATAATAGTTTATATTACTTTGTATCAATATCATACTTACTTATTTTTTATTCATCCACCATTTCTTAAGATTTACCATGGTACCTAATTATTGATCGGTTGTTCTTTCTTCATACAAGTGGTTGAGAGTAGGATGCACTACATTTATACATTGCAAATAATCTTGATTGGATGAAGGCATGGATAGAATGATGCATACAAGTTTATGGTAGGTTATCATAGAATGAGGTTGCGGAGTTGATTAGAAGAGCTCATTATTTTCAAGATACAAATCCTATGTAGAGGGAAATTGATTTACCATGTGGTGTAAAAGATAAACAAGAAAACACATTTACACGTTTTTTTTAGTTTCTTCCGATATTAATGTATGTTTTGTGCTTTTTCTTCAAAATATTAACTAGTTCTAAATATGTTTATCAATTCACAATGCATTTTTAACATGTTGAGCATATTGCAGGTGAAACACCACAAGGGTATGTGATGCAATGGGTGAAAATTTTGCATGAAACAATTGGATGATAAGAATAAAACCTATGATTGAGGGATAACTATAGTCTTACATGTTATTGATGTTTCCTCTAGAAGTGACATGTGTCCAAAAGTATATGAAGAAAACAAATTAAAAATTTAGAAGAAAAAACATATTTTAAATTGTGTGTGTGTATGTGTTGTCTAACTTACAGATTCCTCTAGTGGATAGGTTGATTATTCTACACCTTCCCTATTGTGGGAGAATGAGATTGCACACATTACCCATTATGAGATCACTTGTGAGTGCAACTAAATGTGCTAAGAGATACTCGGCATGTCTCATGATAGCCCCATTCAATGCTCAATGCCAATGATGCTTGAGAGTGTCAATTAGTTGATTCACCTGTATCGGATGTCGGGGCCAAAGAGTGACCCCTAACATCAAGTTGTATTGAGTAGGAGATAGATCACGAAGAAACAAAAATGGGTTGCAGTGAAAGAGTACACGAGAGGGTGTGTGAGGAATGCTCTATTTGAGATCCCTCTTAACTACTCAATGAGGAAACCGTTTAAACTCAAAGATTTTAAGCTTGAGGTTGCAATGAATTTTGTTTATGATAAAATATTTGGAGCATGGGGTGTGTTCCCCCACCATGATGAGGTTCCAATATATTTTTTGACACATCTATGTAGTTTTTGTGCTACATGTGAAGCCAGATTACACATCCAGATCATCATGATTTTATGGCCTTGATAGGGGACTCAATTATGGTCATCTTAGGGCTTGTACAAACCCCACTTCCATACCACCTCCTTTGAGATTGATACTAACTTGGAGGAGTATAGTTTTATAGTGGGAGTTAGATGAGACATTGAAACACAGAGTTGAAGTGCAGTGTAATGCCTCACATTTGTCATTACGTTGCTAGAACTATTACTCTATTCGCTTACTTTCTGTGTAGACAAGCCAGACTAATGAGACACTTTGTATGTGGACATGTTAATGTATTTAAGTAGGATATTATTTTAGGATTATATGTTCATGATGATTATCGATATGTGAGTTCATTAAGCATGCAAAGTAAAATGTGTAAATTTGGTACATGGATACCAACTAAAAACTATGTTTTAAATGTATAATAGATGTCAACCATGGTATAAAGAAACAAATGTTTCTTATTTTAACATAAAAGCATATATATTGAGATATGAAATTTGTTTTATATCTAAATGGATATGATTTATTGTTGAATTAACCTACAATATGATGAGCTATGCAATAGCCAAATGATTGGAGTAATGAGGTAAATTGGATGTCATAGACGTCAAGAAAATAATGTGTCCTAGATAAAGTTTCTCTTATGATTTTTAACACTACTATGATCTATGGGTAAGTCTGGCTTTGACAGGATGCATAGCTTGCCTAGATGGTTGTTCGATGACATGACTATACGAACAATAATTGCATAATATGGCCTAGTATAGGGTGTCAACTGTAGTTATATCAGGAGGGGTGGAGGAATTTCCCACAGGGAATCCTCTGAAATCTAGAGTCATGGAAGGGTTGTGTAGAGACACACTCCCCAAGTTGTGTGATGATGGCTGCTAGTTGCTTGCTAAGGAGGCTTTGTCGATATAATCGGCACTTCCACTTACACATACGGGTTCTATCTGGGGTTGGGTCAGTATAATTAATGCTCCAATATATTCCAGCAGAGGAAATGATAGGATGTGGAAGATGGAAGTAGGTTAGGGATGAAGGATGGTTTGAAGTAAATTAGAAAGATGTTGTGAGTTAGTTATTTAATAGCATGACTACTTTTATCTTCTAAAAGTATTTTTTTACTCATGTGTGATGATATGATTATGTTGTGTTGTTTGTATTGAATTATTGTAAACTGGTGTGATTGTTAGATGTTGAGATTTATATTTGTTATCTTGCATACTTGGATTAGAATGAGAACATACATGAAGGAACTGTGCATTAGAATAATTATTGTTTATAATTAGAAGCATTAGAAGAATGATTGTTTATAATTAGTATATGTATGTATACACTAGCTACATATACCTACATTTTACATGTACACTAGTATGATTATTATATGAAGTACATATAAATATCTTGTAGCAATGAATACCCTTCTTGACTTTCATCATTTGTTGATATGATGAATTAAATGGGTATGGCGGGGTGTAATGAATTTTGAGAGAAAATGTCAAATTCATTTATAAGCTAGCATGAAAATAAAGACTTTTTATTTTATATTTATTGTTATTGAATTCATTACTTTTAGTTTAGATATTTTTCCTAAAATCTAGAAGAGATGGTTGATGGCCCATAAATGAAGGTGGTCGAGGGAACTTGGGAAGATGTGCATGAGAAGTTGATAAATAGAGTGAAGAGGATATGAGGAGGGATTTTTATTTGGAGTTGTGGAGAGGTTGAGTTTGTTGAGAAGTGGAAAAATTCATGGTGGAATTATTGGAACAAGTTCTTAGAGATATTGTGCATTCTTGTTCTTAGAGACACGGGCATGGAGGGCCAAGCACTAGGAAGCCGGCTAAGCTCTTAGTTGGTAGGAAGGTTAATTCCATTGTGTGCATCAAAGGAAGGGAAGACTTGTTGCTGCTAAAAAACTACTACATTTTTGGACAAACTAGACATTTAAACATGTATTTTCAGTAAATTAAAGTTTAAATTACATTATATGTTGATCATTTGTTATTGTGATGGTTATAATAATGTTTCTAATATTCCTTAGTGTAATATGGTATTGATTTAAGGTAGAGTTCTTACACATGGTATTAAAGCATAGGCTCTAACCCTCGGGCCAATAAGGCCACCATGTATGTAAACTATGGTAAACTAATACAAAATAAATCAAATATTAAAGCATGTATGTAAACTATGGTGAACTAGTCCAAAAGAAATCAAATATTAAAAAAAAGAATAACGCAGTTGGAATAAAATAAATTGCTTGAGACCAACATCTAGAAATCATGAAACATATCACATTGTGGAATCATGAAACATATCACATTGTGGAATCTACCAATGGTCATTGGAAAAAAATTAAGTTCGAACAACTCACTTTTCTTCTCAATTATTGTTAATGCCTTCATATTGCTATTGATCATTTTCCGCATGGATCCTCCTAGATTCAAAAGTATGAGAGTCTTCATGGGCAATTGTGCCTGCATTAAGCCTGGACAGATAATTAATTTCCAGAAATTGTCTCTAGATTCAAGTTTGATCATCAGTCGCTTTGCTATTATTATTTCTTGTTAATCCCTTGAATATGTTCAATTTCTCTTCTTTATGGACGTATTCTCCAACAGCAACAGCATGACCATGATTTTTGGTTCAGAATCTCGTTGTTTCCTCTGACATCAGGAACCTATTGTTGTGATTAACACCAATTGATGAATATCGAAACACAATTGAATTTCGTTTTGCTTGTTTTTCGAGTCCCAACTTTGATCTGCATTTTGGGTAGATGAGTATTTCTTCACATCGTGGCAGCTTGATGTCAACTGGGTTGGCTCCTCATGGCCATAGAAGTTAACAAAGATGACAGGAATCGAACTCCTAATATGAAAAAAATAATTTATGTGACAGGAACAGGAATTTATGTGTGCAGATGATAGGGGAAAGGTTATCAATTATTCTCTTTAAAAGCCTTGCTTGTTATTAATAAAATTATGGACCATTTACAGTTTCCTACAGTATATTCGACAATTTCTCTTGATTTAGAACACCGAATGAAGAACACATAAGGGTTAACTCGCTATTGTGAGATGCTGCTTGATTCTTTTCTTTTCAGACAGAGATAGTAAATTTGCAATATATTGCATGGTCTCTTATAACTCAAAGGAAACAAAGTTATTAAATTGCACTTCCTAGCTTCTTCTTCCTCCTTCCCAGTGACTTGCAATTACTAATCTTACGGTCTCAATGGTGCATAGCTTGTTACTAGACTATGAACAAGCAAGGTAGTATAAAGCAACACTGAAGTATTTCAAGATTCCGTTCTTAAGGAAAATTTCAAAATAAAAGACTAGTATTCAATTGCGGCTATCTATGATTGAGCAATAAGATGCTATGAAACTTCCAAGAAAACATTATTCCAATGTAAATCTAAATTTGGTACATAATTGTACAAGAGTGCCCCGTTGTCCATTCTCGATCCTATTCCAGAAGTCAAAATCATCGTTCTATCCCCAAGACTCTCATGGCCACAAATATATTTTTTCAGAGAGAACAAAACTTGCAATTCCATAGACGGGCATAATCTCCCATGGAAGCCCCGGCAGAGAACTATAAAAGAAATCAAGAGGAGGGTCTATTTGTGTCCAGAGCCCACCTGTGTACACCATGATCCATCCAGAGGACTTGGAGACCTCACCGGTATAAAGAAGCATTTATGCAGAAAACATGGAGAAAATAAATGGAAGTGTGAAAAGTGTGCTAAGAGATATGTTGTTGAGTCTGATTGGAAAGCTCATTCCAAGACTTGCAGTACCAGAGAAAATAGATGCGATTGTGGGACTCTTTTTCTCCGGGTATCATTCTGATTTTGCATAAATGTGTTTTATTTTAGCATCCTTGAAACTTGTGTGCAAGTAGTTACAATTAAATCAGAGTCTAAGATAGAGGAGAAATCGTTTAGGGCTGGATGAATGGTTAGTAGTAATTACATTATAAATCAATGTAGTTACAGTTTTGGACAAACAGTTCATAGCCTACATTGTCATAGTTCATACCCTACTTTGTCCTGGTGAACATTGACAAGATCAATGATCTGAATATATGTATGTACACACCATGATTTAGACATCATAAACAGGCATATATTTATCTTCTTCAAAGCAGATTTTGGGAAAGCCCAGAGTGTTCATTTTTGCATAGACTTTTCGAATCTTTAACTATCTTGATCTGGTTGAGGATTCAATCATTCAAGGATTCAAAACGTCCATGCAAAGTGAACACTGTGGGCTCTCTGGAAACCTGCTTTGAAGATTCTTACGACAGAAATATCAGATCTCAAATTTATCTTATCATGACTGGAAGTTATATATTCCATTCCATTCAACCTATCTAACTAATACCTGAGCGGTTATGACTCTCAACTTGTTTCCTCCGCAAGTTTATGATGGAAGTCTGACCATACAAACTTATTAGGATGCTTCAAAGAGCAAAGTTACCTGAGATTGTATTTACAATTAATGGTGAGATTAGTTCACTGCTATACATCTAATCAGACAATTCAGCATTAATTGTCCATGAAATTACAAGAAGATTATCTTTTCGAAAAAAAAGCCATTAGTTAAACTAATTATGAAAATAGTTTGCAATGACTTTTCTCAAGCATTCGTTTAATTTCTTTAGCATTTCTTAAATTAATGCCTCTTCATTCTATTTTTTTTATCAATTTTGATATCGAGACCAAATGATTGTATGATATTTTACACTTGTTAATCCCAATGTCTATACTAATTTACATGTTTACTGATTTGTTCAAAGAATCACCTAATTATAAAACTGGTTTGGTTTGTTATAGATGTAGGGTCCTATTTGCTAATAAACCTAGAAAACTAAATTTTAATTAAAGGTAAAATAATCAACAATTCAATTATTTTTTTTTTTTTTCCAAGGAAAAAAGCGTAATTTTATTTCAACAGGTGAAGAAAATTACATTCTGAATATGCATAGAGAGCATACGATTGTCCACTTAAGGAGCACTAAGTTCACTGTAGTGTATTAGAAACATCAAACAGTCCTCTTAAAGGAAACAAAAAAAACTAGTCATAATATCATAGCTGTTCATATACTATCAAACTTTCGGTTCATAAAAACTACCTCCATGAAAGTTTATATAAAGTATAGACAATAAAAGAAACCAAGAGGACTCCCCGAGTCTCTTGTATGTATCCACTGTTATGTCTGTATCATTTCTGTATTAACAAAAATCTCCCTGCCATCTCTTGACAGTTCATGAACCAAAAATAAAACCAGCCCTATGTATGTGCCAGAACCGTGCCATAACCCAAACTGTCATCCATAAAAGGTCTACGATAGTACTCATAGACTGTTCCATTGTTAACTTCCTTCACTTTCCACACCCCCACTGCCAAGTCCCTGCCAACCTTAGAAGCCTCGTCCGCCTCCTTGTTGTTCTCCCTATATACATGTCTGCATGAAAAATGTAAAAATGAAAATTTCAGTAGAAGGATGTCCTGAAGAATATTATCAAGCCGTATATCCCTGCAAAGCTGTGTGCCATTTGTCCAATTTGTTGCATTCATTGAATCACCGTATACATTAATCCCAAGACATCCTTTTTCCTGTGCAAAAATGAGGAGAAGTTTTAAGCTCATAATTTCAGCAAAATTATTTCCCCCCTCCCCCAGTCCCCACGAAAGGTTGAAAGAATGGTTTGAATTGAAATGTAGTAGAGCCCCTCCCCCACATTTGAATCCCAAAGCAGAACCGTCATAAAATCCCCAGGGCATCGACACATCAATGTCCAAGGGAAGGACCGCTCACTGTTTTGCCACAACGATGTGATGAGGGAAAGCCTCTCGGAAACCACAGATCTGAACAGCAGTAACCGCCGGAGTGCATAGTTTCTCATTAAAGATCATCTTATTCCGGGCCATCCAAATGCCCCACGCAACCAATAATGGAAGGTTTAAGAAAGATTTTCCAGTAGGTTCCGAAACCCACCGAGTCTAGGCCTCCAAAACAGTAAGCCCAGCCCAGTCCAGTGAAACACGTACAATTCTGGAAACTTCCGCCCAGACTTGCACTGAAAATGGACACTGAAGGAATAAATGACAGCAGGTTTCAACACTAGCTTTGCACAAAATGCACCAGCCCGGCCCAACCCGATTCTTCCTCTGTAAAATATCCCAGGTAGGAACCGTGTTTTCGAGGACATTCCACATAAAAAGGCGGTGTTTCAGTGGACAGTGTATCTTCCAAATCTTTTTCCACCACCCTACCAGTTCACGAGGATTCAGGAAAAGACTCAGACTGATGTATCCCTCCCTAGGTGTGTACAAGCCAGTAGGGGCGCCTTCCCAAACCAAGTAATCGTCCCTGTCCCGAAGATATATATGTGATCGAGTCAAGGCCCCAAGATAAGCCCTCAAATCAATCCGCTCGGCTTCAGAAAGTGCCAGTGAATCCACTTCCACCCATGACTGTGTCCACGGATAATAATTAGGTGCAGCCAAATGAGAGAGAAGTGTTATACCCAAGTCCCGTAGAGTAGTGATCAGATTTGCATTCAAAATATGTTTTCCAGCACTACCAAACCATGGATCCTCCCCTACACAGAGTGTCTGCCCATTTCCCACATTCCACGCAAGTAAATCTCCAATCACTGGGAACGAATTAATGATAGCTTTCCAAATGATGGAACATCCCAGATATGACTTATCCACCGACCTGACCCATTCCAAAATAGTAGCAGGGGCAATATACTTCCGAAAAACAACTTTAGTCCAGAGGTTCTCCGATTTTAACAATCTCCACACTCCTTTTGCAGCCAAAGCCCTGGTGAAAAGATGAATATTCTTAAGACCCCATCCCCCTAATGCTTTTGGAATGGCGATCTTCTGCCAGCGTACCCAGGGAGATACATGGTCCCCTTTACCGCTCCACAAAAAACGGAAGCATAACTGACGTGCTTTCTCCAGTATGCCTTTAGGGATCCAAGTGAGGGACATCCAATAGACCGGAATGGCCTCCAAAACCGATTTCACCAGAACCAGACGGCCTGCCCGCGAGAGCCACCTGTGGCTCCAGACCTTCAGCCTCTTGTGTATTTTTTCAATAAGCCAATGCCAGTCCTGTTTAGTATAGGCATTCGGTTTTAAATGAAACCCAAGATAACAAAAGCCATCATCAAGTGGTAAGGAAGTAAATGAAAAGATCCTTCCTAAGGCCACAATCTCAGAATCCCTGAGTAAATGGGTTGTAAGTGTAGATTTCCGTACATTGATCTCCATTCCCGTGGCCGTAGAGAAGAGTTGTAAAATGTCCCGAAGTGTTTCCAAGTCCCTAGACGATCCGGTGCAGAAGATAAGGATATCATCCACAAACAGCAGATGAGAGATAATAAAATCAGGTGCCACCTGTATACCATGCAGAGTACCCTCCCTGCATGCATTTTTCAATGCTTTACTAAGCCCCTCAGCGACCAGCAGGAACAGTAAAGGAGACAAAGGGCATCCCTGACGAAGGCCCCTCTCAGCCCGAAAAAAGGGAGAAGCAGCACCATTGATGAGTACCGCAAAGGATACAGTAGTAATACAACTCATAATCCACCTGATAAAATCCACAGCAAAACCCAGATGAGTAAGGAGCAAATGTATATATAACCAGCTCACCTTATCATATGCCTTTGACAAATCAATCTTGATAATGGCTCCTTTAATTTTCCTCGCTTTCATACTATGTATGCCTTCCTGCGCTACCCCAATAGCCTCATGGATTTGTCTTCCTTCCAAAAATCCAAATTGTTCCTCCGAGATATGAGTGGACAATATACCCTTTAGTCGTCCAGCAATGATCTTTGACACCACTTTATATACACAGTTGCACAAAGAAATGGGTCTGAAGTCACATAAGGAAGAAGAGTTATCAGTTTTTGGAATAAGGGCAATAAAAGTGGCATTCATGGCAGCAGGAATATATCCTGATCGCCGAGTATCATCAACCATTTGCAGAAGATCATTCCCAATAAGATCAAAGAGTGCAAGAATAAATTCCACCGTCCATCCATCCGGTCCCGGGCTCTTGTCTTTTTGAAAACTCTGTAAAACCCCCTTCAATTCAGTTTCAGTAACAGTAGCCATCAGAGTAAGATTGTCATCCTCTTCCACAAAGCGAGGAAACATCTCAGCCATCCTGACCACCTCCAAAATGTTAGCCCGAGTGGGAGCTTTAAAGAGTGTATTGAAATGATTAACCCCAACCCCAGCCATACCATCAAAAGACGTCTAGGAATTCCCCAAATTGTCTTCCAGACTCCAAATGGTGTTGGCCGCCTTTCTTCCCTTTGCATAGGCATGGAAGAATTTTGTGTTCTCATCTCCAGCCAATAGCCAAAGTGCCCTGCTCTTCAAACGCCAAGTTTCCTCCTTTTCCAATAGAAGTTTATTTCTCTGGCCCTCCAGTGAGACCATATGGGCTTTCTCATCCTGTGTTCCAAGTCCCCCATCTCTCGACTCATAAATGGTTTGCAGCTCCAATTCAATAGTCTTGAGGTCCCTATCATCCCTATGTTTCTTCTCATAAGCCCAAGTCTTCACCGGCCCTTTAATCCTTTTGATATTGTCAGAGAACTGTTGTGAAGCAGAGAGGCCTATCCCAGGGTTGTAGTTTTCCCAAATGTTGCCAATAAGTTCAGTAAAGGTCTCATCATTAAGCCAGATCTTATTAAACTTCAGTGGCCCAGCAGGTTTCGACGGGCCATCCCGCATCTCCAAGAAAATAGGAAAGTGATCAGAGGAGCCCCCCGAGCCAACCCACTGTCTCAACAGATAGTTCCTATCTACAAAAAGTTCAGACACCAGAAAACGATCCAATCGTTTTTCTACTCTGTAATCACCAGTTCTGTTATTTCTCCAAGTAGGTTTAAGGAGTGTCGGCTCAATATCCAGCAGATTATGAGTGATCAACTGGTGGGTGAAGAAATCAGACAAAGGGTCCGTCCGAGCTCTGCTGCCCCACACTTCAGCCGGCCCAAGTGAGAAGTTCAAATCTCCCCCTATAAGAAGATTCCCCACATCAAATAGAGGGTGTGAGAAAAGGCCTTCCCAAAAAGGAACCCTGTTCAAATAGGGTCCATAAATATTCACCACCGAGAAGGTCTCACTGAAATCCAGAGATGTGCATTCCATCCCCAAAGCCCCTTCCATTCCCCAAAGATTATGACACTGAACCGTGTGATTGCTCCAGCCAATAGCCTGTCCTCCAGACCGTCCTCGGGCATCCAAGGTGGCAAAAGTCCAGCCACCAAACCAACCTTCAAGTAAAGACTTAATAGTCTCCCCCACACCCATAGTTTCCTGAAGCAGAATGATATCCGGGTGTTCAAGAGATACCACTCTGCGCAATGCTGATCTTTTATGGGGACCAGCTAGACCCCTACAGTTAAAGGACATCACCTTCATCAACGACCCCTCTTCTGGGCTCGCACCGCTCTAAGCGCCCGATCAATAGTCACTTGTTTGCCGTCCATGAGGTCCATCTTCGCCTTAGTTTGTGCCATAGCTAGATGGGATTTCCTACCTCTGCCCTTTCCCGTTTTAACAGTAGAATTGGCCCTAGTACCCAACCCACCCGGGGAGATATTCGACAGGGAACGTAGGAAATATCCGGAGTCGGATGGGGTAGTAGGGGAGGAGGGGGAGAGGTCATCAAAGGGCACAGGTTCAATCACAGTGGGATGGTCAAGCGGCAGTACCCCAGAGTTTGATGAAGAGCAAGATGGGAGAGTAGGATCTAAACAAATTGGTAAATCCAACTCCATAGCCATAGAGATATTCAAATTTTTCAAAGCCTCTATCCAATCAGGTTTATCCAAAGACAAATTATTTAAAACAAAATGTAAGGACAGAGGAGTAATGGATTGAGGTATACCCGCAGATGAAGACCCAGGTGCCGTAAAAGCAGTCTGACGTGGGGGCTCCAAAGTAGTAGTTACCGTTACAGCATCCCCAGTGTGTGGCGCATCCACTCCCACCACCAGTGGTAGAATCTCAGCCCCAACCTCCAAAGAACCCGAAACTGGTAAAGAAGTGCAAGCAGGACGTGCATCTGCCGGAAACCGAGGAGAACCATTACCTTTGTCCCCGGCCGAAACCCCAATAGGTTGGGTAACAGCTACTGGGTCCTCCACGGGAGGTGAAACAAACGCAGCATTTGGGGCTTTATGCGGCCCAAAATTCTTCCGACGAAAGGGTAGCTTGCAATCAGCAACAGGATGACCATATGCATGGCATCGGCGGCACCTGAAAGGCACATTTTCATAATCCAATTTCTGCGAATACACATAAGGTCCCCAGCTGAGAGTAACATCCGGTACAAGTCCATCTCTGATATTCAGATTAACCAGGATCCGGGCAACCTTCCTCTGGCGAGTCTGAAGAAAACTATAGTCCCCATCTAAATAAGTACCAATCATGTCTCCAATCCCCCTGAAATGGCGCTCAGACCAATAATGAAGGGGTAGACCCGGTAGCCGAACCCATATCGGTACAATATCCAGTCGTTCCCGACTAGCATCAAACATCGGATGCCAGGGTTTGATCATCACGGGGCAATGATCCCAGCTCCAGTTTGAATTCAGAACCCATCTGGTATGTGCTTCATCATTGAAATTAAAGGCAAACCAGTTTCGGGTTAACTCCACCACCTCCGGAGTATAACCCAAGAAACCAGCCCAATGTTCCCGTACCCATGCTTCAATAGTGCTGAGAGCAAAGGATCTACCTAAAGCTTTGCCAACCAGGGTGATGCCCGTCATCTGAACCAGCCGATTCCACTCGATATCTTCTCCCAGGGCGTAGTTGTACCGTGTCCTACTGAGCTTCAACCAACGCTTTTTACCTCGTTTCCCCGGCTCTGCATTGTGCTGTGTATTATCTCTAGAGGATGTTCCGCCCCAATCATCCGAGCTAGTACCAGAACCCAAGCAGGGGCTGGCAAAACCCCTGTGTTCATAAGGTTCCAATTGTCCCGGCCACGAGCAATCCCCACCGTCCGCAGCTAAGACTGGAGCCGCCGGAGGAACCCTATCCACATATCCAAGATGACCTGCCGCTGCAGAAACCAGGCCCTTCTGCCTGTCCACCGAGCCCTCCAGGGCAGTGATGACTTGTTCCGAGGACCAAAGAGCCCCCGTATCCTTCAAAGGCGGAATGGGAGGGTTGTCGAGTGTGGGCAAAACGTTCGATCCCAAATCCGGAGAGAGGTTAAGGAAACCCGATGGAGAGAAGCCCAGTGCGGCACAGTCCGCTGCAGGAGTTACCACCGCCCCTCCTTCCCCAGGAGAAAACCCTACCTGCCACCCGGCGCCTGTAGGTTGTTTCCAAATGGCCGCATCGTCGGTAGGGTCAAAAGAATAATCAAGGTTTTCTTCGTAGGTAGCCATGGTTATCAGCTACCAACCTCCAGCCGTAACCCAGGTAAAGGAAGACCAGGGTAAGGTAACCTGTGAAGTGTTTAATCCGGGTAGCATCCAAGAAAACCGCCTTTAACTACGTGCTATCAACCCGCGATACTGTCGACCGCGGTCCGTTCTGTGCACAACCCCAGTGCCTAGGGTTCCACCGTGACCAGCAAAACTCCCGTCGCCCGAGATAATACTGCCATTTCCGTCTTACACCTTTTAACGTAATCCTTCATCCATATCTTCTTGGATCCCGTTTGATTAGTGGAAAAGTCAAGCACTTCAATAATTTTGAGCAATCAATCAACAATTCAATTATTTATGAATTCATATTTAAGATAAAATGTAACCCAAGATGGAATTGGACTTACAGAGATCCCATATAAGCTTTCCAAACCCAGGTGGTAGCTACTGGAAACCAATTGTGGGGGGGCCGCTCTCTTCCCAACCAAGTCCTCAGTGTTGGACTAAGAACCCCTGAGCCTTCACTCAGCTATACCAATCCAACCGGACCTCAAAATCAGAATCTTACTCTACCCTCAACCTCCAAACCTCCATCCCCACCTAGTTCATAGAACCCTTGCTCCCCCAGACTTTTCTCAAGACAAAGAACATAAAAACCCCTCCAAAAAATGAAGGATCCTCAATCAGCCCCCAATTCCCCTATTTATGCATAATTTTCTTTATTTATAGTAAATCAACCTAATTCAAGTTTAAATTGGACTGTAAAATAAGTCTCTTTGATTCACAATATTAACCTGATCTGCACTATTGACTCCCTGTGTTCCAATTGAGATGTGACTAAGCCTATTTATATCTCTGATTGACCCTCACCTACCCAGCTAGTTGGAACAGTCTACTCAGTATTGTTATTACTATCATTGTAACAGATTTTAATTGTTATTAAAATGTGTTAGTTGTTTGTTTTATTTATTTTGCTTTGTTGATTGTGTTACCCTCTGATTTCTTGATACAATCATACCCAACAAGAGGTTGGTTGTGTAAGAGTGAAAATCCGAAGTGAAAGGATCACTCGTATCATTGAACATCATTCCACGCAAATTGGAAAAACACAGCGGCCAACACTTGGTTTTACTATGGACATGGAAAATCTACTTCAGGTCATTCGGTCCTATGGTCCTCCAAATATTGAGTTCCATATCGTGGATGTATAACAATTGGAATTTTTAGGAGTATGTCAATTTCCAGTTAGTTTTAATTTTGAAATTGTTGGTTTTTCATTGTAGAGAGAGATAAATATGAATTTTTTGTTGTTTTATGTTCATACATTAAAGATTTGATCTTTAGCAATATATAGGTCTTCAAGGTAATGTCTTTACCTGATTTTACCTTTTCACTAAATAGATAAATAATTAATAATATTGTAAGCTTATGAGAATACCTCCCAAAGCTACATAAACATTAACACTTCCTCTTAGCTAGGGAGGTATTCTCATTTGTAGAAATTTCTCCAACTGAATGACAAGTCCATGTCATCATATATGGAACACTCCCTCTAAGGAGTAGAACAAGGCATGTTTATAGATATCCAAGGCATGATCTTCAGCACTGGCTTTCTTCTTGTCTTCTGAATATAAGAGAAGTTTTGTCCCTTCTGATCAAGTCCTTCTAACCAGAACAAATGTACCCACTGGAACCACATCATCTTCTCAAAGAAGATATCTTGATCAATTTGATTAGCATGGTAATCCTAGACCACGGAGGATTTACTTCCTCATGCACTTTATCAATCTAAAACCAAAAGGAGGATGCACTCCTCAGAAAGACTCTTCTTCCAATTTACCAGTCATTACAAATGGAAGGCAGTGATGACTACATCGATTCCATCCCTCTAGGCCCATGTTCCAGATAGGAACACTCTCCACATAGGATAACATCCCACATAGGGATCCATTCCACAAAGGAGACCTCCCAACACAGGAGAACGTTCCACACAGAGATCCACTCCACAAAGGAGTCGTATCCACACAAGAGTCTTATCCACACAGGAGAACGTTTCACACAGGGCCCATCCCACATAGGGATACACTCCACAAAGGAGTCTTCTTCACACAGGAACCATCCCACACAGGGATACACTCCATAAAGGAGTCTTCTCCAAATAGGAGAACGTTCCACACAAGAACCATCCCACACATGGATACAATCCACAAAGGACTAGGATTCCACACAAAACTCATCTCGGTCCACACAGAAGCACAGTCCACAGAGGACTAGGATTCCACACAAAATGCATCTCGGTCCACACAGAACCACAATCCACACATGACAAGGATTCCACACAAAACTCATCTCGGTCCACACAGAACCACAGTCCACATAGGACTAGGATTCCACACAGAACTCATCCCAGTCCACACATAACCACAGTCCACACAGGACTAGGAGTCCACACAGAACTCATCTCAGTCGACACAGAACCACAGTCCACATAGGACTATGAGTCCACACAGAACTCATCTCGTTCCACACAGAACCACAATCCACACAGGACTAGGAGTTCACATATAACTCATTGGTCCACACAAAACTACAACCCACAAAGGACCAGGAGTCCACACAGAATCACAGTCCAAACAAGACTAGGAGTCCACACAAAAATCATCTCGGTCCACACAGAATCACAGTCCAAACAAGACTAGGAGTCCACACAAAACTCATCTCGGTCCACACAGAACCACAATCCACACAGGACTAAGAGTCCACATAGAACTCATTGGTCCACACAAAACTCATCGACACTCCCTCTCACTGAGGGAAGCATTCTACAACACTCCAAGTCGATCACGGAAGTACACAAAATTCACCTTGGGAAGGGGCTTGGTGAGAATGTCAGTAGTCTGATCATCTATAGGAACATACTAGAGTTGGATTGCTCCTCTTTGCACCATGTCACGTATGTAATGGTATTGAATCTCGATATGTTGCAACTTGCTCACCTGTGGAGATATACTACAACTTCATTGCTCCCTTCTCCATCTTAGAGTGTTTGGGAGATCTCCCCACTCTGTCATAGAATGTCCAGGAGAAGGCACTACCCCATTCTAAATATCTCTCCACTCTGTCTCAAAGTGTCTGGGAGAAGGAACTAATCTCCCCACCACATCACAAGGTGTGTGGGAGAAGGCACTATCCCATATTGACCCATTTACCCCTAGCCAAGTCACATGGATAATAATGAGGGAACACCTGTGTGATTCACATCTTCAAGCTCATCACATCTCCCTCTATGTTGGAGCGCCCTACTCCCTCCTCATTTGAGAATCTTGCTCCTTCTGCATCTAAGAATCCTATTCCTTCTTCATAGAAGACATCTTGTTATCCTGGGATCTGAAGCCAACTCCCTCTGAAAATTCTGCTTTGTCATCAAGTATATGTCAATCTACTCATCTATGGATATGTATTGGAGCCGCACTACTCCCTTCTCTACCGTGTCTCTAATGAAGTCCTGCAAGAAGATCCTTGAAGCCACATTGCTTCATGGCCTGCGACATTGGATTTGATATACTCCATATCTGATGTACCTAGTGCTACATAAATATGCTTCTCACTCTTTATGTCCACTGCACTCCATCTAGTCAGAACATGCATATCTCAACAACCCCACTTCATTATCCAAAACATATCTCGTGCCATATCCAACTATACCACCTAGATACTTCAACACATGCCTTGGTTCACCAAATCTGAATCGAAAGTAGAATTACTCATATTCTCCAGATTTTTCCTCACAGGTGTATCCATGGACTTGCAGTCCATCATCCCGAATCTCTCAAAATCCCAAGTGTGTACTTTCCTTGTCTAAGGAAGATTTCACTTGGTCTCTACCACACTTCTAATCAAGCCAAGATCCTCCATCTACCTCTATGCTAGAGCACCAAGCTCCCTCTGCAACTGAGAATCCTGCATTGAAGTAACATGTTGTACTGGATACTTCTACCCATAAGAACATGGGTAGGTCTTGATCACGAATCATTGTTATCAGAGCCTCCATATTGGACTTATGTGTATGAGAACATGTTTCTCATTTTCACTTAAACATAAATCCAATGAGCATGTATGATATGAATATCATTTATCAAAACTCCTACAAACATGTCTTTATATGGCAAGGGTGATTTCTATAACCTTAAGCATGATATTATTTTACTTCAATATACTTAACGTCATTTACTAATTCCCCATGGCAAACCCATTTAACTTTGGATATGTCTTAGCAAAAGAAAGACTCGCCAATTCCCAAAATCACGAGGGAACAAAAAATTAAGAATTTTGGTTTAGAGTTAGAGGCATGATTTACCATCTAGCCCTATATCCAGATCTTGAACATTTCACATGCCCAAGGATTCACACTACCTAAGGGAAAGAGATAACACTTTCCCTAGTCTTGGGTAGAAGTATTTTTAACGTGTGCATAAAAAAAATTACCAACCAATTGGTAAAACCATGTATTGGAAAGAAAACCATGGGCCAATACCCTCCCAACTCTAATCACGAACCAAACCATTGTCATGTTGCACATAACATAGTTTTACTCCTCTCGAAACCAAGCTATGATACCATGTTGGTTTTTAGTTGTAGAGAGAGATAAATATGAATTATATGGCTTTGTTGTTTTATGTTCATACATTAAATATTTGACCTTTACATGATTTTACATTTTCAGTAAATAAATAAATTTTCATTAACACTGAATACAACAAGCTATCCATGTAAAAGATACGTGAATAAAAAAGTTATTGTTGATAAATATTTAATATAATATAAATCATAGTACTCAATTGAGTGTAGATCTGACATGTTATGTAATTGATATGTAATCTAGAAATTTCTTTGATTCTTCATAAATAATAATCCATATTTTCCATGTGAGAAAGTATATAAAACATAGTACACTAAAATGTTATATTAATATAATCTTTTTCTAGAATGAAATATAACTTTGATTAAAATATCCAAATTAAAATGAAAACTAGCCTTCATTTACCTCCTTGATTCTTCATGAATAAAAATCCATATTTTCCATGTGAAAAAGTATCAGAGTACACTGAATAGGAATCCATATTTTCCATGTGAAAAAGTATATATAAATCATAGTACACTGAAATGTTATATTAATATAATCTTTGTCTAAGGTGGAATATAACTTTGATTATACTCTCCAAACTATAATGAAATCTATAACTTTGAATAAAATGTCCAAATTATAATGAAAGCTAGCCTTGGTTTACCTGTAAATGACTGGTTAGGGTTTCTTTATAATGATAATGGGCTTCTAGATCGTCAAATTTGAACTTTTGTGACAAGGGTATAAATATATGTGTATATTAATAAAAATAAATTTAACTAATATCGAACATATATAATCACACATTAATTTAGGGCGTTGTGTATGCATATTAAATTAATTTAGGGCGTTGTGTATGCATATTAAATTCATTCGGAGTTACAAGATTTATAACTATGTGAAGATGGTCTAAACTAACTTATGGTTGATTTGACATATTTTAATCAGATCAGGGTTTAGGGTGACCATAACATTTTTTTTATCATGGAAGATATATAAATTATGTCGTGATTTTCTTTATATTATGAATGAACATAACTTTGGGATGAAATTTCTTCAAGGGTGGGTGTATGTAATGCCTCACACTTGCCATTATGTTGCTAGAACTATTACTTTATTTACTTACTTTCTATATAGACGAGATAGACTAACGAGACACTTGGTATGTGGACATATGGACAAATTAATGCATTTAAGCAGGATATTATTTTAGGATTATATGCTCATTATGAGTATAGATATGTGAGTTCATTAACCATGTAAAGTAAAAGGTGGAAATTTGGTACATAGATACCAACCAAAAACTATGTTTTGAATGTATAATAGATGTCAACCATGGTATAAATAAGCATATGTTTCTTATTTTAACATCAATGCATATGTAATGAGATATGAAATTTGTTTTATATCTAGATGGATATGAGTTATTGTTGAATTAACCTACAATGTGATGAGCTATGTAATAGTCAGATGATTGTAATATTGAGGTAAATTGGATGTCATAGATATCAAGAAAATAATGTGCACTATAAAGTTTCTCTTATGATTTTAAACACTACTATGATCTGTTGGTAATTGTGTCTTTGATAGGATGCATAGCTTTCCCAAAATGGTTGTTCATTGACGTGACTATAAGAACAATAGTTACACAGTATGGCTTAGTATAGGGTGTCGACCCTAGTTATATCAAGAGGGGTGGAGGAATTTCCCATCATGTATCCTCCAAAATCTAGACTTGTGTGAGGGATGTGCAGAGATAGGCTCCCCAAGTTGTTTGATTATGACTTTCAATCGCTTGTTGGGGAGGCTTGGTCAATATAGTCGACATTTCCACTTCCACTTACACTTACAGGTTCTATCTGGGGTTAGGTCAATATAATTGATGCTCCAACATATTCCAAGAAAGGAAAGGATATAATGTGGAAGATGCAAGCAGGTTAGAGAGGAAAGATGGTTTGAACTAAATCGAGAAGATGTTGTGAGTTAGTTATTTAACAACATAAGTACTTTTGTGTTCTAAAAGTATTGCTTTGCTCATGTGTGAGGATATGATTATGTTGTGTCGTTTGTATTGAATTATTGTAAACTAGTGTAATTGTTAGATGTTAAGTTTTATATTTGTCATCTTGCATACTTTGATGAGAATGAGATCATACAAGAACTATGCATTAGAAGAATGATTGTTTATAATTAGTACATGTGTATGTATGTATACACTAGCTATGTATACCTGTGTTGTACATGTACCTGGTATGATTAATTGATGTATTAATTATTGAATGAATGGTTATTGATGATCGGGATTATATGGAGTACATATAAATATCTAGTAGCATTAAATACCCTTCTTAACTTTCATCAATTGTTGATATGATGAATTAAATGGCTATGGTGGGGTGTAATAAATTTTGGGAGAAAATTTAAGATTCATTTATAAGCTAGCATGAAAATAATGACTTTTTATTTTATATTTATTGTTATTTAATTCATTACTTTTATTTTAGATATTTTTTCCTAAAATCTAGAAAGGGTGGTTGATGGCCCATAAATAAGGGTGGTTGAGGAAACTTGGGGAGATGTGCCTGAGAATTTGATAAATAGAGAGAGTAAAGAAGAGAAGAGGAGGGATTTTTACTTGGATTTGTGGAGAGGTTGGTTTTGTTGAGAGGTTGAATAACTCATGGAGTAATTCTTGGAAGAAGTATTATCATGGAACATGTTCTTAGAGATATTGGGCATTATTGTTCTTAGAGTCACGACCACAGAGGGCCAAGAAATTGAAAGGTTTCTTGGTGCTAGGAAGATGACTAGGATCCTAGTTAGTAGGGAGGTTGATTCCAATATGGAATCAAAGGAAGAGAAGGCTTGTTGTTGTAGGAAAATTACTACATTCTTGGACAAACTCGACATTTAAACATGTATTTTTTCAATAAATTAAAGCTTAAATTACGTTATACTTTAATCATTTCTTATTGTGATAGTTATAATAATGTTTCTAATATTCATTAGTGTAATATGGTATTGATTTAAGCAATAGAGTTCTTACATGTAGAATATGATAGCAGACCCCATGTGTAGAACATTGGGAGGTCTTTTAGTTGCTTTAGCTGAGGAGAGATCTAGTTCAACCCCCACTTCATGAGAGCTTGATTTGTACTAGACCAGGGACACAACACTTGCATTGCTATTGTCCAAGCAATTATCACAATATGCTATCAGTGCATACAAGCCAACTTCTAGAGACATGGTATAACTTTGTACATTAAAGTATGCTTAAATTATCTTTATTAGTCATCAATTGATCATTTTGATACTTGTGGACTCAATCAACACATTAAGCAATATTCTTTTGTTTTTGTAACATGTATATGCCATCATTATTAGATGAGATCAGTTTCTTGTCCATATGTGATAGATAGGGGAGACCTGATTAGTGATTGCTTGAATTCTAAAATTTTCAATTGATATAAATTATGTATGTTCTTGCATGTTAACAATTCTTTATTTCATCTTTTTTTTTTACGTCCTCTATTCAGATGGATAGAGGAAAGGGTATCGTTGATGGCCCTAAGCCCTCGACTGAGGTTGGACACATATCCAAGCCAAATTATCCACCTATAGTCCAAACCCCCTTAGTCAATGAGGCATAAATCATGCCTCAAGTCAACCAAATCCAATTTCAATGCATAATTTTTTTAAATAATGATTATAGTACATGTATTTACTAATTTGAGTTTTTACATTTAATGGAATCACACATGAGCTAGAGTACACGGGGTACTTATTGATTCCCTTATGATGAGGGAACATGATCCAAATGCAAGATTTTTTCATCCTAATGAGGGTCCATTGAGGATTAAAGGATCCAATGCATAGATATGAATCCATACAAATAGGTGTATAAATAATGTGACATTGAAATGCTCATTATATTTTTAATTGTAATCATGTTTTTAAATAATCATTTGACTTCATGTTTCTGGAGTGCATAGACTCGAAGGATGTATACACAAACCCAGATCCCATACACACAATTTATCTTTGACTTAGCCCAGGTAACTTGATCCATTTGGTTAAAATATAAGCAACTCATAAATTTTTGCAGTAAAAGTTATATAACTTGATTGTAAATTTAATAAGTAGTTTGTAATGCTAGATGAAGTTGTTATGGAATAATTTATGCATGGTTTTGACACTCTGCCAAGTGATCGGGGTCCTAGTGAAAGTGATGGTGGCAGTGGCAATCACCGAAGGGATGATGGGGGACCTAGTATAGGTGATGGTGGTGGTGGTGATGGAAGTGGTGATGGTCACATGGGCTAGTAGCATATGTTTTGAATTGTACTATATATGAATGTTATGTATATGAATTTATTTTTTTTATAGTTTATATATGGACTTTTTGATCAATTTTAGATTTATGATGAATATTTTTTAGACTTTATACTTTATATGGAATTTTTTTTCTTGATGATAATCATGTGCAAATATCATTAAGCTTGTTCAATATGCATTTTAATTGACAATTATTATATAGATTCTCACACTTATTAATCATGAGTTAACATTTTATGTGCAATTAAAATCCCACCTATGTATTAGAAAACCACTTAATAAAACAAAACTTGAATATCAATATTAATAATTTAAGAGCCAAGGAAAAATTGTAATGCTAAGCCATTAGGTTCAAATAAGATAAACTATAACAATATTAAAATAAAATGAATAGCACGGCTTGATGATTGTTGCATTGGATGTCCATGTGGATAAGGATGGGGTGTTTGCAAAGTACGTTGAAGCTATATTCATTGTTAATTTGTAAAGTCTATTATAGACCCATGATTTAGTTTTGTACTTAAGTCTTGTCATGGTTTAGTTTTGTTGTTGATTCATAAGTTTATTATAATTTTTTATTCATATTCTATTATATTTATTTTTATTCCTTAGCACACTAAACCATAAATCATAACTCACATTATAACCATCAACCATAACACATATCACATATGTATTTATGCTAAAACTGAGTATCAATTATTCAATCTTAACCCATATAGATTTATGCTAAAGCTAACTATGAATTAGTTAATTATAACTAATATAGATTATGTTGAAACTAATGCAAATACAACATATGATTTTCCAATATATGTTAAAACTAATGCAAATACAACATGTTATTTAAAGTGGCAAGTGTTTCCCTTGTTGGAAGGGGGTAGATTGCAAAAAATATGGAAACAAAAACAATGAAATGTGTTTTGCATGTGCTAATTGTATCTATTGATAAATAATCTTTTGTATATGAAATTATTTTTATTTTTTCATAGTAATGCTGCAACATAATGAATAAAGGCAAAGAAAATCAATAAATTTGTTAAGTTTCATACTATGTTAAAAAATATAAAAAAACATGGCCACTGTCTACAACACAAAGAAATTTTTATAGTTTGAACCATTACACTTCATTATAAATAATAAATAATCCTAAGAATATGAACATAACTTTACTTATTAAGTATAATTAACTCCTAAGTAATTAGACATCATATAGCATGATTTTTATCATACATATATGTAAACTACTTCTCTTAACCAATATTTGGAATCTAAGTAAAAGGACTAGCAATGATATAATTTGAATAATTATATATTAATAGTAAAGTTACATGACTAAATGACTAAATATGATGACAGGTGAAATTGTGGTTTATCATGTTATTAGGGAGTAATCCATTGACCTTGGAATGCAATATTGAAATTTGTAGACCTATGCATGTAATTATTGTGAGGAAAAATTCAAGTTGTTTTCAATATTGTACATAATGTAATCAATTTGTCAAATCAAATGCAAACCAAGGTGCAAAGGAATTTATGAAATTGATTTGATAGGTCCTTTTAATCATAATTAGACATATTGCATGTTCATAATCCAAAGTATAAAGGCACATGAAAGAACAAATCTTGAGAAAACATGGTGTTACAGTTGATTTAATTTATGTGAATTTAAAGATAGACACATTAAATATATTTGTAGTTGTACTTAGTGAAGAGATAAATGATACAAGTTCACATTGATTACCTACCCAAGGTTTTCACAAACATAGAAATGGATGAAAACATATATCAATATTTTGTGTGGATTTTCAAAGTGGTAAGGTATGTATGAACATATATATGCCTCCATGTCTTGTAGCATCATCAATCAATAAAAGTATGTCTAAAGTTTCAAGAGCCTTAATGTTGCCATGCAACCTTAATTAAGGTCTTTCCCAAATTAAAGGATATCAAAGTTCTCTTGAGAACGGGATTAGTGTTAGTGTTTGAGTCAATATAACAACTTTTTGAACAAATATAAATAATCAACTTATGTGATATTGATTATGGGAAATTAAAAACTATGCAAAAACATCCTATATGGGTGGGTAACACATGCACTAGAGAATAATAAATTTATATCTCCAAACTCTTACCAAATTATGCTAAGCAGTAAGTTTGAAGAGAAGATAGATGTCTATGTGGAATATTCTAAATTAAGGTTTATCGTGAAATGTGAATGGCCTTACAAACCCAATGAGGTTGATGGTTCATAAAGTTCACCTATTGGTTTCATAATTGGATATTTGGTGTTTCTAGGAGGTGAAAGCAATTGATTATTGTATTAAATATGGTCATAAATTAAATTTTTCCTAGTGCAATTTTGTTCCATATTTGCAGCAATAAGTACAAAGGGAATTTCCCATTCACATCTCACACAAGCTATCATCTTGAATAATTGATTCAACTAGTAGAATTGTGTAGGTTTTCCTTAGTCTTGATGGTAAGGTTCGTATCTTTGTCAACTTACATTCCCCCATGAAAGTAGAGGAGAGAGTAGCCTTGTGGGAATGGCTAAATGAGTATCGAATGAAGGTTGACTAGATATTGTGTGGTGAATTCAATAATGTGGAGTCTCAGGGTGAAAAACATTGGGGTTAGTATGGTCCAAATACTCCAACAAGAATGTATGACATACAGTGTCCTTAAGGCCCAATCTTAACCTATATGACCCAAATAAGTATCGAAAGTCAAACTTATTTAAGTTGTGGTTTACTTGGTCTAATATTAGGATTGATTTTGGGAAAGCTACGAAGTGGCTTGAAAGAGCCATGATTTCATATTAGAACACTTCCTCTTTTTATTGCAATGGTAGAATATATAGAAGTGATGGAGGAATTCATTATCTTTTACCTCCAACCAATTTTGTTCTCATTTTCATGGAGAGAGGTCAATATGTGATTGGCAAAGTGTCCATCCCTTCTTAATGTTTCCCACTTGCAACACGCAACTTGTCTTCAAGTCATTATGTGATTGTATTGTATAGTGAATGATGTCATAGGATTAATTATAAATTTGTTGTAGGGGTTCGATCAACATCTTGCTCATGTGCTTCATTGGTGCAATGCCCTCTTGCATGATTTTGATTTATACCTATTTAGGAAAAACTTTTAGTCATTTTGGTATCTGATGGTACCTTACTAAGACGGGGAGGAATCCTATGTGTTGTTTTGGACATTATTAGTTGCATTTATGCATATGTATATATGTTGTCTATGTATGTAAATGGATACATTGTCATGAAATATATGTGTAGATGACATAATATTGTATGGTTTACTTGTGGATGGATTCATGTGTAGATATTGTGACTTGTGATTTACTAGTGTGGATGGATTACTATGTACAAATTGTGCTTGTGATTCGTTTCTGGACGGATTACTATGTTTTGGGCTAATTAACTAGGGTAAGTTGTGGTAGAGAATTCTAGATCACTAGTTGGTGTGGGACCATGAAGGATTGTAGAATTCCATTTACCAAATTTTTAATTTTTAATTAAAGATGCAAAGCAAACATGATGATTTTGTAATAGCACCCGAGGAGGGGAACATATGATTTATGTAGTAAGATTTTATTTCAAATTATATACTTGATATATGGTGTTATGTTTGCATGTAGGTCTTAGGGTGGGACCTTTCCAACTTGCCAACATATGGGTATAGGTCACAACCATGTCTTAACAGAGGCATGGAGTCTCTCTTCGTAGAATATGTGGGAAGTGTACTTATGTTGAGGAGACAAGGATGTGGTGTCCATATTTCATAATCGAGATTTGGGCCATGCAGTGAGGATGTGGAATCCTTACTCCCAAACAACCGGATCTTAAAGATTCAAGCTAAGACGGGGTGATTTCAATGACCCCCATGGCCAAATTAGTTAAAGAGTGTTTTACCCACTTAGGAGGGGAAAAACTCAAACAATATTATTATAATTAAAAATAAGGCAAAATATAATTAAAAGAAAATAAAAAATAAGGAAATTATGGTGAAGAAACATAAGGGGGGTGAATAATATTAATTAGGAAAAATGATTAATAGACAATTGTGCATGGAGATGAGTTGTGAAGTAGGAGGATGTAGATAAAAAGAGCAAGGGGGATTTTTGAGCGGGGGGGAGAGGATTGGTAGGGGGGACTGCTACCAAATTTTCATTAGGCTGAACATAAACCATAATTTCCTTTCTTAGCCAAAAATATGAAAGAGGTGAAGCTGGTTAGAGAGAACCTTATACTTCATAGGGTCTGGAACTTCTATGTCAAATTCAAGGTGAGGTTGACTAACCATCAGATGACTTAATTTGCTAAAGTAATTGTTCAAGGCAGCGGTTGTGAGCCTATACAAATCAAGGGTTGTAGGGAAAGAAGTTTTCACTAAGTAAGGCAGGAAGAAAATCAGTTTCCAATCAGTAAGTTTGTCAAGCAAGGAGTTTATAAACTTAAGCGCTTGCTTAGCAACTAGAAACAAATTTTCACAAGTACATGGATTTATTTACTTACGTAGAATACTGATAATTGCATCATTCATTTTATTAAGAGTAATTGTAATCGATTTTAGTGTACAATGGTAATTGTGATGGTAGCTCTTACATAATTGTTAAGTTATTTTGGTGAACAACATGTAACATTGATGTTTTGTATAATGATTTTTTATAGAAGTAATTTTCAATAAAAGTGTTTGTTGGACATTGTAAGAGCTCACTTGTGGGTGTAGCTTGCAATGCCTTAGTTTCCTATGATAAAAAGTTATACCAAATAAAAATCGGTGGGTAACTGGCAATGTAAATGTTTGCATGCAAATCGTTTGTTAAAATGCCTCTACTAAGTAAGCAGTGAGTAAGTCTGAAAATTGTTTGTTATAATGTCTCTTAGAAAGCATTTTTCTTATGTCTAGCATTTTCCAACAAATTGATTTAGTTGGGGTCAAGTTGTAGTTCAATTTGGGCATTATCCTTATGTTATTCTCATGAAACAAAACAAACTGTAGAGGTGATACCGCTCCTACATTGTTGGGCATATCTTTTATTTATATCTGATTTAGAAATTAAATTGGATAAGTAAAGTCATTGGCTGTATTTGGTATTTCATTTATAGTTAAATTATATCAACAAATTGTTGCTCTGTTGGGCAAGAATTTAAGAGTGAATTTTTGCATGAAGGAAATCGATTTGAACTTAGCCACAGAAGAATAAATGGCTGGTATGATTTAGTAAATCCGGTATGCAAAATGTTTGTCATAATTTATTAATGAGTTGTATGGTATCTCTTCAACGAACAATTGGTATGGTTGGTTAGCTAATTGCATTCCTCTTAAATTTTGTTTTGTAATTATATAAGGCTTTTCTAATTTATTTGGTTATTCTCTATGTGAATTAAAAAGTCACGTGGGATCTGGGAATGTAGCCCTACGTTTATTTGCATATTTAGAATTTGATCACTAAGTATTTGTTAAAATGCCTGAATGAATATGTATGGATGTTGAAGAGAAATGTGGAAAATGTGAGTTAGAATTTGTAAATTGTAAACATTTCCTTTAGATCCTTAACTTATAAGATTGTAATATCATGTTCATAGATTTTGAAGATGAATTGGAATTAATTGATTTGGTTAAGATTGATTTTTTGTAAATTGTCAAGATTTATTTGGATTGGCTCACATGATTTTAGTAAATTGCATTTCTAGGCATTTCTGTTTCGTATCTGAAGGACTTCTGCAGGTATCCATACCATATGGACCTAGAACCCCCATTTTGAGTCTACCTATAAAGTTCGTAGAGACCGATTTTCTGATCTGGGAATATTTTGATATAGGTTGGTTATTAGAAAGGAGGGTATTTGACTATACTTCCAATAGATTTATGGGTTTATATCAAAAGGAAACATTTCTAGTTATGCTATATCAAATTTACTGTAGGTGGTTGTGAATGATTTGTATACAAGATTGCATCAAAAGTGTTTGACGAAATCTCTCAACCATAAGACTTGCATACCTATGTGGTGTCATATATGATCTCCAAATACTTGTGGTTGTCATAATGCGATTGTTGCAGGTTGAGAATCTAATTGTTGTATTTGTATTATTAATGGTTTTAAATGTCTAATAGGATCTAAATCTATTAAACTATTTCCATGTCAAGCTGAATTTGTTCTCTTTTGTTTTGTTAAGGAAAGGAAACTTACATAATTGGGTATATAAAAGAAAGTTATGTGCTTTTTAACGTTGTTGTAGCATCCTTAAAAAGGGGAAACTAAGTTTTTGGTAAGATTGGTCACATTGTGCACGAATGGGATGGTTGAATGTGTTTGATAAGTAGTAAGGACACTGAACATGTTTAAATGAAGATGAATTAATTCATAAGGGTCATCTCAAAACCTTGTACTAAGAACATAATTGTCTTTGGAAAAAATAACACATTTTCATGGATGATTTATGAATTAATTTTAAATATAAAGAAATCAAATGAATAATTAGCATGTGGAATGCAATATTACCAAATTGACCAATAGGAGTCATGTTTGATGAATTGACTTATCATCTTATTTTCTTTTTTACATTCTTGTTATTCTTGTTGGGGTTTTACAACTTGCATCATAAAGTGAATACATAATCATTTGAAGATGTATCTTAATAAATTCAAGTCACTTGCTATGCTAAAGAAAGTGGTCAACCTTAAAAGTTTCTTTAGGTTGATGAGATTTAATAAACCTAGAGTCCCAAATTCACTCTTGCATGCACAAGTCAAAACTGTGACAAACCCACTAAGGCCATTTTCAAAACAATTGCTATTAAGGAAGCTTAAAAAGAATTGGAGCCTCGACATAATGCCTAAATTCATTTCTTGGAAGGATGACTAACCAAGAAATGGATTAACAATTTTTTCTCAAGCACTTTTGTATTAGTTTTCTATCTCAGGGAATGATAGTCAATGCATAAAGCATGCCCATATGATAGAGATGCATCGACCTTGTCCCTTGAAAATTTTCCCTAGAACAAGAAAGAATTTGTGACTAGGATTTAGATCAAATTTTATCATAAGCCTCTAGATACAATGATTAATTAATTCAACTTATTAAACTGAGGATGGGGCCAAATGTGTGACATTTAAATGTAGCTTAATAAAATAAATTGAAAGTGATGAGGGTAGTAGCTATTGGATACGAAAATTTCCCTAGAATATCCATAACTACCTCACAGTGACTTGCTTTAGTTCTTGGAGATCCATGTAAAACATCCATCCCAATAATAATTATTGGATTCATGCATATCTTAGGTATCCTATGCAAAAATTCCATGGCTAACACAGGGTTGAGGATACCAACCCATGCATTTATTTTCAAAGCCACATTTGTTAAATATTGATCATTGACCTTGTTCACATTTATAGGGGCAATACATCGATTAATAACCCCCAAGTCGGATGGGAAATTCCTCTTCCAAGGCCCATAAAGATCATTATTCTTCCTCTTTGGTAAGATGTAGAGAATAAATTGGGGCATGCTTGGAAGTTTAAACTTCATATAAATAAGCATTATTTACATCATGTCAAATAAGGTTCCTATTTTTGTCTTATGTTTTCTCTTCCAAAACTCCCAAATAGTTGACTATTACCAATCCTCCTCTAGTAGCACCTTGATACAATTCACATCCCATGTTCATTATTTCATTTGAATTAGTTACATTCCTTGGAGCCTCTTCCTTCTTCCTAAACTTCAGCGTGGGTAGGTAAAAAATTCAACCACTTAACCATACCAACCATTTATCAACATTGATATTGTACGCCTTCAATAATGGTTCAAAAATGTAATTACTAACATCTGTTTCCCTCAGTAACACTTTCATTCATTCATCTTGATTTTCTTTGAATTGTTCTGCAAGTGATGTGCTTTGTTGAGTAGAAAGAGATTTAGTATATCTCTATCCCGAGAGGATTTTGGAAATATCTATTGGAATATAATTGGGTTATTTTTTCTCACTACATCCAACCATAAAAGATCACCTGAAATGTGAAATCGAGTTTGTTTTGTATTTATAAAGTAATAATACATCATCACATCCCGTATTTTAAAAAACTCTTCTTGGTTGCCTTGCCTTATTACTTATGCACATTGATTTTTTTCAACCTTCTGTGCATTGAATTAACAAAACCTTGGGCACATTACTTGATATATATTTGTGTGTGGGAAGTGATCAAACCTATGCATGAGGAAAGGTAGAACCTAGGTTTTGAATGATATTACCTATGTGTGGTTTACTTAACCTAGGCATATTTATTTTGAGAACTTCCCTAGTTTTTTTTCTAGGTTCCACCACAAAATCCATAGTTATATCACATCCCTAATAAACTTCTATCGCATGTCTTATTCAAAGTTTAAATCACTCTAGCTCACATGAAGACCAAAGTTTAATCTTTACCAATGTTGCAATGAGGAAACACATGAATCGTTTCTAAGTAATGCACATTCTTTGCACCTTTTGCAAACTCATGTACAATGGTTGTGAGTTTCCCTACAATGATATTTATAAAATAGTTGCAAAATTAAGCTTGAGGAGGATACCATTTGATTTGAATATTTCCTCATAAATTTCCATTAAGTCGAATTTTGCAGACTTGATGAAAATTCATTTAACCTCCACCAAGGAAACCAACAACACAATGTTACCTTTAAACTAGTGTGAGCTAGCATGAACCTTTGAAGGAATTAAAAATTCATGTTACTAGGTAACCGCAAAAAGATAAAGATGTTCCTCTTCTATTTCATCACAAAATCCATAGATAAAATCATTACCTAAGACAATATTAGAAATAATATTTTGTATTTTTCAAGAATAGTTGTACTTCCACTCCGTGTTCGTAAGTGAGTGCCTTTTACAGATGTTACATAGATCTTCCATTAGGAAAAACATGTCATAAGTAAAATCCTTAAGGTGGGGAGACATGTATCTGAACCACATTTTTAGGAAATTCAAAAGATAAATTATCTAATAGATCGAAGAACCATAATGCAACATTCTTCACCTATTGTTCTACATTTCTTTAAGCCACATGCATTGATGAAGCTGATTTCAACATTTTGTGGTGTGTATACAACCTTTGTATACACACCGAAAAATGTCCTTGGCATCGCTAATGTCCTGATGATGAGCCAAGGATGGCTCGAAACGTTGACTACAACTCACCTACTGCAGACTCTCCACAAGATGCCATGAATTTTCACTGCGGATTCTCAGCTAATTCTAACCTTTGTATATCCAACACTTTTTATGGCTATACTCTGAATGAGTGATTATGTGCTAAGATTCAATGAACTATTTCCTTTTTATAACTTGTGAAGTTCTAATTGATTTCCTTGCTAGGGCCATTGAATGCATGTTTTCATACTTGTGGGATACATAATTGAATTCCTATTGTAGTCTTAAGTTCATACTCCAAAAAAATTACAGGGAAACTTTCCTAGGTTTTGAAACGTCAAATTGGCCTGTACTCGAAATTATGCACAAAAATGGGTTTTTAGCTAAAGTACAGACCTCGTATAGTGTGATTCTTTGCTCAAATTTAGTTCTATCAAGTCGTCTAGGATCTCGATTATACAAACTTTCAAGATGTTAATTGACATTGGGGAATTTTGTGAATAGCTCAAACAGTTTAATCCAAGATTAGGACTTGTTGGCCTATGGTGCACCTGATACACAACACTTGGTGAAAGTGTTGATTATGTCGCTAATTCATTTTCAAGATGACAAATTATACATAACTAATTGGTAAGAAAATCAATTTAATGATGCAATCACTATTGACTACGTAATTACATGATCGCCACATGAATTCAAGAAACTTTCAATTAAAGCAATTGCAATGAGGGAGATATCATCATCTATTTCAATTAGGAAAACAAGGATACAAAGGATTGAAGCTAAGTTAACAATTCTTAGTAAAATTTCAAAGTGGGGCCCTAGGCCGGCTAACTTGGGGGTTGTTGAGTCCTAAACATGTATATATCTATTGTTGATAGAAATCCTTCAAATTTATTCATTTTTCTATGGTCTCTTAGTTAGGTCCATATGACTATTTTTATTTTGGACGTTATATCTTTTTATAGCCCTTTGGGCATATTTTAATGATAGGTTTTTCTTACGGAAATTTCTTTCACAGCATGTTTTTTTGTGTTTATAGGAGCTCAATGAAGATCACAAGATCGATCATGCAAAGCAATATATCAATCTAGTAGATCGATCAAGCTATGTAGATTGATATATATTCCTAGATTGATTGAGCTCTATTCCTCCATATAGAAATCTGTCAAATGACATAAACCCTCATTTGAGTGTTGACCTAACCATCATTCAAGATAATTCAAAATTCATGCAAATTTCTTGATCAAACTATATATCTCAATCAAGCGATTAATTTTCAAAATTACAACTACAACGTGCAAAGGATAAAACCCCTTCATATCTTTTATCTTAGGTGGTGGAGTTAAGGCTAATGGATTCCTTGATTAATCCTCTATGGAATGACATATCATTTTCACACTTTTTATTTCACATTATATTTTTTATTTAATGTTTAAAAAAATTATACTAAAAAATCTTCCCACAAGTTCAAAGGTGCTCAGAGAACAATCAATATCATAAAAAATGCACAACCATTTTTTTAAATATGTTGGATAGTTGTGAATGTTTCCCTTTTAAAATACTATTTTTGGTTTTTCAATTTATGTCAATGGTTGGAAAAAATGTTGACAAAAATATAAAGGTGTATAAAATGTTATTCAAATATTAATGGGTCAATTTCAATAATAGAAAAATATGTGTGTGTGTTAACAAGGACAAGATCACTTGTTAACTTTTTCATAAATTTGCAAGAAAAAACATTTAACTAAATACAAATTTGGCACATTAAATGACACCAATAGTTTTTGAAAAAAAAAATTGTTAGAAAGAAAACACAATTTCCTAGATGACTATTTTTAATACATATCAAAATTCACAAGGATTATATGAGTTTTGGCAGCTTCAAATTAAAGAATATGAGAAATACCTATTTTTCATCCCCACATTTCATGGAAAAGTATTACCCATCTCCATGGATTCACCCATAAAGATAATGTGAAACTATACAACTCTATTTGTCCCTAAAAATGAGAAACATACCATTTTTTCACATTTCTTCTTATCCCCTTTGAGGTAACTCACATTAAATCCTCCTTTTTCTAACCCAAGATCCTTGACACCTCAATCAAATAGCATTTCTAAGCTACAAGATCTTAATCTCTATTTTTTACTATGCATACTTATGAAGTAACTCTTGGATACTTTGGACAATAAAAATATGATTCACAAAAACTATCATGATTGTGTGTGTGTGTGTGTGTATCTACCACCAAGCCACCTTTGGCAATATTTTGCATGACTTAAAACATCAAACCATGCATCTTATGTATTTTAAAGTCATGAAATCATTCCATATATCTCATATGAAAATGAAATGAACAACCAAAATGAGAGTTTGATCATGCACAATGATCCTAGAGTTATAGGGATATCCTACATTGTGCGTAAACAATAGTTTCACAACCTCATAAAACCACTTAGAATGATCTCCAAAAAACCACACAAATCTAAACACATTCATATTAATATCTTGGATTGATGAAGGAATAATATTTCCAATTCTTTCCAATGATAATATCCACACCAAAAAGATACCTAAGTGGGCGATCGATATCTTGGGTTGCCCTAATTGTCTTCCTTTACATGCATATTGGCATTAGTTCTAATTTCCAATAATGCCAATGTCACATGCATCACACAAATGGTTAGTAGAACAATTTTAAATATGACCCATGGAGCATTTGAAAAATGTGTCTTGCAAATATAAACCTTTGAAAAGTTTAGAAAATGGCCATTGGAGAATTTTTAAATGCTAACCATTGGAGAGATTTTAAATATTAATTATCGAGGCATATTCAAAAGTATTATCGGAGTATATTTTAAAATATATTTTTATATAACCATCAGAGCTTATTATACCTTTGATAGGAAGTGTATGTAGCGTTTGATTAGGTGATGACCACCTATTACTTCTTGTTGACTACCTATTAGTTTGCATGATTATTTTAATTTTGACCTAACTTTATCCAAATTTTTCAATCAATTTATCTTCCTTGCAATTGGTTGAGAAATTTGGGGTCTTATTACCAAGACAGAACCAAGCATCTTGGTATTGAAGAAGTTTTTTCTTAATGCTACCATTTAATAGCTAGCTATCATGTCTCCTTCATCGCAACCACTACTTCACTGCCTTCTTCACCAACTATCCATTCTCCAATTCCTTCATTGTCTTCTTTTCCAACGATCCACTCTTCACTGCCTTAACTATTAAAGAGCTAAGAGAAAACCTATGCATATGGTGTGGGTAGTAGAAATGAGGAAGGAACCCAATACCTTCTCTTATTCTTCCTTGAGTTTATGTTCCTCCGCCCAAGTCCTGGTGGATAACAATATCTGTGAGGAGGGAAAGGAATTAGCATGTTGTTGCACCTACAACCACCTTCCCCATTATTTTCTTATGGGAAATGATGGGGCCCATCCATGAGTTTTATTACTTTGAGAAAATTTATTTTTTCCCTCAAGCTTGGCTAGTATTGTCTTCAGACTTGAGCTCACTGGGGAAAGAACATTTAAAATTTTCTTGTTTTTTTCCCGTTTTGGTGCTTTTCCCTAAGTTTCAACGTTTTGACGAGTTATCCTGAGTTCACCGTAGTGCCGACAGTTTGTTCCAATTGGTCAGTGTATTGATCAACTTTCATGAGTTCTCCATAATGATGCTTTAGCTCATTGTGTTCCACTGTAACGACGATCTTCTATCGATAGAAATACGCCACAAGGACAGATCAACTCAATAAAATCCACCTCAATGACGGTCATTTAAATTTTAGTTGCCACAAAAAAGGTCTTCATGCCTATATCCTTCAGTGGTTTCGACAAACTCCTTGGAACTCGCTGCATCGACGACCATTTGTGCCAAACCTGCCGCAACATTGTAGGGTCCCAAGGTCAGACCTGTTAAAGTTACAACATCATGAGTCATTCTCCAAGTAAATCTTGTGCACCAGGATTGAGCCTCATGTGTCGAGGTAATTCCTTAGGGAGCCTGAGTTGGACTCGAGAAACTTGGAGTAGATTCTTGAGTTGGACTCAAGAATGACTAAGCCTTATGTGTAAAGGTTAAGCCTTATGTGTAAAGGTTAAGCCTCATGTGTTGAGGTAAGTGCTTTGTATGTCAAAGTGATGATGTTGTGCAACCTTGCTTCTCAAGGCTAAGGTCTTGTCTCAAGATAGATCCTTATGTGTTGAGGTAATGATTTGCATGTCAAAGCATGAATGGTGTGTGATGTACTACTAACCATGGTTGATCTATTAAGTCTCCTATAGAGACTGACCACCTCTAAATTGAATTACTTTAGCATATGACCGCTTGGAACGATAGTAGAACAAGATGATCACATCATTGGAAAAATCTCCTTAGTATATTTGATATGATCAAAAAATTAAAGTTGGCACACATGGACCATGTAGATAAGGAAATCGATAAAGATAATATGTGATCAGATAAGAAAGAACTCGATTTTCTTAATAGTGATAAAGACTTCAGTTAAATAAGAGAACTCGAATTTTTAAACTTCAGTGATGTTAACTAGAAATACTTCAGTTATTTAAAGGAGAATTTGAATTAGTGATGTTATCAAGAAGGACTTCAGTTAAAAGAGTTAACTAAGAGTTAATAAAGAAGATCTAGTTAACTAAAGTGTTTTGCATATCAACACTTGAGTTAAACTAAAATATGACACTTAAGTTGAACTAAAAGAAAAAACTTGAGTTACAACACGTAAGTTACGACACTTGCACGGCGACACTTGATTTAGCCTCCTAACTAAGTGACCTAACATCCAGATGAAGGAAGAGTTCATCCTAAAGTCAGAACATAAAAATAGAATCCAAAGCATGAGAAGAATGATATACATATGTTATACAAGATTGATGAATTCAATGTGAGAGCGAATTCTATTCTCTCTTGAAGGCAATTCACTTACTTTGTGTAGTATATTATTTTGAGTTATATTCTTCTATCTTCTTTCTTGCTTTGTGATTGCACCAAGGGTGCTTGGTATTTCTCCCTAATAATGCACCAAGGGTGCTTGATGTAATATGATCATTATAAAGACATTCTCTATTGTCTATCAATATTATAAGGAAGATTTTGTTGGGGTTTTCTCCCTCAAGTACTAGAGGGTTTCCCTAGGGTAAATATTGTATCTCATGTGAATGCTTATGCTTGTTGATTATTCATTTGATTTTAAGTACTACTATAATTCCGCATTAACAATAAAATTTAGCAAGACCAAATGGTGGTGAAACTCAATAATATTCGTCATAACATTACGACATAATTCGTAAAACACGTTGCAATGTTGTGGCGTAACTTACCCGAAACTGATGCAATGCCCGATGTTGAACATGAATTAGTCAACGAAACTCACTCATCGATAGAGGCTTCTCAACCACATCATTATTAAGGTTTAAAATGGGAAGTCTATTCATATTTGTTATAAATAGACCACTATTCCTCCTTAATCATACCATAGTTTAACATGTGCACGCTACAAGAATTGCCCTTGCACGTCGAACAACTCATAGGAGACTAAAGAGAAACAACCATCAATCACCTACCCATTTCATACACTATGCCAAGTAAGTACACATGTCCTTCTTGGATTCTGTTTTTATCCAAAGTTATGGTTTGTAAGGGTAGAATTGCCTCGTTCAAGCCCTGGGTTTTAAAATTATGATTGGTGCTCAAATATTTGGATTTTGGGCAAGCGGGGTCTCTCTTTTGGACCTTAGATGAGAGGTGAAGCCATGTGACCCCTAGGGCACAATCCCCCCCCGTGATTCAAAGTTCAAGCATATCCATGGTTTAGTCTAGGCGTATAAAGGAAGGTCAATCCACTATTATGGCAAAACGTTTGATTTCAACTAACACTTTTCATCCTACCTGGATCTAATTAAGCCATATAGGGATTTCTTCAGTGAAAATTCAAATTGTGTCCCCCCACTTAGATAAATATCCCAAGCTTAGGGTTACTATGTGGTCATTGTTTATTTTCTCCATCATAAGGGGCCTACCCCATCAAAGCAAGCCTCATGCATGATAAGAAGCCTACATAATGACTTTCTCTATTACCCTATGCATGCTCTTCGTCATTGCAGTAGCCATCAGAGTTTGGTATCGACAACATCCTTCATGCCAATCAACTTCATGAATACATAACCACCCTAGGGGATCTACACATATACATGACCTAGTTTTTTAACCTAAAACACTTGGAAATCATTAGTATCACCAGCAAAATCTCAAATATAGAGGGGGCTCTAAAACTGATTATTCCTTGGAATTCATTTTCATGTTGCAATGATAGGTTGATTTTGTGCATGTTGTTAATTTGTATTCCATGGAAAATTATTTTGTTATTAATGGCTTTCAATAGCTCACTATGTCTCGAAGGAACACCATACAACATTCCAAATCCATGTAGGAGTATCGTCTAGTGACAAGAAAGCAGAAGTGGTTCCCCTCCAAATTCAATATGATGATACTCAAAGCACATTTGGAACTGAACAAGAATATAAGTGGGCAGAGATATATATGTTCTTCAGAAATGAAGAGTGTTAGTTAGCTAGCATGAAATAAATCATAATATCAAGTGATCATGACTTCATAAAGTGAAAGCAAGAGCTGATATTTTCCCTTGCGCAAAACTGATAAGTTGGTTTATACCCCATGTTTACGCCACATCTCGCATCCTGAGGAATGCTGCAGGCGAATTTCAACCAACTCATTTGGAGAAGGCCTATAAGCTCCCCATAGAAAATATTAACATGAAATTTGAATGGGTTAAATACTTGAAACTCAACTACATAGACTTTATCAAGCAAGCATGGATGCCTGGGAAACAATTTCGTAAGAGGGAAAGCGATGAGTATGAGACAAAAATGCTAAAGCAATCTTATTGAGTAGCCACGACTCTTTTGTGTAGATTATATGGGACTTCAAGCACACTACATTATAAGATCGAATGGACTCCATTGTTATATCATGCCATTGTGTGCACAACAAGTTCAACTGGGAAACCATTATTTTGCAAACATGGAAGATGCATTCGAAAGGCGTAAGATGATCTTCTGGCACACAAATATGAATTTCAAGTCTTCATATTTGATTGATATAGTTTGTATCCTCCACAACTTCTTGGACATGGGATGGAAATGGGACCCTAAGGAAACACCCATACATGTGTGCTTCCAAGCATTATGGGCACAAAAGCATGCAAGCTATTATAAGCAAATATGTGAAGAACTCATTATGAATTTGTACAATATCATATACACGAAGCCGTCCAAATGCATGTATGATAACGTCACCAATACAGTAACTCAGTTTGGATATTGGTACTTGACTGGAGAAGGTTCCTATCTTGCATTTATGGAGGATATAAGATGCCTTACATCTTCCATCAATATGTTACTAACTACATGGTTCTTAAGGAAATTGTGAGAGAAAATTTCATTAATGGGATAGGACATTCCTTGAACAATGCTAAGAAGGCACCATGGCCACCCCTGGAAATAACACTTGGATCCCACAAGATGTCCAAGATAAAGGAGTCTTTAGAGTTAACCAAGAATTTTGAAGCCTTTCATTTTGATGAAAGAATTTTCTATAGAGACAACCATGGGAAGGTTGTTAATCATTGGGCAACTGTCAAGTTCTATTGGGCCTATGATAACCATTTTCATGCAGAAGAGGAAATATATCAATGAGCACATAGTTTAGAAGAATTGGCTAAGCGGAGAAAGCATGGAAAAGGAAGAAAATAGGACACCACTAGCAAGCAAACTGAAGAAACCCCTAAAGATTGCAAAAGAGACTAAAAACAAAATCTTCCCTAAAATAGGTAGAAGGAGAGGCTCTCCTAACAAAAATGGATAAAAAATTGAAGGCTGAAGAGAAAGATAAAAGGGTAGCTTAGGAGCAAGTAAAGAGAGCAGGAAAGAAAATATGCTCAAATAACCAGAAGAAGACCGGAAGGGAGAGGAACAAATCCTACAAGAGGAACTTCTAAAGAAGAATGAGGAAGAAACCCAAATGACTATTGCTGAATAAGAACAAGGGTAGATCAAGGAAGTACATGATAGTGGGCCTCAGGACATGGATATTGAAACACCCACTACTATCACTGAAATCCCACTCATCAAATGTCACCTTCCTTTAGAGATCTTGGCATCACCACATACACACCATCCAAATAGAATGTTGTACCTAGATTGGATACTTTAATATTCAATCCTAAAAGGAAGCAAATTGTCAAAAGAACACAGAAGAGACTCAAAGTTTCATCATGACAAGAGATCGTCACTGCTAAGGAGGTTATGGTATTCACAGGGAGTGATAAGGAACCAAAATTTATGGCTTCTATAAATGTGGCTTCTTCCATGGCTAACTAAGACAATATTCAAAATATGGATGAAGACCTCAAACAGGTTAAGAAAAATATTGGTACTTTGGAAGACCTCCTCTTGGAAGATAAGAGAGCGAGAGAGAGAGAGAGAGAGAGCTGAGCTAAGACATGATCATGATGTTGAGCATTGGTTGTCATTGATGTCAAGTGTTTGACTTAAAAGGATGTCAAGTGTTTGACTGTCATTCAATGTGGGGAGATTATTGAGCATTGGTTTTCATTAATGTTAACTAAAGAACATGTCAAGTGTTTGACCGCCATCCAATGTCAAAGAGGATGTCAACGGATTCAGTATGAGTCATTGATGTCATCCTAAGTCAAAGTGGATACAAAATTCCAGCAGAAGTATGAAGAAGCCACCTTGAGGTAGTCTATGCGCATGATAAAGAAAGCATGAACACCAAAAGTATATGCACAAATGATGAAGGTGATAGATATGTATGCAACTTTGGATTATATCTAAAATTCCTTTCCGTTTGAAGATGTATATCAAGGATACAACACTCAAGCAACTTTGGAGTATATCTAAGAGTGCATCAAGGATACATCTTGCAAGTCAAGTTTGAAGAAGTATATAAAATGATACATCATGTAGATCCAGAAGATACTTCATGAAGATCCAATTCAAGAAGAAACACAAGTAATGGATCCTACATCATGTGGCCCTTGTGAAAAAATCAAGTCCATCGAGTCATACTCTCTCATGCCAACAAATTGAAATAGTTGGTGTTAACGGACAATCCACTCGACCGGAGGCGAGCTGGATCTCCCTAACTCAATGTGAGTCTAGAACAAATAGAACAGACTACAAACATGTTTCCTAGATCTACTTAAGGATCAAGTACTAGATGTCTTACCTCTTTGATTTCGTTATCCTTCCTCCCGAATGTTGCTCCACGTCTCGAGGTCGTCAGATCCAAGTTGCAAGACCTGTTAAGACACAGAAAAGAGAAACAAGTAAAGAGCATCTATACAATAAGAGATCTATGTAAACAGTTAAGCAGGTAAACAACACAACATCATTACACATCAAGAACGATATTGGTGGAAAGCATTTGTATTACTGCAAATAGAGGAGTACATGATAGAGATATAGAACCACAACCAATGACTTAACGTAGCAACCCTTCTCCACACAAGCCAGTTGCCAAGCCCTTCCAAGGAAGCATGAGAGTCTCCAAGAGGTGAGGGAAAGTGTCTAAGAGAGATTTCACCAACATGTAGATACCATAGTCTTCCTCTCCTTGGTATGGGAGTGAGCCTCACATATATAGGACTAAGTGGATGAGGTTATGGATAGGATAGGATGAGAGATGGTAGGAGAGAGATAGGGGATCTTCCCAATAGGTTAGAGGTCGAGTACCAGCTCTCCAAGAGATCAGGGATAAGCTCGCACATAGGCAAGTTTCGAGAAGAATCTCGAAATGGCTATTTTTGCCCATTAACAGACCTCGTCGCACCTTGCTAAAGAGCAACCTGCAACGTCGCATGTTGCTAGTGTGCAACCTGCGATGACCTCTCAAAAGGTTGTGCAAACTGAGCACCAATCCTCTCAAATGAATACTTGGTCCAGATGACTTCAGGGATGTATACACAATGGTCAAGATGACGACATTATCACAATGGTCATGATGACAACACTTGGTCATAATGACGGTACTTGCAATGGTCATGATGACGACACTAGGTCATGACAACAACACTTGCAACACTTGCGAAACTTGTGACACTTGCACAAGGGTGACGACATTTTGGTGTAATAGAATGCCCCCCAAAGCATGAAGCTGACGGAATGAGACATGTGAAATGCTTTGATAGAAAAAATGGCAAAAGACTTGTCGGATGAAGGACGATGATGTAGTACAACTGACTCTGAACTAACAATCTCATATGTAGTACAACATGGCTGCCGACCAATACATTGCAGATCCATGGGAATAATGACTGACTGAACACAATCATGGCTACTAGACATAAGCGTAGATCCATGATGAGATGATAACACAGCCAAGACCAATACAAAAGTGGATCCGTGTAATATGACTCAATACAAACTCCATCGCAACCTGGGTAAAACATGACTCCCCAGGGTCTTCAAGCTGAACCCGCAATGATACGAATCTATCCATGTGATTACAAATGTCTTGATGTCGAACATGGTAGAAACCACTTGATTACCGGTCATTGATGTAAACCATTAACAAGTGCGAGGGAGATCACCATTAATGTTAATGATTCCCAAGGTATCACAGTACATATCATCAAGCGTGAATAAATGAGTTGACGTCGAACGCAAGATGAAATCTTTCAATCAAGAGTCAATGATGTAAACTCATGATGAAAGCAAGGTAACCTGCCATTAAGGCATGCAGGACCAAGGTACTTGACTGGTTTATAGATTCAATCCTTGGATGATGAGTTGAGGTCGACAAGGATGAATCTGTCGAAGGAGGGCCATGATGAATCCCTCATCAATCAACACGAAACACGACAAAAGATGTGTAGAGTGGATCGGATGGTACAATAACATGTGAGACTGACTCAAAGTAACAACCGCATGACGACGTGTGTACTAACTGAAAATGATGAGTGATGAATGTGTTCTTGAACATGGGCATGGCATGACTTGGCAGTATTGACATGAGAATGACGCAAACTTCTAATGCAACTGATAGTGGAAGCTTTCTCCGAATGAATCAGAGGAGTAACAAGACTCAGAAAACAAGCGGGGACTCATAGACAAACAGATGACCCAAGTATCGGCATGCAAATGCAGATGAGTGCCATGTTCAAGAACGACTATATACTACCACTAAGGTATGTAACACAAACACTTTCCTTTTTTCCCATCATGAATGATGAGTGCCTCACTTGTTTTTTAACGAGATTGATGAAGGTAACCAAATGCTTGGTATAGCTCATCTCATAGATGAGTCCAATCCCAAATGTTTTACGAACCTAGGAAAGGAGGGGTTCGTCCCATAATGTGCCCTTCAATGTTTAAAATTTAACGAGTCCAGAGAAAGAAAACTCGGCGTCATTTCATGTTTAGAGAGTCTGAAAAGAACTAAAGGAGACTCCAACAGTCCTTTTTCGTAAAGTTAGCCTCATCGCCTGAAAAAGGGTAAAACAACGCGGGAGAGGACTCTTCCAGCCATGGTTGGTTGGAGTATTCCTTTTTCGTAAATAGTGCTTCCTGGTCCGAAAAAGGGGTAAACTATCACCAGAAAGATGATCATTCAAATGCTTTCACAAGCGTGAAAGCATCAAGTTCGCTTAGCAATATTTTCCTATTTAGGGAGTCTGAAAAGAGCTTAAAAGGGACTCCATGAACAAATTTGTCATGGTTGATAATCGAGTACGACAAAGGAAAAGTAAACTCGACATAGTTCCTTTTCCGTAAATAGTCTAGCGAGGCTGGATAAAGTGATAAACCTATACTCGTTAGACACACCTTTTTACTCAAATTTTTAACGAGCACGAGAATGGTATCAAAAGCACTCGGAATCTTTTTCATATTTGAACCAGAGCATGAAAAAGTAAAAACTAAGCTCAAACCACTTTTCATGTTTTAACCAAAGCACGAAAAAAGTGAAAAAGTAAGCTCAAATACTATCTTACTGTTTTTAACGAGCTCGAAGATAGGTTGGAAGAATGCTAATGATGTCTGCTTCATTTTTTAACGAGCTTGTAACAAAAAAAATGAACTATGCTCGGGATAATTTTCATAGTTTAATGAGCTCGAAACATAAAAAAGGAAAGTATGCTCGAAAATGTTCCCAATGGTGAACTTTTCCCCAACATGACATCTAGAGGTTGGTGTGTGCCCCCAGCATGATTGCTAGAAGTAAGTGACTTAGCTCCAACGTGGTGTGGAGAGGCAATCAAGTTGACTTCAACGTAACTTCTAGAGGTTGAAGACATGCCCCCAAGCTTCATTTCATTCGCCTAAGGCATAGGCGGGTGAAAAGAAGGTTCAGGTACTAAGTCTACGAGGAGACTCGACTCAAAGGGAAAGTATATGTTTCATTTTTTAACGAGCTTGACACAAGATTAGAACTCTGCTCGTGGGAACCTATTTCATTTTTTAACGAGCCTGACATAGAAAGGGAACTATGCTCAAACTACTGGTTTCATTTTTTAATGAGCTTGAAGCCAAAGGTAAACTCTGCTCATGTTTAAGGCCCATTGATGGGTTCCTTCCCAACATGATGCCCAGAGGTTGGTAAATGCCCCCAGCATGATTGCTAGCGGCTTAACATGGTAGTGTTCCTTCAACATGATTGTTGACGGTACGACATGTGACATGCCCCCCAAGCTTCATTTCGTCTGAAAATGATGTTTGCTAACCCAACTACCAACCTGGCTACTAATATGAAAATGTTCACCAAGGGGGGGAAAACGAGAATCAAATGAAATGAAGGTTCAAATTCTAACTCTAGCGAGAGACTTGAACTGAAGGGAGGGAGATCTATTTCATTTTTTCACAAGCTTGAAATAGACAATAATTATGCTTGAGGGGGGCCATCTTATTTTTTAACGAGCTTGAAATAGAATAAAACTATGCTCGAGGGGGCCTAGCTTATTTTTTAATGAGCTTGAAATGGAATAAAACTATGCTTGAGTGGACTGGTTTCATTTTTGTGCAAGCTTGAAACCAAAGGTAAACTATGCTTAGAGGGGTCTATCTCATTTTTTAACGAGCTTGAAAATAGAATAAAACTATGCTCTAATGGATTGGTTTCATTTTTATGCAAGCTTGAAACCAAAGGTAAACTTTGCTAGAGGGGTCTATCTCATTTTTTAACGAGCTTGAAATAGAATAAAACTATGCTCCAATGGATTGGTTTCATTTTTAAACGAGCTTGAAACATAACATAAACCGTGCTCGTAGGAACCTATTTCATTTTTTAACGAGCTTGACATAGAATGGGAACTATGCTCATGTGAAATGGTTTCATTTTTATGCAAGCTTGAAATCAAAGAGAAACTTTGCTTGAAGGTTGGTTTCATTTTTTAACGAGCTTGAAACAGAACATAAACTATGCTCGTGGGAACCTATTTCATTTTTTAACAAGCTTGACATAGAACGGGAACTATGCTCATGTGAAATGGTTTCATTTTTATGCAAGCTTGAAATCAAAGAGAAACTTTGCTTGAAGGTTGGTTTCATTTTTTAACGAGCTTGAAACAGAACATAAACTATGCTCGTACCCCCCATCCTCAGGGGGAAGAAACCACTAAAACATGCAAAACATTCAGGGAAGTCTGATGACTAGGAGTCATATGATGAGTGGGTGTCACGAAGGAAAGCTGATCAATAGTCACAATATTCCCATCATAGGGAAAATACATCACTCGAAAGAGTGTGGAAACGACAGCTTTCATAGCATAGACATAATCACGTCCAAGGAGTAGATTGAAATCTAAAGGACCTTGGACAACCATGACATCAACATAAACAGTTTTACCTCTCAACGTGACAGGTAACTGCTGGAGAATCCCTAAAGGTCCGGTAGGCCTTCTATTAAAAGCCAAAATCTGGTCAGTTACTGGCACAAGCTGAGGAGAACCTATAGCTTTCCATGCGATTGAGGATAAAATACTAACAGAAGCTCCCTCATCAACTATCGTACGAAAGATTTATTTATCGGAAACTCCTACAAATATTTGAAAAGGAATACTCGAAGGAAGACAAGATTTTGTTAGACCATTCCAATCAAAGGAAATGACCTCAGTACTTGGAGGGGGTCCTATAGAAATGGACAGGGTTTCCCCTTGCCTAGGACATTTTGAAATGACTAGGAAAACATCAACGGTTTCCAATTCACTCTCACTTGGAAGATAAGAATGAGACGAAGATTGTGTCATGGTGACTGCTTCAGTCTGGACTTTCTCCAATGAAAGAGCGGGATCGAGTGGAAATGAGATCGACTCGATCACTTCACTCTCGGAAGGAAGAGTGGGATCGATTACAGATGAAACAGAATTGATCACTTCGTCAACCAGCGGGGGATCGAGGGACAACTTACTATCGCTTGTTGGAAGCACCTGTTGAGAGCTAGTAATATCTTCCAACCACCGTGAAGCTTCAGCTATGCTTGGACAAAGGTAAGTACGATGCATGCCCTTGCATATCCAACAAGGGTCTACAGCTCTACCCTTCCGACCCATCACCAATGGGTCACTGGTCGAGGGAGTATCATCAACATGATGGTTAGAGGTTGACGATACAAGCGGTTTGGGGTTTTTAGACCACACTTCTGACACACGGGAAAGACCAGAACAATTCTTAAGAAGGTGACCACCCTTGCAAAGTTTGCAAGGGAAATTTGGCTTACGAGTTGTTCTCATAGAATGAGTGCCATTAGAGGCAGATGGTTGATGCTTGGTCTCTTTCTTATCTTTCTTTTTGTTAATCTTCCTTTTCTTCTTCTTCACACCATCCTTCTTACTAACATCGGAGTTTTCAGTAGGAGAAGAGGAAGAGATGGAATCCGATTCAACTTTCAATGGAGAAGGAGAGGGGTCATCATGAGATTGATGCTCATGTGGTGAAGGACCTAGGTTTGACACAATTGGTGCACTTGGTGTAACCGGATGGGAGAATAACCATACTGGTAATCCTATTGTCAATCTAGGAAGACTCAACGTAGCCATAAAGGGAGGACCAACAGTTCCACAAGGGGGAATAACAAATGGCATACCTTGGAAAGGTGCCTCCTGGTTGGTAGTCCCGGAAGAGTCTCCCATATTTAGACTTCCTAAGAGTCTCTAAAGTACCATACAAGTCAAGCACTACTCAAGTCTAAAAGCAACAAGCAAACTGTGTGAATAGGAGTGGATTCAAAGACTGGAACCTCATGGGATTATCAAGGCATCGCAAACCGCAATATACTGCAGGGTCCAACAGTATGACGCGACAAGGAGGATTGGAACCGTACCCTTGCCTGCATACCCGACTACCTGGACAGGACGTGCGTGCTAATCTCCCCGAGTGTTGTTCTTGGTGTATTTCTTTGCCAAGACGGCCAAATGGTTAACTCGGTTGGTTTCAGGGATCTTAATGGTGTCTCCCGATATACGCAAGGTACGTGGGAGCTCAAATCTGTAGTGGTGCTGTCTAATGCACAGCCGTTGGCACGAGACCTTTCGATATACATGTCGAGTACATGATACACCCTTCGATATACGCCAAGTACGGATTATGGTACTTGGTGGGTACGTGAAGGAGCTCGATATACCAATGTACGTGGAAGACTACAATACCCCCGGACTCCAGTGCTGGCAAATAACGACAGCTGCCACACTTAAAGATGCCGGAACATGTCTCTAACTTACACACAAGTTGCTAAATGATTTTAACCTAAGCTAGCGTTAATTTTATCTTGTACGGTTAGGTGGATGCATGAGGTGAGTACATAAATGTAAACATAATGCAATCCTCAACTACATGATAATGCACATTTTCCTTTCCTTTTCAATGAAAACTACTTAAGGTAAGGAGAGATTTTTCTTTCTTTCAAACCAAAAGTACTTAAGTAGTAGCGAAAAGAAGAATTCTTTCCTAGAGTGCAATAATTCTAACTTTCTGCAATAATTAACGGTTAGGTGGATGCATGAGGTGAGTATATAAATGTAAACATAATGCAATCCTCAACTCCATGATAATGCACATTTTCCTTTCCTTTTCAATGAAAACTACTTAAGGTAAGGAGAGATTTTTCTTTCTTTCAAACCAAAAGTACTTAAGTAGTAGCGAAAAGAAGAATTCCTTCCTAGAGTGCAATAATTCTAACTTTCTGCAATAATCAGCCAAAAAGTGTAAAGAAAATGAAAGATGCAACTAATCTTAACAATGTATAAGACAAAATAATGAAGCACTTTCAATTTTCAAATGCACGTACCAAAAATGGAATTTGATAACTAAACGCTTTTCATATTTATATACAGAAAGTGAGAGAATATCTACAACACTCTTTAATCATTCAGAAATTCCCAAAGAAAAATGGCAAGCACCCAAACAACTCAAAGGCACTCAAAAACAGCTCAAAATCTACCAAATGCAATAATTATAACTCATTTCCTATCTTTTTACACTTGAAAAAGACACATCTAAGCTACAGAAAGAAGGATTCCACTAACGTTTCCAATCAAATGCAAGACAAAAGAAAGCATTTAACAATCTTATCTAACTCAAATGCATACAAATCTGAAATGAATCTTTCTTCTTCTTATGAGTGTGAGACCAAGAATTTCAAACGATCAAATTAAAGCAAGAAGAATATTTATGTTTTCCAATTTCATGAATATAGCAAAATAGTGACAAAATCAATCTGAATCAATCTTTCCCAAAAATGATTGAATAGCTCAGCATGTAATGGAAACAAGATGCATAACCCAAGAAAGAGAGGCTAAAAAAGACATGGATATCCCACACTCTTCGAGTCTTTAAAACGAGCCAATCAAACTCAACCAAAAATGATCTCAAAACCTTGAGATGGGTCAAACAGACCACAACGAGCAAGTAACAGTCAAAGGACAGAGACTCAGAAAAACACAGTGTCGCTCTATTTTCACTGCCTAGGTGCGACAGGCGAGTTCTAGATTCAAAAATGAATCAGATCTCTCAATAATCAACCACCAACAGGTTTGAAACTGAGTTGTATAAACTCAAAGGAAGAAGATCAGGATCTTCAATGTGAAGATCTGAGAATGGAATCAATCCTAAGAAGGAAAAAATGGCACAAATGACAACAAGGCTTGTGACAAGTAATCAACTGAAAAATGACTCAGATTAACGATCACTAAACAAGAATACTCCCCAGTATGGTCGCCAGATTTGTTAATGGACAATCCACTCGACTAGAGGCGAGTCGGATCTCCCTAGCTCAATGCGAGTCTAGAACAAATAGAACAGACTACAAACACGTTTCCTAGATCTACTTAAGGATCAAGTACTACATGCCTTACCTCTTTGATTTCGTTATCCTTCCTCCCAAATGTTGCTCCACGTCCCAAGGTCGTCAGATCCAAGCTGCAAGACCTGTTAAGACACAGAAAAGAGAAACGAGTAAAGAGCATCTCTACAATAAGAGATCTATGTAAACAGTTAAGCAGGTAAACAACACAACATCATTACACATCAAGAACGATATTGGTGGAAAGCATTTGTATTACTGCAAATAAAGGAGTACATGATAGAGATATAGAACCACAACCAATGACTTAACGTAGCAGCCCTTCTCCACACAAGCCAATTTCCAAGCCCTTCCAAGGAAGCATGAGAGTCTCCAAGAAGTGAGGGAAAGTGTCCAAGAGAGATTTCACCAGCATGTAGATACCATAGTCTTCCTCTCCTTGGTATGGGAGTGAGCCTCACATATATAGGACTAAGTGGATGAGGTTATGGATAGGATAGGATGAGAGATGGTAGGAGAGAGATAGGGGATCTTCCCAATAGGTTAGGGGTCGAGTACCAACTCTCCAAGAGATCAGGGATAATCCCCCACATAGGCAAGTTTCGAGAAGAATCTTGAAATGGCTATTTTTTCCCATTAACAGACCTCGTCGCACCTTGCTAAAGAGCAACCTGCGACGTCGCATGTTGCTAGTGTGCAACCTGCGACGACCTTTCAAAAGGTTGTGCAAACTGAGCACCAATCCTCTCAAATGAATACTTGGTCCAGATGACTTCAGGGATGTATACACAATGGTCAAGATGACGACATTATCACAACGGTCATGATGACAACACTTGGTCATAATGACGGTACTTGCAATGGTCATGATGACGACACTAGGTCATGACGATGACACTTGCAACACTTGAGACACTTGTGACACTAGCACAAGGGTGACGACATTTTGGTGTAACAGTTGGTTGGACCATGGTACATATGCTCAAACACCCAAGAAGTTGGTTGCACAAATGGTGCAAGTATGCAAGCAATCCTAAGCATTGCTTGGTTGATGGTTGAGAGTGGGCAAGAAGAAAGGAACAACAGATGGTTAGAAATCCTGAAAGTGCGCAAGCATAGCCAATGCTTTCAATAAGTGGAACGTGCACAAACTCCTAAAAAGGTACAATGATCGAAGTTAATATATGCACAAATTCCACAACCGACAAACAACAATTGCACAAGTCCCACTAGTGATGACAAGGTAGAAGTCAAATTCCTATCAAATAGAAGTCGGAGTATGCACAGGTTCTGTAAAGTATCTATACACCAAGGGCGCATCACCCAAATGAAATGATGAAGCACAAGTCATAATCTCACTAAGAAGAAGCTAGATAATGCACAAATTATGCAAAGTATTGATATCACAAGGGTGCATTACCCACAAGGGTTGGTATAGCACAAGTCATTATCACACCCAGACAAAGTAGAATATTAAGCACACACTATAAGGAAATGGTACATCAAGAGTGCAATGAAGGACCTTGAGGGTGTTTGCTACATCTAAGATGACACATCAATATCACAGATGATGACACGTGGCATATGCACAATCCGTGAAGTATGGAAGAAGGGACGCCACAACCAAATTGCGAACATGAAATCCATGCAGGACATGTATAAATAGAGATGCAAGTTGAAGATTTGATGTAAGCTTCGAAGCAAGAACATAAGGGTTTTTGTGTAAAAGTTTTAGTTTGTTTTTCGGGGCATCAAGGGGCTCATGGACAGAACAGATGATCTAGAGAAGAGCCAAATTCACACATGCATCATAACGAAGTTTTGATGGTGTGCATAATGATGTTGTAGATCTGTGTACATTATGTAAACATAGAAAGGAAGATATACTGAAGAATGCGCAAATGTTGGTTATCTCAAAGGACAATTATGCAATCAATGCATCGATAGTCACAGATGTTGTAAAAACAAAAGTGCAGAGACAAAACTGATGTTTATCAGATGTTGTGTAGATGTCTAGCTAATTTATAAGAACTATTAGCGATCAAAATGTAATGGACTTTTGAGAGCGTTTTTATCTCTCTCTATTTGCCTTATTACTTTCTTCAGTCTTTTGGCCAATGTCTTAATCTCCAGGTTCTTCATCAAGTTCTTGTTGATCACTTTTGCCCAGCACCCTTTGGCTTCGCCCTCTTGACCTACAATACAAATTCTGGTTAGTATTGCCTAGAAACTTAGTTTTATGCCTTTTTGTCAAAAATATTACGAAAAAGTGGTGTGTGTTCAAAGTGTTTTAAAGTCTAAGTCATATCACAAACTATACATTAACCATCATAAACCCCATCACAAGCACCAAGCCTTTTTCTTTACATATCTCATCAATCATACATACTAGTATTGACACATATGTCGTATTCAAGTTATTGAACATTACTACATGTGAGATATAGCTATGCGTTGGCAAGAACAAATGCATAAAAGCCACGACAGGTTACAAGATTAAGTTTAAATGCAAAGCATGCCACAACAATGGAGCGCTAAGCCTAATGCCATTATATTGCATTCATCTTTTTGAGCTGGTGTCGTTGTGGAAAGATTCCACATGGCAAGAATGAGCACCAAGTCACAATGAGGAGAAGCCTATTCAATACAAGGGCGAGAGGTTCTCTTCTACACACCAAGCGCGTAGGCGGCAAGCAATTATCACCACGCAGCACATAGTGCCCAAGCGGCCTACAGGATGGAATCCTCTTACCAAATCTCATCAAGATCATATGATGAACAATTCCCATCAGAAATTGTCTACAATCCTCCATCTCGTCCAGTACCCTACTAAGGTTTACAACTAGAGGTTGCGAATGGGATTTGAGAGCAATCCTTTGGCACATATTTTTCTGATCTTCATATTCAAGGTCATGTTTTTTATATACCACAAGGACAACCATTTTATTAAAAATCAACGTCAGAGGATGCATTGAGTTGGGTTAAACTATGAGTTGTTGTTTGGGTATTCGCAGGTTTTGAAGGGGATTAATACTTGTACGATCAGATTTTTGCCTCTGCCATATTATAAAGAGATGATTACATAACAAAATACAAGGGATCTTGCTGTCAGATCTACAAATGGTTTTCTACGAAAACCATGGATGGGCTTTTCAAAGGTGCAACCCTCTTTTGGTAGAAACATCCATCGAAGGTAAAATTCTAGGGTTATGGCCATGATAACCAAATATCCCTTTTGGAATCAAACACAAGAAGCAGATCATTTTTGCTTGTCATGATTGGGGACCATACACAACGACTACCTTCAGGTGCCTAGCAGCTGAAAAGCGAAGTGATACTTTGTCTTTCTAGTCACAACCTCAATTTACATCAAAGTTGCACAGGGAATTTGCTTGCTTGAATAAAAGTAGCACCGCCCAAAGGGGAAAAATCAGGTTAAACACATGTGGAGGTGCATTGCTTCTATGTTTTCTTTTCTTCCTTGGAGCAACATCAATCTGTTGTAGTGTGCAGTGCTTTTTGGGGGTAATGTTCCAAAAAGGCAATGAAGTTCAATGCATCAGAGGTGGGTGAATTCAACAGTAGATTGGAGACATTGCCAGAAATGTATTGGGAGCACTTCCTGAAGGGCACGTGGGAAAAACAGATTGAAATGTTGACATCAAAGGACATTCAAATTCCAAGAAGGAGTTTATGTATATCATGACTTCATTATAGATTTGAAAGAACTTCCAGCAGAGACGAACTTACAGAGAAAGAAGTGGAAGATGATATCATAATCCACTTTTGGTTTGTGGTTGATGTTGAAATATACTACTATGATGATGAAGTCATCAAGAAAGCTGAAGTTTTGGAAGCCAAGAGATAATGCATTTTTTGAAATGCTTACTAAAATAGGCTTTTCAGTGGCTTAGGCGAACATGTCGAATTGTTCATTAGCCATCGAAAGTAGAGCTTTCGGTAGCTAATAGAATTAAAATCCAGTCTTTCTAGCTACCACAACTGTAAAACAATGCAGAAGGCTGCCATTTTTACACAGAACTGTGATTCCTCAAAATTTATACTTCGAAGGCGTTTTCTACAGCAAGATGAAAAGCAAAGGAATAAATACTAAGGTCCTGATTCAGTTTTGGAGATGCCAAGGAAGTGGAAGAAGTGAAGCTTCTCACCTATTTTTAGTAAACAGTTGAACCATCTGCTAGGTAGCAGTCTCAATCTCCTCCAGCAACATCTCAAGACCTTTGTAGTTGTCGAAGACCCTGAAGATCTATTGAAGATAGAAGTTTTGACCATAAAAATAGGATTTGTTCCTATTTTATTGTAAAGTGTTTTTAATGAGCTATTTTTAGCAAGTTAGATCCATTTTTTGAGGATCTGAAACTGTCATTGTAAAAGCTATAAAGCCTGAAACTTCAGATGAAGAAAGGGTTCAATTTTGAGTATTCTATTTGACTGTTTTTTGTGAAGAGGCCCTTTCTTTAATATAATCAGCCTGCAAGCTTCTTTCGTTCATTGTTGTCAGACCTTCTCTTCTTATCTCTGTTATATGTTATTGAGTTGAATGGTATTCTTTGTCTATGTTTATAATCTTGGTAACTGTCATCTTACTATTGATTATCAAACTAGAATCATTAGCACTCATTGTTAGTTAATTAGCCTATCATATGTAATTGCTTTATATATGTTCTGGTTAATTGACCAGTTTCTTTATCCTTTTACCTATCTGATAATAGTCCTTGAAGGCCTTGCATTGTTTGAGTATATTCAAGACTGTCTTGAGTAGATAATTCAGTGAGTTAGATGTTCATCTTGATCCAACATTATCCATTATTGAGAGAATAAATTAAGTTACCAGGCATCTTCGAGCTGCAACCTAGAAGAGTTTCCTGGAAAGATAACAAGAACAAAAGTGAAAGTGCGTGAAATTGAAGATTCCATCTGATGCGCAACAATAGTATAGCAGCATAACTCAACAGGTGCATCACGATGAAGATGATCTAAGACAAGTGCGTTAAACTGAATGGACCAACTATTTGATGCATAGGACGTCGCATATTATCTAAGTAACTGCAACACTTTATAAGAATGGACACATTAGAATTTGCACAGTTCCATCTATTACCAGTGCTTCACTTTGACCAGCAAACTATCAATAGAAAGCACAGTATTAATTGTATTTGCAGTCACGTAGAAGAGAATGCAAATCAGAAGCGTTGGCTGTAGATTCAACATAGCACATAATACAAGAAGTAAATCATCAATGGAAGTGTGATTTGAGAGGAATGAGAATTCAAGTGATCTATGCAGCACAGTGACATAGTACAGTATGCATACGAAGGTAGCGCATAGAAAAATCATCTTCAGAAGACCTGAAGAAGTACACGATGTTGAAGATCAACAAGGCGGTAAAATATATTGGACATCAGGGTGGTCGGATGGGGAAAGGAGATAGGGAGTTGGATATTCCTTCAGGTTGGTTCCTGTAAAAAAACAAGAAGATAGGGAGTCACAGCTTCTTTCAGGTTGGTGCTTGTAAAACAAAACGACAGGGGGTCGGTGCCTCCTTCCGGTTGGTGCTGGAGAAAACATAGGGGGTTGGTGCCTCCTTCCAGTTGGTGCTGGTAAGCATAGGAAGTTGGTGCTTCCTTGAATGTATTCTTTCTCACCATAAAGAAGCATTCTCTGGTTTTCTCCCGTCTGGGTTTCCACGTAAAAATCATGTGTCTTATGTGTTGATTATGTGGTGCTTATATGTGTGAATGTTTATTTACTGATGCATAACAGAAGATAAATATTAAGTAAGGACTAATCTGATTAAAGAAGGTAAAATCTACTAATAACTGCTCTAATACTAATTCAACCCCCCTCTCAGTATTAAATCAATTCCAACAATTGGTATCAAAGCGGGTTTCTTGAGTAATAGATTAACATCTGGAAGATAGATCAGCGCGTAGTTATGAGAAAGGAAGGTTCTCTATGCGAAGCACCATGGTTACAGGAGGACGAATGTTTAGAAAATCTCTCTATCGCAGAAGTAAGGGATATTATCTAAACACAAAGAAAGATGATAGAAGAAGTCAAGAAGATAAAAACCAAGATGTTAAATCTCCTGAAGAAGAAAGAAGTTGAATCCAAGGAATTGGTAACAACTCTCACCGACCAACTACAGGAAGTTAATGAGACCAGCCAAAATGTAAGATCAAGAAACAAAACCTTGGAAACCAAGTTGAAGAAGTTGTGTGCAGATAGTCAGATACAGGTTATTTTTTAAGGATTCTAATAATATACTTAAGTGTAGTATTTTAGGTGATTATGTTGGATTGAAAAAAACATATATATAGATAGGTAGGCGAATATTAGATATGAAACATACAATTTAATACTGAAAATTGTAAATTTTAGCAAATATTATGATAAGAAACATATTTGATGTAATATAGGCAATATTAGAGACAAAAAATGACCAAATAGCGAATTATTTTTTTGAAAAAATGCCAAAAAAATAGCCAATTGGCAAAATTTCGCCCCTAAAAATTACCCTGATCAAAAGCTTGAAAATGAGATCACCCTCATAAAAGAAGAGTTAGGAAGGGTTGCAGAAAAAAGGAAGAAAATACTAAAGTAGTTATGTCACTAAAAGATCAGCTTCGGAAATAACATGATAATCAAGAACATCCTCAAGCAAGTCAACTAGAGGTTATCTCTCTCAAAGAAAAGTATTTGAAATTTGAGAAATTGCTTAATGAACAATGAATCTCATTACATGAAAGGGAGGACGAACTAAAAAGGTTATAAGACCAAGTCATGATAACAAAAATCTTTGCTAAGAGAATTGAGGTACTAAATGAGATTCTCAACGAGCAAAGATTCTCTCACAATAAAACTAGCATAGGCTTCGAAGACAACTATGAAAAGACTGTAGACGAACCTGCGCAATTAAGAAGAATGAACCTGTATATTGTGCATACAAAAGGAATGAATCTATGCACAAATGCTCAATGCTGGAAATTCACAATGACTGGACATATTGGAAAATACTGCAACAATGTGGTCGGTTATAAGTGCAACAAAATTGGTCACAAGGCATTGGACTGTGCAAAATCAGGGAAGACTGTGAAACGATGGATAAAGAAGACTGGAAAAGCATCTGAATACAAAACTGAAGGAAACATTGATGAAGGTCAAAGAAAAATTCATTACTATAAAAAGGTCTGGACCAAAAAATGACATTTACTCGAAAAAGCCAAAAAAGACATAATAAATGTTAAATTAAGACATAATAAAGGAAAAGGACCAGTTCCTAAATCAATGGGAATTGTCTAGGGTTGATCAAAAGTTGAACTAAAGTGATTGAATAGTCAACACTAAGTTATATGAGCTCCTAAATAGACAAATCCAATCAAAGTTGTGAAGATCCAATTAACTCCAATAGAGAGAATTCTCCCTCTTCAAGCTTGGGAGACTTTCCTATGTGGCAATTTGTAATTTCTGGTGATGATCTAGAGTTTGGGGATGCCTACCATATTTATAGGTGGCACAACCTCCATCAAATTGCTTTCAATCAAGTTCCAATCAGGATCTATCAATTTCTTGTTAACTCCCTCATCAAGGATGTGCCCTCCCTTAGAGAATGTGCCCCCTCTTGCATGCATTTATCTATTTAAGAGAGCATTGTTCACCTATTTCAGTATCTAAAGGTGGAACCTATGCTCCTCTACTTTGTAATATTTTATGAGTTCTTGAGTTAATAAATAGAAGGCTTTGTAGGCTACATTGTGGGTTCATGTCATGTGTGGATGCTTGATGCTTCAAAACCCATGGCGGTAACCTGTATTTTTGCATAAGTATTTTGTTTATTGTTAGGATTGCACTAACCTTGGAAGGAAATCTACATTTCAGTAGGGTAAGAAATAGAATCTAATGCTTGTTTCTTATTTGATAATAGTGTAAAATGCTTTGAATATTATGCATCTCTTGTTTGAATGCTTCTATTTGCAAGTCTTTTATATTGTTTATATCGTTGCCATTTAATCATCTTGTGCAAGTGCTTGTGTGTAGTTTTGTTACAGGTTACTGGAGCTCAAGGAGGAGGCATTCATGTTAGATTTTCCACTTCCCAATCTACTTCAATGGAAGCATAGTCCCTTTTGTTCCCACTTTCATGCAGGCTCCATTCGCTCAGCTCTTTCTAGCTTACAACTCTGGCTTTCTCAGCATGGGTTTTCTCACCTTTAATTCAACCTCTTTCATTATTTCTTGGTTACTAGTTCCATAGCTCTCTAGATCTCAAAATTTGAAAATTCTTAAGGAAGTAGATCTAGATTTATTATTATAATTATAGTATGCTACAAAATTTAAATCTTATTACTTACATTAGTAATCAAATCTCTTATTTTATAGCGTTTTAAAGTTGAAAATTTAACTACATTAGAGAAAAGAAGTGTTGTTTAAAGCATTTTAAAGATAGATCTAGAATTTAAGTCCTTGTAAATTTTGGTTTTCTATCTCTAAAGAGGGCAGCCAAAAGATCCCAGCATGACAAGCTTTCTAGCTTATCTTACTAGTTGAATTTTTGCATCTTTTGTTTATCTTTTTACTTAGAATTTTTTGAGTTAGGATTTTATCCCAACACTTTCTAAGTGTTTGGGACTATTTTTTATGCTCATTTGATCGCTGTTTTACAGGATTTAGTGAGCTGATAGAAGGGCATGATAGCCAAATTTAAAGCTTCGTAATCATTTGTGACCATCCAGACAACTGGTGCTACCTTTCCCTCAATTTTTTCTAGCTTTTGTAAGCTGTCTGGTGCCTAAATCATAAAGGACCAATAGTGTTTCTTCTTTGGGTATATTGGAACTAAAAAATAAAAAGAGCAAGCAGGCTATTCAACGCCTGCCCCCACCCCCCAGGGGGGATCTGAGTCTTTTGGTGGTTTGTTGTATGTTGCTTAATTTTTGCTTTAAATTAGTTTCTTTATGCAAGTTATAAATAAAAACAATCACATGCACACAATCCATCCCTAGAGGGTTGTATAAATTAGATTTTGTTTTTTGCTTAATTTTTACAATTTCACAATTTTCACTAAACTCTAAATTTTGTTCCCTTGCTTTCCCAAAGTACTACACCAATATTTGGTGCATGGAAAAGAGACTCTTGGGATTTAGTTTAGTTAAGCAACTCACCTTTCACAATTAATAAAATTTACCAAGGCTTGGAAGATCCGAGTATTCTCTTGACCGCTGTAGCTTAGTCTGAACAGTTTGGTCAATTAGAAATGAACTTAGAGTGACTAGTCTAATAGGCAAATACTACAAAGATTCAATATCTAGAACTCAGGAGGTCGAGTGAAGCTTACTTTAGAGTTAGCAGGCTACTTTAAGAAGGTTATGCCTCGCCTAGTTGGACCCTCGGTATAGCTGTCACTACACTCAGTTCAAAGGAGCGATTTAGAGTGGGGCCAAACAAACAATAAACCAACTCCCTTAATCACTCATATCTAATAATTTAAAATTGAAAAACAAGACATCAACAACATCCCCGACACAAGCAACAACCTACACATTTCGGCACTGGTCTATCATACGAACTTTATTGTTTAAATCAATTTATTATCATGTTGTGAATGTAATCTTTTATCAATGTTGCTCATTTAAAGTTATATGCGGATGTTCTTTGTGTTTAGTGATATCATATCTATCATTTACTATTTTTATTCATCATTTAAAAAATTCATAGAAATTGTGTTTTTTTCATTTCGTAGTGTAAAAGCCATAGATTTATTTTTATAGGGACCACACCCCTTGGCTTTGCTAGGAGTACCCTAGAAGGAGGAGTCAAGTAAACAGGTGACAACACTTCACTCTGACTTGCCCCCAAGGACACACTGCACGGCTTGAAGGTTTCCTACCGCGTTTCCTTCCAGGTTTGTATTAGGCGGCAACATTTTGGCGCCGCTGTCGGGGATAGACCTTTCTATTCCTGAGTCACAGCCTTTGCTTATTTTTGTTGTTTTTTTACTTTGTTTGATGCATCTTGTGGATTTTTAAAAAATTACTCGGCCCATCTGGCGACTCCACTTTTAAATAATTTAACGAGGTATTGAACAAGAAGAAACTATGAAGGGATATTCACTCTCATCCCTGAGCCTGAAAAGGATTATCAAAGAAGATTAAATAAACTAAACTCTCATAGAATCCTTGAAAATATCGGACTTGAGTCTGTTTTAGATGTCCACCTTTTATTTCAAGCGTCTGAATTAGAAAATAAAATGGGTGATTTTTTCAGTCCTTTAGATTTTACTACAATAGCTAGTTACCCTCAAGCTGTGACTGAGAAAGCAATTGGAAAATTGCCTTCTTTCCAGGGTAACAATGCAAGTGCTAAGGCAGATCTGAAAAAATTTTCACAATTTTTTAACAAATGGTGTTTGGATGCAAAATTTGAAGATGTGCAGATGAACATGTTTGCCCTTTTCCTAGAAGAGGATGCCTTTGACTGGTTTTTCGAGTTAGATTATAATAGCTACAAGAGCTTCAAAGAGTTTGAGAAAGGCTTCCTGGCTATATGGGGAAATAAGAAAGTAGATAGATACCTTTTGGATTCCCTTAATAACATGAAAAAGAATGAGAATGAGACCATGTAAGAATTTAATAAAAGATTCAAAAATCTCATTTCAAGCGTCCATGCCGAAATTAAACCTCTTGATGGCTCAATCTTGATCTATTACATGGAGTCTGTCAATGGAGAAATGAGATATCAGCTAAGAGATAAAGAACCTGGTGATTTAAAGAAAGCCCAAACTTTAGCTGAGAAGATTGACAAGAACATGCAATATTTAGGAAAGTCAAACATTCCGGGTTTCACAAGGGGTAGTTCTTCATCAAGACAATCAGATAGAAAAGATAAATCAGTAGCAGCAGACAGTAAGGATCTAGCCAAACACCCTTCAAGAGAGTTAACAGATGTCATCAAGTCCATGGAATCAAATCATGTAGCCCAGATTAATGCCATGCAAAATAGACTCATTTCCATGGAAAGAGATAAGTCTCATGCTCCTACTCATAGATTTCCACATAGACCAAATACTGAGTGGAAAGGAAAGTTTCCATCCAATAACCAAACAATTCCAAAACAACTTGAGTCAGCAAACATGGTCATGGAAGAGGTTCCTCCTTTTTGCAGAGCTTGTCATGAATTTCATGAGGAAGCTTCTTAACCAAAATTCAACTACACCAATGAGAAAAATTTTCCTAAAACAAACAACTTTGTGGAATATCCTAGTCAACCAGAATACATAAACATTTTTCGCAGATCTCATATTGTGTCTAGAGAAACTTGGAAACAGGCTAAATAAATGGTACAAGAGAAGGACAATGTAACTAAGATTTTTGGAGAAAATCCTACCCCTAAAGAGATCAAAGAAATGGCGAAGTTCAAAGGCCTCACCTATAAGAGAAGAATGAATTCAATTCCAACCAAGTCAGATTTGCATATTCCAAAGGTAACTCATCCTCCTCCCTCATATTTGAATATTGATGTGGTTGCCTGGATGGTTGGTGCTAAAATGCTTGTTCCCATAACTGAAATCCTTAAAATCCAAAGTCAAAAGGATAAATTGATAAAAGCATTAGAAGCACCTAGTGAAAACATTATTGAGAATCCCAAGGAAACCGTTTGTGAAAAATCTAAAGAAAAAGTCCCATATAAAACTAAGGATAAAATACAAGAAAAGCCTAAAGAGGTGTTTCCTGAGAAATCGAAAGAGGTCATTCCTTACGTTCCTAATAAAGTAAATGAAGACCTTCCTATTATATTACATAGCATGGATCCTCGTAAAGAATATCATCCCCCATTCTATGTATCCTTAGTTGTTAACAACATGTTGGTCCATAATTGCATGCTTGACTTAGGTGCTGCAGCCAACGTCATGACCAGAAAAGTCATGGAACAACTGAACCTGCAAATCACAAGACCGTATCAGAATGTTTGTGTAATGGATTCCGAGGAGATTGATATCATAGGTATAATAATGAACTTTCCTATTAATCTATCATCCTATCCTGACATAAATTTGACTATGGATGTGGTGGTCATAAATGTTCCAAGCACATGGGGAATGTTGTTATCTAGAAAGCAGGTTAATTCCCTTGGTGGTTGTATTCAGATGGATTGGACCTATGCCATGGTCCCTATTAGTGAAGATGCTCATGTCAAGTTGTATAGGGAGAAGGAAATAAATTTTCATGTCGAAGACCCTAATGTGTTAGATAATGAATATGTCCATGAGTCAAATAGTTTAAGCAATTATGACATTTTAGTAAACGCCCTATCTCCCATAAAAGAAAAAATCAAAGATGATAGAATTAAAGGAGTTCAGAAAATGAGCTTTGATGGTGCATATTCTAAAGAAGGCAAAGGGGTTGGAATTGTCATTACCTCTCCATCTCAGCAAACCTTTAAAATTTCATTCGGACTTGATTTGATGCTTCTAACAATGTTGCTAAGTATGAAGCACTCTTGCAAGGCCTAGAAATAGCTAAGGACATGGGCATAAATATCTTAAGTATAAAAGGTGATTCATAATTAGTTGTTTCCCAAATTAAGAACATCTTTGCATGCAAGAGTGACCAGTTGAAAAAGTATAGAAATGCTTGTTGGGATACCATGGAATTGTTTGATGCCCTAAACATCATAGCAATACCGAAAAATGAGAACAAAGAAGTCAATCAACTAGAAGTAGCATCCTCAACCCTCCAGCCAACTAATGAGTTAATCAAAGGACATGGAAAATTTGAGATAAATTTCAGGCCTTCCATCCTGGATAACATAGACCATTGGAAAGTGTTCAAGGATGACAAGCAAATCCTTAGATTTATACATCATGCCCAGGAATTCACTAATTGTCAGATAAGTTATAAGGAGGAAAAGTATGACTACATTGAGAAGGAAGATCAACCTAGGAACACTGTTCCAAAGAGCATCATTGAGTGGGAGCACATTTTTGACAGACAGGATAGGCATAAGCCTCAAAAGGAAATCTTGAAAGCTGTAAATCATATAGAGGTCAATATTGGGACTGAAATTGAACCCAAGCTAATAAAAAATGGTAAGGGTACAAGTGAAAAGGAAATAAATGACCTTATAAGCTTAGTTTGGGAATATCGGGATTTTTTTTCCTTTTCATATGATGAGCTCAAATGATATCGGGAAGATGTGTTCCAACACACTATCCCATTAAAAGAAGATGCCAAGCCCTTTTGCCAAAAGCTGAGAAAGATTAATCCCAAGGTGGCCCCCATTGTGTTAAAAGAACTTCAGAAGATGCTAGCAACATGAATCATTGCCCTAGCTAGACATTCCTCATGGTGTTCAAATCTAGTTGTTGTATGAAAAAAGAATGGAAACATAAGGCTATGCATTGAATTTAGAAACCTAAATCGGGCATGCCTAAAAGATAACTACCCTCTCCCAAATATGGAAACCTTATTGCAAAAGTTAATTGGTTCTGGAATGATGTCAATGCTTGATGGTTTTTTGGGATACAACCAGGTGTTGGTTAGTAAGGAGGATAGACATAAAACAACGTTCACCACTCCTTCGGGAACCTTTGAATATATCATAATGCCTTTTGGTATGCTTAACGTCGATGCAACTTTCCAAAGATCCATGGATTACACTTTCAGGGAGCTAATCTAGAAAATAATTGAAATATATCAGGATGATCTCATAGTTTTTTCTAAGGAAAGAACTAATCACATTGGCCACCTTAGACAAATTTTTGAAATATGTAGAGAATTTGGTATATCCTTAAATCCGGCTAAGACTGTTTTGGGCATTGATGAAATAAAGTTATTGGGCTACATCATCTCCAACGATGGTGTAGAGATAGATCTAGAGAGGGTAGAAGCTATAACGAAAGCTCCTTTGCCTTGTAATAAGAAAGCATTGTAGTCGTTCAATGGGAAAATTAACTTTATTAGACGATTTGCTCCTATTAATGAAACCCATGTAGAAACTACCAAAAAAGGACGCTAAGTTTGAATGGAATAAGGACGGAAACGAAGCTTTCAATGGAATCAAATATGTTATTTGTAGATCACCAATGTTGATTAGCCTAGACTATTCGAAAGACTTTCAGATATTTTCAATTGCATCTCAGGACACTATTGCCGGAGTTTTGTTGCAGAAGAACAAGGATGGTAAAGAGAAACCCATAGATTTTATGAGTATAGCCTTACAAAATTCTGACCTTAAGTACACCATTATGGAGAAACAAGCATATGTTTTAGTCAAGTCACTTAAGTATTTCATAATGTACATTGGATACTCTAAAGTTATAGGGTGTGTTCCTCATGCGGATGTGAAGGACATATTAACACAACAATACTGTCTTGGTATAAGGGATAAGTGGGTCTCTAAGATCCAGGAATATGACTAAGAGATCAAACCCACCGAGTTAGTTAAAGGTCAGGGTTTATCCTGCATGATGGCTGAGGGAAATGAGCAAGCATTAGGGATGGTATTCCAGAGCAATGAGCCTGTACAGGTCAGATCAATTGAGCTTCAACGTCTTGAGCAGGATCCATGGTATGCATACATCATTTATTTTCTAACCAACCTCACTTTCCCAAATCATCTACTTGGCCATAAAAGAAGGGATTTGAGGTTGAAAGCTACAAATTTTTGTATCACCCAAGACAACTTCCCATAAGATCCTTAGAGCAGGGTATTATTGTCCCACTATGTTCTTGGATGTTCATAAGCATGTCAGAAGTTTCCAACAATGCCAACTTTTCACGGGGAAATAGAAACTAGTATCCTTGCCTCTAAAACCAGTAGTTTTCTAAGTCCCTTTTCAGCAGTGGGGTCTTGATTGCATTGGTCAGTTTAAGGATAACTCTAGCAACGGTCGTACTTGGATCCTAACTGCCACTGATTATTTTACTAAGTGGGTGGAAGCAATCCCCACGAAAGCGGAAACCGATAAGGTCATCATGGAATTTCTAGAAGATAAGATCATTATGAGATTCAGTGTGCCAGCTAGAATCATGACAGATAATGCTAAGGCATTCAACTTAGTCAAGATGCCTTCATTTTGTTTTAACTATGGCATCATATTGTCGCATTCATCTAATTATTATCCCCAGGGAAATGGTCTAGTTGAATCTAGTTATAAGAACTTAATGACCGTTATTAAAAAGATTGTTGGAGATAACAAGAAGGCTTGGGATAGTAAGATTAGATTTGCACTTTGGGCGGATAGGATCACGAAGAAAAGTTCAACCAGGAAGTCTCCATTTGAGTTAGTCTATGGAATCAATGTTACTTTTCCCATCCACCTGAAGTTTCTAGTGTATCAATTACTTGAAGAGTGTAGTACAGATCAGGATGCAACTCAGTATAAGATCAATCACTTGGTTGAGCTAGATGAGATCAGACGAAAAATAGTGGATCAAAGCATTAAGAATCAAGACAAGGTTAAAATAAAATTTGATAAGTCATCCAAACCGAGAGTATTTCAGATTGATGACACAGTTTTGCTTTGGGACAAAAGAAGGGACAAACCGGGAAAGCATGGAAAGTTCGACAGTTTATGGACGGGCCCTTATCTCATACATGAAGTGGCTAGCACAAATGATTTCTTCCTCAGCGATATGGATGGAGAAAAGTGTACCCTCCCAGTCAACGAAGGGCTTTTGAAGTTATTTTACAGCGAGAATATCTTATGCCCATGGGGGCATCTTTGTATCATGGATTTCTAAACCTTTCTCCTACATTTTATTTCCTTAGTTAGATTTACTTTTATGTATATTATTTTTGTATACTAACTTTAATTTTTGTATGTTAGTTTAAATTTTCTTTTGTACATTATTTTTTATTTCAGTATAATAAATGTTGTAACTTAAAGTTTCATTTGGTTATTTTTACATATACATGTGACTAATGCACTTATGTTTCCATGTAGGAACCGAGAGATTCTAGAGTTCTCAAATAATCTCCTTTCCCAGAGTACAAGATCAATCACATGTCCCACAGTTGGAGCGAGATGTTACCAACTAAGTTGCACACAGTTGGACTTCCAAAGAGCCGCCAAATTTTGCACAAGTAATTGTGCATTTCAGTGTTCAGAAGTTCAAATCAGGCCTTTTCAGAGGCCCCCTTTTTAATTTTATAGCATGTTCATGCCCCATGGGGTTTGTAATAAAGTGTATTAGCATGGTGGTTTTGTAAAGAACTTGGCTTCCTAAAAATTGGCAACCAATACGGGTATTCCAAGTAGTTTTTTCCCTTGTTAATTATGCTTTGTGTCTTAGCCAAGTATAATTTTCGAGTTTTTCTCCTACACCTCCAAAGCTGGAATGATCGTCTTGGGGTCAAACCTTAGGAGTTTATTAAAGTTCACATGTCAATGTATATGAACATGTTAGACACTATAATAAAGTCATATGGACATGTGTTAGGTCCATAGGTAATTTTTTATTGTTTTGGAAAAATAAAATTTCCGCGCAAAATCAAGCCATTTTTAATGGTTTAATTCGGAAAATTAAAAATGTAATAAAAAAGTGGTTTGTGGGAAAAATTTGACAATGGGATGCTTGTTTTCTAAGGCAGGGAAACCATTTAACCCATAAACCCACTTTTCCTAAGTTTTGAGTAAGTATTTATCTCAAAAAATGATATTTACTCGAAAAAGCCAAAAAAGACATAATAAATATTAAATTAAGGCATAATAAAGGAAAAGGACCAATTCCTAAATCAATGGGAATTGCCCGAGGTTGATAAAAAATTGAACTAAAGTGATTGAATAGTCAACACTAATTTATCTAAGCTCCGAACTAGACAAATCCAATCAAAGTTGTGAAGATCCAGTTAACTCCAATAGAGAGAATTCGCCCTCTTCAAGCTTGGGCGACTTTCCTATGTGGCAATTTGTGATTTGTGGTGATGATCTCAAGGTTGGGGATGCCTACCATCTTTAGAGGTGGCGCAATCTCCATCAAATGGCTTTCAATCAAGTTCCAATCAGGATCTATCAATTTCTTGTTAACTCCCTCATTAAGGATGTGCCCTCCCTTAGAGAATGTGCCCCCCCTTGCATGCATTTATCTATTTAAGAGAGCATTGTTCACCTCTTTCAGTATCTAAAGGTGGAACCTATGCTCCTCTACTTTGTAATATTTTCTGAGTTCTTGAGTTAATAAAAAAAAGGCTTTATAGGCTACATTGTGGGTTCATGTCATGTGTGGATGCTTGATGCTTCAAAACCCATGGAGGTACCTTGTATTTTTGCATAAGTATTTTGTTTATTATTAGGATTGCACTGACCTTGGAAGGAAATCTACATTTCAGTAGGGTAAGAAATAGGATCTAATGCTTGTTTCTTATTTGATAATAGTGTAAAATGCATTGAATATTATGCATCTCTCGTTTGAATGCTTCTATTTGCAAGCTTTTTATATTGTTTATATCAGTGCCATTTAATCATCTTGTGCAAGTGCTTGTGTGAAGTTTTGTTGCACGTTACCAGAGCTCAAGGAGGAGGCATGCATGTTAGTTTTTCCACTTCCCAAGCTACTTCAACAGAAGTATAGTCCCTCTTATTCCCACTTTCATGCAAACTCCATTCGCTCAACTCTTTCTAGCTTACAACTCAGGTTTTCTCACCTTTAATTCAACCGCTTTCATTCTTTCTTGGTTACTAGTTCCATAGCTCTCTAGATCTCAAATTTTGAAAACTCTTAAGAAAGTAGATCTAGATTTATTATTTTAATTATAGTATGCTACAAAATTTAAATCTTATTACTTGCATTAATAATCAAATCTCTTATCTTAGCGTTTTAAAGTTGAAAATTTAACTACATTAAAGAAGAGAAGTGTTGTTTAAAGCATTTCAAAGATAGATCTAGCATTTAAGTGATTGTAAATTTCGGTTTGCTATCTCTAAAGAGGGAAGCCAAAAGATCCTAGCGTGACAAGCTTTCTAGCTTATCTCACTAGTTGAATTTTTGCATCTTCTGTTTATCTTTTTACTTAGAATTTTTTGAGTTAATTTCAGGATATTCTCCCAACACTTTCTAAGTGTTTGGGATTGTTTTTTATGCTCATTTGATCGTTGTTTTACAGGATTTGGTGAGCTGATAGAAGGGCATGATAGCCAAATTTAAAGCTTCGGAATCATTTGTGACCATCCGGACAACCGGTGCTACCTTTCCCTCAATTTTTTCTAGCTTTTGTAAGTTGTTTGGTGCCTAAATCATAAAGGACCAACAATGTTTCTTCTTTGGGTTTATTGTAACTAAAAAATAAAAAGAGCAAGCAGGCTATTCAACGCCTGCCCCTATCCCCCCAGGAGGAATCTGAGTCTTTTGGTGGTTTGTTGTATGTTGCTTAATTTTTGCTTTAGATTAGTTTCTTTATGCAAGTTATAAATAAAAACAATTACATGCACACAATCCGTCCCTAGAGGGTTGTATAGATTAGATTTCGTTTTTTGCTTTGTTATTTACAATTTCGCAATTTTCAATAAACTCTAAAATTTGTGCCCTTGCTTTCCCGAAGTACTGCACCAATCTTTGGTGCATGGAAAAGAGACTCTTGGGATTTAGTTTAGTTAAGCAACTCACCCTTCACAATTAATAAAATTTACCAAGGATTGAAAGATCCGAGTATGCTCTTGAGTCTTGACCGCTGCAACTTAGTCTAAATAGTTTGGTCAATCAGAAAGGAACTTAGAGTGACTAGTGTAATAAGGAAATCCTACAAAGATTCAATCTCTAGAACTCGGGAGGTCGAGTGAAGCTTACTTTAGAGTCAGCAGGCTACTTTAAGAAGGTTATGCCTTGCCTGGTTGGACCCTCGGTATAGCTGTCACTATGATCAGTTCGAAGGAGCGATTCAGAGTGGGGCCAAGCAAACAATCAATCCACTCCCTTAATCACTCATATCTATTAATTTAAAACTGACAAATAAGACATCAACAACATCCTCGACACAAGAAACAATGTACACATTTCGGCACTGGTCTATCATACAAACTTTATTGTTTATATCAATTTATTATCATGTCGTGAATGCAATATTTATACAATGTTGCTCATTTAATGTTATATGCGGACATTCTTTTTGTTCAGTGATTTCATATCCATCATTTAGTAGTTTTTATTCATCATTTAAAAAACTACTAGAAATTGTGTTTTTTTCATTTCGTAGTGTAAAAGCCATAGATTTATTTTTATAGGGACCACCCCCCTTGGTTTTGCTAGGAGTATCCTAGATGGAGGAATCGAGTTATTAGGTGACAGTACTTGCGTCTCAATTGCCCCAAAGACACACTAGCAGGTTAAAGGTTTCCTGCCGCGTTTCCCCCAAGATGCATATTAGGTGGCAACAAGACCCTAGCATCATGATTTAGTGGTTCCCTGGCAAATCCAAGAGGACCCAAGCATCATGATTTAGTGGTTCCCTCACGGATCCAAGTAAGTACTACAAATATCTTATTGTGCTTATGTTTCTTTCCATTACAGTCTTCATAAACTATGTATAAATCAAACTTTTACCACTGCATTTCACGTATTGGGGACGGATTTCATCATTAGGACGTTTTGTTTTTGTTGGTCGGGTAGTATATAAACCTTCGGCGTCTTAATTTAATTACTCTTCACATTTTGTTTGGCTTCACGTTTCCATTGTATACCCCATGGAGGCCCCTATCCCGGTTGCGCGGGCTTATTTTATCTCTGAGCATCATCGTCATAAACCCCACGACAAACCCTCGATCTGGTATATTTATAAGCGACTTAATATATGGTAATCACGATCGATTTATGAGTTCATTGTTGGGCGTTAATATTACAAAAAAAAATGATTTGAATCTCTGTAAAATTGGGTTGATCCCGTAGCTCTCGAGGTTGTCCTTACCTGCTCCATTATTTTTTGTGAAATATTACAACTCAGTTCTGGAACACGATCTCATGCAATTTGAAATCGATTTGGCCATATAATCAATTGTAAAGCTTTAGGTTTCTCATTCTTAGCTCGAAAAAAGACCGATCAAATATATTTCAGAGTTCATCTTGTCCTCTAATCGCAATATAGAAATCAAATTTGAGTGATGAGATCGTATTGATATCGGTGGGATCGTATTGATATTGAGTCATTGACATTAACCTTGGGTGATATACTCAGTTTTGTTAACAAGTGAGCCTAAGGAGATTGATCTCATCCCTAGGCTATAAGCTCAAACCTTGAACCACCGCCTTTGAAATTTTGGGTTATTAGTATATAAGTGTTGAATCTTTGCTTATCTTTTTAAATGACAATCGACACCAGGGTTTGAGAGTGAACTTGGCTAAATCTTAAACCTTATTTGCGTATTGAATTTCAAAGTCCAAGAGTTAATCAATTAACCATAGACTCCATTTTGCCCATCACAAGCACTAATTTTATCAAAATCAAGTTGCCCTTAAACATTTAAGTCCTCTTTGCGTAAAGTGTTTCTTGTATTGCTCATTTTGATTATATCATCTTTAGAAAGCTTTTGAATCTAGGGTGTGTCTAAGATTTAAGATATTTTTCCCTAATATCATTTCTGTCCTTAGATCCGGCTACATCAATATAATATCATTTCTCGGTCTGAGGTTTCATCTAGGATTCCTTACGTTAGATAATTAATATTGGGATTTGGTTTCCTGGCAAGAGATCTCTCCCACAAGGATTGATCAGGGTTTCCCTGATTCCCCCCCTCTCAGTGTGGCTTAAAGTGAAGATTTATCTCTCTCCGTGTCACAACCAATTATATTTAGGTGAGCGTGATTCTCTAGGGTCACTTCTTTAGCTACCTGACCCCTCTACCATCCTGGATAGGATCACTTCTTGGGGCAGCTACAAGTTAAGTGCTAACATTTTTGGCGCCATTGTTCGGGTGGTCAAGGCTTACCTTTGGTGTTTGTGTGTTGTTTCCCATTGCGTTGATCTTCTCATCATATCGCATCCGGATTTGATATATGTGATTGTGTTTCAAAATTTCTTAACTTTATCCAGACACTTATTTTGTTTCTTTCGCATTATCTCTTATCGTTCCTAACGACATATCCTTTTGCGAATATGAATTTTCAATTCACCTGGTGACTCCACGACACGACTCCACTGAGGAGTGACCCCACTCCCATTCTTACGATCTCAAAAGTCAAAGTAACGCAAATAAAGTGGAAGGGACTCCCATTACTTACAACCGGAACCCAAACCGTAAACATCCAAAATCCCAGTCCTAACTTCTTTTGGAAGATTGTGAATTGTCTTGGGTCTCCAAGTCAAATATTAGGGTCCCCTTCGAGTCAACAAGTTTCTCCAACTCCCCATACTCCGCAACCAAATCCAATGGCTGGAAACAATCTAAGATCTCGTACTTTTAGCAATCGGGCTAGGGAATCACCTTTATATTTTTCCCAAATAGCTGGTTCACCCCACGATATGCCGAACAAATATTTCAAGAAAATCCCAAAGTTTAGTGGCAATTGTGCAACATCAATTGAGGATCACATAGACTCTATTTGGGAACACTTGGATTGTCATTTGTGCTCATTACTTATCTTGGTATTTTGACTTGGTGTATGGTGGTTATGCATTCGCGATATTTTACATTGTTCTTATTGGTTGTTTAGAGTAGAGGTGATTCAGTTACTATGAGTAAGAAGTTCTTGTGTATACTCGTTGGTCATGCCCTTATCATAGTATGGACTTGGTCATTTCCCCCCATAGGGTCTTTGCTAGCCATGGCCGCATTTTGTCATTTTCCTCATCCATTTGTTATCTTCCACTTTTGATTTGATACTGACTTACACCTTAAATAGTGATATCGATGACTTCACCCACGTATGCCTCTGTGTTGGATAGACTCCATGTTTTCTTTGTGTCTCGGCTCTGGAGTGTGTGACTCTAGTCACAAGGATTGTTCTCCTTTAGTCCTAAAAAAAAATATGCCTAACAAAAGTGTCTTTCGACACGAAAGCATCAGAACTTAAATTTCACATCTAAATAGATGCTAAGTTAGCAAAAACAATGTTGCTAAACACTATTGAAAATAAATTAAATGTCTACCGTAGCTAGTCAGTTGTTAAGGGATGAGCACTCATCCTTCGTATGATTTAAGGCGGTGTGCCTCGACAAGGAAACAAGGTGGTCACTCCATTGCACCTATGGACAGTGGCGGGAAATGGAGGTCATACTAAGTCATTATTTGAGGCCCATGAGCCTATTCAGGGTACCTACTCTTGGAGGATGACTAGTGAAATTTGATCAAAAGTTAAAGTTAAATGTTAAATATTAAAGTGTTCAAAGCTGATTGTGAATTAAATTTAGTAAAGGTTGCTTGTCTAGATTCTACTGGAAACACTCTCATCACTCTAACCATTTGTGAGACAACACTATCCCCTAGTGTTTCTATATCCACATATGCATAGGTGGTCTCCCCTTTGTCCTTGATCCAAGAGGTCACATTGTTGAGGTTGTCAAGTCAAACCCCTTTTCCTAGCCTTTGTTCTTCCACCTTCACCCATTTCTAGCAAAATGTCCAACTCTCTAAATGATTATACACTTGAGGTTCTTGTTTAGAGTGTAATGCCTCTCAAGGACATTAAGAATTTTAAACTAAATAAGCATCTATTTTCTTTCATTTTTGAAATGCATAAGATTGTCAATACAAGCTCAATATACATCATGTAACCATAGCAACATATAAATAACACATAAGCATTTTACAATAGCATCTAACAAATTTACAACATTATATAAACAATTTGAAACCACAAGAAAAGTACCTCGATATAAGAATGTGGTGAAGTCCAAACTGAAGCAAGCTTCCTTCTTCATCTCGAGTTGCTTCTATCTTCACTTCCCAAAGTGGAACCATGGTTTTCCTCATAGCCAACTAGGGGCCTAGCCGGCTCCCTAGCCCCAGGAAGCCATCTAAATGGTCCCATCCAAACGGCCTCCTGGCCCTCCGCGCCCGAGACCCCCAGAGAACAGAAGAGTGATGCACTAGTAGGCTATGTATCAAATCTTCCAAGAGTTCTCAAACTCTTCCAACTCTTCCAACTTCTCATACCCCAAAATATCCAAATTCCCCTTCCTAGAAAAACTCTCACCCAAAATATCCTCCAAAAGTAAAAGAACCTCCCTCCTTCTACTCTCAAGTCTCCTATTTATATCAAAACTCCTCATCATCTTCCTTATCCATCAATAAATTCCAATAAATAATAATCAACAATCAATAAATTCATTTTCTCCAAAAAATAGAAATTTGATTTAAATAATTAAAATATTAATAAACATGGTTGCAAAGTCTCACTTGTCATGCTTCCATCTTAAATGCAACTATGACAACTATTTTCTAAAAATCTGTGCAAATCCTATCTATCAATTTATTTATATTATCCTCTCATACATAAGTCAAATAAGATATTTTCATATACTATATTATACTATGAAATAAGTTATATTATTTGTATATAATTATATATGTATTTCAATAATCCAAATCAATTTATATAAATCTAAAACATATTAAACAAGTCAACAAACTCATACTTTCAACACACAAATGGTACTTTCAACAATTCATCAACTAAGCTACTATTAGCTAATATAACCATATTAATTTATTCATCGATCGACCAATCATAGTATTGTACTCACGAATTGGCATATGCATGGCCAGTGCACACATTGTAAGCATGGGTACTAATAATCACATTTAATGCTCCTAATAGATCGTTATTACATTATCACAAACAACATATAGAAGAACAATTAAACAATGCATCATTCACCATTCATAATCATTCATACAGAAGCAAAAAGACATAATTAAATAAACATAATGATGAAATTCAGCATATAATCATAATAGTTAATAAAAATCAAGAACACCATCCAATCCATCATTGGTCCCATCCATCCCATCAGTACTCCAACCCCCTAATCACCACTAATCCATCTCCTGACCTCACCATCCCGTCCTTTGCTGCAATATACTGTGGCGTTGACTACACAACCTAACCACATATAGAACCTGTAAGCGGAAGTGTCGATCGACTACATCGACCAAGCTTCCCTAGCAGGCATTCGCTAGTCGTCATCACACATCTAAGGGAGTGTGCGCAGCACAACCCTCCCACGACTCCAGGTTTTGGCGGATAAACGGTGGGAAATGCCTCCACCCCCCTGGTAGTACTAGGTTCAACACCCTACATCAACCATACTATGCCATCACTATTCTAAGGGGTCCCATCATTGAAAAACCACTTTGGGAAAGTTACAATTCCTGTCAAAACTCACACTCACCCACAAGTCATAGAAATATTTGAATTCACAATGAAATAGCATGAAATTTGATATAACATCATTATACTCATGATTTTCAATACATATCGTGCCCCTTGGCAATATAGGAATCCGCCTATCTCATTGCCAATCAACATGTGGAGTAGTTCATCATTAACATGAAACATATATATAGCCCTACCCAACTCTTTCAATTGTTAATCCATATCACTAATACAACATTTACAAATAATCATGTAAGTACTTTTGCAAACAACTAAATTAGCATTCAACATATGGATAAATTCTTTATTCAATTTGCGTGTTCAATATGAAGTAACATATCCATTGCCATTAATAAATTAAACAGTAAATTCCATTTACCATACAACCTCAAGGGAGTCCACATGTGCACATAACAATCATCTTAATCAATCTATCTCCGTCAAACATGTAATAAGCAAATACAATGCTAAGCTAATTCACATTAGAGTTTTTAATTAACGATTGTCAAGATATGGGGCATTGCATACACCCACCCTTCAAGAAACTTCATCCCGAAGTTATGGTCATTTGGAATTTTAAGAAAAATATCGACACCATATCTCTATTCTTTTCGACTAAAATACCTTAGCTATGCCAGTCCCATGTGACCTTCACATGATCAACATGTCGATATTATATAATTTTACCTCTTCCATCACATAGGATGTGTTCTCAAGTTATGATTTACATGTTATACACACAATTGATCTAACTTCATCAAGGTTTATCAATTCATTTAGTCCTAATTAGTTAACATATACTCATAATCTGTTGTTGTTTTCTATATCATAGTTCATAGAAGACCTTGAATCCCATATAGCATTTCCTTAGGTTCAAGGTGTATTGTTATGACTTCTTTATTGATTCTTAGCTTCACTGAATATTTTCTAACAAACACCATTTACTTCCTCATTAGTAATTTTAATTATAACCAAATTTCGACGGTATTTTAAATGAATTACTACATAATAACTTAGTAGTTCTATTTCTATCTACCAAGTACACTTTATGAATTAACATTTGCGAAAGGATATATCTTACACGCGAGTCTCACGTTATCCACAAAATACTTACGATTTCAATTTTAACACCTAGATTGTTTCCAACCATATAGTTTTAACTAATTTGTCTAATAGTGTGATCAAATCATGAACATCATGAATCTCGACCTACATATATACATAGGTACATCATATAGCTATAAGTTATATGACAAGGCCTCCACATTATCAATAGTACCCTGGTCTATTCACAATGTGAAGGGTGATTCTTTACTTAATGCAATTAATCGGATATGTATACCCACCGTGATGCATATGACTTAGAAATGCGATACACATACTCATCCTACATACTTATCCAATGGTTTTGGTAAAATACACATGTTCCCACATAACTAACCTCCTCATACCTTAACGTGGGGAAAATAAATCTGCTATCAAGCCCAAGGCATTGCTCGAATATGATCCCCATAGGAAGTTAATATTCATCTACTCATAACTTTGTCAATGCAAGGCATATTTCCCGTTATGCTATCCTCTTCTAATTCGCATTTTAAAGTATAACTCATTCGCTAGTCCACTATCCATTACCTTGTCTCATTATTTCAAGTCTTATTAAGTATAGCCAATTTATACTTTAATTTTAATTATCACTACATCTTGATTGGTGTTATATGTTCACCACCCCTCAAGGGATTGGCATACCACAGTTCCCTCCAATTGGGAACATTTACTAAAATATTATCAAGTATTTGTCTAAGAATATATATATGCTTCTTGGCTTCATGGTCATTACTATTGACCTCATTTACTTATTATATGATATGATTAGATCCAAACATGGTCAATGTGAGATCCAGGGTATTCCTTGTCATTGCTAAGGAAGAGCATGCCCCTTGTCAATAAGAGTATTACACGACACATAATTGTTCAAGAATCAATTTCTTGTAGGGGTTCATTACTGCGATCTATAATTCCTACTTGGTAATTATTAAACGGTCCTTATGTGCTAGTCCTTAACATTTTATTTTCAAGTTAGAACAATTATATACATGTATTCTAAGTGAATAATATAGCTTTTGCACTCGTTATGCATGTCTTTGTATCCATCTTTATTTTAACCACTGGGTAAATCATACACAAGTTTGTAAATGAATTTATCTTAGTCATATAGACCATTACCATTCCTTATAATTTTGTGAGGGCATTCATTACTTATACTAGTTTTGCTATCTCATTCATTTACCACATACCACCCCCCTTCTTCTTTTTTTTATAAGTAAAGTCTACGTGAGATATGGTTCACAATAATATTATTCGTGTGATCATAAAAACTCACATGGTTCATCTCTCTTATATAATGTAGTATATTTATATATGATATATAATGCCTCCATGGGCATTATAAATTTTCATTCAAGTATATTACTATCTCTTGTGAAAGAGAAAATTCATGCTAGATAAGTTTCTAATCCTTGATTATATATATACATAGATATAATTTATTAGTTATAAGTCTCTTTTTCCTTTCCACTAAGCATGTTATTCTCATTGTACTAATCATATTTTAAAATATGATTTAATTTCTATTTAATCAATATTTAATTTTAAATTCACATGATTATATAATTAATAACCTTAATTCTATATACTTTATTAATTTAAATTTTAATAACCCCCTTTTAAATATATCCAATAAATATTTAATTAAAATTGTGGAATTTATAGTTTTGTAACTATTTCAACCTTATTTATTTATATTTTAATACCTAATCTTTTAGTGTTTTTTTTTTAAAGGCTTACAAAAGTTAAAGCCTTCGTATATCTAAAATAGAAAATATTAAAACCTTTTTATTTTTCTTCAAATATATGACATTTCTAATAAACAAATTTAATAACTTCTTTAATGAATAGTAAATTCATGTAAAATTTTACTTATCTAGTAAAGTATAATTTGTAACAAAAACCTAAAATAGATAATCAGTAATAATAATAAAAACAATCTCAAATAACTAACAACCTAAAATAAATATGTGGTGTGAAAGTTTATATTTGAACGACATGGGATTTGGGGCACTCAAATTGCCCCGTCCCGCCGCCAAACGGACCCACCCCTGTTCTGCTTCAACCCCGTCCAACCCCGTCCACCGTCCGCCGGATATGGGACCCTGCCTCCGTTGCGTCCAAGCCCTCCACCTCTGTAACCAAAACTCCGGCTAAACCACGTGGCCTTTTACGTTATCGGTTTGGACGTGAGTTAATGGGCGCAGAGCTACCACCTTGCTCGTCGACTTAATGCCGAGATACCACTTTCGGCCTGTTCAAATCGTTTACGCGCTCAAACTCCTGCAGACCCCTGTTTCCTCAAACGACCAAGCAGATCCGGCACTCCCGCAGATCCATGTTTTAGCAAGTGACCAACCAGATCTAGCGAGCGTGCACAGAATGAGAAGTCGAGCAATATTGGGCACAATATCGTATCAGTCGACTTGATCTTACTCCAGGTAGACAAACTATTACGAGCCTTTAGGGAACCCATGTTAATAATTAAAACTAAAAATGAATGAAATTTGGAATCAACTGTGAGAAAATTGGAGTTGCTTGAGTTAAATGTTCTTCAATGAAATCTTTTAACTTCCACACGATGCTCTATCGCCTGAGCTGTTGCTCAAAACCGAACCCATGTTAATCATTAAAACTAAAAATGAATGAAATCTGGAATCAACTGTGAGAAAATTGGAGCTGCTTGAGTTAAATGTTCTTCAATGAAATCTTTTAACTTCCACACGATGCTCTGTCACCTGAGCTATTGCTCGAAACCTGGGATTTGATATAAGATGAACAAAGGAAACCTCCCAAAGTGGAACTCTACTACCCAAAAGCATCGATGAATGTTGTAGGTTGAACACTGCACTTCAAATTGGTCACAATGCACCCAAAGGTGAAAGCTCCAAAGAACTATGGTAGTAATAGGTGGAACAACCTCAGTAAAATGACTGAAAGTAGTTCACAAATTCTGCTTATTACAACTGCAGTGATTTTTCCTTATGCTTGGCGGTTTTAGGCCACCAATCTTACATTTTGATGTAGAATCTGCACACAGAAAAGTCTCCAAACTGCACCCTATTTATCTCTGAAACCTGCTACAAGGTCCAACCTCACAATTGGATAGGGCGATGATGATGACTTCTGCTTCTCCCAACAATTTTGTTATGCACTAGTTCTCTAACTGGCACCCAGAATCACCCCACAAAAGTCACAAACTGTCACTGGGATGAGGATTAGGGCATTTCAAAGGTTGAAGCTCTCTCTCAAAGAAATACCAAGGTTGAATGCTGCACCAAACGACTTCCAAAGGTTGGTCGTTCCACGGAGAAAGGTCAAATAAACCGTAATAAACCCTCATTACTGACCAGCTGCTACAGGAGACCACCATATATGCTGCTCAGAACATGCCCAAACTTGGAAATAATGCTTCTTACTGCTGGTTTTTATGCACAGGTTTTCCAAGATTTTGAAATGATGTTGTTTACTGCTGCACACCTATTTCATCGTCCAATTGATCAATCACAAGTTGAGGATGGCAATCTAGGCACAGGTCGGCCCTAGAGTTTTTGTGTCTATACTCAGATTGGTTTCAAAAGAAAACCTAACCATAGCCTCTTTCCTGAGTATGAGATCAGGACATATCTAGGCTGTAATGGATTTCTGGGATAGAAAAATTTCATTCCCATTGAGCTATATACTGCTACTGGCCCACATTCTACTATTACAAGGCTTCACCGTTGTAAAATATTGCTCTCAAAATGCACAGAGAGAGCCCTGGAATGACCCAGAACTAACCCCGGGCAGTCCAAAGATCATTTTTTTGATGTAAATTTCCTTTAATGAGCAGGATACAGAATAAGGTCTGAAGGGAGGGTACACAAGTTACAACCTTTGACCAGCATAACCATCATGAAAACTGTCCCTTTTTCTGTCTTCAACAAATTTGAAAATCCATCTCCTGCCATCTATTAGTCAAAACTTCCTTAGACAAGCCAGAATTGCCCATTCTCATGTCATCCTCAGCTGAAACTCAGAAGTGGATACCCATGCAATATGGGAGGTAACAAGACCCATGTATGCAGATGAAGAAGGCTATTTATGGGCTGAAGTAGAGACCACGTGACTAATATCAAGGATTGATGAGTATCTTACAAGTTTGGGCTTCACCAAAACTATTGCAAATCCCAATCTTTATTATTTATTTGATAGACTAATCTACTTGTGTTAGTCCTGTATGTAGATGACTTAATACTTATAGTAAGTTCTAAAATATCATAGCATGGTACAAGATAGAGTCGACACATGAGTTTGACATTAAAGACATCAACCTTATGCACTATTTCTTGGGTCTAGAGGTCTTTGAAGGTACAGGTGAGGCCTTCTTTGGACAGGGGAAGTACATAGAGGAGATCCTGAAGCAGTTTCAGATGATGAATTGTTAACCAAGAAAGGCATCCCACCAAGCTTTGCAAGCTAACCCTTGGAGCTCCAAAATAAGCCAACATCACACCAACTAATTTATCCCAATATCTCCCATGAGATACTTAACAAGATTACAAAATCTCTTACTACAAGATTCTCCAATAGCTAGCATCACACTATCTATTAATCTTGAATGGCTTTAAGTCACTATTAAACAAGGAATCTCTTCTCCCTTTTATAGGCTAAGGTGAGGGAGGCCAACAATCAACTTAGACTAAGTCTACAAGCAACCTATGCTAGGCCAACCTTCAACTTAGACTAAGTCTACAAGCAACAAAGCAAAGCAAAAGAAAAAGGCCCCAAATGGAGGCTCTTCTAACTAAGATGTCCATGTGTCAATGCGAGGGTCATCTCAACTCCAAGGTGGTGCACCCTTAGCTGATTATTTGCCTATTCTTTAGTTGTTGAATTCGAGCTAGCCAAATTCAATACCTAAAATTATAAATCTGATTACTGAGAATGTGGAACTATTTACTAATCTAATGCCTCAAATTCTGTAAATAAATCTTTCATATCCTCTGCCTCCCTTATGAAGTTTTGACCATTGATTGGCTATTGATTTTGTGCATAGAATGATAATCCACTGCTTGAAAATATGGAAATGATTATTGAACTGCTAGCTATTTTCTCAAAAGCACGAATGTTAGGTGTCCAATTCTTGGATTCATTATTTCAGTAAGCAATTTCCTCCTCTTGCTAAGCTTTCAAAATCGGTCATATTTGCAATAGAGGACCTCATATGTGTTACAATTTGAACTCGTCCAAAGCTGAAAAGCCTAAGTTACTCAATGCTTTCCATTTGCTTCACCATATCATATCCATTTCCCCAGTCTCTTTTTTCATGATCCAAGCCAACCCTTCCTCTTGCTAGTTTTAGTCTCTCTTCATTTGACTACCTTGTAAGATTGGTTTAAAACAAAAAATGTAAGATTTTATATTTGTTTATGGTGGTTGAAAGGGAAACACTAGTGCCTAGTTTCCAGCTTGGGAAAATGGGGTCACAAAGGGCCTTTAAGAGGACTTCCAAATCTGGTTTTTTATCATAGATGGAAGCAATTAGCATAACCAATATTACCCCAAATTAATTGGTATATTTCATAGGATTATGCGAAAGGAAAAGTCTCAGAGATTTATATCAAACTAGGATTAAATGTGGTTGTTTCCATTCACAAATTCTTAAAGAAAGAAGACTAGTCTTATTAGGAGTTGTGGGCGTGAACCGGATGATTGCAGAGATTAAGAATATTGTATTCATAATGAAATTCGTAAGCCACCAGAGACAAAGAGACTTTGGATGTGTTGTAGCTTCGAATTTCTTCCGATGTCCAACTATTGCTCCAAATATGATCCATGAAAGTGCTTGGACTAGTGTGTATGTTGCCTCAAGGACAACCCACTTCGTTGCAAGTCCCAGTCTCCCAAATCTCCAAATGCAGAGACCGATATGCAATAAACTTACAATTACTGTGACAACTAAAGTTGCTCTGAATTTGAGACTAACTTCGAGGCTATGTTTCAGGCCCTGGAAACCAGTGTTTCTAGGGAGTGATTTTTCCCTTGAAAATATCCGTCTTGAACAAAGTAATCTCTGCACCAAGTAATGAAGAAAACAAGGTTGGATAAACAAAACTGTTGGGACACTGAAAATGAAAATTTTTATTACTAGCACTGAAATATTCTAGGTGGAATTTTGCAATTTTTACTGCTACCTGGAAGTGGACTTGTATGTAAAATTCTAGAAATCGTTTCTTATCAATACTGTTGGGAAAAACAACTTGCTGGGATTGCCAGTTTATAACTTATTTACCACTATTTCCCCCCCTCTATTTGAGTGATCTTATTCCTCCCAAACAACTTGCAACATATGACTTTAGCAAAGATAAAACCCAAAAGACATAAACAGAAATTAAACTTTTCATTCCATAGGAACTTCACTATTTTAAGTCTGATTTTTATTAAAATAATAAACTGAAAATATTTCTACAGCAGTAGTGCGAACTAGTACCTTGCTAAAGCTTGTATCCTTGACCAGAATCCCTCTTGTTAATTGTTGTTCACACTTCTATTCTACCATCCACTTGCTGCCCACAAAATAGAGACCGTGGAGCCTCCAGTACACGCCCAGTTTGGTAAGAATATTTCAAGTTGATTGCATGACAAATGGTTGGATAATGGTTCATTGTTTTTTCCTAAACATGGTCGTGTTCATTATGAAACCAAGCATATTCTATGGTTTATTGTTTTCTTCTGACATGGTTTACTATATTTCATATACTCAATGTAAGCACAACCATATATTTATAAATCAATGTATTGGATATATGAATATTGACATATGTGTTTCATTTGTTTGTAGAATATCAAAGAGGATGGTTCGAAAGAAAAAATGGACCACTGTTATGGATCTAAAAGTACAAGACCTACCTGGGAAAGACATCTTTTCCAGCACTGATCTGAACTGGAGTGAAGTTGTGAAAGGGGACAAATATATTGACCGTGTTGCATTAATTCCATATTCTAGAGTTCCTGACTTCATCAAGGGGGGGGAAGTGAACCCAAATGCACCATGCAAATTTGTTCTAAAGCTATATAGGATGAACGATGGGACTGATCATAGGGATTCAATTTCAAACAAATATTCAATGTGAGTAACTACATTTTTGTCATGTATGAGTTGTCTATTTTGTATTTTGTTATATTGAACTAAAGTATTATAATTGGAAAATTTCCATATGTGTAGTTATCGATGCACATATGGACCAAAGGACAAGACGAATGGACCAAAACCTCCTAAAAAAAGGCAGCGATATATTCAAAAAAGGGGATGTGAGTGCCACTTTATTGTGAAACAAATGGCTGGTAAACCCAATGTGGCCATAATTACATACAATATGTATGAACATGAAGACAAAGATGGTTGGCCATGCCATGGATAGTTTGATAGATCCAGTGAGCCAAGGGTGATGTATGCACCTCGTCTTTCAAGAGAAATGGTTCTATCAGTGGAGGCAATGTATGAAATGGGATTATCTGTTGATTTGGTTTGCGAATGGCATATGTTGGATGTTAGAGAAGGATTATTCAATGTGGATAATGAAAGCACTCGAGACAGCTTACTGACACGAAGGGATGGCGTCAACATTTTTAATCGATTGGGAAAAAACAAATTTCAACTTGATAAGAATGATTCAATAAGTGTGAATCTATGGTACCAACAAGATCTGAATTCATTATTTTTCTACCAAACCCCTAATGGTGATGAGATGCCATTTATCATTGGTATTCAAACAAATTGGATGTTGCATAATATGGTGAAATATGCACATAACAATATCATTGCAATGGATTCCACATTCAGCACAAACAAGTATGGGGTGAGTATTCATTTAGAAATTGATGCATACGTACACTTATTTTCATTTCTACTATTTGTATTTTGTTGTCTTTAATATTGACATCATAATTGTGTGAATGCAGTATCAATTGTATACCCTACTTGTATTTGACAAACAACAAAATGGAATCCCTATTGCATGGGTTGTTTCATCCCGAAATAGGTCATCTGATATCTCATTGTGGTTGTCCAAACTTATGGAAATAGGTTGACAACTTAAACTTGATTGGATAGTGAATGCGTTCATGACATATGATGCATTGGCAGAAATTGATGCAATAAGGTATTTTTTTGCAATTAGTTAAGATAGTTCCTCATGTTTTTTCTTCACTCACTGATTTATCTAAGAGAATGTTCTTTTTGCTATGTGTAGATCTGTTATAGGTTGTCAAGTTTTACTATGTGCTTGGCATGTCAGAAGAGCATGGCTGAAGAATGTCTTTAGATTGGCTAGTTGTGAGGATGTTGGAAGAAAAATGTTTTCAACATTAGGTTCTATCATGAACGATTGTCGTGATCCAAACTTTGTTGTCAAAGCTTTGGATCAGTTTTATAAGGAATTCAAAAATGAGAACCTTTTCTTGCATTACTTTTCAAGGAATTGGATGGATAATCAAAAATTTCATAAGAACCTTTTAAACATGTTCAAGTTGCTACAAAATGCATTATTTATTGAATATGGTAAATTTCATACATTCTTTTTGCAGATATGTGGGAAAAAGGTTATCGAAACTTTCATCATGCCAACCAAGAAACAAACAACGCCATTGAGGCATATCATTGTTTTTTAAAAACAAAATTCATTTGTGATCGTAGACGAAAATGCCATAGACGGATGGACTAGCTTATATACACTTTGCTTAAAAGGGTGGAACTCTATTATTGGAACATGGCTCATCTAAAGAAAGCTGGTTTCATAAATAACTACAGGTTAGAGCATATCATAGAGACATCTATTGAAAAGGCTAAAAATAATCCGGATGACCATTGTGTTCCTCATGATGAAATTTAAAATTATTATTGGGTGCAAAGTCAATTGTCCTTGAAAAAATATCTTGTGGTTTATTCAAACCAAACATTGAGTTCATGTGATTTCCCATGGGCTATGGGAGGAAATATTTGTAAACATGTCATTAAAGTGAGCATGTTGCAAGGATATGGTTCTAGGGAAATACATCAATTAGCTAGGTTGGATGTTAATGCTGATGTAGCAAATGGTGGATCTCCAATTATGGGACCCGATGATGACATTGTTGAGGATCAAAACATTGAGATTGCCTCAAATGAGAATTTTGATCCTATCATCAATGAGTTGGATGAGTGTGACCTTGGGAGATGTCAAGAAATTTTTGACAGATGCAATAAAAAGATTCAAGTAGTAATGGTGCAACCTCCACATTCTATTTCAAGGGCATTGTTGATGGAAGAGCTCGTGGATAAATTTGTTGTTGATATGAATCAGCGATGCATTCATGATTTTGATTTTAGTTATAATGACAATGAACGCACATTGAAGCGAAGAAAAAGCTTCTTGAGGCCTCAGAATAGGTCTCGCTAATGACAAAATAAGCGTGCATTGCTTCCAGACCTAAATGTGGATGCACAAGCATTTGAATCTTTCAACTTTCCTTTGATAGGTAGACAAATGTTAAGTCAGTCAATGAATACCATGCCCATTCAAGGACATCATGATGCTTCCCCATCTGCATTTAATGTTGACCCAACAAAATATAAATTTCCAGTGGTAGAGGGGGGGAGGTTGAAGAAGAATTGGAGGCAATGTATGCAAATAAAAATTCATCAATAGTCATTTCAGGTATTACTTCTAATACTTTTAAATAAATTAATGTCATGAAGTGGCATATCATAGAGAATTTCATAACTGTAATATATAGGCGGGTGGAGTACGTGCTTTGAAAGGTAAACCACAAAGGGTTGTAAGGCCTCAGAATAGTAGTCAAGTAAATACAAATTCAAAACAACCATCAACTATCAATCATACACATTCAGAATCAATTGCATTTATGAATCCACCACTAGGTTTGTTTTTCTTTGAAGTGAATTTATCGTGGTATTATTGGAGAGACATTATCACGTGTAATTTACTGACATGTATTTGTATATGCATATATTCAGACACCAATGTCTCTTCTATTGCACACATGCCAACATTAGGGCGAATGAAGCTGACATTATTCCCTGATTTGGAATAAGTAAATGTATTCCATAGTATAGTAGTGTATGCTTTTTTAGTGTGATATCAATTGATTTTTTTATTAGTCAGTTATTTACTACATCTGAATTCTAAATTTGATGGTATTTTTTGTCTCCTTTATAGGACACAAGGCCAAACTTTCCAACACCATCTAATGTTGGCCTATAACAGTGAATTAATGAGAACCCCTGAAGCAGCCTTAAAAAATTATATGGTGGCTTCATCAACAACAAAAGAATTGAGACTAATTTGTACTGAGTCTGTACCTCAAATGAGCAGCAGCGTACCTCATATGAGGAGGTGAGAGACACATGGAATAATTTTATTTGTTGGTACCCCGCCTTTGGAGGCCACAGATGACATCACCAAGCTTTCTCATTGGACTAGCATGATGAATTGGACAGGGCATCGCTCTTGGAGGGCATTCTTTGGGGTTTTTTGATGTAATTAAGTGGCTGGCTAAAATAGGCCAAAGTGCCACTTAGCATGATAAATTTGATAGAGCGGCTAATTGGAGCTCATATGGGTTTTTGATGTAATTAAGTGGCAAACTCAGTGAACATATTAGAGTAGTTTAGACCCATTTACTGTTAAAAATTCAATTTTGTAAAGAGATTCAAATGTAATTCATGCATGATTTTTGTATTATAACATTCTATTTATATGTTTTTTGCTCAAGAGATTCAAGAGTAATGTAGGGACATTATTTTTCTGTTTCACAACATTTTTTTATGTCTTGGACATGTTTGCAATGCATCACAAACAATATTAATTGGGAATCCACCTCATTAAAATGATGGTATGTCACGCATTATGAGGTATATGTACCTAGGAGGATAGAGGAAAACCTTGGAATGGAAAACGTTCAGTAAGGCAGGGATGTATGGAGGCTTGGTGGACTGTAATAAGATGACCCAGATCCACATATTGTGACCAACTGATATAATTGTGATGCAAGGTTATACTAATGTTATGATGAAGCTTGAACATGATTTATTAGATCTGCAAATAAACCATCAACAATAACAAAATAATGACTACACTTACAAAGTAATAAATCAACCAACATTGAAGGAACATCAACCAACATTAACCAACAGTAATAATGACCTAGATCTTCATATTAAGCTCAATCTCATGCGTACAGTTACACTTTCAGTCTCTGATTGTGTATCTAACTCCCAACCTACAGCTCTCCCTCTCTGCCCCTCGAGCCTAAGAACTCTCTCCGGACCCCCTTTTTCTAAGAAAACCATATGATTAATTGGTTTAGGCTTGAGCAGTTTTCAATATTCATTTTTGGATTTTAATTGCTTATAGAATTTTAGAATCCGACGTCAAATTTGTGCTATGGTCAAATTGGGTTCTACATTGTGCTTAGTAGCTGGAAACTGTCATTCAATGCCTTTGCACATTTTTTATGGTTTATTCTCTATCTTTTAAATATATAAGAAGGGTTCATCTGGGGCTTCTTGTTTTGGCATAGTATTCGAATGCAAGAGACATCCAAATAGATACGTGTTGGTTCTCTACCATGCTCTTTATATGCCATTCTCTATCATGAGATTGTTGTGCAGGAAAGGGCTCGTGACAAGTAATTCTCCTTTTCATCTATTGTAAAGCCTCATCACATAACATACTTCAGTTTTTGACAAGTCAATTTCAGTATGTGAAGCTTAGTTTTAGTTTAAACTCAAATTTCAAATAGGTACTGTATGTATTCCAAGCACATGCCAATATATAGAGACAATAACGATGCCAAATCAACCTCCAATGATACTTCAATACAATCAATGAGTAAAACTTAGATTTCTAATTGAATAAACCAGCAGTATCAAATCCCCTCAAACTCAGATTTTTTCATGCGTTGTAGATGCTAGTATATTCTAATGTGATAACAATTATCATGCAAAAATAGAGACAAAATATGAGAGAAAAATCATCCCTAAGTTCAAGTTTTCAAGAAGGTCATCTATGTATATACCAAGTAATCATATTTATGCAAACAAATCAGCCCCAAGTAGAATTGCATCTGTGTGTGTTAATGAACTGTTAAGATACCCACAAATTTCAGTCCCCTATACATTAAATTTCTAGGACAATGTTACAAATGTCGTGTAACTAAAACACCATAAATTTGTTGTCAAATTCAGCACTATTTCATGTACTATCAACAGTGTTAAGCTCGGATTGAAAATATGATTATGCCTTAGAGATCAAACCAACAAACATCCTTAAGTGTGATATCTTCAAAGTAACCTTTGAAGATCAATCAAATGCACTTGGAACCAGTTGTATATGACCCAGTAAAAATTGAATTTTGAATTGGATTTTTGCACAGTAATCAATATAATTTTATGGTGTGTTAATGGACAACCGATCAACAAATGGGATCAATCAACAACTCAATAATTGACAGATGGTGTTGCAGAAATATATATTTCAAATAATGCCTCAAAAGTCCAATGTAATGACAATAAGTGGCCAGCATTATGAAGTTAGGCTATTCCAATGTTAATACCTTAAACACATGGATATTTTAAGTGATCGACATTATATGTGCACTTGTTGTAGCTTGAGAAGCCTTTACATGAGATGCGCGCTGAATGTGCCGAATCCACATCTCAAATATAATCCTAGTCTAGCTTTTCAAAGATTTTAAGCCAAACTTATGCATCAAAAAATGGGAATTTTGCACCCTTCTAATGCAGCCATACAGAACAAGGTTGTACATTTTCATGGTAGTTGTCTACCATTGGCTGTGATATGCTAGTTATTTGATTGCTTACTGACCAATTTTATAAGCTGAAGTTATAGTGAGTATTTTGGTCTTTGGATCCTGCATTTTCTGCTAGAATAGAAACATCCAGCATAAACACTAGTTAGAGAAGTCATAGATGCCTCACTGTTGATAACATGAGAGGTATCATTCCCATGTTTCAAATGAATATGGAATCATTCATCTTTCACCTAAACTTAATAAAATCTTTGAGAGTTGAATGAAAAACGTCTGGATAGCTGTCCCATCTCTCTTTGCTAATCTTATCAGAGAGACAGACATAGGTAGGATGTAGTGGCTTGCCAATTCTGTGGTTCCGGTAATCTCTAAATTGTAATTTTGTAATGCATGTTTAACATATTTTATTGTGAATTTTATTTTTGGAAACTGTTGGAGTATGGTCTTGTGTGACGGAAACGAATATGGCAAGTTTGGTGGACTAGATTCTGGTGTTTTGGATCAAAGAAGCAAATACAACTCATTGTACCAGTTTCAAATATTCTAGGAGGTTGATGGACTAGATTCTAATGTTTTGGATCAAAGAAGCAAATACAATGCATTGTGCCAACTTCACATATTCCAGAAGGAACTGTCTTAGGAAATGAAGCTCAAATAGTTAATGGTGCCCATCCACCTGTAACATTGACATTAGTGGCATCTCCCTCTTCACCAGCTTCATTTCTAAATTCAAGCAATTCCAGAAGCATAAATCTGGAGTGGCTAGCTGTTCAGTCATCAACCACAATATCCACTGATAATCCTGAAGGGAATGATTGGATTTGAACTTATGTTTTGATCATGATATAGATGAATGGTTCAATCAATTAAATTAACCCTAAAGTCCAATATGACTTTAATCATATTGAGATCACATCAGAGACAACTTAATGCTACAAATTCTTTATCAATATGGGGATGTTATTAACCCAGGAGAGGTGAGCTAGGTTGGTGAGAATGGGACAGTGTTAGAGTTTTCACCCAGGTTCAATACTTCAAACAAGTGACAGTTTCCAACAAAATGTAAAAAATATCAGTTCATAGAAAAGGAGGACCTGAGATTCCTTTTAAGGTAGGCCTAAAATGAGTTTCTAGCAAAATAAAAAATATCAGTTCATACAAAAGGAGGACCTGAGATTCCTATTAAGGTAGGCCTAAGTTGAGTTTCCAGCAAAATAAAAAATATCATACAAAAGGAGGAAACAATCTTGGAGCTTGTATTAGGCTCCAACATAGATGGAAACAATCTTTTATCCCATATTATTGTCTTTGATAAGAAAAAACTTGTTAAGAAATTTTTCACTGTGGTCATTACCTATGGTAGCAAGAAAGCGCCATCTAACCATAATCCCCAGCAAATATGCTTCTAAAATACCAATGGTTACAGATAACTGTCACAAGAGGCAGAAAACAATCATGTTAAAGTTTGTAGACTGAATAAGTCTTCCTTTCTTGCATAATGAATTACAATGTTGCTATTCCAAATCCTAATTCAGAAAAATACTATCCATTTTAATTAATCATGGACTCTTCTGTAAAGAAGGGATCATGTAGATGAAAGGCTCATACCTGATTTGCTATTTCAGCTATGTAGACAAGAGCCTGTCAAATATTATAACATAAAAAGTGGAGTGGGAAGGAATTTTCAAATTGAAAGGAAATTAAGTGAAACTAACTTTGCAAAGCCTAAATTTGTTACAGGGATTAATTAATGAATAAGTTGATCTAAATAGTGCAATTTATTTAAAAACTATGTGCAGGGTAGTAGAATGGCTAAAGGATGGGTCATCTTCTATCAAAGTTAGCACTAGTGTTAAAGTGCTTTAATGTGAAGTGCTTTGAAGTTTTAGCAGAGGTCACGAAACTGATAGAACAGAATAAACTAGTCATAACCAACCAGTTTAGCTCTGTGTGTTTAAATAAAAACTCTCTGCGCAGTAATAGAACATATGAAGAAATTACATGGGGTATTAAAAGTACAGTCATTGTTGAATAATTTAATACTACCATTCCCAGATGTATAACAAGTAAATTAATAACAGTGTTATTAATAATCAAGGATAATCAATTATTAATACTACCATTCCCATTCCATTTCATCATAGTTGCAAAGGCTTTATAGAAAATACACCTAAGCATCTAAAACTTTGTAGCGATATTAGGTGTGGGAACTAGCCAAGGGAGTAAACAAAAATCCATCAATCATTTGTAATTCTCTGGTGTTTCTCTCCATTTAAAGGAGCAATGCACCTTCACAACTAAAAATACCAAGGATGCCCTGAATAGGTCTCTGTTAAACCTCAGATGATAAAATTATACCATTTTACAGTATAATGATGGGTATATATTGTTGCGATAGAATGACGTAGGCAATAGGAGATGGCCATCATTATAGGTGTGTCATTACCATATTCCCTTATTCAATATTAGAATGTTGTTATATGTGCACCTTTTTGAGTACTCTGTAGGTAGGTCAGTTCTTCAAGTTCAAATATATTAACATTATGAAAATTTGGTTGTGAAAAGCAGAGGGTGCACTTTTTTATCCCCATTTTTTCACTATATCTATTCATGTTTCCCCAACAAACTAAAATTGGAGGACATAACAAGTCAAGAGTCTCTACACCAGTATTATGCAAATTGCCGATCTGCTAGAAGTAGAAACTCTCCTTTTCTAATTCGATGGTTTTGTCCACAATGTCCTTGTAGCATTTGCATTGGTTATCATAAGTTTCTATGCAGCTTCCCATTTCTTAGAGAAAAGAGCTCATGTCACTTCTGCATTATGTTCTCCCTACCATCTAACATCTACTAGCTATGTTATCTCCTTCAGTTCATATGCTGATTGGCAAGAAGTATATTCATTTTATTACTGTTATCATTTATGTCACATGCAAATTCATTCTATCTATGCCATTTGACATCTAAGGGAGCATGCAGTGTTGTGTTATTTTCTGATTCATCTCTTTGATTCCCTTCCTTGTAAGGTCTTAGTAGCACAATGCCAATTCTTAAACTTCAATCATAGGTCAGATATCCAATTTTTGAATTGGGCAGACCTTCTTAACATCAAAGTTCCCAACATGCATGATAATATTCAGTTTATGGTTGTAGAGCATGAGCTCTACTTGGTTTAATTATATTGCTATAGTGAAGCCAAAGGAAAAGCAAATATTTAGTTACCAATGTTCATTTCTAGAAATGAGCATTAGACATGGAAAATGCTTAAATCTAGAAAAACATCCCACATTAACAAAACTTTGCAGAGAGCCACTTAAAACTTGAACTAGTATTTACTAAACTTGTATGTTATTCATGCTTTTTAAGTTGATATATGTTTACAAATTCTAGATTCAAATTTAAGATGAGAAAGCATAAAATTGAATGATCAAATAAATGCTCAAGACTTCCTAAGCTCAAATTGAAAATTGGCTTAGTATGGCTGTAGCAAATTTCCCTAAGATGAAAAATTCAGACCAGCAAACAAGGATATACTACAACAAATTTATGAAACATTTGAAAATAAACATCAAGAGAATCATTTTCTTATGAAACATAAATGATCATAGAGAATAAGAAAATATTCAACAAAGATAGAGAGACATCACCAACAATTTGACACAAGAATCATGTGAACAATCCTGTTTTATTACTGGTCGAGCCTTTGTAAAGTTTACACAATAGCTCCTGGGTGCAAAAATCAGCTCTCAATACTTCGAAGAAAGAAGTATTTATACAATTATTTACATTTGCTCCTGTCATAAATGACTAGGATATTATGGAGAAAATATCTAACTCATTAGATCTCAAATTACAAAATATAAGATTTCTGTTGATTTGTTCGGATCCTTGGTGCTGATTTTTGAATCTGTATGCATGGCCATATTTCTGCCATAGACTTGTTGATATCCACCCAGATGTTTTCCTTGGCTTCGGCTAAGATATTTGTCATCACATTCTCTTTTTGTAGCTGCTGTAGTTGTTGACTGAGTCTCTGAGATTTATGCATTTTTGTATGATAACTGGTCTGGAACATAGACTTCAGTGCTTGCAGCTTTTTAACTTTCTGTATGGCAAGTTTGGTATGATGGAAGGGCTTAAAAAAGAAACACAACCCAAAACAGTATATAAGGAAAAACAGTATATATTTGTATCAAAACCATGCAGGATTGTTAACGGGATTATAGGCATCCAATGGAGACACCCTATATCAAGTCATCACTATATACATACAAGGTCAGCTTGTATATATCACTTTTGGTCATCCTACACGCTATTGGGTTGGCCTTCCCTATTTGAACTACAAACTAGTTTGTATACCAATGAAAGTCACCGTTTTTCTCCTTTCCAAGAAAACATCTTCATATAGCAACAAAATTCCAACAGAAATTTGGATAGAACCAGTCAACCTCGCCTTGGATTAGCAAGCTACCTGTCAAATGAAACCAAAAAACAATATTTGTAAATGTAAAAAATTAAACAATATACAAAACAACGTACTTAAATTTGAAAAAATAAACAGAAAGTACAAACAAAAAAACATGTCACACCTATTTCTCTTCATAGTGCATGTGCATGGCCTTTTTGTTTTGGCGATAGATTGTGAATAGAATGAAGGGTGATGATATTTCGATTTCTTATCCTTTGTTTTATTTGGGGTGAGAAAGGTCCGTTTGCGACCCCTGCATTGTGTATTTGCATTTTGGACCTTTCCATGATTTACAACAGTATTGTCCTCCCCATCTCTGTCACCTTCTTCATTTAGCACATTTTAGACATTTTCTTTTGGAGTCTTTTGGACATTTTTGGACATTGACGGGCCTAAAGGAACACTATCGGGTGTCCTGTCAAATATTGGTGAGCCTAAAGGAACACTATCAGGTGTCCTGTCAAATATTGTCGGGCCTAAAGGAACACATTCGAGTGTCCTGTCAAATATTGGTGGGTCTAAAGGAACACTATCCAGTGTCCTATCAAATATAGACCTAGAAGATTTATCAAATGAACACTGAATAACATCCACATCTTCACCAACATCAGGGGTTTGACTCCTTCCTTCCCCTTGTTCAATACATTCATTCAGATTTGATGAAGATGAGTCACCAACATATATAATATTTATCTGCCATTATAAGGAAACAATGTCAATAAAATGGGTTTTCAATAAAGTATTTCCAATGTGTAACAATACAAGGAGCAGCTTATAAAACTTACACTGAGTGTCTCTTCAACGGACATGATATTGTCCTCGGGACTTTGTGAAGAGTTGCATACATTTCTCTGTTGCAACGAAAGAATGTTTGAAAAAAGTTAATTTTTTTAAATACCTTTCAATATTGCTATTATATACGACAAAACAAATATAAATTTGAATAGCAATTGGAAAAAATTACCGATGGTAACTCATTGAAGATTTTGCGTCACATACTCCAGTCCTTGTTTTGTATACTTTTCTTATGGACAACCTTTTTTAGCGCATTTGTTTTTTCTTTGAGTGTGCATCATATTCAGATACAATTATTCTCACGCGCTCCAATGCATCTGCACTCAACTCTTGCACACATTTCACCCCCTATAAAAATAAAAACAAAACAAAAATCATGAGTAAAGCATAATCTTGTGAATACATCTAGAAATAAAACATCAATAAAAAACTTACTACTTTTTTTTATATCTCTTTTCGGATGCCAGCAGTTTCAACAACCTTCCTATTCTTCTTGAACCGATATTCAATGTCATAATTTTTTCTCTTACGATCTTTTTCCAATTTTGTTGCAGATCTTAGCTTGTAATTATGTCCTCACGGTGCACCAACAAGCAATTTTATGGGTGCCCAAGAATGTACTTCCTCTCTATGTTTATTGAACGTGCAACACTTTCTGCGTTGCAAACCATTGCATTCACTAGCCAAGCAACAGAAGATGTTACGACCATTACTGTGCTTGATTACTTTATAAGTTAGATCCTCCCGAAATGGTTACTCAATAATGCATTTAGTACATGTAATGCATCACATCACTAAGATTCAATGCTTCAGATGTTTAAATAGAATAAAAACTTGTAATGTGGCTATCTTATTCAAAGATGTGATTATAATTAATTCGTCCAACCAAACAAAACCCTGCACAAAAATAATGGTATCTTTTAAACATTAGCGTTAGCATTAGTCTTCATAATTCTAAGATTATAGAAATAAAATGTTCAAAGACAAGTTAGCAAGATACAATGGTTTCGGGGCAATAAATGATATCCTTCCAATGTATAAGTACCAGCCATATGTGTTTGGTCATGTGTTTCAACAAAACAAGTATTTGCACGAGTAGCTAATGATATATTAGATATGAATTGTGTGTATAGCCAAAATGGAAAATTTAGAGATAAGCTACCCCATACCAAATGAAATACATATATGAGATGTCAATAAGATTAAATGAAAACTCACAAGATAATCAACTAATGTAATGAATTTATGGAAATCAATGGTTTCTCATGAACTTGATGGCATCTCAAATATTCAACTACAAAAATAACAACCATAAATCTGGTTTCTTTATGCAAACCAAAACAATGCCACTTATTAATTCCTCTTACAAAATCTCATGAATGTGTGGGCATTCTTATCTTTATAAAGATACTTCCAGCAACTTAGAAAAAATGTCAAGCGTTCGGATAGGACAACAAATGTTGATGCAACCAGCAGTAACTACAATCAACAGTAGCCTTTAACAGTAAATGGCATATTTATTTTGAAACCCTTCAAACAATGATCATGATGTGTCCAATCAAAGCATATGTTGTTGATTTTCCGAGTTATAACTTGTCCAAAGATGTATGCCTAATTGAGACTATGTATGATTTTGGCAAAAGTATTTATGGCAGTCTTGAAAATGTCAAAACCATTAGATCAATGATTAAACGCTCTCTTCTAGGAAAAAGTGTTAAAACGAGTAAAGCAAACCACAAGCTTATATGATGTGTTAAGGCAGAGCGAGAATTTCAGACTGTGGAAATTGTTTTTTAATGAAAAACTTAAAAAACCCTACAACTAATCGCTAAAAGTTTAAAACCCATTCTTGCTCAAGGTCTGATCTATCCTTATGTCAAGATCTGCTCTTGAACTCTGATATATCAATATCAAGTTTTACTCTCAATGTTTTTATTTGATGTATCTTTATGGTCAAGGTCTGCTGTCAAGGGCTTATCTATCTTTATGTGCTATGTTGTTGCTCACTTCACTTACACCGTTATGTAGTCTTGCCATAGTCTTCAAGAAAACCACTTTATTCCCCGCTGATAGGGACATGTGGATGTGGTTCACAAAAACACTATTATGACCTACTTCAAGTTCATGCTGAAATGGTTTTATAATTATCAATATCAATCATGGTTACAAGTTACAACTCATCAAATTATCAGTTATGATACATGAACTCTCCTTTTTGTCAATAACTTATAGTTCTACTCTTGAGTTTCATGAATAGTTTGATTCTTCACTCTATATTTTTATATTTTTTATACTTGTCGTTTCCCTGCCGTATCTAGATCCTGGGTTTTAAAAAATCTAGCGAATCCATAACCAGATCCGGACTTGTATCCGAATATGTATTCGTATCCTGGTAACTTAGGATAATAGTGATAGAATGAACCCAACGTGTCCTTGTTTCCAATCTGCATTGGACAGAGCCAAGATAATTTGTGGTAAGCTAAAACTTGTCTCCAGGCCCAGCATTGGAAAGTATTTGGTCTAGAATAGCAAGATGGGGTCCTAGGGTTATATAGGGTCCTAGGGTTATGATAGGACCAGCAATGAGGTCAAAGGAGCTCCCCTTAAATTGTTATATCATTCGGCAAACAAAGGGATGAGAAACCTAACAGGCATAGTTCCTGTTGGGAAAAGTTCATAACAGGCATAGTTGTTGTTGGGCAAAGTTCCTAACAGGCAGAGTTCCTGTTGGGAAAATTTCTTGTCAGGCATAGCTCCTGCTGGGCACAGTTCCTGTCATGCACAAATTTCTGTTGGGAAAAGTTCCTGTCAGGCACAACTCCTACTGGGCAAAGTTCCTAACAGGCACAATTCCTCTTGGGAAAATTTCCTATCAATGGTAGCATTAAAGTTCCTATCGAATGAAGTTCCTGTCATGCACAGTTTCTATTGGGCAAAGTTCCTATCAGGAACAGTTCCTGTTGGGAAAATTCTTAATAGGAACAGTTCCTATTGGGCAAAGTTCCTGTCAGGCACAGTTCTTGTTGGGAAAAGTTCTTGTCAGGCACAGTTCCTACTGGGAACAGTTCCTTTCATGCATAAGTTTCTGTTGGGAAAAGTTCATGTCAGGCACAGTTTCTGCGGAGAAAAGTTCCTAACAGGCATAGTTCCTCTTGGGACAAGTTCCTATCAATGGTAGCATTAAAGTTCCTATCGAACGAAGTTCCTATCAAGCATAGTTCCTGTCATGCACAGTTTCTGTTGGGAAAAGTTCCTGTCAAGCACAGTTCCTGTTGGGAAAATTCTTAACAGGCATAGTTCCTATTGGGAAAAGTTCCTATCAGGCACAGTTCTTGTTGGGAAAAGTTTCTAACAGGAAGAGTTCCTATTGGGAAAATTTCCTGTCAGGCACAGTTCCTGTCATGCAGAGTTTCTGTTGGGAAAAGTTCCTGTCAAGCACAGTTCTTGTTGGGAAAAGTTCCTGTCAGGCACAGTTCCTATTGGACAAAGTTCCTGTCAGGAACAGTTCCTGTTTGGGCAAAGTTCCTAACAGGCATAGTTCCTGTTGGGCAAAGTTTCTGTTGGGAAAAGTTCCTAACAGGCACAGTTCCTATTGGGAAAAGTTCTTGTCAGGCACACTTCCTGTTGGACAAAGTTCCTGTCAGGCACAGTTCCTGTTTGGGCAAAGTTCCTAACAGGCACAGTTCCTGTTGGGAAAAGTTTCTGTTGGGAAAAGTTCCTAACAGGAAGACTTCCTGTTAGGAAAAGTTCCTGTTAGGCACAGTTCCTATCAATGGTAGCATTAAAGTTCCTATCGAACAAATTTCCTGTCAGGCACAGTTCCTGCCATGCACAGATCTACTTTCAAGCAAAGTTTCTGTTGGGAAAAGTTCCAGTCAGGCAGAGTTCCTGCTGGGAAAAGTTCCTAACAGGCACAATTCCTGTTGGGCAAAGTTCCTAAAAGGAAGAGTTCCTATTGGGAAAAGTTACTGTTAGGCACAGTTCCTGCTGGGAACAATTCCTGTCATGCACAGTTCCTGTTGGGAAAAGTTCCTGTCAGACACAGTTCCTATTGGGAAAAGTTCCTATCAGGCACAGTTCCTGTTGGGAAAAGTTCCTAACAAGCAAAGTTCAGGTCATGCAGAGTTCCTATTGGGAAAATTCCTAACAGGCACAATTCTTGTTGAGAAAAGTTTCCATTAGGCACTGTTCTTGTTGGGAAAAGTTCCTATCAGGAACAGTTCCTGTTGTGCAAAGTTCCTAACAGGAACAGTTGCTATTGAGAAAAGTTCCTATTATGAATAGTTCCTGTTGGAAAAAGTTCCTATCAGGAACAGTTCCTGTTTGGGAAAAGTTCCTAACATGCACAGTTCCTGTTGGGAAAAGTTCCTAACAGGCACAGTTCCTGTTGGGTTTTGCTAATAGACAGACTTCCTGTTGGGAAAAGTTTTTGTCAGGCACAGTTCCTATTGGGAAAAGTTCCTATCAATGGTAGCATTAAAGTTCCTATCAAACAAAGTTCCTGTTAGGCACAGTTCCTGTCATGCACAGATCCTGTCATGCACAGTTTCTGTTGGGAAAAGTTCGAGTTAGGCAGAGTTCCTGCTGGGCAAAGTTCCTAATAGGAATAGTTCCTGTTGGGCAAAGTTCCTAATAGGCAGAGTTCCTATTGGGAAAAATTCTTATCAGGCACAGTTCCTACTGAGCACAGTTACTGTCAAGCATAGTTCCTGTCATGCACAGTTCCTGTCATTCACAGTTCCTATTGGGAAAAGTTCATGTTAGGCACAGTTCTTGTTGGGAAAAGTTCCCGTCAGGAACAGTTCTTGTTGGGAAAAGTTCCTAACAAGAAAAGTTCCTGTCAGGCAGAGTTCCTTTTGGGAAAATTCCTAACAGGTACAGTTATTGTGGGGCAAAGTTCCCATTAAGCACTGTTCCTGTTGGGAAAAATTCCTAACAGGAAAAGTTCATGTTAGGCACAGTTCCTGTTGTGCAAAGTTCCTAACAGGCACAGTTCCTGTTGGGAAAAGTTCCTGTTAGGAACAATTACTGTTGGACAAAGTTCCTATCAGACATAGTTCCTATTTGGGCAAAGTTGCTAACAGGCACAGTTCCTGTTGGGAAAAGTTTCTATTGGGAAAATTTCCTAACAGGCACATTTCCTATTGGGTTTTCCTAACAGGCAGAATTCATGTTGGGAAAAGTTCCTGTCAGGCACAGTTCCTCTTGGGAAAAGTTCCTATCAATTGTAGCATTAAAGTTCCTATCGAACAAATTTCCTGTCAGGCACAGTTCCTGTCATGCACAGATCCTGTCATGCATAGTTTATGTTGGTAAAAGTTCCAGTTAGGCAGAGTTCCTGCTGGGCAAAGTTCCTAACAGGCACAATTCTTGTTGGGAAAAGTTCCTAACAGGAAGAGTTCCTATTGGGAAAAGTTCCTGTCAGGCACAGTTCCTGTCATGCATAAGTTTCTATTGGGAAAAGTTCCTGTCAGGCATAGTTCCTGCTGGGCAAAGTTCTTAACAGGAACAATTCCTCTTGGGAAAAGTTCCTATCAATGTTAGCATTAAAGTTCCTATCGAACGAAGTTCCTGTCAGGCACAGTTCCTGTCATGCACAGTTTCTGTCATGCACCGTTTCTGTTGGGCAAAGTTCCTGTCAGGCACAGTTCCTGTTGGGCAAACTTAACAGGCACAGTTCCTGTTGGGAAAAGTTCCTATCAGGCACAGTTCCTGTTGGAAAAAGTCCTAACAGGCAGAGTTCTTGTTGGTCAAAGTTTGTGTCAGGCACAGTTCCTGCTGGTCACAGTTCCTATCAGGCACAGTTCATGTCATGCATAGTTCCTATCATGCACAGTTTTTGTTCGGCAAAGTTCCTGTTGGGAAAATTCCTAGTAGGAACAGTTCTTGTTGGGAAAAGTTCCTGTCAAGCACAGTTCCTGTCATGCGCAATTTCTGTTGGGAAAAGTTCTTGTCAGGCACAGTTCCTATTGAGAAAAGTTCCTGTCAGGCACAATTCCTATTGGGAAAAGTTCCTAATAGACATAGTTCATGTTGGGAAAAGTTTATAACGGGTACAGTTCCCGTTGGGCAAAGTTCCTAAGAGGAACAATCATTTTAAGCTAGAGGGTTTCCCTTTAGCAACAAAGAAAGTCTTATTCAATTACTCCATGACCATGAACCATAAAAGCTCTCAAAAACCACGAAAACTCTAGCCACCATCATCAAAGAGATCCAACAAGCAAGCATCAATATAGGAAAGTCCTCCTTAGGTAATTTCCATCACTTATTACACATGCTCTCCACAATAGCATGGTTGTCTTCCTTAGGGTTTGCAAACCATAAGATAGACATGTAGATTTGGAGGCTACCACTAGAGTTGTATTGCCATGTACTCATATAGTATATATGTATGATAATGAAGTACATGCATACCAAAGTTTTATCACAACAATGGTACATTATTTCAAGCTCTCCAAAACCATGAAAACCCTAGCCACCATATAAGACCTCCAACAAGCAAGCATCAATTCATGCAAGTTATCCTTGGCTTCAAAACCAAGCTTGTATTACACAAGCTCTCCACAATAGCATGGTTGTCTTCCTTAGGATTTGCAAACCATAGGATAGACATGGCTCCTCAAACCCTAGGTCTTCCACTATTGGATCGTCACAAAAGCACCATGACCTCCATGGATCATCAAGAATCTTGTCCATGGATCATCCGAAAATAACAAGGTTCCTAATAATGTAAGGCATTAGCTCCACTTCCCATCTCTTCTACTAGGCTAGAAATCCTAGTGCTACAACAAGAGCCATAAGAACCATCATCATGTTCTTTATGGTTTACATATATAGCACATACCCCAATAATCAAAAGAACAAACCCTAATCAAAAGAACAAACCCTAGCATCACAAGCAATCTCTACAAGAACATCCAAGACATCTCTTTATCCCCTTATCTTCTGCTAGGGTTTCTTCATGAACTCTCACATCTAGATCCTATGGTTTCCTCATGAACTCCAACGTATCTAAGACAACCGTGATACAAACACAACTGTGGCCTCCCTATTCAAAGCAGAAGAAGCTGTTAGCAGGAAGTAAATGGAACTCAGGAAGTACAAAGAAGAGTAAAATGACCTAAAGAAAGCAGCTAGAATCTCCTAGAAGCAAAGATAAGGCAGCATTTCATTTATCATTTTTTACAAATCCGTAGGATAATGCTCTCACAACAAAGTGAAAATTGTTGTGCGATTTTTTTCTCATTTATTTTTCACTCTACGAGTAAAGCAAAGACCAAAATCTCCATAAACATAAGAGTACACCTTATTGGATATTTAGGTGATGGCATTAACAATAGTTTACATGTATAACCAATGATTGACATGGAATTGCAGAAAAGTAAGGATGGAACCGAACATGCATATTTCTTGTCAGGCACAGTTCTTGTTGGGAAAAGTTCCTGTTAGGCGCAATTCCTGTTGGAGAAGCGTGTCCACCTTATTTGGGGAAGCTCTCCACCTTTTGAGGACTTTTTCTTGGAGCACTACCTTTAGAGAGCCTTTGGAGGCTAGGTTCAACTACTTGTCACCATTCACCCTCATTTGATGGATGCACCCCCCTCTTGGGGCCTTATGTATCTCTGACATTGTACATGTGGCATTGAACACCTCATATTGTGGATATTGTTAGAGTTTGTTAGGGTTTAGAGGAAGTTATTCGTTGTTTATTCCACTCTAGGATAGATCTAGGATTTTATGATTATTTTATTGTAAAGGAAGTTGAGTTCCTCACTTATATAAGAGAGCCTCTTCCTCATTTGTACTCGTGGTTGGATTTTTGCAGTTCTCTCTCTCTCTTGAGCCTAATTTACATATCTTTTTCTTGGAGTAATTTTTGTTTTAAGGGTTCCCTTCTTGTTCATGTGTGGAACACTTCTATTGCTTTTAGCTTCAAGGTTGTAAGGTTACTAGTATTTTTACATTGCTAAATCATTTCAATGCTTTTCTTGGGCCATTGAAAGCATACTATTTGCTACGAACATAAAATAAGATAATAATTAATAATTAATAATTAGGTTAACTAAAGTTAGGTTATGAAATGAGGTGTCTCCTCAACATCAAATTCCCGAGCCATATTTAAGGCAGGGCTATCATTGTAACATATCATCTTTTATCCTATCATCTAATATATTATTCCTATTTATTATTCAATATGAGAGTCGTATTTGACTATTAACTTAGTGAACGGATACGTTCACTGCATTTGATATCAGAGCCTCTCGACCCTCCCTGATCCGGCCTTTGGCCACACATTTCAGAGTTTCTTTGTGCACTTGGTCTTTGACCAGTCTTGGATTTTGGCCATTTTCATATTTCAATTGAAAGGAAGAAGATTCAGAATTCACCCGGCAGCTCCTCACATCTCCACCCTCCACCTGCGTCTCCCCTCCTTCCTCATTCTCGCACCCCCATCCATCCCACACAGCCCACTCTTCCATCTCGTCTCTACCTCTCGTCCACCCAGCCGCCATCTCTTCTCCAAGACCGCGCCCTCCTACCTTCCATCACCTTCCCACCACTCCGTACTCCAAATCTCCCTGTGCACACCACGTTCCATCCTCCTCTCTTCCATAGATCCACCCCACGTGACCTGCCCACGCAGTCTCCCACACCACCATCCTGCTCACGCTCTCCATTTTTCGCACCTATTCGTGCTTCCTACACCCGGCTACAACCTCGCGCATACACTCCCACCTGCATGCCTGTTCTCCCTCCTCATCCTCAGCGATCCAGTCCACGCCATTTCCAACCTCCATTCCCTCACTCGTCCCTGTGCTCACTTATCCACTGCAACGTCGAGCTCCACCACCGTCGCTGCTCGTGACTTGCTCCCCTGCTGCAACTCCGGCGCCCTCTTGCGCTTGCTTCCCTATCCACAGCCCACCTCCCGGCCACACCACCTCGCTGCATTCTCCCTCGCAACGCCTATCTACCTTCACCTCTAATCCTCCATCACTCCCATCTTTCCACGCCACCACACGCCACTTCCTTCCCCCAACAATCCCTCTACGTTGCTTGTACACATCGTCCCACCTCATTCCTTGCCAACTCACCCTCAAGCCATTCACTCCATTCAGTCCACAAGCTGCCATTCCTTCAAATTCTCAGGTTTAAACCCTAATTCCTCTCATTTAAATATATATAATATATTATTGTTACATTTAATAATATATTATATTAATTAATATTATTATTGTTATTTAATTTTAATAATATTAGTAATATTTATTATTATTACAATTATAAATTCAAAGAGAAAAACAGACTGATTAAAAAAAAAAGTTAAAAATATTATTATTTCATTGAAATAATAATTATTTTTGGAAAAAAAAAAGAGATTAGAAGAATCGAAGAAGACAAAATCAAGAAAAGGTCAAAGAAGATCATCACTCGTCAGAGAAGACGAAATTAAGAAGTCAAAGGAAGACTCCTTCGTCAAAAGAATTGAGGCTATTTATCATCGGAGAAGTCAAAATCAAAGACCTTCTATCATCGAAAAAGTCTAATACTATCTATCTCCGAAGAAGTCGAGATCATGGAATCTGGTTTGCGACTACGAATAGAGGAATTAGAAGCCAATTTAAAGCATTATCGAAAAGACAATGAAGAATTGCGCAACATAAATACCAAATTAGAAATAAGAATGGAATTACAAGCAAGGTCCAATGAAATAAAAATCTATGACCAGGAAAGGTGTATAGAAAAATTATATGCGCAAATTGATGAATTAAAAACCGAAAATGAATTCAATCAGAGGTTAGGAAATCAAGATATAAAGAAGGAAATAATTAATTACAAAGCAGAAATAATACGCTTGAACAAGATCCTTAACGACAAGGATGAAGAACTGAAGCAGATACGACATAATTTAGGAGATCAAGAATCAAAGGTCGACCAATGTCGACAACAGATACAAGTTCTTCAAACACAAAATGATGACTCTAAAAAGACACACAAATCAGAGATCCCAAAGAATAATAAAGCATTATCCAACAATGTTGAAGAAATTTTCAGACTAAGAAATCATAACAAGATACTAGTCACAAAAATTAAGAAGTTGAAAAATAGTCGGAAGACAGAACAATCTACAGAAGACATTGAAGGAAAACTTCTAGACAAGCAGGAAGAAAATAGCTGCATCAGAAGTCATAATGAAGATCTTAAGGAACAACTTAAGAAGTCTGAAGATGACAGAAAATCGCAAATCGAATTGATTAAGAAGTTTCAAAATGATAACAGGAAATTAGAAAACAAGTTGGAAAAGATACAGAACGAAACCTTAAAACCTCAGGAGACGAAAATAAAACTTCCAGCTCAGATCAAAAGACGACACTCGTAAAAGAAAATGACATTGTGAAAATTCCCTATTGACACCCCAACCATAAAAACCGATATTCTGAAAAGTGGGAAATGTCGAAAGACGATGGTACTAATGTGATCAAAGCTCTTGACGACAGATCAGTGGGGAATCCCAATAGTCAACAACAAATCAATTTGGGATGGATTGACCCATCCACATATTGGAGTTTATGCTCTACACTTAGCAATTCGTATCGACATGTTTCGTCATCTACGGCACCACATAAAATGATGCAGAAACATTATAAGGCTTTGAGGACAAAGCCTTTCTAAGAGAGTGGCAATGCTACGAACATAAAATAAGATATTAATTAATAATTAATAATTAGGTTAACTAAAGTTAGGTTATGAAATGAGGCGTCTCCTCAACATCAAATGCCCGAGCCATATTTAAGGCAGGGCTATCATTGTAACATATCATCTTTTATTCTATCATCAATCAATATATTATTATCATTTATCTCAAATATGGAACACGGATTCGTTTCTTAACCTAGTGAACGGATACGTTCATTGCACTATTACCCGTTGGAGAAAGGTGTTTTATGTTGAGCTCTACTTCATACTTTCTTGCATTTTATTTATATGAGATTTATGTGTTGTATCTTCGCCTTAATTCAGATTGTGCAGCCATTGACCTTTATCTATAGGGTGCACCCTGTAAAACTTGAAAGGAAGTGTGAACTTCATTCGATCCCTTCCCTTGTAAACCATAATTCATCTTGAATCCACCAAGCAAATTGGGGTTAGTGCATGCAATTCTCTTCTCTTGGTGACCTATTTGGATAGGTCCTCTTAGTTGGTGATCCTTTGACTCCATTTTCCCTTGATTGGATTGGCACTAGTCCTTGGAGTGCTCCCCTAATCCTCCCATCAACTATTATATATTCCTATACTACAAAAAACAAACGTTTTTCTAAAGCTATTATTCACATCACCTTGAACCTCATTGCTTATTGCTCTAGTAATCCTATCTTAGGGAAGTCCCCCTTACTTGGAGAAGAGCCAAACCAAAGTGTAAAAGGGGATTGGTGTGGTGACATTGGCCTTTCCTCTTGGTTCCCCTCGGCTAACTTTCTTCTTTGAGACTTTAATCACACATGCTAGTGTGGGAGGTAACACTCAAATTCAACAATATTTAAAGCAACATACAAAAAAACAACAAACATCAAATCAACATCACTTTCTCTTCCATCATCGAACTGTGTGTTACACCCCAGATTATCTACAGTGTGCCTTGTAGGATATACCGGAGTGAAGGGGTCTTTTTCCATTATAAAAGGCCAAGTATGTGCTTGTTTATGTAAAAGTGTTGGTATAGTGTGGCTCAAGACCCATGGTCTGGTCATGGCAGGTCCTCTTGGTTTTCATTCCAAGAAGTGTTGATTTAGTGGCATTGCAAACTGCCCCTTGATGGGTGAAAATCCCTAGTCATGTTGGGTCATTTGCGCCCTAGGTTGGTGTCCAATGTTTATTGGGATGGACCCATTAGGACACATGGCTTAGGGGCTCCTAGCCACACTCATGTTTACACTATGTAGAAAATGATTGCACGTGTAAGGGTTTTCATACCCGATTTAGCACACCCAATTTATGCTCAATTGGACCTTTGCTTTCTTCGATGACCCCTCCTCTTGGTTCACATGTGCACACTTCATCATGACATCATCTTCTTCAAGAGAGATTTGCCTTGCTAAATGGGAGGGCATTGAGGGATCTTCTACATTATTGGGGTTATTTAGGGCATGACGTCATTTCCTCGGCTCATTATTTCTTCCAGATGAAGCCATCTTCACTATTTTATCATTATTCTTAGTCTTTTGTGGTTTTGTCCCCGGTTGTGGGTGACAAATCCTAAAATTCAGTCAGTTTACTTTTTACTAAAGGTAGGCTCTAAAGTTAGTTAAGACTAGGAACCCTCATATAAATAAAGGCTCCTAGCATTCATTGAAACAAGATAAGGGTTCTAATTATGTACTTTTTTTCTTTTCATTTTGGTATATTGGAGCACTTGAGTGATGTGCACCTCTCTTTGGCAAGTTTTATGTGTGATGAAGGTTGAATGGTGGATTTTCTGCAAGATTGATCCAAATAATAGTTGTAATAACTCATGGCTAAGGAGGACCTGAGAACCATTTCTCTTGCTCTTTCCTTGGTTGATGTTGGTAATATCTCTCCATTATCTTGCTTGATGTTGCTTTTTCACCTTAGGAGTTGACCTAAAGTGTTAAGGAGCTAGGTTGTGGTGACATTGGGATACTAGCTTCTCCAATGCTTACCACACATCACACCAAGATCTGTGACCTTGATCAAGTGTGCTATTTTGAGCAGTAACACCGTGGAAGATCCTTTTCCTCACCAAGCCTATATTTCTCTATCTCAACATCTAAATCAAACTTTACTAATTCTCCTTAAAACATTCTCCGCATTTCTTGCCTCCTATGCTACCCGCACAACATAACACAATGACTAGCCAACATTCTACTTTTCTTTATTGTAGATCAATTGATTTTTTAGCTTCAAAACAACCATCATCAACCTGATTCAGATATGAACCTTCATTGGATGTCACATCCCTGCTTACAACTACCCGATTTGTGCAAGGATCAAAGATCCTATATGCTTTTGTTTGATCAAGTATCCAACAAACAATAATTTTGTATATTTGGCATCATCATAAGCAACACAAACAAATATTTTTAAATGGCTTACCTTTGGTTTCTTCCTGGACCATGCTTCCTTAGGTGTGAATCCCCTATCATTCTTTCGATCCAACCAAAGGCCAAATTGCCTTGGCTCTACCCTGACCAAATCCAGCTCTGATGTAGGATCCATGATTGCTTTCCTCCACTCATCCTTATCTTCCTTCTCATCAATATCAGACTCAACAATATTTAAATCAACAGACAAGAAATCAGCAAACACCAAATTAAAATCACTTGCTCTTCCATCATCGGACTATGGAAGCTCATTTTCCTCACCAAGCCTATCTTTCTCTATCTCAACATCTAAATCAACAACTTTTATTTCTTCTCCTTCAAACACTCTCCACATTTATTGCCTCCCGTGCTACCTGCACAACATCACATGATGATTGCCCAACACTCTACACTTTTCTTTGTTGTAGATCAACTGATTTTCAGCTTCAAAACAACCATCATCAACCTGATTCAGATATGAACCTTCATTGAATATCACATCCCTGCTTAAAACTAAATGATTTGTGCAAGGATCAAAGATCCTATATGCTTTTGTTTGATCAAGTATCCAACAAACAATAATTTTCTACTTTTGCATCATCATAAGCAATCGAAACAAATATTTTTAAGTGGCTTACCTTTGGTTTCTTGCCATACCATGCCTCCTCATGTGTGACTCACCTATCATTCTTCTGATCTAACCACAAGCCGAATTGCTTTGGCTCTACCCTGAACAAATCTAGCTCTGATGTAGGATCCATGAGTGCTTTCCTCCACTCATCCTTATCTTCTTTCTCATCAATTTCAGACTCAACAATATTTAAACCAGCCGACAAAAATAAGAAAACACCAAATCAACATCACTTGATCTTCCATTATCGGACTGTGGAAGTTCATTTTCCTCACCAACCCTATCTCAACATCTAAATAAACAACGTTTGCTTCTTCTTAAAACATTCTCAACATTTCTTGCCTCCTGTGCTACTTGCACAACATCAAACAATGACTGCCAACATTCTAAACTTTTCTTTGTTGTAGATCAACTCATTTTTCAGCTTCATAACAACCATCATCAACCTGATTCAGGTATGAACCTTCATTGAATCTCACATATGTGCTTACAACTACCCAATTTGAGCAAAGGATCGAAGAGCCTATATGCTTTTGTTTGATCAAGTACCCAACAAACAATAATTTTCTACTTTTGGCATCATCATTAGAAACCGAAACAAATATTTTTAAATGGCTTACGTTTTTTTCTTTCTTGACCATGCCTCCTAAAGTGTGACTCCTCTATCATTCTTTTGGTCTAACTGCAAGCCAAATTTCCTTGGCTCTACCTTGAAAAAATACATCTCTAATGCAACAACCATGAGTTCTTTCCTCCACTCATCCTTATCTTCCTTCTCATCAATCTTGGACTCAACAATACTTAAACCAACAGACAAAAAATCAACAAACACCAACTCAACATCACTTTCTCTTCCATTACTGGACTGGAAGCTCATGTTCCTTTTCCTCTCTAGGCATTCCCAAGTCACGTATCCAATCTCCAAGATGTATGTCACATGCTGCTGTGAATTTTTATTTAATATTATTATTTATAAATTAATAGATTATTAGGTTACTAGTGAAAGGGCGTAACCCTTCACAATGTTGGATCAATCCCTATAAAAGGCGATCTTATTGTATCTTTTATCCTATCATCTAATATATTATTCTTACTTATTATCCGATATGAGAGTCGGATTCGACTATTAACCCTTAACCGAACACGGTTAACTTAGTGAATGGATACGTTCACTGCATTTGGTATCAGAGCCCTCCTCCTCACGCCTCCACTCCAGCCCTCCTCTTCTCTGCCTACTTGTGCACCTCTCCCAAACCCTCGTCCTCTCCCACCGCACTCCCTCCCTCCTGCACTTGCCCCAACAGCCGCCTTCACCATCTCCAACGCAAGATCCATTTCCAACGACTTGCACCAATCAAACAAAAAATAAAGTTAATATAATAATAATAATAATAATAAATTTTTTATTATTATATTTTTTATCTACATAATAAATTATTATTATAATTTAAATAATACTTATTGTATTATTATTTTTAATATATATAATAAATTATTATTATACTTTAATAATATTTATTGTGTTATTTATCCCTAACCCTAACTCTTATCCTTACTCCAAGATTGATTCCAAATATTCACCTCCCCACACCAGGTCAAGAATCATGGCCGAGTTACGAGACTGACTAGAAAAATTAGAAAAAGACCAAATTAGAGATTTAAAAATCGTCCAAGGTCTAAACTCTAGAATGGACAAACTTGAGAAAGTGTTTCAAGAAGATTTAAAGGAAGAGATGAAAAATAACAATGCCGTGCTTAAAAAAGAAATCAAAGATGAAGTTGTTCTGGTACTAGAAAGAAGGTTGAGTGAAAAATTTGACACTCTGAACAAAAAACAAAAAGACTTGGATGACAAAATGAGTGTTATGACTCAAAACATAAACACCATAACCCAAAACTTGAGCACCATGACGCAGAACCATAATACATTAATGGAGGTGTTACAAAGACTAACACCCAAGACAGACCAAGTCAGCAGTCCAGACATGCTAGATGCCTCATTTCATATTTTCACACAAGAAGCACTTGCCAAGAATCAAGAAGAATTGCAAAAAGAAATAAAGATTAACAATGCGATGCTTAAGAAAGAGATAGAAACAAAAGTACTGCCAGATATGGAGGCACGATTAAATAGCCAAATAGAAGCTATCAGTAAGATAGTAGAGAATAAAAAAGATAAAAATCACCGCCAACAATGAAGCAGTTCAAATATGTCACTTACATCGTCCAGTAGTTCCGATCCACCATCAAACCATAAAGCAAAAGGGAATCAATATCACCCTTACATAGTGTACCTACAATGGAAGTGAAGACCAATGCGTTGCTTGGCTAAACAAAGCAGAAGAATACTTCGACATTTACAATATTCAATCTGACGAGGAGAAGGTGAAATATGCGTCAATGCATATGGAAGGGTACACCTATAATTGGTACTTATGGTGGAAGAGAGACAATTTTTCCTACACCTGGAACTTGTTCAAAAATTATTTTTTTAATAGGTTTCAAGGTATCAAAGAAGATGAATTTTTCAGTAAACTTACCAGATTACAGCAGGTTGGAAGCGTAGAGGAATTCACACATCAGTGGGAATCCTTATCGACACGAGTATTTGGGTTGTCTGACAAACAAAGACTCGAAACCTATTTAGGAGGTCTTAAACCGTACCTCCAAAAAGAGTTAAAGTTACATGACATACCTAATGTAGAGGTAGCAAGACATAAAGAAAAAGCCGCAGAATGCAAATTGGAAGGAATAAAAACAAGAGGTGATAACCATTATCGACAAGAAAAAGAGACACAATGTAGGTCATGTGCAGATATGTGGTCACCCGACCATCAATGCCACAAACCTCAATCATATGCCTATGAAATGGAAAATAGATCAAAGTCATCTAACAGTTACTCTGATAATAGAAAAAAGAAGAAAAACATATGTCGTCGATGCGGTGATGATTGGATCCCAGGCCATAAATGTAGGAACAATCAGACAATACAGTGCAAAATCATCAATGGAAAGGAAGTGCAAGTCTCTACACAAGAAATCATGTCCGATTCTAATACCGACACTAATCTGAATGAAGGACGACATTAGGAAAATACTCAAGCTTTGAGGACAAAGCTTTCCAAAAGGGGAAGGCAATGCTGTGAATATTTAATTAATATTATTAATTATATGTTAAATAGATTATTAGGTTAATAAGCGAAAGGGTGTAACCCTTCGCTATTCTTGCTCAAGCCCTATAAAGGCGAGCTTATTGTAACCTCATCATCATCAATCAATATATTATTATCATTTATCTCAAATATGGAAGACGGTCTCGCTTCTTAACCCTTAACTGGACACGGTTAACTTAGTGAACGGATACGTTCACTGCACATGCTCCCCTGTTCTTAGGGCTAAGTGCACTCCTCCAAGTATCTAATGTTCATTTTCCTAGATAGGTACCTCTCATAATCAAGCAACCGAATCCCCCATTGTGTACACCCAATGGGTTAGTCATCATGCCACATAGGATAAGAACCTCCTAGGTAAGTGTGCTATGCTAGCACTCTATCCAAGGCCAAGCATGCACTCAAACTCGGCCATCCATATTTCCATCAAGCATCACCAAGGGGTTAGGAGACCAAGTGCTCTCCAGGTGAAAACACTTTTGGAGTAAACCCAAAAGCTAACAAAGCAAAGCTAATGGGAAATTGACCCAAAGGACCCCAATCTGTTCAATAATTCATTGCTACAAAACTAACCAAAGTGCTAGTCTAACATGAAAAGTATACATAAATTTTTTAAGCAAAACACTTAAAGCCAAAAGATCAATTCTAATCGACCTAATACTGTCCCAACGTAGAAATTCTTTAATTGTGTTTAAGAGGGATGAGTTGTAAAACATTGCATTTGATAGGTCACATCTAACAACAATAGGGCCTATAATCAAAGGAAAAATTAGCATAGCTATCCATCCAGCCCATATAGCAGAATGATACATTCCCTACAATCCGCTTGCCATTTCTAAGGGAAAAACACCCTCCAAACCAAACAACGATGGTTGGGAACTGATTATTATTGATCCAAAGCCTATTGTTTATGGTTAAAGGTTAATCCCCAAGGACCATGATGGTCTACAACTTGATGTTGGCTCCTTCCTGTTGTTTCTTATTGGAATTTTGGTTGATTGGGGCCTTAAACCTGTTTAATGTTATCGTTGTTTGGAATTTGGATACTTAACGAATTCTTCATATATTATTTGTTTGACCAAAGGGTCAATATTAGCATAGTGGGTCTTTTGTGATGGTGACCCACTTTCATTTTCTTGTTTTTTTAATAAAATGCCTATGTACATATTTGTTTATATCAATAGTTAAAGAGAAAATAAATCAAAAAACATTCTAATGATACTAATCAATATCAAATTTTTAACCTAGCCAATCTTGAGCTAATAACAATTTTTTGAACTTTTGATAGCATATTAACCTGAGACAATATTAACCTAATATTGCTTTCAGTACATAATTGTTAACCTAACCAATATCGATTTTTAAAATTTAATGCTAAGGCAATCTAATCAAAATGCCTTCCATTTTCATTTACACATTCCTTACCAACCATTTTTAATCTTAACTGATCACACCTATTCAACTTTCCATTCTCAAAAAGCCTCCACAAACTATATTTGTGTCATTTGACAAAATTTAGTTAATAAACACAGCACAACCATTATAATAAGGATTTATGAAGAACCTTCTCTGTTCTTTGAAATTATTTGTTGCAACCAAACCGTTGAATACAGGGCTGAAAATAGAAACATTAATGCCTTTAAAGTTTACTTTAAAGGAAACAACACTTTCCAAAAAAAAAGAAATGGGTTGTACACATTTTGAGCTTATTTTAAATGTTCTTTGTTTTCTAAAACTATTTGTTATAATCAAACCCTTTAATGCAGGTCTAAAACTAGAAAAAAAGGTGCCAAGATGAAATCAATACCTATAAATCCAGTTTATTGAATTAATAGTGATTATGATGATATGTTTGTGAAGCCTTGAGCAATGTGAAATCTCATCTAGATGATGCTCTCTAAGAATTGTGAACTAAAAAATTCACAGAGATAACCAGCAAATTTGCAGCCTACCAGAACAGGTCATCAACCTGGAGCAAAGATTGGTCACAAGAGTTCAAATGGTCTAAAATTGAATTGAAGATCACTTTTATTGCCTGGAATGAATGTTGAGGATTCAAGGTAGAGTACCTCCCAGCAAAGATGAAGAAATGGACACCGACAGTAGAAACATTCCTATAGAACAAAGAAAATGAAGGCAAAAGAGAAGGGGGTTCTACATGGGACAAACTATAGCGACCATTTTGAATAATGTCTTATGAGGTTCTAGTGATCATATATGACACAAACTCTTGGTACCTACCAATCCGTCTGTAAATTTGTTATTGTGGGTTTGTACATATTTTCTCCTAATTTTAATAGCAAAGAATCATAGCCATTGCATCTGTAAATTTGTTATTATGGGTTTGTACATGTTTTCTTCTAATTTTAATAGAAAAGAATCATAGCCATTGCATCTGATTTGGGGATTTTTTTGGAAAAACATAACCAATACAATGCCCAAAACAAAAAAGATTCAGATGAGAAATGAATAAGCCAACCTTTAATAATGGAGCTGCCACAGACGAGAAACGTCCTCCCAGAATTTCGAGGCGAAATCTGCCTCGCGGGGGCTCCAACCTTCAGACTACCTAAACAAGGAGACGAAAGAGGTGGAACGTACAACAAAAGAGCTGATAATACTGGCGTCCTTATCGTTGTTTCACTCTTGCTGCATTTGTCAAAGCAACGCCATGGTAACGGCAGAAATTGCTGAAACATGGGACTACGAATGAATATGGATGGGGAACTAGGGGCAAGGAGTGGCGCTGAGCAGGGAGGCTCGAAAATAGGAGTCCAAAAGTGGTTTGGGTAAATAGGGGCGTGAAAATGGTCGTTGAGCATTAACTCAAATTAGCGTGTGGCAGGAGTTTTCCGGTCAATTGCTGGCGGGGTGTTTTCCGGTAGACAGGAACTAAACGGGGCATACAACGGTGGTGGGGCAATGGGGCAGGATGCAACGGGGTTGAAGCAGAACAGGGCGATTTGATTTCCCCATATCCCACGCCCGTCGAAGAATTGCATCTATCTAAATACCCTTCATTGAATGGTGTTCCAATCTCTGCATACTATGTAAGTCCAGGTAGTGTTTGCATACTGAAAACTGCCCCTTGGATCTTCAATTTAGATTTTAGATTTTATTTATCTAGATAAGTTAGATAATGAATTAAATTACTTTAACTTTAATCATGCAATTATGGATTGTTATATATATATATATTTAAACTCCTTATTTATGTTTAGATTTTGTTAGATTGTTCAATAAAAGATTCGCATTTTATTTAATAACATAAAATTGAAAGCATGAGATAGCTCTAAAGCATTATACCACTAGTAGGACTAAGACATGGCAGTCCATGCTAAGTGCATTTGGAAATCAGGTAAAAAAATTAGTAAACACGTGTTCAAATTGGCATGGGATATGGGGCACTCAAATCGCCATGTCCCGCCGCCAAACGGACCCACCCCCATTATGTGTCAACCCCGTTGCATCCTACCCCATTGCCAGACCGTCGTTTCCCCACCGTCGTTGTATGCCCTGTTTAGTTCCCATCTACCGGAAAACACCCCGCCAACAATTGACCGGAAAAATCCTGCCACACGCTAAGTCGAGTTAATGCTCAATGACCATTTTCGAGTAGCATTTTCGTGCCCCTGTTTACCCAAATCGCTTTCGGACCCCTATTTTCGAGCCTCCCTACTCAACGCCCCTCCTTGCCCCTAGTTCCCCATCCATCTTCATTCGTAGTCCCATGTTTCAGCAATTTCTGTCGTTACCATGGCGTTGCTTTGTACAAATACAGCAAGAGTGAAACAACGATAAGGACGCCAATATTATTGGCTCTTTTGTTGTACGTTCCACCTCTTTCATCTCCTTGTTTAAGCAGTCTGAAGGTTGGAGGCCCCGCGAGGCAAATTTCACCTCGGAATTCTGGGAGGACGTTTGTCGTCTATGGTAGCTCCATTATTAAAGGTTGGCTTATTCATTTATCATCTGAATCTTTTTTGTTTTGGGCATTGTATTGGTTATGTTTTGCCAAAAAAATCCCCAAATCAGATGCAATGGTTATGATTCTTTGCTATTAAAATTAGGAGAAAACGTGTACAAACCCATAATAACAAATTTACAAACGCACTGGCTATGATTATTTGCTATTAAAATTAGGAGAAAACGTGTACAAACCCATAATAACAAATTTACAGACGCACTGGCTATGATTCTTTGCTATTAAAATTAGGAAAAAACGTGTACAAACCCATAATAACAAATTTACAGACGGATTGGTAGGTACCAAGAGTTTGTGTCATATCTGATCACTAGAACCTCATAAGACATTATTCAAAATGGTCGCTACAGTTTGTCCCATGTAGAACCCCCTTCTCTTTCGCCTTCGTTTTCTGTGTTCTGTAGGAATGTTTCTACTGTCGGTTTCCATTTCTTCATCTTCGCTGGGAGGTACTCTACCTTGAATCCTCAACATTCCTTCCAGGCAGTAAAAGTGAGCTTCAATTCAATTTTAGACCATTTGAACTCTTGTGACCAATCTTTGCTCCAGGTTGATGACCTGTTCTAGTAGGCTGCAAATACGTTGGTTATCTCTGTGAATTGTTTAGTTCACAATTCTCAGAGAGCATCATCTAGATGAGATTTCACATTGCTCAAGGCTTCACAAACATATCATCATAATCACTATTAATTCAATAAACTGGCTTTATAGGTATTGATTTCATAGTGGCACCTTTTTTTCTAGTTTTAGACCTGCATTAAAGGGTTTGATTATAACAAATAGTTTTAGAAAACAGAGAACATTTAAAATAAGCTCAAAATGTGTACAACCCATTTCTTTTTTTTGGAAAGTGTTGTTTCCTTTAAAGTAAACTTTAAAGGCATTAATTTTTCTATTTTCAGCCCTGTATTCAACGGTTTGGTTGCAACAAATAATTTCAGAGAACAAAGAAGGTTCTTCATAAATCCTTATTATAATGGTTGTGTTGTGTTTATTAACTAAATTTTATCAAATGACACAAATATAGTTTGTGGAGGCTTTTTGAGAATGGAAAGTTGAATAGGTGTGATTAGTTAAGATTAAAAATGGTTGGTAAGAAATGTGTAAATGAAAATGGAAGGCATTTTGATTAGATTGCCTTAGCATTAAATTTTAAAAATCGATATTGGTTAGGTTAATAATTATGTGCTGAAAGCAATATTAGGTTAATATTGTCTTAGGTTAATATGCTATCAAAAGTTCAAAAAATTATTATTAGCTCAAGATTGGTTAGGTTAAAAATTTGATATTGATTAGTATCATTAGAATATTTTTTGATTTATTTTCTCTTTAACTATTGATATAAACAAATATGTACATAGTCATTTTACTAAAAAAAGAAGAAAATGAAAGTGGGCCACCATCACAAAAGACCCACTATGCTAATATTGACCCTTTGGTCAAACAAATAATATATGAAGAATTCGTTAAGTATCCAGATTCCAAACAATGATAACATTAAACAGGTTTAAGGCCCCAATCAACCAAAATTCCAATAAGAAACAACGGGAAGGAGCCAACATCAAGTTGTAGACCATCATGGTCCTTGGGGATTAACCTTTAACCATAAACAATAGGCTTTGGATCAATAATAATTAGTTCCCAACCATCGTTATTGGGTTTAGAGGGTGTTTTTCCCTTAGAAATGGCAAGCGGATTGTAGGGAATGTATCATTCTGCTATATGGGCTGGATGGATAGCTATGTTGATGTTTCCTTTGATTCTAAGCCCTATTGTTGTTAGATGTGACCTATCAACTGCAATGTTTTACAACTCATCCCTCTTAGACACAATTAAATCATTTCTATGATGGGATAGTATTAGGTCCATTAGAATTGATCTTTTGGCTTTAAGTGATTTGCTTAAAAAATTTATGTATACTTTTCATGTTAGACTAGCACTTTGGTTAGTTTTGTAGCAATGAATTATTGAATAGATTGGGGTTCTTCGGGTCAATTTCCCATTAGATTTGCTTTGTTAGCTTTTGGGTTTACTCCAAAAGTGTTTTCACTTGGAGAGCACTTGGTCTCCTAACCACCTGGTGATGCTTGATGGACATATGGATGGCTGAGTTTGAGTGGATGCTTGGCCTTGTATAGAGTGCTAGTATAGCACACTTACCTAGGAGGTTGTTATCCTATGTGGCATGATGACTAACCCATTGGGTGTACACAATGGAAAAGTCGGTTGCTTGATTATGAGAGGTACCTATCTAAAAGGATGAACATTATATACTTGGAGGAGTGCACTTAGCCCTAAGAACAGGGGAACATGTGACATACATCTTGGAGATTGGATACATGACTTGAGAATGCCTGGAGAGGAAAAGGAAGATGAGCTTCCAGTCCAGTAATGGAAGATCAAGTGATGTTGAGTTGGTGTTTGTTGATTTTTTGTCTGCTGGTTTAAATATTGTTGAGTCCAAGATTGATGAGAAGGAAGATAAGGATGAGTGGAGGAAAGAACTCATGACTGCTGCATTAGAGCTGTATTTTTTTAGGGTAGAGCCAAGGCAATTTGGCTTGCAGTTAGACCAAAAGAATGATAGAGGAGTCACACTTGAGGAGGCATGGTCAAGAAAGAAAAAAACGTAATCCATTTAAAAATATTTGTTTCGGTTTGTAATGATGATGCTAAAAGTAGAAAATTATTGTTTGTTGGATACTTGATCAAACAAAAGCATATATGCTCTTTGGTCCTTTGCCCAAATTGGGTAGTTGTAAGCACATATGTGAGATTCAATGAAGGTTCATACCTAAATCAAGTTGATGATGGCTGTTATGAAGCTGAAAAATGAGTTGATCTACAACAAAGAAAAGTTTAGAATGTTGGCAGTCATCGTTTGATGTTGTGCAGGTAGCATAGGAGGCAAGAAATGTGGAGAATGTTTTAAGAAGCAACAAACGTTGTTGATTTAGATGTTGAGATAGAGAAAGATAGGGTTGGTGAGGAAAATGAACTTCCATAGTCCGATAATGGAAGATCAAGTGATGTTGATTTGGTGTTTTCTGATTTTGTCGACTGGTTTAAATATTGTTGAGTCTGAGATTGATGAGAAAGAAGATAAGGATGAGTGGAGGAAAGCACTCATGGATCCTACATCAGAGCTAGATTTGTTCAGGGTAGAGCCAAGGCAATTTGTCTTGTGGTTAGATCAGAAGAATGATAGGGGAGCCACACATGAGGAGGCATGGTCTGGCAAGAAACCAAAGGTAAGCCACTTAAAAATATTTGTTTCGATTGCTTATGATGATGCAAAAAGTAGAAAATTATTGTTTGTTGGATACTTGATCAAACAAAAGCATATAGGATCTTTGATCCTTGCACAAATCAGGTAGTTGTAAGCAGGATTGTGACATTCAATGAAGTTTCATATCTGAATCAGGTTGATGCTGGCTATTTTGAAGCTGAAAATTAGTTGATCTACAACAAAGAAAAGTGTAGAGTGTTGGGTAGTCATCATGTGATGTTGTGCAGGTAGCACAGGAGGCAATAAATGTGGAGAATGTTTGAAGGAGAAGCAATAAAAGTTGTTGATTTATATGTTGAGATAGAGAAAGATAGGCTTGGTGAGGAAAATGAGCTTCCATAGTTCGATGATGGAAGAGAAAGTGATGTTAATTTGGTGTTTGCTGATTTTTTGTCTGCTGATTTAAATATTGTTGAGTCTGATATTGATGAGAAGTGTTAATTTTTGAGTATTAATTCAATATACTCTAGGATCTTTACTGAGAGAATAACATGTACAGTATATCAATGCATATCAATCATAGCAAGCATATCAATCATCACAAGATGCAAACATAAGAGACAATAGACACACAAAGTTTCCATGGGGAAAACCCTAAGGTGAAAAAACCCCACAACTTCCTCAGAGATAGATAGAGCAATGATACAACCAAAGTACAACCCAAGTACACAAATATAGTCTCCTCCTAGCAGCTGATCCTCCTCCTCACATGTGTGCCACTTTCCGAGTGATGGATGAGTGAGTAATGAAGTGATCAAATAGAGAGATCTCGCTCTCTATTTATACTTGTTCTAAGCAGCCTAATAAACCTATGGGGCCGACTTGTTTAACTCAGCCTAATAACCCCAGGTTAACTTAATCAGGGCCAACCCCACACATGGTGGTCTAATAACCCATCGGCAAGTTACGACACTTGCAACACATGTTAATACAAATGACGACACTTCCGTATAGAGGAATAATACATCTCTATAGGAGTACAATAAAATACATAGATTAAATACATTCCGAAGTTACATATACATCAACACTCCCTCTTAACTAGGAAGGTATTTCTCGACACAAATCTGCTAACACAAGTCTTCTTCTCTGGATCATCATCAGTGAATCATCGTCCTCGAATCATCGTCATCATCACTGCTGCTGCTATCTCAATCAATCTCTGAATCTACTCGTCATAGGAAGTTCTACAGAGCCAGTCCTTTTTCATACTGGATGTAGACCCACCACCTGTAGGTATTCATCATCACTGGCCATACTGTGGAATGCTCAAGACTGATTACGTGCCTCAACAAAACCTTGAAAGAGCATCCCAGGACTGATTACAAGCATACTTCTCAACCTATCGAATCTCCCAGGATCTTTTACATGTTGACCTTCAAAAAACCTACTCAGAGCATCCCAGGATGTTACGAGCAAACCGCTCTACCTGTCTGGATCTCGATAGAGCATCCCAGGCTGTTACGAGCACACCGCTCTACTTGTCCAGATTTTAAAGGATCTTTTCTGTGTGAACTTTCGCAAAACCTACTTAGAGCATCCCAGGATGTTACGAGCAAACCGCTCTACCTATCTGGATCTCGATAGAGCATCCCAGGCTATTACGAGCACAAAGGATCTTTTCTATGCGAAACCGTTGCAAAACCTACTCAGAGCATCCCAGGATGTTATGAGCACACCGCTCTACCTGTCTAGATCTCGATAGAGCATCCCAGGATGTTACGAGCACACCGCTCTACCTGTCCGGATTTTAAAGGACCTTTTCTATGCTACCTGCACAACCTGTCCAGGGCCACAGAGTATCAACCTGATAATCATCATACATCATCCTGATGTACATCATCACATGATCAACCTGATCATCATCATAGCATCAACCTGATGCATATCATCTGGAGCAACATCCTGAAGCTCGCCATATGTGATCATCCTGATCACCATCATAGCATCAACCTGATGCATATCATCTGGAGCAACATCCTGAAGCTCATCATCTGTGATCATCCTGATCAAACAATATATCCGTATGATGCATACAAAGTATCTACCTGATGCATATCATCATACATGATCTGCCTGATCATACAATGCATCCTCCTAATACATACATCAGTACATGATCTACCTGATCATACAATGCATCCACCTGATACATACATAAGTACATGATCTACCTAATCATACAATGCATCCACCTGATACATATATAAGTACATGATCTACTTGATCATACAATGCATCCACCTGATACATATATAAGTACATGATATACCTGATCATACAATGTATCCACCTGATACATACATAAATACATGATCTACCTGATCATATCAAGCATCCAACATGATGCATACACAAATACATGATCCAACTGATCATATCAAGCATCCAACATGATGCATAGACAAATACATGATCACACTGATCAAAGCATCCAACATGATGCATATACAAATACATGATCACACTGATCAAAGCATCCAACAAATACATGATCACATTGATCAAAGCATCCAACATGATGCATATATAGAGCAGTAACTGGAGCATCATCCTGATGCTCTTCATCCAACGCTTACATCCACAGCCATGGGAAGGATCCTCCTCTCACCATGCTTGGAATGGCCCCAGCAGATGTGTCCATCACTTCTTCCTCGAAGTGTCGTCGATTTGAAGGACACTAAGCCTCTCTCTGAAGTACTCAAACTTCACTCTGGCTAGTGGTTTCGCCAGTACATCTGCAACCTACTCATTCGTCGCAACATACAGGAGATTCACTGCTCCTCTATGCACCATATCCCTGATATAGTGATATTTGATCTCGATGTGCTTCGACCTGTCATGGAACACCGGGTTCTCAGACAGCTTCACACAACTCTGGTTGTCACAAAAGATACTAGTAGTCTCCAACGGGAGATCAAATAACTCAGACAGTAGCTTTCGGAGCCATACTGCCTCACAACTAGTCAAACATGCTGCAACATACTCTGCTTCGGCTGTACTTAGTGCTACACAGGATTGCTTCCTGCTAAACCAAGAGATCACACCTGATCCCATATTGAAGCAACACCCAGATGTGCTCTTCCTATCTGCAGCATTGCCTGCCCAATTTGAATCAACATAACCTTGCAGGTTAAACTTTTGATTCGCATCATATTTGAGCCCATAGTCAACTGTACCCTTCGGGTACCTCAGAATATGCTTTACAACAACCAGGTGAACACCTCTGGGATCCGTCAGGAACTGGCTTAATGTGTTCACGAAAAAGCAAATATCTGGTCTCGTGTTCGTCAGGTACATCAAGGATCCAATCATCTGACGATACATTGTGACATCAACTGGATCAGATGAAGCATCACACAGAAGCTTCAGGTTTGATGCCATAGGTGTGGCCATGGCCTTGCAGTCCATCATCCCGAACCTCTTCAAGATCTCTACTGCATACTTTCCTTGTCCAAGGAAGATACCATCTACAATCTGCCACACCTCCATGCCCAGAAAATAGTGCATCATCCCTAAGTCCTTCATCTTGAACTCGGCAGCAAGCTTCCTCTTGGTATCAGCAATCAAACTATCTTCCCCTGTAACAAACAGGTCATCCACATACAGAAGTAGTATCACTAGATTTCCTTCCTCAACCTTGTAGTAAAGGTTGGAATCCGCTTTACTCTTGGTAAAGCCCAAACTGCATAGAAAACTGTCCATCCTACCATACCAAGTCCTAGGAGCTTGCTTCAAGCCATACAAGGCTTTCTTCAATCTGCACACATATGACTTCCTGTCATGTGTCTCAAAACCAAGTGGCTACTCCACATACACTTCCTCCTCGACTACACCATTCAAGAAAGCAGTCTTGACATCCATCTGGTGTATATTCCATTTCATCACTGTAGCCAGAGCAAGTACTGATATGATGGAAGTGTACCTGGCTACAGGAGAAAAAGTTTCTTCATAATCAATCCCTTCTTTCTGGGAGAAGCCACGAGCTACAAATCTCGCTTTGTATTTCTCTATGCTTCCATCTGCAGCATGCTTGATCTTATAGATCCATTTGGAAGTCACAACAGACTTCCCTTCAGGTCTTGGGACTACATCCCAAACATCATTTTTCATTATTGATTGGTATTCCTCGACCATGGCATCCTTCCATTCTTTCTTTTCCGTTGCCTCTTCATAACTGGAAGGTTCTTTGTTCATGATATCACAGAGTAAAGCAACATAGATGGTATGTGATCTAGTTCGCTTCTTTGCTCTGTGTTCTTCTTCTGGAATGCCATACCTTTCTGCATCTTGAATGAGCTCTCTAGTCCATGCAGGTTTCCTCTTGTGAGAATCCTTCTCACGAGGTGGATCTACAGGTTCTTGCGGATCTTCAATTTCACGATCAACATTTGGAATTGCTTCAGTCATAGTAGTGTCTTGAAATTTGGTTTCCTTTGGTTCTTCATGATCTTCAACAGGTGTCTTCTTTGACTTGATGAATGCTGAGTTTTCATCAAATGTCACATCCTTGCTGACATCAATCTTCTTGAACCCTGGAAAGTATATTCTGTAAGCCTTCAAGCTTTCACTGTACCCCACAAAGATATCATTCTTTCCTGAAGGATCTAGCTTTGTCCTCTTTTCCTTTGAAACATGTGTATATACTGGACAACCAAAAATTCTGAGATGGCTGACTTCAGGCTTCTTACCAGAGAAGACCTCTTCTGGTGTCTTGTTGTCCAATATCTTGTGAGGTGTTCTGTTATGCACATATACAACTGTCCTAGCTGCCTCTGCCCATAAATGCAAAGGAAGATCCCGGTCATGCAGCATTGCCCGTGCTGCTTCCATGATTGTTCTATTCTTCCTTTCTGCAACTCCATTCTGTTGTGGATTATAGGGAGCAGTCAACTCCCTCTTAATCCCTGAATCACTGCATAGCTTCTTGAAGTCACCTGAAGTGAATTCTCTGCCATTGTCTGATCTGAATGTCTTTATTTTCTTATCAGTTCAATTTTCCATCAAGACTTTGAATTCCTTGAACTTGTCAAACACTTCATCTTTGTTCTTCAAGAAATAAACCAAAGTCTTCCTGGATAAGTCATCAATGAAGGAGACATAGTAAACATACCCACTCAGAGAACTGGATGACATCGAACCGCATACATCGGAGTGGATAATTTCCAAGATTCCTTTTGATTTGCTTTCACTGCTTGGAAATGCCTTCTTTATGTTCTTTCCTTTTGCATAGCCTTTGCAAACACCTTCATGCTTGGTCTTGATTTTAGAAAGACCTTCTACATCTTTGCTTGCAATTGGTAGTGCTCTGTAGTGCACATGTGCAAGCCTTCGATGCCAAAGTTCATTTGGCTCCATGGATTCATGTACCATGGCATGTTCAGGTTGTCCCTTCAATTTGTACAATCCTCCCTCTTGCTCTCCAATCACCACTGCATCATCAATAGTTTTACCCTTTGGCCACATTAGGACTTGGCCATCTACAAATGCAACCCCTCATGCCTTTTGCATCCAATGCAGAGATGGAGAGTAGGTTCTTCTTGAGCCCATGTACAAATAACACATCTTTTATCTTCAAGGACTTTCCACATTCTAGGTTGTAGGAGGCTTCCCCACTTCCTTTGACAGGATATTGATAATCATCCCCAAGTTTCACTTTATAGGGTGATTCGTGTTCATATAGATTTACAAAAGATTCTTTAAAACCAATCATGTGTTTAGAAGCCCCACTGTCAATTAACCAATCATTACAACCATGAAAAATAGTACATGTGAGAGAAGAGATTAGAATATACTCTTCTTCACTTGATGAGTCATCATCATCACTTTTTGCTCTAGCTTTCTTCCTGGGAAGTTCATCATCCTCAGCAGCATGAGCATGATATCTTCTTTTGTTATTATTCTTCTTCTTGTTGAAGTTGTTGTCTTTCTTCTTCTTGGGACAATTTGAAGCAAAGTGTCCCATTTCATTACATTCGTAACATCGAACATGAGATAGATCTTTCTTCTTGTGATGAGGATGAGAATGTTTCTTGTTATGAGATTTCTCCCTCTTAAAATTGCTTCCCTTGGTGTGAGCTGTGAGAGATTGATCTTCATTCCCCATGTTTTCTTCTCGTTCCACAAGCCTTGCTTCCTCTTGTGAGCATTCTGCAGTTGGTATCCTTCAGCAGACTGCGGGAAGAATGCTCACAAGAACAGAATTCTGATTGGACAAAAAGATTCACCTTGCTGAGGAGAGTCAATCTATCATATTGCTTTTCCAAAATCTGTGGAGAGAAACCCAAAAACAAGAAGCCTTAGCTTCCGCAACTGCACAGTGTCTTCTTCTCAAGTTAGCTCTGATACCATGTTAATTTTTGAGTATTAATTCAATATACTCTAGGGTCTTTACTGAGAGAATAACATGTACAGTATATTAATGCATATCAGTCATAGCAGGCATATCAATCATCACAAGATGCAAACATAAGAGACAATAGACACACAGAGTTTCCATGGGGAAAACCCTAAGGTGAAAAAACCCCACAAATTCCTCAGAGATAGATAGAGCAATGATACAACCAAAGTACAACCCAAGTACACAGAGATAGTCTCCTCCTAGCAGCTGATCCTCCTCCTCACATGTGCGCCACTTTTCGAGTGATGGATGAGTGAGTAATAAAGTGATCAAATAGAGAGATCCTGCTCTCTATTTCTACTTGTTCTGAGCAGCCTAATAAACCTATGGGGCCGACTTGTCTAACTCAGCCTAATAACCCCAGTTTAACTTAATCAGGGTCGACCCCACACATGGTGGTGTAATAACCCATCGGCAAGTTAAGACACTTGCGACACATGGCAATACAAATGACGACACTTCTGTATAGAGGAATAATACATCTCTATAGGAGTACAATAAAATACATAGATGAAATACATTTTGCAGTTACATATACATCAACAAGAAGGAAGATAAGGATGAGTGGAGGAAAGCACTCATGGATTCTACATCAAAGTTGGATTTGTTTAGGGTAGATCCAAGGCAATTTGGCTTGGGGTTGTGTTATCTCTCCAGGAAACTCTTCTAGGTTGCAGCTCGAAGATGCCTGGTAACTTAATGATTCTTTCAATTGGATCAAGTCGGATGACTAACACAAGGTTTACTTAATCAAAGCATGCATAGACATATTCAATAGACAAGGCTTTTAACCAACTCTGTTCAGAGGATTTGAATAAAGTATATGGATGGACAGATCTTATACTATCAGCAGAAACATACATAAACAATATATATGAATGGCCAATGTTATAAGCAAAGAATACTTGTAAGGTTCAGTTAATCAGTGTAATGAAAAGATGACAGTTCTCAGACACTAGATCAGCTAAAGAAATGAAATAACTTATTTAGATACAAGCATAGACTGGACAAGAGGTAAAACTGAACATAATAGGAAAAAGAAGCTTATATTATGATACGCTATGAGAATTCTGAAAGTACAATCAGTGTGCAATCTCCAAAATCGAACCCTTAGTTCATCAAATGTTTTTGGCTTTATAGCCTTTACAACAGATATCCAAATCCTATAAAATTGGATCTAATTTATTAAACTTGGAAAGTCAAAAACAGTTTCAAGAAAATAGGGAAAAATCCTATCTTAAGGGTCAAACCCTTATCATGATGATCTTCATGGCCTTCATAGTCTTCAACAGCTGCAGTAGATCTTCATAGGCTGAAAGCTAAGTCAAAATTGCCACCTTGACTGACAGGTCATCTCTTGCCACAAAAATTGGGCCAAACTGCTGAAACCTGGGGCTCAAAGATGGATTTAGTTCTCCAAATATATGACACCTTTGTATAAACCGAGATAGATTTTTGTGGATTAGTTTGTTTTGAGAAAAAACCTCTCTCAGTTCTTTGAAATTCGTTTTTATTTTCCCGAGATCTGTATTTCAAAAACATGTGTCAAACAGGGAAATTCTGAGATCCAAAAATTAGGGCTTAGAGATGGATTCGATTCTCCCAATATGTGACACTTGTAGGAAACCTGAGAGAGGTTTTTGTCCTCTGACGTGTTAGGAACAAAAAAATCCTCCCATTTTGCAAAATGATTCTCCAGTCGCTCAGAATCATCATTTGAAAATGATGACTTGGCACAGTAAAAATGCCACATTTCTTCATGAGCAAAGGAATGTTCTTCATATCTTCGACAGCTACAACAATATCTGACTTCTTCAATAACCTTCAAGGTGATGACAAGGCACTTGAAATCTTCCTTTTACAGCTGGGCAGTATCTTGACCAAAATAGAAATCCCACTTGATCTTTTTCCCTTCTCTGTCGCTTCAAAGCTGAAACAGAAAGATGATACATATGCCTTTAATTATTATCTTTTAATAAAAACCATCCTCTTGCCATTTGGAAGCAAAAAACCATGATCTGGGAAAAAATAATGCCTCTCTACCCTGTTCTGCACTTTTGGTGGCTAAAGAGCCAAAATTCGAACCTGTAAGCCACCGAAAGCTCTGCTTTCTTTGGCTAAGAACAACTGTGAAAGCCTTCCTAAGCCACTGAAAGCTCTGTTTTGAAAATAATATTCAAAATTGCAAAAATGTATTTTGTCTCAACTTTCTTGATGACAAGTGAAGTTCTTTTGCTCATGTTCATCGCCAGAGTGATCTTGAAGTAATCTTCTGCTGATATAATCCTCTCCCTGTTTCTTAAAAAAATGAACCCTTGTCATTTTCCTTCTTTAGTTCTTCATATTCTTGATTAATATCTCATAACAATCAATATAGATAAACAATGGCATAATTACTCTGCGATTTCGGTGGCTTAGAGTGCCCCAAAATTGCGGTCTTAGAAGCGAGTGCTTTCGGTGGTTTACAGAATTTTAAAACATACTCCTTAGCCATCGAAACCTGTCTTTTGAGAGTTTTTACAAATGAAGTGCTGACTCAAGAGCTCTTATAGAATATAATTCCAAAGCTCTTCTAAAAGACTCTTAAAAAATTTAATGATGCTTCATTTAATGACTTTCTTATCTCCTAATTGAAAATTTTATTTTAGGAGATAACAGGTTGGATCAAAAGAATGATAGGGGATTCACACCTAAGGATGCATGGTCCAGGAAGAAACCAAAGGTAAGCCATTTAAAAATATTTGTTTATGTTGCTTATGATGATGCCAAATGTAAAACATTATTGTTTGTTGGATACTTGATCAAACAAAAGCATATAGGATCTTTGATCCTTGCACATCGGGTAGTTGTAAGCAGGGATGTGAGATCCAATGAAGGTTCATAACCGAATCAAGTTGATGATGGTTGTTTTGAAGCTGAAAAATCAATTGATCTACAATAAAGAAAAGTATAATGTTGGCTAGTCATTGTGTTATGTTGTGCAGTTAACATAGGAGGCAAGAAATGCGGAGAATGTTTTAAGGAGAATTAGTAAAGTTGTTGATTTAGATGTTGAGATAGAGAAATATACGCTTGGTGAGGAAAAGAAGCTTCCACGGTGTTACTGCTCAAAATAGCACACTTGATCAAGGTCATGTATCTTGGTGCGATGAGTGGTAAGCATTGGAGAAGCTAGTATCCCAATGTCACCACAACCTAGCTCCTTAACACTTTAGGTCAACTCCTAAGGTGAAAAAGCAACGTCAAGAAAGATAATGGAGAGATATTACCAACATCAACCAAGGAAAGAGCAAGAGAAATGGTTCTTAGGTCCTCCTTAGCCATGAGTTATTACAACTATTCTTTGGATCAATCTTGCAGAAAATCCACCATTCAACCTTCATCACACATAAAACTTTCCAAAGAGAGGTGCACATCATTCAAGTGCTCCAATATACCAAAATGAAAAGAAAAAAGTACATAATTAGAACCCTTATCTTGTTTCAAATGAATGCTAGGAGCCTTTATTTATATGAGGGTTCCTAGTCTTAACTAACTTTAGAGCCTACCTTTAGTAAAACGTAAACTGACTGAATTTTAGGATTTGTCACCCACAATCGGGGACAAAACCACAAAAGACTAAGAATAATGATAAAATAGTGAAGATGGCTTCATCTGGAAGAAATAATGAGCCGAGGAAACGACGTCATGCCCTAACTAACCCCAATAATGTAGAAGATCCCTCAATGCCCTCCCATTTAGCAAGGCAAATCTCTCTTGAAGAAGATGATGTCATGATGAAGTGTGCACATGTGAACCAAGAGGAGGGGTCATCCAAGAAAGTGAAGGTCCAGTTGAGCATAAATCAGGTGTGCTAAATCAGGTATGAAAACCCTTACACATGCAATCATTTTCTACATAGTGTAAACATGAGTGTGGCTAGGAGCCCCTAAGCCATGTGTCCTAATGGGTCCATCCCAATAAACATTGGACACCAACCTAGGGCACAAATGACCCAAAATGACTCGGGATTTCCACCCATCAAGGGGTAGTTTGCAATGCCACTAAGCCAACACTTCTTGGAATGAAAACCAAGAGGACCTACCATGACCAGACCATGGGTCTTGAGCCACACTATACCAACACTTTTACATAAACAAGCCGACTTGGCCTTTTATAATGGCAAAAGACCCGTTCGCTCTGGTATATCCTGGAAGGCACACTGTAGACAATCTGGGGTGTAACACACAGTTCGATGATGGAAGAGCAAGTGATGTTGATATGGTGTTTGTTGTCTTTTTGTATGTTGCTTTAAATATTGTTGAATTTGAGTGTTACCTCCCACACTAGCATGTGTGATTAAAGTCTCAAAGAAAAAAGTTAGCCTAGGGAAACCAAGAGGAAAGGCCAATGTCACCACACCAATCCCCTTTTACACTTTGGTTTGGCTCTTCTCCCACTAAGGGGGACTTCCCTAAGATAGGATTACTAGAGCGATAAGCAATGAGGTTCAAGGTGATGTGAATAATAGCTTTAGCAAAACATTTTTTTTTTGTAGTATAGGAATATATAATAGTTGATGGGAGGATAAAGGGGAGCACTCCAAGGACTAGTGCCAATCCAATCAAGGGAAAATGGAGTCAAAGGATCACCAACTAAGAGGACCTAGCCAAATAGGTCACCAAGATAAGAGAATTGCATGCGCTAACCCCAATCTGCTTGGTGGATTCAAGATGAATTAGGGTTTACAAGGGAAGGGATCGAATGAAGTTCACACTTCCTTTCAAGTTTTACGGGGTGCACCCTATAGATAAAGGTCAATGGCTGCACAATCTGAATTAAGGCGAAGATACAACACATAAATCTCATATAAATAAAATGCAAGAAAGGATGAAGTAGAGCTCAACATAAAACACCTTTCTCCAACGGGTAATAGTATGCTTTCAATGGCCCAAGCAAAGCATTGAAATGATTTAGCAATGTAAAACTCCTAGTAACCTTACAACCTTGAAGCTGAAAGCAATAGAAGTGTGCCACACATGAACAAGAAGGGAAGCCTTAAAACAAAATTTACTCCAAGAAAAAGATATGTCAATTAGGCTCAAGAGAGAGAGAGAACTGCAAAAATCCAACCACGAGTACAAATGAGGAAGAGGCTCTCTTATATAAGAGAGGAACTCAACTTCCTTTACAATAAAATAATCATAAAATCCTAGATCTATCCTAGAGTGGAATAAACAATTAATAATTCCTCTAAACCCTAACAAACTCTAACAATATCCACAATATGAGGTGGTCAATGCCACATGTACAATGTCAAAGATACATAAGGCCCCAAGAGGGGGGTGCATCCATCAAATGAGGGTGAATGGTGACAAGTAGTTGAACCTAGCCTCCATAGGCTCTCTAAAGGTAGTGCTCCAAGAAAAAGGCCTCAAAAGGTGGAGAGCTTCCTCAAATAAGGTGGACACGCTTCCCCAATAGGAACTGTGCCTGACGGGAACTTTGCCCAATAGGAACTGTGCCTGACAAGAAATATGCCTGTTCGGTTCCATCCTTACTTTTCCACAATTCCGTGTCAATTACTGGTTATACATGTAAACTATTGTTAATGCCATCACATGAATATCCAATAAGGTGTACTCTTATGTTTATGGAAATTTTGGTCTTTGCTTTACTCGTAGAGTGAAAAATAAATGAGAAAAAAATCGCATAACAATTTTCACTTTGTTGTGAGAGCATTATCCTACGAATTTGTAAAAAATGATAAATGAAATGCTTCCTTATCTTTGCTTCTAGGGGAGTCTAGCTGCTTTCTTTAGGTCATTTTAATCTTCTTTGTACTTCCCGAGTTCCATTTACTTCCTGCTAACAGCTTCTGCTGCTTTGAATAGGGAGGCCACGGTTGTGTTTGTATCACGGTTGTCTTAGAGACGTTGGAGTTCATGAGGAAACCATAGGATCTAGACGTGAGAGTTCATGAAGAAACCCCAGCAGAAGATAAGGGGATAAAGAGATGTCTTGGATGTTCTTGTAGAGATTGCTTGTGTGATGCTAGGGTTTTTTCTTGTGATTACTAGGGTTTGTGCTATATATGTAAACCATAAAGAACATGATGATGGCTCTTATGGCTCTTGTTGTAGCACTAAGATTTCTAGCCTAGTAGAAGAGATGGGAAGTGGAGCTAATGCCTTACATGATTAGGAACCTTGTTATTTTTGGATGATCCATGGAGGTAATGGTTCTTTTGTGATGATCCAATAGTGGAAGACCTAGGGTTTGAGGAGCCATGTCTATCCTATGGTTTGCAAACCCTAAGGAAGACAACCATGCTATTGTGGAGAGGTGGTGTAATACAAGCTTGGTTTTGAAGCCAAGGATAACTTGCATGAATCGATGTTTGCTTGTTGGAGGTCTTAGATGGTGGATAGGGTTTTCATGGTTTTGGAGAGCTTGAAATAATGTACCATTGTTGTGATAAAACTTTGGTATGCATGTACTTCATTGCCATACATATATACTATATGAGTACATGGAGGTCATGGTGCTTTTGTGATGATCCAACAGTGGAAGACCTAGGGTTTGAGGATCCATGTCAATCCTATGGTTTGCAAACCCTAAGGAAGAAAACCATGCTATTGTGGAGAGTTTGTGTAATACAAGCTTGGTTTCAAAGCCAAGGATAACTTGCATGAATTGATGTTTGCTTGTTGGAGGTCTTAGATGGTGGCTAGGGTTTTCATGGTTTTGGAGAGCTTGAAGTAATGTACCATTGTTGTGATAAAACTTTGGTATGCATGTACTTCATTCTCATACATATATACTATATGAGTACATGGCAAGACAACTCTAGTGGTAGCCTCTAAATCTACATGTCTATCTTATGGTTTGCAAACCCTAAGGAAGACAACCATGTTATTGTGGAGATCTTGTGTAATAAGTGATGGGAATTACCTAAGGAGGACTTTCCTATATTGATGCTTGTTTGTTGGAGATCTTTGATGATGGTGGCTAGAATTTTCATGGTTTTGGAGAGCTTTCATGGTTCATGGTCATGGAGGAATCGAATAAGACTTTCTTTGTTGCTGAAGGGAAACCCTCTAGTTTAAAATGATTGTTCCTGTTAGGAACTTTTCCCAACGGGAATTATACCCGTTATGAACTTTTCCCAACATGAATTATGTCTGTTAGGAACTTTTCTTAATAGGAACTATGCCTGACAGGAATTTTTCCCAACATGAACTGTTTCTGACAGGAACTTTTCCCAACATAAATTGTGCATGACAGGAACTGTGCCCAACAGGAACTATGCTTGACTGAAACTTTTCCCAACGGGAACTCTTCCTATTAGGAACTTTGCCCAACAAGAACTCTACCTGTTAGGAACTTTTCCCAATAGGAACTTTGCCCAGCAGGAATTGTGCCCAACAGGAACTTTGCCCAACAGGAACAGTTCCTGTTAGGAACTTTGCCCAACAGGAACTGTGCCTGACAAGAACTTTTTCCAACATGAATTGTGCCTATTAGGAACTTTTCCCAACAGGAATTGAGCTTGACAAGAACTTTTCCCAACAGAAATTGTGCATGACAGGAACTGTGCCTCTTAGGAACTGTGCTTGACAGGAACTTTGCCCAATAGGAACTGTGCCTGACATGAATTTTTCCTATTAGGAACATTTCCCAACGGGAACTATGCCTGACAAGAACTTTTCCCAACAGGAACTGTGCCTGTTAGGAAATGTGCATGATAGGAATTGTGCCTGACAGGAACTTTTCCCAACAGGAACTGTGCGTGCTAGGAATTTTTCCAACAGGAATTGTGCCTAACAGGAACTTTGCCCAACATAAACTATGCATGATAGGAACTGTGCATGACAGGAACTGTGCCTGACAGGAACTGTGCCCAGCAGGAACTGTGCCTGACATGAACTTTTCCCAACAGGAACTCTGCCTGTTAGGACTTTTCCCAACAGGAACTTTTCCCAAATGGAACTGTGCCTGTTAAGTTTGCCCAACAGGAACTGTGCTTGACAAAAAAATTTCCCAACAGAAACGGTGCATGAAAGGAACTATGCATGACAGGAACTATGCATGACAGGAACTGTGCCTGATAGGAACTTCATTCGATAAGAACTTTAATTCTAACATTGATAGGAACTTTTCCCAAGAGGAACTATGTCTGTTAAGAACTTTTACAAGTAGGAACTATGCCTGACAGGAACTTTTCCCAATAGAAACTTGTGCATAACAGGAATTGTGCCCAGCAGAAACTGTGCCTGACAGGAACTTTGCCCAATAAGAACTCTTCCTGTTAGGAACTTTGCACAACAGGAACTGTTCCTGTTCGGAACTTTTCCCAACAGGAACTCTGCCTGACTGGAACTTTTCCCAACAGAAACTATGCATGACAGGAACTTTAATGCTACCATTGATAGGAAATTTGCCAAAGAGGAACTGTGCCTAATGGAAACTTTTCCCAACAGCAAGTCTGTCTATTAGGAAAACCCAATAGGAACTGTGCCTGTTAGGAACTTTGCCCAAACAGGAACTATGCCTGACAGGAACTTTGTCCAACAGGAATTGTTCCTAACAAGAACTTTTCCCAACAGGAATTGTGGTTGTTAGGAACTTTGCACAACAGGAACTGTGCCTGACAGGAAATTTTCTTATAAGAAAATTTTCCCAACAGGAACGGTGCCTGACAAGAACTTTGCCCAACAAGAACTGTGCCTGTTAGGAATTTTCCCAACATGAACTCTGACTGACATGAACTTTGCTTGTTAGGAACTTTTCCCAACAGGAACTGTGCTTGCCAGGAACATTGCCCAATAGGAACTGTGTCTGACAAGAACTTTTCCCAACAGGAACTGTGCCTGTTAGGAACTTTGCCCAGCAAGAACTCTTCCTGACTGGAACTTTTCCCAATAGAAATTGTGCATGACAGGAACTATTCCTGACATGAACTTTGTTTGATAGGAAGTTTAATGTTACCATTGATAGGAAATTTGATCAAGAGGAACTGTTCCTAACGGGAACTTTGCCCAACAGGAAGTCTTCCTGTTAGGAAAACCCAATAGGAACTGTGCCTATTAGGAACTTTTTCCAACAGAAACTTTGCCCAACAGGAACTATGCCTGTTAGGAACTTTTCCCAAACAGGAACTATGCCTAACAGGAACTTTGTCCAATAGGAATTGTGCCTAACAGGAACTTTGCCCAACAAGAACTGTGCCTGTTAGGAACTTTGCACAACAGGAACTATGCCTGACGGGAACTTTTCCTATCAGGAACTTTGCCCAACAGAAACAATGCTTGACGGGAACTTTGCCCAACAGAAACAATGCTTGACGGGAACTTTGCCCAACAAGCACTGTGCCTGTTAGGAATTTTCCCAACAGGAACTCTGCATGACAGGAACTTTGCTCGTTAGGATTTTTTCCCAACAGGAACTGTGCCTGACAGGAACTTTTCCCAACAGGAACTGTGCCTGACAGGAACTTTTCCCAATCGGAACTGTGCATGATAGGAACTGTACATGAGAGGAACTATGCCTGACAGGAACTATGCCGAGCAGGAACTGTGCTTGATAGGAACTTTTCCCAATAGGAACTCTGCCTGTTAAGAACTTTTCCCAACAGGAACTATGCCTAGTAGGAACTTTTCCCTGTAGGAACTCTTGCTGACTGAAACTTTGCCCAACAGAAACTGTGCATGATAGGAACTATGCCCGACAGGAACTTTGTTTGATAGGAACTTTTCCCAAGAGGAATTGTGCCTGACAGGAACTTTTCCCAACAGGAAGTCTTCCTGTTAGGAAAACCCAAGAGGAACTGTGCCTATTAGGAACTTTTCCCAACAAAAACTTTTCCCAACAGGAACTGTGCCTGTTAGGAACTTTGCCCAAACAGGAACTGTGCCTGACAGGAACTTTGTCCAACAGGAACTGTGCTTGACAGGAACTTTTCCCAACAAGAACTGTGCTTGACAGGAACTTTTCCCAACATAAACTCTGCATGACAGGAATTGTGCCTGACAGGAACTTTTCCCAACAGGAACTCTCCCTGGTTGGAACTCTTCCTAGCAGGAACTATGCTTGACAGGAACTTTTCCCAACAGGAACTGTGCCTGTTAAGAATTTTTCCAACAGGAACTGTGCCTGACAGGAACTTTGCCCAACAGAAACTGTGCATGAGAGGAATTGTGCTTGACAGGAACTTCGTTCGATAGGAACTTTAATGCTACCATTGATAGGAACTTTTCCCAAGAGGAATTGTGCCTGTTAGGAACTTTGCCCAACAGGAACTGTGCCTGATAGGAACTTTTTCCAATAAAAACTTATGCATGACAGGAACTGTGCCCAGCAGGAACTGTTCCCGACAAGAACTTTTCCCAATAGGAACTGTGCCTGACAGGAACTTTTCCCAACAAGAATTGTGCCTGTTAAGAATTTTCCCAACAGGAACTGTGCCTGATAGGAACTTTTTCCAATAGAAACTGGGCATGATAGGAACTGTGCTTGATAGGAACTTCGTTCGATAAGAACTTTAATGCTACCATTTATAGGAACTTTTCCCAAGAGGAACTGTGCCTGTTAGGAACTTTTCCCAGCAGGAATTGTGCCTAACAAAAACTTGTGCATGACAGGAACTGTGCCCAGCAGGAACTGTGCCTGACAAGAACTTTTTCCAACAGGAACTCTACCTGTTAGGAACTTTGCCCAACAAGAACTGTGCCTGTTATGAACTTTTCCCAACAGGAACTATCCCTGTTAGGTTTCTCGTCCTTTTGTTTGCTAACTAATATAACAATTTAAGGGGAGTTCCTTTGACCTCATTTCTAGCCCTATCATAATCCTAGGACCCTATATAACCCTAGGACCCCATCTTGCCATTCTAGACCAAATACATTCCAACGCTGGGCCTGGAGACAAGTTTTAGCTTACCACAAATTATCTTGGCTCTGTCCATTGCAGATTGGAAACAAGGACACATTGGGTTCATTCTATCACTATTATCCTAAGTTACTAGGATATAGATACAGATTCGGATACAGATCCGGATCTGGTTACGGATTCGCCAGATTTTTTAAAACCCAGGATATAGATATGATAGGGAAACGAAAAGTATAAAAAATATAAAAATATAGAGTGAAGAATCAAACTATTCATGAAACTCAAGAGTAGAACTATAAGTTATTGAATAAAAGGAGATTTCATGTATCATAATTGATAATTTGATGAGTTGTAACCTGTAACCATGATTGATATTGATAATTATAAAACCATTTCAGCATGAACTTGAAGTAGGTCATAATAGTGTTTTTGTGAACCACATCCACATGTCCCTATCAACGGGGAATAAAGTGGTTTTCTTGAAGACTATGGCAAGACTACATAACGGTGTAGGTGAAGTGAGCAACAACATAGCACATAAAGATAGATAAGCCCTTGACAGCAGACCTTGACCATAAAGATAAATCAAATTAAAACATTGAGAGTAAAACTTGATATTGATATACCAGAGTTCAAGAGCAGATCTTGACATAAGGATAGATTCGACCTCGAGCAAGAATGGGTTTTAAACTTTTAGCCATTAGTTGCAGGGTTTTTTAAGTTTTTCATTAAAAAACAATTTCCACAGTCTTAAATTCTCTCTCTTCCTTAACACATCACATAAGCTTGTGGTTTGCTTTACTTGTTTTAACACTTTGTCCTGGAAGAGATCGTTCAATTATTGATCTAATGGTTTTGACATTTTCAGGACTGCCATAAATACTTTTTCCAAAATCATACATAGTCTCAATTAGGCATACATATTTGGACAAGTTATAACTCCGAAAATCAACAACATATGCTTTGATTGGACACACCATGATCATTGTTTGAAGGGTTTCAAAATAAATATGCCATTTACTGTTAAAGGCTATTGTTGATTGTGGTTACTGCTGGTTGCATCAGCATGTGTTGTCCCATCCAAACACTTGACATTTTTTCTAAGTTGTTGGAAGTATCTTTATAGAGATAAGAATACCCACACATTCATGAGATTTTGGAAGAGGAATTAATAAGTGGCATTGTTTTGGTTTACATAAAGAAATCAGATTTATGGTTGTTATTTTTGTAGTTGAATATTTGAGATGCCATCAAGTTCATGAGAAACCATTGATTTCCATAAACTCATTACATTAGTCGATTATCTTGTGAGTTTGCATTTAATCTTATTGACATCTCATATACTTATTTTATTTGGTATGGGGTAACTTATCTCTAAATTTTCCATTTTGGATATACACACAATTTAGATCTAATATATCATTAGCTACTTGTGCAAATACTTGTTTTGTTGACACACATGACCAAACACATAGGGTTGGTACTTATACATTGGAAGGATATCATTTATTGCCCCGAAACCATTGTATCTTGCTAACTTGTCTTTGAACATTTTATTGCTATAAACTTAGAATTATGAAGACTAGTGCTAACGCTAATGTTTAAAAGATACCATTCTTTTTGTGTAGGGTTTTGTTTGGTTGTAGGCATTAATTATAATCACATATTTGAATAAGATGACCACATTACAAGTTTTTATTCTATCTAAACATCTGAAGCATTGAATCTTAGTGATGTGATGCATTACATGTACTAAATGCATTATTGGGTAACCATTTCAGGAGGATCTAACTTATAAAGTTATCAAGGACAGTAATGGTCGCAACATCTTGTGTTGCTTGGCTAGTGAATGCAATGGTCTGCAACGCAGAAAGTGTTGCACGTTCAATAAACATAGAGATGAAGTACATTCTTGGGCACCCATAAAATTGCATGTTGGTGCACCGCGAGGACATAATTACAAGCTGAGATCTGCAACAAAATTGGAAAAAGATCGTAAGAGAAAAAATTATGACATTGAATGTCGGTTTAAGAAGAATAGGAAGGTTGTTTTTTATTGATGTTTTATTTCAAGATGTATTCACACGATTATGCTTTACTCATGATTTTTATTTTGTTTTTTATTTTTATAGGGGGTGAAATGTGTGCAAGAGTTTAGTGCAGATGCATTGGAGCGCGTGAGAATAATTGTATCTGAATATGATGCACACTCAAAGGAAAAAAAAAATGCGCTAAAAAGGTTGTCCATAAGAAAATTATACAAAACAAGGACTGGAATATGTTACACAAAGTCTTCAACAAGTCACCATCGGTAATTTTTTCCAATTGCTATTCAAATTTATATTTGTTTTGTTGTATATAATAGCAATATTGCAAGGTATTTAAATAAACTAACTTTTTTCAAACATTCTTTCGTTGCAACAGAGAAATGTATGCAACTTTTCACAAAGTCCTGAGGACAATATCATGTCCGTTGAAGAGACACTCAGTGTAAGTTTTATAAGCCGCTCCTTGTATTGTTACACATTGGAAATACTTTATTGAAAACCCATTTTATTGACACTGTTTCCTTATAATGGCAGAGAAATATTGTATATGTTGGTGACTCATCTTCATCAAATCTGAATGAATGTATTGAACAAGGGGAAGGAACGAGTCAAACCCCTGATGTTGGTGAAGATGTGGATGTCATTCAGTGTTCATTTGATAAATCTTCTAGGTCTATATTTGATAGGACACCGGAGGGTGTTCCTTTAGGCCCGCCAATAATTGACAGGACACCTGATAGTGTTCATTTAGGCTCACCAATATTTGATAGGACACCCAATAGTGTTCCTTTAGGCCCGCCAATGTCCAAAAATGTCCAAAAGACTCTAAAAGAAAATGTCCAAAATGTGCTAAATGAAGAAGGTGACAGAGATGGGGAGGACAATACTGTTGTAAATCATGGAAAGGTCCAGAATGCAAATACACAACGCAGGGGTCACAAACGGACCTTTCTCACCCCAAATAAAACAAAGGATAATAAATAGAAATATCATTACCCTTCATTATATTCACAATCTATCGCCAAAACAAAAAGACCACGCACATGCACTATGAAGAGCATTAGGTGTGATGTGTTTTTTTGTTTGTACTTTGTGTTTATTTTTTCAAATTTAAGTACGTTGTTTTGTATATTGTTTAATTTTTTACATTTACAAATATTGTTTTTTGGTTTCATTTGACAGGTAGCTTGATAATCCAAGGTGAAGTTGACTGGTTCTATCCAAATTTCTGTTGGAATTTTGTTGCAATATGAAGATGTTTTCTTGGAAAGGAGAAAAAGCGTGACTTTCATTGGTATACAAACTAGTTTGTAGTTCCAATAAGGAATGCCAACCCAATACCGTGTAGGATGACCAAAAGTGATGTATGCAAGCTGACCTTGTATGTATATAATGATGACCTGTTTTGATATAGGGTATCTCCATTGGATGCCTATAATCCTGTTAACAATCCTGCATGGTTTTGATAAAAATATATTCTGTTTTTCCTTATATACTGTTTTTCCTTATATACTATTTTGGGTTGTGTTTCTTGTTAGGATATTCCTATACTCCATCCTAGTCCCACCAGTATTTTGATCATTTACATTTTCAGTCATGCATGCACCTTTAGGGTTTGCATGCATTCTAGGGTTTGCATGCATCCCAGTCATCAGTACAGCACCTAGCCCTCAGTTAGGCAGCCCCCAGGAGCTTCTCACTATTCAGTTTTAGCCCTCCAGTTGCTTAATGTTCCCTTCTTCCTTGATTTTAGGGAGCAACTCGCCCTTCTTCACCTACCAGTCCAGTTGTCACTCAGTCACACTCAGTTACAGTCAGTTACAGTCAGTTACACTCAGTTACACTTAGTTACATTGAGTTACACTCAGTTACACCTACCAGAGTTAGTTTGACTGATGGTTGACAGTTACTTGAGCATTGATGACTCCACTGATGATGATGAAGACTTCTAGTTGTGCTCCAATGATCATGAGGACACCTAGTTGTGCTCCGATGACACTCTATTGATCTTATGATCACTTTGAGAGGCTAATTCGAATTGCCATCTTAGGCATTCAAATCCTCTCTACCATTGTACTATTTATTTATCCATACTGTGATTAATTAATTAGTGTGTGTGAAGTATTATTGCTTCTATCTGAGTTCTACTGTACCATATTATTATGTTGCTCATTATACTGTATTGACCACTCTTCTTCTATTTTCGTGCTTAATCATAATTACTCTTGTGAGGTATACATCATCTCTTAGATCTGCTGTGAGGATTTTCACATGGTATCAGAGCATGTTGAGAGTATTGTTTATCTCCATTCTTGAGAGTTTTTTGCAGGTTATTACCAAGATTTCGAGTGCAGTAGTTGCTGTAGTTTCTGCATTTTTGCAGCAGTAGCAGTTGCAGTTATTCTATATTGTTTTTGCAGGTCCTCTACAGCTTCAATGTATTCATCAGGAATTACTCCTCTTGATCCACTCAACTATGATGAATGGAAACCAAGAATGATAGCAAACTTGAAGATCCATGATCTTTTTTATTGTTATTTTGAAAGAGAGTTTGAATCCCCTGAAGAGAAGATTGTCTGGTTAAATAAAAGTGACATGCACTTTGCAGCAATAATGTTTTCTTTGTTTGCATGCCAAAGATTCCAATTCAAATACCGTAATGGTGTTGAAACTCTAAAGGAGTTATGGACTCCAAAAGAGATATGGGCTCACTTGGATGAAAAATTTGGCAAAAAGAATGAAGGACTTGGTCCTAACCCATTCGAAAGCAAGCAAAGTGATGCATTCGCTCCTCTTGATGGTCTCTCAGATCATGAACCAGTATCATCTCATATTGAAATTGTTGACAAAGAACTTGCAGATTCTCCACTCATGCTCAAACTTTCTTCTCTTTCTGTGCCAACTCACACTCTAGATATTGCAGAAGGTCCTAAATCCTCTCTTGCACCAGAGTCTGTTGGTTTGCATCATGATCACATGATTATTTCAGAGGTCAAAACAGCTAATGAAGGTAATGTATTCGCTCCTCTCCAGCTATCTCCTCTTTTATACTACTATATGATCATAAATTCATGCTTTCAGAAGGTTATTGAAGATTATGGCCATTGCCATTCGCTTGGGATAAATTCTCATGCAATTACTGGTTTTGATCTCACCTCTCATGGTTCAAAGGAGATCTCAAGAAACCATGATTCAAGTCTTGGATCTAATTTGGATTCTAAGCAATTACTGCTTGGGATAATTTCTCATGCATATGATAGTTTTGATCTCACCCCTACTGGTTCAAAGGAGATCTCAAGAAACTGTTTTTTAAATCTTAAATCTGATTTTGATTTCAAGCAAACATGTAATAGTTATTTTTGGCATAATCTCACCCATGGTGGTTCGAAGGAAAGACAAAAGACTATATGCACTTTCGCAAATTTGATCCTACCTCAGCTGATTCGAATCATAGGTTCAATGATCATTCTCATACTGTTGGATTTGTTCTCATCACATTCGATCTGAAGAGCAAGTACAATCACATGCTTTTTGAGCATGATCCACTTCTTCCCAAGAAGAAGATACCTCCAGACATATGACCAAGCATCACACATGCTTGAGTTTGGAGCATTTATTTTTATGTGTGCCTTACAGTCTCTTTTTTGAGGAGGGGGGTATGTTTCCCATGAAAATTTCCCACTTCCTTGGTTTATTGATTGTTATTATTCATTGTATTGGGTGACCTTTGGTCTTAGTTACCAGGGCCCAGGATGGATTAAGGGGGGGTGTTAAGATATTCCTATACTCCATCCTAGTCCCACCAATATTTTGATCATTTACATTTTCAGTCATGCATGCACCTTTAGGGTTTGCATGCATTCTAGGGTTTGCATGCATTTTGCATGCATCCCAGTCATCAGTCCAGCACCTAGCCCTCAGTTAGCCAGCCCCCAAGAGCTTCTCACTATTCAGTTTTAGCCCTCCAGTTGCTTAATTCGCCCTTCTTCCTTGATTTTAGGGAGAAACTCGCCCTTCTTCACCTACCTGTCCAGTTGTCACTCAGTCACACTCAATTATAGTCAGTTACACTCAGTTACACTTAGTTACATTGAGTTACACTCAGTTACATTGAGTTACACTTAGTTACATTGAGTTACACTCAGTTACATTGAGTTACACTCAGTTACACCTACCAGAGTTAGTTTGACTGATGGTTGACAGTTACTTGAGCATTGATGACTCCATTGATGATGATGAAGACTTCTAGTTGTGCTCCGATGATCATGAGGACACCTAGTTGTGCTCCGATGACACTCTATTGATCTTATGATCACTCTGAGAGGCTAATTCGAATTGCCACCTTAGGCATTCGAATCCTCTCTACCATTGTACTATTTATTTGTCCATACTATGATTAATTAATTAGTGTGTGTGAAGTATTATTGCTTCTTTCTGAGTTCTACTGTACCATATTATTCTGTTGCTCATTATACTGTATTGACCACTCTTCTTCTATTTTCCTGCTTAATCATAATTACTCTTGTGAGGTATACATCATCTCTTAGATCTGCTGTGAGGATTTTCACATTTCTTTTTTAAGCCCTGCCATCATACCAAACTTGCCATACAAAAAGTTAAAAACCTGCAAGCACTGAAGTCTATTTTCCAGACTAGTTATCATACAGAAATGCATAAATCTTAGAGACTCAGTCAGCAACTACAACAGCTACAGAAAGAGAATGTGATGGAAAATACCTAAGCCGAAGCCAAGGAAAAAATCTGGGTGGATATCAGTAAGTATATGGCAGAAATCTGGCCATGCATATAGATTCGAAAATCAGCACCAAGGATCCGAACAAATCAACAGAATTCCTATATTTTGTAATTTGATATCTAATTAGTTAGATATTTTCTCCATAATATCCTAGTCATTTATGACAGGAGTAGATGTAAATAATTGTATAAATACTTCTTTCTTCGAAGTATTGAGGGCTGATATTTGCACCTAGGAGCTATTGTGTAAACTTTACAAAGGATCGACCGGTAATAAAACAAGATTGGTCACAGGATTCTTGTGTCAAATTGTTGGTGATGTCTCTCTATCTTTGTTGAATGTTTTCTTATTCTTTGTGATCATTTATGTTTCACAAGAAAATTATTCTCTTGATGTTTATTTTCAAATGTTTCATAAATCTGCTATAGTAGATCCTTGTTTGTTGGTCTGAATTTTTCATCTTAAGGAAATTTGCTACAGCCATACTAAGCCAATTTTCAGTTTGAGCTTAGGAAGTCTCGAGCATTGATTTGATCATTCATTTTTATGCTTTCTCATCTTAAATTTGAATCTAGAATTAGTATACATATATCAACTTCAAAAGCATGAATAACATACAAGTTTAGTAAATACTAGTTCAAGTTTTAAGTGGCTCTCTGCAAAGCTTTGTTAATGTGGGATGTTTTTCCAGATTTAAGCATTTTCCATGTCTAATGTTCATTTATAGAAATGAACATTGGTAACTAGATATTTTCTTTTCCTTTGGCTTCACTATAGCAATATAATTAAACCAGGTAGAGCTCATGATCTACAACCATAAACTGAATATTGACATGCATGTTGGGAACTTTGATGTTAAGAAGGTCTGCCCAATTCAAAAATTGGATATCTGACCTATGATTGAAGTTTAAGAATTGTCATTGTGATACTAAGACCTTACAAGGAAGGGAATTAGAGAGATGAATCAGAAAATAACACAACACTACATGCTCTCTTGGATGTCAAATGGCATAGACAAAATGAATTTGCATGTGACATAAATGATAACTGTAATAAAATGAATATACCTCTTGCCAATCAGCATATGAACTGAAGGAGACAACATAGCTAGTAGATGTGAGTACAATAGAAATACCCGAAAGAAAAATAGATGGTAGGGAGAACATAATGCATAAGTGATATGAGCTCTTTTCTCTAAGAAATGGGAAGCTGCATAGAAACTTATGATAACCGATGCAAATGCTACAAGGACAATGTGGACAAAACCATTGAATTAGAAAAGGAGAGTTTCTACTTCTAGCAGATGGGCAATTTGCATAATACTAGTGTAGAGACTCTTGACTTGTTATGTCCTACAGTTTTAGTTAGTTGGGGAAACATGAATAGATATAGTGCAAAAATGGGGATAGAAAAGTGCACCCTCTGCTTTTCACAACCAAATTTTCATAATGTTAATATATTTGAACTTGAAGAACTGACCTACCTACAGAGTACTAAAAAAGATACACATATAACAACATTATAATATTGAACAAGGGAAGATGGTAATGACACACCTATAATGATGGTTATCTCCTATTGCCTACATCATTCTATCACAACAATATATACCCATCATTATACTATAAAATGGTATAATTTTATCATCTGAGGTTTAACAAAGACCTATTCAGGGCATCCTTGATATTTTTAGCTGTGAAGGTGCATTGCTCCTTTAAATGGAGCGAAACACTAGAGAATTGCAAATGATTGATGGATTTTTGTTTACTCCCTTGGCTAGTTCCCACACCTAATATCGCTACGAATTTTTAGATGCTTAGGTGTATTTTCTATAAAGCCTTTGTAACTATGATGAAATGGGATGGGAATGGTAGTATTAATAACTGACTATCCTTGATTATTAATAACACTGTTATTAATTTACTTGTTATACATTTGGAAATGGTAGTATTAAATTATTCAACAATGACTGTACTTTTAATAACCCATGTAATTTCTTCATATGTTCTATTACTGCGCAGAGAGTTTTTATTTAAACACATAGAGCTAAATTGGTTGGTTATGACTAGTTTAGTCTGTTCTATCAGTTTCGCGACCTTTGCTAAAACTTCAGAGCACTTCCCATTAAAGCACTTTAACACTAGCGCTAACTTTGATTGAAGATGACCCATCCTTTAGCCATTCTACTACCCTGCACATAGTTTTTAAATAAATTGCACTATTTAGATCAACTTATTCATTAATTAATCCCTGTAACAAATTTGGGCTTTGCAAAGTTAGTTTCACTTAATTTCCTTTCAATTCAAAAATTCCTTCCCACTCCACTTTTTATGTTATAATATTTGATAGGCTCCTATCTACATAGCTGAAATAACTCCCAAGCTGAAATAACAAATCAGGTCTGAGCCTTTCATCCACATGATCCCTTCTTTACAGAAGAGTCCATGATTAATTAAAATGGATAGTATTTTTCTGAATTAGGATTTGGAATAGCAACATTGTAATTCGTTATGCAGGAAAGGAAGACTTATTCCATCTACAAACTTTAACATGATTGTTTTCTGCCTCTCGTGACAGTTATCCATAAACATTGGTATTTTAGAAGCATATTTGCTTGGGATTATGGTTAGATGGCGCTTTCTTGCTACCATAGGTAATGACCACCGTGAAAAATTTCTGAACAAAATTTTTTCTTATCAAAGACAATAATATGGGATAAAAGATTGTTTCCATCTATGTTGGAGCCTAATACAAGCTCCAAGATTGTTTCCTCCTTTTGTATGATATTTTTTATTTTGTTGGAAACTCGGCTTAGGCCTACCTTAACAGGAATCTCAGGTCCTCCTTTTGTATGAACTGATATTTTTTATTTTGCTAGAAACTCATTTTAGGCCTACCTTAACAGGAATCTCAGGTCCTCCTTTTCTATGAACTGATATTTTTTACATTTTGCTGGAAACTGTCACTTGTTTGAAGTATTGAACCTGGGTGAAAACTCTAACATTGTCCCATTCTCACCAACCTATCTCACCTCTCCTGGCTTAATAATATCCCCATATTGATAAAGAATTTGCAGCATTAAGTTGTCTCTGATGTGATCTCAGTATGATTAAAGTCATCTTGGACTTGAGGGTTAATTTAATTGATTGAACCATTCATATATATCATGAGGAAAACATAAGTTCAAATCCAATCATGCCCTTCAGGATTATCAGTGGATATTGTGGTTGATGGCTAAACAGCCAGCCACTCCAGATTTATGCTTCTGGAATTGCTTGAATTTAGAAATGAAGCCGGTGAAGAGGGAGGTGCCACTAATGTCAATTTTACAGGTGGATGGGAACCATTAACTAGTTGAGCTTCATTTCCTAAGACAGTTCCTTCTAGAATATGTGAAGCTGGCACAATGCGTTGTATTTGCTTCTTTGATACAAAACATTAGAATCTAGTCCATCAACCTCCTAGAATATGTGAAACTGGTACAATGAGTTGTATTTGCTTCTTTGATCCAAAACACCAGAATCTAGTCCACCAAACTTGCCATATTCATTTATGTTACACAAGACCATACTCCAACGGTTTCCAAAAATAAACTTCACAATACAATATATTAAACATGCATTACAAAATTACAATTTAGAGATTATCGGAACCACAGAATTGGCAAGCCACTATATCCTACCTATGTTTATCTCTCTGATAAGATTAGAAAAGAGAGATGGGACGACTATCTAGACGTTTGTCATTCAACTCTCAAAGATTTTATTAAGTTTAGGTGAAAGATGAAAGATTCCATATTCATTTGAAACATGGGAATGATCCCTCTCATGTTATCAATAGTGAGGCATCTATGACTTCTCTAACTAGTGTTTATGTTGGATGTTTCTATTCTAGCAGAAAATGCAGGATCCAAAGGCCAAAATACTCACTATAACTTCAACATATAAAATTGGTCAGTAAGCAATCAACTAACTAGCATATCAGAGCCAATGGCAGACAACTACCATGAAAATGTATAGCCTTGTTCTGTATGGCTGCATTAGAAGGGTGCAAACTTCCCATTTTTGGATGCATCAGTTTGGCTTAAAATATTTGAAAAGCTAGACTAGGATGATATTGAGATGTGGATTCGGCACATTCAGCGCGCATCTCATGTAAAGGCTTCTCAAGCTACAATAAGTGCACCTATAATGTCGATCACTTAAAATATCCATGTGTTTAAGGTATTAAAATTGGAACAGCCTAACTTCCTAATGTTGGCCACTTATTGTCATTACATTGGAAATTTGAGGCATTATTGGGAATATATATTTCTGCAACACCATCTATCAATTATTGAGTTGTTGATTGATCCCATTTGCTGATCGGTTGTCCATTAACACACCATAAACTTATATTGATTACTATGCACAAATCCAATTCAAAATTCAATTTTTACTGGGTCATATACAACTGGTTCCAAGTGCATTCGATTGATCTTCAAAGGTTACTTTGAAGATATCAAAATTCAATTTTTACTGGGTCATATACAACTGGTTCCAAGTGCATTCGATTGATTTTGTTGGTTTGATCTCTGAGGCATAATCAAATTTTCAATCTGAGATTAACATTGTTGATAGTACACTAAATAGTGCTGAATTTGACAACAAATTTATGGTGTTTTAGTTACACGACATTTGTAACATTGTCCTAGAAATTTAATGTAAAGGGGACTAAAATTTGTGGGTATCTTAACTGTTCATTTACACACATAGATGCAATTCTACTTGGGGCTGATTTGTTTGCATAAATATGATTACTTGGTATATACATAGGTGACCTTCTTGAAAACTTGAACTTAGGGATGATTTTTCTCTCATATTTTGTCTCCATTTTTGCATGATAATTGTGATCACATTAGAATATACCAGCATCTACAATGCATAAAAAAATCTAAGTTTAAGGGGATTTGATACTGCTGGTTTATTCAATTAGAAATATGAGTTTTACTCATTGATTGTATTGAAGTATCATTGGAGGTTGATTTGGCATCGTTATTGTCTCTATATATTGGCATGTGCTTGGAATACATACAATACCTATTTGAAATTTGAGTTTAAACTAAAACTAAGCTTCACATACTGAAATTGACTTGTCAAAAACTGAAGTATGTTATGTGATGAGGCTTTACAATAGATGAAAAGGAGAATTATTTGTCACGAGCCCTTTCCTGCACAACAATCTCATGATAGAGAATGACATATAAAGAGCATGGTAGAGAACCAACAGGTATCTCTTTGGATGTGTCTTGCATTCGAATACTATGCCAAAACAAGAAGTACCAGATGAACCCTTCTTATATATTTAAAAGATAGCGAATAAACCATGAAAAATGTGCAAAGGCATTGAATGACAGTTTCTAGCTACTAAGCACAATGTAGAACCCAATTTGACCATAGCACAAATTTGACGTCGGATTCTAAAATTCTATAAGCAATTAAAATCCAAAAATGAATATTGAAAACTGCTCAAGCCTAAACCAATTAATCATATGATTTTCTTAGCAAAAGGGGGTCCGGAGAGAGTTCTCAGGCCTGAGGGAAAGAGAGGGAGAGCTGTAGGTTGGGAGTTAGATACACAATCAAAGACTGAAAGTGTAACTGTACCCATGAGATTGAGCTTAATATGCAGATCTGGGTCATTATTACTATTGGTTGATGTTGGTTGATGTTCCTTCAATGTTGGTTGATTTATTATTGTGTAAGTGTAGTCATTATTTTGTTATTGCTGATGGTTTATTTGCAGATCTAATAAATCGTGTTCAAGCTTCATCATAACATTAGTATAACCTTGCATCACAATTATATCAGCTGGTCACAATATGCATATCTGGGTCATCTTATTACAATCCACTAAGCCTCCATACATCCTTGCCTTACTGAACGTTTGCCATTCCAAGGTTTTCCTCTATCCTCCTAGGTACATATACCTCATAATGCGTGACATACCATCATTTTAATAAGGTGGATTCCCAAGTAAGATTGTTGATGATACATTACAAACATGTCCAAGACATAAAAAAATGTTGTGAAACAGAAAAATAATGTCCCTACATTACTCTTGAATCTCTTGAGCAAAAAACATATAAATAGAATGTTATAAAACAGAAATCATGCATGAATTGCATTTGAATCTCTTTACAAAATTGAATTTTTAACAGTAAATGGGTCTGAACTACTCTAATATGTTCACTGAGTTTGCCACTTAATTACATCAAAAACCTCTATGAGCTCCAATTAGCTGCTCTATCAAAATTATCATGCTAAGTGGCACTTTGGCCTATTTCAGCCAACCACTTAATTACATAAAAAAACCCCAAAGAATGCCCTTCAAGAGCGATGCCTTGTCCAATGCATCATGCTGTTCCAACGAGAAAGCTTGGTGATGTCATCTGTGGCCTCCAAAAGCGGGGTACCAAAAAATAAAATTATTCAATGTGTCTCTCACCTACTCATCTGAGGTACGCTGTTGCTCATTTGAGGTACAAACTCAGTACAAATTGGTCTCAATTCTTTTGTTGTTGATGAAGCCACCATATAAGTTTTTAAGGCTGCTTCAGGGGTTCTGATTAATTCACTGTTATAGGCCAGCATTATTGATGATATATAGCCTTGATTTCCTTTGATGTATCTGCAGGTAGATGATGTTGGAAAGTTTGGCCTTGTGTCCTATAGAGGAGACAAAAAATACCATCAAATTTAGAATTCAGATGTAGTAAATAACTGACTAATAAAAAATCAATTGATATCACACTAAAAAAGCTTACACTACTATACTATGGAATACATTTACTTACCTTCATATTATAATTCCAAATCAGGGAATAATGTCAGCGTCATTCGCCCTAATGTTGACATGTGTGCAATAGAAGAGACATTGGTGTTTGAAAATATGCATATACAAATACATGTTAGTAAATTACAAGTGATTATGTCTCTCCAATAATACCACGATAAATTCACTTCAAAGAAAAACAAACCTAGTGGTGGATTCATAGATGCAAGTGATTCTGAATGTGTATGATTGATAGATGATGGTTGTTTTGAGTTTGTGTTTACTTGACTGATATTCTGAGGCCTTACAACCCTTTGTGGTGTACCTTTCAAAGAACGTACTCCACCTGCCAATATATTACAGTTATGAAATTCTCTATGATATGCCACTTCATGACATTAATTTATTTAAAAAGTATTAGAAGTAATACCTGAAATGATTGTTGATGAATTTTTATTTGCATACATTGTCTCCAATTCTTTTTCAACCTCCCCCCCTCCACCACTGGAAATTTATATTTTGTTGGGTCAACATTAAATGTAGATGGGGAAGCATCATGATGTCCTTGAATGGGCATGGTATTCATTGAATGACTTAACATTTGTCTACCTATCAAAGGAAAGTTTTAAGATTCAAATGCTTGTGCATCCACATTTAGGTCTGGAAGCAATGCACGCTTATTTTGTCGTTGGCGAGACCTCTTCTTAGGGATCAAGAAGCTTTTTCTTCGCTTCAATGTGTGTTCATTTTCATTATAACTAAAATCAAAAGCATGAATGCAACGCTGATTCATATCAACAACAAATTTATCCACGAGCTCTTCCATCAACAATGCCCTTGAAATAGAATGTGGAGGTTGCACCATTACTATTTGAATCTTTTTATTGCATCTGTCAAAACTTTCTTGACATCTCCCAAGGTCACACTCATCCAACTCATTGATGATAGGATCAAAATTCTCATTTGAGGCAATCTTAATGTTTTGATCCTCAATAATGTCATCATCCGGTCCCATAATTGGAGATCCACCATTTGCTACATCAACATTAACATCCAACCTAGCTAATTGATGTATTTCCCTAGAACCATATCCTTGCAACATGCTCACTTTAATGACATGTTTACAAATATTTCCTCTCATAGCCCGTGGGCAATCACATGAACTAAATGTTTGGTTTCAATAAACCACAAGATATTTTTTCAAGGACGAGTGACTTTGTACCCAATAATAATTTTGAATTTCATCATGAGGAACACAATGGTCATCTGGAATATTTTTAGCATTTTCAATAGATGTCTCTATGATATGCTCCAACCTGTAGTTATTTATGAAACCAACTTTCTTTAGACGAGCCATGTTCTAATAATAGAGTTCCACCCTTTTAAGCAAAGTGTAGATAAGCCAGTCCATCCATCTGTGGCATTTTCGTCTACGATCACAAAGGAAATTTGTTTTCAAAAAAAAATGATATGCCTCAATGGTGTTGTTTGTTTCTTGGTTGGCATGACGAAATTTTTGATAACCTTTTGCCCACATATCTGCAAAAAGAAAGTATGAAATTTACCATATTCAATAAACAATGCATTTTGCAGCAACTTGAACAGGTTTAAAAGGTTCTTTCGAATTTTTTTATTATCCATCCAATTCCTTGAAAAGTAATGCAAGAAACGGTTCTCATTTTTGAATTCCTTATAAAACTGATCCAAAGCTTTGACAACAGAGTTTGGATCACGATAACCATTCATGATAGCACCTAATGTTGAAAACATTTTTCTTCCAACATCCTCACAACTAGCCAATCTAAAGACATTCTTCAGCCATGCCCTTCTGACATGCCAAGCACATAGTAAAACTTGACAACCTATAACAAATCTACACATAGAAAAAAGAACATTATCTTAGATAAATCAGTGAGTGAAGAAAAAACATGAGGAACTATCTTAACTAATTGCAAAAAAATACCTTATTGCATCAATTTCTGCCAATGCATCATCTGTCATGAACGCATTCACTGTCCAATAAGGTTTAAGTTGTCAACCTCTTTCCATAAGTTTGGACAACCACAATGAGATATCAGATGACCTATTTCGGGATGAAACAACCTATGCAATAGGGATTCCATTTTGTTGTTTATCAAACACAAGCAGGGTACAATTGATACTGCATTCACACAATTGTGATGTCAATATTAAAGACAACAAAATACAAATAGTATAAATGAAAATAAGTGTACGTATGCATCAATTTCTAAATGAATACTCACCCCATACTTGTTTGTGCTGAATGTGGAATCCATTGCAATGATACTATTATGTACATATTTCACCATATTATGCAACATCCAATCTATTTGAATACCAATGATAAATGGAATCCCATCGCCATGAGGGGTTTGGTAGAAAAAGAATGAATTCGGATCTTGTTGGTACCATAGATTCACACTTATTGAATCATTCTTATCAAGTTGAAATTTGTTTTTTCCCAATCGATTAAAATTGTTGACGACATCCCTCTGTGTCAAAAAGCTGTCTCTAGTGCTTTCATTATCCACATTGAATAAGCCTTCTCTAACCTCCAACATATGTCGTTCGCAAACCAAATCAACAGATAATCCCATTTCATACATTGCCTCCACTGATAATACCATTTCTCTTGAAAGACAAGGTGCATACATCACCCTTGGCTCGCTGGATCTATCAAACTGTCCATGGCATGGCCAACCATCTTTGTCTTCATGTTCATACATATTGTATGTAATTATGGCCACATTGGGTTTACCATCCATTTGTTTCACAATAAAGTGGCACTCACATCCCCTTTTTTGAATATATCGCTACCTTTTTTTAGGAGGTTTTGGTCCATTCTTATTGTCCTTTAGTCCATATGTGCATCGATAACTACACATATGGAAATTTTCCAATTATAATACTTTAGTTCAATATAACAAAATACAAAATAGACAACTCATACATGACAAAAATGTAGTTACTCATATTGAATATTTGTTTGAAATTGAATCCCTATGATCAGTCCCATCGTTCATCCTATATAGCTTTCGAACAAATTTGCATGGTGCATTTGGGTTCATTTCCTCCCCCTTGATGAAGTCAAGAACTCTAGAATATGGAATTAATGCAACACAGTCAATAGATTTGTCCCCTTTCACAACTTCACTCCACTTCAGCTCAGTGCTGAAAAAGTTGTCTTTCCCTAGTAGGTCTTGTACTTTTAGATCCAAAACAGTGGTCCATTTTTTCTTTCGAACCATCCTCTTTGATATTCTACAAACAAATGAAACACATATGTCAATATTCATATATCCAATACATTGATTTATAAATATATGGTTGTGCTTACATTGAGTATACGAAAGATAGTAAACCATGTTAGAAGAAAACAATAAACCATGGAATATGCTTGGTTTCATAATGAACACAACCATGTTCAGGAAAAAACAATGAACCATTATCAACCATTTGTCATGCAATCAACTTGAAATATTCTTAGCAAACTGGGCGTGTACTGAAGGCTCCACAGTCTCTATTTCGTGGGCAGCAAGTGGATGGTAGAATAGAAGTGTGAGCAACAGTTAACAAGAGGGATTCTGGTCAAGGATACAAGCTTTAGCAAGGTACTAGATCACACTACTACTGTAGAAATATTTTCAGTTTATTATTTTAATAAAAATCAGACTTCAATTAGTGAAGTTCCTATGGAATGAAAAGTTGAATTTATGTTTATGTCTTCTGGGTTTTATCTTTGCTAAAGTCATGTTGCAAGTTGTTTGGGAGGCATAAGATCACTCAAATAGAGGGGGGAAAACAATGGTAAATAAGTTATAAAATGGCAGTCCCAGCAAGTTGTTTTTCCCAACAGTATTGATAAGAAACCATTTCCAGAATTTTACATACAAGTCCACTTCCAGGCAGTAGTAAAAATTGCAAAATTCCACCTAGAATATTTCAGTGCTGGTAATAAAAATTTTCATTTTCAATGTCCCAACAGTTTTGTTTATCCAACCTTGTTTTCTTCATTACTCGGTGCAAAGATTACTTTGTTCAAGACAGATATTTTCAAGGGAAAAATCACTCCCTAGAAACACCAGTTTCCAGGGCCTGAAACACAGCCTCGAAGTTAGTCTCAAATTCAGTGTCACGGCAATTATAAGTTTATTACATATCGGTCTCTCCAATAAACTTACAATTTGGGAGGCTGGGACTTACAACGAAGTGGGTTGTCCTTGAGGAAACATATACACTAGTCCAAGCACTTTCATGGATCATATTTGGAGCAATAGTTGGACATGAGAAGAAATTCAAAGCTACATCACATCTAAAGTCTCTTTGTCTTTGGTGGGTTACGAATTTCATTCTGAATACACTATTCTTAATCTCTGCAATCATCCGGTTCACGTCCACAACTCCTAATAATACTAGTCTTGTTGCTTTGTGAATTTGTGAATGCAACCAATCACATTTAATCCTAGTTTGGTATAGATCTCTGAGACTTTTCCTTTTGCATAATCCTGTGAAATATACCAATTAATTTGGGGCAAGATTGGTTATGCTAATTGCTTCCATCTATGATTCAAAACCAGATTTGGAAGTCCTCTTAAAGGCCCTTTGTGACCCCTTTTGCCCAAGCTGGAAACTAGGAACTAGTGTTTCCCTTTCAACCACCATAAACAAATATAAAATCTTACATTTTTTGTTTTAAACCAATCTTACAAGGTAGTCAAATGAAGAGAGACTAAAACTGGCAAGAGGAAGGGTTGGCTATCAATCACAAAAAAAGAGACCAAGGAAATGGATATGATATGGTGAAGCAAATGGAAAGCATTGAGTAACTTAGGCTTTTCAGCTTTGGACAATTTCAAATTGTAACACATATGAGGTCTTCTATTGCAAACATGACCAATTTTGAAAGCTTCGCAAGAGGAGAAAATTGCTTACTGAAATAATGAATCCAGGAATTGGACACCTAACATTCGGGCTTTTGAGAAAATAGCTGGCAGTTAAATAATCATTTCCAGATTTGTAAGCAATGGATTATCATTCTATGCACAAAATCAATAGCCAATCAATGGTCAAAACTTCATAAGGGAGGTAGAGGATATGAAAGATTTATTTACAGAATTTGAGGCATTAGATTAGTAAATAGTTCCACATTCTCAGTAATCAGATTTATAATTTTAGGTATTGAATTTGGCCAGCTCGAATTCAACAACTGAAGAATAGGCAAATAATCAGCTAAGGGTGCACCACCTTGGAGTTGAGATGACCCTCGCATTGACAGATGGACATCTTAGTTAGAAGAGCCTCCATTTGGGGCCTTTTGCTTTTGCTTTGCTTTGTTGCTTATAGACTTAGTCTAAGTTGATTGTTGGCCTCCCTCACCTTAGCCTATAAAAGGGAGAAGAGATTCCTTGTTTAGTAGTGACTTAAAGCCATTAAATATTAATATATAGTGTGATGCTGGGTATTGGAGAATCTTGTAGCAAGATATTTTGTAATCTTGTTAAGTAGCTCATGGGAGATATTGGGATAAATTAGTTGGTGTGATGTTGGCTTATTTTGGAGCTCCAAGGGTTAGCTTGCAAAGCTTGGTGGGATGCCTTTCTTGGTTAACAATTCATCATCTGAAATTGCTTCAGGATCTCCTCTATGTACTTCCCCTGTCCAAGGAAGGCCTCACCTGTACCTTCAAAGACCTCTAGACCCAAGAAATAGTGCATAAGGTTGATGTCTTTAATGCCAAACTCATGTGCCGACTCTATCTTGTACCATGCTATGCGATTTTAGAACTTACTACAAGTATTAAGTCATCTGCATACAAGACTAACACAAGTAGATTAGTTTATCAAATAAATAGTAAAGATTGGGATTTGCAATAGTTTTGGTGAAGCCCAAACTTGTAAGATACTCATCAATCCTTGATATTAGTCACGTGGTCTCTGCTTCAACCCATAAATAGCCTTCTTCATCTACATACATGGGTCTTGTTACCTCCCATATTGCATGGGTATCCACTTGTGAGTTTCAGCTGAGGATGACAAGAGAATGAGAAATTCTAGCTTGTCTGAGGAAGTTTTGACTAATAGATGGCATGAGATGGATTTTCAGATTTGTTGAAGACAGAAAAAGGGACATTTTTCATGATGGGTATGCTAGTCAAAGGTTGTAACTTCTGTACCCTCCTTTCAGACCTTATTCTGTATCCTGCTCATTAAAGGCAATTTACATCAAGAAGATGATCTTTGGACTACCCAGGGTTAGTTCTGGGTCATTCCAGGGCTCTCTCTGTGCATTTTGAGAGCAGTATTTTACAACAGTGAAGCCTTGTAATAGTAGAATGTGGGCCAGTAGCAATATATATCTCAATGGGAATGAAATTTTTCTATCCCAGAAATCCATGACAGCCTAGATATGTCCTGATCTCATACTCAGGAAAGAGGCTATGGTTAGGTTTTCTTTTGAAACCAATATGAGTATAGACACAAAAACTCTACGGTCGACCTGTGCCTAGATTGCCATCCTCAACCTGTGATTGATCAATTGGACAATGAGATAGGTGTGCAGCAGTAAACAACATCATTTCAAAATCTTGGAAAACCTGTGCATAAAAACCAGCAGTAATAAGCATTATTTCCAAGTTTGGCATGTTCTGAGCAACATATATGGTGGTCTCCTGTAGTAGCTGGTCAGTAATGAGGGTTTATTACAGTTTATTTGACCTTTCTCCATGGAACAACCATCCTTTGAAGGTCGTTTGGTGTAGCATTCAGCCTTGGTATTTCTTTGAGAGAGAGCTTCAAGCTTTGAAATGCCCTAATCCTCATCCCAGTGACAGTTTGTGACTTTTGTGGGGTGATTTTGGGTGCCAGTTAGAGAACTGGTGCATAACAAAATTGTTGGGAGAAGCAGAAGTCATCATCATCGCCCTATCCAATTGTGAGGTTGGACCTTGTAGCAGGTTTCAGAGATAAATAGGGTGTAGTTTGGAGACTTTTCTGTGTGCAAATTCTACATCAGAATGTAAGATTGGTGGCCTAAAACCGCCAAGCATAAGGAAAAATCATTGCAGTTGTAATAAGCAGAATTTGTGAACTACTTTCAATCATTTTACTGAGGTTGTTCCACCTATTACTGCCATAGTTCTTTGGAGCTTTCACCTTTGGGTGCATTATGACCAATTTGAAGTGCAGTGTTCAACCTACAGCATTCATCCATGCTTTTGGGGAGTAGAGTTCCACTTTGGGAGGTTTCCCTTGTTCATCTTATATCAAATCCCAGGTTTCAAGCAATAACTCAAGTGACATAGCATCGTGTGGAAGTTAAAAGATTTCATCGAAGAACATTTAACTCAAGCAGCTCCAATTTTCTCATAATTGATTCCAAATTTCATTCATTTTTAGTTTTAATGATTAACATGGGTTCGGTTTCGAGCAATAGCTCAGGTGACAGAGCATCGTGTGGAAGTTAAAAGATTTCATCGAAGAACATTTAACTCAGGAAGCTCCAATTTTCTCACAGTTGATTCCATATTTCATTCATTTTTAGTTTTAATGATTAACATGGGTTCCCTAAAGGCCTGTAATAGTCTATCTACCTGGAGTAAGATCAAGTCGACTGATACGATATTGTGCCCGATATTGCTCGACTTCTCGTTCTGCACGTGCTCGCTGGATCTGGTTGGTCGCTTGCTAAAACATGGATCTGTAGGGGTGCCGGATCTACTTGGTCGTTTGAGGAAACAGGGATCTGCAGGATTTTGAGTGCGTAAATGATTTGAATAGGCCGGAAGTGGTAGCTCGGCATTAACTCGATGAGCAAGGTGGTATCTCTGCGCCCATTAACTCACGTCCAAACCAATAACGTAAAATTCCACGTGGTTTAGCCGGAGTTTTGGTTACGGAGGTGGAGGGCATGGACGCAACGGAGACAGGGTCCCATATCCGACGGACGGTGGATGGGGTTGAAGCAAAATGGGGGTGGGTCCATTTGGTGGCGAGAAGGGGCGATTTGAGTGCCCCATATCCCACGCCCCTTGGATACGAGTTGGCAGACATGGGAAATTAAACCCTTGCTGCCAAAATAAAAAAAAGTGCACTCACTGTCTGGAGATGCCCAACATAACCAATTTCATCGTTTTCCTTTCGTCTCTAGGAAGGTAATGCAAACACGCTTTATCTGGACAGTAATGCTTTAAATGAATTCACATTCGGTGTAGTGAGAAGTGACCAACACTTCACTAGTGTAACACGCAACTGAACAACAATAATTCATTGCTATGGAAAGCAAGGGGCGCCTTTAAAAAAAAATACAAAGTTAAAAGACAAGGTTGTTCACCTGGCTTTAAGATAGATTGACAGTGACAAGACAGTACTATGCTAGCATTAAAGATGGAACTTTTGTCTATAGAGTCCACACTTCGATGAAAGGTAGAGTGAACGCCAAGTTCTATTGTTTGTTTCCATACACGTTGTCTATAACGTTGGTATATTCCTTTGTTATTGTTTGTTTCCATACACATTGTCTATAACGTTGGTATATTCCTTTGTTACCAACTCTCGGTAAACACCATCATGGAAGGAAAACTCATGAACATAGTAACTATGCGACGGTGGAAAAGCATAACTATTATTATCCTATTCCTATTCCATGTTATTGAAATTTATGTAGTCTTGCCGTTCATTATTTTGGCAACCAAATATATATATATATTTAAAATGTTCACCTAAATTTTCAAAATTTAAAAGATTTATTTTTAAAACTAACAAGGGTATGCATTTCCTAAAATTAGCATACTATTATATTTATATATATATAAAAAAATAGTTCTCCAATTTTTTTTCTTTTAATCTACAATTTCATCGTTGCAGGACAGGTTTCACATGCCACGACAATCCACGCATTACATGTGCAATGGAATCAACGCTTGTGGAAATTACTTAAGCTTTCATTAATGTATTACATGAATGGGCATACAACCGTGTCAGTACTATGCTGATCATCAAACTACAGGTGTAGAAGATATTGTAGTTGAAGTCATTTAATTTGGAGTTTATATCTCTATCTATCTATCTATATTTATTTTCAAATACAATTTTATAATCTTTAACTCACAAACCACAAGTTGTAATATTCAATATTTTATTAAATATCTTGAAGATTATAATGTGATTTAAGTCAATTATTCCCAAGGTTAAATCGTGAGTAAAATCATGATTTTGTGTGTGTGTGTGTTTTTTTAACATATAACTTTAAAGCTTTTACTCAATTAAAAAAAATATTGTATTAATATGCACAAACTATATCAGTTTTGGAAAGACATTTTTTTTTTTCATTTTCAGGCTTAGATGTCCATGCCCTACATGCGTATGTCCATGCCCTACATGCATAAGCTAAAAGGATACGTGCTCAAGATGACTATGTCTTACAAAATCTTAGCAAATGAAAATTTCAAGATTTGACATTAATTTGATTACTTTGCCCAAATACAACACTGTCAAAACCTTCAAAGGCTTTCAGTTTCTTTCGGGGCCCTCACCTCAATACCCAATGTTTAGACTTTATGATGCATTTATAACCTTAAAGTTTAGACTTTATGATGCATTAATAACCTTAGGGCACAACCATTGACGGATTTATTACAGACAAGGATGGGCGTCTCTCATGGCCAAACTTTATACCTTATTTTAATATTTTATTATAAAAAAATACTAAGAGTTGTTTTTTTTTTCCACCGCCATTGTTTGAATAGAAGATGGTGTCCTGTAGACTTTTGGATGAAGGATTAATGGTGTTGATTGCATTACAATATGAATTCCATGTTACTCAATCTGTAATCACATCAGCTGTAGATCTCGAAATATCTCATCAACTGTAGATCTTGAAATATCTCTTAGTTATTTTTATGCCATAGGCGTTTCACCACGGAGAAGCATGGAATGATGAAAATGGAATCCTACCAGGTAGATTCTTATGCATCTCCTGCAACTCCTCCTAGATTCCTCAGAAAATGGAGTCCTGCCAGGTGGATGCTTATGCAGCTCCTCCTAGATTCCTCAGAAAATGGAATCCTGCCAGGTGGATGCTTATGCATCTCCTGCGGCTCCTCCCGCCGCCAACCTCCTTAACCTCCTCTGCCTCCTGTCTGCGTGAGCTCCTGCCCTCCTCTCTCCTCTCTCCTGCAAATTGATCCTCTCCATTCTGCCATCTATCCCTCCCCTCTGCACCTATACCCCCCTCCTCCGCGCTCCATTCTAGTCCACTGTCGCCAGCGCTCATCGCCGCGCCGCGTTCACTCCTCCCCGAGCTCCGATTGTCGACTGCCGAGCTTCGACCACTGAACTCTTGATAGAGACCCACCAAAACATTTAAATTAACAACGGAGTTCCAATTCATTCAAGAGGTTAAAAAATGAATTACTTCGCTTTCAAGATAACGAACAGAGAAAAAAGAGGAAATGAGTTTTATCCTAAGTTCCTTGTAGGAAATGAGTCTTTAAGCACGTTCTGTTAAGCTGTTACTAAAGGATATGCAAATACCAAAAAATAGCAGAGCGGATGTGGGCTATGGTATGCAAATACCAAAAAATAGCAGAGCGGATGTGGGCTATGGTGCAGCCATGCCATGGGACGAGGGTACCAGTAGGAGAAGGGGAAAGGAGTGCACATCGCAGGCCATGTAGGCCGTAGACATGCCGAGGAAACTTGACACCAGTGATGAAATGGACAAGAAGAGGGGGTCACATCCTCATTTGATTCGTAAACCCTAGATAGATAAGAAATTCAAGCAAAGAAAATGTCCAAAAATACCATTTGTATATTTGAGAATTCATATTCTGAAACTTAGACATAAAGAATAAGTTAACGTTACCATGCTTATGATTCCCCTGTGGAAACTGCAACTCGCCCTGTTGCAACAACCGTTGGTTTTCCCTCTTTCTTCAACTCAGAAAACCCCTCCATAATAGAACTATTAAATATCACCGAAAACAAATGTAAAAAAAAAGGAATGTATTGCCCTACTGTTGTTGTGCACACATTGCAAAATGAAACTCTCCCAAGGAATACCAATGTTCTCATACTTGATAGCTCATGTACTAAGAAAAACCAGGCACAACCTGCCGCCATGGAGAGTACTGTACCCCGACTCAACTGACAACAAAAAGAAGGCTGCGAAGGTGAGTGTTTTCGAGTAGAAGGGAGAGCCACCCGGTGGAGCAACAAATAAAAAAAGAGAGAAAAGAAAACAACTTGGAACATGAATCGCATGTAGAAGGGGTGATACTTTGTTTGTACTTTAGTCCTGTTAATTAATTAATTTATTTTCTTTGTGTTGCGTGGAGATGGCGCATGGCCTACATGCACCACGCCTTCCTCAGCCTTCGTAAAATTTGAAGGATTTAGAATGCTTTAACAAAAATGAGGGAAAGGGACTGCACCCACTGATAAGTTTCACATCGAAAATTTATCGAATAGGGTCGGGCTTTTAGGCCGCTTGTTAGTAAATAAAATGTAATTAAAAAAAAAAATTAAAACAAAATTATAGATAACAAATGGCAGGGTTGGGCACTGTAATCTCTAGCTATACAATGTTGCTATGGAACAAGGGCCATCTTGCATGGCAACGATACTGGTGTTTCTATACATGGTCAATCTACAAGGAAATGTTGTCACACAACCAAAGGGAACACGACCGTGAGCAGTGGAAGAAGGGATGGGCCGCCCAGTCTGTGGAGGAAGAAGGAGAGCCAGCTAAGGCCACAATTTTGAACCAGAGTGAGAGAAGACCTTTGAGGGGTAAAAAATATTCACTGTAAAAAAAAAAATGAAATATATAAATATGCATGGAAGCTATAACTAAAGGGAAAAAAATGAATTGTGTTGTCAATTTCTTGCTGCAACTGTTGTTGGCCACTGTAAATCCCAGCACATTCTGTAATAAAAAGAAAAAGGAGCATCAATCAATAAAGATGCACAAACAGTGAAAAACTAAATAAAAAAAATAAAAAATTTGCATGGCAGCTATAATGAAAATAGAAGCAGAAATGAAACCCCATTGTAAATCTCTTGTCATGGTAATGGACGTTGTGACGGTAAAGTTGTTGAGGTGCCTAGGGGACAGTTGAATACGAACTATAGTATGCAGTGCTGGATTTCAATATACCGGTTCCCCACCTGATATATTGTTGACCCTTCGTTGTGCGATCAAGCAAGAATAAAGACGACCAGGCCCTTATCGGATGCATGTTTATCGAAAGCGAATCCTCATGTCTTTGGGGTCCAAAGCATATTCTCTTCCCATTGGGGTTCATAACTATCATATTTTTAGGAATGAAATGAATGTGCAGCATTTCAGGTTCTTCCATCCCTCCCATTCATCTCAGTTCTTCTAGTCATACCATCCAGCCAAGCCATGTTTCTGAAGTTCTGGCATGCAGTGAATAAATTTGGCAGTTAGCAATCTCTACTGAAGTTTTTCCAGGATGTACCTCCTCTGCTGAAGTTTGGGTTAGCCAGCATAACAAAAAAAAAAAAAAAAGTGCAAGAATAAATGAGAAATTATTAGTCGTTGGGTTTTGTTATCCATTAATTTAATTTAATATTGGTATTGGTATTAAGTGGATTAGGTTAGGTGAGGGAACGTGGCCCTCATGCAAAGGCCGTGTCCCACTCATATTTTTGAACAAAAAAAATGACTTTGAGAAGTCATAAAAAAATGGCCTCGGTTCAGTGAATGGGGTAGGTGTGATTTCGAATACGATTATACTGGTAAGATACTATGTATTTGTCAGTCTTTAAAAGCCACGTAGATTGCAACGCAGTAGCAAATGTGTATTTTGGAGCTATTGATGATTAACAATTGTTCTTAAGCGATCACCAAAGTTATATATATATATATATATATTTAAAATTAGTTCACAAAGGCTAATGCACCTAGTTATTATATATAATTAAAACACGCCCAGGATTAAACTTAAACTGCAAAATTCCATTACATTTTATGTATATTAGGTTAGATTTATTAAATTGTGAATTCTCCTAATAAATTCTGTTTTGGAATTGCAGAAGAACAATTAACAATTTCTTGACAACGATTTTAAAATGAAGAAACCAGCTTTTTATATAAAAATAAAAAAACTCCACACCGATATCTTAATCTTTGTATTGTATTATGTAATTAATAGTTTTAATTTTTATGGATTGTTAATTATAATTTAATTGGAAATATAATTTTGGTTGAATTCTAAAATTTTGTACTGAGGAAGGAAAGGTAAAATGATGAAAATGGATCCGAAAAAAAATAGATTTTTGAAGTTAAGTTTCCTTTTATATAAAACATTTTATGTTATTTCTTTGAATTGTGTAATGACAACTCTTTTTTTAAAGAAAAAAAGAGGAGAAATGTAAGTAGTAATACTTGAGAAAATATCAATGTGCCACTCACTAAACAAAGTTATGAAAGTCATGAACGTGATAATAAATTTGGTACGAATCTATTATAGATATAGGTTGCTAAGTCCACAATGCCATATCGTACAGGCAATTTGATTTTTAATATATTAAAAGAAATACAAGGTGTTTAAGTCTACAATCTGACGCTTGCAGAGCTATCAAAGCAGTCTTTGAAGTCAGGGGTAATTGCTCCTGAACACTATAGCTCGAATTTAAATTGAATTAAACAATTGAGTTTTTTAGAAAAGGATATTAAAACAAACGAAAAAAATTCATAAAAAAAGAAAAGTAAGCCAAAATCAGTAGTTTTCATTATTTAAAAGAAAACTATAATGAACTAATTCACTACAATGTTGAAAACTAATTTAGACGGTTATGGCTTATGCTTAATTTTCAATAAAATAATTAAAATAATTGTGTGTTTTGTATAAGTGAAAGATAAGTGTGCATGAGTATTACATAGTTAATGGGTAAATCCATGTGCATATAATACAATAATAATAACAAAACAATACTATTAAATATTAAAGTAAATAATGCGAGAAATATGTAATGAGGAATTTACAAAGAAATAAACAAGGTTCATGTGGAATGATAAAGAAGTAATAAAAACATATAGTAATTAATATAAGTAAGTATAAAAAGATATGTATAAGTGATGTGACATATACAAGAGGATAGAAAGTTTATTATAGAAGAATATATATGTGTGTGAGAATAAGGAAAAATATAAGTAATTTATTTTATGAAAATTTGAGAATATTCATCTCACATATCTCTTTGCAGGGTTTGGGCTTATTCAAAGATCAAATATGTAACCTATTTAAAATATTCAAATTAGGGCCATTTTAGAGTTTCAAATCCATTACAATCGTCTTGAATGTTGCAATTTCATTTCGATTTAGTGTGTGGATCAGCTTCTGCTTCAAAAATGGCCACCAAAAGGTTATTCCAATGCTCCAACCGTCTCACAATTCAGTGTAGTAATGACAAATTACGACATAATCCTAACTGGATGAAGGCCTTTCTTTCTTTTTTTCTTGAGCCATCCGACTGGTTGCATCATTTGATATAGGTCACCTAAAAGAGACAGTAATGATGTTTATTGATTGAACTTTATTAGTCGCCAAACCTTCAACATATTAAGCTATTGCGTAAAATAGCAATTCACTGAGATATTAATCCACTCAATTAATGGTGGAGATACCATTTTCAACTTTGAATAGAGAAAGGCAGAGCACATATTTAATTGCTAAAGTAGTTAACATCAAATTGAGAATATCAAGAACCTTAGACTCCTTCATATCCTCAATGAGACTCCTCATTAAAGCCGATTTGATGTTTTCCAGGGAGATCTTTCCATTGCTTGATGCATCAAGATAAGGCAGGTTATGAAGTCCAATTCTCTATTAATCATTCAAAGTGGTTAATTTCTGATATTAATTTGTATTGTTGTAATTTATCATAATTGCCAACTAAAGATGAAGCAACAACCATCCCACAGCATTGTTCTGTGTATATGAAAAAACAATACCATTGCATTGGCTTCGTACATTTTTGAAAGGATAAAATAAATTCAAAATTTTCCGTCATCCAACACTGAAAACGACCATTAAAATTTCAGTAAACTATTTGTGTGGAAAACCACCATTAAAATTTCAGCAAACTATTTGTTTGTCCCTGCAATTACAATATTAATGAGCTTTATACTTTTTGCATTGTTTACACATATCAATATAACCATTGATTAATTAAAATGTTCAAAAACCACTCATTTATTTAATACCTATTGTCTCTTGTGATAATGGTAGTAGAAAATATTTGACATAAAATATCCATTAAGAAATTAACACAAGATTTCACATGATGAACCTCTTTGTTCTTTTGCATTTAGTTATCTCTACAAAAGTAGATATGGTATAGATTGAGTACGTGAAAATTTTTAAAGTAAAATATATACACCATTTTATACTATTTCATATATATATATATTTATAAATTTAATAAAACAAATAATAATGTTTAGTATATACCAAAATATTATTATTTTTATTTTATATATATATATATATATATATATATATATATATATATTTAAATTTAATAAAACAAATAATAAAGTTTAGTATATACCAGACAATAAATTTTTTATTTTAAATTTATGTTATTTACAATTTTTATGTTTTTGTTTTGCACTGAAACATGTTTAGTGGAGAATATCTCTTTTAACTTAAATGGTCAAATATTAAACAAATGAGATGGCTTCAAATGTGTTGAGTCTAAAATAAGATTCCAAAGAACAAATCAAACTTTGAGAAAAACTCTTGACCCAAAATAAATTTATATTAAAAAAAACCTAATTCACTTGATTCTATTATATCAAAGAAGGAAAAAAAATAAAAATAAATTATTTTTTTAAACAAAATTTTGAAACATAAAAAATTTGAGAAATCATCCCAATTCAAAAAGAAGGGCTCACTTCCAATCATTTACATATAATCTTCCAAGTCATAGATCGAAATCATAAAATTAAGGGTTTAATTAATTTATTTCAATCTGCCATAATGTTTAAATAGATGAATTTGAAGATCAAAAGATTGATGATGATATTGACATATAACGTTGATTAATTTTTCCAAACCAAGGCATGAAACCAACTTAAATAAGCTCAAGAATAAGATGTTATCCATTTAGGAATCATTAAGAAGCCATAAGACCTAATCAGAACAAATCCCGAGAATCACCAAAACATCACCCAATGAAGGATAAACTCAAAAGATTAATTATGAGAAACACAAAAACCAAACACCTAAGAAATGAAGATTATCAAACCATCAAACAAAGCAAAACCGAAAGCAATGAAAATAATATTTTTGAATTTTTTGATTGGGGGGACTATGTTTTTGTCAAAAATATGGGGAGTGGGGGCCCACAATTTCCCTTTAATTTTTATAATCAATTATTTACAAAATCATCTAACTCATAAACATATAAAAATGATTAAATGAATATTCTTCTCATAAAATATCCCCATTCTATATCATAATGGAAATAATTGAAGGCATTCACCTTGACATTCTCTTTGTTGTTTAAATCTATAATTCTACTTTCCTAGATAGCTACCATATATCAATACTTAAATCACTTATCAAATTATGTAGAAGTATTTCAAATACCCAAAACGTTAGTTGGATCATATGAGAATTGTCTTTTTTCACATTGCAAATTTCCAAATGTTTTTATATGAAAATACAATTAATTTTAATTTGTTGAATGAAATTTATGTTTAAATATATTATTAAATGTAAACTTGTATATATTTCAATATTTTTAAATGGTTTTTTGCAATTCATTTTATGAATTAATGCTATTACCAAAAAGTAAAGTATTAATTCGGATACACCATCTACTATATACAAACTTTGGTCAAACTTGAATTATGCATTACTTTTATTATATTTTAAATGAATAAATGGATTCTCCTCAAATTTTGATTTTAAATATCAATGGATTCAACTTCTTCAAATATCTTTATTGAATCTAGAATGTGTAATCTCAATTTACTCGGTAGTTGAAAATAAATACTCCATAGTTGAATATGAAGAATTGGAAAATTTGCAGTGGTCCTGCATCATGGGAGAATACAAGCAGCAAGTCCATATATAAGAGATGGGAGATAACGTGACTGTATAAACTACTACAAATGTGGGAAATTCCTATATCACAAAAAGGGTATGAAACAACGCTCAACGAACATGAACAAAAGATACTAAACATGAAACATTATACAAGAACACATACATCTGGAACAAGCTTTCCAATTTCGTTGTCTTAGCATCTACCAAACCATATTGACTCAACTAATAACCTTTCCTAAAAATGCATATATCAATAAAAGATTCAATGCCATAATATACAAAACTTGTTTTTTTTTTTAGCAAAAAGATATTTAACAAAGAATGCAAAGGTGGTTTCACCGCCGGAGGAGACCATTAGAAGATAGTCAACACTAAAGATAGAAGAGAGTCGTTCTTCACCTATCACCACTATCAAAGCCGGCCATCAAATTCCAGAATACCCGTTGACAAATCTACAATCGTTGTTGTCAGAAGACCTCATTTCAGGAGAGACTATTTCCATCAAGAAAAATGAGCGTGGTCGATTGGTAAGAGAAACGAGTATGGTTGGTTGGAAAGAGAACTTGAATGTGCAAGCAAATCCTATAGACAGTCAACTTGGAAACTGGAGCATCCGACGGGTCCGGTCGAGAATGGACGATGGGTGTTGGTTGTGGATTCATTGTCAACCAGAACCGACTAGCTAACAACGCCAGACTCCGACTAGTGGATGGGTGAGACTTCGATAGAGACAGTCGATTCAGACCCCGACTCCAAATGTGCGGCATCAAATAATGTAACCGTCGATGATAGACGACTCCAAATGTGCGTCATCAAATAATGTAACCATCGATGATAGATGCATTTGATTATTGAATATTGTTGCACATCGATAATCGTCTGTCTTCTCATGTTGCAAAGTTTGGTTGACAAGATGGTATATTTAACAAACCGATGCAAGTTATAGAGTGCTAAATGCATGATGTTTCAAATTGATTTTTGTTTTTATATTTTTCCAGTGAAAATATAGATCATATTAATCTGTCAACTGACGAGTCTACTTCCTATTAGCCACCAATGATCCTCCAACTGTTAGCATTTTATGAATATCAACTCATCTTTAATATCTACATTAATCAATCTTAAGTTGACGACTATGTTGTCGACCAAGAGAAAATTGAGTTTGGCCATCACTTCAAAAATTTGTGAGTCGACAGTCGACCAGAAAATATTAGTCGACAGGGTGCAGTCGAACAACACTTATCCTGACCAGGAAAGATCAATCAAAACCTTGAAGCGACAATGCAATGAAAGAATTGGGTCGTGGGCAGTTGGTCAGTTGGCGGTGCAATAGTTGACTAGGTCTTTGCAGTCGACGATGACATGGAGGAAGTCGAACAGTGCAGTAGGTGGTCGATGATACTTAGTCGAATGTTGACGACCGGTGCAAGTGGTTGTCATATGGTCGAACCTCTCATTGTTGATGCAATTATGGTTGATGCCCCTTTGATATTCAATGGTCGACTATCACCCAATAGTTGATGAAGTCATCGACGGTGGCAACCAGTGGCAGCAGTTAATATGAAGAGAGTTGAGAAGTTGTCATCCTAAAGCTCGTTCATTGACTTTACTTGGCTGTCGCCTAATGCAACCGACTTTTTGCTTGATCTGGGTCCATCAAAATATTTTATGGCTTTGCTTAATTTTGTAATATATTTTAGTCAACTTTGACTTATGTCTGTAAAGTTACAAGTGTTTGCATTTGGTCGAAGCCCAATCTCGTCGATATGGTCGACATATAAAATTGTGTCGATACTTACATCTGGGTCGAGAATACCTTTTCCATATTTAAATGATTGTAGTACGGTCAATACTTTACCATCGACATATTAAAAGTTATATGATCGGTATAGTTGATATTTATTGGTTGGTTCTTAAATATATGGTTGAGGTGGTCGACATGTCATTTGGTCGATAGATCGTTTTTTAAAAGTCGACCAACCGTCAATGGATGTGATCGACATAACCGACTAACTGTCGACCATTGCCCACCAGTCGACCAAAGAACCCAACCGACCACGCACAAGTTCACTGCAGACTAATTAGACCATCGCCCAGTTATGCCACCTTCTCCTGTTATCACGTTTCTCATTCTGGAGCAGTCGACCATTTCTTAGTACACATATATAACTCAACGCTGGCTACAGAATTTATATATCTCGTCCACATAAATTTGTGATATATAATCAATTGAATACGACTCTTGACTAATTAGTATCGACATGACTACATCGACCATATTTACAATAGAATGACTCATCGAACCGACCATAGTTTACAAAAAAAATACGATGCCGACAACTTTTTATAATAATGACCATAAGGTCAACCATTTCATATCGATGGGACAACTTTTATCAACCAACTTAGAATTTTGTCGACTTCTTGTCACCATCTATGATATTCAACTCCATCCAGAAATGTGATGGTTGATGAGTCGACTAACTGTTCCAGTCGGCAACGCATTTTATCATCTGGCCATAATCATCCTTTGTATTACTTCAATATAAATCAAGTAGAAGACTGCTTGGCGACCAATACACCTATTGTATTCGACCAAATGGAGAATGAATAAAGTTGATGTTGGACGCGCAAAGATAAATAATTGAAGGATGTCAACCATATGTTGTTCATGGATGTAAACTTTGTTGCTCGTGGATGAATGTTCAGGTCACCGACTTATTGAATGCACAACAAATTTTATGGGAAGATGTCGACTATTCCATCCTTCTTTTCGACGCGGAAGGTTTGTTAGTCGATACTGAGTATTTATTTCTTTAGCTCTATCGACCGAGGCATCCATAAAGATCACTTGAATGTAAGAAAGCAGAACTAACCACCGTAGAATAAAGAAGTCATAAGTAAGTCGACCCTCAACCACATATATATGTCAATTATACTATCTCCGAACCCAACCGATATCATATTTTGTATTATATTTTTTGAGTCAGTCGACAGGATATTAAGACTGGTAGATGTTCTAAGTTGGTCGATTAATAAGTTCGGTCGAACCATTATGATGGTCAACTTCTTTGGTCGGTAATAGATGGTAATAGGCAATAGAAGTGTCATTCTCATATTTTTCCCGAACAGTTACAATAATTGTATTATGATATAATATCGTAGTTACCTTTCTGCTTTGCATAGAGGCTTCCTTTCTGCTTTGAGCATTGATCACCGACTCTGGCCAAGATATTCTCACTACTAGCGGACTGCCCGATGACTTGTTTTACAAGGTATGGAGTTATAATTTTGTTCCAAGAAAAATATTTGTGTTTATCTATACCCATCGACCGTTGCCATGATGGTAAGGTTGGTCGTGTCGACCATCGACACATGCTTTGTTGGTTAAAGGCAAGAGCCGACTTGCTCTATTTTGAAGAACCGACCTGCAAGAAGAAAATCCCCATTAATTGTTGATCAGATCAAAACTAGAAACACATGCTATAACTTCTATGATAATTCCAATACTTCAAGTATTGTTGAAATGGGGGTGTTTCCTTTCCTTGGAAAGGATATATAAATTTCATTATGCCCATCCCTTGATGGTTTAGTATCCATGAAAATCATTGTATTTTAAACATGAACATTGACAATGATTTATAGTGAAAATATAATATTGGATATAGACTAAACATAACAATTAAAATTACGTAGCATAATCGAGTAATGCTCTTGTTAGGTGAAAAATTGTTATGCTTTGCTAGGGTTTTGATTTGTGATTAGGGTTTGTATTTTGATGCCTTTTAGGTAGCCATAGTTGTGACCGCCATGGAATCAACGAAAGGGGTGGATCTGCCCCCCTCCTTTAGAGATGTTGTCGCTTCTAGATAGCCTCTCTCCTTAACTGGTGAAAAATTGAATTGTCAACAAGAGGTAAACAACCAACAAACACAACTAATTGAAGGAGTGGTAGGTGCATGAAATATACTTAATGGGAAAGAGTCGATGATGAAGGAATTCAGAGCTTCTCATCACAGGAAAGCCACCAGAGGACTAGGAAAGTGCATACCAAAAACATCGATAATACCAAGGTATGAAATCACTTCCACTTGTCTAAGCCAGAATATTCAATATATGAAGGATTATGCTCTAATAGAAAAAGATTTGGGCCTATGGCCTTCGGAATGATCCCTTGTGGGATAAAACAATACTAGATGGAAACCCAAAGGCCATTCTAACCCTCGCCTTAGATCTAAGAGATTCTCATTGTAATTTTTTTCAATATGGAAGACAAAAATTCAACTTTTGATAATGACTCATACTTCTTCAACTCAACTGGATTATATTAAAAAACTAGGTTGCAAAAATTTACCCTGAAAAAGAAGACATTACTTATGCATTGTTCTTGGTCAAGCTTGACTCGTTGCCTATAGAGTATTGGGAAAATGACACCCTTGTAGGCATAGGTAATACTCGAGGAATATTTTTCAAGGCCTCAAATGCCATGAACTTAGGAAGATACACTACATATGCTTATCTTTACATATATATGCACATCTCTCAAGCCTTGTTGAAAGCAACATGCCTAAGCCACCAAGATTCACAATGGATTTAACCAATCGATTATGCACATATACCCTTTCGATGCAGGAAGTTCCATGTGCATGGGAATTTGTTCTAAGAATTCCCTATCAATGCAGTGAATGATAAAACCAAGGAGCGAACCCCCCAAGACAAGTTGAAGTTTATACGTTGAGGCACTCGCCACAGTGACTTATATGGATATGGAATTGTTTCTTGGAGATTTCCTCATTATTAGTGCTATGGATATGAAAGTTTATCCTTATATGATGAAAAAATCCATCCAATCCCATATTAATTAATGCATTGGTTCAATTGGTGTCTTAGTTCAATATTTTTATGTAACCATTCAATACTAGAGTCCCATTAATACTATATAAGGTGTTGAATCAACCTATCTTGGGTAGGTAGTTGGGATAGATAACTCCAATGGTATTTATTGAATGTTGAATAAACCTCAACCTTGATTTCTATTCAGACCATTTGAAGTCCAAGTGTTACTAGAGTGTATAAGTACGTATACATTCATTCGTTTCCTTCTTCATCTGCAACATATCATACTCATTCTAAACATTAACAAATGTGGAACCAACAACAAATGATTCTATGAATAGACAACTAGTTTGCAAATGAAAAATTATTTGAGTCTTAAATTGCTTATATATTCCAGATATAGTAATAATCTATAGTGTTGAGCTTACTACTACAGAAATTGTGAGAAAAACAATTGTAGTTGGCTCACTGTGTTGATGAACTTAACATTATTTTTTGCTATGGGTTGAGTGCCTATGTCTTTGTAATATGAGATTGTTACAAACTTTGCTCTTTTCCTACCGGCTTTCACTTTTGCCCCTCAAGGGGAAAATGTTAGTATTAACTTATTGACTGCAATCAGTTTTCCTATATGCACAGGGAATTGGGAAGTGGAAACTTCGTTTTGAATTTTCAAATACTCAAGGTACTAAATTAAATGAGGTAAGGTAAGGATGAGAATTTATCTGGCATTGTCATTAAGTATATATATAGTCCCATCCATCAATTGGTCACTTCAACCCACTATTCTGTGAGTTACTTCATTCTCCCAAAACACAATTCGATGCAGGGACTTTGCTAACCGTGTCAATGTCATAAATTTTTTGATATCAATTTATGGTTCCGTTACTATTTACCTATTGCATGGTTGGTTATTGCTCTCATCGACAATTTGGTTTTAAAATTTCAAAGAAATAACATCCATTTTCACATTAAAAGTAGGATGTAAACTTTATTCCATCTTAACTGATGCGATTAACATTAAGCCGATCCCTCTATTACCCCCAAACTGTGAAGTGCACTTCTGACTGGATATTCCATATCCATAAAACTCGGGTATTGTTTTTATTATTATTATTATTATTAGGAAGGAATGGAGTACTCAGCGCTAGACCAAATTGATTCTCTGGTGCCTCTCCATTGTTGACAATGAAAAGGGTTCTCATTTTCCCGGAAGAAATGGCACCAAAATCAGCTAGAGGAATTACTCCCAGCTCGATCTCACATGGACATGGGCTACTTGGCTTGCACCCACCACAAATTGAAGAGCTACCAAGTATGGAAACATTGATATCTTTAAAGAGGAAAGTGCACACAACACACTCCAGGAGGCCGCCCAAGGCAGTGGCCTCGTGGCTGCTTGCAGCTACTCTGCCTGCGTCTCCAGAAAACCTGCACCCATAACCTAGCCTACAAGGAAACTGCAGAAATATCTAGCCACCCGATATTAAGTAGATAGGTTTCAATGTTTCCAATTGTTTCCAGGTGTTCAGTAACCTGATGCAGTCGATCCAGGGAGGGAGGAAAATAAATAGATATGTTTCAATGCCGGGAATCAACATGGCGATGCCGCTGGTGCTCACTCGATTCAGGTAGTGATCACTTTATAAGGAGAGAGTTTAACTAATACTAATAAGGCTGCTTCATTCCCATGTGTTTTGATCTCCTGGATTACATAGGGTGCGTCAAGTTGGCTCCGATATTGTTATCATTCTTATTTTATCCCATAGATCTTATTGTACGTCATTGTTATTTCATCTCATCTTATTTCACTAGTTGGTTGGTGTTCCCTTGTTTTTTTTGCCCGATCGAGATGAAAGATAGGCCTTGCTTTATAGGTTTTCTTTATAGGTCGGTTGGTTATATAGATAGCGAGGCATACAAATACATTCTCCAGGAGAACTACATGAATCACGTTGACCAGGTCCCGCTCAAGCAGCAAGTCAGGTCGATCGCTATCAGAGGGTGAGCCAGATGTTAGCTTCTTGAGCTACATCGAACCCCACTGTAAAGTTATTTAGACAAGTTCTCTATAGAAATTCTAGCCCTGCAGTTCCTTTTATTTATTATTTAAATCCCAGAACCTGCTTCGTAAATAATTGGATCGTTTGGCCGGGCACCAGTCAAAGAAAACACATAAATAATAATTTCAATTTAATTTTTTTTTTGTTGGACACAGTTGGTCATATCACAGCCCCTTCAAAGTACCTATTGGCGATATTTTCGGGCTTGGATGTTTCTTTACAGGAATCGAACCCAAGATCCTTCAAAGATCAGGAATTTATTTTTATTTTTTTATTTTTTGTTGAAGGTAGAGAAATTGCAGAACATATACACATAATTTCATACAATTATACAAAATCTTGAGGTATAATCAAACAACAGAACTACGTACAGAGATTCCAGAGTCTACAGTATCCAACACTGTACCCAAAACTATAGTATACAATATAATTTACAGGGATAGAGAAATGAGAAAAAATGGGTCGAATTTGATTTATGTGTTGAATGCCAAAGGCATGAGGATCTCTACACGGCTCTGAGAAGGAATTGAAGGATTTAAAGTGTCAAAAATGTGATATTTATGCCACGAAGGAATGGCGTCTATGCATATAGAAATGGGTATGCATGAATGAATCCCGTGATTTGCCTACAAGCTGATGAGGCCCTTAATAATTTTTTTATTTTTTATTTTAAGCAGGGGTTGAAATGGATAATTTTTAGCTTTTGATTGAGTTGGATCAAGAGCATGAAGTCGCGGATTCACTCGTCAGGTAAAATATGAACTAATAGGACCGACCAGAGCTGATAATTGAGTCTCCAGAGATTTTTGTGGTGTAGTTGCTTGTTGACAGGCCAAAGGGGCGCAACCTTGGCTGTGAATGTATTTTTTTTTGTTCAAATAAATTTCAGTTTTGTTTTCTGCTAGATTCAAATAAATTTCAGTTCTGTTTTTTGCTCAATTTTGTTCAAACTAACCTATGTTTTCTAATTAAGATATGTTTTATATCTTATACTTTTTTCTTCACTAATTTCCAATAGACCCATAAGGTTCTAGTATTAAATCCTAAGCTCTAATACCATGTGTAATGCCTTTCAAGGACATAAAGAATTTTAAACTAAATAAGTACATATTTTCTCTCATTTTTGAAATGCTTAAGAGTTTCAATACAAGCTCAATATACATCATGTAACCATAGCAGCATATAAACAACACACAAGCATTTTACAATAGCATCTAACAAATTTACAACATTATATAAACAATTTGAAACCGCAAGAAAAGTACCTCGATATAAGAATGTGGTGAAGTCCAAACTGAAGCAAGCTTCCTTCTTCATCTCGAGTTGCTTCTATCTTCATTTCCCAAAGAGGAGCCACGGTTTTCCTCCCAGCCAACTAGGGGCCTAGCCGGCTCCCTAGCCCTAGGAAGCCATCTAAATGGTCCCATCCAAATGGCCTCCTGCCAGAGAACAGAAGAGTGATGCACTAGTAGGCTATGTATCAAATCTTCCAAGAGTTCTCAAACTCTTCCAACTCTTCCAACTTCTCATACCCCAAAATATCCAAATTCCCCTTCCTAGAAAAACTCTCACCCAAAATATCCTCCAAGAGTAAAAGAACCTCCCTCCTTCCACTCTCAAGTCTCCTATTTATATCAAAACTCTTTGTCATCTTCCTTATCCATCAATAAATTCCAATAAATAATAATCAACAATCAATAAATTCATTTTACCCAAAAAATAGAAATTTGATTTAAATAATTAAAATATTAATAAACATGGTTGCAAAGTCTCACTTGTCATGCTTCCATCTTAAATGCAACTATGACAACTATTTTCTAAAAATTTATGCAAATCCTATCTATCAATTTATTTATATTATCTTCTCATACATAAGTCAAATAAGATATTTTCATATACTATATTATACTATGAAATAAATTATATTATTTGTATATAATTATATATGTATTTCAATAATCCAAATCAATTTATATAAATCTAAAACATATTAAACAAGTCAACAAACTCATACTTTCTACACACAAGTGGTACTTTCAACAATTCATCAACCAAGCTACTATTAGCTAATATAACCATATTAATTTATTCATCGATCGACCAATCATAGTATTGTACTCATGAATTGGCGTATGCATGGCCAATGCACACGTCGTAAGTGTGGGTACTAATAATCACATTTAATGCTCCTAATAGATCGTTATTACATGATCACAAACAACACATAGAAGAACAATTAAACAATGCATCATTCACCATTCATAAGCATTCATACATAAACAAAAAGACATAATTAAATAAACATAATGATGAAATCCAGCATATAATCACGATAGTTAATAAAAATCAAGAACACCATCCAATCCATCATTGGTCCCATCTATCCCATCAGTACTCCAACCCCCTAATCACCACTACTTCCATCTCCTGACCTCACCATCCCGTCCTCTGCTGCAATATACTGTGGCGTCGACTACACGACATAACCACATATAGAACCCATAAGCGGAAGTGTCGATCAACTACATCGACCGAGCTTTCCCAGCAGGCATCCGCTAGTCGTCATCACACATCTAGGGGAGTGTGCACAGCACAACCCTCCCACGACTCCAGGTTTCGGGGGATAAACGTTGGGAAATGCCTCCACCCCCGATAGTACTAGGGTCAACACCCTACATCAACCATACTATGCCATCACTATTCTAAGGGGTCCCGTTATTGAAAAACCACTTTGGGAAAGTTACAATTCCTGTCAAAACTCACACTCACCCACAAGTCATAGAAATATTTGAATTCACAATGAAATAGCATGAAATTTGATATAACATCATTATACTCATGATTTTCAACACATATCGTGCCCCTAGGCAATATAGGAATCCGCCTATCTCATAGCCAATCAACATGTAGAGTAGTTCATCATTAACATGAAACATATATATAGCCATACCCAACTCTTTCAATTGTTAATCCATATCACTAATACAATATTTACAAATAATCATGTAAGTACTTTTGCAAACAACTAAATTAGCATTCCACATATGGATAAATTCTATATTCAATTTGTGTGTTCAATATGAAGTAACATATCCATTGCTATTAATAAATTAAACTGTAAATTCCATTTCCCATACAACCTCAAGGGAGTCCACATGTGCACATAACAATCATCTTAATCAATCTATCTCTGTCAAACATATAATAAGAAAATACAATGCTAAGCTAATTCACATTAGAGTTTTTAATTAACGACTGTCAAGATATGGGGCATTACATAAAGTGACTGGTTACTTTGATCTAGACTTATTATTTATGTTTTATATTCATGAACGCCAGTTAAATGCCACTTTATGCTTTAGTCTTGCTGCCAATACAAATAAGGGAGCATATTTTATCCATTTGTACTTGCACCATCAATGATTTTCAACTTGGGTCATTATTTTGATCATTCTTGACCTAGTCAACCCAGTTTGACCAAGTCAACAGCAGGTTCCGGGATGAGTCGGGATGACAGTGTTTGATATTGATTATTCATGGTCCTTTGGTGCCCATTATATGGTTCCATGCTCCAGTCAGTGGTTTCATATAATGGTTCATGGTATTTTTATTATTAACAACAGTTACAGGCCATTATTTTTATTCATTCGGGCATGGATGAGATTATAGATGAAACTCTTGATGGACACATGGTGTATGAGTACTCATTCATAGTGGATTTGGACATTCTGATTCCATTTGCACACTCAGGTTTCAGTTATGGGCACATACAGTTGATATTATGGTCAGTTCATCATCTAGCAACAGACTGCCATGTAAAAATGGCATGTACAGGACTCACAGAGATCATTATTTTTCTCCTAGGGATATACAAAGGATATATGGGGTGCAACCACTCATTATTACCATATTCCCATGTCCCTGGAATTATTGGTGTTGTCAGATTAGTGCCCGGAGCACTTGGCAGTGAGTTACATGCATTTTTATCTTTTGAGGTGATGTTCCGACAATAGAATTAATGGAAGAATGGCTAGCAAGGAAATCGATTTGGCTCAGTGGGGCAAGGAAATGGCATGAGATTGGTCTGATACTTGATATTGACACTTCCTACATCCTCTGGTATAGTCTCCATCATCAATGGGGTCCACACGTCCTTCTAGTCATCACTTGGGGGTGTCTTCTTATGTTATTGGGGAACATGTCCTAGTGTATTTTGACACTTTATCTTATGTATTGTGATTATGATGTATATGGGGTTACCTAGTGAAGATGTTTCATACCTCCTAGCCCCCCCACCATGATGTTATGTTGATATCCTAGTCTCATGTTGTGACTTACGTCCCCCTTAGGGCGTCATTGAGGGAGTGCATCCCCCCCATTTAGAGTGATATCATGTATATTGTATCCGACAGTTGTTAGCCATTGATCTTGTTGTATAATATTTTAATCCTATCCCTTCATACTTTTTGGGTTTAGGGTTTTGGATTGTGAGAGCCTATTTATATGATCTCTCACCATTTGTGAAGGGACTTTTGGCTCTGGAATATTGGAATAAAAACACTATTTTTGAAGATCTAGGATTATTTGATGAATGTTCTTGTACATGATTGAAATGCCTCTCTTTTGGACATCTTAGTGGATTTTGTATGATTTCAACTATCATGTCCCTGATCCCCTCAGTTCCCTTTTGAGTGATGGGGGAACAAGCAGATAATTTTTTTTCGAAACTTATCTGCAATTTTACACTTTTTCACAGTCGTAATGTCTCCAGTCCGGAATCCGCAATCCGCGATCCACAAGTCGAAATTCGAAAGTCGGCAACCCAACGCGCCACTTCAAGAATTACACCTTCGACTTCCACAATCCACGATGCGGGAGTCTGAAAGTCGGAACAAAAAATGCACGACGTCGAAGAAATACGCCTCCAACTTCCACATTCCGCAATCTGCGATGCGAGAGTCAAAAAGTAGGAACACCCAATATCCAACTTCAAATATTTATGCTTCTGACTTCTGCACTCTGCAATCCACGATGCAGGAGTCGGAAAGTTAGAACACCAAATATGCAACTTCGAATATTTTATGCTTCTAAATTCCGCACTCCGCAATCCGCTATGCGGGAGTCGAAAATTCAGAATACCAAGTACACAAGTTCGAATATTTACGCTTCCGACTTCCACACCCCACAATCCGCGATGTGGGAGTCGAAAATTCAGAACACCAATTTCTCTGCTTCGCCGAATCACGCCTCTGATTTTTGCAATCTGCCATCCGTGGTGCGGGAGTCGGAAGTTGGGACTCAAGATTCACAACTTCGGAGAAAATTACTCCTCTGACTTCCGCACTCCATAATCCAGCTTGCGGGAGTTGGAAGTCGGAACTCCAAAGCACCACGCTGAGAAATTACGCCTTTGACTTCCAAAATCCGCAATCCACACTATGGGTTCGGGAAGTCAGAAGTTGGCCATATGCCCCTATTACTGCCAACTTCTCAAGCTGATAACTTTCTCATCCTAATTCCATTTTTGGAAAATTTGGTACCATTGGAATCTCTCGGAGATCCCTATGCAACTGCATGATCCTCGACCGCACCTGAGGACTCTGATCCTATCCTTCTTCCAACCTAAAATCTATCCACAAACTGTTGGACACTATGACTCTTTGAGAGGGGGGGTTGAATCAGTGAGCCAGTACTTAATTCAATTTCAACTTTTCCTCACCCTAACCCAATATCATTTACAAATTCACTTCAACAACACTTTCATCAAAACATGCCATTCATCAATTAAAATCATATTATCATCAACACATCACACAAGACACAATATATAAGCTTTATAATCTTTTTGTATTTGGTTCAACCGGTTAGAACCATGAGTTAAATCAGCTACAACTGAGTCGTAAGCACCTACTTCTATTCCCATACTCTGCTTGGTCTTTCTCTTAGATCCTACTAAGAAAAATTGTTACAAGGCCCTGCTTTGTATTTAACATACATGTTTATCACATTACATTGTCTTACTGTCAGTCATATCACATCACTTGTCTCTGTCTAATAAAAAATTGTCCAAAGCAACACTTGTCTCTTTCTTCATGCTGAGCACATCTTCAAGGAGCACAACAACAACATTCTGTCCATGAACTCATCATTAGCATTTTTTCATGCCCAACATCTTCATCATTCTTTTCATGCACATCAAACTACCCATACTACTGCTCAGAAATCAGAGATCATGCTGTTCCTATGTCATCAACCAAAAATCATGTCTTCATCATCCAGCCACCTCAAATAAACCCATACATAAAGATAAAAGATAGTTATAGTGCTGCTCCCATTGATCCTCCTGCTGCTGCTACTTCACCGAACTATCCTCATCTTCCTGTCCCCCAAAATCAGAGCTCTCCTAAACACCTCTGAATCCTTTTTAACAAATTAACTACTTGATCTTTATTTATACTTGTCTTTTATCCATCACTTTAGGAGGCCGACTTGTCATTGATTATCTTTTTTATTTTCATTTAAATGAAATATATTTATCATTTCCATGCTATCCTCAATAAATATATATTTATATTAATTTAAGTTGTGTTTCCACATCATCATGGATCATTTTGTTTTCATATTAACCTCGTCAAATATATATATAATCTTTCACCTCCTTGCCACTTCCTTCAAATATGCTCATAGTGGCTTCTAAGTTATGCCGCATGCCTCCAACAAGAATGCTCGCACTATCTTTAGGTCTGTCTGAATGGGCCAATAAAAATGCCCGCAGGAGCTTTCCTGGAGATGCCCGCAACTCTCCATATTATGCCCGCATTAGGTGTAGGGAATTCCCGTAAGGGGCATGTTTAGATGCTCGCAGCCTCCACGTATTGGCACTTTGAAAATTCCCATATCATGCTCTTATTTATGCACACAGGTGTGCATGAAATGCCCACAAGGGGGCCAATACATCCTTCTTTAAAATTCCTGCAGGCTCCTTTGGATGCCCGCAAGGGTCATTTTAATATGCCCTTATTTCTTGCTCAAGCTCTTCTCTCTTTGTCATTAGCCTTGTCCTTTGTACCATCTTTGTCTTTTGTCCATTTCCATTGCCTTGTCACTTGCCATATCACCAAGCTATGCCTGCCATGTCATCATCAAACCAGGTCCTTGTCCTTGTCAATCAAGCTTTGTCATTAATGTGTTGTCATCAATGACAACCATATTCATCAATATCCCCCTTTGACATTAATGACAAAGGGCCAATTAGCCATTAAAGGCTTCTCAATACCCCCAAAAAATAATTGTAGCTTTGAATACATCATGAAATTTTATGCTGAGTCTTCCATTACTTGCCATCTTCAAATTTTTATAAGTGTCTATATAGACACTCCCCATTTCAAGTAGACTTTCCTGCTCCCTTATTAAGTATGTTGTTGTGATGAGTCAACCATCCTTAACCACCTTCTTTTCTTTAATCTATTGTATCTTTAAATACTTCATTATAATTTTGACTATTCCTCAAATATGTTATATCAATTTTCTTTCAAATCTGTCCTTCAAGTTTTACTTTGCTATGTCACTTGATTTCAAATCTTCGAGTTGCATTTCTAAGTCTGTACTGTTGCTGCTATTTCTCTTTCATATCTTCCAAACTATTCAGCTGTTGAAAGGTTTCACTTGAATTTGCACTGCCTTGTAAACCCTGAATTGTCTTCTTCATTTTTGCACATTCTTCAATTTGAACATATCTTCCTTGCATCCATAATCCTTGATGTTCTTCAAACAGGCCCGATCTTGTCTATAATATCGTTGAACATTCTTCATAGTAATGTAATTGACCTGTCCATATACATGTCTTCATGCTGTCCTCAAAATGTCTTGAAACATCACAAACTTCAGTGTTGCATCCACGATCTCAGAAATATAATGCTTCTCCTTTTTATGTGTATACTTCATTTGCTTCAACTACTATCTCTACCATAATATCCTCTTCTTGATTCTATCAAGGACAGGGCTCCTATCTTTTGGCTATGTGCATATCCCAAGGTCAGAACATTATGTGTCTTTAGAAGTGAATCTTTCTTGTGCAAACCTCCAGACTTTGAATAGTAGAAGAATGTCTTTCTTTTTGTTGAGATATTGTAACTTCAAGGAATATTATATTTGTACTTTATTATTCCGGAGATGATTCATTCCTCCGTGAAGATCTTATTGTATATCCGGAGATGTTTATTCCTCCGTCGGAATGTGGTAACTTGGGTTATTAGACTTCCCTAGTGGGGGTCGGCCCTGTATGTGTTATGTGGGTCAAAGGGTTATTAGACCACCCTAGAGGGGTCGGCCCAGTCAGTTATAATGGGGTATTTAACCTAATGGTTAAATACGAGCCTACATGTACTTGTGTAAAATACATATCAGAGTAGTGTATAAATAGAGGAGGTGTGTTCCTCATTATACACATTCACTCACTTGAGGATAGCGCACTTGTGGAGGAGAGGTCTGCTATTGTGGAGGAGGAGATCATGTCTCAGGGTTTCATCTTTGTATATTGCTGGTCATCTATATTGAGGAAGCTTTGCTGGGTTTTCTACCCCATGAGGGTTTCCCAGGATAAATCTGTGTCTCTTGTGTTTATGCTATGCTTGTTGTTTCTTCAGTGATCCTGTATATGCTATTATTGTGAAATGGAATGTAATGCTGCTATTTTCTATCTTAGCATATCAAATCTTAACATGGTATCAGAGCTAACCTGAAGGAAGACAAGGTATGGCACTAAAGACACTTGCTTAGTTACGACAATTTGAAGGTTAGGGTTTTACATAGCAAAAACCAGTCATCGTAGAACTTTCGCTATAAATCCATTTTGGCGAAGTTTTCGGATCTGAAATTGTTACAGGACGAAGATTAAATCTCCAGGTACCTTGTGTCCAAAGGACAACCTCTAATTCATTGTAATTTGTGATTTATGATCTGTACAATATAGGGTTTCTGCCTCTTCCAGATCTGAGTCAAAATCAGGTGACCTTGGGAAAAAGGTCATATCTTGGGCTAGGAAGCTCCAAATGAAATTTCGTAAAAAGTGACAGGTATTACACAGTCTGTACTATCTCAGAAAACTTTTTCAGAGGCCGAAGTTGAACCAGTGACACGTGGAACTCCGTACAAGTGCGCTCTCCTGTATTATCCCATAAACAGGTCACGTTGCAACATTTGGAATAACTCTCTCTCAGAGAGTCCAATTTAGGTCAGACCTGTCAGGATGGAAAGGTAACAGGCCGAGATATCTCAGAAAACATTTTCAGAGGCCGAAGTTAAAACAGTGACACGTGGCACGCCGTACAAGTTCGCTCTCCTATTTTATCCCAAAACAGGTCACGTTGCGACATTTGGCATAACTCTCTCTCAGAGAATCCAATTGAGGTCAGACCTGTCAGGATGGAAAGATAACAGATCAGGATATCTCAGGAAACCTTTTCATACCCTGTGGATCAAAAATTTTGGAGTTACACCAGAAACAATCAGGTACATATTTCTGTCAAAACAGAATTATTTTTTGGTACCTTCATTCATGGCTTCCGGAATTTAGGGCTTTGGAGAAAGTTGGAATTTTTGTAATCGGAGACCACGGATGGATGCTACTCATCAAAATAGAAATTTAGAGACCAATATCAGAATTTTTGGTTGGGCAGAAGGCCGGGTTTGATTAGACCCTAGTTCGGGACTTTGATCAGAAAAGTGGAAAATTAGGGCTTCTGTAAAAATGGGAATTTTTTGAAATCTATGACCATGGCTGGAAGCTCCTCAGAAAAATAGAAGCTTAGAGATTTGGATCAAACATTTTGATTGGGCAGAAGAGTGGGATTCACCAAACCCCAGTTCAGGGTCACGTCCAGTGAATACGGGAGATTCAAAGCTCCAGGTCCAGTTCTTGCAAATCAAGTTGATAGGGCTAATCCTAGAAGAAGATGGATTGGTCACCTGCATAAGTGAAGGAGTTCCTGTTTCAAAAGGAGATGAGGCTAAGGCTTTACATAAGGAGATTACAAGCGATCTCGACAGGTATGACTCATCGAGGTATGTTTTGAGATTTGTTCATGATTAAGTTTATGGTATGTTTGTCTTCATGTTATTACGGTTAGTACAATCTTGATTTTAGATTTGTTGTATCACCTTGACAAAATTATGAATGCATCATAGAAGATATTCATTGGTTAGGGTGTTGACACTTATTATTGTACTAATGCATTATGATGTTGTGTGAGGTTGATGTTGTCTGCTAACAAGACACAGGTACATCTCAAAAGACAAATCAGGCTCCATGACCATGAAAACATGAAGACAAAGACTCATCCATAATCTTTCTTCTACTTACGAGGTATGTATGACTTTGTTATATTATGCTTAACCTATGAGACATGCAGGTTCTAGCTCAGGATCTCTAAATCATTGAAGAGATTGTTTAGGTATGTTGTACATAACCAAGTAGGTATACTAATCCAGGTATGTTTCCCATGAATCTTACCTTGTGTTAGGATCCCTTATATAAGTATACTTGGAATGATTGGTTATGCTTATTCATAAAGTTAGTAATCAAGGGATTATGCATATTATATATTTTATCTTGATTGATGATATGCATGAGTAAAAGAAGACTTCCCTGAAATCTTGAATACTAATGATCATGACTATACATATTCAAGATTATTTAGAATTAGAATGTTTTGAGAATATACTAATGAATGAATGTTTGTGTATGAGATCATGAGGATGACACTAGTGCACACTTGAGCATGCACAGTGGTACAGAATGAATAGAAGTTCAAAGGACATATAGAAGATCAAGCGGGAGGCAACCACACAAACATAAAAGATAAGTATTTGAGTTGTTATTTGAAATAGTAAATGATATTTCTTGTATGCATATTTGTATTCCTAGAACATATCATGCTGAGTGCAAACATTCATAGAGCATTGAACATTATACTACTAATATGCATATGATTGGTAAGTTGGACAAACATTCCATTGTTGCTTGTCTAGAATGAAACCTCTTTGCTGACATGCTGAGAGCTGTGCACACTCTCGATAGTATGTTCTGGTAGAGATGGAAGGCATCTAGATAGCCACTGTATGCATACAGGATATGGGAAAGTGTTGTGCCAAAGTATTGGTCAAGATAGTTGCATAACTATGTAAATGATATCTGTATGCATAATAGGTTATCATGATTTCATGATTATGAAGGATTACTAATCATGTACTTAATTTTGTTTTGTAGGAAAGATCATGAAGAATAATGAACACCGAACAAGTGATGGATGTTCAACAAGAAGATTTACAAATCAAACAAAATATAGAAGGCTTGTGGCTAGAAGATTCTCTTAGAAAGAGGAAGAGAATCATGATGAGATGTTTGCTCCAAGTGGCTAGAGAAGACCATTCTCTTAATGGTGCAATTAAAGAAGAAGTGTGAATCAGGTTCTGTATGGGTTCCCAGGATCGATAGTATATTGATGAGAATACATGTGGGGATTGTATCATCCTTGAACACATGTTCTAAAGTGAGCCGTAGACGTATGGTCTCCGAAAATGAAGTCCTTAGTGGACAGGTAGGGATTGTATCATCCCTGGACTTCGGTTCCTGAATAGATCCGTAGACGTATGGTCTCCGAAAATGAAGTCCTTAGTGGATAGTTGAGGGGATTGGATCATCCCTGGACTTTCAGTCCTAAAGAGAGCCGTAGACGTGAGGTCTCCGAGAATGAAGTCCTTAGTGGACAGTTGAGGGGATTGGATCATCCCTGGACTTTCAGTCCTAAAGAGAGCCGTAGACGTGAGGTCTCTGAGAATGAAGTCCTTAGTGGACAGTTGAGGGGATTGGATCATCCCTGGACTTTCAGTCCTAAAGAGAGCCGTAGACGTGAGGTCTCCGAGAATGAAGTCCTTAGTGGACAGTTGAGGGGATTGGATCATCCCTGGACTTTCAGTCCTAAAGAGAGCCGTAGACGTGAGGTCTCCGAGAATGAAGTCCTTAGTGGACAGTTGAGGGGATTGGATCATCCCTGGACTTTCAGTCCTAAAGAGAGCCGTAGACGTGAGGTCTCCGAGAATGAAGTCCTTAGTGGACAGTTGAGGGGATTGGATCATCCCTGGACTTTCAGTCCTAAAGAGAGCCGTAGACGTGAGGTCTCTGAGAATGAAGTCCTTAGTGGACAGTTGAGGGGATTGGATCATCCCTGGACTTTCAGTCCTAAAGAGAGCCGTAGACGTAAGGTCTCCGAGAAGTGGGGATTGTATCATCCCCGGACCTTGGTCCCTGAATTGATCCGTAGACGTATGGTCTTCGAGAATAAAGTGATGGGGATTGCATCATCCCGGAACCACTAGTTCAAAATGTACGTGAGGACTGCATCGTCCATGAACTGGGTTCAAAATGTACGTGAGGACTGCATCGTCCATGAACTGGGTTCAAAATGTACGTGAGGACTGCATCGTCCATGAACTAGGTTCAAAATGTACGTGAGGACTGCATCGTCCATGAACTGGGTTCAAAATGTACGTGAGGACTGCATCGTCCATGAACTGGGTTCAAAATGTACGTGAGGACTGCATCGTCCATGAACTGGGTTCAAAATGTACGTGAGGACTGCATCGTCCATGAACTGGGTTCAAAATTTACGTGAGGACTGCATCGTCCATGAACTGGGTTCAAAATGTACGTGAGGACTGCATCGTCCATGAACTGGGTTCAAAATGTACGTGAGGACTGCATCGTCCATGAACTAGGTTCAAAATGTACGTGATGGGATTGCATCGTCCCTAGACATGAGACTTGTCTTAAAGTGATAAGGACTAATCATCCTGTAAGTAGATTGGGATTGCATCGTCCCTAGACATGGTGAGGTGTCTTAAAGTGATAAGGACTAATCCTCCTGTAAGTAGATTGGGATTGCATCGTCCCTAGACATGGTGAAGTGTCTTAAAGTGATAAGGACTAATCATCCTGTAAGTAGATTGGGATTGCATCGTCCCTAAACATGGTGAGGTGTCTTAAAGTGATAAGGACTAATCATCCTGTAAGTAGATTGGGATTTCATCGTCCCTAGACATGGTGAGGTGTCTTAAAGTGATAAGGACTAATCATCCTGTAAGTAGATTGGGATTGCATCATCCCTAGACATGGTGAGGTGTCTTAAAGTGATAAGGACTAATCATCCTGTAAGTAGATTGGGATTGCATCGTCCCTATACATGGTAAGGTGTCTTAAAGTGATAAGGACTAATCATCCTGTAAGTTGATTCGGGATTGCATCATCCTTAGACATGGTGAGGTGTCTTAAAAGGATAAGGATTGATCATCCTGTAAGTTGATCTGGATTGAATCATCCATAGACATGAGAGATGTCTTAAATTGAGAGGGATTGATAATCCCATAAGTGGATCAAGATTGTATCATCCTTGGACCTATGTCCTAAAGTGAGAGGGATTGACCATCCCGTAATTGGATCATGTGTGTTGCAGGGTATGCTGCTGTTGTGTATACTTGTATCAGTGTGGATACTTGTATTGATAGATGTATTAGTAAGAATACATGCTTTTGATGATAGATGTATTAGTGAGAATACATGCTTTTGATGATAGATGTATTAGTGAGAATACATGCTTTTGATGATAGATGTATTAGTGAGAATACATGCTTTTGATGATATATGTATTAGTAAGAATACATGTTTTGATGATAGATGTATTGGTGAGAATACATACTTTTGATGATACATGTATTGATTAATGTACTTGTATGGTTGAGGATACTTATGCTGTAGATCGAGATGATCCAGATGCTGTAGATCGTGATGATCCAGATGCTGTAGATCGTGATGATCCAGATGCTGTAGATCGAGATGATCCAGATGGTGTAGATCGAGATGATCCAGATAGTGTAGATCGAGATGATCCAGATGGTGTAGATGAGATGATCCAGATGCTGTAGATCGAGATGATCCAGATGTTATAGATCGAGATGATCGAGATGCTGTAGATCGAGATGATCCAGATGTTGTAGATCGTTATGATCCAGATGCTGTAGATCGAGATGATCCAGATGCTGTAGATCGAGATGATATGACAATGCTGATGATTGTGAGATAACGATGCGGATGATCGTAAGATGACGATGCTAATGATCGTGTGATGACGATGCTGATGATTGTGAGATGACGATGCTGATGATCGTATGATGACGATGCTGATGATCGTGAGATGACGATGCTGATGATCGTGAGATGACGATGCTGATGATCATATGATGACGATGCTGATGATCGTGAGATGACGATGCTGATGATCGTGTGATGACGATACTGATGATCGTGAGATGACGATGTTGATGATCGTGTGATGACGATGTTGATGATAGTGAGATGACGATGTTGTTGATCATGTGATGACGATGCTGATGATCGTGTGATGGCGATGCTGACAATCGTGAGGATTCAGATATTGATGTTGCTGTAGCTGTTTGAGTGCTGCAGAAGATAAAGACTCAGTACTGAAGATGTTGATGTTCCAGTATTGAAGATATTCCAGTAACTGGTTGAGTTACTAATGATGTTGAGAAAGCTTCCAATGATTTATAGATGTATCATGTATGATGTTGATGACTCCTTGCTCGTGCAGATGCTGTTATAATATCCTTCTCGTTAAGGGGGAGTGTTGAGATATTGTAACTTCAAGGAATATTATATTTGTACTTTATTATTCCGGAGATGATTCATTCCTCCGTGAAGATCTTATTGTATATCCGGAGATGTTTATTCCTCCGTCGGAATGTGGTAACTTGGGTTATTAGACTTCCCTAGTGGGGGTCGGCCCTGTATGTGTTATGTGGGTCAAAGGGTTATTAGACCACCCTAGAGGGGTCGGCCCAGTCAGTTATAATGGGGTATTTAACCTAATGGTTAAATACGAGCCTACATGTACTTGTGTAAAATACATATCAGAGTAGTGTATAAATAGAGGAGGTGTGTTCCTCATTATACACATTCACTCACTTGAGGATAGCGCACTTGTGGAGGAGAGGTCTGCTATTGTGGAGGAGGAGATCATGTCTCAGGGTTTCATCTTTGTATATTGCTGGTCATCTATATTGAGGAAGCTTTGCTGGGTTTTCTACCCCATGAGGGTTTCCCAGGATAAATCTGTGTCTCTTGTGTTTATGCTATGCTTGTTGTTTCTTCAGTGATCCTGTATATGCTATTATTGTGAAATGGAATGTAATGCTGCTATTTTCTATCTTAGCATATCAAATCTTAACACTTTTACATAAACATACTCAAAAATTGACTTTCATGTACTTGTGGCTGTCATAAAAGGTAAGCATCAATGACAATATTTCAATGCTACTGCTCCCCCTATCAACATGCATCTTTCTTGAGCCAAATTATAACACCTCACACTTTCTAGACTCCATATTAGCCTTGCTTCTATTCATGTCATTTACCAATTGTTATGCATTAAATTCTTCTGTTAGCAACTTTCTGTTGGAGCAACCCGAGATTCTTCTTTGTGGATCCCTCGGCTGCTGTACTTATCATTAATTTTGCTTTACCATACTTGTGTATTCTACCTTGTGCACTTCATATGGATCACCATGCCATGATCCAATATGTTTCACTCTTTCTTCTTGCCATTGGGTCACCTTAGAAAAAAAATGTCAACCTATTTTCAACCAATGTCAAGGAAGGCAACTTCAACATCTTGAATTTTGATATTTCCCCCTTACACATGAAAATCTTGATTTACATTTCAACCATGTCACATGTTATCACTGCCAGCAGCAAAACACATCATCATTCTGTCTATAATCATGTCTTCAATCAAAACTACCTTCACCAATCATAAGCAATCATTATGTCCAAGTGTTCAACAATCAGCAATCATTCTATCCAAGAATATTCATTTGTCTTTGTCATCATTATATCAATCTGATCACCACTATCAACCCTTCAAGTCTCTTCATAAAGATCTGTTGTAGGTATATAATTAAATTTGTCATTACTGCTCCCCTAGAATCATTATGTCCAAGCACTTCATCCTATTCATAAGCATCTTATTCTGTCCACCAACATATTCTGTGAAGCCCGAAAAATCATAACAGTACAAAGAATATTAAAGGATTGTTGCTCCTTCTGATTAGTTGTTGTAAATTCATAAAAGGTAAGCATGCATCAAGGACACATCAAGGACCCTTTGTCACATCACTTGATCATTTTAATAGATTTCTATCTCCCCCTAACATTAAGCCACGATCCTTGGACCTGTTTGGAGCAGCCTTCTCTTACCTTTGAGTTCATCCTCTAGACTATGAAAATCCTCACAGCAGATCTAAGAGCTGATGTATACCTCACAATGAAAGAATTTAGGAATAAGATGAAGAGTGGTCAATGCAGTAAGATGAGCAACAGAATAATAATACAGTAGAACTCGGATAGAAGCAAATACTTCACACACACTGATTCATTAATCACAATATGGACAAATAAGTAGTACAATGCATGAGGATTCGAATGCCAAGGTGGCAATTCGAATTAGCCTTCATGGAGTGATCAAAAGATCATTGGAGTGTCATCGGAGCACAACTAGAAGTCTATCTCATCATCAGTGGAGTCATCAATGCCCAAGTAACTGTCAACCATCAGTCAAACTGAGTCTAACTGAATGTGGTAGGTGTAATTGAGTGTAACTGGAACTAACTGAATGAAGGAGGCTCAGTGGAGGGCACATGAGGAGCTAACTGGAGTCAGAATGAGCAGTCTAGTCACACTGGAGGTCCATCAAAGTGGTAAGGCCAGTTAAGAGTGTGTCAAGCATAAAATCAAGGAGAGAAATCAGTTAACTGAAGACAACTGGACTGGTAGGTGAAGAAGGGTGCCTTTGTCAAGTGGATGGTGAGATGTGGGCGCATCACTGGATAGGAGGGCTCAATCTGAGTGGAAATAAGCTCTTGAGTGCTGGAAGACTAGGGACTAGGTACTGGAGGTATCAACCTGATGACTGGGTAGCATACGGATGCATGCAATGCATGCCAAATGCATGCTGCATGCAAGAATGCATGCAAGACTGAAAATGCAAAGGATGAAAATGCTGGTAGGACTAGGATGGAGTATAGGAATATCCTAATACCCCCCCTTAATCCATCCTAGGCCCTGGTAACTGAGACCAAAGGTCACCCAATACAATGAATAATAACAGTCAATAAACCGAGGAAATGGCGAAAACCTCATGGGAAAAATACCCCCTTTCAAAATAGACTATAAGGCACACACAAAAATAAATGCTCCAAACTCAAGGAGGTGTGATGCTTGGCCATATGTCTGGAGGTATCTTCTTCTTGGGAAGAAGTGGATCATGCACAGAAATCATGTGCTTGTACTTGCTCTTTAGATCGAATGTGATGAGAACAAATCCAAAAGTATGAGGATGATCCTTGAACCTGTGATTCGAATCAGCCGAGGTAGGATCAAATCTATGAATGTGCAGATAGTATTTTGTCTTCTCCTTCGAACCATCATGGGTGATATTATGCCAAAAAGAACCATCACATGATTGTTTGAAATCCAAATCAGATTTAAGACTTGAAGTGTAGTTTCTTGAGATCTCCTTTGAACTAGCGGGGGTGAGATCAAAACCATCATATGCATGAGAAATTATCCCAAGTAGTGATTGCTTAGAATCCAAATTAGATCCAAGACTTGAATCATGGTTTCTTGAGATCTCCTTTGAACCATTAGAGGTGAGATCAAAACCAGTAAATGCATGAGAAATTATCCCAAGCGAATGGCAATGGCCATCATCTTCATTAACCTTCTGAAAGCATGAAATAATGATCATATTGTAGTACATAAGAGGTGAGTGATCAAGGAGAGCAAATGCATTACCTCCAATGGCCGATTTGACCTCTGAAACATTCAATAGATCATGATGCAAACCAATAGACTCTGGTGCAAGAGAGGATTTAGGACCTTCTGCAATTTCTAGAGTGTGAGCTGGCACAGAATTCGAAATAGAAGAAATTTGGAGCATGAGTGTAGAATCTGCAAGTTCTTCTTCTTTGTGGACAACTTCAATATGAGATATGTTTGATACTGGTTCATGATCAATGAGATCATCAAGGAGGGTGAATGCATCACTTTGCTTGGACCAATCCCTTGATTCTGTCTGTCAAATCTTGCATATAGATGGGCCCATATCTCTTTTGGAGATTCAACATCAATGTATTGGTGTACCATGCATCGAGGCATAGAAAACATCATGGTTGCATGGACATGGTCACCTTTATTTAACCAATCAATCTCTTCTTCAGAGGATTCAAACTCTCTTTCAAAACAAAAATCAAAGAGACCTTTTCTCTTCAAATGTGCTATCATTTTTGGTTTCCATTCATCATAGTTGAATGGAGAAAGAGGAGGGATTTCTTCTGAATACACGGAAGCTGTAGAAGACCTACAAAAACAATAGAAAAGTCTGCAACTGCTACTGCTGCAAAAAATGCAGAAACTGTTGCAACTGCTGCACTTGAAATCTTGATAATAACCTGCAAAAAACTCTCAGGAATGGAGATAAACAATACTCTCAACATGCTCTGATACCATGTGGAAATCCTCACAGCAGATCTAAGAGCTGATGTATACCTCACAATGAAAGAATTTAGGAAAAAGATTAAGAGTGGTCAATGCAGTAAGATGAGCAACAGAATAATAATACAGTAGAACTCGGATAGAAGCAAAAATACTTCACACACACTGATTCATTAATCACAATATGGACAAATAAGTAGTACAATGCATGAGGATTCGAATGCCAAGGTGGAAATTCGAATTATCCTTCATGGAGTGATAAAAAGATCACTGGAGTGTCATCGGAGCACAACTAGAAGTCTATCTCATCATCAGTGGAGTCATCAATGCTCAAGTAATTGTCAACCATCAGTCAAACTGAGTCTAACTGAGTGTGGTAGGTGTAACTGATTGTAACTGGAACTAACTAAATGAAGGAGGCTCAGTGGAGGGCGCATGAGGAGCTACCTGGAGTCAAAATGAGCAGTCTAGTCACACTGGAGGTCCATCGGAGTGGTAAGGTCAGTTAAGAGTGAGTCAAGCCTAAAATCAAGGAGAGAACTCAGTTAATTGAAGACAACTGGACTGGTAGGTGAAGAAGGGCGCCTTTGTCAAGTGGATGGTGAGATGTGAGTGCATCACTAGCTAGGAGGGCTCAATCTAAGTGGAAATAAGCTCTCGAGTGTTGGAAGACTAGGGACTAGGTGCTGGAGGTATCAACCTGATGACTGGGCAGCATGTAGATGCATGCAATGCATGCAAGACTGAAAATGCAAAGGATGAAAATGCTGGTAGGACTAGGATGGAGTATAGGAATATCCTAACATAGACACCATGAACTCAAGGTGTACTTAAGGTATTCAAGTGACCTCAAGCATGGCTTGCCACATGGAAGCCACCTTCATTTGTTCACTGATCATCAACTTCATTTAAGTCTAGCAGAATGTTCTTTCTTATCCATACCTTGGGATGTTCTTGGTTGTGATCATTTTTCTTCTAGAATTCATTAACCTTCCTTGCTAATGGGTATGAGAAGCTTCTCATGAATTGTCTTTTTGAACTTGTGCATACTTGGGCTTTATGGCCAACACCACCACAAGTGAAGCATTTCAATGCATAACATCCAGTAGCAACATGTCCAATTTGATCACATGCCCAACGTCTTATTTGATCACTTCGATTTCTAGCATTTTTCCTTCCTTGGAATGTACACTCCATAGCCCTGTGACCAAAACCATTACAAGAATAGCAATAACCATTAAAGTTGCTATCATACCTGAGTGCTTGATTCCACCTTGGAGTTGTCTCTCTTCTTATAAATAATTTTCTTTGAGGAGTGGGAGAAACTTATTGATGCATTTTTTTATCTTCCAACTTCTTTGTTGTCATGTGCAGGTGCATGAGGATCTTTACTTTCATCTTTGAAGGATGTGGAGCCAACTTCAAGAGCCTTGGTGGCCCATATGTCTTCTTCAGAACTGTCTTCTACCTTCTTGTACTCGAGACCCAATTTGTCAAGGGGATACCTTTGACAATCCAATAATTTATCCAACATAACCGAGTTGTTATTGAACTTCACATGATTGTTTGATTTTTCGATCTTCTTTCTAAGACCAACAATTTGCATCTTAAGCTTTAGATTTTCCCTTTCTTTTTCTTCCAGCTGAAGCTTCATAACATCTATTCTTTTGGCTTCTTCCAACTGAGTCCTCAAGCCAATATTATTTCTTCTCGTCTCTTCAATATCTTTAGGGCCTTTACCAATCTTCTCTTATTCTCTTGCTAATTCATACTTCAATCTTCCAATTTCATTGTTTTGGTAATCTAGCTCATCTTCCAAATATTTGTTCTTAAGTTTCACTCTCATGAGCAAAGCTTTTGTCTCTTCTTTGTATTTCTTAAATGACCCCAAAATATTCTTCTTAAGTCTCGGATTGAATTTAAGATCAATATCCAACAAAGTGCATGTAAATGCATTATTGGCTTTTAACAAAACTTCTTTTTCATCTTCTGTAAGTACAAATTCATCATCATTACATTCAGAATTATCATCCATTTAAGAGTACTTACCTTCACTTGTATCTGAAGCTGGTACTTGCTTTTCTTCTTGCTTCTCATCCTTAACTTCTGCTTCCTTTTCTTTTTCTTGTTTCTTCTTTTGGTATTCTTCTTCCAGCTGGAACCAGAGATCCTTGGCTGAAGTATACTTTCCAATGCTTTCTTTGATAGGGCTTGAGATTCCATCCATCAAAAAATTCAGGGAAATATTATTGTCTTTCTCAACCGATGTCTTTGCCTTCTTTCTTGGCTGGACAGGTGGGTTAACCACTATTTCCCAAACACTGGAATGCTTCAAATAATCTTTCATTCTTCTTCTCCACCCGAAATAATCTGATTTCTCAAGGACTGAAACTTCATAATTTATCTTTGCTGGTCCTTCCATTTTGTGTCCACTGATACCTTCAAGCTTGCTAGGCTTGTGATGAAGGCTGAATCTTAAACCAATTGTTGTACACAATGACTCACTAAGAGTGGGGGGTGAATCAGTGAGCCAACACTTAATTCAATTTCAACTTTTTCTCACCCTAACCCAATTTCATTTACAAATTCACGTCAACAACACTTTCATCAAAACATGCCATTCATCAATTAAAATCATATTATCATCAACACATCACACAAGACACAATATATAAGCTTTGTAATTATTTTATATTTGGTTCAACCGGCTACAACCATGAGGTAAATCAACTACAACTGAATCAGAAGCACCTACTTCTATTCCAAGACTCTGCTTGGTCTTTTTCTTAGATCCTACGAAGAAAAATAGTTACAAGGCCCTACTTGTATTTAACATACACATTTATCACATTACATTGTCTTACTGTCAGTCATATCACATCACTTGTCTCTGTCTAATAAAAAACTGTCCAAAGCAACACTTGTCTCTTTCTTCATGATGAGCACATCTTCAAGGAGCACACCAGCAACATTCTGTCCATGAACTCATCATTAGAATTATGTCATTCCCAACATCTTCATCATTCTTTTCATGCACATCAAACTACCCATACTGCTACCCAGAAATCAAAGATCATGTTGCTGCTATGTCATCAACCAAACATCATGTCTTCATCAACCAACTACCTCAAATAAACCCAGACATAAGGATAAAATATAGTTACAGTGATGCTCCCATTGATCCTCCTGCTACTGCTACACCGAACTATCCTCATCTTCCTGTTCCCTGAAATTAGAGCTCTCCTAAACACCTCCTAATCCTTTTTAACAAATTAACTACTTTATATTTATTTATACTTGTCTTTTATAATCACTTTAGGAGGCTGACTTGTCATTGATTATCTTTTTTATTTTCATTTAAATCAAATATATTTTTTATTTCCATGTTATCCTAAATAAATATATATTTATATTCATTTAAGTTTTGTTTCCATATCACCATGGGTCATTTTATTTTCATATTAACCTCATCAAATATATATATATATATATATAATCTTTCACCTCCTTGCCACTTCCTTCAAATATGACCACAGGGGCTTCTAATTTATGCTCGCATGCCTCCAATAAGAATGCCCACACTGTCTTTAAGTCTATCCAAATGGGGCAATAAAAATGCCCGCAGCAGTTGTCCTGGAGATGCCCACAGCTCTCCATATTATTCCCGCATTAGGTGTAGGGAATTCCCGTAAGGGGCATGTTTAGATTCCCGTAGCCTCCACGTATTGGTACTTTGAAAATGCCTGCATCATGCTCTTCTTTATGCTCGCAGGTGTGCATGAAATTCCTGCAAGGGGGCCAATACATCATTCTTTTAAATGCCCCTAGGCTCCTTTGGATTCTCACAAGGGTCATTTTAATATGCCCTTCTTTCTTGCTCAAGCTCTTCTCTCTTTGTCATTAGCCTTGTCCTTTGTGCCATCTTTTTCTTTTTTCCATTTCCATTGCCTTGTCACTTGCCATATCACCAAGCCATGTCTGCCATGTCATCATCAATCCAGGTCCTTGTCCTTGTCAATCAAGCTTTGTCGTTAATGTGTTGTCATCAATGAGAACCATATTCATCACAAACTTCATCCATGATTCTTTCCTACTTTGTAAATAGTTATGCTCCACCCTGTCATGGCCCCTCCCTTCATCAATCCAACCCCTCAGATGGAACATGAACATAGTAGGGGTGTCTGTCTCTCCCCCAAAGACACAACTGGACCTTCTGGACCTCAACAAGACTTATCCCTATTCATCAACGAACAAATTCATTAAAACACATGGATGCATATGCTTAGTCACATAAACATAGTTGAATGAAACATTAACCACACACTTATCTATCATGCATTCAACATATCAAGAACAATCATCAATCATTAAATCATTGCAGAAGGAAACACACAGAATAAACATGATATGAATCATAGAGAACACTTATCCTTTTTTATGAAATCACCAAGCAACTGGCTATGGACTGCAATGTTCCAACCCATCCATAGGTCTCTGTCCAGCCTATATTCTTTCAGCAATCAGATACCACCCCCGAGCTAAGGATATGTATCCACTAAGGAGGAACTACTCAGGTCCACTCACAGCCTTATGCACAGTCAATCAAGGTCATCCATCACACAGATGGCTCTGTCAAGCAATTGGGGAGATAGGTTAGGAGGTTTCTAAGACAATAATATCAGCCACAGAGATACAGGCATATCTAGTTGGCTTCAGATAGTCTAGGCACCCCCATCACCTCCACTCTCAGCCTAAGTAAGGTCCCCTTCATTGTTGCACAGTCTCTCAGGCACTCCTTCCCTCAGTTTTGACTTGGGAAGGTATGGCAGGTCCCAAATTCTAAACCATGGATAAATGAGCCTTCATTGGAGCTACCATGAAACCTGAACCCCCTGATCTCTTCCCACTGCGATCCACTCTTGGATCTCTTCCACGTTGCGACCGAAAGGCTCTGTCCTATGTCTGGGATTTCTTGCTATCAGATATGGGTTTTCTCCTAGGTTCCTGGGCATCCAACACTCTCAAAATCGCCCCCAAGGTTTGGGTCTTTGGATTCCCCAAGTGATTTCACTTCTCACCCCAAATTTCTGAGCGATTCAGGCACTTCCAAACACAGTTTCTCTCAGAATTGTGATTTCTCCTTCTTCCTCCCTGTTGCCTCTACATACTCCTCCAAAACTGAAGCTTGAATTCTTCACCATGGCATGGGGATGAGGTAAAACATCCTCCCATGAGGTGGATTTACTTATGGGTCAAGAAAACCGAGCCCATACCCTGCCTTACAGATTTCAGGGTTTCCCATACTCCATCAACCTCATGAACAGTTTTATGCAATCTTTCTTACACATAATTAAATGAAAACTAGGATAGTCAAAGTTGGGTTCTCAATGTGACATATGGAAGCATATGGTTCAATCCCACAACCCCCTCACCTCTCCCTAGTGGATACACACATCCCCCTCATTTAGTTGCATCCATATCCAACCCCTTGGTATTTTTATTTCATGATATTTGTTTACATCATTTTTACAATTTCCATGGCTTAATAGCACATGGATAACACAATTTCAAATACTTTCCCTTCAAAGTTGAGCATTCACTAGTGGGGCCTTGGCCTTGAGCTCCATGCTAGGAATCATACATCACATATATACAATGTTTACAATAAAATCCAATATATCCTAAGGGTCAAAATGGGGTTATTACATCAACACTATTTTTGTGGAGGCCGAGTTGATTGTCTCAAGGGGTGCGATTTGCTTAGGAGACTGATTGTGAGGGTTTCTCCATCAATTCACTTCGGCAAATCTATTCATCTTTTACGGAGTAACAAACTGTGAATTTTTTCATTGATTTATTGTATTTTAGATTTCATGCATGGTTTATTTTTATATGTTGAGAAAATCTAACATTTGTTGTTTGACTTTGCAGGTAGAGAGAGCACTCTTCCTCCTTGAACCCACACATTTTAGCTTGGAATCATCTGTATATCACTAGGAATTGTAACCAATTGTTACTATCAACAATGTACTTGGCGGCTGCAATCTATTCGAGGTAAGATCTACAAGGTATGTTGGATTTTCAAGTTTCTACTCCAATTGTCATTAAATTTTTCAAAGTTTTAAAACCCTATATTTTTAGATCTAATAGATTCGGTGATTATTTCGGCATAAGGACTAAAATCCAAGTCCAAAATCATAGAGAAAACCTAGAGACCAAGTTTGGGACAAATCCAAATCCATTAACCCACATATCTAGCACTGGTCACTTCTAGGAAATTCACCATCCCTAGGTTTTTAGTCATTTCACCGGATCTATCAATTCGATGTTTCTTGAATAACCTCAAATCCTCATATCTATCATCAATAAACCAACCTAGTGCCATTTCATCCCTTAAATCACTCAATTGGGTCCACATTTACTTTTTTATCCTAAGCCCTAGGTGGATCTCATTTGGATACTTCATATTGGCACTAGATCTATCTAGATCTACTTCCATAATTTCATCGTCGTACATTTTCTCATCAGTTTCGAGAACTCTCTTTCCCTAAGCCTCCTCAACCAACCCCTATCTCCTATAAACCACATATCTCCCCTAGATATAGATCCGTCTACTTGGGATATCACTCTTACTTACATTCCATACCTCTTAGAGTTCCTTGACTAGGTTCGCTATAAACCACATATCTCCCCTAGATATAGATCTGTCTACTTGGGATATCACTCTTAATTACATTCCATACCTCTTAGAGTTCCTTGACTAGGTTCGCTATCCCTCATATGTTGGCTAGGGTATCCCTCTTGATTTTTCCTTGGCTTGATCTAAAGTGTCAAAATCCCATTTGGTGTGACAACCCTTAATCAAGCAGTGAACAAGGCTCTTGCAAGAGTCACTGATTTAGCTTCCCACCTCTACCATCCTAGATAGGATCCCTTTAGTGGCAGGTACTAATATCTATGTGATAACAGGGCCCAAACCTTACTGGAATCCTCATAAAAGGCCCATTACTAAAGAGAATAGGAGAACTCCCATAGGTCAGACATCACCAGATCTAGCTGGAATTAATTGGTCATATGAGCATAGAGAAGAAGATCTTGGATATCTCTCCCATTGTGATGATGCCCAATACTCTCCAAAGAACATCAATTAGGTTGAATATTTTTATTATCATGATAATTTTGGTCGTATCCTATTAATTGAATAAGAAAATGATTATGAAATCCTGAATCCTAGTATCCATTTCCTTGAGCATAATAGTTGGATGAATGGGATAGCACAATTTCATAATCAAAGCAGAAATATGAGAGCTCTGATGAGATGAATGCCATGGAATTATCCATGTTTATCTTTACGGGACACTAAATCTCGTGAGTATCTTGTCTTCTAAGAATTCCATTACTACTTTATCGGTTTCCTTGTTCGCAAGAATGGATTCAACCCATCTAGTAAAGTAATATGTCGTGGTGAGGATCCACGTATAACCATTGATTGAATTATTGTGAAATATGATAATGAAATCAAGGCCCCGCTATTAGAGAGGGGCTTCTACTATGAATATCTATAAAGGGAGAGCAACTAACTTTTATTTTCCTGTGAAACTTTGACAAGGCTCACATGCTCTAAAAAATATATGAACGTCTAAAAATAAAGTGGGCAAATAATATCCTTCTCCCAAAATATTAAGAGTTATCGTAATGGGAGCATAATGTTCTCTGCATACTCCTTTATGTAACTCCTTCATGGGTTTATTGGCCTCTTTTTCATCAACACACTTAAGTATCAATCCATCAGGGTCTCTCTAACCCAGACAATTTTGTATGAAGCAATACTTATATGCTTTCAACCTTAGTCCTCTTCTTTTATGAACAACCAAGCGACTTGGCCAAGTGATATTATTAAGATAATAAATGATGTCTTCATACCACTCATGATCTTCCAATATTTCCATGATTGTGGGGTACATTGGGGATTCATTCAATGTGTTTATGCCCAATGCGATTACAATAAATTTTGAAATACAAAATTTATTTTATTTTGACAAATGGTTTTCGAGGGGTTTGATCAAATCATTTTGGGTACTTACCTTGATACAAAGAGATGCATAGAGTTCATCCCCTTTTCCCAAGGCACCAAATAAATATTGTCTTCCTCTCCAACCAAGTCGCATTTGTAAAACCAATGAGCTTCTACCCGCAAAACAAACGATAAAACTATTAGAGAGGCAAATTGCCTTAACTAAAAGATAATCCCATTATCTTGTAAATAAAATGATCTAGTATGGGAGACAAAAGGAATAACAAGAGAAATATAGCAAGAGAAAATCGATCCCATTCACAGATAAACTCGCTGTTAGAGAGAGATCTCCCAAAACGCCCAAGTTGTCTTCGAGTCACCATGGGTGAAGTCGTTGTCCTTTTCCTTGCAAGTGAATCACCAAAAAAATAATTTATGGCAAGAGAGAAGCTTGATCCAAGGTAATTTTTAGGGGCAAAATTTCGCCAATTGGCTAAATATGTTTTTTTATCATAATACTCGCCAAAATTTACACTTTTCACTAGTAAATTGTATGTTTCATATTTAATATTCGCCTACCTATCTATATATATATGTTTTTTTCAATCCAAAATAATTGCCTAGAATACTACACTTAAGTATGCTATTAGAATCCTTATAAATTACCCTGGCTTGATCTAGCGGTAGAAGATGCTCGGCATGACATAAAATCGATTCATCATCCCAATCACAAAAGAAATGCACCACAAAAATAATTTGATACTATTCAATAACGAGCCAAGAGTCCCTTACAAATGAGGATCTCTCTTTATTTTATAGCTAAGGGAGGATAAAAATCCTTAACCGATCCATATGTGGATGGACAATATTAAAACATTCAATGCATTGATCCATGGTGGAGATTAAGTCTCACTTTATCTCTTTTTTACAAGATAGAAATGTCAAACCTGGGTAAGCGGGGAGAATTACCTCTTATGCCCATGACACATTGATAGATACACATGTGAGATACTTCAAATAACGCCCTAGGGGGATTAATTAACCCCTATTGAATAATAATCCACTTTTACAATAGCATCTAGCTCAAGATACAAATCACCATGTGAAAAAGTTTCCCTCCCTAGGAGAAAGGCACCCCCCATGGAGGAAATGAAGCATGTGAAGTCATAACATCAAAAAAATGATAGGAAAAGTGGCCAATAGTCTTTAGGGGGTCATTATAAAATAACCCAAGTCACATTTTTCCATTCATTAGTCCTAAGTCATCCATCTCAAACCTTGGTCATCTTTTAATTTTTAATTATTTAGCTAGAAACCATAATAAATCTTCAATTTGTTCAAATCTGGATCTTTTCTTTCCTAGAATGGAAATCTGATTACACATATGGACCTAGAGACCTAAAAACACTAGGATCGATTACTCATATGCCACTAACCAATCTACCATGATCTTTGTGACGAAAACTCCAAATATTTTAATAGAAACTGGCTTAATTATTTTCCGCAGCCTTTATAAAAATGTTGAATTAAGTCTTTTCTTCAACAACTGATACTTGGAGGGGTCCAATTGGCCTCCAATGGAAACGATATGAACATTGATAACCTGTAGTGGGATCCCACTACTGACTTGACCCGTTGACCAAGTCAAGCCAATGTTTAACCCAAGTAAAAACGTCAACAAATGGTAAAAATATGACCAAAACTCAATATAAGCACATAATCAAGATTGATGCCTACAATAGGTATTAGTATGCTCATCATGATTAATATTTGTAAATGACTAAATGTTAATTTATACCATACAAGTGGTTATCAATATAAAAACAACATAAGCAAGACCATAACTCAATGTGACACAAGGAAAAAGCAGCAGTTCTACATGCATACTCTTATTCACATTAATTGCCATGTAATCTATAGATCAATCCTCCCTCTCTTGGGTGAACTGGAATAAATACTATTCATATTTTTTTCTCAAACTGAAGTTGACTATAGGAAAGACTTGATTTACCTTTGGATAGAAGGGATTTCATGGGCCTCTGTGACATTTGTTGGAATGACGACAACTAGGGAAGCAAAGTGTCTCACAAATGGATGAAGTGCTTAGAAAGCACCCTTTCGAGTCCAACAAGCCCCCCTTTGTTTCACAATTTCATACTTTACATTTCATTTTGTTTGACTTTCATTTGATTTCTCATTTTTTCACTTTTTGCATTTCTATGGATATTTCATTGAACTACATTTTGATTTTGTATTCCTTTAGTTAGCTAGCGTCCAAAGGTACTTGTTATCACATACTTTGTAGTAGGGAGATACTACTTATTTTTGTTGGTCATATTTCCAGTCATGAGCCTAGTCCTTACACTTGAGGCAGATGGTTTTTGGAATATATCAGTGGTGGATGATACATATATGTTCAGCTGGATCATTCATGGGAAACAATTGTGGGGCCACTCTTGTCATTTCGAGTCCTATTTATGACATCCCTTGTTTAGGAAAAATGAGACCTTGGTTCACTAGAGAAAAGTAGTCAGTTGGATGTACTCCTTCCTTTCCATGCATATACAACAGTGGAAGTACAGGTGGATTGCATGTTTAGTATCAATTTATAAGTATGTATATGGCATGAATTTTATGATGGATTTCATACTTGTATTGGTAGACTGACCATGCTAGGTTGTTTTCGTGCATTGGTGATCGTTATTTTAATCAGGTTTTCATAGTTAGGCTTCCACCTGGAATTATATAGTGACTTTAGTGTTAAGTTTCTTTTGCGTTCTTTTCTTTGTGTTACTCCATATGTGAAGTATAGATTAGTTCCCCTTATCCTAGTTCCACATCACAATCTTTCTCCACCCATCCATTGTTTCCATTTGATTCTTAAAATCCCTTGACTTGGACTTGACTGATAAACTTGAGGATGTCCCCCACTATGACCTATTTGACTGGACAACCTCAATGTATTCTTATGTCTCAACTCTGAAGTGTGTGGCTTTTCCTTCAGTCTTGTCAATCTCTTTCATCTTGCACACAAGATAATTGAGTGCAGTTAGGTTGCTTATGTCACCAGAAGTGTATCCCCTAGACTCGAAGCAAGTACTCCCAAAACTATGAAATGCTTAAAAGTCCTTGAAATTAGTTGGTGGCTAAAGGGGAAGGTACTCATCCTTTGTATGATGTTTCTCCTACTTTCCGTAAAAAGGAATTACTGTGACAACTCTGTTGGGGATATGAATGCTCACTGGTAGCAGAGCTAAGGCCATGGCAGTAATTGTGCTCAAAATAATTTCCATGTATGATACCTTTTTGTCATGAAGCTAACTAAAGGAAAATCAAAATGAAAAACATGGTTCAATGATATATCCAAAGAAATGAAAAGTGCAATAAAGTGAAAGTGAAATGTGAAATTCAAATGATGTGAAATAAATAAATGGGGGGCTTGTTAGAGTCGAAAGGGTTCTTTTCTAGCACTTTATCCATCTTGGAGACACCTCCCTTCCCTATTGTTCACTAGTCAAACAAATGTCACAATGGCCCCGTAAATCCTAGTTCTCTGAAGGTGAATTAAGTCTATCCATAAGTCAACCTCACTTTGACCAAATCCAGTATTGTATCGCTTTCCACCTCACCCAAGAGATAGAAAGGGGATTGATCTATAGTTAACATTTGTGGTTCATGTGAATTTGTCACGTCCCCTCCCATCATACTAGTGCGATGGAGAGGATCGTGATGCTAAAACCAGGCATCTAGCCCCATGAACTTATTAAATAAGCATTCACATAATATAAAAAGACATATGGAAATGTATAATTATAAGAAAACACAATGGAAGTAATTTATATTACACATCCATCATACATTCAAGATATTCATCAGATAAATAATTGCAAAGTTAACACAAGAGAATATTTATCTTATAACAAAGTAGTCCCAAGCACCTGGCTATGCAACTGCAACGTTCCACCCAACCATAGGCCAATTGTGATCATCAATATCTCAACACACTTCCACCCCCGAGCTGGGCATGATCTCTACAAGGAATCAAGGAACAGCAGACTCACACATAGCTCAAAGATACACCAAATTAGCCAAGCCAAGCTACTGTTGGGTTTATCAGGCTGTTAGGCAATGGAAGGAAGAATTGCTAAGCTAGTTGGATCGTCCATAGAGATATGGACACCCTCTACAAGATCTATCTAGCTTGGTCTCCACAATACCTACACACCTGGCACAAGGAAGTATTCCCTTCACTAATACACAGTCCCTCAGGCCATACCTCCCATTCTAGTGTTCTTCAAGGTGTGCATAGAAGAGCAACCAGCCCTTTTGATACTCTTGAGAGGTTACCTCCTCACTAGGTTTATCAAGCCAATTCTGGTCCACTTCCACTCCTAATTCTTGCTCATAATTTCCAACCAACAAAAGGATGCATCCTACAACAAAACACAAGTGCTGAAAAACGTGGGAAACCAAAACGAACTGGTAGATGGGAATAAACCCTGGAAGAGCAAATTCGTTTTCAGAAAACGTTTTTCTGCATTTCAAGGGCAAAAACGACCTCTATAAACCCCCAAAACGTGACTCCCTTTCTCCCAGCCACTGTGCAACACAAAAATGAGCTCCCAGCTATGGAAAAATGCAGGAAATTGGTAAAAAACGTGATGGGGAAAGCCCAGCTAGCTCAGACTGCGTGAGAGAGGAAAGACTGTCGGTTTAGAATGGCTTTGGGCACCATTTTGTGGGTGTTTTCTTGCCCCCAGAAGCAAAAGTACGTTTTCCCAGGTTGATGGCTTGCCCATGCACGAAATTGGCTGCCATGCCTCTTCATTCCCAAGGCATTAACTGCCTCAACCAATTTCTGGAAGAATTAAATGATTGGGTGCATAAGTCAGAATGGGTAGTTGAGGGTTTATGGGTTTTCTCATTGACACATGGATTAACACCATTGGCTCAAGGGTTTGAATAATTTCCCTCCCTATTCCTTGTAGAATCATGCCCCCATCTTTTTGTTGCATTGCATAGCTAGTTGTGGGTTTTTCATTAAAATTCGTATTTACATGATGTCTTAATTTACATTGTGCCTATCTAGCACAAGAACCATAGGCATCTATTTTTTTTAATTGCTGATACATAAAACGCTAAATCAATGGTGGGGCCTTGGCCTTGAGCTCCTCACCATGATTAAATAACAATATTTACATCATTTACGATTTAATGCAAAAGGGGTTCAAAATGGGGACGTGACAGAATTGAAGTATGTACATGGAACTGTCACTTCTCTGGTTTAATCATATTGAGTAAATCATGAGCATTTTAAATATTTATAGAGAATTCCAGTTGAAAAATTAAATTAATTAAAAGTGACCTAGGTATGATATGTGTGGAAATGGACAAATGATTGCCAAGATGTGACTTGGGTTATGTCGGCATGGCTCCTTAGATGCAATTGGATGAATTCCATGGCATATATTCATGTCACCATAGCATGAGATTCATCTCCCCCCATGGGGATGTCTTTCTTCGTAAGAGGGTGACTTTCACTATGAGTGACGTATCTATCATGTCAAATGTCTATATAAAGTTGTAAAATAATTCCTGAGGGTGAATTTAGACCCTAGGATGATACATGATCTATTATTGTTGTATTTTATGATTTGTATCTTGGTCTTAGGAGGTAATTATCCCCCCTCACTGAGGATGACTTATTCCATCTTGATCCTTGTATTAGTCAGAGATTAAATCTTCACCGTTGATATTTCATTTTTATTTTTTAACCTCGACCATCGATTAAAAAGTTGGTTAGGGATTTAACTCCTCCCTTAGCTATAAAATGGATGGAGATCCTCATTTGTAAAGGACTTTTGAGTCTTCAAGAAATAATAAAAAATTGTCTTGTGGCTCATTTCTCTTGTATCTTGGGATGAATGTGGAATGATTTTTGCCTTTGTAATCTCCTTCGCTACTAGATGCATTTTTCTTCTACTCGAGGAAAATTTCTATTGGGATTTTCATCTGTAGGGAAAAGGAGGGACGATTTATCCAATTAATGACTTTGGCATATTGGGGACTCTATCTGCAATATGGAGTATGGAGTAATATGTGAACGAGAAAATTTTGTTTCGACCATTATTCTTTTGTCATTTCTTCTTTGTCTCCTGTAGATCATTGTATTTTCAAATCACTGTAATTTTTTCAGTCATTTCCATTTGGTTTTTTTGACAATTATCTTGTTTGTTTTGTAGGTAGAATTTCACTGGATTTCCACAAGTGAATTGAGAAGAGGAAGGAGAATATCTATTTGGTGTCGTTGAATCTTTGAGACGAACTCTTCCAACCATATCGGATCAAGGTAAGTACCTCATTTCAAAATTCTCCATTCCATTTTTCATCTAAAATGAAATAAAAAATTTACATTTTTGCAAATCGTGTTTTTATGTGTAGAGGGCCAAATTTCTCATGGTTGTGACTCTCTTGTGCATTTGGGAAAATTTATTAAAACTTATCGATTTTATTTCTACCAATTTTCCAATATGTTTGGTGGTGACACAGAAGAAATGATTTCACTTTAAGTGTTTGAGGGTCGATTTCTTGGAAAGGGGTCGATTTTGTTTGGGTGTTATCTTTGTTTGCTTTGGGCATCTCTTTAAAAACACTTCAGAACTCATTTCTACCTATTTATCCATATGGATGGTAAAAAAATCGTTTCAGGGCTTTAGATATCGTCTTTCTCTTGGAGGGGCCATTTTTCTCTTGAAAATATATTTGTTGGCCCTCCAAGGCATTATCTCAAGCATTTATGATTGCACCATAATAATAATAATAAAATTATTATCCTTCAATTGAAATCGCATTTGCTTTTACAGAAGGTTGTTTTGCATGTTGTAATGTCCCCAGTTTGGCCCCCTGGCATTAACATTATAAATGATGTAATATTGTTATGAAATCATGGTGAGGAGCTCAAGGCCAAGGCCCCGCCATCGATTTCGTGATGCATATGGTTTGCGTGCTAGCAATGCACAGTGGAAATTCAAATAGCATGTAATATGCATTTTAATAAAAATACCCACAACTAGCTATGCAATGCAACAAAGAGATGGGGGCATGATTTCACAAGGAATTGGGAGGGAAAAACATTCAAACCCTTGAGCCACTAGAGTCAAGCCAAGTGTCAATGAGAGAACCCATCAAACCCTCAACTACCCATGTTGACTTTTGTACCCAACCATTGATTTCTCCCAAGAGTGGGTTGAGGGAGTTAATGCCTTGGGAATGGAGAGGTATGGCTGTCCAAATTCGGGTATGGGCAAGCCACCCTTCATGGAAAAACGTGTTTTGTCTCATTGGGCAAGAAAGAGCCATGAATTTCTTCCCCAAGCCATTATGCATCCATCATTCTTTCTCCCTCACGAGTTGAGAGCCACTTGGGCATTTTCCAGGCAGGTCTGCTGCGTTTTTCTTCATGCTCCCTGTAGAGAAGGGCGTTTTCGTGTTGTATAGCAGTGGGGGAAGGAGGGAAATCGAATGGGGGTTCAATAGAGGCCGTTTTGGGCTGTTGAAGGCTGAGATATTGGGGAAGAAATCGTTTTCCTCCCTATGGTTGTTTGCCCCATCCTATAATCCGTTTTTGGTTGGGAACGTTTTTGGGAAAACCCATGGCCATCTCATTTGTAAATCCTACTGTTTATCCCTGCCCCTGTTTGTGCATGTTGTGTGAGAGAAGAGTATGATGGGTATGGTTGATGGGTAATCCCTTGTTCTGGCTTGAGCTTGGGAATAAGCATCCATTGTGCAAGTGTAGCTTGATAAACCCAGTTAGACTGGCTTGGCTAAAATAAAATGGTTAATGGACTGTGTGTGAGCGTGAATGTCCCCTTTGTCCTTGTGAGAATCATGCCCAGCTCGGGGGTGGCCTTCGGATGGACTCAGTATAAGCTGTCGAAGAGCCTATGATTGGGTGGAACGTTGCAGCAACATAGCTAGTTGCTTGGGACAATTGAAATGAAGATAAGTGTTTCTGTCTATGTATTTACTTCTGAAATGTTTTATTAATGACTGAAATTGATATGTTGAATGCATATGAAGATTGTGTGGATGTTGTTTCCGCTGTGCATAATTGATTGTTTTACATCTGCACACCCATTTATTATTTATATGAGTCTAACAATGGGCTGAGATCATGTGAAAGCCCTGAGTTTGGCATCATGTTTCCCGCCTTGCATTGGGTCAACAGGTGGGTACATGACATTTGGTATCAGAGCTCTAGGTTCAACACTATGGCTGTTGGGCCCTTCACAGAGATATAAATCATTGTGTGTACATGCATTTTGTATTTGGAACTAAAATGCATTTTGTGTGTACATGCATTTTGTATTTTGTATTTTGTATTTTGTGTGTACAGAGATTGATTGTGAATCCATTGGTTGGATTGTTGAATGTGAGATGAAAGGAAGTTTGCAGATTTTTCCTAAGTGTCTTTGAAAAAAATCCGTTTAATTCTGTTTCGAAAAGAATTCCCGAATGACTTCCGCAATTGCGGAAGCATTCAGCGAATTGCTCCGAAACTGCAGAAGCATACCGCAAGTTTTTCTGCAACGCGGAAGAGTTCGGGAGGTCGCCCTGAAATTTGCGGAAGGAATTGCCTTCCGAAATTTGCAGAAGGAATTCTCTTCCGAAATTTACGGAAGGATTTCGTGAGTTGTCCCGCAACGCAAAAAAAATCGACGAAATGCTCCGATGAAGCTGAAAATTTTCTAAGTGTTCGGCATCGAAAAGAAAATTTCGGAAGACTTCGCCGAATCGTTCCGCAACTGCGTAAGACTTCGCCGAATCGTTCTGCAACTGCGGAAGACTTCGCCGAATCGTTCCGCAACTGCGGAAGATTTCGGCGAATCGTTCCGCAACTGCGGAAGATTTCGGCGAATCGTTCCGCAATTGCGAAAGGCAAAGCCGCGAACCTCCCCGAAATTTCGGAAGCGTTCGGCGAACCGCCCCGAAACTGCGGGAGCCTTCGCCGAAACAAGAACATCCGGACTCAGAATGGAATGATTCCTGTGGGGCTCGGAGGCCATTGACGAGGGCCATGAAAGAACGAGTGAAGACCCCTAGCCCATTACACTCCGATTTGACAGAAAATGGATAATAGTGACTTTTGAAGGACGGAGTCCCGAGGCTCGACGGAAAGTCGATTTGAGCTGAAATTGATCAGGCACGGCCATGAAGCAGGAACGATATTAAGTTCAGAATCTTGGAGCCAAAATCCAAAGGCTGTGGAGTCGGGGTGAGCAAGAAGGCCAAAAAGCATTGTTCCGGGCCACTTTTTCGGGATTTTGAAAAGCTTGTGGGCAGTAAAAGTGACCCTAGATGTGGGAATCAAAATTTTTACTGAACTAGACATTTCATATTGTCATTAAGACGGACAGTTTCTGTTAGACGAAGATTTTCCAGAAATGCACCGTTTGGAAGATAACCATTTTTGGCCCAAATTTTGGAATTTTGAAAAAATGTGAAAAGTGAGAAGTAGTAAAACCCAAAAATTCTTAGAAGATGAATGGTGCATCGGAATTGAAATCCGTGAATTGCTGGGTGTTCCTGGTTATATGGGCTAACTTCACCCGATATATAAGTTTTTGTGATTCCTCATAGATTTTCTTCCGCAGGTGGCTAAAGTTAGCATTTTGGACCAAAATGCAACTGTGCAAAATGTGCAGAATTGTAGTGAAAGTTGTCATTTTTGAAGAGATGCAGTTTCTGCACCTGATATCGGAATGGAGCATGAAGACAGGCATTGGAAATCTTGTCCAACAGAGAACAATGATGCATGACCAGAGTTTAGATGAGGTCTACATATATCATGGATATTTAGTGCAGAAGAGTGCCAGCAGCTGTTTTGACAAACAAATTTTGTTGTCAATATGGGCAAATTCTACAATTGCATGATATGGAAGAGGAATTCCATGTTACAATGAGGGATCGAAAAGGGAAGAATTCTTTAAACCCCTATTTGTTATCATACTTATAATTATGAAATTGTCATATGGCATAGAAATGTTAAAAATGTAAGGGATTACATAGATGTATATGCACTAGATGACACCTTAACAAACATTGCATAGTGCATATGGAAATACTTGTGCATGAATGGGACATTGCATATTGGTAGAATAATGAAGTCTGCATATGCAATGAACTACTAATGGAGAATATTGTGGTTGATAATCACTATTGACGTTGGTATTGGTTGTAGGACCAAAGATAACAAAGAGCATGGCTAAATGTGCTGAGGATGTGGTTGCATGAAGCCAACAACCTTATGCAAAAAGGATGGTGCAACAAATATATGATCAAAAGTTGGCAAAAGGATTGAGCAGCCTTGGTAAGAGGCCAACTGACCTGGTAACATCAGGCGATGTTAATGGTGACCATGCAGGTAATGATTATTGGTGCCAAATTGCATGAATGATTGAAAGAGGATTTGGTAAGATCTCTTCAACCATGTTTGAGCTATGATGAGTTAGTTGCATGTGATATTGAATACCGATTGGGACTGTTAACCTACCAAGCTTGGTGATGTATGGGTAAGTGAAGAAAATGATCCTTACACCCTATGACTGTTTAGAAATCTCAATGCATTCATATGAATTTATATCATGCCATGTGTATGTTGGTTATGTGCCTAATAACCAAAGCAGGTGAGGACTGGTGGTCCTGATTATGGTAATGCAGAATAGTAAGTACATGAAGAGCCAAATCATGATCGATGGGTTGCTAGAATGCTCTGTGGAAGGACAGAGTTGTATGAATGATATGACTATGAAATAATGAGTATTTACGATTTATTTAAGTTGCATGGATAGTGTGACTATGTCTTGAAATTCTATTGTGGTAATGATGCATATATAGAAATGTATATATATATATCATTGCATTTCAAATGTTAAACAGCTGAAGGTGTTTGAATTATTGAGTATTATAATTATGAGATCACGTAAGTGACTGTTATGGCAATGAATAATTATGTGCGTGGATACTCACAACATGTTTGACTGATTGAAGTTTCAGTTTAAGGTAGAAAAGTCTTGCGTATGGCAATGAGGATAAGTCCATAGTGAAGACCAGGATCTACCATGTGCAAAAGCCAAAGGTTATGAGAAGGTTCTCATGGTTGTCAATTTACGCATGAAACGAATTTGAAAATTGTCTAGTTTAAGTTTATGAAAATAGTCTCATAGTTGCAAATCTAATTTCTGTAGGAAAACAGAGTTACAAATTTCAGATTTGAGAATTTGCTTATAATTGCTAATGATTGTTTGGCTTATATAGAATTGTGTCAGGAGGACATGCTGTAGGTGGATGTTCAGGTATGGTAGCAAGGGTGAAACCATAATGGGCAGAGTGATACCACTTACAAGAGCCAAACAATATGAGGAGAGACTCATTGCTAAGCAAATCAATTTCTGTAGGAGACAGAATGTGTGCCAGGTTGACACATTGCAGGAAGACCATGTGCAATGGCATGCAGAATCCAAACCAGATGGGAAAGACCCCATGCTCTGGAAATGGGTTTCGGGTGAAACGCCATTGATAATGTCTCAGCCAAACCACATGTCAGTAAACCATGAAAGTGAGATGGTAAAGCTATGCCCAGAAGGCATGTGAGACACATATGCAAAATGAATGAGTATTCTGTGACCCTAGACAAGAACATGCATGTCTAAATTATTAGATTTAATATGCAGAGCATGTTTTATTATTTCATTATTGTTCCAGATTGCTTGAGTATGATTAGGGCCTACATGGCACACTTCAGAAAGGGGGTGCACACCTTTTCTGGTGCTGGGTCATGTTAGGGTTTTCAATATTGACTACACCCTAAGGGAATGGACGCATTCCTGGTGTTTCAATACTTGATAGTGAATGATATGAAATATGATTACGATTTTTGAGCAACAATACTGATGAGTCTGCTTATCCTTCTTGTGCTATCATCTTACACTGATGCAATTTGGTGTTGCACGTAAAAGACAAAGTGAAGAAAGGGTGCTCAAGAGGACTGTATGGGAAGTGGTAACCTTTCTACGCTCACACTAAAGGACACTAGAAGGGATGGATAGGCTCAGGGAGCTATGTTGCAGAAAAGGGGTATCATCCTTGTGTAGTGTGAGTGGGTATTGTGGGGCCATGCTAGCCTGCAGTCAAGTGAGCCACCTATGGAGTTCCTGGAGGGAACCACTGGTTGCACAAGAGAAGGAGCCACGTAATCATATTATGTTGTTCATATTGCCTGATAAACCCAGTCGATGTATTGGCTTGGCAATGGTTTTTGTATGCCTGATAAACCCAGTCGGCGTACTGGCTTGGCATTGGTTATTTGGGAGTTGTGGCGAAAGGTTGTTGGATGCCTGATAAACCCAGTCGGTGTACTGGCTTGGCATTGGTTACTTGCATGTTGTGGAGGTGTTGGTGAAAAGGTTTTATTTCCTGACAAACCCAGTCGGAGAACTGGCTTGGAAATAGTTATTGTATGCTTGATAAACCCAGTCGACATACTGGCTTAGCATACTGATTTTTGAAATGCTTGATAAACCCAGTCGGCGTACTGGCTTAGCATACTGATTTTTGAAATGCTTGATAAACCCAGTCGGCGTACTGGCTTAGCATACTGATTTTTGAAATGCTTGATAAACCCAGTCGGCGTACTGGCTTAGCATATTGATGTTTGAAATGCTTGATAAACCCAGTTGGCGTACTGGCTTAGCATACTGATTTTTGGGATGCCTGATAAACCCAGTCGGCGCACTGGCTTGGCGTTGCCTATTCAGATGATGTTGTGGAGCAGCATGCGTGCTGGCCAAGCATCCACCCCACAGGTGATCCAAGTCTTGTAAAGCAGAGAAGGAAACCTGTGGAGTAGTGAGGAAACGCACAATACAGATAAGTATTCATTTTCATTTAATTCTTGTTTGGAATAATGAAGATTTCAGGTACGAATCTTATTGCAACCAAGCTAATACACTGTTGTTTCTTTGTTGGAAACTTTGGCCATTACAGGAAACAAGGACCTTGAAAGAGCTATAAATGCTTGGTAAAACCAGAGAGTAACTGGATGAGAGCTATAAATGCTTGGTAAAACTAGAGAGTAACTGGATGAGAGCTATAAATGCTTGGTAAAACCAGAGAGTAACTAGATGAGAGCTATAAATGCTTGGTAAAACTAGAGAGTAACTGGATGAGAGCTATAAATGCCTGGTAAAGCCAGAGAGTAACTAGTTGGAACTATAAAATTCTTGGTAAATTCAGAGGGTAGTTGGTGGAAACATTAACCACTTGATGTTGTGGAGCAGCCGGCGTGCTGGCCAAACATTCCCTTAAACAATTGATAAAACCAGTCAGCGTACTGGCCTGGCATTGCCTATTCAAATGGTTGTGGAGTAGCCTACGTGCTGGCCCAACATTCATTGTTGTATCCATGGGAAATCCAATGCTTGGAAAGCGAAGAAGGATCCTGTGGGATAAAGTGAAGACATCCAATACAGATAAGTATTTCGTTACCTTGCAGCTTCTTGCTTATGAATATACGTATGTATATGATTTGGTTATGAATTCCTAAACTCTTGTTTAGAGAAAAACCCTATGAAATGAACTAAACATGTGAATTAATTCAATGTTTGAGTGTAGGTATTGCTGGAAGCAAGGACTATGAAGGCATCCTAAAGATGCATGTGGACATGTGACCGTCCTAAAGAGCTTAGTATGAGCAGTAATGAAAGATGGTGCTAGTGGATACAAGTGGATCCTAGCAACCCAAGGTTCTGTAGGCAATAATGGGAAGGGTGCCCTAGCTGAAAATCCATACGCAGACCTTAGACACTAAAGTGTCATAGCCAAGAAAGGGCAAGTCAAGCATTCACATTGAAGTGAAAGAGGCCAAGGAGCATAGAACCACCACTGATGGTGTGGCTCCGGATTGGAACAAGACTAAGAGGGGGAAAATTCTTACTCTTCTCTTTCTTTGACTGATGCATCTTAGAAACAAAGGATTGTTGAGTGCATGTCATAAATGAAAACAAATTGTGTTTCATTGCTTGAAATGAATTGTGAATGATGAAATAGTTATTTTCTTGTGAAAGGATGAACATGAGTGAGTTCATGTGTGTGTGGGAAAGCATGAAATGTGTGGAAGTCTCATGAGTAAAGCATGGACGTTCTAAGTCAATTAGGAAAATAATTGACTAATTTTATTATTGTGTTATGCTTGTCCTAACAGGAATTTCCATGATAAGTCTCACAGATAGTTGCCGGGACAACAAGAAAGATGGCATCCATGAAATTCCAGACTTGTAGATCAGCTGGAAGATAAACAAATGGAAGGGATTGCTCTGGAGCAATGCCCACTTGTGGAGCTGGAAGACCAAAGCTAGCAGGAGCAGCTTGTGAAAGCCGAAGGACTTGATCGTGAAAGGTCAAAGTAAGGAGACGAATTGCAGGACAGACCTGCCACCATCTGTGAATTATGAATCATGTGTAAAGTGGGTATATAGTCCGAAGTGTTGAAACACCGAGGACGGTGTTATTCCAAGGGGAGGGGAATGTAATGTCCCCAGTTTGTCCCCCTGGCATTAACATTATAAATGATGTAATATTGTTATGAAATCATGGTGAGGAGCTCAAGGCCAAGGCTCCGCCATCAATTTCGTGATGCATATGGTTTGCGTGCTAGCAATGCACAGTGGAAATTCAAATAGCATGTAATATGCATTTTAATAAAAATACCCACAACTAGCTATGCAATGCAACAAAGAGATGGGGGCATGATTTCACAAGGAATTGGGAGGGAAAAACATTCAAACCCTTGAGACACTAGAGTCAAGCCAAGTGTCAATGAGAGAACCCATCAAACCCTCAACTACCCATGTTGACTTTTGTACCCAACCATTGATTTCTCCCAAGAGTGGGTTGAGGGAGTTAATGCCTTGGGAATGGAGAGGTATGGCTGTCCAAATTCGGGTATGGGCAAGCCACCCTTCATGGAAAAACATGTTTTGTCTCATTGGGCAAGAAAGAGCCATGAATTTCTTCCCCAAGCCATTATGCATCCATCATTCTTTCTCCCTCACGAGTTGAGAGCCACTTGGGCGTTTTCCAGGCAGGTCTACTGCGTTTTTCTTCATGCTCCCTGTAGAGAAGGGCGTTTTCGTGTTGTATAGCAGTGGGGGAAGGAGGGAAATCGAATGGGGGTTCAATAGAGGCCGTTTTGGGCTGTTGAAGGATGAGATATTGGGGAAGAAATCGTTTTCCTCCCTGTGGTTGTTTGCCCCATCCTATAATCCGTTTTTGGTTGGGAACGTTTTTGGGAAAACCCATGGCCATCTCATTTGTAAATCCTACTGTTTATCCCTGCCCCTGTTTGTGCATGCTGTGTGAGAGAAGAGTATGATGGGTATGGTTGATGGGTAATCCCTTGTTCTGGCTTGAGCTTGGGAATAAGCATCCATTGTGCAAGTGTAACCTGATAAACCCAGTTAGACTGGCTTGGCTAAAATAAAATGGTTAATGGACTGTGTGTGAGCGTGAATGTCCCCTTTGTCCTTGTGAGAATCATGCCCAGCTTGGGGGTGGCCTTCGGACGGACTCAGTATAAGCTGTCGAAGAGCCTATGGTTGGGTGGAACGTTGCAGCAACATAGCTAGTTGCTTGGGACACTTGAAATGAAGATAAGTGTTTATGTCTATGTATTTACTTCTGAAATGTTTTATTAATGACTGAAATTGATATGTTGAATGCATATGAAGATTGTGTGGATGTTATTTCCACTGTGCATAATTGATTGTTTTACATCTGCACACCCATTTATTATTTATATGAGTCTAACAATGGGTTGAGATCATGTGAAAGCCCTGAGTTTGGCATCATGTTTCCCGCCTTGCATTGGGTCAGCAGGTGGGTACATGACACATGTGGAAGTCATATTTACCCTAGGCATCACTTATGAGACCATAACGACTTGATTTTGGGCACTATTTCATCAAAAAATCAAGTTCATATTCCAAAGGAGAGGTCACACTTCTTGATCATAGGTCATTTTGGCCCTATATTTTGTTTAGTGTGATTGGAAATAATGTAATTTATCAACAATAGCCAAAACGATTTGATCTTGGGGTTTGATATGCCATTATTCAATCGTAAAATGAATTCTTGCTATCAATAGTGAAATCACGTTTGTGTTTAGAGGGTCATCTGTATTCGGGTTCCATCATATTGTTTTAAAAATACTTCATCTATCACTACAAACTACAATGAATTGATTGATATTCCATCTCATTGTTAAACGAATTGATCTCTCACACAATCAACTCGCACTAGGGTTTGAGGACTATTTTCACTTGATCGTTGGCAATCTTTGTCTTTGGGATATTTCCATTTATCATATTCGGCTACAACATTGTGATATGGAATCCATTTTCCCATCCAAGAAGCACTAACCCATTAAAAATACTAATTTTCTCTTGGAATTTGAATTCGTCACTTGTTACACCAAAATCTCATCATCATGAGTCATGTGCCATCTGTATGCCCTAATCCCTAAATTCCTTGAGCTGAAACAATGAAAGAGAAGTTGTTTTGATTCCCCTTTAACCTTTTGTTGTCACTCTTACGCGCCCCGTTGTCTAGCAAGGTGCATCAGGTTCAAGGTGACGTGTTCTGCAATTTAGCAGATCACGTTGGTGACGTAGTCTGCTCTAGTACAAGGTGCATTGATCACTTTCTGGTGCATTTTTCCCTTGTGCAAGGTGTGCTGCAGTTGGTTAAAATGGAAAAATATATGCTTCGAGTGACTTCTTGAAGCTTGGATGGCATAGATACTTATCCCTACTTACCTGAAAGGTGGAGTCAATCCCCTTACTTAGTGGGATGATCCCTTAAGCCTCTCCCCTAAATCCTCAACCTCTCTTATCCCTTTAGCTCTCTATATATGAACCCCCTCTCCATTTTCAAGGGAAGCATGATAGAGTAATCTTATTTTGGTGGAATTTCTCTAGGTGATCGTCTTCATCCATTAGGAGGCTAAGCATTCAATCTTGGAAACTAGGATTGTTGGAAGGAGGTTATGACATCAAAGCTTTGGTTGTAACATCTCTCCCTTTGTATTTTTTACTATTACATTTAATACAAGTTATTTCCATAAATGTTATTTTTTTAATGATATTTAGGATTTTCCTCTTTGAATGTTAATCTAGATCAATTCATATCCATGTGTTTTTACCACTTGTGTGTTTCCACATGCTTTGCTTGGTTTTGCAGCTAAAGATATGAAGACTTGGAGATTGGAGCAGCAAGGAGAAGGGAATTGCATAATTGAGGTAAACCATCTCTTTATTTGTCTTTCATTTCAATTGATCTAGGAAAGATACTTGTGTTATGTACTCATTTGTTCTAGATATAAACCATTTAGGCTAGGGAGATCTATTTGAGTCTGCTCATACAAATTGTCCAAAAACAAATTTTGGCGACCATACTGGGGATAGTAGTCCAAGTTTTTTATTTCATTTCATTTTGGTTTCTTTAATTTATTTCCAATTAACCTCTAGCGTCGAAGTTGCTTTTTTCTTTTTGGATCTGACCATCAGAGAGCCTGTAGGCTATCCAGACTCTGTTTGGGATCTTTATTAGTCCTTTTACCTTTTTATTCTTGGAGAATCATTATTTTTTGTTTCTTAGACCTCACTCGACACACCTAGGCCATTCATCACCCGCGTCACTATGTTTCTGACGTGCTTATCTAGTTTTCATACTGCGTCATTGACACTTTCTGTCAGTTTGCAGCCTGCGTTGTTGACCCTTTTGGAGTGTATTTTTATTTTTTGTATATAAAACACTTAGGATAAATTTTGGTTCAGTCATTTTGGATGATCAACCTTTAAGAAGATCCCACAGGATTTTAAACTTGCCACCTAAATATCCCCTTAATCATGAGGATAAATCGGGTGTAAATATGGATCAACCTACCACATCTGTGTCAAATGAAGAAGATACTTCTACCACGGAATCAGGAATGACCTATTCCCCTCCCACAAATCCATCAATCATTGATCCTATGGGTCTGATGATTGTAGAACAACTTGCTTCACAGGGCACATATTTTCATCATTTGATGGAAGGAATTTTCTAGGCATGATTCCCAAGGTTGTGACCCAAAAAACGATTTTCAAGGAAGTTTCTAGGCGTGATTCCCAAGGTTGTGACACAAAAAACTATTTTCTGTAGTAAACACAGAAATCGGGCAGTAGGCACAGAAAACGAACAACATGCACAAAAAATGATTTTCTTTAGCAGGTGCAGAAATCGAACAACAGGCACATAAAATGAGTTTCCGCAGCAGGCACATAAATCGAGAAGCCTTGGCACAAAAATCAAGGAAGCCTCTGGGCATATTTATTGCGGTGGAGATAAGTTGTATTTTCTACTGTAATTGTTGTTCCATATTTTTGCTGAAGAAATAAAATCTCTCTCTCTCTAACTAGTTTTCCCCGTGGGGGTTTTTCCAGGGCTATTGGCCAAAAATCTTGAGTCTGATTTATTTTACGGCGTGCATGTTAAATTAGTTTTCATCCTATTAAAAGTGTTTTTACAGCGTGTTTAACTGTCTGTAATTTTTATAAGTAGTTTCCAGCCAATGCAAAACCGGTTGGGGATGAAAACACTGAAAATGTGACATAAACCAGCAAGCTGAAATAACACAGAAAAATTTACATGGTATCAAAGCTTGGGGGCAGAAAACAGTAAAATTTGCAGACACAAATTTCCAAATTTGGGTATTTTCTTCTGTTAGTAAACAACACCTTGTTGGGTTGACAGTAGAGATGGCTACAAGACTTAGGTTGGAGGATAGGCTGGATGGGACAAGAAACTTTGTGCCATGGAAGGCTAGGATTTTGTTGATATTAGAGGAGAATGAACTGTGGAAGGAAGAGGTTAGAAACACTACAGCAAACCCTGTTCAGATTCCTGATGGTACAGATGCAGCAACATTATTAGCCTTCAACAAGAAGGATTGTAAAGCTAGAAGAATAATCCTTGATGCAGTTAAAGACCATATCATCCCTCACATTTCTAGTAAAGCTAGGGAACATTTGATGTGGAGTGATTTAACCAGCTTATATGAGAGTACCAATGAGAACCGGAAGATGGTTCTCAAGGAGAAACTGAAGAGTATAAAGATGAATGACGGAGAGCGAGTGACAGCTTATCTTACCAGGATATCTGCAGTTAGAGATGAGCTAGCAACAGTTGGGGAGGTGCTCACTGCTACTGAGCTTGTGCGTACATTAGTGAATGGGGCTTCCAAGCCCTGCGGTGCATTTGTGCAGGATATAGTGGGTAGAGAGAACTTACATTGATTGGAGAGACAGTGGGATGAATTTGTGCAGGAGGATACCAAGAGAGGTCTCGTATAGGGCAGTTCTTCACAGGGTAGGGAAGATTATGAGAATGTGGTTTTGACAGCAAAGGGGAAGAAGAAGAAGAAGGGTACCAAGAAGAGTGGGGCCAAGCAGCAGCAGCAGCAACAGGGTGGGAAGAAGAAGGACTTGATTAAAATCAAGTGTTATAGTTGTCAGACATTTGGGCACTACGCTTCACAGTGTCCAAGCAGGAAGAAGAAGGGACAACAAACTGCAGCTTCAGCGGAGGTTGAGGACATTGGAGAAAGATTTCAGAGATATTTTTCTCTGTGTGCTGGACAGATTGAGAGAGAGAGAGCCTCTCTAGTTACCAGCACTGATGTGGATATGGAGATGGAGTATTCCTTATTGACAGGCCATCAGATGAGTGCATCCACCACTGGCACTTGGTATGTTGACAATGGAGCCTCGAGCCACATGACAGGTGCTCAAGAGATGTTCTCTGAGATTTCACAGACATGTACAGATGTCGAGGTTGTACTAGGCGATGACATTATTGTTAGAGAAGTTGGTCGGGGGACCATTACATTTCAGAGGGAGTCTATGAGTCCCATGATTCTAAGGGATGTGTTATTTGTCCATGGACTGAAGAAGAACCTTGTATCAGTTTCCACCATTGAGGACAGGGGTCTTGGGGTTTGTTTCTTGGATGGGAGAGTGTAGGTATTCCCCAAGACTACAGGATTATCTACCTCCATGGACATTGGGGTCAGTGTGGAAAGCTATACAAGCTCTTGTTTCAGCCGCAGCATGCTCTAGCACACAGCAACATCAATGAGCTTTGTGAGCTATGGCATCAGAGGATGGCCCACTTACACCACCCAGCTCTGAGATTGTTGAGGAGCATAGTTATAGGTTTACCCAAGTTCAACACTGAGCAGAGTGATGTGTGCAGGGGGTGTGCTTTGGGAAAGTACACCAAGACTGCTTTTCCAAGCAGTGACAACAGAGCAGCAGGAGTACTTGACTTGATCCATTATGATATCTGTGATCCTATGTCATCAGTCTCTTTGACTGGATTTGAGTACTATATCACTTTCATTGATGACTAGTCTAGGAAGACCTGGATCTACTTCTTGAGGAGCAGGAAGTCACCCTTAGTATTGAGTGTCTTCCAAGGGTTCAAAGCCCTTGTGGAGAAGCAGACAGGGAGGAAGATTCAGATGTTGAGATCAGACAATGGGGGTGAGTATACCTCCAAGGAGTTCGATGGATTTTGGACACAGGAGGGTATACAGAGACAAATGACAGTTCCCTACACTCTTGAGCAGAATGGAGTAGCAAAGAGAAAGAACAGGTCGATTGTGAGAGCAGTGAGAGCGATGCTCCATGATCAGAGTTTATCGTTCTTTCTATGGGAAGAGGCATGCAACACTGCAATTTATCTGCAAAATAGGAGTCCTTATCGTGCTTTGGGGAGGAAGAATCCTAAGGAGATGTACACATGCAAGAAGCCTAAGGTGAGCCACTTTTGTATATTTGGTTCTTTGATTTACTCTCACGTCCCTTATGAGAAGAGGATGAATTTTGATCCCACTGCAGAGAGAGGAATCTTTGTGGGATATGATGAGACTTCGAAGGCTTACCGAATTTACCTTCTTGGCCTGAATAAGGTTGTTGTTAGGCGGGAGGTGAAGTTTGACGAGGAGAGAGCCTTCAGGAAAGTCCAGAGAGATAGAGCAGGGGGATCCACCGGCTTCCACACCTCAGGTGACTCAGGATTCTTCGATACAGATCTCAGGTCCACAAGTTTCCGGAGTGACTGGTCACAGGGTACAGGCAAAACTTCTACAGGTTCAGTGGTTCAGGTGACAGGTACTTCAAGGACAGGTTCTGGTTCTGGTTCTCAGGTTACAGGTTCTTCAGGGACTAGTTCATCAGTCATTGGTCCTCTGGGTGTTGGACCTTCTGCTTCTGGGAGTTCTTCAAATGAGGATAAACCAGTATGGGAGGAGCCTTCAAGGAAGAGGAAGCCTAAATGGATTCATGAGACCTTGAAGGAGGAAGAGGCATTTGGTAGACCCCAGGAGGAGATCAGGACAATAGTGATGCTAGATAGATTGGGTATGGCTCTTGTTGCAAGTCTTCGTGATTCAAAACCTTCCACATTTGAGGAGGCGTCTCAGCATCAGGTTTGGAGATATGCCATGATGGAAGAGTACCATTCCATCATGAAGAATGATGCTTGGGAGATAGTGTCGAGACCAAAGGGGAAGTCTGTTGTGACTTCCAAGTGGATCTACAAGGTGAAGCATGCTACGGATGGAAGTGTGGAGAAGTACAAGGCTCGGTTTGTGTCATGGGGTTTTTCACAGGTTGAGGAAGTTGATTATGATGAGACCTTTGCGCTAGTTGCTTGGTATTCTTCCATCAGAGCAGTGATTTCCATAGCAGCAGAGATGGGTTCAAAGATCCACTAGATGGATGTGAAGACCGCATTTCTCAATGGTATTCTATAGGAGGAGGTGTACTTAGAGCAACCACAAGGATTCAAGATTCATGAGAGAGATTCTCATGTGTGCAGGCTGAGGAAAGCCTTGTATGGACTAAAGCAATCTCCTAGAGCTTGGTACTCCAAGATCGATGCGTACTTGACTTCGATGGGTTTTCAGAAGAGTGAGGCTGATCCCAACCTTTACTACATTGTGGTTGGTGGAGATCCTCTCATTCTTTTGTGATATGTTGATGACTTGTTTATCACTGGAGAGGAGCATCTCATTGCACATTGCAAGAGAGACCTTGCTACTGAGTATGAGATGAATGACATTGGGTTGATGCATTACTATCTGGGGATGGAGGTTTGGTAGGAGCCTGGACATATTTTCCTGGGATAGGGGAAGTATGCAGTTGATATTCTGAGGAGATTTTGGATGGAGGATTGCAGGCCAATGTATACACCTATGATCACCAACTGGAAGGAACTTCATGCTTCTGAGGGTAAGTTGGTGGATCCTACACTTTACCGTCAGCTCATTGGGTCGTTGATGTATCTGGTCAACACTAGGCCAGACTTGTGTTTTGCGGTGAACACTCTTAGCCAGTTCATGGTGGAGCCTAGGAGTGTACAATGGACTACCGCAAAACATGTGTTGAGATATCTTGCAGGTACAGTGGACTATGGTTTGGATTACAGGGGTTCGGGTGGAGTCATTTTGGTTGGTTTCACAGATTCAGACTGGGAAGGCAGTGTGAGGGATCGAAAGAGCACTTCCGGTTGTTGTTTCAGTTTGGGCTCGGCAGTAGTGTCATGGTTCAATCGGAAACAAAAGTCCATTGCATTGAGTTCCGTCGAGGCTGAGTATATGGCAGCCAGTGAGGATACTTGCGAAGCACCGTGGCTTCGTAAGCTGTTGGTAGATTTGTTTGATCAGGAGCTTAGGCCTATGGTGATCTACTGTGAAAATCAGAGTTGCATTCAGCTCTCTGAGAATCTAGTGTTCCATGATAGGTCAGAGCATATTGAGATCAAGTACCATTTCATCTGTGACTGCATTCAGAGAGGAGCTGTAGAGTTACAGTACATATTCACTGATGAGCAGGTAGCAGATATCCTAATGAAATCTTTGGGGAGTGGCAAGTTTGTTTTCTTCAGAGACAAGTTGGGAGTGGTGCAGAACACCTTCCTCGGTAAGAGGAAGTGTTAGTTTTTGTACCTAGGGAAGTGTTCCCCTAGTGACTTTTTTCCTAAGTCACTTAGAAGGGGGGAAAAAGTGACCCTTGCATTAAATGACTTGTGAAAGGAATTTAATATGAATTTATAACATAAAGTCACGTTTGATAAATTTAAGTGGGTGAGTAAAAATGCATTTATGAGAATTAAATTAAATAATTTATTCTCATCTCATCTCAACTGTCGGATTTAATTTAATCTCCACCCTTGGAAGAGAAACTCACTTAGGGTTTACTCAAAAAGGAAAAGGGAGGAAAAACATTCCATTCTTGAGAAGAGAGTGAGCTGAAGAGAGAGCAGAGAAGAGGAGCATAAATTTCGAGGAGGTTGCTGGAGCAGTTTTGGAGCAACACGAAATTCGAGGTAGCATTTATTGTTTCCAGCACAGAAACCAAGGCACCGTACAGCAAGAGATTGGTACAGTTTTCGAGGCACCGTACAGCTGAGTATTGGCATGGTTTTCGAGGGTCATACAACAACATTAAATGTTGTACCGTACAACACTATTTTCAAGGAATTTTCTGGGCGTGATTCCCAAGGTTGTGACACAGAAAATGAGTTTCTGTAGTTAACACAGAAATCGGGCAGCAGGCACATAAAACAAACAGTAGGCACAGAAAATGATTTTTTGCAGCAGGTGCAGAAATCGAACAGCAGGCATAGAAAACAATTTTCTACAGCAGGCACAGAAATCGAACATCAAGCACAGAAAACGAGTTTCTGCAGTAGGCACAGAAATCGAGAAGGCTTGGCACATAAATTGAGGAAGCCTCTGGGTGTATTTATTGCGGTGGAGATAAGTTTTATTTTCTACTGTAATTGTTGTTCCATATTTTTGCTGAAGAAATAAAATCTCTCTCTCTAACTGGTTTTGCCCGTGGGGTTTTTTCCAAGGCTATTTGGGGGTTTTTCCATGTAAATTTTTCTGTGTTATTTCAGCTTGTTGGTTTATGTCACGTATTTAGTGTTTTCATCCCCAACCGGTTTTGCATTGGCTGGAAACTACTTATAAAAATTACAGATAGTTAAACACGCTGTAAAAACACTTTTAATAGGCTGAAAACTAATTTAACATGCATGCCATAAAATAAATCAAAATCGGCAATTTTTAGCCAATAGCCCTGGAAAAACCCCCATGGGGAAAACCAGTTAGAGAGAGAGATATTTTATTTCTTCAACAAAAATATGGAACAACAATTACAATAGAAAATACAACTTATCTCCACCGCAATAGATACACCCAGAGGTTTCCTTGATTTCTATGCCAATCCTTCTCGATTTCTGTGCCTACTGCAGAAACTCATTTTCTGTGCCTGCTGTTCGATTTATGTGCCTACTGCAAAAAATCATTTTCTGTGCTTGTTGTTCAATTTCTGCACCTGCTGCAAAAAATCGTTTTCTGTGCCTACTGCCCGATTTTTGTGTTAACTACATAAACTCGTTTTCTGTGTCACAACCTTGGGAATCACGCCCATAAAATTCCTTGAAAACAGTGTTGTACGGTATAGCATTTAATGCTATTGTGCGGCCCTTGAAAACTGTGCCAATACTCAGCTGTACGGTGCCTCGAAAACCATGCCAATCTCCTGTTGTACGGTGCCTTGGTTTTTATGCTGAAAACTATAAATGCTACCTCAAATTTCGTGTTGCTCCAACAACCTTCTCGAAATTCGTGCTTCTCTTCTTTGCTCTCTCTCTTCAGCTCACTCTCTTCTCAAGAATGGAATGTTTTTCCTCCCTTTTCCTTTTTGAGTAAAACCTAAGTGAGTTTCTCATCCAATGGTGGAGATTAAATTAAATCCGACGGTTGAGATGAGATGAGAATAAATTATTTAATTTAATTCTCATAAATGCATTTTTACTCAAACACTTAAATTTATCAAAAGTGACTTTATGTTATAAAGTCACATTAAATTCCTTTTCACAAGTCGTTTAATGCAAGGGTCACTTTTTCCCCCACTTAAGTGACTTAAGCTAAAAGTCACCTAGGGGACACTTCCGAGGTACAAAAACTAACACTCCCTCTTACCGAGGAAGGTGTTCTGCACAACTCCCAACTTGTCTCTGAAGAAGACAAACTTGCCCCCCCAAAGATTTCGTCAGGATATCTGCTACTTGCTCATCAGTGGATATGTACTGCAACTCTACAACTCCTCTCTTAATGTATTCACGGATGAAATGGTACCTAATATCAATATGTTTTGACCTGTCATGGAACACTGGATCATGATCAAACAATTCTACCAACAACTTAAGAATCCACGGTGCCTCGCAAGTAGCCTGGCTGGCTGCCATATACTCAGCCTCAGTGGAACTCAATGCAACGAACTTTTGTTTTCGACTGAACCACGAAACTGCTACCGAGCCCAAACTGAAACAACAACCGGAAGTGCTCTTTCGATACCTCACACTTCCTGCCCAGTCTGAATCTGTGAAACCAACCAAACTGACTCCACCCGAACCCCTATAATCCAAACCATAGTGCACTGTACCTGCAAGGTATCTCAACACATGTTTTGCGGTAGTCCAATGTACACTCCTAGGCTCCACCATGAACTGCCTAAGAGTGTTCACCGTAAAACACAAGTCTGGCCTAGTGTTGACCAGATACATCAATGACCCAATGAGCTGACCGTAAAGTGTAGGATCCACCAACTTACCCTCAGAAGCATGAAGTTCCTTCCAGTTGGTGATCATAGGTGTATACATCAACCTGCAATCCTCCATCTAAAATCTCCTCAGAATATCAATTGCATACTTCCCCTGTCCCAAGAAAATATGTCCAAGCTCCTGCCAAACCTCCATCCCCAGATAGTAATGCATCAACCCAATGTCAGTCATCTCATACTCAGTAGCAATGTCTCTCTTGCAATGTGCAATGAGACGCTCCTCTCTAGTGATAAACAAGTTATCAACATATAACAAAAGAATGAGAGGATCTCCATCAACCACAATGTAGTAAAGGTTGGGATCTGCCTCACTCTTCTCAAAACCCATCAATGTCAAATAAGCATCAATTCTGGAGTATCAATCTCTAAGAGCTTGCTTCAGTCCATACAAGGATTTCCTCAGCCTGCACACATGAGAATCTCTCCCATGAATCTCGAATCCCTGTGGCTGCTCTAAGTAAACCTCCTCCTACAGAAGACCATTGAGAAATGCGGTCTTCAAATCCATTTGGGGGATCTTCCAACCCATCTTTGCTGATATAGACATCACTTCCCTGATAGAAGAATACTGAGCAACTAGCACAAAGGTATCATCATAATCAACTCCCTCAACCTGTGAAAACCCTCGTGCCACAAATGAAGCCTTGTACTTCTCCACACTTTCATCTGCAGCATGCTTCACCTTGTAGATCCACTTGGAAGTCACAACAGACTTCCCCTTTGGTCTCAGCACTATCTCCCATGCATCATTCTTCATGATGGAATGGTACTCTTCCATCATGGCATCTCTTCAGACCTGATGCTGAGAGGCCTCCTCAAATGTGGAAGGCTCTGAATCACGAAGACTTGCAACAAGAGCCATACCCAATCTATCTGGCATCACAACTGTCCTGATATCCTCCTGGGGTCTAACAAATGCCTCTTCCTCCTTCAAGGTCTCCTGAAGCCATTTATGCTTCCTCTTCCTTGAAGGCTCCTCCCATACTAGTTTATCCTCATTTGAAGAACTCCCAGAAGCAGAAGGTCCAACATCCTGAGGACCAATGACTGATGAACGAGTCCCTAAAGAACATGTAACCTGAGAACCAGAACTTGAACATGTCCCTGAAGTACCTATCACCTAAACCACTGAACCTATAGAATTTGTGCATGTACCCTATGATCCAGTCACTCCGAAAACCTGTGGACCTAAGATTTGTATCGAAGAAGCCTAAGTCACCTGAGGTGTGGAAGCCGGTGGCTCCCCTGCTCTATCTCTCTGGACTTCCTGAAGGCTCTCTCCTCATCAAACTTCATGTCTCGCCTAACAACAACCTTCTTCTGGCCAGGAAGGTAAATCCGGTAAGCCTTCTAAGTCTCATCATATCCCACAAAGATGCCTCTCTCTGTAGTGGGATCAAATTTTTCCCTATTCTCAGAAGGGACGTGAGAGTAAGTCAAAGAACCAAATATGCGAAAATGGCTCACCTCAGGCTTCTTTCCTGTGTACATCTCCTCAGGAGTCTTCTTCCCCAATGCATGATGAGGACTCCTATTCTGTAGATAAACTGTAGTGTTGCATGCCTCTGCCCATAGAAAGAATGGTAAATCTTGATCATGGAGCATCGCTCTCGCTACTCACACAATCGACCTGTTCTTCCTCTCTTCTACTCTGTTCTGCTCAGGAGTGTAGGGAACTGTCAGTTGTCTCTGTATACCCTCCTGTGTGCAAAACCCATCGAACTCCTTGGAGGTATACTCACCCCCATTGTCCGATCTCAACATCTGAATCTTCCTCCCTGTCTGCTTCTCCACAAGGGCTTTGAACCCTTGGAATACACTCAATAATAAGGGTGACTTCTTGCTCCTCAAGAAGTAGATCTAGGTCTTTCTAGAGTAGTCATCAATGAAGGTAATATAGTACTCAAATCCAGTCAAAGAGATTGATGACATAGGACCACAAATATCAGAATGGATCAAGTCAAGTACTCCTGTTGCTCTGCTATCACTACTTGGAAAAGCAGTCTTGGTGTACTTTCCCAAAGCACACCCCTTGCACACATCACTCTGCTCAGTGTTGAACTCGGGTAAACCTATAACCATGCTCCTCAACAATATTAGAGCTGGGTGATGTAAGTGGGCCATCCTCCGATTCCATAGATCACAAAGCTCACTGCTACTGATGTGTGATAGAGCGTGTTGCGGCTGAAACAAGAGCTTGTATAGTTTTCCACATCTAACCCCAATGTCCATGGAGGTAGATAATCCTGTAGTCTTGGGGAATACCTGCACTCACCCATCCAAGAAACAAACCCCAAGACCCATGTCCTCAATGGTGGAAACTGATAAAAGGTTCTTCTTCAGCCCAGGGACAAATAACACATCCCTCAGAATCATGGGACTCATAGAATCCCTCTGAAATGTAATGGTCCCCCGATCGACTGCTCTAACAATGGTGTCATCGCCTAGTACAACCTCCACATCTGTACCTGTCTGTGAAAGATCAGAGAACATCTCTCGAGCACCTGTCATGTGGCTTGAGGCTCCGTTGTCAATAGACCAAGTGCCAGTGGTGGATGCACTCATCTGAAGGCCTGTCAATAAGGAATACTCTATCTCCATATCCACATCAGTGCTGGTAACGAGAGAGGCTCTCTCTCTCTCAATCTTTCTAGCACACAGAGAAAACTCTCTCTGAAATCTGTCTCCAAATTCATCAACCTCCGTTGAAGCTACAGTATGTTGTCCCTTCTTCTTCCTACTTGGACACTGTGAAGCATAGTGCCCAAATGTCTAACAACCATAACACTTGATTTTACTCAAGTCCTTCTTCTTCCCACCCTGCTGCTGCTTGGCCCCACTCTTCTTGGGACCCTTCTTCTTCTTCTTCTTCCCCTTTGTTGTCAAAGGCACATTCTCATCATCTTCCCTACCCTGTGAAGAACTTCCCTTTACGAGACCTCTCCCAGTCTCCTCCTGCACAAACTCATCCCACTGTCTCTCCCATGAAGGCAAGCTCTCTCTTCCCACTATAGCCTGCAAAAATGCACCCCAGGGATTGGAAGCCCCATTCAGTGTTGTACGCACAAGCTCAGTAGTAGTGACCACCTCCCCAACTGCTGCTAGCTCATCTCTAACCGCAGATATCCTGGTAAGGTAAGCTGTCACTCCCTCTCCGCCATTCATCTTTATACTCTTCAGTTTCTCCTTGAGAACCATCTTCCGGTTCTCTTAAATGGTACTCTCGTATAAGCTGGTTAAATCACTCCACATCAAACGTGCCCTATCTTTACCATAAATGTGACGGATGATATGGTCTTTAACTACATCAAGGATTATTCTTCTAGCTTTATAGTCCTTCTTGTTGAAGGATGATAATGTTGCTGCATCTGTACCATCAGGAATCTGAACAGGGTTTGCTGTAGTGTTTCTAACCACCTCCTCCCACAGTTTATTCTCCTCTAATATCAGCAAAATCCTATCATTCCATGGCACAAAGTTTCATGTCCCATCCAACCTATCCACCAACCTAAGTCATGTATCCATCTCTACTGTCAACCCAACAAGGTGTTGTTTACTAACAAAAGAAAATACCCAAATCTAGAAATTTCTATGTGGACTGCAAATTTTACTGTTTTCTTCCCCCAAGCTCTGATACCATGTAAATTTTCCTGTGTTATTTTAGCTTGTTGGTTTATGTCACATTTTTAGTGTTTTCATCCCCAACCAGTTTTGCATTGGCCGGAAACTACTTATAAAAATTACAGGCAGTTAAACACACTATAAAAACACTTTTAATAGGCTGAAAACTAATTTAACATGCATGCCATAAAATAAATCAGACTCGGGAATTTTTGGCCAATAGCCTTGGAAAAACCCCCATGGGGAAAACCAGTTAGAGAGAGATAGATTTTATTTCTTCAGCAAAAATATGGAACAACAATTACATTAGAAAATACAACTTATCTCCACCACAATAAATACACCCAGAGGCTTCCTTGATTTCTATGCCAAGTCTTCTTGATTTATGTGCCTGCTGCAGAAACTCATTTTCTGTGCCCGCTGTTCGATTTACGTGCCTGCTGTAGAAAATTGTTTTCTGTGCATGTTGTTCGATTTCTGCACCTGTTGTTCGTTTTCTGTTCCTGCTGCCTGATTTCTGTGTTAACTACAGAAACTTGTTTTCTGTGTCACAACCTTGGGAATCACGCCCAGAAAATTCCTTGAAAACAGTGTTGTATGGTACAACATTTAATGTTGCTGTATGGCCCTCGAAAACTATGCTAATACTCGATTGTACGGTGCCTCAAAAACTGTGCCAATCTACTATTGTACAGTGCCTTGGTTTCTGTGCTTAAAACAATAAATGCTACCTCGAATTTCGTGCTACACCAAAATTGCTCCAGCAACCTCCTCTAAATTTGTGCTCCTTTTCTTTGCTCTCTCTTCAGCTCACTCTCTTCTCAAGAATGGAATGTTTTTCCTCCCTTTTCCTTTTTGAGTAAACCCTAAGTGAGTTTCTCATCTAACAGTGGAGATCAAATTAAATCCGATGGTTGAGATGAGATGAGAATAAATTATTTAATTTAATTCTCATAAAGGCATTTTTACTCACCCACTTAAATTTATCAAAAGTGACTTTATGTTATAAAGTCACATTAGATGCCTTTTCACGAATCATTTAATGCAAGGGTCACTTTTTCCCCCACTTAAGTGACTTAGGCAAAAAGTCACCTAGGGGACACTTCCTAGGTACAAAAACTAACAGTCTACGCTTCATGCATTCACTTAACCGTCAAGATAAAATTTAATGGTAGCATTGGGTTAAAACTGTATAGAAACTTGTGTGTTAAGTTAGATACGTGTTCTGACGTCTTTAAGTGTGGCAACTGTCATTATTTTTTTGCACTGCATCCTGAGGGATTGTAGTTATCCCACGTACCAATCGGTATATCGAATGGCCTTTCACGTACCCTTGGGTATATAGAAAGGTACTTTAGGTACTCGATAGTATATTCGAAGGCTCATGTCGTGTGGTTGTGCATTAGACAACACCACTACATATTTGAGCTCCCACATACCTTGTGTATATTGGGAGACCCTACTAGGATTCCTGTAACCATCCGAGTTAACCTATTGGTCGTCTTGGCGTGGAAATACATCAAGAAAAGCACTCGGGGAGCTACTACGCACATGCTATCAGGTAGTTGGGTCATACAGTCAGGGGTACGGTCCTAATCCTTCCTGGTTAGTGCTCTGAAATATTGGGTCGAGTATAACTATTGGACCCTATGGTATATCACGAGTAGCACCGCCTTGAAAATATCGTGAGGTTCTAAACCATTGAATCCACACCTACCACATAAGTTTTCTTGCGGCTTTAGCTTGTGTATATTTTGGAGTGTATTTTTTCTTTTTGTATATAAAACTCTTAGGAGAAATTTTGGTTCAGTCATTCTGGATGATCAACCTTTAATAAGATCCCGCGGGATTTTAAACTTGCCACCTGAATACCCCCTTAATCATGAGGATAACTCGGGCGCAAATATGGATCAACCTACCACATCTGTGTCACATGAAGAATATACTTCTACCACGGAATCAGGAATGAACTATTCCCCTCCCACAAATCCATCAATCACTGATCCTATGGGTCTGATGATTGTGGAACAACCTGCTTCACACGACACATATTTTCATCATTCGATGGAAGGATGAAACGATAAAATCGTTCCGTACACGAATATCCAGTGTAAATAACAGATATGATCCATAAATGGGAAAATAATAAAATAAATAATTGATAAGATGATGAATATGGAAAATTACAAATAAGGGTTTCTATATATACCCATGTAGTGTCTCATTTCGTGAAGAGGCATAACCTTTCATCAATGTGTCTCTTCATTAAGTGTTTAATTATTGATTTAGTATTATTAATAATTATTTATGTTATTTATTATATATTGTGTTCATTACATTGCCTTCCTCTTAAGGGAATCTTTGTCCTCAAAGCTTATTGACGACAAGGCTTACGTCTGGTTTTTCGCTTGTAATGTCATCTCTCGATCTTTTGTGTTAGTCATACTTGAGGAAACAAGATGATATGAGTTACGCACTCCAAGGAAAAAATACCGCATAGTTTGTGAGGTGGTCCTGTTATCACGCAACTTGTAGTTGCCCCGGTGGTCCTGTTATCACGCAACTTGTAGTTTCCCCTAGTGGTATCCCATCCGGGACGGTAGAGGAGACAGGAAACTAAAGAGGTGACCCAAGAGATGCCACGGTTCCCAATGCAAGGTGGGAGTCACGTCAACCAAGGCACTCTTCGCTTTAGGTCAAGGTGAAACAAGACCTAGGGGGAGACCCTATAACCAATCACAGTTGATTGGACCCAAACATAGGTTTCTAAGGATAAGTAAATGAAGAGTTACGGAAACCAATGCAAGGCTAAGTGGACCTAGAAGTTGAGGTATGGTTGAAGGTGGTTTGAGAAATTGTTAGTGTTTCAACCTATGTATGATTTAGGCCACATAGTTGGGTATGATGACAAGGTGTAGTACCAAATGTTTACACAAGTGGGTCCTATTTTCTTGGGATGTGTGAAATGGCTTTCAGTGGGCCCACAAGGTGAAGCTAAGGTGTGAAATTGGTACTAGAGGTTAGGTAATGATTACATCTATGGATCTAAGTTAATTTTAGGAGGACCCATGTACTAGATCTAGGGTTTGACACAATTCCCAAGGAGTGCGACTTGCTTTGAGGAGGACTAGTGCCTTGTTAAATGGGCTAATGGGGTCAAAAAGGTATGTAAAAATGTAGATCGGGACACCTAGAAGCCAAGTCAAATGGGCTAGATGAGATTGAGTGGTTGGATCTTGCCAGATCTAGGTTTTCATGAAATGACCCTAAGTGGACCACAATCCCTTGAAACAAGGAATGCTACCCCCAAGGCAGATCGTCACAAAATGATGCTCTAGACCTAGGTTTCAAGGTATGGCCGTTCCAAATCCACGAAAATCTCAATCACCCACTTCCTCAAAGTGGGAAAACTCACTCACCCAAGGGAGTGCAACTTTGCTTAAGGAGGGTTAAAAGGGGGGTTAAGTGGACCAAATCACGTCCGATGGCCACCAAACTGTAGATCCAAGTGGCTTGTACCCCGATCTATGTAGATCCCAAAAATAAAGTCAATCCAAGGGTTAGATCTCAGTAGATCTGAGTTTTAAGGTACCAAGAAATTCAAAAGGGGGTTTTAACCCCTTTAAACATGGAATGATGTCCACAAGGTAGAATTCACCAAAGTAAGAATCTGGGGGTAGGTTATCAAGTGTGTAGATTACCAATCAAGTGGGATCTCACCTACCCGTGTGCTAGATCTAACCAAACAAGCCTCTCTCTAGGAAGTGCGATTTGGGTTCAAGAGGGCTTTTTGCCTTGAAAAGTGTGTCAATTCTAAGCCAATCACCACCAAACTATAGATCCAACTAGGGGTGGATGCTATAGAGGTGGGTTTTCAATATCTCTTCAAAAGCACGGCTAGATCTAAGTAGATCTAAGAAAAACTAAAAACAAGGGTTTTAATCTATTAGGGTTTTTATGATCTAGAAATTATGGATGATTCAAGGAAGAATAAGATCATACCTCTTGGAGCATACCTGGATGAAGAGATGAATGCTAGTTGAGACAAAGATTACTTTTCCAAAGATCAAATGGATAATTCTTGAAGCCCTCTTGCCAAATCGATTTTCCCAAGCCACATGTGATTCCCTCTAACCTGTCAAACCAAGGAGCAAAGCATCAATCAGTTTAACATGTTGAAGGTAGATACAAGCAAGAGAGAGATAAACAAAGAATAGTTGACACAAAGGCAAAACCACTCCCTGTCAAACCAAAACGTCTTCTTCCAAGCTTGAAGGGAAAGCCTCCCCACCAATTCGCACTTGTCCAAAAACGTCCTCTTAACCTGTAAATAAGATATGGCAAATATGCAAGATAGCTACAATAGATCCTCCAGTGCAATGGACAAAAGCATTTACAATCGAAACAACCAACATCCACTCCGATCCAAGCATGTACTCCAAAAGATAGAAATTTTATTCCAAGAGCCAAGAGCCAAAAATCTCTAGATGAATTTTACAATGAGAGGCTCCCTCCTTAAATAGGATGGGGAGAGAATACAATCCTATCCACTTTTTCCATGAGTGGCTAAGATTAAAAGATCAAAAGATCTAATCAACGGCTAACAATAAATCATAACAATACATCACATGGATCACCCAATATAATGATAGCGCCCCCACTAAATGGTACAAAAAGAGGGTGACGTCATCCACTAGAGAAGTATAAGTACCAAAATCCACCTCATAGTGACTAGGACATGACAATATAAGCACATGGTGGGGCTAAGAGGCATCAATCCTTACTAGCTCATCCCCAAGGCACAATAAAATAATAAAATATGTCCAAGATAATATAAATGATCAAATCTGTCCTCAAAATCTGTGACAGACTAGCAGTAAAAGACCTCCTGTGATCAATGTGGGCATACCCACATGGTGAAAACTGGCTGGAAGATAGTGAGATCACCCTGGAAGACCCCTATGAAAACCAAATGCCAAAACCTTGCCTCAATTTCCCAAATCGATTTCCTCAGTGACCACTTTATCCCATTTTTTTAATTGCCTCGGTAACTGTGAAAGTGCCAAAACTGCCTCCTAGGGCATCTGCGTTGTCCATCTGAGCCCACCAGGCTCTCCAGAAGGGGGGGTAAATGGTAAAAACAAGTGGCTGGACCACCCCCTTCATCATCAACGCCCTAGGTGAACTGGCCTCTCGGGGCCCCTGCTGCTCAGGCTGGGAAATCAGCCCCAAATCTAGTCAACAAGTGTAAAACTGCATCAATCACTGTCAAAAGTGCCCGGAACTGAAAGATAAGTGTCTCATTGGATCCAAAAGACCCAAATCCACTAGAAATGTGTACTCATACACCATGGGTTGCCCTATTGGGCTAGCTGTAGGGTCCGCCATATATGGACAATGCATAAACTGCTGATCTGAAATAATAAATAAACCTGCTGAACTGCATCAATCATCATCTGCATCATATGTCCATCATATGATATCATCATCAAGCATGTGGGACCATCAATCATCATCAATAGGCATCTATACATGGCCCACATCATCACAGATCCCAATAATATACAACCAAGGACAAATCACATCAGTAGACTAAGACATGCTTCTCTAATCATTTTCACACCCTAGCTCAAAGTATAAGATCCATTCAGTGGCATTAATCAAGTTAGCATATTCCTTTGTTATATAAAATTACTTGCACAATAGTTCAAATGACAAACTCACCCATTGGACATGGTCAAACTGCTAGTGAAGGATGAAGGCTAGGAACAAGGTTGGGCAAAGGGGTTGACCTGTCTAACTCAAATAAAAAATACTTTGGACTGGGAGAAAGGGGAAAGCTACAAACTCTGTGCTGGACAAAATAACACGAGGAATGGCTGTGCCTCACAAATGGATAAGTTGTTCAGAGAGTGCTTATTCAACTTAGGCATCATGTCTACATCAAGTTGATCCAGGTTCATTAGGATCATTCAATTTTATTTCATGGCCTTTTTGGCCTACATAACCCTTCAGATCTCAGGTGTGCTGATAAGCACAACTAGTTGCAGCTTTCATCCAGGGCATGTTTTTCCAATGCATATAAGTTCAGCAATTGTTTAGATATAGCTTTTAAGAACCATTGCTTTTTGGACCTTTCTTATACTCTTCGAGGAGTATTTTTTTAGCTGTTCATCGCTCTTGCCCTTTTTTTTGTTTCCATGGGCGAATTTATAAGTTTCCATAGGTAGAACATGAGCTTTCAGTTTTAGCCAACAACATCTCAAGTGACTAGGGGGAGTTCGAGCCAATGCCAAACATCGGGACAATCGACTAGAATGATTTAGGCCTACAATCCAAATCACCAAAGGCAAATTTTGTCACCAACTTAGAGCCAAGACACTGAATATACAGGGATACAGTCCAAACACAGAGGTAGAAAAATGGGGAAGTCCTCGGTATCAGAAAGTCAAATGAGACAGGTCAAGGTTTAAAGTCAAATAGGAAGGTCATGTATGGATGGAGTCAAGTGAATATGAATCCTACACTAGCAGACAACTGGTGTTAGGAAAGACCATATATATGTAAGGTGGGAAACCAGTGGGTTTTGTTAAATGACCTAAATGTGCAAGCAATTGTCCATTTTATGATTTATAGTTCATTTTAAATAGTTTGCCACCTCAGGAATAATATACCAAGCAAATGCTGTGAATATGACTAAATTAACAAGATAATAATCCACAGTCAGTGATAACATATCCACAGATCATACAACATCATCATAGTAATAATCATCATGTACTATCTAAAACACTACTGCAATACATCTCTAAGCACTGAACTGAAACTATATGGGATAAAGGGTCACATCGGTCATCAAATCTGAACTCTCAAGGCTCAGCCTTGACACAAGGTCTAACATAAGTCTGAATAATATACTGCTCTAATCATGAGTGATCCAAAATGTGCAGATATCTGCTAAGCAAGAATAGTAGCCGTGCTACTATGGTGTGATAACATCTGGCTCCAGCTAGGACAAGTGCTCTAAGGGAGAGAGCGCTTGAGAACCTCAGAATCTCTGGTCTCGATCTGCTCTGCAATCAATCTTTAATCCAACACTGCACCATCCTTGCCTTCAGATTTTATTTTGCACCTGTTCCTGCTCTCACAAACACTAAAATACCTCATGGAGCATGTATGGGACAAATATATAAAATAAAACTGAAAATGACTTCTATTCTAAAACAGAAACTGAAATGCGTAAAAGAAAAATTTAAACTAACATGGCGTATATCATTTATTCATCATTCATTATTTTTATCACTGTGCAGGAGGAAAAGAGAACTTTTTCAAGCAGGCAATCTCACTTGCATAGGCAACCAAAAATAAACATGACAACTAAAAATTCTTTAATGCACGCAGGAGAAGAGACCAATTAAAGAGCAAGACTCAACACAATCAAACAGAAAAACAAGCAGACACTCCAAGCAGAAAAGAAAAAGGGACAATACTCATCACACAGAAAAAAAATAAAAATCACACAAATCCTATTGCTCAAGTGAGCTTATTCAAGACCTACCTACCCTACCCTAACCAACTAGCACAGATGTTAGGTAAAATCATAAATCCAATGTAACCATTCATCAAACAGGTTAATGATTCTTATTTGATTTTTGATAATAGAACAAGTCAAGATTGGGCTAAAGATTAACAAATTTGAGGGCACAATCTTCCTGACTTGTTCAAACATTGAAGAATGGTTTAAATGATGCAATATGAAATTATGCCAAGGAGAAGATTGCCGGATGCAAACATCCTCCATCAAAGAACTGATATGATCATAAAATTTATGCAAGTTAAACTCAGGGATGGATGGAGGGAAGACATAAGACATGTGATTCGATTCATTTTCATACAAATTAACTTCTTCATTTACTTCTCTCACATATTCAATTTGATTCTCCTTGGGACTGATGATCAAATAGAAACCAAGTGGAGACAAATCAAATCTTAGAAGACGAAAAATCAAAGTTAGACCATCTTGATGCTCAAAAATGGAGAAAAGATGGAATTTATCTTTAAACACCTTTTCTAGCCACCTAGAATGATTGATAAATTGACAACAAGCATTATGGTTCCAAAGTGACTGAAAAGGGAAATGAAGTGCATTTTCTCCAAACATGTAATCATGCTTATACTTCTTATTGAAAATTTTAAAAGCAAAAGACTGACTAGACCACCAACCCCAAAAAGATTGAAAAGGATGGATAGGGAGGGTGGAAGCAATTTCTCCCAGATGGATAGAAAAATTTGGCCTTGGAATTTGACAAAAGGAAAGACCTTTTAAAGCAATATTGTTTATTCTAGGAAAGCTAAACTTTTGATCAAGTCTTATATTTACAAACCGAGGGCAAGATTTTAATTCTAATAAATGGATGAAGCTATTTTGGCTAAGGATGGAAAATTTTAAAGGCTCATTATAAGAAGTGGAACAAAGATTAGAGCATCTAGTGTGATTCACTAATTCCTCCTCATCTTGACCTTCTATTGATTCATCATTAAATTCATTTGAGGATAAATGATCATTTTTATTTAAATTGTTAGGGATAAAATCAATAAGTTCATTTAAAACATCCTGATTATTTGCACAATGATCATGTTAAACCACCACTAATGGATCTTGGTCAATGTCCCCACTTTCTTCTTCTTCAAAAATATGATGAGAAATTAAAGGATTGTTAATGATAGAATGATTAAGGAGTTCTTTTTCTGAAGAATCAGAAATTTCTTCAAGGTCAGAAGAGGGGCTACTCAAGGACTGATTTGAAGTGTCATTATTATCATCATGGTCCCTATCAAATTGATCCTCAATAGTACACTTATTGCTTGATGTCTCTGTTAAGGATTCTTCAATATTACTACCCCATTTATTCTTTAATAACCCAACAAACATATCATATCCAGTGATGGATCTTGGGGCTAAATTATCAAACCATGATCCAGCATTTCCACCTAATGTCTCACCCAGGGCCCGCATATAAACATCTTCATCATCAGCACCCCTAACTTCCATATAATCCCAAAATCTTTGTAAGTGATTTTCAATTGGCTCAAAATAATTTCCATAGAAACGAGGCAACCTTTTAGAGTAATTATTTGGCATAAGATGACGTGCCCCATGGATTTCAGAGAAGTCAAAAGGAGATGGCTTAGCTGGATTTCTAATAACTTTGGCCATTCTACTAGGGATTAGTTTTGGATGCCTAACTGGAATGCTAGAGTCATTTGACTGAATGCTTTGGTTGTAAGGCCTTGGTTGAGATTGAATTTTGTTTGAATTAATTGGGTTAATATTTTTACTTGAAGAATGAAAAGAATGATGAGAGTCATAAGAATTATGTACATAATCACTCCCATATTGATATGTTGGCTGACTTTCATTACTTTCTTCCAACTACCCTCTATAGCGAGATAGATTCTCATATATTTCATTCATACACCTTGTCATTTGGAAGAAAACGTCTGAATTCATTTATGATTTACAAATTACAAAATTGAAAGATGGGAATGGGGCCAATCCTCAGCGGAGTCACGAATTGGAGTCGCCAGGTATATTTTTTAAACTCTTCTACCAAGATGTATGTCGTTTGAAGCACAGGGAGAGAAAGAGATACAAAGGTATGATGAACCAAGGTAGGCCTCTACCTCCCCGGCAACGGCGCCGAAAGTGTTATCACACAACTTGTAGTTGCCCCTAGTGGTATCCCATCTGGGACGGTAGAGGAGACAGGTAACTAAAGAGGTGACACAAGAGATGCCACAGTTCCCAATGCAAGGTGGGAGTCATGTCAACCGAGGCACTCTTTGCTTTAGGTCAAGGTGAAACAAGACCTAGGGGGAGACCCTATAACCAATCACAGTTGATTGGCCCCAAACAGAGGTTTCTAAGGATAAGTAAATGAAGAGTTACGGAAACCAATGCAAGGCTAAGTGGACCTAGAAGTTGAGGTATGGTTGAAGGTGGTTTGAGAAACTGTTAGTGTTTCAACCTATGTATGATTTAGGCCACATAGTTGGGTATGATGACAAGGTGTAGTACCAAATGTTTACACAAGTGGGTCCTATTTTCTTGGGATGTGTGAAATGGCTTTCAGTGGGACCACAAGGTGAAGCTAAGGTGTGAAATTGGTACTAGAGGTTAGGTAATGATTACATCTATGGATCTAAGTTAATTTTAGGAGGACCCATGTACTAGATCTAGGGTTTGACACAATTCCCAAGGAGTGCGACTTGCTTTGAGGAGGACTAGTGCCTTGTTAAATGGGATAATGGGGTCAAAAAGGTATGTCAAAATGTAGATCGGGACACCTAGAAGCCAAGTCAAATGGGCTAGATGAGATTGAATGGTTGGATCTTGCTAGATCTAGGTTTTCATGAAATGACCCTAAGTGGACCACAATCCCTTGAAACAAGGAATGCTACCCCCAAGGCAGATCATCACAAAATGATGCTCTAGACCTAGGTTTCAAGGTATGGCCGTTCCAAATCCACGAAAATCTCAATCACCCACTTCCTCAAAGTGGGCAAACTCACTCACCCAAGGGAGTGCGACTTTGCTCAAGGAGGGCTAAAAGGGAGGTTAAGTGGACCAAATCACGTCCGATGGCCACCAAACTGTAGATCCAAGTGGCTTGTACCCCGATCTATGTAGATCCCAAAAATCAAGTCAATCCAAGGGTTAGATCTTAGTAGATCTGAGTTTTAAGGTACCAAGAAATTCAAAAGGGGGTTTTAACCCCTTTAAACATGGAATGATGTCCACAAGGTAGAATTCACCAAAGTAAGAATCTGGGGGTAGGTTATCAAGTGTGTAGATTACCAATCAAGTGGGATCTCACCTACCCATGTGCTAGATCTAACCAAACAAGCCTCTCTCTAGGAAGTGCGATTTGGGTTCAAGAGGGCTTTTTGCCTTGAAAAGTGTGTCAATTCTAAGCCAATCACCACCAAACTATAGATCCAACTAGGGGTGGATGCTATAGAGGTGGGTTTTCAATATCTCTTCAAAAGCACGGCTAGATCTAAGTAGATCTAAGAAAAACCAAAAACAAGGGTTCTATTAGGGTTTTTATGATCTAGAAATTATGGATGATTCAAGGAAGAATAAGATCATACCTCTTGGAGCATACCTGGATGAAGAGATGAATGCTAGTTGAGGCGAGGATTACTTTGCCAAAGATCAAATGGAGAATTCTTGAAGCCCTCTTGCCAAATCGATTTTCCCAAGCCACATGTGATTCCCTCTAACCTGTCAAACCAAGGAGCAAAGCATCAATCAGTTTAACATGTTGAAGGTAGATACAAGCAAGAGAGAGATAAACAAAGAATAGTTGACACAAAGGAAAAACCACTCCCTGTCAAACCAAAACGTCTTCTTCCAAGCTTGAAGGGCAAGCCTCCCCACTAATTCGCACTTGTCCAAAAACGTCCTCTTAACCTGTAAATAAGATATGGCAAATATGCAAGATAGCTACAATAGATCCTCCAGTGCAATGGACAAAAGCATTTACAATCGAAATAACCAACATCCACTCCAATCCAAGCATGTACTCCAAAAGATAGAAATTTTATTCCAAGAGCCAAGAGCCAAAAATATCTAGATGAATTTTACAATGAGAGGCTCCCTCCTTAAATAGGATGGGGAGAGAGTACAATCCTAACCACTTTTTACATGAGTGGCTAAGATTAAAAGATCAAAATATCTAATCAACGGCTAACAATAAATCATAACAATACATCACATGGATCACCCAATATAATGATAGCGCCCCCACTAAATGGTACAAAAAGAGGGTGACGTCATCCACTAGAGAAGTATAAGTACCAAAATCCACCTCATAGTGACTAGGACATGACAATATAAGCACATGGTGGGGCTAGGAGGCATCAATCCTTACTATCTCATCCCAAAGGCACAGTAAAATAATAAAATATGTCCAAGATAATATAAATGATCAAATCTGTCCTCAAAATCTGTGACAGACTAGCAGTAAAAGACCTCCTGTGATCAATGTGGGCATACCCCCATGGTGAAAACTGGCTGGAAGATAGTGAGATCACCCTGGAAGACCCCTATGAAAACCAAATGACAAAACCTTGCCTCAATTGCCCAAATTGATTTCCTCAGTGACCACTTTATCCCATTTTTTTAACTGCCTCAGTAACTGTGAAAGTGCCAAAACTGCCTCCTAGGGCATCTGCGCTGTCCATCTGAGCCCACCAGGCTCTCCAGAAGGGGGGGTAAATGGTAAAAAAAAGTGGCTGGACCACCCCCTTCATCATCAACGCCCTGGGTGAACTGGCCTCTCGGGGCCCCTGCTGCTCAGGCTGGGAAATCAGCCCCAAATCTGGTCAACAAGTGTAAAACTGCATCAATCACTGTCAGAAGTGCCCGGAACTGAAAGATAAGTGTCTCATTGGATCCAGAAGACCCAAATCCACTAGAAATGTGTACTCATACACCATGGGTTGCCCTATTGGGCCAGCTGTAGGGTCCGCCATATATGGACAATGCATAAACTGCTGATCTGAAATAATAAATAAACCTGTTGAACTACATCAATCATCATCTGCATCATATGTCCATCATATGATATCATCATCAAGCATGTGGGACCATCAATCATCATCAATAGGCATCTATACATGGCCCACATCATCACAGATCCCAATAATATACAACCAAGGACAAATCACATCAGTAGACTAAGACATGCTTCTCTAATCATTTTCACAGCCTAGCTCAAAGTATAAGATCCATTCAGTGGCATTAATCAAGTTAGCATATTCCTTTGTTATATAAAATTACTTGCACAATAGTTCAAATGACAAACTCACCCATTGGACATGATCAAACTGCTAGTGAAGGATGAAGGCTAGGAACAAGGTTGGGCAAAGGGGTTGACCTGTCTAACTCAACTCAAAAATACTTTGGACTGGGAGAAAGGGGAAAGCTACAAACTCTGTGCTGGACAAAATAACACGGGGAATTGTTGTGCCTCACAAATGGATAAGTTGTTCAAAGAGTGCTTATTCAACTTAGGCATCATGTCTACATCAAGTTGATCCAGGTTCATTAGGATCATTCAATTTTATTTCATGGCCTTTTTGGCCTACATAATCCTTCGGATCTCAGGTGTGCTGATAAGCACAACTAGTTGCAGCTTTCATCCAGGGCATGTTTTTCCAATACATATAAGGTCAGCAATTGTTTAGATATAGCTTTTAAGAACCATTGCTTTTTGGACCTTTCTTATACTCTTTGAGGAGTATTTTTTTAGTTGTTCATTGCTCTTGCCCTTTTTTTTGTTTCCATGGGCGAATTTATAAGTTTTCATAGGTAGAACATGAGCTTTCAGTTTTAGCCAACAACATCTCAAGTGACTAGGGGGAGTTCGAGCCAATGCCAAACATCGGGACAACCGACCAGAATGATTTAGGCCTACAATCCAACTCACCAAAGGCAAGTTTTGTCACCAACTTAGAGCCGAGACACTAAATATACAGGGATGCGGTCCAAACACAGAGGTAGAAAAATGGGGAATCCTCGGTATCAGAAAGTCAAATGAGACAGGTCAAGGTTTAAAGTCAAATAGGAAGGTCATGTATGGATGGAGTCAAGTGAATATGAAGCCTACACTAGCAGACAACTGGTGTCAGGAAAGACCATATCTATGTAAGGTGGGAAACCAGTGGATTTTGTTAAATGACCTAAATGTGCAAGCAATTGTTCATTTTATGATTTATAGTTCATTTTAAACAGTTTGCCACATCAGGAATAATATACCAAGCAAATGCTGTGAATATGACTAAGTTAACAAGATAATAATCCACAGTCAGTGATAACATATCCACAGATCATACAACATCATCATAGTAATAATCATCATGTACTATCTGAAACACTGCTGCAATACATCTCTAAGCACTGAATTGAAACTGTATGGGATAAAGGGTCACATCGATCATCAAATATGAACTCTCAAGGCTCAGCCTTGACACAAGGTCTAACATAAGTCTGAATAATATACTACTCTGATCATGAGTGATCCAAAATATACAATCATCATAGCCATGCTCTGAATAATGGAAGCTCTGGAATGTGCAGATATCTGCTAAGCTAGAATAGTAGCCCTGCTACTATGGTGTGATAACAGGTCCATATGAGATCTATCTTCATTGGTGTTGTTTGTTGATCGCATTGTTGGATGGAACTTCTTGTTTTCTTCTTACTTTGTTGATTTGTGTTCTTTCTCTTATAAAATCATGACTCTTGTGTTTATGCTCATTTTGACCCTATCGTCGGTCAAAATGAATTTTATAATTTGGGTGTCGATAAGGAGTTATTGTTGTTTGTTTTTTTACTAGATTGCCTTCTTTCTAAGCCGTGACAAGGACTGAATTTGTATTTGCTTATTTTTTCTCAACCTGGATTTTTGAGTCCAAGGGCTTTGATGTCCTCTTTTGAATTTGCTCCAACTTATTGTCTAATGAGTCTTTTTCTTTTTCAATATTTCGGGTCATTTCTTCTTGCACTTTCTTATCATCTCTAAGCTTTTGAATCTGATCCATTAGATCTTGTTTGTGCTTCTTGAGGTGACCATTTTCATCAATGTTTTCTAATAGTTTCTTCTGAATATATCAATTCTGTTGGAGCATTTTCCAACCACACATCATTTATTTTATCCTTACAGCTTAATTATCCACTTATCCTAAGTATTATTGACTCAATCATGTGCCTACATCCTCAGCAGATCATAGTTTCAGTCAACTGAGCCTCCTCCTACATTCTAGGAGCCAACTGAGCATCCTCCTATATTCTAGGAGCCAACTAGGCCACCTACCAATCCTCCTCCACCATTCAGGGATTGATTTGCATGACTAATGCGCATTATTCATCCAACTGGTGAAACTAGGGAGCCTTACTACACTGTTTAACCTGATCTGGTGTTATTCTCACCTAACATTCAGTTCAACTGCACACATATGGTGCCCTCCCCTATTTTTGGGCATTCAGTTGAGTTCTGCATTGAGTTAGACTCAGTTAGTCAGTTTCAAAGTCTGTTAGAGTCAATTATTGATTAGTTAAGTGGATAACCGATGTGTCGAGTGGTGTTAACTTCCTAGTAAGCCACTCTCATGCATCAATTCGAATGACCACCTTTGGAATTCGAATTGCTTGTCTTATTGTAGCCATTGTTACACATTGTAAACTATCTTCTGAGTTTATGAGATTATTCTACTGCTTCAAACCTTCTGCACAGTGTTTCCATACATCTTGTTTCATGCATATCTAGTAACTGTTGTGTTTGTTCCATAAATCTGTTGTGCTTGAGATTTCACATGGTATCAAAGCTCCATGGTAGGGACAGGACAAATTTTCCATAGGGATTATGCACTGATGATTCTGCACTAGTGATTCTGCACTTCTGCACCAGTGCTTTTTGCACTATAAACACATATGGAGATTAAGCAAGTTTGCTCAAAAATATTCCAACTCTGTACCAAAAGCCGAAAGTTTTCCACATAATTCCCAGATATTGTGCATCCGACTCTTCAAGCTTGCTTGATAATCTATGCCGGGTGTGTTGCAACTTGAAAATTGCAGGTTGTCGACCTAAATGGTTCTTATTTGTTTGTCATTGCAGGTTTCTCACTTCCTCCTATTGCATTCGCTATTGCAGAGATGGAATATTCTTCACAAAATATTCTTACTCCATTCAACTATGATGAGTGGAAACCAAAGATGATATCATGTCTGAAGAGACAATGTCTTTTTGATATGTGTATTGGTGTTACAAGATATTTTTCTTTCGATGAAGAGGAGAATGATTGGCTAAATGACCGTGACAGAGCCTTTGGAGCAATGTGTATTTCTATGTCTCCTAGTATGCGTTATCTCAGTAAAACTGTTGAAAATCCAAATGATCTATGGGCCCAACTGGATAGAGAATTTGGAAAACAGAAAGAAGAGGATCATGCTAGCCATTTGGAGAACAAGCCTAGTGATACCTCCTTAAGTGTTCTCTCTAATTATGTCTCGGCCTCAACCATGTCTCATGACAAATTTGTTCAAGATGAATAAGAAACTGCAGATTCAACACTCATGTTCTCAATGTCTTCTATTTCGAATTCTGAGCAAGATAAGCCAGCTCGTACTATAGAATCTGAAGAGGTCCTTAAATCCTCTCTTTCACATGAGTTTGTTGGTGTGCAGAATGATGATCTATTGAATTTTTTGGAGGTAAAATCAGTTTTTGGAGGTGATGCATTCGCCCTCCTTGATCACATGCTTCCTATGTAATTATGTTCAATCATTGGCACATGTTCTCAGAGTTTCATTGAAGATGGCGGACACTACCATTCGCTTGAGTTCAAGTCTCATGCACTTTTTGGTGATTTTGATTTTGATCTCACCCCTATTGGTTCAAAGAAGATCACAATAAATCATCTATCGATTCTTGGATTTGTTCTCACCATGTTCGGTATGAAGAGCAAGTTCAAAAAGCCTCCATGGGATAGAATTTCGACAATGAAGAGAAGATATTTGGATCCACAAAGTACTGAGTGCATCCTCATTGGATATGGTGAAGAATCCAAAGGATACAAACTCATGGATATCAGATCCAAAAAGATATTCATTGTAATACCCCATTTTTCCCTTGATGTTATTTGGCTTCAATGTAAATACTGTGTATATGCAGTGTGTGTATTTTCCCTAGTGTGGAGCTCAAGGACAAGGCCCCACTAGTGGATGTTTAAGGATTATTGCTTAAGCAAGTATTTGGACAATTTGATTATTCATGGGTTTCTAAGCCATTAAGAAATGTAAATGATGTAATTATTATTAATGAATAAAATACCCAAGAAGCTGGCTGAGGAGGCAACTAATGAGAAGGGGCCATGTGTATCCACTAGGGAGAGGTGAGGGGGTTTTGGGGATTTTTTTCCCATGTTGCCACATGTCTTCCTGTGAACCAGTTTGAACTCCCTGATGACATTAATGCAGTTGCAGAAGGTGGTTGAGAACCTTGTTGCTGAAGCCGATGGAGTATGGACCATGCCTGCAATTTTGTATGGCAGGGCATGGCTTTGATTGCTTACCCCATAAGACACTCAACATATGGATCTCGCTAAACGATTTTGGGACTACCCGTTCTAGTGAAGGACATTCACACGTTCACTCATTCACCCATCATTCATTCACGCACTTTCCCTCCATGATCCATCGCCCGCAGAGAGAGAACTTGCTCATATGTCCCTGCATATGCAGAGCCATTAGAGTAGTATAACCTGAAGATAACCATGTTTTCCTTGGGTAATAGAAATACCAAAGAGTTGATAGCCATGAAAACTGTGTGTGTGAACCCAGTCTGCCGATGACAGAGTGATAGAACCAGTGAGGAAACTGCAAGCTTAAACCATGTAGAGAAACCATGAGAGAGTGGGAGCTTGGATCGCAGAGGATAAGATTGCTGAACAGAGCCTTGTCTGTAAGCCTGGAATGAGTTAGCTCGTTGAACTGTGGAAGAGGGTTGGGTTGCTTGATAAACCCAGTGAAGGCTGAAGTCTCATAGAACTAGTGACTGGACCTTTCTATTCCCATCCTGGAATAGCACTGGAAGGGAATAGGCCTTAAGGGACTGTGCAACAGAGAAGAGGGTCTTCCTTGTGTTGGATGTGGTAGGTAATGTGGGTGCCAGGTCGACTGAGTGTTGAGATGCATGCAGCTCTATGGTTGAGCTCACTGGCTTAGCAGCGCCTCCCTTGCTGTCCCTGTTCGCCTGGTAAACCCACTGCCGGTTGGCTTAACATGATCAACTTGCCTAATATGTTTGATAAAACCAATGGTATGCTAGCTTGGCATGATTGTGTTGCTTGGTATGCCTGATAAACCCACTACAGGTTGGCTCAGCATGACCAGCTAGCCTGGTATGTTTCATAAACCCAACTGTATGTTGGCTTGGCATGACCCTGCTGTTGGTATGTTTGATAAACCCAACTGGAAGTTGGCTTAGCATGACCTGTGTGTCCCTGAATGCTTGATAAACCCACTGAAGGTTGGCTTAGCATGGGTAGGTGCCTTGGAATGCTTGATAAACCCAACTACAGAATGGCTTAGCATTGGGATGGAACCTTGACTGTGAGAGAACCTGATTGTTAAATTTTGAGCATTCATTCACAATACTCTAGGATCTTTACTGAGAGAATAACATGTACAGTAAATCAATGCATAACAATCATAACAAGCATGTCAATCATCACAAGAATCAAAAGCATGAGAGATAAGAGACACAAAGTTTCCGTGGGGAAAACCCTAAGGTGAAAAACCCCACAACTTCCTTAGAGATAGAGAGAGCAATGGCTCAACCAAAGTACAACCAAAATACATAGAGATAGTCTCATAGTAGCAAATGATCCTCCTCCTCACTAGTGCACCACTTTCTGAGTGAGAGAAGTGTGAGTTTCCGAGTGATCAAAATAGAGATCTCCTGATCTCTATTTATACTAGTCTGTTTTCCCAGTGACCTTATGGGGCCGACTTGTCTAGCTAGGTACATCAACCATATAATATATATTTCAGGGCCGACCCCACACATGGTGGTCTAATAACCCATCGGTAAGTACACACACTTGCGACACTTGTCAATACACATGACGACACTTCCTTATAGAGGAATAACACATCTCTTATAAGGGTACAATAAATATATAGATGAAATACATTCCGAAGTTACATATACATCAACACTCCCTCTTAACTAGGAAGGTATTTCTCAACACAGATTTGCTAGACAAGTCTTCTTCTCGGGATCATCATCATCATCATCATCACTACTGCTGCTATCTCAACCACTCTCTGACTCTACTTGTCATAGGAAGTTCTATAGAACCAGTCCTTTTTCATACTGGATGTAGGCCCACCACCTGCAGGTCTTCGTCATCACTGGCCATACTGTGGAAATCTCGAGACTTATTACGTGCGTCACAAAACCTTAAAAGAGTCTCTTGACTAGAAAGAACCCTAAAGAGAATCTGAGGCCTTTTTCATCCTGTCCAGATCTCCAGGACTTATTACATGTGACCCCACCACAAAACCTCGAAAGAGAATCCCAGGACTGACTACGAGCACAAGGCTCAACTTATCGGATCTCCTAGGGCACAAATTACATGTGGTCACCACAAAACCTCAAAAGAGCATCCTAGGACTTATTACGAGCACAAGGCTCAACCTATCGGATCTCCTAGGGCACAAATTACATGTGGTCATGGAAAAACCTCGAAAGAGCATTCAGGACTGATTACGAGCACATGGCTCAACCTATCGGATCTCCCAGGGCATAGATTACATGCCATAGGACAAAACCTCGAAAGAGAATTTGCCAGATATCCCAGGGTACAAATTACATGCCATAGGCAAAACCTTGAAAGAGTATCTGCAAATCTCTCAGGGCACAAATTGTATGTCCTCCCAAGCAAAACCTCGAAAGAGCATTTTCGAGATATCCCAAGGTACAAATTACATGCCATAGGCAAAACCTCGAAAGACTATCTGCAAATCTCCCAGGGCACAAATTACATGCTTATCTGCACAACTTGTTCCACGGCCACAGAGTATCAACCTGATACTCACCATACATCATCCTGATCATCATCACTGCAACATCTTGCTGCATGTCATCTGGAGAAACATCTTGAAGTTCGTCATCCATGATCATCCTGATCATACATTGCATCCACCTGATGCATACCAAGTATCTACCTGATACATATCATCACACATGATCCTCCTGATCATACAATGTATCCACCTGATACATACATAGATACATGATCCACACAATGCATCTAACTGATATATATCGATATACATGATATACCTGATCATACACAGTATCCACCTGATACATATATAGATACATGGTCCAAGCATCCAACATGATGCATATACAAAATACATACAAATGATCCAACCGATCATATCCAGCATCCAACATGATGCGTACATACATATACATATAAATGATCCAACTGATCATATCCAACATCCAACATGATGCGTACATACATATACATATAAATGATCCAACTGATCATATCCAGCATCCAACATGATGCGTACATACATATACATATAAATGATCCAACTGATCATATCCAACATCCTCCTGATGCATATACAGAGCAGTAACTGGAGCATCGTCTTGATGCTCATCATCCAACGCTTACATCCACAGCCATGTGAAGGATCCTCCTTCCAGCATGCTTGGAATGGCTTCTGCAAATGTGTCCATCACTTCTTCCTTGAAGTGTCATCAATCCGAAGAACACCAAGACTCTCTCTGAAGTACTCGAACTTCACTCTGGCTAGTGGCTTCATCAGTACATCTGCAATCTGCTCATCCGTCGCAACATATAGGAGCTTCACTGCTCCTCTCTTCACCATATCCCTGATATAGTGATATTTGATCTCTATGTGTTTCGACCTATCATGAAACACTGGGTTCTTAGACAGCTTCACACAACTCTGGTTATCACAGAAGATACTAGTAGCATCCAATGGGAGATCAAATAACTCAGACAGTAGCTTCCGTAGCCATACTGCCTCACAACTAGCTGAACAGGATGCAACATACTCTGCCTCAGCTGTACTCAGTGCTACATAGGACTGCTTCCTGCTAAACCAAGAGATCACACCTGATCCCATACTGAAGCAGCATCCAGATGTGCTCTTCCTATCTGCAGCACTGCCAGCCCAATCCGAATCAACATAACCCTGCAGGTTAAACTTTTGATTCGCTTCATACTTGAGCCCATAATCCACTATACCCTTCAGGTACCTCAGAACATGCTTTACATCAATCAGATGAACACTCCTTGGATCTGTCAAGAACTGACTCAATGTGTTCACAGCAAAGCAAATATCTAGTCACGTGTTTGTCAGGTACATCAAGGACCCAATCATCTGACGATACACAAAGACATCAACTGGCTCAGATGAAGCATTACATAGAAGCTTCAGATTCGATGCCATAGGTGTGGCCATGGCCTTGCAATCCATCATCCCGAACCTCTTCAGGATATCTACAGTATACTTCCCTTGTCCAAGGAAGATCCCATTTGTACTCTGCCACACCTCCATACCTAGGAAATAGTGCATCATCCCCAAGTCCTTCATATCGAACTCGGCAGCAAGCTTCCCCTTTGTATCTGCAATCAATTTGTCATCTCCTGTTACAAATAGGTCATCCACATATAAAAGTAGAACCACAGGATTCCCTTCCTCAACCTTGTAGTAAAGGTTGGAATCCGCTTTACTCTTAGTAAAGCCCAAACTAGATAGGAAACTGTCCATCCTACCATACCAAGTTCTGGGAGCTTGCTTCAAGCCATACAAGGCCTTCTTCAATCTGCATACATATGACTCCTTGTCATGTGTTTCGAAACCGAGTGGCTGCTCCACATATACTTCCTCTTCAACTACACCATTCAAGAAAGCAGTCTTGACATCCATCTGGTGTATTTTCCATTTCATTGCTGCAGCCAGGGCAAGTACTGTTCTGATGGAAGTATACCTGGCTACAGGTGCAAAAGTTTCTTCATAATCTATTCCCTCTTTTTTAGAGAAGCCACGAGCTACGAATCTTGCCTTGGATTTCTCTACACTGCCATCTGCAGCATGCTTGATTTTGTAGATCCATTTAGAAGTCACAACAGACTTCTCTTTAGGTCTTGGGACAACATCCCAAACATCATTCTTCATTATTGATTGGTATTCCTCAACCATGGCATCCTTCCATTCTTTCTTTTCCGCTGCTTCTTCATAACTGGAAGGTTCTTTGTTCATAATGTCAGAGAGTAAAGCAACATAGCTAGTATGTGATCTGGTTCTCTTCTTTGCTCTGTGTTCTTCTTCTGGAATGCCAAATCTTTTTGCATCTTGAATGAGCTCTCTAGCCCATGGAGGTTTCCTCTTGTGAGAGTTATCCTCACGGGGTGGATCTACAGGTTCTTGCGGATCTTCAAACTCACGAACAACTTCTGGAATTGCTTCAATCATGGTAGTGTCTTGAAATCTAGTTTCCTTGGGTTCTTAATAAAATTTGATAGGTGCCTTCCTTGATTTGATGAATGCTGATTTTTCATCAAATGTTACATCCCTGCTGACATCAATCTTCTTGAACCCTGGAAAGTATATTCTGTAAGCCTTCGAGCTTTCACTGTAACCCACAAAGATACCCTTCTTTCCTGAAGGATCTAGCTTGGTCCTCCTTTCCTTTGGGAAATGTGTGTATACTGGACAACCAAATATTCTGAGATGGCTGACTTCAAGTTTCTTACCAGAAAAGACCTCTTCTAGTGTTTTGTTGTCCAATATCTTGTGGGGTGTTCTGTTCTGTACATATACAGTTGTTCTAGCTGCTTCTACCCATAGATGCATAGGTAGATCCTGGTCATGCAGCATTGCCCTTGCTGCTTCCATGATTGTTCTGTTCTTTCTTTCTGCAACTCCATTTTGTTGTGGATTGTAAGGAGCAGTCAACTCCCTCTTAATCCCTGAATCACTGCAAAGCTTCTTGAAGTCACCTGAGGTGAATTCTCCACCATTGTCGGATCTGAATGTTTTGATCTTCTTGTTAGTTTGATTCTCCATCAAGGTTTTGAAATCCTTGAACTTATCAAACACTTCATCTTTGTTCTTCAAGAAGTATACCCAAGTCTTCCTGGAGAAGTCATCAATAAACGAGACATAGTAAACATACCCACTCAGAGAACTGGATCACATAGGACCACATACATCTGAGTGGATGATTTCTAGGATACCTTTTGCCTTGCTTTCACTGCTTGAGAAAGCCTTCTTAATGTTCTTACCTTTTGCACATCCTTTGCAAACACCTTCATGTTTGGTCTTGATTTCAGGAAGACCCTCTATAGCCTTGCTTGCAATTGGAAGTGCCCTATAGTGCATATGAGAAAGTCTTCTATGCCAAAGTTCACTTGGCTCCATGGATTCATGCACCATGGCATGTTCAAGTTGACCCTTCAATTTATACAATCCTCCCTCTTGCTCTCCAATCACTACTGCATCATCGGTTATTTTACCCTTTGGTCACATTAGGACTTGGCCATCTACAAATGTAACCCTCATGCCTTTTTCATCCAATGCAGAGATGGAGAGAAGATTCTTCTTGAGCCCAAGTACATAAAGAACTTCTTTGATCTTTAGAGATTTTCCAGAATCTAGGTTGTAGTGGGCTTCACCACTTCCTTTGATAGGGTATTGGTAATCATCCCCAAGTTTTACCTTATGGGGTGACTCATGTTCAGATAAGTTTACAAAAGATTCTTTAAAACCAGTCATGTGTTTGGAAGCCCCACTATCAATCAACCAATCATTACAACCATGGGAGATAGTACCTGTGAGAGCAGAGATTAGAACATATTCTTCTTCACTTGATGAATCATCATCACTTTCTTCCCTAGCCTTCTTCTTTGGAGGTGCATCATTCTCAGCAGCATGAGCATGATATATTCTTTTGTTATTCTTCTTCTTGTTGTTGTTGTATTTCTTCTTCTTGGGACAGTCTGAAGCAAAGTGTCCCTTCTCATTGCAATTGAAGCATCTAAGATCTTTCTTATCTTTATGATAATGGTGGTGCGAGAATTTCCTGTTATGAGATGATTCTTTCTTGGACTTTCCTTTCCTAGCATGTGCTGTGAGAGCTTGATCTTCATTTCCCATATTTTCTTCTCGGGCCACAAGCCTAGCTTCTTCTTGAGAGCATTCCTCCCACAGTCTACTGAAAGAGATCAATTTCTTTCTTGCACAGATTCCTTGAATAAAGGAGTCCCATGACCTAGGTAGGCCATTCAGAGTGGTCATAACAATTTCACCATTGTCCACTACTTCATCCACAGCTTCAAGTTGTTCCTTGATCTGAGATACCTTGGAGAAGTAATATTGAATGGTTTCTCCATTTGACATCTTGACCCCTTTCAATTGATTCTGCAGAGTCATCTTTCGATTTATGGTCTTCCCTTCAAATAACTTGGTCAGGGAGTCAAACATCTCCTTGGGTGTCTTTAGAGAAGACACATGGGGTATGAGATGATCTTTGATAGAATCAGCAATGATTCTCTTTGCCTTGACAAAGTTCTTCTTATGCAATACTTTAACCTCTTCATCCTCTGGGATAGGGATGTCTTCTTTTATATATGAGTCCAACTCATTCTCTTCCAAGATTAACCCAATCCTATACTTCCAGGATCGGAAGTTATCAGCCCCTTCAAGCTTATCCTCAAGCTTGGTGTGGTGAGGCATCTTAAGAGTACTTCAAATGGAAATAGAAAAGATTTAGGTCTTACCACTTGAATTGCTGAAAATTGGATCTGGTCCCAGATTAGGGTTTGTCGGAAAAACCTTAAAAATTCAAAATGTGAATTTCAACTTTCTAAAATGATAGAAAGATGCGCCTTAATGAGCTGATCAACCTAGTGTATTTAGAAACTGAGATCTGCAAAGCTACACCCTTCAAACTGCCTTTTTGTCTTCCCGGATTCACTAAGGAGAGCCCTGAATTAGGGTTTGAGTTTCTTGGAGACCTACCCAGCCAAAAATCTCGATCCAAAGCTCTAAACTTTGATTTTTGCAAGGAGCTTCCAGCTATGTCTTCAGATTTCAGAAATTCCTATTTTTGTGGAAACCCTAATTTTTAGGGCCAAATATGAAAATGCTCAGAATTGAATTCTGAATTGGACAGATAGATTCTCCTTGATGAGTAGAGTCAATATACTATACTGCTTTTCCAAAATCTGTGGAGAGAAACCCAATAAACAAGAAACTCAAGTTTTCGTCACTGCAGAATGTCTTCTTCTCAGGTTAGCTCTGATACCATGTTAAATTTTGAGCATTCATTCACAATACTCTAGGATCTGTACTGAGAGAATAACATGTACAGTAAATCAATGCATAACAATCATAACAAGCATGTTAATCATCACAAGAATAAAAAGCATGAGAGACAAGAGACACAGAGTTTCCGTGGGGAAAAAAAACCCCACAACTTCCTCAGAGATAGAGAGAGAAATGGCTCAACCAAAGTACAACCAAAATACACAGAGATAGTCTCCTAGTAGCAGATGATCCTCCTCCTCACTAGTGCGCCACTTTCTGAGTGAGAGAAGTGTGAGTTTCTGAGTGATCAAAATAGAGATCTCCCGATCTCTATTTATACTAGTATGTTTGCCCAATGACCTTATGGGGCCGACTTGTCTAGCTAGGTACATCAACCATATAATATATATTTCAGGGCCGACCCCACACATGGTGGTCTAATAACCCATTGGCAAGTACACACACATGCGACACTTGTCAATACACATGATGACACTTCCTTATAGAGGAATAACACATCTCTTATAAGGGTACAATAAATATATAGATGAAATACATTCTGAAGTTACATATACATCAACACTGATAGCCCTCCTTAGTGGATACACAACCCAGCTTGGTGGTGATCTCTCAGCTGAAAGAGTATATGCTGGACAGATATCTAAGGTTGGGTGGAGCATTGCTCTCACTTAGCTAGTTGCTTCAGAATTCAAAGATAAGTACTCTTGTTATGTTAAATGATGATGTTTCATTTTTATCAATGGTTTCTTATGTGCAAATGTGGAATTGTAGAATGCATGTTTATATGAATTTGATTGACATGAGGTCATGTGCAGACCTGAGTAAAGGGATGAGTTCATTTTTATATGAAATACCTGTATTGCATGAGTTTAATGCATTATACATCTTGTATGTGATAGATGCTTGTTAGATCTAACTCTATGCATTTTACATGTTATGATGTGTATGATTAACTTGGAAATGAGTTGTATTCTTACATCTGATCCTGGGGAAGGAGGGGAAAGCCTTGGAAGTGTTTCAGAACCCTATGTGAGTCAGGTGGAAGGAAATTCATGACAGGAAGAAGCTTTAAGTCTCTTTTTGGAAAAATTATGGACATAAATTCAGTGGGAAATTTGATAGGAAAGGAGTTCCCAGACGGGGAAGGGATTTCACCATTAGATAGAGCTCCTCACGAGCTTTCCAACGGTACCAACCTTGTCTCACATGGACCAAGGATGGAGAAGTTATGCATATACGAAGTTTGTGGGAAAAGTTGTCATTACAGGGGTATGGTTCCGCATGCCCGCATCTGCAATTCCGGATTAGGGATTGCGGAAGTGACCATTGACAGAATATGAAATTTGGCACTTCCGCATCCACAATTGCGAATTGCGGATTGCCGGTTCGCCATTGCGGATTGCAGGTCTGCCGTTGTGGATTGTGGATTGCGGAAAGGTAAGTTTTCCGGGTATGAGATTTGGCACTTCCGCATCGGCAATTACGGATTGCAGATTGCGGGTTCTTCATTGCGGATTGCAGAAAGGTAAGCTTTCCGGGTTTGAGTTTTGGAACTTCCGTATCTGCAATTGTGGATTTCGGATTGCGAATTCTTTGTTGCGGATTACGGATCCGAGTCATTCCGACTGTGTGTTTGTGTGTGTATTCAATCGTTTTTGGAGAAAAAAATGTATAAGGGTCTCCCATGGGCATGGAGGTTAGTGGGGATGTGACATTCATCGAGCGAAGTGTCAAATTTGAAGAACCGCTTCAAGATCTAAAACTAGTCGAGGAAGAAATTGCTAAATTGCCTCCTCTACAAGAAGAAGATTCGGAAGGATATGATGAAAGTTTGTGTTATGATATTTCTGATATTTTATCAGACATTAATGAACATGAAATATCAGGTTTGGATTCAGATCCAAATGACCCCCCTCAGTTTCCAAAGTGAGCAGAAAATACTCTCAATTTTGCTGGTTCTAACATTGGAAATCCTGTCGATCCAAGAAGAACTCGAGCAGACTTTCAAAGAGCAGGTATGGCTCTTTAATATTATGATCCTTTACTGTCTAATTTCTTTTTTTGATGATAGGTTCATATCCTAAATCATACTATCATTCCCACCGAGATCTGAGATGGAAAACCACCATGGATGAAGAGCACAATTCTATTCAAAAAAATGCTACATGGGAGCTAGTTTCTCTTCCACCTGGGAGGAAATTAGTTCAATTCAAATGGGTCTACCAAACCAAAGTTGATGCATATGGATCAACCTGCAAATACAAAGCTATTTTGGTGGAAAAATGATTCTCACAAGTTCATGGTGTGGACTACATAGAAACCTTTGCACCGGTTGCAAAAATGGATTCTATCCGCCTAGTTTTTGCAATTTCCGCATCTAAGCACTGGGAAGTGCACCAAATGGATGTGAAGAGTGCATTTATTCATGGATATATTCAGGAATATATTTACATGAATCAGTCTGAAGGATACAAATCAGATCCAACATTAGTGTCTAGACTGAAGAAATCATTGTATGGTTTAAAACAGGCCCCAAGAGATTGGTATGCAAAGATGGATTCCTTCCTTCTGTCACAAAATTTTGCAAGATGAAAATCAGATCCAAATGTGTACCTATAGCAGCATGAAGGTAATTTGATGATCATTGTCCTTTATGTTGATGACCTTTTGATCACAGGAAACACTCTTGCTTTGATCAGCAATATAAAAAACGCACTACATCTAGAATTCAACATGAGTGATTTAGGCCTGCTGAAACAATTTCTTGACTTAGAGATCACTCAGAATTTTGATGGGATCGCCATATTTTGATGCGATGCAAGAATTGTGATAACAGTACTGAATCAACTTGTTGAATCTCAACAAATCATTTTTTCTAAATATAAAGTGTAAAATAATTTCATCATATCTTAAACAAAATTTCCATATTTCTTCAATCTTTCATTCTTGTAAGCAAACTTGCTTTTGACTTGGAGGATTACTAGATCATTGTCGCCTTTGATTTTCAATATTTTAATCCCCTTGTATTTATAAATTTGCAAGGCTAACAACAACTCCTCATATTCATCCATGTTGTCTGTTGCATCAAACTTTAATCGAAAGGCAACAGTTATTTGTGATCTAGATCATTATTTTGATCAGTTTTGACTTGGTCAACCCAGTTTGACCAAGTCAACCATAGAGTTTGGGATGAGTATGGGAAGCCAGTGTTCGAGATGAATTATTCATGGCCCTTTTGTGTCCATTATATGGTTCCATGCTTCAAACAACAGTTTCAGATGATGGTTTGATGGATTTTTATTATTATTATTATCATTTGCAAGTCGTTATTTTATTATTCTGGGCATGGATGAGCTTACAGATGTATCTCTTGATGGTCACATAGTGTATGAGTACTCATTCCTAGTGGATTTGGGCATTCTAAGTCCATTGGGACACTCAGTTATCAGTGTTGGGCAGTTACAGGTGATGATATTTCCAAATTACCACTTTGCTCCAGTTTCTCATCCAGAAATGGCTTATCCAACACTTTTATTGATTATTTTGGTTATCCTAGGGTGCTACTGAGGGGATATGGGGTACATGCAATCGTTATTACCATATTAACCCATCCATAGATATTATGGTGCAGTCATTTTAGTTCTCGGGACATGTGGCAGAGAGTTACAATCATTTTTGTACCTTCAGAGGTGGTTTTCTAGCAATGAAATGACTGATAAAGGAAATCGATTTGGCTCAGTGGGGCACGGAAATAGAAGGATATTGGTATGGTACTTCATGATGATATTTTACACACCTTCCATCTTGTTCTTCGACATCATTGGGGTCCACACATCATCCCATTCATCAGTTTGGGGGTTTATTATTGTATTTTTGGGCACACGTCCTCGTGTCTTTTGTCACTTTACCACATGATGTATTATTTTTTATGTAGGTGGGAATTAGTATAGTGAATATGTGATATCCTAGACCCCCCCACAATTTTGTGACATTATTTTGTGTCCCCAGTCATGTTATGAGGCTTGCGTCCCCCCCTAGGGCGTCATTGAGGGAGGACACCCCCCTTAATTTGAGTAATCCATGTTTTATTATTCCAGCTCATCTTAGCCGTTGATTATCATTGTTGTATATTATGATCTCAACCACTCATTTAGAAATTGGTTAGGGTTTTGGTCTCTCTCATTCCTAGTTAAAGAAGATACCCCCTCATTTGTAATGGGACTTTTGGCTCTTGGCTATTGGAATAGAATACTATTTTGTGAGAAATTCTTGTGATCTTGGTTTGGATGTTCGCTATGATGATTGAAACTAATTTTCCATTGCATTGAAAGATCTTGGTGAATATTTGCATATTTTGGATCCACATTTTTGTTTGCAAAAATAGGACAATTTGGAAGAGGGGCACACTGGCTGGGGAGGATCACCTTGTCTCTCTCTCTCCCTCAGATCTGGTTTATTCGGGGACTGATTTTGTCTTTGTACCAATTATTCTCTTCATGTTACTTCTTACTTGCATCTACCTTCATTGTTGCTTACTAATTGAGCTTTTCTCCTTGGTTTTGTAGGAAGAGAGGGGTGCACTTGTGGACTTGGGCAAATCATGGGAGCAAGAGAAACACCAAAAATTTCATTTGATATTTGTAGGAATAATCATCGTCATTTAGGCATCCATTCTCATCATCCAGGTATGCATCACAAGGTACGTATTTTTTCCTTTAACTTACCCATCTGTCATTTACATTAAAACCCTAACTGCTAAAACTTATAAAAAATTTATGGGTTTTATTATTTGGATTTTTAGCGAACCATTTCTAAGTTTTCACCTTTAGGCCTAGCCCCCAGTAGGTCCTCAAGGGCGTCTTGCTCTGTGGACTCCATCTACCCTTTTTCCTAGGCACTGATCTCTTCATGCTTGTGCCCTCCTTGGTTTGCTTTCTTTTCAGATAGTTGTTACCCTATTTTCCAAGCTTGCGACCTTTGATACTGTCAGATCTATCTCCAAGCTGTGCTAGGAATCCCTAACTCCTTCAGATCCACTACTTGGGACCATTTTCCCTATTTTAAGTACACGTTTCCCAAGGCAATTTAATTTGATCATTTACCCTAGCACCTACATCCTAGATCCATTCTTAATATTTAAATCATTGTGTCTAATATAATTAAGGTTGAATCTCATATATCATAAGCCTCCACAGTGATTTTGTTCCTAAGATATAAGTTTTCACACCCCTCACCTTACGTACCCTATTGAATATCTTGATCTAGTGATTGGGTTAGATATTTCTTGTCAGGAGTAGATCAGGTCTCCCCCTTTTCTATCTGGGGCTTGGATAGAAATAAGCAAAGAGTGCCTCGATTGGCGTAGCAAACAATCCATATTGGGAATCGAGGCCCTATTATATCACCTATTTAGTTGCATGTCTCCTCTACCATCCTGGATAGGATCATCATTAGTCATAACGTTCATTGATGCCACAAAATCCAACATGCCATTAGATAGATAAGATAATATAATTGTATTGATGTCCTACAAATGACCACAAAAGTATATCAATGGGACTGTTAGGTACCAATATGTCAATACAAAATGCAGCACAAAGGCGGTTCCTATAAAATGAAATGCAGAAAGAAAAGTAAGACCATAAACCTAGATATCAAACTCCACAAATGGAGATGCAATCTAGGAGAGAGATGTATAGAGATAGTAGATATAGGGCCTATGAAACAAAAGGCATATATCTATCGTGTTATGCTGGAGCCATCTTCCCTAATATCCGAAGTTGACTGGAGGAAGCATAGAATAGAACCTTTTCCAAAGGAAGAGTTGAAAGGCACGGTAGATAAGGTAACATGTCTCTGTTTGGAGTGATGTTCTTACCTTTGTGCCATAGAAGAATATGTCCTATAGCTGGTACGAGCTCAAGACTATCTATGTCACTAGGGTTGGACATAAGAGGAAGAAATTATTCATATCTGAATAGATATGGAGTTGAAATAAGTTGTGTCATCTATCAGCCTCTTGGTAACCCTTAGAAATGGGAGCATAGGAAAAAATGAACTAATCTACTTGCTAGATACTACTCTAGTAGATGAAGGTGACTAAAGGACAAGAGAGCGGAGAAGGAGGGCCTCCTACAAATACAAGGCCATGCATCTTTGGTTGGGGAATTGAAAGAACCTGGCCAGGGTCCGAAGCTCACTGTGAAGAAGCTCTCTAAAATACAATGGAACTATTTGCAAATCTCGTAGTATACAAGGTGATGAAAGATGAAGTGATCCTCTATCTCACCCTCTTAAAGGTGGAAAACCTAGAATATTATGTCTGATCGATCAATATGGTGATCTGTATCAACCCTAAGATGGTGGGATCCCATTCTGAAGTAATTCATTCACCATCAATGTAATGCAAAAATGTTGGTGAGTTCCATATCCTTTATCTTTTCCTTGCAATATGATTGGCACATCTTGACTCTCTTCCTTACGGTTTCACTCAATCATTTCTTTAGAATTTTCAACAAACTTTAGTCACCTTTTCTTTTCTAACGATATCTCAGATATCTTCGATATGGGAACACGCATCCATCCACCTAAATCATTATTCAAATCATTAAATGAACTTGGAGGATTAATTATTTTATGAGAGGTTTTAGAAGTTAATATTTCATGAGCATTTTGAACATATTCATTCTCTCTCCTTTGATGTGTTAATCCCCTATCCTTCATCACTTGAAACACTTGTTTGCGGGGGGAAGGGGGTTTTCATCATATACTCTTGTTATTTTATAGATTCCCATGATCTTCTCTTTAACATGAGACATTTTATTTTAGTTTAGGAAACAAGTATTTCCCATTGTGTTGATGCTATTATAAAATCCAACAAATTTACTATACTCATGTTCAAGGGTTCCATCCTCATAAATTTGTTTAATGTATGCACAGCCTTTTTCATCATGAAACTCATTACACTTTTTAGTAGGCCTTTGTTGAAAAGGGCCCTTATTTCCATTCCATCCCCCAATCCCCTTAGGTTGTACTCTACCATTTTTATTTCTCTCCACTTGTATCAACCTATTCTCGACGGATTGTGTTTGTTGATTAAAATTAAGCTCCATATTCTTAATTGTTTTTGTTAGATATTTGGAAAGATCCTAGAAACCATTCAAGTACCTTGGGCCTGCATGCCTCAATGGAAGGTTACCTCACTTTCAATAGTAAGTTCACATCATTGACTTCTGATTGAAATATTCCACTGAGTGTTCGACCTCAGATCGTTGATTCGCATTCAATGGTATGTACTATGATACCTTGGGGATCATTGACATCAATGGTGATTTACCTCTGGCTTGTTAACGGTATACATCAATGACTGGTAATCAAGTGGTTTCCACCATCTTTGACTTCAAGTCATTTTAATCACATGGTTAGAATAGTATTATTGTGGGTTCGACTTGAAGACCCTCGGTTAAGTCATAAATATCACCCAGGTTGCGATGGATATTTTTTGAGTCATATTACATGGATTCACTTTTGTATTGGTTGTGTATGTGTTATCATCTCATCATGGATCTACGATTGTGTCTAGTAGTCATGATTGTGTTCAGTCGATCTATACTACCATGGATCTACAATGTATTGGTCGGAAGCCATGTTATGAGTCAGTTTGAGACATGTATCTCAGATTTGATTGTGTTGCAAAAGATCTTTGTTCGTCACTCCAACCGACAATCCTTACTTCGATTTTTTTCCCTATAACAAACCATTTCACCTACCTTATTTAGTCAGCTTCATGCTTTGGGGGGCATCCCGTTACACCAAAATCTATTCATCATGAGTCATGTGTCATCTGTATTCACTGATCCCTAAATTCCCTGAGATGAAACAATGAAAGAGAAGTTGTTGTGATTCCCCTTTAACCTTTTTTTGTCACTCTGACGCGCCCTATTGTCCATCAAGGTGCATCGGGTTCAAGGTGACGCATTATGTAACTTAACATAGCATGTCAGTGACATAGTCTGCTCTGGTACAAGGTTCGTTGATCAAATTCTGATGCATTTTTCCCTTGTGCAAGGTGCATCGCAATTGGTTAAAATGGAAAAAAGAGAAGCTTTGAGCAACTTCTCGAAGCTTGGATGGCGTGGAGACTTATCCCTACTTACCTGGAAAGGTGGCAGTCGATCCCCTTACCTAGTGGGATGATTCCTTAAGCTTATCCCCTAAATCCTCAACCTCTCTTATCCCTTTAGCTCTATATATATGAACCCCCTCTCCATTGTCAAGGGATGAAGGATAAAGTACTCTTATGCTGGTGGAATTTATCTAGGTGATCCTCTTCATCCATTAGGAGGCTAGGCATTCAATCTTAGAGGCTAGGATTGTTGGAAGGAGGTTATGATGCCAAAGCTTAGGCCATAACATATCTCCCTTTGTATTTATTTCTATTATGTATTTAATACAAGTTCTTTCCATAAATGTTATTGTGTTAATGATATTTAGGATTTTCCTCTTTGACTGTTAATCTAGATCAATTCATATCCATGTGTCTTTACCACTTATTTGTTTCCACATGCTTTCTTTGGTTTTGTAGCTAAAGATTTGAAGACTTGGAGCTTGGAGCAGCAAGGAGAGAGGAATTGCATAATTGAGGTAAACCATCTCTTTATTTGTCTTGCATTTCAATTGATCTAGGAA